>JAWWNH010000033.1:1395000-2790000 GCA_034641385.1 Darevskia mixta | reverse complement strand
ACCAAGCCTCAAGAGGAATGGTTGATGGAGCTGAGTATGCTTCACCTGGATAAGAGGAGAATGAGACAAGATGTGTTAGCCATCTTCAAATATCTCAAGGGCTGTCACATGGAAGATGGAGTAAGCTTGTCTTCTCCTGCTCTGGAGGGTAGGATCTGAAGCAATGGCTTCAAGTTGCAAGAAAGGAGATTCCGACTAAACATCAGGAAGAACTTCCAGTGGCAAGAGCAGTTTGACAGTGGAACAGACTCCCTCGGAAGGTGGTGGACTGTCCTTCATTGGGAGCTTTAAAGGAGAGGATGGATGGGCATCTGTGAGGGATGCCTTAGCTGTGATTCCTGCATTGCAGGGGGCTGGACTAGATGAGCCTTGGGGTTCCCTTCCAACTCTACAATTCTATGATTCTATGAGAGCAAGCACTCCTAAAAGGGCAAAGAAAATTTCACAGGAATAATTTTACGCTTATGTACTTACGCTTTAGGGCTGCCAACTTTTATGCTGGCTACTTGCTCCTCTTCCTTTAATGGCAGAGTGAGCTGCCACATTAGCAAGACAAAGTGCTTATCTCCAGGCAAGAAAACAAACTTTGCCTTCTGGTTTCCACAAATCAAGCTATTTTTATAGCTCAAGAGCAAGCCAGATCAATTTTACCCGGTCATTTGGCAACCTTGCTCCAGTGAGGCCTCAGTGAATGGAATTGGAAGCAAATGAAATGGCAAAATTTAGGCCCACTGAATCATGGGAATATTACAAGAGTTTGCAGCACTTGTCCATTTTTAATGGTGGCTGTAGACAGACTGTGGCGCTCTCTCTCCCCACCCTGCTTATAATGAGGGTTGCTAAGCAACGCAGAGGCTGTGTCCTATTCTAGCAGTGAATGCTGTAAGATTATTAGTGTGCATCTTTTATTCTTAAAGATAAAGCAATACTATTCCTATGTACGGCATTTTTAACATGCAAAATATTATATGGTGTGTACAGATACACATGAATTGAGCAGAAATGTAATTCCCACTTTATTCTCATGCGTACCTCAGTTTAGGGAAACCCATTTTGCTAGTTTGCTGTAGCAGCTGGCTGGCTGGCTGTGCACAGCCCTGACTGGCTGATGCTCGAGACATTGCACTTCGCCTATTACCAGAGCAGTTAAAATTCCATTCTGCTTTTTCACTTTCAGACAATAATTATTGAAACCAAGGGCAGGGAACTTTTCCCTCCCAAGTCTGCATTCCTTTCTTGAAACCTTCAGGAGTGGGAACTAAGTGCCATTGGTGTTTGTGGCTGGTACAAAGGCAGGCATAACAACTGTAGCTATGTCTCCAGAGTGGCTGGGGAAACTCAGCCAGATGGGTGGGGTACAAATAATAAATACTACTAATAATAATAATAATAATAATAATAATAATAATAATAATATAATATATTACAGGTTGGAGCTAAGACACCACCTTCTAGCTTGTTCTTGAGATTATTGTACTTTCATTTTCCTAAGCAGTTCTGTGTTGGCCTTTTCATTTGCGTGTTTAGACCTTTTGTTGTTGTTCAGTCGTTCAGTCGTGTCCGACTCTTCGTGACCCCATGGACCAGAGCACGCCAGGCACGCCTATCCTTCACTGCCTCTCGCAGTTTGGCCAAACTCATGTTAGTAGCTTCGAGAACACTGTCCAACCATCTCATCTTCTGTCGTCCCCTTCTCCTTGTGCCCTCAATCTTTCCCAGCATCAGGGTCTTTTCTAGGGAGTCTTCTCTTCTCATGAGGTGGCCAAAGTACTGGAGCCTCAACTTCAGGATCTGTCCTTCTAGTGAGCACTCAGGGCTGATTTCTTTAAGAATGGATAGGTTTGATCTTCTTGCAGTCCATGGGACTCTCAAGAGTCTCCTCCAGCACCATAATTCAAAAGCATCAATTCTTCGGCGATCAGCCTTCTTTATGGTCCAGCTCTCACTTCTGTACATTACTACTGGGAAAACCATAGCTTTAACTATACGGACCTTTGTTGGCAAGGTGATGTCTTTGCTTTTTAAGATGCTGTCTAGGTTTGTCATTGCTTTTCTCCCAAGAAGCAGGCGTCTTTTAATTTCGTGACTGCTGTCACCATCTGCAGTGATCATGGAACCCAAGAAAGTGAAATCTCTCACTGCCTCCATTTCTTCCCCTTCTATTTGCCAGGAGGTGATGGGACCAGTGGCCAAGATCTTAGTTTTTTTGATGTTGAGCTTCAGACCATATTTTGCGCTCTCCTCTTTCACCCTCATTAAAAGGTTCTTTAATTCCTCCTCACTTTCTGCCATCAAGGTTGTATCATCAGCATATCTGAGGTTGTTGATATTTCTTCCGGCAATCTTAATTCCGGTTTGGGCTTCATCCAGTCCAGCCTTTCGCATGATGAATTCTGCATATAAGTTAAATAAGCAGGGAGACAATATACAGCCTTGTCGTACTCCTTTCCCAATTTTGAACCAATCAGTTATTCCATATCCAGTTCTAACTGTAGCTTCTTGTCCCACATAGAGGTTTCTCAGGAGATGGATGAGGTGATCAGGCACTCCCATTTCTTTAAGAACTTGCCATAGTTTGCTGTGGTCAACACAGTCAAAAGCTTTTGCGTAGTCAATGAAGCAGAAGTAAATGTTTTTCTGGAACTCTCTAGCTTTCTCCATAATCCAGCGCATGTTTGCAATTTGGTCTCTGGTTCCTCTGCCCCTTCGAAATCCAGCTTGCACTTCTGGGAGTTCTCGGTCCACATACTGCTTAAGCCTGCCTTGTAGAATTTTTAGCAGAACCTTGCTAGCGTGTGAAATGAGTGCAATTGTGCGGTAGTTGGAGCATTCTTTGGCACTGCCCTTCTTTGGGATTGGGATATAGACTGATCTTCTCCAATCCTCTGGCCACTGCTGAGTTTTCCAAACTTGCTGGCATATTGAGTGTAGCACCTTAACAGCATCATCTTTTAAAATTTTAAATAGTTCAGCTGGAATATCATCACTTCCACTGGCCTTGTTGTTAGCAAGGCTTTCTAAGGCCCATTTGACTTCACTCTCTAGGATGTCTGGCTCAAGGTCAGCAACCACACTACCTGGGGTGTATGAGACCTCCATATCTTTCTGGTATAATTCCTCTGTGTATTCTTGCCACCTCTTCTTGATGTCTTCTGCTTCTGTTAGGTCCTTTCCACTTTTGTTCTTAATTGTGGTAATCTTTGTACGAAATGTTCCTTTCATATCTCCAATTTTCTTGAACAGATCTCTGTTTTTTCCCATTCTGTTGTTTTCCTCTATTTCTTTGCATTGCTCGTTTAAAAAGGCCCTCTTGTCTCTCCTTGCTATTTTTTGGAAGTCTGCATTCAATTTCCTGTATCTTTCACTATCTCCCTCGCATTTTGCTTGCCTTCTCTCCCCCGCTATTTGTAAGGCCTCATTGGACAGCCACTTTGCTTTCTTGCATTTCTTTTTCATTGGGATGGTTTTCGTTGCTGCCTCCTGTATAATGTTACGAGCCTCCATCCACAGTTCTTCAGGCACTCTATCCACCAAATCTAAATCCTTAAACCTGTTCTTCACTTCAACTGTGTATTCATAAGGAATTTGATTTAGATTGTATCTTACTGGCCCAGTGGTTTTTCCTACTTTCTTCAGTTTAAGCTAGAATTTTGCTATAAGAAGCTGATGATCTGAGCCACAGTCAGCTCCAGGTCTTGTTTTTGCTGAGTGTATAGAGCTCCTCCATCTTTGGCTGCACAGAATATAATCAATCTGGTTTAGACCTTTTACCCTCCCCAAAATAAGCTCACACAAGAGACAGATATTTGGTTTGGTTTTTGGCAGAATTTAGGCCACAACTTTATTGATTACAACCAAGTGAGTGATTGCATAGGTTCTGGTTCAACTATCTCCCCGCACCCTTGCAGGCAGAACTGTCCCAGAGCCACATTCATAGGACAGACAAGGATGAACACCAGGGACAGCTGCTGGTAGGGTTACCTTCCAGCCATCCTGATGTCCCCGGGACTCGGCCATAGGCCATACCCTTTCGGGAGCAACAAACCAATGAGTCCCTGGATTCCTGTACCGGAATATCCTGCATTTGCATAGGCGTGGCCACACACCGTGCCACGCCTATCAGCTGAACTAGAGCCTATCTGCAACCTTACAAGTTGTGACGATTTGCTACGCGGCAGGCGAAACCCAAGTGGCAACAGCCAATCAGCCAAATGGGGAAAATTCCTACCGTGCCCCTGTCCCAACGACAGACGACACACGGCGGCATAGCAAGGTCAACTCAAGCCCTAAATATAGGGAGCGGTGGGTGGGTGTTCCGATGCGAAAGGCCCCAAAGAGGACGCTCAGTAGCCTCGCATGGGCTTAAATAGGTCCCGCGTTGCTGCAATTTTACGACGCCCCATTGGTCAGATTCCTCCCCAGCAACGCGTGACCACCTATCAGGGTTTGTGGCCTGTTATTCCAATTACCCCCACAACACAGGGTCAGATAGCCGGTTGCACCGCAACACGTGCCCTCTTTTTATGGAGGACCCAATAAATAAGAAGCATCCTGTTCTGGGCCTTTAAAAGTGAGTAACTCTGCTTTATCTCCCTATACAGTGGTACCTCAGGTTACGAACTTAATTAGTTCCGGAGGTCTGTTCTTAACCTGAAACTGTTCTTAACCTGAGGTACCATTTTAGCTAATAGGGCCTCCTGCTGCCGCCGCGCCGCCACACGCAATTTCTGTTCTCATCCTGAGGTAAAGTTCTTAACCTGAGGTACTACTTCCGGGTTAGCGGAGTCTGTAACTCAAAGTGTTTATAACCTGAGGTATTTTGTAACCTGAGGTACCACTGTATACATAAAAAAATGCAATGCATCATTATGCTCTGCAACAGGTTCCATTTAAAGGTACAATAAACCAAACCAAACCACCACAAACTGGCTAATAAATGTAAAAGGGAATTTACAGGAATAATAACTAAATAAAGATTGATGAAGGAATGTTCTTCAGTAGGTCCTATATAGCTGTGCCTGTGAATAGTTTCTTATTTCGTGTTAACTGTTTTGGCTGTTTAGCCTCAAACTGATGAAGCTTTGTGGTGAAACCTGTTGCTAATCTGGAAGGCAGGTCTTCATTTATTTGCCCACCTGTGCTTATTCCATCATGAGGGTGGCTATATAGGACCTACTGAAGAACATTCCTTCATCCACCCACGTTCATTTCATCTGGGTGGTGTCTACTCTAGACCTACTAAGGAACTCCACGCTTGGTTCATCTTTTACAAACTGACTTGAACCTTTTGTTGGCACCAAAATACTGTTATATACTTAGCCACTTGTTGAATGGTTCAGTTATTCAGGCATTGAAACATTCCCTGTGCATACTATTCATTCCATGTTCTTGACAGAACCATTATTGTTTTGTACATGGCCTTGTAATATGTTTTTGCTTGTTTGAATGGTTACGAGTCAATCTTTATTTAGTTATTATTCCAGTAAATTCCCTTTTACATTTATTAGCCAGTTTGTGGTGGTTTGGTTTATTGTTACATTATTATCACCACCGTGATACTTTGTTTAGTTTGTCCATTTAAAGGTACAGCTTGATCCCCTTGGCTGTCTTTTGTCTTTAAAGAACTCCTGGATACCAGTCATAGGGCCACTGGCTTTAATGGGCAGATTGTGCTTTAGTTGGTTACACCGCAAAGCCAATATTAATGGGCAGGTGTTTATTTTCAGAGGCTTGTTTGCTTCTGGTGCATTGAGGTCTGATTGGGCTTGGTAGCTTAACACGGAAGCTGCTCCAAGGACATTGGAGGGAAGAGGTTTGGGTCTGAGTAATGGGGAGGGGACCCAGGTGGCGCTGTGGGTTAAACCACTGAGCCTAGGGCTTGCTGATCAGAAGGTCAGCGGTTCGAATCCCTGCGACGGAGTGAGCTCCCGTTTCTCGGTCCCTGCTCCTGCCAACCTAGCAGTTCGAAAGCACGTCAAAGTGCAAGTAGATAAATAGGAACCGCTCTGGCGGGAAGGTAAACAGTGTTTCCGTGCGCTGCTCTGGTTCGCCAGAAGTGGCTTTGTCATGCTGGCCACATGACCTGGAAGCTGTACGCAGGCTCCCTCAGCCAATAAAGTGAGATGAGCGCCGCAACCCCAGAGTCGGACACGACTGGACCTAATGGTCAGGGGTCCCTTTACCTTTAATGGGGAGGGGAGCTAAATCCTCCCCCCCCTGCAGTGGCATAGTCATACCCTCCTTCAGCCCCTCTCTCCAAGAGCTTTTATAATCAGAACAAAAACTGGACAAGAGACAAGTTAGTTGTTTTTGAAGGGGGGGTTCCCAGTCATGTGAGAAACAATAAACCCATGACTGCACATAGGGAATGAATATTACAACATAAGTTTGGGGCTGCAGTGCTTGGGAGAAGGGTTTGAGCACTTTTTTCCATAACTTTTTTCCTGGTTCAAATTGCTCCCCCAAAGCTGTGATTTTATCTTGGGGTGGGGTGGGTCCCAATTGTGGGAGGAGAAGCACTGCTGTGCTTGCCCCTTTAAAACATCGGAAATTCAGTCCCATACCATTGGCCACATTTCCTCTTCATGCCCCTTCTGCTTTTAAAAGGGAATTCCTCAAGCCCAACTTTGACATGGTTGTGGCAATTCCACATGTCCTTTAAACTTTTAAAGTCATGCAGCTGCAACCGGCTAGAGTAGCCCTCGCTGTAACGAGGATGAAAATGTTAAATATAGCCTTTTCCTTTTGGATTATATATAGTTTGCCCATCTAATCAACCAATGGCAACATCTTGAAAAAGAAATGGGGAAATTGCATATTTGGATAATCAGCTTCAATATCACAGTAGGGCACCTATATTGATGTTTTGGTAATATGCAAATCACAATCCTTCTCATTTTACCAACCAAAAAATAGGACTGAGGGCACTCTTAGGCCGCAGCTATTTTCAAGAGGGATTCAGTCACACACCAGCAGATTCAGGCTGTGCAATTATGGCTGATTGGGAGGTCTTGTGAAAGAAACTCGCTTCTTCAAAAGACTGGACATTTTGTGATAAGGAAAGTGATAGGGACAAGCATGGGGAAGAATGGCATAACCTCCCCACAAACAAATCAGGACGAATGCTTAATAAACGGGCCAGCTAGAAGTGCCCTCAGAGAAATTTGCTCAAATCTTACCCAGACTGAAGGCCAAATACGTTTTGTTAAGACCAATGGAGCCTTTGCCTCTGAGCTCTGCTGCGGGGAGAGGAGGGGGAAGGTGCAAACAAGTGAAGGCAGCCACTGCATCTTCCTCCTCTCTCTTGCTCACCCTTTCTAGGCACTGCAGAAGGAAGGATTGGGACCCTGGTGCTGCATGGGGAGAAATTATGAGCAGCCCGCTCTGCCTGGTCACCTACCCTGTTTCTGTGGGTGGCACAGCAAAGGGGGTTGTTCAGAGGTGGGAGACGGCAGGAGAGCCTCCAAGAACAGTGGCAACCATCACTTGAAGAAGAAGAAGAGTTTGGATTTGATATCCCGCTTTATCACTACCCGCAGGAGTCTCAAAGTGGCTAACATTCTCCTTTCCCTTCCTCCCCCACAACAAACACTCTGTGAGGTGAGTGGGGCTGAGAGACTTCAGAGAAGTGTGACTAGCCCAAGGTCACCCAGCAGCTGCATGTGGAGGAGCGGGGACTCGAACCGGGTTCACCAGATTACGAGTCCACCACTCTTAACCACTACACCACACTGGTTCTCCAGCGGTCCAGGCAGCACAAGAAAGACTGGAAGAAGCTCTCTCGCTCTCATGCCACAGCAGGGAAGATTTGGCTCACTGGGCTGAATCTCCACCTGCCTTGCATTGTCTACGCCTCCAGGTTAAGACTACTGAAATGCTTTGTACTTGGGGCTGCCCTTGAAGTTGATTCGGAAAATATAGCTAGTACAGAACATGAATGATTGTGTCTGCAAATGCATTTCTGGGCCCAATTAAAAGCCTATGCAGCTCAGGACTGCCTTTCTCCCATATGAACCTGCCTGGACTCTTGAAATCAGCATCTGAGGTTCTTCTCTGCCTCTAGAGGGTGGTGATGAGAGAACAAGCCTTCTCTGTTGTAGGGATGCTGCCTGTCTGTTGGATGCTGTCCTCTGGGAGCCAACTTTGTCATCATTCTGATGCCAGGCATAGATGCTTCTGTTTGCCTGGGCATTTGGGCAACCAGTGATTGGATGTTTTTATTCTGACTATGTTTTGAATATTTTTATTACTGTATTTACTACTGTATCTCTTGTAAATCCCTTCAGGATCTTTTTTGATGTGGGAACCAATTTGCCAATTCAGTAAGCCTAACCCTGGATCAATGCACTGCCTGGTCGGTGGGAGGTGCTGCCCAGAGAATCTCTGGTCATGGGATCCCTCTCCCCACCCCTTTTCCAGCCTCTGCTGCAGAGCTGAGGAAGGAAGGCAAAGTTGCCATGTACTCCTCGGTCATCTCTTCTCACCAGAAACAACTTCTCTTTCTTCAAAATGGAAGTGAATGTTCCAAGCACGCTGCTTTCAAAGTATGCTCACCATAACACGACGCTTGTTTCAGAGTCTAAGGGCTGAGGTGAGACTTGAACTCAGGTTACCCTTATATTGAGCCACACAGTGGCTTTCCTTATGCAGCCGTAACATCGGAGGCAACCCAGGAGAAGATCTGCGTTCTCGGAACTTGCGCCTGCTGTACTTTTTGTTCTCCTCCTCCTCCTCTCTCCTCCGCAGCTCCATTACTGCTCTGTGCAAACTCACTCCGACACAATCTCATACAGTTCCACTAGCAATCCCAACAAGCCATCACACGCCGCAAAGCAACATCATTTTAGCAAGCTGGAGCTGACAAAGGCCATGATTGCTTTTGCTTCCCTTCATTCCTCTGCTGACGGATGCCGTGCTTTCCATCCAAGAAGCCTGATAGCTACAGATTTTCGTCCCTGGCTTGTTTGGAGAGCAATTTCATGCAGATTTTGGCATTTTCCAGGGGTGCGGAAGGAGGAAAGCACACTGAAGTCAAGGAACAAATGCGTCCACTTCAGGACTCACAAGGTATCTCAATCAAGATGTGGTCTGGAGTCACTGTTTTGCCACCCATCGGGAAATAAGACAAATCTGCAGATGAAAAAGCTATTTCTTCAGAAAAACAAGGTGCATCTAATTTTTATTTTAAAGGACTGTGTGCTTGGATAAGCTTTCTGTCCTGGGTTTTCAAAGGCTCAGAAACCCAGCCATGTTCAATGTGGACAGTAAGACCCATCTGAGGTGATAGAAGCTGGAGCAAGGAGCAGAGGACTGGTGAGGAGAACAGAGGGTGCCCCCCGCACCCTGCCGAAAACAACAACGTTTGCCTGCCAGCTTATATCTGAAGTGGCACAATTTGGGATTGTGCAATAAGGATCCAAAGTAGTCACAAAGGAGGAGGGAGAACAAAATGGCCACCTCGGCATTAGCCAAAGTAATCTGGGTGAATTAAATGCATTTCTGTTTCTATCAAGAGAAGAGCGAGGGGCAGGCAAGACCTCAAGGGGGTCATTCTGCCTGTTTCCTTCAGTGCCGTCTAGCTTCAGCATTTGTCAAAGAGCTGTCTCAGAGCAAGACCACGGAGGCAACGTGCCTCGTCAGGTTTTGTCATCTTGGAGACTAATTAGCCAGTGAGAGCTAAAGGTCAAAGTCAAAAGGGAGAATCTTGCTCAATTCTATCAAGTGGCCTTATTAGTAAAAGTGAGTCCATCAGCTCCAGGCATCCTCTCCCTCTCCATTTTCACTAATTTGGAAGCCCTTCCTGCCTGCCTGCCTGCCTGCCTTTCTCCTCTGTGTGGAAACAGTTATTTAGCCTTGTAGGCACTTGCCAGCTTTGGGGGGGGGGCAAATTAAGGAAATTAATTGCAAGGGCCTGATCAAGGAAAAGGCAGGTGGTTCTTTGCATGAGGACTGAGGAGCAGAGCTATACGATTGCCTTCACCAGGTTCTTTCACAGACCTATCCATCTATCTGCCGAAGTTCACGGCAAAGCCCCTATTTGCAATGCCAGATCTTAAGTCTCAGAATGCATGGAGGAGTTGCCTCTGATTTTGGTATTAGCATTTCTTTCTGAAAGCATGCTCTCCAACATGTCCAGGCCAAAAACTGGGATGCACCTCTTCTGGGCCATGCCCCCAGGTGAGTCACATGACCCTCGTGAGATTGCAGCCCTGAACAAAAGCGCTTTTTCAGGGGCATGCTCTGACACAAGAACACAGCACCTGAAAATGCATGTTTTGGGACACTATGTGAGGTCGCAGCCCCAGGAAAAAGAGCTTTTGGGGGGGCAAGGTCTTGGGGCAAGATTATGCTGCCCAAAATGGCTGCTGTGCTCTTGCACAGAAAAATGGCGTGTCCTGGTTTTCCCAGGATAGTTGATGGATATGTTGAAGATGTGATAGAGAAGCTGCCAAGTCTTATTAACCCCACTGACCATTGCTCCTTCCTTCTGATCCTTGTGGATTTCCTAGGCTCAGAGGCACCCTGCCATATGTCTTCTGCACCCCACTCTGATTAGCTGATCTGGCAAACCTGAAATCTGCCCGCCTCTGAATAAGTTACTGCCCTGCAGGACTGTTGTATACCTGTTACAGGTAGGTAGCCGTGTTGGTCTGCCATAGTCAAAACAAAATAAAAAAATTGTTTAAAAATCCTTCCGGTAGCACCTATATAGCACCTATGTTGTATACCTGTTTGTCATTTCTGGCTTTAAAGACACCTACAAATAACTTACTTTTTCATGCTTCCGCCACCTGATTGTCTAGAGCACCCTTTGCCAGCCTGGTGCTTCCTGGAAATTTTGGACTATAACTCTAGGCAGTGCGGCCATATGATGCTGGGGGTAATGGGAGCACAGCTCTGCTTTTTGAGACTGATAGGGGTTGTAGGCTAAAACATCTGGAGGGCACCTGATAGGTGAAGGCAGATCTGGAGACTCTGCTTATTCACCAGACTGACCAAAAGCATAAACCTTTAAGGAGGTAGCAGCAGCCCAGGAGCTACCACCGCTGCCCTGAGTGTTATGCTAGTAAGCCAGAGGCTGTCCTTGTGAATCTCTGAACAACACTCCCTGGTTCTCTAAAACATTGAATGCTAATACAACAGCCGCCGCCTCCACTGGGAATGTATCCCATTTGCTTCAGCTCTTGCACATTTGCACCTATGTCGACACATGCAATTGGTTGCTCATCTCCCTGACTAAAACTCCAAAGTGGAATTAAATAAATCAAGGAGTTTAATCGCCTTATAAGCTCCAGCACTGAGCATCATCTGAAACCACTAAGCAGGCTGTGAAAAATCCAGAGTATCTTCTAAAGCCCTCGCTCTACAAAAACGGAGGTGAGAAGCTCCAAAATCCTCAGGGTAGCGGTTCGGTGGCCCCCTCCGTGTGCCAGGGCATGTAAGGAAGTATCATCAGCAGGGGCTCAGCTTCTCTAAGCCTCCAAACTTTTTTGCACATGGACCACATCCAAAGGGTGCCTGTTTAAGATTCACTCCAGGCAGCTTAAAACAACAACCACCGTTCCCTCTTGTGTCAGGCTTCCCGGAGGGTTGCAGCAGATGTCAAAAGCAGAATATGTAATCCTGGGCAGAGGGAAGGGCCTCCCTTTGGGAGCTGGAGTCTTGAAGGGCTGGCCAGTGCAATGAAGGCTACCCCAAGGTGGTGGTCTGCACGTGTGACAGGTCCAAGCTTCAACTGGTGGAAAGCTAGTCTCCAGAGGGGAGAGAGGGAGATTGACAGGAAAGGCAAGCAGGTAAGAATACACATGGGATGTGGTTCATGAGGAAAATATGCTGACCCAGTTTAGTAGACCTGGAGGAACAAAAGGAAAAGCCAATGGGATGGTGGAGAAAGGTGAGTCTGAAACTTCTCAATAACTGAGTGGGGACTGCCTGGGAACACTTGCGTGGGTGTATGTGCAGGGGGCAAGGGGGATCGGTTGCTTTTAGACCTTAAATAAATCAGAGCCCACCAGAAGATCTAGAACCCTAATTTATTTCCAAGGTTCATAATTCCTAATCACGTCTACACATTTTCCTTTTCGGTAAGCCAATTAGAAAAAGTCTTTACTTTCAACATTTTTTAAAAAAAGCCAGCCCACTGGAGGATCTAGAGGCCCAATTTAAGATTCCTCCCCTCTGCCACAGTCTCCTTATATGGTATTGGGTATATTACTGTGGTATACTTTCAATCAAAGGGGTAGCCAGCTAACCATGGCTTGCAGCAGAAGCAAAATGATGATTACCAAATGTATAATTACGTCAGATTTCATGGATTAGCGAGAATGATGCATCTGAGAAGCGACCTGTAGCTCATATGTCATAATAAATTTGTTGAGTTTTTAAGGTCATAATAAATTTGTTGAGTTTTTAAGGTGCTAAGTATTTGTACAACAGCACTGTAATTAAGTGTCCACGGTGTCTTTGGTCGGGAAGAGGATGGAGAGAAAACCAAACAACTGGCCAGGCCCCAATGACTTCCTGGCAGCCCTGCTCAGTCCAGCGGGTACCAGCTGCCACTGCTAAAAACTCATAGAAACCAAAAGGCCATCTATCTCAGTTTGCTCACCCACAAAGCTAAGGCCATCTCCACCAAGCCTCACAGGTCAACTCACACATTCCAGACTGCAGTGTGGACCGACAACTTCAGAGACCTCATACGCAGCCTTCCCCAAGCTGCTGCCCTCCTGATGTTTTGGACTACAATTCCCATCAGCCCCAGTTGTCACAGCTGATGGGAGCTGTAGTCCAAAACACCTAGAGGGCAGCAGCTTGGGGAATGCTGCTCAAGCCCATGGTCTTGATCATGCTTACAATGGTA
The DNA here is from genome assembly GCA_034641385.1 of Darevskia mixta. Lineage (NCBI taxonomy): Eukaryota > Metazoa > Chordata > Lepidosauria > Squamata > Lacertidae > Darevskia > Darevskia mixta. Next base: position 2,777,141 of record JAWWNH010000033.1, on the reverse strand, counting down.
ACCTCAAGACTTGGCTGTATGTTACACTTGTCTTTGGAGAGCCTTTTTCAAGCTTTCTGAAGTTAGGCAAGTGGTGCTCAGGGAGGGGGCTTATAATTTGTGACACACACACCACACGCAATGGAGTGCCCTCCCCAGGGTGGCTCACCTGGCAATGAACCTAATGCCTTTCTGATGCCCAGTGAAGGTACCGGGTATCTTATCTATCCAGGCTTCCCGGTACATAATCTAGCTGGTGGTTTGTATTGATTACGCTACTTCTCCTACAGATCTATTTTTAAAGTTTCTTTGGTTTATCCGTATGGATTTCTACAGTATTTGTAATTGTTTTATCTTCCATTTGACAGTCACCCTGGGACTTTTGCAAATAGAAAGGGAGGGGGTTATATGCAATCTTACATCAATAAATAAAATTAAGCACCAATTGTTTCAATAAAATAAAATTAAGCCTCAATTGTCTCAATAAATAAAATTAGGCACCAATTGTTTCAATAAATAAAAAGTAGCATCAATTGTTTCTTGAAGTGTCTTTTTCCTAGGCTGGGTTGGGCGGGGGGGGGGGGGGTTGGATGGTTTTCTGTGAAGCATTCCAGTAAGTGTCCAGGTTCAAGTACAGGCACGCTCCAGTTTTCCAGTTTCTGGGAAAGCAGCTCATATGTGGAGCAAAGGAGCAGGAATCTAGGAAGCTGCCTTATACAGAGTCAGACCATTGGTTCATCAAGCACAATATTGGAGCTACCCTCCAGGATTTGAGACAAGGGTCTCTCTCAGTCCTATACAGAGATGCCAGAAGTGTGGCCCTTCCCCTATTGAGCCAGGCAGCCAAGCTGTCTGAAAGTCAGGGGCAGACCAAGGCATGTTGCCACCTCATTCTGCCTAATGGTAGGGCGGGCTCTGCAGGAAGGGCAAAGGGATAGCTTGTGCCTTTATTCAGCAAGAAATTGCCCAGACGGAGAGCATGAAGGTGAAATGACTCCCGGGGGTGACCTGATTTGCACTGCATCGAGAAACTGGGAGAGTATTTTAGGCAATAGGTAGGAGCAATAAGGAGGAGGAGGAATGAATGGAGTAATTTAATAGAGCAGGAGACCCCTGGGTGGCTAAGAGTAAGTAAAGGTCACAGGTAAGTATATAATACGATATGGAGTCAGAGAGTTGGAACAAAGTTATGTTGCAGGGGAGTGATAGCGGTGGTGGCAGAAACAGCCATCAAGGCTGCAATCCCTATGCACATTTAGTTGGGAGTAAGCCCCATTGAATTCAGCTGGTCTTAACTTATGAGTAAATACCGGTATGCATAGGACTGGGTTGTGAGACAGCAACCAATTATGGTAAATATTATTATCCTTTTTCTCCTACAATTTCTGCACATTATTCTCACAACAACCCTGCAAGGTGGATGAGTTTGGGAAAGAGCAATTGACCCAACATTGTCTGCTGAGCTTCACGACTGAGCATGGATCTGAACAGGGTTCTCCCTTGCCTTTATCCAACACTCTAACCCAGCCCTCCCCAATCTGGTGCCTTCTAGATGTTTTGGGTGACCACTCCCCATTTGCTGTCTGGGGTTGGTGGGAGTTGTAGTCCAAAACACTACGTTGGGGGCAGATTGCTCTAACCACTGCACCACACTGCAGTAGTACTTCAAACTGTGCGGAAGCTGGGCTCTAAAACACTCTCCCCCACCTTCACCTCCTCGTTTTCTATTTCAGACCTTCTGGGGAGCTGCTCATTCTCCTGCCAGAATCCTGTCCTCTGCTGTTCTGTATTCCACTGAGGTTCCTGGGTTGTTGTTTTTCTGGGTGCCCCCACTTCATTCCTTATTTCTTTTGTGAGCTAGAAGACATCGTTTCGAGCCTTACTTTTGCTTTGTGTTGCTGTTTGCTCCCCACAGCCCATCCTGCCTGATCCTAGCCTGCTATGAAGAACAAAAGATTTCCCCCCTCCCCAACTCCCCAAAGTTCCCTTCCTTTGATGAAGGCAGCGCTTACCCAAATCAGACCAGGCAAGAACTATAATTACCTGCCTGCATCCAAAGGCTCTGCCTGCTCCTTTGTTTCTATCAAATTGTCTATTTGGAAACAGGGGGAAGGGGAGGAGAAAACAGATAAAATGCTGCGGTGTTCTATCTCTCCCACCCTTTATATTTTACATCCATTATTGAGACGTTGGTGAACCATCTCGCATGCCTACCCCTTCCCCCCCCCCAAACAAATGTTTCAAGGCACCTGACGCCTGCGCTGCCCTTTCTTCCTCCAGCACAGAAATCCCTCTGCAACTCACTTCACTTGTAATCCTTTTGCCAGGATCACACAATACCCGGGACTGATTCTGGGAGAAGATGCCATCGGGGCCACGGGGGCTCTTGAAAACATGATTGCTTTGAGATGTTGCAACCCACCCTCCGCTTCAGAAGCAGACTGGGTTTTTTTCATAGAGAATAAAGGCAAATGCCAGATGGCTAAACCCTCTAAACGCACATATACACAGGTACAATTATGGCCGGGAGAGGTTTGGCCTTACATGTACATCTCGGGAGAAGGCAGGTGTAACATCTGGGGGTGGTTAGGAAGCAGCTTCACTGTTTCAAATATGCCTTCTGTTCTGCAAGTTTATAGCAGAAGGAGGCTGTGAACAGTTCCAACTGGCTGGTGCCCATGATGTCACCAACCAACCATACGCCTTGAAATCCCTGGATAAGTTTTTGCAGCTCCTTTAAAAAGTGTTTCTTTTTAACATGCATATGGTGGGTGGTGATAAACATTCATGTGCTGTTTCCAAAAACATATTTTTTGAATGGACAGCGTGCCTGAAGTATTGGGGAGGGTGGCAAGCTAGCAAGAATGGTGGCTGAACCAGCTTTTCTTTCTTCCTGACATGTAAATTATGGTGGTCAGGAGTTGCTGGGTTTGCACCAAGGGTGAGGAAGCTGCTGTGCCTTCTGCTTACGCACTTTTTACCCTAGAAAGAAATGGTGCAGAATATGTTGAGCAACACCAGACTGTTTTGACACAAGGGAGCTGTCCATGGTCTCTTCTCTTCCACTCCCATCTCTAAAAATGCAACCTTTGGAACTGCTGGTTCAACATGGCTCCTTTAGGAATCGCAGGGGTATAGTGGCAAATTCTGAAGTGCTGGAGCTCATCAGGACAAGTCTTATCTCTCTGTCTCCAAGTAGAGACCAGAAAAGCATCTGTGTTGGTATCCACACAAAACAGCAGCTGTACAGATCACAACAGCAAGTTTATTAGAACCCAATTGGCTGCAATGTTATGCATGGTTTCCTGGGAATAAATGGTCCTTTCTTCTGGCAGCAGAAGTTCAACAGGTAAAGCACAATGAGCTTGAAAAGATCTCTGAGGCAGCCTTTAGCTTTTCATTAGAAATACATGCTCTAAAAGCGTTAACATTTAAATTTGCTAGCATGAAATAGGAAACCCATAAAAGAAAACGAAATCACATGTGAGGAGACTGCTGGACTGAAGATGGAGATAGGAGTCAGAAGACTTTTGCAATAACCACCTGCACTGTCCATTCCAGGATGTATCATAAGCAGGAAGGTTCTGCTTATATCCTTCATGCCAATAGCCCAAGCTTATTTTGTTGTTGTTTAGTCGTTTAGTCATGTCCGACTCTTCGTGACCCCATGGACCAGAGCACGCCAGGCACTCCTGTCTTCCACTGCCTCCCGCAGTTTGGTCAGACTCATGTTGGTAGCTTCGAGAACACTGTCCAACCATCTCATCCTCTGTCGTCCCCTTCTCCTTGTGCCCTCCATCTTTCCCAACATCAGGGTCTTTTCCAGGGAGTCTTCTCTTCTCATGAGGTGGCCAAAGTATTAGAGCCTCAGCTTCAGGATCTGTCCTTCCAGTGGGCACTCAGGGCTGATTTCCTTCAGAATGGATAGGTTTGATCTTCTTGCAGTCCATAGGACTCTCAAGAGTCTCCTCCAGCACCATAATTCAAAAGCTTATTTAGCATGGGAATATAGGAAGCTGCCTTATACTGAGTCAGACCAACAGTCCACCTAGCTCAGTACTGTCCACACTGACTAGAAGTGGCTCTCCATGGGGCAGGCAGAGAACAGCCCAGCCCCACCTAGGACCTTCCGCATGCAAAGTAGATGCTCTACCACTGAGCTGCGGCCTTTCCATTTCTCTGCAGAAGAAGGCAAAACCACAGCGCCAAATACCAAAGCTATGAGCCAGACTGAGATGGTGGAAGACTGTCAGCCTGTGAGCGTGCAGAAAACCCATTTGCCAAATCTTCTTTTCCTTGACCCTTTTCCCCGCAGGCTTTTCCAGTTGCCACATTGCAAAATCTGTGAAAAGGAGATGTGATGTTTCAAGAAGGCAGCTGCTTGAGCCGCACCACCACTTTGTCCCTCTGCACCATCCATGTTGACAGCATCGGGGGGGGGGCTCTCTTCCTCCTCCTCCCGCCCCACAGAAACAGAGGCCTATACAGAAATGCCATCATCCCCCTGGGTGCCAGAGTACTTTTCTTCCCCCCGCTGATGGCTCAATTATCAGCATTCAGCTCCTGTTTGCCTGCAGATCCCATAATCAACGTCTGCGTGTGTATTCTGGCAAAATTAATCATAATTGCTGAAAGCAAGACACATCACACTTGTAACTTTGGTCCTTTAATTAGGATTCCGTAATTGGATACAGCACTCCCTGTAAATCCAATTACTCAAGATTAGAAGAGTAACAGCCGGCAGGACAGAAGCCGTCTGGGGATGGGCAAATAGCGGGATTGGAGGGCTCTGGTAGCACTGCTCTCCAGGGTGAGGCGGTGGGCAGCCAGACCCAAATGGATCTCCCGGTCAAAGGGCACTGAAGCCAAGTGGTGCAGTTGGAGGCTGGTGCTTGAAATGCAGCTGTTAGACTCTCTTGCTCCAAAACAGGGGTGGGGTCCCTTTTCCAGGCCAAGGGTCACATGCTGTGGTGGGCAGGGTTGGTGGTCAAAATGGGTGGAGCAATGGGCGCGAGTTTTAACTTTGTACAGTAGATTGATTGATAGATACACACCTCTCCACTCTCCATCCAGGCAATGAAGAGACATTGTCAGACTTCAAGGCCACATCCCAGCCAGGCAAAAACACGCAAAGAAGATGTGAAGCAGGGACAGTGAGTGTGCTGGTCCCAAGGGATATCCGATAGGCGAGGTCTAGTCCAGTCCAAGGTCAGTCCAAGCCAGAAGTCACGAAGCCGAAGTCACAAAGCCGAGGTCAGGTTTAAGCCAGGAGTCAGAAGCCGAAGTGACAAAGCCGAGGAACACAGGAACCAGGAACAGGAACTGGGCAGCAACGATGTTGCTCCTGCAACTTGGGGCTGGGACTGGCTGGCTTTTATCTGCCCTGAGGCATAGGGCGGCTCCGATCCTCAGGTGACTCGCCTCTCCTGGCTTGGAGGTGAGCACTCCTCCTGCGGGAACTTAGTTCCCTTCACCTCTCTGCCCTGAACCTCTGCAGCTCAGGAGAAGCTGGAGGGTTACCGGACCCAGAGGCAACCTCAGCTTCCCCTGACTGGGTGGGGAGTGGAGCACCTGCAGGCAATGAGTCCTCCACTCCATCAGAGGCCAGATCAAACTCAGCCGATGCCTGCACCTGAGGATTTAGCACAGGTGAGTCCCCTTGAGACTCAGGCCCCAGCCCTGGCTCTGCTGGTTCTGGAGGCAGGGAATCCTGTGCAGGCTGGGATCCCTCAGGTTCAGCGTCTGAGTCAGAATCCCAGGCCATCACAGTGAGGGGTGGGGCCTGCAGGCAAGAGGAGGTGGCCTGGGAGGGGTTGTGACCTAGAAATATTCCCAAGGGCCGAATAGAGAGGCTTAGAGGACCACATTCTGCCTGAGGACTGGGGTTCCCCATCCCTGTTCTAAAATTACCGAGAGTCATATGGCACCCTAAGGACCAGCACATTTTATTATAGTGTATGCCAGGCTTCCCCAACCCAGAACCCTCTCGCTGTTTTGAACTCCCATCAGCTGTGCTGTCTGAGGCTGGGTTGTAGTTGTAATCCAGAACAGTCAGCAGGTACCAGGTTGAGGAAAGCTGATCTAACCCAAAGTGGGAATCCCAGCTTGCATCTTCTGTGTCTGTGTCCTGGTACAGTCCCCTCCAGATGTTCATGGTTTTACATCCAAAAAGCACCCCCAAATTGCACTGGTGAACTACAGTTTTAGTGTGATGGCTAAAAGTCTTTTAGAAGACATCTGAAGGCAGCCCTGTTTAGGGAAGCTTTTAATGTTTGACACACTATTGTATTCTAATATTTTGTTGGAAGCCGCCCAGAGTGGCTGGGGAAACCCAGCCAGATGGGTGGGGTATAAATAATAAATTATTATTATTATTATTATATAAAAGAGGCAGTGAAGGATAGGTGTGCCTGGTGTGCTCTGGTCCATGGGGTCACGAAGAGTCGGACACGACAGAACGACTGAACAACAATAAAAGTCTGACACAAATTGGAAAATCCCTGTTTCAAATCCTGTTGTGCAGGAGTAATAACACTGCCCTACTCTTACAGTGTTGTTGCCAAATTTACAAAATAATGTGTGTCAATTGCTGAGCTGATCAATGAACGAATTTCTGGACATCTGCAGGGATTTCCCCAGGGAGGGAGGACAAGGGAAAATACTGAAAGGGGAAGCTGGCTAGTATCTCAACCAAAAAAGGGGAAAAACCAGAAGAATACTTCTTCTACAAATGCTAAGAAACTCACTCTTTAAAAAAAGAAATGAAGCTGGACATCTGGGGGACATTATTTATTCTGGGGGTGCCTCCCCCTCTGGACACCCAGGTTCCCAGGTCCAATTCCTGTTCAGTGGAACTTGCTCAGACCCTCTCCATCGCCCGCATTGTTTGAGGTAGACAACGTTCCATATCATGCAACAACACTCTCCCCCTTAGAGCTATAAAAATTAAACGGTGTGTTTTTCTAAGCCTCCAGTTTTTGTTTTTTCTTTAAACCACAGTGAACAATCTTTTTTTAAAAAAAATCCAAGGATAAAAACTGTAATTGTTTTAAATGAGTGCTAGGTAATTTGGAGTACGTTATATGGGGTTTTCGACTATAAAGTCCTTCTCCTGCTAAAATCTCTTGGCAACGTGCTCTAAAGGCTGGTGTGGGGTTGAGGGAGGGTTTGCTTTTATTTAAAGTTATGTTGGGAAATGTGGAATGCTTGCGTTCTTAATTTATAGCATCCAGAGGGTTTATTTTCCTCACTCTAAATTACTTCCTACTAATTTAAACAGAGCAGAGAGAAAGAGGCTCCTGGTTGCGCAAATGCCACACTTTTAAGAAAGCTGCCATGAAACTTCTCCCTCAGGGTTTTCTCTTCAAGGCTGCGGCTTGCATCCCAGAATCACGCAGGCACTGAAAAATGTATTATGTATGGGAGACCTGTTAAGCTGACCTCTTTGGATATTACATTATTGATACAATTGTTCAGCTACCCTCCTGACGAATTTGTCACTTGCTTTCATTTCCGCTCCATTTAAATTGCTGTAGAGCAACTCTCTCTTCTTCACTGAAACCATCAGGCCAGCAGTCATGTGCAAATTCTTGCAAGATCGGAATCGCAAGAGCTGAGCTGCTGAATCAAGTCATCGAGTGATTAGAGGAGCTCTGCCGGGGAACTGAGATAAGCTTTGCAAGAGGTGAGCAGCACCATTGAGATTCTCACATCCAAACAGAGCAGGAGAGGACAAAATGACTTAGGCCTCGTCCAGACTTCTGTTTGGTCCATGACTTCTGAGCATGGGTCTGGGAGGTTTTGCTTTGTTTCCCAGGGGAAACCCGCTATTTACTGCTGAATTGGAGCAAATGTCAATTGAGTTTTCTGAGAACTGGCGTTTGTTCTGATGCAGCGGTAAATAGCTGGTTTTCCCAGGGAAACCAGTGGGACGAAAGGAAAACGTCTTGGAGCCGTGCTTAGAAGCCATGGACCAAAAGGAAGAAATTGTGGGACAAAGGGAAGTGTGGATGAGCCCTTAGTCTCCTCCTGCATCCTGGGAATGGCTTCCCAAGGTGGAGCCATGTGAGCCATTTGATTCTATGTGACATCAGTTCTAAAGGAATTATGTTGTCTCCTTGTATGCTCCTGAGCCCAGTTCAAGGTGATCGTCCTTTGCCTGAAAGCCCTAAATGGTATGGGGCCCAGATACCTGAAGGATCCCTTCTTCCTGTACCAAGGTGTGCATTAAGATTGTCAGGTGAGGAGACACTTCTTGGTGTTCCATGTTTAGAAGACGTTCCTCATGCATCTGCAAAGGAGAGGTGGTGCACCAGCTCTGAAATGCCCTCTGTCCCAAGGGAGGTGCTTCCCCTGGCACAAGCACTGCATTCAGGCTAATACCTTTTTGTTTGCCCTGGCATTTTAGATCATGTTTTCAGCTGTTCTCATAATTTACAATTTTGCATATGCCTCTCTGTTCAGATGCAGGGTGATGGTTTATACGGTTTATAAATAAGTAGATGATAATGATGCCATCAAACCAGGTACCCTATATACTCGAGTATAAGCCTAGTTTTTCAGCACATTTTTTGTGCTGAAAAAGCCGCCCTCGGCTTATACTCGAGTGAGGCAGGCAGTGGCTCCTATGAAGCTTTCCCAGGTTTTTTGTGGTAAAATTGGGTGCCTCGGCTTATATTCGGGTCAGCTTATACTCGAGTATATACGGTACCTTGTATGGCTTCCATTGCACGACAACTTATTCACTTCTCAGATTTGTAACTGGTCTTCCAGCCCTCCTCAAGTGGCTATTTTCTTCTCCTTCCCCTCAAGCAGCAAATTTGTCTCCAGACAGCCCCTGGACACGCTTCCCTTCTGCATCTCCCTGGCAATGTATAGTTGCGGGGGGGGGGGGGGAATACATGAAGTGGCAACATCACTCTTCGCATTTCATGGATGCTTTAATTAAGATCCCTTCACGGTGGGGAGGGGTTGGACTAAATGACCCTTGGGGTCCCTTCCAACTCTTTGATTCTATGATCTGTTGCAATTTGTGGGAGGGGGGAAGTGCTAACATTGGGCTTTGTGTGGGTGTCCTGTCCTGCCCCAACCAACATGACCTGTTACAGCATCTTGCTTTTGCTATTTTGCCAGTGAAGACCCATCTCTTTGTACTGGTCTTTGAGCAAGGGGGAGGGGCTCCCTGCACTCCGGTTACATGGGACTTCATTGGTTTCTGAGTTTATTGTGGAGCTGTTGCTGCCTTTAAAAAAAAAAATCTTGTATCATTATTAGTTTTATATTTTTCATTTGTGATTTTCCTTCTGCCCTGGGACCTTTGATTATAAATGTTCCTAATAAATAAACACACACTGGGGACCTATGGGGGAAGAGGCTGCGTTGGCACAGCACCCAGTTATTGGTATTATTGCATTCATCCAGTGAAATGTTGTCCCTCTAATCTAGGCTCTCTGACTGGGGAGAATTATGACAGCTTCCCAAATATGAGGCCAGAGGGCAGACTTTCTGCTTACTTTCCCCTGGCGGCTGAAGTGGAGCAACAGGGACAAGGAAATGCTTAATTAGAGATAAAAGTAAATAGGGTGGAGGAAGGAGAGCAGAGTATCCTGTTTATGTGAGTGTTTGCCTACCGTCCTCTCCAGATTTATCTGGCTATCTCTGGCAAAGCCAGGAATCTCAGCAGTCACGGGAAGACTGCATACATGGGTCTACTTTCCACATAGCCAGACTTGACACTGGCCAAGGGAGGATAGGGAGGAGGATTTGAGCAAGCTTTTATAATAATAATAATAATATTTTTTTATTTGTACCCCGCCCATCTGGCCAGGTCTTCCCAGCCACTCTGGGCGGCTTCCAACAAATATTAAAATACATCAAATACATTTTTAAATAAAAAATAAAACAAATTGGCTGCATCCTTCTACAAACTGGTGGCCTCCAGAAGTTTTGAACTACAACTCCTGTGCTAGCTAAGGCCGATGGGAGTTGTAGTCCAAATCATCTGCAGGCCCCCAGATCGGGAAAGGTTGGAATAGATGACATATGAAAATCGGGAAAAGAGGAACGTTTTTGCCTGATGCCTAAAGATATGTAATGATGGCGCCACGTAAGTGTCCCTGGGGAGAGCAATCCACAAACGGGAAGCTACCACAGAAAAGGAATCATAGAATCATAGAATCATAGAATCATAGAGTTGGAAGAGACCACAAGGGCCATCCAGTCCAACCCCCTGCCAAGCAGGAAACACCATCAAAGCATTCCTGACAGGTGGCTGTCAAGCCTCTGCTTAAAGACCTCCAAAGAAGGAGACTCCACCACACTCCTTGGCAGCAAATTCCACTGTCGAACAGCTCTTACTGTCAGGAAGTTCTTCCTAATGTTTAGGTGGAATCTTCTTTCTTGTAGTTTGAATCCATTGCTCCGTGTCCGCTTCTCTGGAGCACACTTGCAGGCTCCAGGTCAGTTCATATGAGGAGAGGCAGTCCATTTTGCTGGTGTTTGTATTGCTGTTACTGCTTTTAGTTGGAAGGAAGGAAGGAAGGAAGGAAGGAAGGAAGGAAGGAAGGAAGGAAGGAAGGAAGGAAGGAAGGAAGGAGGGCTATGTGTCTCCCTCCCTGCTACGGAGCATAAGAACCACCATTTTCTGAAAAGCGTAGCAACAGTGGATCTTCAGCATTATCCAGTTACAAGGACTTCCAGAGCAGCTGTGTTAGTCCATTGCAGAAAAGCCAGCCAAAGAGGCTCATGGCACCTTGAAGACCAACACATTCATTATGGCATCAGCTTCCATGGACTTTGGGCCACTTCATCAGATGTAGCTCAGGATAACACTTCATGCATCTGATGAAGTGGTCTGTAGTCCTCGAAAGCTTCTGCCATAATAAATGTGCTGGTCTTGAATGTGCCGCAAGGCTCTCTGTTCCGATTGCAAGGATACTTTGACGAAACCAAGGACAGTTGCAATGAAAGAGCTGCCTTCACTCCTCTCACTCCTGCCTTTTTATTATTTTGTTCCTCTCCTAAATACACAACAATATGTTCTCCTCCTGTCTGGCAGGCAAGAGAGGAAAATATCCCCTGGAGTTTACACCTCTCCTGCCTTAATTCCTGTGGATGGACAGCCCCCATCTCCTGAGTATGTGCAAAACCTGAGAGGCCTTCTTGATTGACCACTGTCTTCTCCATTCCTCCCTCCATCCCCCCACCCATGCCAGTCACCCTCCAAGGGCAGAGCATACAAATGGCATGTACTGAGCATGCGTCTGTTTGCTTTCAACTGAATCTGGTCAGGATTGAGCCCCAAGATCAGTGGAGGCCCAGGTGCATTCAAGGAAGTCTGTTGAGGTCAGCTACTCTCTGGGATTTCCAACCAGGCAGCCCAGAGTGTAGCCAATCCCGGTGGGGTTTGAAGCCATGGCTATGCAGCTGGCATCCCAGTACTGCTGGGATGAGCTGGCATCTTTCTTGGCAGTGTGGCTCAAGTTCAAGCCAGGCTGCAAGGGGAAAACAAGCCACTTGGCATCATGGTGACGTCCCACTTGTGTGCCACAGAAATCAGGTTTCCAGAGCGTGGAATCTGGGGTACAGAAGAAGTAAGGACTGTTCCACATCTCTGAGAAATTGAAATCTGACATGTAACCTATAGCTGACCCAAACCTTAAATAAAACACACAGGTCCATCCAGTGGCTGTGTAGCCTTGGATGGAAGAGAAGTGAGTCAAGAGCCCCTCTTTGGGGAAGGGATGCAAAGAGACCCAAAGGTACTGGCAGATCAGGTTATCTAATTTAAATGGATTCATGGAATATTTGTGGCTATTGGCCATAGCAAGCCCATGGTACGCCTTTGGTAACTCCAAAACCTGTCAGAGGAAGCCATGTTTGCATTCATTCATTCATGCATTCATTCATTCATTCATTCACTTCTACTGCCATGAGCAGTCAGAGGCACTCAGGAGTCGAGGTAGTTTATTTATTTATTTTTAATATAATTTTTGTTCATTTTAAGGAAGAAAAGACAAAAAAGACATAAAAAGAAAAAGATAATGCAAAAAACAAAAATTCTTCTTACAATAACATAACCTTCTCTATACATCGTAAGTGACCTTCCCCCAATCCCCTGCTTCTGAATTTCAATTCCCTAATCTTCTTCGGCAGTTTCTAACAAATTACAATCTAAACCAAAATTTCTTTCAAACCAATTTAAACTTAACCTAATTCCTGGGTAAATTCTTGCTTCCCTAAGCTTGAATAAATTTTACATTATTTTTTTCCAAATATAATTTAATTTTTTTCCAGTAGTTTAAGGCGCCCCCAAGAAGAGCTGGCTGCCTGCTGTGGACAAAGGAGGCTGGATAGGATCAGCTGTTTGGTCAGATCTACCGGTAGCAAAGCTCATTGATTTAAAGAACGCTTAGGAGATATATATATACTATTTCCAGAGCAGTTTCCAAGTTAAAAATCATAAAACAAGACACACCCACACAATTAAGAAGAAAAGAACACTTAAACAGGCATCCCCAAACTGTGGCCCTCCAGATGTTTTGGCCTACAACTTCCATGATCCCTAGCTAACAGGACCAGTGGTCAGGGATGATGGGAATTGTAGTCCAAAACATCTGGAGGGCCGAAGTTTGGACAATGCAAAAGCTTTAAAGCCTGGGGGGGAAAAATCCAAAGGTCTTGTGCAAGTGCCCAAAAGACATCAATGCACTTCCATGAGGAAAACATCCCCCAAGTGGCATGCCACTCACTGCTGTGAAAGGGGTCTTCCCCCACTGCCACCCACCAGAGCCGGTCCAAGACATTTTACGACTTAAAGGGCAGGGTGCGCTTAAAGAAGCACATCTTTACCAGGTCTTTGACACCTGAGATATATATTTTAGGGCCCACACAATTCTTTTGATCATAAATTATTTTAACTAAGTTCAGTTTTGTAGTTTTACACCATTGTAGCCTGTCCTGGGACCTTGGGCAGGTAGTAAGAATAATAACGGCAGGCACCTTCCCATTTCACCTACAGAATCCAACCAGAGTGGTAGGTGGGTCTTACTTCAGTGCTGGTGATGATGGGATGACAGTGTCGTCCACTGCCTCCAAGGGCAGGATAGCTTAGGGGGATCAGGGCTGGCCATCTAGCACAAACAGTGGTGCCCCCCAACCCCATGCCATTGCTCCCCCACTTCCCTGAGGCAAGGGCATAGCCAAGATTTTTGTTAGGGGGGCAGGACCAATGTGATTGATCAGTTAGTTAAGCATTTTTATTGTTTTACGGGGGGGTCAGCTGCCCCCATGCCCTGAGGTGAATGCTTCTCTCTACCTAATGGAAGGGCTGACCCAACCGCCTCCTACGTTTCAGAAAGCCAGAAGTGGGTCTGAGGCTACACGTCTGGGCAGAGTCGTGTTGAAGAAGGGACACCTTCCCATAGTTCTCCCCAAAGGCGACGCCAGCATGTGAATTGTGCCCAGAAACAGAGCAGCATCTGGCAATGGTCTTCTTCGAGCACTGGCAAGGTATCAGCTAGTCCCAGTTAGCCGTATGGCAGCTGTGCATTCTGAACTAACTGTACAAGGAATGGATCCTGCCATTTTGTGCGTTCTCGTGCGGCTCTTAACAAGCGAGCCAAGCTGCGTGTTCCACAGGAAGGCACACGTTGCAGGGGGTTGGGTCAGATGACCCTTGGGGTCCCTTCCAACTCTACATTCCGATGACTCTGTATAATGTTTACTTGTCAGGATCTCACCGTTGGCGCAGCCTTTTACATTCCTCGGCTTCCTGTTGCTCCCATCCCTCCGTTAGCCTTTCAGCAGGATATGCCATTTCCCCTACAATTCTCTGCCCCCCTCCCACTGCCATCCACCTCCCTTCCAAGCAGTTGACGGCTGTGCTCTGCTGCAGATAATGATTTTGACATTTAAATTGTAAAGGGAGGAAGAGAAGCCGGGGTGCGCCTTCTGCTCAGGCAGAATTTGCTTCACATTTCCCTGATGAGACGTGACTGCCATTTGCTGCCTTCGGAAGAGCACGGAGGTGGAGGGGATAACAAGGAGGCCCGACTCTCGTGGCCTGCCCTGAGGCCGCTTCCTCAGGCGTAGTGGGGCTCAGGGCCAGAGTCCTGAACCCTTGAGAGGCTGGAGGAGGGGCAATAAGCTGGAGTTCAGTCCCAAGAAGGCAGTAAGTAGGGAGTCGATGCTTCCATGGATCCAGCTTTGCCACTCGAGGAACCTTGTTAACCAGCTGGGGCTGTTCCGCCAGCTGCAGACACCTTGGGGCAACATGGCAGGACTTTGGGCTATAACACTTTTGGCTTCTCTCAGTGTCTTATTTTTCCAGTCCTAAATTCAGTTCACTTCATTCCTGAATCAGTTTGCAATACATACATACATACATACATACATACATACATACATACATACGTAAAAGGTAAAGGTAAAGGACCCTGGTTAAGTTCAGTCAAAGGTGACTATGGGGTTTACAGCGCTCATCTCGCTTCAGGTCAAGGGAGCCGGCGTTTGTCCACAGACAGCTTTCCAGGTCATGTGGCCAGCAGGACTAAACCGCTTCTGGTGCAACGGGACACTATGATGTGCCAGAGCTCACAGAAATGCCGTTTACCTTCCAGCCACAGTGGTACCTATTTATCTACTTGTACTGGCATGTTTTCGAACTGCTAAGTAGGCAGGAGCTGGCACAGAGCAACGGGAGCTTACCCCGTTGAGTGGATTTGAACCGCCAACCTTCTGATTGGCAAGCCCAAGAGGCTCAGTGGTTTAGACCACAGCGCCACCCGCATCCCTTATACATACATACATACATACATACATACATACATACATGTGTATGTGTGTGTTTTGAAAACAATTCAGTGCATATTTCTCCAATTATGCATATTTTTGGCATGCCATTTTGCCTAAGATGCGTGCTAAGGTTGGCATATGCCCCCCCCCCCGCCTGTGTACACATTTTGGTACGTGTTTTGGCTGGAGAACACCTGTTGCAAAATTCAAAGAATTGTGAACGGCAAAGGGGAGACACGATGTGCTTTGTGTGTTCCTTCAGGAAGTGCAAACGAGGCCAGTACACACACTGAAATGTGAACTGAGCGGCATTTCTCCCCCCCCCCCCGGCTGCCAGTGCCCTCGATCAGGGGAAACCTCAGCTACTGTCAGAGCTGGGTGATTTAGAAGGGGTCTCCAACAGGCCTCCCTGTCAACCACTGCTGTAATAGGGATCGTGTGCTATTGATTTAATGGCAACTAAATTGATCTGATGTTTTCATTAGGCTAAACAAATTCTTGCCACACAGGTTCATTCAAGATGCGCTCACTGCAGGGAGCAGGGCAGTCAGATCGTCTTCCCTTTTCGTCATCGAAAGATGATTTATCAGGAACAGCACAAATGCTGACCAGGGGCTTAATAAGACCAAGTCTTTGAATCCATCCGGCAACCTTCAGGGGTGAGACAAGGGGGGAAGCCCCTTCAATATGGCAGTCTCACAGAGGGAGGAGTAAAGGAGTTTATATAGCAGGCAGGGCAGGCCCACTTGAGACAAAACACAAAATGCCCCCTGCCTCTGATACCTCCTTTGTCCCCCCACCCCACCCTTGCTGCCATCACCTCCTCCTCCACTGCTACTTGAGGCAACTGGAGGCAGCTTGGGGCACCGAAGGCAGTGGGGCAGAGGGAGAAGGAGGAGCTGGCATCAAGGGGGCAGAGGAGGAGTGTCAGGAGTGAGCCAGCAGTAAATCACACCATGTGAGTGAAGATAACTCTTTATTAGAGAAAACAGGATCTGCACAGGAGTGCAAGGCCTAATTAGCACAGCATCTCATCTCCGGTAGGTCTTGCCCCTATGAGGCAGTTTTGGAGACTGAAGATTTCCACCTTCCCACAGTTGCCTAAGTCCCCTCCTCTTCAGAGTTTTTCCCAAGCAATTTGAGACTGTGCCTGCCTTTTCCCCTCCCGCTTCATGCCTTTATGGGTACTGGGAGATCAGGTGGGAGGGGAGCTTGTCACAGTATGGTAGATCGCCACGAACCTGGTGAGTACAGGTATCTTTTTTTCTAGAAAAAAAGCACTGGAGCACACAATAGTCATCATGTCCCTCCCACAGGTCCGGTCCACAGATGAGGTGGAGTGAAGCAGCCACCTTGGGCAGGAGAATCCCATGATGCGCTGTACCCATGGATATTCCACACCCCCCTGCTGCCATTGCTAGGATTGCATGACTGTGGCTTCTGGAGAGATCTTGCAAGAATCCTGCAAGACCTCACACAGTCTTGCTGGAGGCCGCAGCAGCAGCAACAGCAACAGCAGAACCCCAGTAAGTGAGGCTCTGGTGGAAGGCAGCGACTGTGTCACCTTCCCATTTTGCCTCAGGCACTGAAACAGGGCAGGCCACCCCTGGCCAGGGGGCTCGTCCCCCAGCAAGGCTCTTCATATGCCCTTGTAATCAAACAGGCCTTTTCCAAGGAAAAAAAAGCCTTCCAGGAAGGAAGGAAGGGAAAGCACTATCATCTATTCCCACTAGAAGTGACTGACACTGCCCTTTTAATCAGTGCTCATTGCATCATGAAAAAACATCACCGTTCATCTGCCTTTAATAGGCTTATTCATTTGCCCACTTAGACCCATGTCCCCTGCTCATTAAAACTCCATTCATAGCAGGGTGCTATTTCATGAAGTTCATTTCCCTAAGAGCTTCCCCCACCACCACCAATCTGGCTCGATAGGGCTGTGTGGTGTGCCCAGCCAGATCGACATTCACTCATTCATTCTCTCTCTCCTCTCTCTCTCTCTCTCTCTCTCTAGCTCATTGCACAGACCTGCTTCTGCCATCTCCCTTCCTTGCCATCACTCGCCCCACCTCTGTGCGCTTGCCAGGGTTGGACACCTGTTTCTGCAGCATGTGGCTCAGCAAGGGCACACACACACACACACACACACACACACACACACACACACACCACTGGACTCCTTCCACAAGCAGGCTGGAGGGTGAGATCACAACAATCTGGGCTTGCAGCAGAACTAGCCCACTGGCCCAACTAGTGGGGGAGGGGGCATCAGCCAGCCATGAGGGGACAGAGGGAGGGGAGTCAGCTCTTTGGAATCACAGAGTTTGTTTGAAACCAATGTGGGGCTAGCATACAGCAACATTTGCCACCTCAGCCCCCTTCCGCCAGGTGCACTATTTTAGATTTCAGGGAAGGGATGGTCAGACCAAGATGCTCAGGGGAAACCTTGCATGCAGCCAAGATAAAAATACCCTAGACCAAAAGTTGTGTATATTAAGGGGGGATTCACAATCAAATGCTTCTGAAATTTCATGAAGACTTTGAAAAAAGTTTGTGGAGATGCAAAGGACTGAGAGATGAGAAACAGAGAGAAACCAAAATGGAGAGATTCCCTCGCCTCTGTTGGTCATACTAGGACTATTAATAACACATTATATACTAGTTACAGGTAGGTAGCCGTGTTGGTCTGTCATAGTCAAAACAAAATAAAAAAATCCTTCCAGTAGCACCTTAGATTCTCAGCAAGCCTCCTCTCCAACATGCTAGCTTTGCAAGTGTGAATACCCAATCCCCCCTGCACCTGAATCTGAAGCGATCCTGTCCAGAAATAGATACCTAAGCAAGAAGCGGGCAAGAAGCAGCAGGTGGAGATTAGCAAATGCAGGTGGGACAGGGGAAAATCTGCTTTGAGGTGGGGGGTCCCCTGCCAGGGAAGCAGACCCCAGAAAGCGGCTGCCTCTGCCTTGCCACCCCAAGCCTTTGGAGACCAGAGCCCCCTCCTTCTGCCTGAACGGTAAAGAGAGAAAATTAGTCATCCCCCTATCGACATCCAGCTAACCTGCTCTATTCTCCCCTAATTATCCCACTGGTCCCTCAGCCAGCCATTGATTGGAGTTCAATGACAATAACCGTCTACCACTCAGAAGCCGCCCAGGGTGCTAATTAAAGGTTGCTCTTGATCTTGTGCGTTCCCCTCATCAATGAGGACCAGGCTCTTGGGAGTTGGCCGCTTGGGGGGGGGGTTTGACATCTTTGGCAAAGGCCTCAAGGGGGCTCTGGGGGTCATGCTGTGATGTAGGCGAGTATGTGGTGACCTGAAAAGAGGCAGTAGGGGGCAGGGAGTGGCTTGGCCTACCGTTCAACTTTTTCAAGTCCCAAACCCGGACAAAAGTGTCTTCCAGGGTGAGTCGCGTGACCCATGCCTCGCTCATGCACCAAAAAGTGTTTTATTTCGGCATGAGGGGGCACAAGAATTCAGAACCCAAAGTGGCCATTACAGTCTCATACGAAAAAACAGGAAGTCTGGGGGGTTTTCAGGGCATTTGGCAGGTATGGCTTTAGCTAACTGGCATAGGGCCTGTGTAGAGATGGGAAGGCCTCAGGGGGAAATTGGGGGGGCAGGGTTTTCCCCCGTTTTCCCCCATCCCCCCCCCCAATTTTTTCCGTTTTCTTCCAAAGCCATTTTCCCCCCAGAAAAATTGGAAAACAAACAGTTTGATATAGTTTGAATATTCCACACACTTTTTCATTCAATTTTTCCGGGGAAAAACCACTTTGGGGAAAAACAGGGGGGGGAAACAGGGTGTGTTTTTTCAAATTTTCGGGGGGGGGGGGTTCAGGCCTTCCCACCTCTAGGCCTGTGAAAGGCTTGCTTGCTAGGAGGCATTGCTGCCTTTGAGGCAAACGAAGGTTAGCCACACACACACACACCCTAAAAAGTTCCTACTCTAGACTTGCATTGGCTTTGCATGTGGCTGCCACAGCTCTGGGTCTCCCTGCATGGGTGTGTAGCCACTGAACTTTGCTGCACAACTAGAATCCTGCTTATGGAAGCCACCTTTCCCTTTTTAATTTCTTGCCCTCCCCAATCCCCAGCTGGGCTTCAAGTTCCTGCAAACATATCTGAGGTAAGGAAATGTGTTAAATAGCAAATGATGCAAAGCACAAACCCAACTTATTTTCAGCAGTCACCTCCCCTGCTCACTTGTTGGGTGTCATGAACTGGCAGAGCCACAGGGAGGAGGAAGGGGATCCTGGTGAGGGCTGTAGCCAGGACTGGGACACACTGGGGCAAGCTGGGGAAGGGGAAGGAGTGGGTGCTGTAGGAAATACTCACAGGGTGATGGAAGCTGGTGAGGGGACGGGGGTCCATGGGCATAGTCAGGATTTATTTTACGGGGGCAGGTTTTATGTTGTGGGAGCAGAACCGAGTTATCTGTGATCGGTTAGTTAAGCGTTTTTCTTTATTTGCTTGATTTGAGGGGACAGCTGCCTCCCTGCCCCCGCTGGCTATGCCCATGTGGGGGTCAGTGCACAGGAACCACAGCAGCAGGATCCATCCCCAGAGCCAGAGGGGCCCCTGTCTCCATGAACACGGTGGGCTCTGAGGCATAGGGAGCAGCGGGAGGGGCGCTCTAGGAGGCTGAGTCAGGCAAGGACCCACAGCCCAGCTCCCTAGCTGGCCAGGTGGGGCTCGCTAGCTCTGGGAGGAGGGATGTGATTCCTCAGCTGGAATAGGAACTGGTGAGGGTCCCATGCCTTGTCAATCCCAGATGCTGCAATCAGCGTGCAAGGTATAAAAGGGCTCAACTGCCCATGATGGTTGGACCATGGCTTGGATGTTCCAGGGAGCTCTTTGGGACTGTGCTACCGGTAGTGTGGGATTGACTTCCAAGTGCCTCGACCCCTGGATTGACTGCAGAGGTGGAAACCTGGCCTCTCTGGCCCAGTTGGCCTGCTGGACTGTGTGCTAGCATCTGCCATGGGATCGTGCACTTCAGTGGGACTTGTTGCCAGACACATTGTGGTTCAGGACACGGGGTATGATGGCTTCCAGCATAGGGTGGTTTCTGTTGGTGTAATTTGGAAAAACGAGTGAAACTGCACTAAGTGCTTGGGCCATGTCTTGAACTGCCCACCCCCTATGTCTGGGTTCTGCTTAGCGTCAGCACCCCAGCTGCACTGGGTGGCTTAGAAACAGCCCAAGGCTAAATGCCTGGAACTTGACTCATCCACCCTCCCTTCCTCTAAGGCAGTGTTCCCCAACCTTGGGCCTCCAGCTGTTTTTGGACTACAACTCCCATCATCCCTCGCTAGCAAGACCAGTGGTCAGGGATGATGGGAATTGTAGTCCGAAAACAGCTGGAGGCCCAAGGTTGGGGAACACTGCTCTAAGGAATGTGTGTACATGCAGAGGTGGCTATAAAGCCAAGGCTGCATTCAGCAGCATTGACAGGAGTGTGAGGTATTCATTGAGAAAAGGTTTTTGCTCAGTGCAAGAGATCTGTGGAGAAGCCCTCCAGGCCTCTCCACGTCGCCCTCAGACCCCTCCTAGCCATGCCCCTTCTCCCTAGGCCACACCCCTCACCAGCCCTGCTTTGCACCCTCCCTGAGTGTTCTTGCTTGGCTGGGATGTGCCCTTGAACTCTGATCATGCCCTTTGCTTTTGTAGCATTTCACCTCCTGTTTATATTGTTCTCTGAAGTCACTGTGCCCTCTTTTAATTCCATTTTCCATTTCATCCTTCTCTGGTCCGCTTTCATTCACCATTACATCAATCTCTGCTCTCATAACTTTTATTTGCTCATCAAACAATTGCTAAAGCATGCCAACAGTGAATGGAATGTCCAACAATGTATATTTGCCATACTAAATATTCTTCATCTTATTCACAAGTCTGTCTCCACCTTAAGATCTTCAATCTCCCATCTCCACCTTAGGATCTTCAGTGTTCTCTCTTATCAAAACACATTCCTTTCCCACAGAGGAAATATGAAGTAGCAACATTTCAATTTCAAGGCAACGCTTTCATCGGGAAAACAGAGAATTAAAAAAAAATTAAATTCTTAGCACTCAGAACTCCCTTGATGGTTTAAAACTTTATTGGTTCAAACAATTAGAGCCTGCTTTTTGTTCTGCCTTCAGTCCTTTAATGGTGACTCTTCTTAAAGTCCCTTGCTTTTATCAATGGAGGATGGAGAGGGAGGTGTGAGTGTATGGAGAAAGTAGCCTACTGCACAAAGGGAACATTTACCGTATTGGCCTGAATATAAGCCACACTTTTTTTCCAAATTCCGGCTGTGAAAAGCTAAAGTGCAGCTTAAATTTCTGACCTTACAAAATATTGGCTTTTACGATATCGCTGCTGAAACAGACATACGGTAAAACAGAACGGGTGTGAGTGCCTGCAGAATTTTAAGGGAGCGGCTTATATTCAGATGTGGCTTATATTCGGGCCAATACGGTACACGTCATTGCTCTGGCCCTGCCCACCACTGACAGAAGAGAATGTGGCCCTCAGGCAGCTCTAACAGCTGCCGAAATCATGATTCTCACTTTAAAGTTGGAGCATGACTAGTCCTTTCTCCTCCCTTACTGGCCTTCCCCCTGTGCCTTTAACAGCCCAGCCCAGAGGCATTAAAGAAGAGGTTTTCCCTGGCACTCTTCTCCAAGGAAGACATCACCAGTTAAATGCTTGTCTGGCTGCTATTGAAGGTACAATAAGGTGGCAACCAAACTGACCATCCTTAATGTAGAGGGGCAGGTGGAGGCAACCACCTCCCCGCCCATCAGTAAGGCCTACCCAATGCCTAACCTTACAAAGTGGTGACGATTGCTACAAGGTAGGCAAAAACCAAATGGCTGGTGCCAATTTGCCAAGTGGAAAAATTCCTACCTGGCCCCAACAATAAGGTGGCCGACATTAGTCCACAACAAGGCCGTAGTCAAGCAACACCTAAAAAGAGGGTGGGTGGGCTGGGAGATCCGGCAAGGAGGCGAAAGGAGGTCCCAGATGCCCTCCCGCAACACACACACACACATGGGAAGGGAACAGGCTTGTCCAGATAAAACCAGAAACAGCTGCAAGGCCCAAACTCGCCTCTTGGCCAAAACCAGTGATGCACTGCCTTGCCATCCAGAGTCCAGGAGAGATTTCAGGCTGAAAGGAATGAGTTTCTCTCTGATGCACTGAGTTGATCCAGAGTGTTGGGATGGGGAGTGCCTAGAGCTGCCTTCACCAACCTGGTGCCTTCCTGATACATTGGAACTACAACTCCCATGATCCACAGCTGGCTGGGACTCCTGGGAGTTGTAGTCCAAAATTTATGGAGGGCACCAGGTTGGCAAAGGCTAGCCTTGAGCAAGGCAGGGAGATTCCATGGGAATCAGTCTCCAGTGGGGGGCAAAGGGGAATCCGTCTATCCCCAGGAGAGAGGGTAATTCCCTGGGAACTGTGCCAGTGAACAGCATCTCTGTTGAGTCTGAAGGTGCTCAACGTACACTTCTTGCCTGAGCAACAGGATTATTCTGATCACGTCTGCGCAGGCCGGGAGATTTATTGACTAGTCTCTTCTCCATCACAATCCCAGGAAGAATTTCCTCCAAGCTTTGCTGAGCAAAAGTGGCAGGGAAGGAGAGAAAGGAGGATGGAAAAAGAGAAAGAGAGAGGGGGAGAGAGAGAGATGACTTCAATGGTCTGGTAATTAAGTGTTTCGAATTGGCCGTGGCTCTGCGTGGCGTAATAGGGCATTAGAGGGCAGGAATGGATTTTGTGCAGGCTTTTCCAGCAGCTACAGGATGGATCAGAAGGAGAGTGTACAGCACAGAGTTCCAGCAGCACCGCCCATGCATAGCCCTGGTTGGCAACTAGCATTGCCATTTGGCTACTTGGAAGGCAGGTTGGAGGAATGTGATGTGACAAAGGCAAAATCATCCCTCTGCTGACAAGACCCATTGCCACCGCACCACCAACTTTTGGTGCCCCCTCTCCTTGAGTTTTCTACCCCACTTGTAACTAAGAACTTGAACCTACCTGGGTTTACTTGTTTCCTCCTCCCTCCTAATTTATTTTCCTTTAGTATCATGCCTTTTCAGTAAGTCTGGGGGAAGTCTGCATTATTATTTTTTGTGAGAGATTTATAAGCTGCTCTAGCAGGCTTTTATTTTGGTGTAAGAGCAGGGTTTGTTTTTCTTACTATAGAAATCTTTAGATAAATAATAACAGGCAAATGTTATTATAAGGTCACAGACCCAGTAAAACAAATTAAAACTCCAAAACCATGCCATTAGTAACATACGCTGAGTTAAAATAAATGGTACTTATATAAATAAAGCACAGAAACTAACCAAGATTTAATTATATTAACAAAATCCTTTCACCAGTCCTTGCAGCAGAAAAAAAAGAAATCCAGCAACTGATTATGTTATTATTCTGTTCATGCCAGCCAGTAAATGGGCCAAATACCATTCAGAGGTCCTTCCCTGGGTATTTAAGTAGGCGGAGAATAAATGATCTACTCTGTAATAGCTGCATACATAGAGAGCTTGCAGTCATGTCTCCATTGCTCCATATAAATACCTGTCGCTGGCTGGTGCCCATTGGGACTGGTGGGGGGGGGGAAGCAAGGAGCCCGACAGTAGGTGGCGCCAGAGCAAACAACAGGCAGATCCAGCTCATTCAAGTTTTGCTCCCCATCTGCACTATACATTTAAAGCAGTATCATGCCACTTTAAACAGTCATGGCTTCCCGCAAAGAATCCTGAAAACTGTAGGGTGACGAGAGTCGTTGTGAGACCCTTATTCTCCTCACAGAGCTACAGTTGGCAGAGTGGTTTAACAGCCAGTCCCTTTTCCCAGAAAACTCTGGAAATTGTAACACTAGAGTTAAGCTCGGGAGAACTGAAGTTGTCTCCCCACCCCCACCCCCACCCCACAACTTGGAGGGGGGCATGAGCTTCTAGACAGGCTTGCTTCTCCATCACCTCTCACTGTAAGGATCTAAGTCAGCCTTCCCAGCCTGGTCCCATCCTGGGGCTGCACCTCCCATGTGCTGGCTGGGACTGGTGTGAGTTAATAGTAAGAAACATCTGGAGAGCACCCAGGTCAGAAAAGGCTGGGCTATGCTCTTTGATCATTCTTTTAGCTCAAGTCGCCAGGAATTGAGCAATTCCTTATGTCACCCATCTCCAGCCTGGTACTGTTTGGGGCAGTGACCACTCCCATCAGCCCCAGACAGCGCATGGCTTATGCCAGGCATCCCCAAACTTTGGCCCTCCAGATGTTTTGGACTACAATTCCCATCATCCCTGACCACTGGTCCTGTTCATGTGGGATCATGTGAGTTGTAGGCCAAAACATCTGGAGGGCCGCAGTTTGGCGATGCCTGGCTTATGCCCTCTTTGCAATCACATCTAAGGAGCTGTCACGTGGAAGATGGAGCAAGCTTGTTCTGTGCTGCTCCAGAGGGTGCGACCCAAACCAATGGATGCAAATAAGAAAGGAGATTCTGACGAAACATTAGGAGGAACTTTCTGTTGGTAAAGGACCCCTGGACGGTTCAGTCAAAGGCGACTATGGGGTTGTGGCGCTCATCTCGCTTTCAGGCCGATGGAGCGTTTGCCCACAGACAGCTTTCCAGGTCATGTGGCCAGCATGACTACACCGCTTCTGGCGCAACGGGACACCGTGACGGAAATCAGAGCACATGGAAACGCCGTTTACCTTCCCACCACAGCAGTACATATCTATCTACTTGCACTGGTGTGCTTTCAAACTGATAGGTTGGCAGGAGCTGGGACAGAGCAACAGGAGCTCTCCCCATCGCGCGGATTCGAACTACCGACCTTCCGATCGGAAAGCCAGAGAGGCTCAGTGGTTTAGACCACAGCGCTACCCGCGTCCCTTTTCTGATAGTAAGTGCTGTTCAACAGTTAAATGGATTCCCTCAGAAGGTGGTGGACTCTCCTTCCTTGAATGTTTTTAAACAGAGGCTGGGTGGCCATCTGTCAGGGATTCTTTAGCTGTGATTCCTGCATTTCAGGGGGTTGGACTAGATGGCCCTTGGGGTCCCTTCCAACTCTACGGTTCTATGATTCTACAGCTGCCAGGCTGAAAATGTTTCGCTCTTCTAAAAGACGGACCCTCTGCGTTACATTCTGAGCTTTGGAGCAGGGAGAGTAGGGTGTGTGTGTGTTTGGGGGTGGTATCTTGGCTGATACACCTTGAAAAGGTTTGTTTTCATGTTGTACTCTCACTACATACACCATCAGCCTGCTCTCTCTGTGTGGCTGCCATGACATGAAGCTGCTGCCAGAGGCTTCGCTGGAGCTTTGCTGCCCCCTGCTGCTCTGCACAGGGAATGTGAAGTAGTTTTCGAGAGCGGGGCTTCATTTCAGCCTAGCCGGAATGCTCCAGCAAGTTTCTACCCTTCCTCACCTCTCTCTCTCTCACGCCACGTGCATGGCCATCTCCACTTGGCTGCTGATTATTTCTCCAGGATTTGGGAGTCCAGGTGGTGGAACATCCAAATGGTCTCCTGTTCCGGGTGGTGGAACATCCAAATGGTCTCCTGTTTATGAACTCCCATTATGAATCCACTTGCAGATTTCTGTGCATGCAGCCCAGGAATGGGATCTGGGCCTGCATTGGCTCCTAATGACGCACACTAAATCCTGAGGATCATGTGTTCATGAAAGCTTAGGCTACAAGGTAGCCTCCCCCAGGCTGGTGGTGCCCTCCAGAACATAGAATAATAGAACAATAGAATTGTAGAGTTGGAAGGGATCCCCAAGGGTCATCTAGTCCAGCCCCCTGCAATGCAGGGACTGATGGGAGCTGTCATCGCAAACATCCAGAAAGCACCACCAGCCTGGGGAAGAGTGGTGCTCTATAGAAATCTATTAGCCTTTAAGGTGCAAGTGGACTCTTAAGGGGAAGGGCTACAGGTCAGCAGTAGGGCATCTGCTTTCCATGCAAATCCCAAGCTCAGTTCCTGGCACCTCCAGGCAAGGTGTGAAAAGCCTGAGGAGCTACTGCCAGTCAGTGCAGACAGTACTGAGCTAGATGGACCAGTGCAGCCAGACTCAGCATCAGGCAGCTTCCTACGTTGTTACAGTTTTTGTTGTTTCCACCTGCCTCACTGGAAGGTGTCTTCTGTTTCCCTGTCTGAGCAAAGGAGAAAAGACTCACGGGAATGTCTCCTGCTCAAGGTCTGTTGGTTGGAGCAGGAGCTGCACAAGAGACAGGCCCTTCCAGTTAGCCCCCTACCCAGGAGCAATGGCTCCCTTCTGGCACCCCATGCTCTGCCGGCAGCATTCGTCAGCAGCATATTTCCTTCCATGGCAGCTGCCACCTGCATTAACATAATTAATTATATTAGGGGCTGGTGGATTAGCCAATTATGAATGTGCCGATGTTCTAATTTTCCTTTAATTAATTTGTTTTGTTTACAATGCAGCAACATCTGTACTGTCCCCACTGGACTGTACCAGGAATTTGGCAGGACGTGTCTCCTGGGGACTGGGGAACTCTTCCGCATTACAGAACTGTCTTTGAAAATCCATCATTTATTTCTAGGTTGATGTTTAAATACACATTTGAAGGGGCCAAGCAACTCTTGGCTGCATCTGCCAGCAGCCACCCTCTCTTCTGCTCATCAACATCTATGAAATTTTCCTGCTTAATAAAACTTACCAAGCATCCTATAGCAAGAGTTGCTTTGAACTGCCATCCGCAAAATCCATTAACGCAGCTGAGAGATTTAAGTGCTGTGTGGGTCATTTTCTCCCTATTGTTATCATGTTCTCAGTATTTGCCCAGCCATGGCTACACTAAGCTTGAAGATATATATTAACATTTGTAGAGGGCTGGAGGCAGCTTAAAAGAGGAATCAAATTTCACTTTCATTGCTGGTCAAAAAGGTTTCTCAGGTTTTGTTATTGCATCAGAAACCTGCTGCACCTGTTTGGCCAAATAATTTGGGCAGCAAAAGCCAAACCCCAATTTTTACATCACCTCCCTCCCACACAACAACAGCAACAATACAAAACAAAAATCAACCACAAAGATTAAACCCAAAACAGGTAAAAACACTTTAAAACAGGGCAAGGTCATCACCCAAAAAGTGATGTTAAAAGGGTGGCTTGCTCTGATAGTAAGCCTGACCCCATAGCAGCCCGCTTGTATTCCACCAGTACATTACTAAAGGTAAAGGTAAAGGGACCCCTGACCATTAGGTCCAGTCATGTCCGACTCTGGGGTTGCGGCGCTCATCTCGCTCTATAGGCCGAGGAGCCGGCGTTTGTCCGCAGACAGCTTCCGGGTCATGTGGCCAGCATGACAAAGCCGCTTCTGGCGAACCAGAGCAGCGCACGGAAACGCCGTTTACCTTCCCACCAGAGCGGTTCCTATTTATCTACTTGCACTTTGACATGCTTTCAAACTGCTAGGTGGGCAGGAGCTGGGACCAAGCAACGAGAGCTCACCCTGTCACAGAGATTCGAACTGCCGACCTTCTGATCAGCAAGCCCTAGGCTCAGTGGTTTAACCCACAGCGCCACCTGGGTCCCTAGTACATTACTTGTTCTTGTTCAGTTGTTCAGTAGTGTCCGACTCTTCATGACCCCATGGACCAGAGCACGCCAGGCATGCCTATCCTTCACTGCCTCTCACAGTTTGGCCAAACTCGTTAGTAGCTTCGAGAACACTGTCCATCCAAGTACATTACTAGAGGAGGTCAAATATAGAATACATATTTATAACAGTATAATTAGCAAGAGAAGATATTGTCTTAAACGTAGAATATATCTGCTGCTGTTGCTGCCAATGCTGGCTCATGAGCAGCCTTCATTTGCTGGCCTGTGACTGAATCCCATCCGAAAACAGCAACTGTCTGAAAGTGCGTCATAAAACATCTTGCTACATGCTGTGCAGAAGGGGACACTGAGGTGCCCTGCTGTGGTCTGCCCAATAGGGGGCAGCAGAGAGACCTCTTTCCAAAGCCCTGCAGGAACTGAAGGTGGAATAATAAAACGATGCACTTTAGCACCATTTCCCAGCCAGATCAGGCTTGAACCTCTCCACCGCTTCCTTGCACAGAGCAGATAGAAGCTGTTCACAGGGAACCTCATTAGGAGGAATTAACACATCAGCGTTTGACAGCCTGGCACCCTCGAGTTTGCAAAGGCTGAACTAACTGAAGGAACATCTCCCTCGCGCCCACCCCCTCCATTTTATCCTCACAACAACAACAACCCTGTGAGGTAGATTAGTCCGAGAGACAGTGACGGACCCAAAGACACCCAGGGAGCTTCATGGCTGAGTGGGGATTTGAACCCTGGTCTCTCAGAGGTCTTAGTCCAGCATTGTAACCACTGCACCAATCTCTCTGGTTTTCACACAGCCTTCTGCAAAGCTAAAGTAGCCCCACAACAGCTTTTCAACCAACTCCAAACAGATCCAGTCCCACGGTTGTTTCCCTCTAGCTGGGTCATCTTTACAACAGGGATGAGGAGCCTGTGCCATAAGAACATAAGCAAAGCCCTGCAGGATCAGGCCAATGTCCTATCTAGTCCAGCATCCTGTTCTCACAGTGGCTGAACAGATGCCTGTGGGAAACCAGCAAGCAAGATCCTCCTTTGTGAATTGGGCGGCCATCACTGTGTCCTGCGGGAGTGAGTTCCATAGTTTAACGATGCATTGTGAAGTACGTTCCTTTACCCCTCCTGAATCTTCCAACATTCAGACCCCTGAGCCGCCTGAAAGAAAGAAAGCCTGTATAGGGAAGTTTTTAATAATGTTTTTATATATGTTGGAAGCTGCCCAGAGTGGCTGGGCAACCCAGTCAGATGTGTGGGGTATAAACAGTAAAATTATCATTATGGAATGGGACGTCCCTATTTTCACCGCAGAAATGTTGGGAGGGTATGTTATTGGCATAATCCCTGCTGTGTCTGGAAGCTGCCTTCCTCCTGGCCCTACAGAAGCTTTTGCCCTACTAAGCAGACAGGAGCAACACCCTCAGTTAAGGCTGCACTTAGTGCTGAAAGAGAAAGTTTCCTGGTTATCAGCAGGACCCACCACCACTACCCCCCCCCTTGCTTTGTTTGCTGTCCCAGGGCACAGAGCAGGAGACAGAAGCTAGCACATGCTGGGGCAAAGGAGACCCCTCCTCAGACACTTGGAAGTTTTGCGGATGAGCCCCAGCCCTTTGCTGCTTCTGACCGTCACATATGCCACCCTGAAAAACACTTCTTTGGTTGCCTGTTTGAAAAGCAGCAAAGATCAGTGGCTGGAAATAAGACGGCAAGGGGAAAACAAACTCAGTTTGTGTTCAAACTGGGTAGGAGGTCAGGGGGGTGGGGGTGGAGAGAAAGAAGCAGGAAAAAAGCAGCTCCTCTTCCAGAGAAGCTGCAAACAATGACATAGTATGGGTAGGTTTGGACTCTGGACTTAATATCTTACCAGGGCTGGGAGGGGCAGTCTTTTCAGGCATCAATTGTGTGTTATTTACCTTCGTTCCAAATGTAGTAAGCTAGCCCTGTTCATGCTCATTTTGCTGCTTGGGGCCCTGAACTTCTGCCCTGATGATGGCACAACTGGCCTTAAAACAAGGCTGCAGGGCCAGCGCAATACTTTCGGGGGCTGCAGTGCCCTGTTCTGTCTTCATAGAGCTGTCCTCTGGGGACAAAGTGTTGCATGGTCAAGGGATGGGCAACTGAGGTGGGATTGATGATTTGGGCTGGAGGGTGGTGAAGGGAGGGAGTCCCATATTCTTTAAAGTAGTGTTCCTTTTCTGATTCCTCTCATGTGCCTTGAAGGGGTGTCCCAGGGAGGCACGATGGGGGTGTCCCAGGGAACGTTGGCCAGAATTATAGAAGGCTTATTCCTTACAAAGGCCGCAGTGAACCAGTGTCCTGCGGTGAAGAGACCTTTCTAGTTGCCCAGGAATTTTAGATTCTAGATAATTGTTGGGATTGTGCTGTTTGGCATTTGGGCGTTGGTGTTGTTTAATTGTCTTGTGCTTTATTATGTTTGTTGTTGGTTTCAAATCACACTTGTATGTTGAAATAAAAAAAGTTAAAGCTCTTATATAATAAATGTCCATAAATGTACCAAGCAAACACGTACACAAAAATATAAACCACATGTCTGGAACAGCACAGTCCTGAAACCATTTTGACTCCCAAAACTGACCAAATGTTTCTGTGCAAGGAGGGAGGGGGTGAGGGAACCTTCCCATTGTCTCAGGAATTAAGTGATTATCATCTCAAAGGAGAAGAAAGGAGTGCCTGGTGTGCTCTGGTCCACGAAGAGCCGGACACAACTAAACAACAACAACAACATCTCAAAGGAATGGCCAGACTACCCGGAAAGAAAATCAGATAAGGCATTATCAGATAACCTGGCAGACAGGAGATAAACGCACTCAGATTTCTGTTGTTACACCACCTTTTCTGTGATGTAGGTATGATGTATCTGGGGGGTGGTCTTGGGCTACACCCCTTCTGTGATGTAGGTACTGGTATGATGTTTCTGGGGGTGGTCTTGGACTCCAGGGCAGGGAATTTAAAATGTCTATATAAGGCCAGGCACATCTTTGTTCTGGGTCCTCCTCCTCCCTCCTGCGTGTGGGGGAGCACCCTGTTGCAACAGTTCAATAAAGATCAGGCTTACTAGCTGCTTTGCTTCTCAATATTCTCTGGTTGGCCTCTGTTATTCTCTCCTACCGATGGAGAACCTACTCTTGTGTACCCCATAAGGGAATAAGGGCAGATTTTGTTTACAACAATGTTCTGCAAATTAGTTTTATTCACCCTTTTGTAGGCTGCCATGGAATCCTGTGATGAGAAGGTTAGAAATGTTTTAAACAAAGGCCACATGCTCAGAGACATTAGTGAGCAGCAGCGGTGGCAAGGAGAGTTCCGCTTATCAGTAGATGGGGACGCTGCTGAGGCATGAAGGCTGCCCACCAACACCAGCCCCTGAAGGCAGCCCAAAGGAGAGCCAACACAAGGCCACACAAAAGTGGGTCTGGGAAGCAGTGGAGTTCACCTGACTTACCTGGGGTGCCAACAGGGTACCTGCAACATTTGAGAGAGCTGACACTGCCTGCTCTGGGCCCTTTCCTTGGAGCAACAGAGGTGAAGTGTGAGAAATGACTTTTGCAGATCGTATAGAAATCACAGAATGCCCTCCTTGGAGAGACCTATTAGATTTTATTTTCATATCTGGAAGCACTTTTTAAATTGCTCATTTTAGCAGACTTTTAATATTTATAACGGCTATTTTATTATTAGGCTTTAAAAAAATGCTTGTTATTATTTTTTCATCATGTGAAAAATATATGTTCTGTAATGTGCTTTTCAACGGGACGCAGGTGGCGCTGTGGGTTAAACCACTGAGCCTAGGGCTTGCCGATCAGAAGGTCAGCGGTTCGAACCCCCGCGACGGGGTGAGCTCCCATTCCTTGGTCCCTGCTCCTGCCAACGTAGCAGTTCGAAATCACGTCAAAGTGCAAGTAGATAAATAGGTACCACTGCAGAGGGAAGGTAAACGGCATTTCCATGCGCTGCTCTGGTTTGCCAGAAGTGGCTTAGTCATGCTGGCCACATGACCTGGAAGCTGTACGCCAGCTCCCTTGGCCAAAAATGCGAGATGAGCACCGCAACCCCAGAGTCGGTCACGACTGGACCTAATGGTCAGGGGTCCCTTTACCTTTACCTTTTACCATAAATGTGTTTTTAATGTTGCACACCGCCCTGTGATTTTTTTTGCAGCGGCAGGCCCCATTAGTTAAAGCGGTACCTCAGGTTAAGAACAGTTTCAGGTTAAGAACGGACCTCCAGAACAAATTAAGTTCTTAACCCAAGGTACTACTGTACACGGCATGGATCTCATGAAGTGATCTCTAGTCCAGTGATGGCTAACCTTGACACTCCAGATGTTTTGGGACTACAACTCCCATCATCCCTGACCACTGATCCTGTTAGCTAGGGATGATGGGAGTTGTAGTTCCAAAACATCTGGAGTGTCAAGGTTAGCCATCACTGCTCTAGTCTGTGAAAGTTTATGCTGTAAGGCAGCCTTTGCAAAAGTGGTGCCCTCCAAAGGCTTCAGACTACAGCTCCCATCAGCCCTAGCCAGACAACTTTATTTACAGATTTATTCATTTATTTATTGAGAAGAGCGTTTGTGCCCTGCTCCTCAGGGTCAGAAAGACTTCCAGTATGGATGATTTACAATAGATTAAAACAAACCGAAAGACTTGCAACTAAAAGCCGCAACACAAAAGGAAAAAGGGGTGAAGGGTGAAGCAGGGGGGGAGAAAACCCAGGCGCCAATTCTTAAAGTTAAATAGTTTTCTTATAATGATCAGCTGGAATTGAAAGATTACATTCTCTTGAAATGGAGGATTCTCTCAGGCTACAATCCTTCCTTCCTAGGTACTATATGCAAAGTGGAATTGGTAGCATATGTTGGCTATGTTAATAAAGTTTTAATTTAGGCACACCTGTGCCTCACCATATAATGTGGAACTGATCTTTACTCCCGCCACAGCAAATGCAGCCTATGGAAAGTAGAACGGTGGGTTTCAAGGCTAGTAACAAACAAGCATCATTTTTAAAGAGCAATTATCTCCCTCCATCAAATGGGGTAATAGAGATACTCTAATTACCAGACACGACTATTGGGCAACTGGGGATTGTAAAGTTAGCTTTTAGCAGCAGCCGTTAAAAGGCACTCTCTCTCTCTCCCTCCCCCTCCCTTTATTAATTTATTTAAAGCACCTACCCCATGCATTTGCCCAAAAGGTTCTCAGGATGGCTTACAAATCAACAAGAAAAACTGCCATTAGACTATCTCTAGAATAATTACCATTTATACTAGTTAAACACCAGCGATCCATAAGCGGTAAAATGATATATAGTTCAGCTAAAAGCAGGCCCCTTCTTGCATTAAGAAGACGAGAATGAAAATGCATCCTCTGCTGCTTTTTGGAAGGCGAGGGTGGGCTTAGTCTGCCAGAGCTTCCTGGGAATTGATTACAAAGCGATGACCCTACCACTAAGAGAGACGCTGTTTAATTCTGGACGAGGAAGAAACCTCAAAGATCGCTGTATGCAGGCAAACACATCCCACATAAGTAACTAATCCTCACCCCTTAGGTGATTTGGACACTACGGTAACTAAAGTGAGTTTTAAACACCACTTTGTAACAGTATTCAGAAACTAATCAGGGGTTTTAGCACAGGGTACTGGTCTACACATGGGACGCAGGTGGCGCTGTGGGTTAAACCACAGAGCCTAGGGCTTGCCGATCAGAAGGTTGGCGGTTCGAATCCCTGCGACGGGGTGAGCTCCTGTTGCTCGGTCCCTGCTCCTGCCAACCTAGCAGTTCGAAAGCATGTCAAAGTGCAAGTAGATAAATAGGTACCACTCTGGCAGGAAGGTAAATGGTGTTTCCGTGCACTGCTCTGGTTTGCCAGAAGCGGCTTAGTCATGCTGGCCACATGACCCAGAAGCTGTATGCCGGCTCCTTCGGCCAATAAAGCGAGATGAGCGCCGCAACCCCAGAGTCGTTCGCGACTGGACCAAATGGTCAGGGGTCCCTTTACCTTCACTGGTCTACACAGACCACAAGCACTAAATCCAGAGGATGACTTGAAAAGAGCTTTGTTTGCCCTAATGCAGCCTTCCCTGTTATGGTATAGGGTGGGACTGATGGGAGTCCAAAATATCTAAAAGGGGATCAGGTTGAAGAAGGCTGCCCTAGTAAATGACCTGCCCTACCAGAAGGATGACTAGGGAAGTGCAACAACTCTGTTGATTCTCTTGAATCCACCAGCAGCTTTTCATTCCATTGGCCATGGTATCCTTCTGCACCAACTAGCCAAGATGGTTCTGGGAGGCAGTTTCATGGAGACTTCAGTCCTTCCTGCAGGGAAGGTCCCAGAAGGTGCTATAGGGAAAGTGCACAACCCAACAGAACAATGAAAGGCAGACTGCAAAGTTGCTCACAACCATCTCTAAAGAGTTTTGGGGAATCTACAGGCAAAGGCTTGAGTTCCACAGTGGAAGACAACTCTTGGGACACCTGCATGCATCACATCATGGACAAGATCCTCAGGGCATACCTCTCAGATCACACATGGATGCTACACTTATGCTCCTTGAACACTGCTGTCCCAAGGGACCCTCTTCTTTACTTGCTTGTGGAGTTGCCCTGTTGCTGGTGGATGGACTTGTTACATATGATCAAGGATGCTGCAGACTGTTACTGACATGTCTTAGAAGCACATCTAAATCTTGGATTCCTACAGCTGCCTGCCTGCCACGTGAAGCTACCTAGAGCAGCTACTCAACCAAACGATCTGTTCTAAGAAACTGGAGAAGCTCACAAAGTAATCCTTTAGCAGCTACTCTATTCTGCAACATCAAAGGTCC
Source organism: Darevskia mixta (assembly GCA_034641385.1). NCBI lineage: Eukaryota > Metazoa > Chordata > Lepidosauria > Squamata > Lacertidae > Darevskia > Darevskia mixta. Next base: position 2,742,925 of record JAWWNH010000033.1, on the reverse strand, counting down.
TTGAGAACTCACTTTTATTTTATGTGTGGCTGATCTGTGTACCTCCAGAAAATGGCACCTTCATCTTTCTTAACCCACCAGGAAAAATGTGGGGGAGTGGGAGGCACTGCACAATTTTGAAATAGATACCACATGCATTAAAAGTCAAATTACAGATTGCCATAATAAGCTATTATGGCGGTGGGGGGAGTGTTTAAAAATATAGTCATTGTTCCACGTGCCTTATGTTAAAAATAACTCCATTAAATGACTTGCTTTTGCAATTAAGGCTACCCATCAAGCTTGAAGATTATAAGTCTGCTTTTTATTGCCATAAAAATAAATCCATGTTGTACAATACAGGGCCACTTAAAGGAAAGTTATGCAGCTATATTTAAAGATTGTTTCCAGCAAATCAAATATATGCATTATGAAACGATGTTTGCAACTGGAAGATCTATTATTTTTGCTCACTTTTGCAATATTGCCTCCCTTTCCTATTTGCACCAACAACAGCAGGAGGGTCTCGCTCTGTTTCTTTATACCATGAGTCAAGTGAAGCTCCACAGGTCCTGGAGCAATGACTGAATGCAGCGGTGGGTTGCATGAGGGCCAATAAGCTGAAGGTGAATCTCAATAAAATGGACTGAGTGTGTGGCTAGGATAGGTTACCTGAAAAGGATGAGGGTGAACTCCGTCTGCAACAGGGGAACGGAACCGCCGGCCAACGGGTCAAATTTGGACCAGGACGGGTCCCAATATGGCCTACACTCACCAGCTTCACACCTAATGTCCCATGTGGAACTCAAACATGCAGCTGATCCTTGCAGAAAGCTGCTTTCTCTGCCCTATGCTTGGGACTTGGAAAGCGCTGAGCAGGCCTGGCAAAGCCCCTTCAGCTGCAGCTTCCAAGCACCCAACAACCAGCTGGCTTTGGGGTGCTTGGGAAGTGCTGTGTAAGAATCTTTACAGGTGAGTTGCCCCACCCACCCATCAAAGATCTGGGCTGTCAAGGTGTTCCCCACCTGTGCTCTGAAGAGTGGTTTTCCAGGGAAAGCGGAAGGGCAAACAGAAAGCTCAGACCCATGCTTTCTAGAAGTGGGACAAAAAACTGTGGACAAACCCGGTCTGTAAGTTCTCCTTGATTTGCTGTTGTTGCTGGAGGATGAGCTGGCTTCCACATCAAGGAGCTTCATTTTCCAGCTATGGCTCATTTGCCAGCTATAGCCATCCCTTCACAGGGAGAACCTGGTGAAGTGACTCATGCACTGTTAACTTCAAGGTTGGGCTAGTCAGTGCAATCCACTCTGTATGGGGCTGCCCTTGAACTTGGTTTAGAAGCTGCAGCTATTGCACAATGCAGCAGCTAGGTTGTTAGCTGAAATGCCTTAAACCACGAGCATGCAACAACTATTCTGAAAGAAATGCATTTGAGCTGAAGCATTTGGGACTATTGGTTTTGCAGGTGCCTTTCTCTAGTTAATGAAGAAACATTTGCTTTCTGCTTTTGCATGCTACAAGCTGATTTTGGAGGGGATGGAGAGGCCTGCTGCTAGAAAGAAGACTCTGGATCAGATATTCCTTCCCAATCTTGTGGTTCTATTGCATTTTACTAGCATAATGCTATCAATCAACTCTGCAGGATACAGGTTATTTGAAAACTAAGTTTAGTAACTTTTCGCAACCTCAATGAAGCTTCGGGTCTACCTTGAACCTCTTCATACACAATACATCTAGACAATTCCTCTTATAACAACAAAGCTTTTATTGCTATGAACAGCTTAACAGGAAAACAAAAAAATCTGTCATGCTAGCATTCTGTATGCAGATAACACCAGTACCGACCCAACTTTCATCTTATAACATCAGTTTTTTTTTACCACTAGGGTCACTCTCTCTTACCCCACACAACCACATCTAATTACAAAAAAAACCCCAGAAATAGTGGAACTTTATTCACTTGTATCTCTCACCATCAAACCCTTTTGTTCAGGAAGTTATTAAGCATGAATTTGCATGGTCATAATGGAGAATGCTTGTTTTCAGGCTATACTGAAAATGTGCTTGTGGTGTGCCAGTCAGCTTTGCCACAGACACTGTTTGAGATTTTGCATGCCAAGGCTCACACCATTTACAGAACCAATCAAAACAAACCACAGTGGCAAATGCATTATTTTAAAACCCAGATCTGCTCTGATCACTTAGAAACGAGGGGGTCCAATTTGAAGGGTAACGGAGGGTGATAAACCTTCCACCACTTGCAGCTTACAGTCTGTTCCCCAATGTGATTTCCCCCTACCTGAATGCTGTTGTTGTTGCCACTAGAATTCCCACCTGCTGTTTACAATATGGTTGGCAGAGATCCAAGTCTCAATACATTGACCTGCAACTGTTGCATCCAATTTGGTAGCAAGAAAGCTTTCCAGGAAAATAGATGTGGCCCTTTAAGAAGTGGTGTGCAAACATTACTTGGCAAACCAGTCCATGTGGTATCATCTTCCTAACAAGAGGTGAAGATCACATTATCTCTCCCACTGGTTCTCCAGTTTTCTGGCCAGCTACAGAAGCATGGCAAGGTTCTCCTTGGCAGGACAATACAGCTGACTGGCTTACCAAAATTGTTACGTGAATGCTTAGTAAAATTGGTCATCAGTATTCACCTTTTAGTGGCTTGCAAAATCATCACCAGTGGTCATAATGTCTTTTTCACCCCCAGCATATTCTGAATATTGATCAAATCTTGCCAGAGGACAAGGATTATGAGAGTCATGAACAACAACAACAACAATAGCAAATATATATAAAAAAAAAGTTGGAAAAGTAAAAGCACAAATCCAATATTAGGTTTCCTTCCCGCCCCCGCTTTTTCCCTGAGATAAATTCTTAATTGCATTAAAAGATGGCTGCCATGCCTCACCACAATATTTAAAGCCACTTTTCCCTTTCTTTGCATTTTGTTTTTAAACAACTACAGTTTAGTCCTTGAGGGCCACAAGGCTCTTAGGGCATCTGTGTATTAGGCCCCTGGGTCTGGAGATGGGACTCAACATGCTGGATGAGGGATAAAGTCTCCTGTAACAAAGAGTTGGGTTCTCCGGCAACATATGCAATGCAAGGAATCTGGGGCGAAGATAGAACCTGTGACACTTCGCAAGGTGGCACAGCATCAGCACAAAGGATGCTCTTTAAGAATGGGGAATCTAGTATGTTTGCTCCATCTGCTTCATGTTGATCTGGGCACACAGGCTCAGAAGACAAAAGAAGCTCAATAGTCTTCCAGATATGTGATTGATCAGAATCACCACAGAGCTGCACATGATCCCTGTCCTGATGTGGCTGTGCACCCAAGATTCCCAGACTCAAGTTGCTCCACTGTTCCACTGCCCAAGGAGAACTACTTAGTGACTGGAGAGTATCACCTACAGGAAAGTGGTTGGCTTCATTTCCTGCCTCTTCCTGCCGCAATGAGGAAGGATCTCTATGAAATGTCTCTCCACCAAGCTCTTCAGGGTGAACAAAGACAGCATCAGCTGCTAAAGGCTTTTGTCTTGGAAGGACTAGCAGGGGCCCCTCATTTCCACAGAGAAGGCTATCTATGGACAATGGTTGTGGTGGCCATGTCTGGCAAGTGTCCACTTGTGGAAGAGAAAAGCAATCAGGTTCAATGTTGTCCTTTAAAGTGGTATTCTTTCTCCTGGCTTTTGGTAAAGGATTAGACATTGTTTCCAAACTGCCTGTACATATTCTCTTGGGCAGAATTAGTCCCAGCAACAAAGAAGGGTGGCATGGCTCAAGCCCTATGGAAAGAAAGAAAGAAAGCAAATAAACGAAAGGACATGTTTCTGTAACTCTAGTGACAAAAGCATGAGAATCTCAGCTGTTTTTAAAACAGGTGCCTTAGCTCCTAGAAAACTACAATAATTTGACTGCAGCATGCATCCTGACATTTTAAAAGCAAACTGGGGGGGGGGGGGGAATCATTCAATAATTAAAAAAATTCAAGTCCTTAAACCCACTAGAAATCATCTAACCTCTGTTTAGAAAAAAGCAGACGTGTACTGCTTTATAAAATGTAAAATTTATGGTGTGTTTCTAAGGGTTTAACACCAGACACAGACCGAAGTGATGTAGTAGAATAATCCTTATTATGAAACTTCATTTACATGAAGAAATCACTTCAATCCATTTGGTGCTTCCCACTGCCCTGCCTGCCTCTCTTCATCCCCTCACATCAGTCCTAGGAAATAGCATTCTTGATAAATGGACACATGATTCCCTAGCACTTTGCAATGAGAAATAAAAGGATACCACCACTTCCAAATGTCAACAAATACATTTTAATATCCTGCTCCAGCCAGATGATCAAATTCTGTGCTGTCTCAGAATAGGCATGCAAAGGTCATATCAGATAACATCATGAAAAAGGCCAACGGCAGAGGGATTCAGAAAAGTGGACTTTTTAAAATGACCAGTAATTGAAGGATTCTGCTCAGAGGGTCATACACATATCTGCCTCATACGCCAAACATTCAAGATTCATTTTCAAACTCTGGGAAGCTCCATCACTCCAGAAGCTCCAATATGCATACAGGGGTTCCAATGAGTACAGGCAGCTCCAAAAAATCAGTAATGATCCAATTTGCTACACAAACCAGCTCCATGCACATACTGGAGTCAGGCCCAACATCTAGGGAGGTCTCAGAAGCCCCAGAATCCTTCAGTGTACTCCTTATTTTCTTTCCATGGCCTGTATTATCTGGCAAATATTTTGCAATAATATATGCTAACCATCTGTTTCCTAGTTCCAAAATTTGGATTTGTTTTGGTAGCAAATATACAGAGCCTTGGCACTCTTGCCATTAGCACATGGCCTGAGTTACTCCAAGGGAAATGTCGTTCTTCATACCATCCAGTACGTTGTCTCTGGTGGCTCAATAAAAATAATAAATGAATAGAAACAAAACCTACCCACGTGAATGAAAGAATGAAAGTTTACTAGCCCCTTCTCTCTCCCCGCCCCACTTTCTCCCCAACTCTCTTCTCCCCCAACTATATACTGTATACATCGAAGTCTCACATCGAATATAACTGATCTGTAGAAAGAACTTTATATTCTGAAAATAGAGATGATGTATGTACTTTTGTAACCCTAGAAAATCTTTAATAAAAAACATTTTTTTAAAAAAAGACCTCTGGTTTGCCTTTACACCTTCTGCCTATCAGTGTCATTCGATTTCTACAAGCTTCTGTATGCTGAGAAGTAACATTTCTCTTTTGTTTACCCTCTCTGTGCCACGGTACAAATAATCTTATAAACCTCTATCATGTCCTTCCCTCCTCAGTCTTTCCCACCCTCAATCTAACAAAACTGCTTATACAAACAAAATTCATGCAGAAAAGAAATTGTAATAGAATAGCAATATTAGTTTACAGTGGAAAGGAAAAACTGAGCATTGACTTAATGTGGCACAAAGTGTGTTCTCCAGAAAGATATCTATGATAATTGTTCAACTCCACTTCCATGAACTTCAAGAAAAGGAGAAAGATTTTTTCCCAGTTCCTACCTGGACCACCAAAGGCGTGCAGTTTAGAAGGCACAGGCTGGTAAGCTGCTAAAGGCACCATGAATATCTCCATCTGGTTGCTGTCCACGATGCCATATCTCTGTTTGTTGTTCAAGTAGGAATACAGTGTGTTATAAGGGTCGAAGCCTTTGGGTAAGCTGGGGTGGAATCTTATCACTCCCATCTCCTGCACAAACAAGGGAAGAAGATGAAAGGAAGCTATTATCAGGGAGTACAGAGCTCCTATGAAAAGGAGCACCTGCTCTTCTTGTAAGTATTGGGGCATTCAGCTCAGGGAGGGCCCCGCACAACACAGCTGCCAGATCAGGAGGGGCTCTGTGGGTGAAGAGCTTTTCACACCTCCTTTGGAAGAGAGCCTAACACCTCCCTTCTGCCATCTGACTTACTGCCGCTGGTGCACCACTGTGGCCTCAAGCCACCCTACAGATCAGGTCAGGTCGGGATGAAAATTTCTTCAATCAAGAATAAGGGTGACAGCAGGGAACAGCTCATCAAGTCCAGGTCCTGGGAATCACATCCCCTTCTGTAAGGTTAGGTCATGCTGGAATGTTTCTGGCTGCAGTTTGACTCAAAGCCAGAAGGCAGGGCCTGAGGCTGTGTCTTGTCTGGCTCCCTGCTACCACTTTATAGTTGTTGGTAACTTCTAGGTTGCCACATCTGGCAGGTGGGGTGGGGAACATCAGATGCTGCACAAGATATCTGAGAGTTCCCAAGTGGTGTCCACTCCAGAGAGGGGAGAATGCATTTAGTTCCCAGTGGATGTGAGGCTTTCAGCCCTTCAATTCCCACATTAAGCTTCTAGTTTTTGCATTCTTTATCTTTCTTTCTATTTGTACTATTTGTTTTTGTTTTGTTTTTTGTATACATTGCTCACTTCTAGCCATTAAGAGGCTCCAAGAAAGAACTTTCCCTAATCAAGGCAGGAATATGACAGGAGTGCAAGAAAGATCCCGCCTCCTCAGAAAGTGTTTGTTAGCCCTACCTACTCCGGCCCACAGTCTGGTCCTTTACTATCTGCAACTGCAACACTTCTGAAAACAGGAAAGCGTAACAGAAGAGAGTTCTGGATGGTGCTGCTGACATAATTTTTTTTACTAGGAGCTACCAACATAGTAAGATAAAATCCCTGTACTTCTTCTATGGTTTTCTTTCCTTATAAATGCCCCACCACCATCTGTGTGATGAAACAGATTTGCATGTATGGGAAAGGCAAGAAGTAATTACTAAATTTATTCTTTAGCTAACAAATTACAGATGTAACTATCAGGAGGCCCTAGATTGCTAAGAGCAATGTTATTCACCTTCCAATCTAGCTACAAGGGCTCATACTGTTCTTTGATTGATGCTGAGCATCTGGTGTTGCAGTATACTAGGTGTTTGTTACTTACTTGCTTACTTACTTACACACACACACACACACACACACACAGAGAGAGACAGAGAGAGAGAGAGAGAGAGAGAGAGAGAGAGAGAGAGAGAGAGAGAGAGAGAGAGAGAGGCTGGGCAATATCCAAAACCAGTTTGAAGTGTATAGCGTGATATCGGTTTCATAGTTTTTGACCTGGCAATATGTCATGAATCATGATGTGTGTTAGGGCTATCAACCAGCAAAAAAGCAATTTCTGGATGAGAGAACTTTTGTTCAGAGCTGCATCTGTGCTATACATCCTATACAGATGATACACACATGCACCTGCAGAATTACCTATGGTAATTACAGAAGCAAAAAATCTGCTACGTAGCTGATGCTATGTAACATGTAATTTGGCTCCCAATCCCACTCTTTACAAAGAAGGATCCTGAGGAGGCACAAATCTGCATTGGATGTTCCTGATGGGGCTGTGGGAACCTTCAAAGTAAACTGTGGTACCAAATAAGCAACAGAGTCTGATTAAAATAAGAACCTTTCAGAGAGATACCTTGCTGTTTGCTGGCCATATGCTGTCTACATAGGCCCAGACATCCTCCGGGAGAATACAGCCCCTTCCCTGTAGAAGACGTGGTAAGGCCTGGATGAATCACAAGAGCATAAAGGAAGATCACTATCATAAGAGAAATCCACATGTCTGTGATTGAATTTGGTTTTCCAACAATACACTGATCTAGTGGAAACAGATCTAGAATGAACATTATCTTAACAATCCTTCTAGGGCTGTTTTAAGGGCAGCAGTTCTCTCCTTACTGAAGATGGGGAGGGGAGGCTTCCTAAAACTTTCATGGCAGGAATATGAAGCATGGATTTTCCATCTCATAATTTACTGTCTTAGAACACTACACCAGCTTTATGATTATTGTTGCAATATCAGAATCTGATATTGCAACAATAATCATTATTGTTGCAATATCAGAATCTGCTGCTTCCTGTTCTCCGTCTGGACCCTTGGCTTCATGATCATCTGATTCCCCAACCTCTGGATTGTCTGACTATGTTTGCCCGACCCTTGGAATGGACTTGACTTTGTATGCTGACTCCGCCAGGTGCATCTGAAAGACTCTTATCTTCTGTTTGTTTGGCCTCACACTCCACCGAGCTCTGCACGCTGTTGCTTGGCAACGGGACTATGACACAGCACTACCAAGTCAAAGGGTTACCAGCCACCACTGCTCATACCTGTGACAGATTACAGCTGGATCCAGAAACAGGATATGCTTTTGCCACAAACTGCTTCACACTGAACATGTGAATGACTCCTTCCCAGATGGCCGAGTTCCTGGACTGCTTCTCCACTCGTCGATGTTTCTTTGGAATGTGAGGTGAGATAGGGCTAAAAGAGATGAGAAAATATGCAAATCCAGTTCTGTTGTTCAGAATTGTAGCACTGGAAGAGACCTCAAAGACCATCTAGTCCAACCCCCGGGGCTCAATGTAGGATCTGCAATACAGGATCTTGCAACTACAACATCCCTAACAGATGGCTATCCACTGTGCTTAAATACCTTAAGAAAAGAAGAACTCGCCACTTCCGGATCCACTTTTCCACCATCAAATAGCTATTAGGAAATGTCTCCTAACGTTGGCATTCTGCCAGCTCTTGAAGGCACACCTGTTTACGCAAGCATTCCCCTGTACTAAACTTCTGGTTTATTGTTTTAGCTAGTTTTAAAAACTGTTTTTAAATGTCATTCTTTTCAACTGCTTGTTTTATTGGGTTCAATCCAGACACAAAGGAATGTGGTAAATGGAGCCTGCTACTCCTCCTCCTATCGCTGCTAGCTATCCCAAAGAGTGCAGCTATTGGCTATTCGAAGAGGGATCGGTAAGGCTGGGGAGGAACATTGCAAGCTATTGGGACACTCTGTTGTGGACTTTAAGGTAGCTATCCCTGAACAAAGCAACTTCAAAAGAAAATCCCAACATGAAATGGCCGAGTTACAATTTATCAAGAAATTTGATCTAGTCATTCGGGCCTGAATAGAGACAATTTTTTCCTGTCCAACTACAGGTGCTAAGCCGATTCTGTTATCACCAATTGTTGTAATGTTTCATAGTGTTTGCATACAGTTAAGCTCTAATTAAATTGGCACAGGATGTACTTTTTGTACTTCCTTACCAATGAACTCCAGTTTTTATACTCCCCCACTACCCCCCCTTACACACAAACTGAGGGGTATTGCAATGCATCTGATGAAGTGGACTCTAATCCATGAAAACTAACACCATAATAAATTTATTAGTCTTTAAAGTGCTTTTTTTTTTTTTGCAAGAGACTAACATAAGTACCCCTCTGGAAGTTGTTGCAATGGAAGCCATCTGTTTCTGTGGATCATTGTTTTTTAAACTTTTGATAAGTCAGAACGTTCAGAACTATTCCTTGTTAGGGGTAGCTGAGGAGGGGTACCCCCCCTTCTTGCCGTCTTTCCCCTCCGCTTGCCGCAGAGACAGCGGCAGCCAGTGCGGGACCCTCTTTCGCCCGGGTCTCACCCCCCTTTTCTCTAGTTTCCCCTTTACCCCCACAGGTTGTAATACAAGCACACACACAAACCCTCGTGAAACTCAGTTTCAAGTGGTTATTAATACTATTTGGATATATTGTATCAACTCTGAGCATGTGCAGAGCCTTTAAATATTTGGAAATTCATTTAAAATCACAGCCTCCATGGATTTTCTCCCTGTTTGTGCCCTTCTACTCCTGCTGGCCTTCCCCCCAGGTCACCCCTGGTCCTCCATAATCCCCTAAGCAGAACATCACATACGCACACCCAAGGTGCTCCAGGAAATGCCACACCTGGGCAATCCTCTCAAGCACCCATCATCAGGTTTCCAAGACGACAGACAGTCTCCTGGATGCTTCTCATTGTTCTTCCCCGGTTGCCACTCAAAATGTATATTTGACCCACCCAAGTGTCCTTTACCTGTTCCTGTGACCCATCACCTGTATGCTAATCTTGTTTACCCATATGTTAATCATGTACCCTCCTACTCTCCACCCCTTCCTGACGTTTTGCTGATGTATTAGTGATGTAGTTGTGATGTATGGTGAACTGTATTCTGGGTTGTAGCGGGAAGTTTTAAAAGTTTCTGTCGCCCTTTGTTCTGGGTCCAGTCTCATGGCTGTAACCTGTTGCGCAATAAACTCCTTTGCCTTTGCTCCAACTACTGGCTGTTCTCCTTTGATCTCCGCTGCGAACCACGGGCTTCTCTCGTAGGGCTGGGTGCTGAGCAACCTCTAACCCAGGAATTTCCTCTAACAGTTGGTGCCGAAAGCCGGGAACTGCGGTTCTCCCGTGTTGGCCAGGGACCCAAGAAGCCTTCAGCCGGCACCAGGACTCTTTCTCCTGGGAAGGCAGATCGGACCTCTGGCCATCCTCCGGGCGGTAATTGCAGGTCTCAGGGGGAGCCAACCGGGGAGCAAAGGCAAAGTCCAGCCGGCTTCGTCTTCAACGATCCAGGGGATCGCGGTAGAAGACGCGTGAGTATAAAGGGAAAATCCAGTGCACTGGTGATTGTGGGGTGGCGGGTGGTTAACCTGGCAACCGTTCTCTGCTCTTACCTATCGTTCTTCCAACCTTTCTCTCGGTCTGTCCCGTAGACCACTGCTCAACTCGCAAGGGGAGTTCTGAGCCCTATCTCTTTCCTTAAAAAAACTCCGATCAGCCGCCCTGGGAGCTGGTCTAACAAACGCAAGGGGTCGGAGCTCTTTTTTCGTACGCCTGCTACAGTAGGCAGACTTTCTGCACTGTCTTGACCTCAGCCGCACTGGTCGGTCATGTATACACGCTAGTCGTGCATGAACTCGCTTCCAAACGCAAGGGAGGTTTTCCGGATCGAAGGTCTATCAAGGGTTCACCCGATCTGGCACCGCTTGTCGCGGGCGTCCAGTAGGGCCCCTCTTCTTATAGCTATTGACGTTAGGTAGGAGGTTGCCAGGGAGGGGAACTTGACTGGGGTGGGTAAAGGGAACGGATTAAGGAAAGGAAGAGAAAGGAAAGAGAGCTCTGGAAAAAGGAAGTGAAGGGAGTCTGGGGAAGGACCAGACTGTAGAATAGTTGCCCTTGATCAGCCGCAACTCTAGCCGATCTAGAGAACGCAAGGGACAAGGGCTTTAGGTAGTTAGGGAACCCTGCTCTTGATCAGCCGCCCCTCTGACCAGTGAACGCAAGGGACAAGGGCTTTAGGTAGTTAACACTGCCCTTGATCAGCCGCCCCTCTGACCAGAGAACGCAAGGGACAAGAGCCTAGTTAGATAGGGACATCGTATAGGTATTTTGATAAGGACCCCTCTTTTATTTTCCCTCCTGTGTGTACTGAAACCCCTCTTCCTGTCCTCTCTCTTAAAACCCAGGTTCCTCTAACATCAAAGGAACAATGGGATCCAAAGCTTCGAAGCTTGGTCGGGCTCCATCTGGGAAGAAGGCTTCACGGAAGCCTTCTCTAGCCCAGCCGGACCCCGATTCCCCCCCTCGAATTTGTATTAGCACATTGGAAGAAAATTCCAGGACACTAGTCACTGTCCAGGCAGAAATTGCAAGATCTCTGTAGGAATTCCTGGCCATCAGTTACTGCTAATGTAACATCTGAACTCCGCTGGCCACCGGATGGATCCTTAATGTGGATCACCAAAATTAATTGAGAAAGCACTTAATGGAAGGAAGACCCCGCCAATTAGAGATTTGGGACCTTCCTACTAACTTCAATTAATAATAAAAAAAAAAAAGAGAGAGAAAAAAGGAGGAAGTGAGCCAACTTCTTACAATAACCAACTAAAGGATAGAAAAATATGTTTACATGTGACGTGTTGTCTGTTATGTGTGTGTGAGTCTGTTCCTTGTGTCTGTCATTTGTTGTCCTTGTGTAACTTCAGTGAGCTTAAGAGAGGCCTGAGAGAAATCCAGTCTGAGAGCTTGTGTTAAATTAGCTAAAACACCCACAGACTGCCTTTCTTAAGTGCGCATAGTTTAAAGCTGCTAGCTTGCATCAATTTTTTTAATTTAAATAAACCATGTTGGACCTGATCAATCTTAAACATGGCAAATGTAAAAATGAGGTGCACAAATGTTTTGTTATTTGAGAGAGGTTCCAAAAAAAATAGTTTTCCTCCAAAGGGTAGAAAGAAAGAAAAAGAATTCCTGTGTTTACCTATGTTCTGAGAAGGGGATTGACCCCAAGAAACGTTTTTTCAAAAACAAAATTTATGTGTGTGAGCCATGCTTGCAGTCTAATCAACTCAACATGGCAAATATTGAGGAATGTGTATAAAAGAAAGAGTTGTAACTTTAAAAGGGTTTGCTTGAAACTTCGAAATTGTTTTACTTCTTAAACTCCAAAAAGTTCTGAAGAGACTGAATCCAGTCTCTTGGAATTAATTTTTCCTACTGCAAAGTTTTTTCGTTAAGCACTAGATGCTTTTCAATAAAAATGCAGTATCTGGCTTTACTTAAAGTAAAGGGTCTTTTGAGGAATCTTAAAAAAAAAAAAAAAAAACTGCCTTAAAATGCCCCTTCCCATCTTCTATGCTTAAACAGGTAAATTTACTCCCGAGTAAGCTTCCTTTCATGAGGCAACTGCAAAGGGGGCAGTGTTTCCTAGGAACTCCCATTTGTTGTGAAAGGTACTCACCCTGTCTCACTTTCTGTGTGTATTTACTATTTTTACCCTCAAATTACTCCTTTCCTAGGCTTACCATGCAATTCCATCTTTATCATGATCTTATAATTCTTCTCTAGAAACTTTGCCCAATCAGGGTATCTTTGTGTGTGTTACAAGCACCCCTTAGGCTCTTTAGTTTAAAGGGGGGGGAGTTCCACCTTGAGATCTACAAAATGGTTCTGTGTAAAGTTGGTACTTTTCTTTTGCTCTTAGTACACGTATGTGCTTCCATGATAGTCTGTGTGCATAAGTATGTGTCTCTCTCTGGAAGTACATATCTTGTGAACCCTATATTTCAGGGGTTGGACTAGGTGACCTCTGGATCCCTTCCAACTCCCAATTTATGGCTATGTGAAAGGTGCAAGCATTTGGAGAGGTGATTTTAAAAATCCTGGTGTGATGCTAGGTTAACATTCAGCCAAGTTTTGCTTTTTGGTACAGAGAGATAGAAAGATTGGTTTCAGAGTTTAGAACAGAGTGTGTGTGTGGTTTTTTTTTTTTTCCCTTTAAGGAGTAATTATCAAGGTTTTACCATTTAAAGTTTTATCTAAGTCTATCATTTAAAGTTTAAGCACATAAAAATTAATCAATCAGAAATGGTAAAACTTTAATGAACAATAAAATATGAATTCTGACCCGCTAGCCATTTATTTGACTCTCTGGACCAATTGTTATCCACTAACGGCCAGAGAAAAGAAAAAAAAAAGATAGCCCACATTTTAATAGAAATCTGTACCCCAAATCCTGTAGATAAAGGAGGAGAGGCATTGGTCCCAATTTCTTTGCCTGGGGTGCAGGTATGTTCAAACTTATATCTATGGTTTTGGTGGAAGGGTGGCCTGCATGTTGAAGTCCTATATAAAGTTTTAAGATTTTATAAGCCTACTTCGTAAGCAACAAGAAACAGGAAATATTATGTATCAGAAATGTCTTAGGACACAAAACTAGGAAATTGGATTTAAACTGACCAAAAGCTACTTTTGATAAAAGCATAAATTGCTGGGTTTCTGTCTAACCCTGTTCTTTAAATTCTACTCCTCAAACTTCCCTTTTTTAATTCAAATGGTAATTTAACCAACAGATGCAATTCTTTCAAATGGTACAATAGATTTCTGAGTCATGAACTCTGTACATGCACAGAGGCTATGTCAACTTTATTAAAAAAAAAAAAAGAGAGAGAGAGAGGGAGGTTTTAACTAAGAGGTGATAAAGTCATGCTCTCAACTCGAAACTTAAATTCAACTTTATGTAAAACTTGGAACCATGAGAAATTGTTAAATTGTTGATGTTGCAAAGTTCCAAATTTACTCCTGACAGAGATTTCCACATGAAGCAATTTTCCCTTCAACAGGATATGCGGAGAAGGACTTTGCTGTTCTTTCAAACCTTTCATGCAAATTCTATCTCCGAAGGGGGGGGGAAGAGGAATGGGGGATTGTTCTCTCCAGGTGACAGACTATGCAAAACCAAGATTCCATTGTTCTATCTCAGTGGGTACTCAAGATGTATTATCTCACATTTGCATTGCAAGATTTCCCCCCACAACTTTTAACAGGATACTTGAGAAGTCTCAAAACGACTTCCCTCTATGACTTTTATGTCTATTTTGTGTGTGACTTTTATGCTTCTCTGTTGGTTACAAATAATTTGCTTTGTTCGCTCTAATATTTCCTATTAACATTCTAGCTGATCTTGCCACATAAAGAAACATTTCCCCCCTATTCTTTTATGTGAGATATTTAAATTTTGTGTGTTTTAGTATTTATTTTTTGGTTCCTCAGGCCATGTTTTATATTTTGAGGACATGTGCATCACATGGAAAATTAATAAATAATAATAATAATAATAAACTTTCCCCTTTCAAACAGGATAGGTGGACCTCTAAGAATACTCTAACCCACATAAAGAAAATATTTAATAACGTGCCAATTGTGTCCAAATTAACAAAATCTTTGTCCCATCTTTCTTCCACAGCCAAACTAAGTGAAAATATATATATTAGACTGAGCAGAAAATAACAGTAGTGATTAAATGTAAAGGATAATAATATTTAAATGAATGAATTGCTTAACTATGATTTTGTATTATTTACAGCTTCCCAAGAAGAAATTTCTAGAATATTCTCCCCTTTCTTGACTATTTATTATCTTCCTCCTTTTCCTTTTTAACTAAATATGTCTTCAGACCCCAATCCCCCCTGCAGGCCTATTTTCAAAGGATGTTTTACAGGAGACCAAAATGATAAGACCATCTCCTCACCAGCTAAGCAACTTGCCAATGCATCACAATGGCCACAACAATTTCTTCCCATAAAGGACTTGAGGAACTGAATAACTGAATTATGAAGGGCATTTTATCTCCTTGACCACAACCTAAGAAGGATAGGACCTAAAATATATATATATATAACTTTTCAGCAAGGTTTGGAAGTGCTGTTATGTTCCTCCCAGTGACTCAAAGGCAAGCAAGAAATGCCCTTGTGCCCAAGGTTGGAGATGCATTTAAGAGTAGCAAGAATTGTCTCAAGATCACAGGATTACCTCAAGATATGCAATTTGTGTAGAGTTAATTTGTATGTTTTGTGTATTATGTGTTATTATGTATGAATGCTGAAATGTGTCTGATACTGTGTTGTTTCCACAAAGGGGGGGACCCAATTTATGTGAGCAATGGTTTCTGTATCATATAGAGTGCCTAACTATGAACAACAGAAGGGTTTGGCCTACACCCCAAGTTTTCCCATGGAAGATTCTCATATACTACATGATTTCCTTGTCCCACCTGGCACTCTGTACCAACCTTCTCTATCCATTTTATTATATTTATCTTATTTTAGTTTTATTTTATTTGTACTACTTCTTTATTTCTTTGCAGTCACTTTCTTTCTGTTCCAGAAAATTATTTGAATCCCTTCTATGACTTCTCTCTATCTCGTGCGGTTTCAATACTGTCCTTAAGTAGCAATTGTTCTGCGTTATTTATTAATCTCAGTTTTCTTGTATATCTGTGAAATTAATCTAAACACACCCAAGTTTTATTTTAGAATCATATTTTATCAGGTAGTTTTGAACCAATCCCACCCTCTTTTATCGTGTGAATGCCAAGTAGGAATGCTTCAGGTTTCTTTATGAATACGTGTTAACATTTGTTTGCTTGTTTTTTTTAGTTCCTCATAGATCATGTCCCAAGTTTTATTTATTTGGGGACACGTCCACCACACATGGAATAAGGTTCTTTCCCCCCCAGATAGCATGCAGTGAATTTTAAGGTTTTCCCCATAATTTCTCTTGCCCCCCTCATTTTTTCATCTCAATTGGACACATTTTAATTTTACCAAGAAGAAGCTTCAGGATCCATGAAAGCCCAGATAACAGGAAACCGTCTATGCTTTGATTTAGCAAGAGTGATCCCTTATAGAATTAAATCACCCAATTTGAACAGGTGCCCTTTCCTTTAAGGTTTTTTTTTTTAACAGATTGGTTTGGAAAGAACCATGGGCCTATATAAATCCTGATTGGACTCAGTTTGAATTTGGCAAGTGTATCCAAGGTACCATTGGCTTTCGTCCCTTTAAACAGCAAAGAACACTGGCACACCCCTTTGTGAGCCCAGGACCAAAGCCGAAGGGTCCCCAAAGGTGGGCAGGTGGGGCATTTTCTCTCCAGGGAGTGTCACACCTAAGCACATGGGGTACTGCTTTGGGTCAAGCAAATGCAAGCCCATACCAGGGATGCATGTTGGTGGGTGTTGTCTGTGGTATGCTGAAGGTCGAGAGACCCCAGAGGACTGCTAGCTATGGAACCTGGGAACACACGGAAAGGACAGAGACAAAGCAAACACATTTTCAGTCACTTTCCTGCTGAATGTAAAGCATAGACCACTATTGAAAATTCCTTCTCCCAAAGTCTTAAGCTGCCACTAGTAATTTAGTAATTCTATGTCCACCTATGTGACATGCAAGTCCCTTTCAGAAGTTTAGGGTGCGGAGAAAAGGATTTGTGGTTCTTCGAACCTGATACAAATCTTATCTCCGAGTGCGGGACTGTTAGGGGTAGCTGAGGAGGGGTACCCCCCCTTCTTGCCGTCTTTCCCCTCCGCTTGCCGCAGAGACAGCGGCAGCCAGTGCGGGACCCTCTTTCGCCCGGGTCTCACCCCCCTTTTCTCTAGTTTCCCCTTTACCCCCACAGGTTGTAATACAAGCACACACACAAACCCTCGTGAAACTCAGTTTCAAGTGGTTATTAATACTATTTGGATATATTGTATCAACTCTGAGCATGTGCAGAGCCTTTAAATATTTGGAAATTCATTTAAAATCACAGCCTCCATGGATTTTCTCCCTGTTTGTGCCCTTCTACTCCTGCTGGCCTTCCCCCCAGGTCACCCCTGGTCCGCCATAATCCCCTAAGCAGAACATCACATACGCACACCCAAGGTGCTCCAGGAAATGCCACACCTGGGCAATCCTCTCAAGCACCCATCATCAGGTTTCCAAGACGACAGACAGTCTCCTGGATGCTTCTCATTGTTCTTCCCCGGTTGCCACTCAAAATGTATATTTGACCCACCCAAGTGTCCTTTACCTGTTCCTGTGACCCATCACCTGTATGCTAATCTTGTTTACCCATAAGTTAATCATGTACCCTCCTACTCTCCACCCCTTCCTGACGTTTTGCTGATGTATTAGTGATGTAGTTGTGATGTATGGTGAACTGTATTCTGGGTTGTAGCGGGAAGTTTTAAAAGTTTCTGTCGCCCTTTGTTCTGGGTCCAGTCTCATGGCTGTAACCTGTTGCGCAATAAACTCCTTTGCCTTTGCTCCAACTACTGGCTGTTCTCCTTTGATCTCCGCTGCGAACCACGGGCTTCTCTCGTAGGGCTGGGTGCTGAGCAACCTCTAACCCAGGAATTTCCTCTAACATCCTCAACAACTCAGCCAATAACAGAGGATGTACTGATACCAAATACGACAGCCAACAACTACAAAGGTTCCAAAAACACCAGACTAAGTCTCAGAATTTTTCTTCTTCTATCTGTTGAAGAGTAAGAATCACATTTCCCCTATAAATCTAGATGTGCTGTGCTTTATTATCTCATTTCTCTCTTGGACCTAAAAGGCTATCCAATGGAGATTTTCCTCTTACCCTTGTATGAAGGGGAAATGGCAATGCATGCCTGAGTTACTGCTACATCTTAAAAGTAACTGTGTTGATATGAACAAAGCTTCACGCATCTCAGACTGACTTATTTCTTTTTTCTTTTAAGGTTTAATGTATCACATTTTTAAAAGTGTTGTGTTATTTATAAGGTTTCTGTCTTCAATATTAAAGTTCTGGGGGTTGAGAAGTATGAATTATACAGACCTGTCCGCATGCAGAGGCCTTTCTCCTTCCTCTGAGTACATGGTGTTTGGGTGCCAATGTTTGGTGGCATTTGCTTTCTCTTTTAAAGCGTGCTTGTACGTAGGTGGCTTAAATCCCCGCTCACCGCTGGCAGTAATTTGTCCTAGAAAGCCAGAAGGAACAGTGCTATTTTCTCCCCACATTAAAAAACTCTGAATCAATTTTCGAGAATCCTTTTTCTCCGTGGTCAAATTTAATTGGCAGGCCCCAGATTTTTCTACTGCCACTTGGATCTGAAGATTGACTTTGGAGTTTTGTATTTGAATAAATAAAAACTCACAAACTCAGAAGGTCAGTCTTATAAAGAATGGCTGGAAGCTTTAATTCAGTGGTCCAAAAAAGCAATCCCTCCTTTTGCTGCAGAATCTTAACAAGTTTGGTAAGTTTGTACCTTGCCAAAAATAACTTACCAAAACAACTAAGATAGTTAGGATCCTCAGAACGATTCTGCTGAACATCATCTGGGTCTCTCACAGATACTCTAGGAACCTCAGAACTATGGTTCACCTCCTTGGGTGACTGTGATCCCTAAAAATAATGCAAGGTGGCAAGTTACTGTGCCCTTAACTTTTGGTTTCACTGACTACAATTAGTCTCATAAGTTAAGCAACTCAACAGTCAATTAATATTGGGGGGGGAGCCAATTAAAAGTTTGCAGCACTTGTAAGAGCAAATGTTGACTCCTTTACAGCATCTGGCAAATTATGTGGCTCTCTTATCCTATCCAGAACAGGCTCTGACCAAAGCACTACTGAAAGCATAATCAAAAAGTCGAAGGGACTGTAGTATGAGGTGCACCATTACCTTTCAGTCCTGCACCCCCAGGGTCCCTACACAGGTTCTGCAGTACAGGCAAGTGCAACCCATTGCTCTTCTTTTATAGCGATTACAGGAAATTTTAACAAGCAGAGCAAAAGTCTAGGGCCACATTTAGGCTCTGTTTTTGCTGCACCTGCTTGGACTCAAGGCAGTGGTGCAGTTAAGTAGTTCTCTACTGCACAGAAACCTGTGTCAGAAATTCAGCGCATGCAGCTCAAATGCCTGCTTCATGCAGTTTGGTTGATCTCATGCACCTATCTATTTTTCCTTGAGCACGAAATGATTTGCACAGTGTATGCTCAGTTGGTTGTGCTTGTCTGAACATCGCTATCTACTCACAAATATTTCTTGGAACATCAAGTCCTCTTCTGCTTCTCTCTCTATCTCTACAATTCCTTTGTGGTTGAATTTTGCAGAGCAGCACCTTGGTGCTTCTTGTTCCTCTTTCTCTATTATTTCCAGCACCTGCAAATAGCACAGTGATGTAGGCATGGCTCTAAATATGTATTTTGGGGGGCCACTTCACATATAATGCTTTTCGGTTTACACTTGATATATAATGCACAAATGCAATATACAAGTGTTTACCAACATAGTATCATACACATACAGTGGTACCTCAGGTGTACACTTGTTAGGGAACCAGGGTTGGCTATGACCTGAAGCATACACTCAGTGGCACATTTTTGCCACCATTTATGTGTGAAAGAGTCCTAAGGCTAGGATACACATGGAAAAATAAAGCCAAACATCTCCCACCGTTGGGCTTCTATTAGGACATATTTTTCTCTAGTAAGTAAATTGCCGTCAGATAAGCATAGAGCAAACTGCTGACTCAGAAACAATTTTGGGGTCCAAGCTGGAAACCGATTCGCTCTGCATTGCCTTTTCCTGGGCATAAAATGATTACTTACACGTTTGTTCTCTTTGGCTCTCCACTCTGCTAGTTCCGGGGGTGCCATCTCAAGGGAGCTCATCTGAACTAGTCTCTTGGGGGTAATCTCCCCAAGTATTAATTTGCGGAAGAGGTACTGAAATAAGTGAAACAAGCAGTACTCATTAGAAAGACTATTTATTAGAATAACAATAAATCAATCCACACCAGCAACCTTTTGCAGGTTGTTTAAAAAAAGGCTGAGTGAGCCATTTTGCATAGTCAAGGATATCTTACTAGCACAGCCTATTTAAAAAATAACAGTGATGGCGAGACACGTCTTTCAAGCCTAGAGAGGGAATAAAGATTACTGGATGGCAAGGGTACAAGTTAACAAAACATAGAAAAATAAATTCTATCTTTCACCGCAATTTACAATCTTTGCTTACTAAGGAGAATCACACTGCCCATTAAAAAAGTCATGAGGCAAATAAAGAGTTTTGTGTGCTTTTTCATTTTGTTTTTCTGACCTGGTTTTCTGCAGATTTTAAATTGAAGAGCAGACTGCGGTACTTGTTCTTGTAGTTTTGTTCAACACAGCAAAACCGTTTGAAAATCTCCTGCTCCACTTTCTTTGCTATCTTCAAGACTGTGGTTTTCTGTACACACAGGTCAGGCAAATCATCCAACCTGAAACACAGAAGGCAAGGAATGTGCTGATTTACCTAGACAAGGCATCCACACAAGGGCTGATGTGCAAACATGTCTGCTCTTACACACAAAAACTGGTCAGTGGGCCAAGCCCAGAGTCCACAACTTCTAACAGATAAATGTGTGGTAATGCCAGTGTGGTATAACTGCCAGTGTGGTATAAACTGCTAGAGTTATTGACTTGGGCCATTGTGAGGATATCATGGGAGAAGCTATGTATCATGTCTTGTACTTTTTGAAGGAATGGTGGGATAAAAAAAATATGCTACAAATGTTTCAAATTACCTTTACCACCTTACAATCAAGACTCATACATAAGTTCCTCTTCTGTGTAGACTGAGATGTCCAGGAATTTTTACCTTTTCAAAAGAGCTTCCCTCAAGGCATCCACAACCTTACGACGACTTTGTTCCTGAGTCAGCTGAGAACTGTGAACTGGAGCTGGTGCCTTGTAAGGTCCCTGATGTCTCTTATTCTTCTTTGTCCTACTATCATCTTAGAACAAAAGAAAGAACTTTCAGATCTTCCAACATTCTCCCAAAGGAACTTACAGAACAGAAATTATATGAAGACCCAGTACTGCCTGCTTTTAAGGCAGGGGTATGGAACCTCAGGCCTGGGGGCCAAATGTAGCCTTTCAGACCTCTCTGTATGACCCTTGGAACTCTCCAGACCACACCCATCACTGGCCTTACTTTAAAGCAGGGGTGTCAAACTCAAATTCATCGGGGGCCGCATCAGCAGTTTGGTCACCCTCAAAGGGCCGGTTGTATCTGTAGGACTATGTGTCCACTCTTTATTATCATAAATTATTGTCACTGCATTCAATTATTACTGTTTTTTGTAATAATGTAAGTAATAACTAGCTCTGAAAGCAGAAACATAGTCAGAATAATGGCAAGTAGATATTCAAATGTACAATTATTGTACAATTTATTGAAAAATAATTTTTGGTAACAGACAGTAATTTTTTTTTTAAACATACAAAATATTGAGGGGGCTGGGCCCCTGCAAAATGGATGGGCATTGCCATTAAAATCAATGGTTGGTGTGTGCGAGCCGCATCTTGTGATTATGCAGGGTGGGGTTTACCTGAGCCGCCCCCCCCCCTCCTATTTTACTCAATTTGGCACCCCTGCTAGAGCTCGTTCTCAAGGATTCTGGGTTGGCGGAGAGGAAAAGCGTGTGTGGGGGGGGGGGAAGCTAGGTGACCTGCCTCTTTGCAAAATCCCCGATGGCTGCACCTGCGAAAAAAGAGAGGCTCCCCATGCAGACGGCGGAGGCAGCAGCAGCACACCTGCCGGGACCTCCAGGTGCGCCCTTGAGGCCGCCTCGCAGCGATGGGGGAGCCGGGTTGGTCCACTGCACATAAGCGCCGCTTTACTCATTCCTAGGGTCGCCCTGCGAAATAATGGTTGTGCTGATGAGAAAAGTGTGTGTGTTTGGGGGGGAGTGCACCAGCCAAGGGTGCACAAAGAAGAATCGCCGTCCACAATTAATAAATCGCAGGTCGTATCAGCTCATCATCCGGCATCTCCCTCCCTCTCTTAAAAGTCTGCATGGGCGCTTATGTCAATTGGTTTTCTCTCCCTAGCTTAGATTTTCCCAAGCGAGCAAAAGAGAGATCTCCACCACCCCGCCCCACACCTTAGCCTCTTTCCTGCGATCTTCTGCCCAAGATCCCTAAATCCAAAAGTGAAAGATCGCTCCAAACTTTTTTTTTTTTTTGCGGCGCCCGGGAGATGTTGAAAGGGGGGGGTGAGTTGCGCGGGGAGGGCGAGCGAGAGGAGAGCGAGAGGGAGAAGCCGCCCTTGCGCATGTGCGAAGGTGTCCAAACTGACAATGCTGGAGAAGATAGCAAGCTTTGGGGTTGGGAGAGAGAGAGAGAAACAGAGTGAGTGAGAAAGAGAGAAAGAAAAGAGTGGGGGAAGCAGGAAGGGTGGGAAAAACGGAGAGAAAGAGAGAGGGGGGGAAGCCCCTCCATTGATTTCCCTCCCCACCCCCCACCCCGACCCCAGATATCCCCCCCACCCCAAGCAACCATCCAAGCAACGTCCATGGGATTGGGCAGCAATGCGATCCAAAGGCAGAGCGAGGAAACTGGCCGCAAGTAGGTGCAATCGCTCTTTCTGTTGCGCGCTCCCTTCTCTGCCCTGCTAGGCGTCCGGGAAAGATGTGGGTCCGTGGGGTGGGATGGAGAGGGCTCCGCTCTGGGTGGAGGGGCGGGGAGGGTGGGGGTCAGCCACTGGCCCCACAGATCCGGCCCGCCCCCGGCGCAGAACTGGCGCCCGAGAGCCTCAGCTGCCCAACGTCCATCCACCTCGCGGCTGGTTTGCTGGAGAGAGAGAGATGGTGCGCGGCGGCGGCGGCACGTTGGGTTTCTCTCCTCTCTCTTTTCTCCCCACTTCCTCGCCTCCGACACGGGGAGCGTGGGGGGGGAGGGGAGAAGTCCCGGCTCTGCTCCCTGGCTTGGCTTGGCTGTGCCCGGCACTGTTTGTGTGTTTGTCTGCCGGGGTGGCGGCGAGAGAGAGAGGGAGGGAGGGGGGGCGGGGAAGGATCGCTGGTGAACTTCAGCCGAGGCGGCGAAAGAGTTGAGGAAAAGTTCAGCCGCGCCGAAGAAGAGCGCCGCAAGTTGCTCGCTCGCTCCGGCAAGGGAGGGAGCCAGAGAGCGAGGCTGCAAGGACGCGGAGCGCCCCTAGTGGGCTCTGCTGGCTCTGTGAAATAAACTTTAAAAACAAGCGCGTGGGGAAGGGAAGGAGGGGAGGCCGCAAAAGCAGGAGGAGGAGGAGGCGGTGGTGGCAACCTGCAGCCCAGGAGTTGGAGCAAGGCTGGCGGCCGGCGGAGGCTACACGGGCCACATGACGAGGTCTGGCGGGCCGCATTTGGCCCGCGGGCCTTGTGTTTGACACCTGTGCTTTAAAGCAAGAGCATTTTTGCCTGGTGTGTTTGAACTATGTGCCCCTTGTTTTTCTTGATGGAGGGGTGTGTGGGTGTGGAGAAAGTAGTCTACAGTACAAAGGTAAAATTTCTATTTGTTGCTCTGCCTCCGGCTCCACCTACCACTGGCATGTGGCCTTCAGAACATTGCCTAGAATGGAACAAAAATTGTTCTCCACCTGTTTAAGGGGTTAAGCTTTTCTGAAAAATCAATGGCTACATTCTCCGTTACAGAAGTGAGAAACACACATGCACTCAAAACGGCTAACACTCATTTTCTTCTCCCAGCTGAAGACTACTCTCTAGTAATCAGCCGCCAAAAGCAAAATATATCATAGTAAAGGTAAAGGGACCCCTGACCATTAGGTCCAGTCGTGAACGACTCTGGAGTTGCGGCGCTCATCTCGCATTATTGGCCAAGGGGGCCGGCGTACAGCTTCCAGGTCATGTGGCCAGCATGACTAAGCCGCTTCTGGCGAACCAGAGCAGGGCACGGAAACGCCGTTTACCTTCCCGCTGCAGCGGTTCCTATTTATCTACTTGCACTATGACGTGCTTTCGAACTGCTAGGTTGGCAGGAGCAGAGACCAAGCAACGGGAGCTCACCCCATCGCAGGGATTCGAACCGCCGACCTTCTGATCAGCAAGCCCTAGGCTCTGTGGTTTAACCCACAGCGCCACCCGAGTCCCTAAAATATATCATAGTACTAGATAATTAGAACTTGTATAAACAATTCTTTTTTGGGAGTATGGCCCCACAATTTTGTTTCAAGGCGCAAATATTTTCCCCCACTACCGCCTCAGGCTGTGCTTGTTTCATACAACATCTTCGTATTACTGGTTAAATACAATTCACCCTCAAGCTAACACCTCTGTTGCCACTGAGACGCTACAAGATGATTGCATGATGGTCAGCTACACCTGCTGTTGACAAGAGGAAATTTTCCCTCCCCACCATGCCTGTGCTATTCTGTTATTGTTTTAGAGTTTTTTAAAGGGTGAGTGCTTCCCCATTTTTAACATCTGAACATTCATTGATATAACCTATAAAAAGGAGGGGGAAGTAGCCAGCATGAGCAGGGCCTGGAGTCTAGAGCTGTGAAGATCTTGTGAAATGCTGTTGCTTTCATTCCACAGTACTTGGAACCACCAAGGGATAAAAAGGAACATTTTGCTACCACAGCAAAAATGCAAATTCAGTGTTTTTATCAACACGGTCAAATTTGCCTAATGTACTCCAGCTGCTGAACTGCAGCATTTTAAAATCAAAATTTGGGTTTATTTCCCCTCCAAAGTACTAGCCTCACTCCTAGAGTAAATTTTTAAATATCCACAGAATGAAAAAAAGTGTGAGCCACAATGTGTCTTGGCAGTTGTTCTTCTGGGTATAGCAGGACTCTCAACAGTTTGGTACCCATGATGGGCTTGCTTTGGTTACTGCCAGTGCTGTGATAAAACGTTCAGGAAATAAAGAAATTGCCCTCTTCACAGTTCCTTCCCCAGGGAAGCCACACTGCCAACAGCTTTCTCTACACTTGGAAAAGCATCAGAGCTGAAACAATTTAAGCACACCACCCTTTAACTGCTTCAGACAAGGTGTACTATAAGCATTTTTCAGTTGCTGCTTTTAAAAAAAGAAAACATTCTGCCCTGAGAAAATCTTCTGACTCTAGGGCACCAACAGGTGGTTTTGTAACACCTCGTGGACTCAAGAAGCCCTTCATCAGTCTGAAAATATCCTGCGATTTATCAAATACCACTTCAATATTGAACTGGTTACTGAAATGTTTGAGCTATGTAGAAGTAGAACACACAAATCTGTAACTAGTGAGCTCTAACTGAGCAAGGACAGGGACCCGTCTAGAAGTTATAATTGCAGGGCCCTATCCTCTAGGGCTGCATATAAAGCATCTATTTAATGCACATTTAAAGGACATGACTCCCCCCCCAAAAAAATATATATATATATGGAGAACTGTAGTTTAAGGGTGCTGGGAACTGCAGCTCTCTGCTACAACTGCAGAGAACAACCAGGATTCTTTGGGGAAGTTGTGTGGGGGTTTTTAAATACATTTGTGTACACAGCTTTATACCATACTAGTAAATTAAGCCCGTTAAGATAACGGGCGCTAGATTATATGTGATATGGCAGACTTCTTCTCCCCCCCCCACACCTCGCATCCCCACGTGCAAAAACGCTGCATCCCCCTATCTCCCCCCCTACTTCCCACATTTCCACACATAGTTCGCCTCTCTCTCTCTACACCCACTTCTCTTTCACACCCTGCCACCTTTCCTCTCATCCCCTCCTAATTCACACCCCCACACTCTCTCCTGCCCCATACTTCCATTTTCCTTTTTCTCGCTCAATAGCCCCTCACTCCTCTAGCCCTATACCCCTGCTACACTCACCAACCCCTCCTGCCCCATATCCCACTACATTCACCAGCCCCTCCTGCCCCATACTCCCCACATGCGACCCCCTCCTGCCCCATACCCCCAACACCCCACTCATCCTGCCCCATACTCCAACACTCACCAGCCCCTCCTGCCTCATAACGCCCCCAACCCTCCTGCCGCATATCCTCATACGATCACCAGTGCCCTGCTCAGGCCCGCCTCGTCTCTCGCCCTGGCTTTTCCCATTGTCCCTTGCGGGGCGGGGCAGCCAAAGGATATCACCAGCAGCTTTCCGAATGGTTATATGTACCTTGTGATAAATGACAGCTTGGCAAATGGCAATCTGATATGTTTATCCAGGAAGGGACCTGGAGTATATGAAGAGTGCACCGCTCTTAAGATCTCTTCCCAGTAAACCATCGGCGCAATTCCCCAATATCTCCAGGGCGAGGTGTCCCTCATCTCCCCACCCCCACCCCCAGAAATCTGGGCATGCTTCCATTTCTGTGGAGCCACAGTCCTTATGCCATACATAAACACTTCCTGAAGAAATGAATTATTTCATCCCTTATGCCCATGTGTGTGTGTGTAGCTATATATGTTGCTACATCATTTTCAAGGTAAATAATCTGAGAATAAGTGATCTCGAGCACGGATCTTTAGCAGGAGGGGAAACGTTAATTTGGATAAAAGTCCTCTGAGCAACTTTGCAAAGTAACTTTGGCTTGGGAGGCACTTGAAACGTTATTGTGTTTTTTTGTGGCAGAAGTGGGGGAACTGAAACGGATAGCCCCCTTCCGTAGTTCCCCAGCAAACCCTGACCCCCAAATGTTGTCCCCAAGCAGGTCCTGTTTGCGGTCCTTCTCAACGTAAATCCTCGAGTATTTTGGGTTGCCATGGAAATGCGGGCAGCTCTCAGCCAGCTGCAGATTAGCTCACTGGGAAAGAGTCAGGATGGGTCAGGCTAGGGAAGGGTGGGAAGAAAGACACAGGAGGAGGAGGAGGAGGAGGAGGAGGAGGAGGAGGAGAAAAGAAAAGAGGGGGAGGAAAAAAAAGAAAGGGGCTGGTATTGGCTTTGGAGGGGGAAGGAAGAGAGAGCGCGCCATAAAGTCAGGAAAAGAAGCGGTGGGGATGGGGGGCGGGGAGAAAAGCAGCTGATGTGTGTGTGTTTATTGCGGGGTGGGGTGGGGGAAGAATTGCAGTAGCGGGCAGGGGGGGTGTGCCGGTGTCCGTCCGCCCGCCCGCCGGCTCATCCTCCCTCCGCTGCTGCCGTTGAGGGCGGGGCGACAGAGCTGGCGAGCGGGTCTCTCTCCCTGCTTGCCTGCCGGGCGGTTGGGTCAGGCTAGGGAAGGGTGGGAAGAAAGACACAGGAGGAGGAGGAGAAAAGAAAAGAGGGGGAGGGAAAAAAAGAAAGGGGCTGGTATTAGGCTTTGGAGGGGGAAGGAAGAGAGAGCGCGCCATAAAGTCAGGAAAAGAAGAGGTGGGGATGGGGGGCGGGGAGAAAAGCAGCTGATGTGTGTGTGTTTATTGGGGGGGGGAGAATTGCAGTAGCGGGCAGGGGGGGGTGCCGGTGTCCGTCCGCCGGCCGGCTCATCCTCCCTCCGCCGCTGCCGTTGAGGGCGGGGCAACAGAGCTGCCAAGCGGGTCTCTCTCCCTGCTTGCCTGCCGGGCGGTCCTGGCTGTGCCAGAGGCCGCCGCTGCGCCGCCGCTAATCTGTGGCGGCGGAAGCCTCCAGTTTTGGCGCTGAGGGCGGGGCGCTGGAGCTGGCGAGCGGGTCTCTCTACCTGCTTGCCGGCGGCGGCGGTTGGCGCCGCTTCCCCCGCGCTTTGGCAGGCTGAGCCGGAGCCCGAGTTGGCTCCGGCAAGCAGTAAAGGCCCGCTCGAGGTGTGCGGCCGGCTTCCCCCGCGCTTTGGCGAGCAGTAAAGAGCAGTTGGCTCCGGCAAGCTCGGGATGCATTCGGACTGAGGCGCGGCGGCGGCCGGCGGTGGGAGCGCTCACACGCCCCCCTCTCCAATCCCTGCTCCAATCCCCCCCCGCCTCACCGCGCAGGCAGTCCTGGCACTTGCGGAGCCCCCGCGCGTAGCCGACGGTGTTAGGCGGCTGCAGCGGAAGGCTGAAGGCGGCGGGGGTAGCGCTGGCCGACGATGGTAGGCGGCTTTAGCGAGAGGCTGAAGGCGGCGGAGGGAGGGCCGCTTCGCGGCCCTCCCTCCGCGCTTTGCAAGCAGGAAAGCTTGCAGCGGGAGGCTCGGCACGATGGCACCCTGGCAGTGACCGAAATGATGGCGCGCATGCGCCGTCGCTGCCTCTCAGACACGCCCCCCTCTCCCGTCGTCCAATCCGTGTGTCACTGGAACGCACGCGCAGTTGCGAATTCCTGTGACACACGGAAAGTAGTACGTCCCGACACAGGCTCTTTATTATATAGGATAAAGCACTGTGCACAGTGATGGTACTATGAGCCCCCTCCTGCAAACCTAGCAGTTTGAAAACACACCAGTGCAAGTAGATAAATAGATACTGCTGCGGCAGGAAGGTAAACGGCGTTTCCATGCGCTCTGGTTTCTGTCACGGTGTTCCGTTGCGCCAGAAGCGGTTTAGTCATGCTGGCCACATGACCCAGAAAGCTGTCTGTGGACAAACGCCAGCTCCCTTGGCCTGAAAGCGAGATGAGCGCTGCACCCCATAGTCGCCTTTGACTGGACTTAAACGTCCCGGGGTCCTTTACCTTTTTTACCTAGGAACCCCAATGGATCAGACCAATGGTCCTATGGGAAGTCCAAAGGCCTGAGTGCAACTGCATTCGCCTCATGTGATTCCCAACCACTAGCATTCAGAGGCATACTGCCTCTGACAGTAGAGGGTGAACATAAGACATCCTGGCTACATAGCTTTTATTCTCCATAGATTTGTGTCTTCCTCATTCATTCATTCATTCATTATTTGTAACACTGGTAAGAGGGAAGACTTCAGTCTTGTGAGCTCTATTCTGTATTTTTGCTAGAACTCGAGTCAGGTGTAAAATTGTGGCTGAGTGTATGGAGTCAATTATCTATTGTGTCTCAAAGACCATACACTAGAATAACCTGCATATAGGAATATAGATTTGTATCTGTGTCATGGCAAATCATGTCTATGAACAAGAACTCTTAAATACATTGTAAGCAAATCAATATTCATATTTTACAAAAGAGGAACACAGAAACCAATAAGCAACTAGCAAAAGCCCAGCCATGATACAGAATTATTTTTAGTTGGAATTTACGGATCTTACTGTAAAGCGCCCAGATGTCTACCTGTTGATTTTACCTTTTTCCCATCCCTGGGGACTGATGGCTAAAAGCCCCAATACATGTTGAGTAAATAAGCAGCAACTTACCTAAATTCAAAGGCTTGTGCTGAACGACAGTTTCTGAATACAGCTTCCCTTCATTACTATTTGGTAGCAGAAGAGCAAAGTTGCCTTGGCCTTCCTTGTGCTGTGGGAATTGCAGTGAGGATGGTTGGAAGAAAAATGGAACTAAGTTACTGGTTTCTTTGGACCTTTAATCAGGAAAATTTGATAAAATAAGAGACCTTTTGCTGAATAGCCATAAATGGATTCCTTCTACGCGCCCTAACCATGGCCAAGACTGGTATTGATGAACTGGAAGAATAAAGATACAGTCCCCTTTAATCGATGGATTGAAGACATAACAGCGCTCACAACATATGAACGGATTGCTTATTGACACAGACTTCATTTGGAGAAATATATTGACATTTGGAAATAATTTATACAGGATATAGTAGGCTATCAACAATCATATGTTATGATGATAACAGTACTTACATATCTATAAAATAATGCATGGAAGTGTAACTGATTATATTTAAAACAAAAAAATTTTAAAAATCCTTCCAGTAGCACCTTAGAGACCAACTAAGTTTGTTACTGGTATGAGCTTCTATGTGCACAATAACAAACTTAGTTGGTCTCTAAGGTGCTACTGGAAGGATTTTTTTAATTTTGTTTCGACTATGGCAGACCAACACGGCTACCTACCTGATTATATTTAGTCTGCTATACCTTCCTCTATATATCTACAGTGTCTGCATGTGTAACTTTTATTCTTTTTTATTTTTCTTTGCACTTTTTTCATTTCTTTTTTCACTTTCTTCTGTACAACTGAAATTCTCTTAATTGAAAATTAATTGAAAATATATAAATGGATTCTTGATCTGCTCATTATGTTAAATTTCTCTTTTCAGATAAAGCAGTGTGAGTGCTGCACAAATAAGTAATCAAACTGACAAAATAGAAATGGTACAATACTTCATATTCTTTACCCATCTCACCAACAGGATACCTTCTGTCTATGACAGGAATTGACAGCTTGGTGCCTTTCTTGGCATTCCTAAGTCAGTCTGTCAGTAATATTGCTGGTCTATAGCTTTCCACTCTGAATGGTTTGTAAGTTTCTAAGGGGGAGAAATGCAGGGACGGGTTTCTCCCCTTGTCATCCACTTAGCCTAAGTTTTGTTGTCTATGCTCTGATAACCTCTAGCCTGGATTACTGCAATGTGTGTGATACATGGGGTTGCTTCTGAAGACAATTCAGAAACTTCAGCCGGTGCAGAATCTGGCAACCAGGTTGCTCACTGGGGCAAGATGGTTTCAGCACTGGCTGCCAATTAGCTTCTGAGTCCAATTCAAAGTGTTGGTTTGGACCTATAAAGCCTTAAATGGCTCAGAGCCGCAATATCCCAAGAACTACCTTTCCCCAGATGAACCTATCCTGTGCCTCCTTCATGAGATCCAGAGGGTAGCAACATGAGAGCAGGTCTTTTCTGCTGTGGCTCTCCATTTTGTGGAATGTTCTCCCCAGGGAGATATGGCTGGCCCCTTCATTATACACCTTTAGACGCCAGACAAAAACATTCCTCTTCAATCAAGCCTTTGGTTGATTAACATCTGATACCGTTTTAAATGTGTTGGGAAGATACTTGGTTTGTTTTTGTTCTTATTTATATTACATATTTTGTGGATTTTATATTGTGTTTTTGTGTTGTGAACTTCCCTGAGATCTATGGCTGAAGGGCTGCATGCAGATTTCAAGGAATAATAATAATATTTCAGCAGCAAGGATAGCAAGAAAGGAAGCTTAAAAAGGGGGTATTTTTGTTGCATGACATTTGCTTTGCTGGATTTTTCAACAAGGCAATCCACTTGACACCAGAGGCAGGATTTAAAAAACGCAACAATGAACAAAGGGATGGATGAACAAATACTCCCTTTAGCCAGCTCAGTGCTGAGAGGTATCAGTCACATTCTCCTTTCACGCAGCCTCTGCAGCATGATTGGCACCAGAGACAAGTTCGGCTTCCAACAAATTAATAAGCTCTTGACATTACTACGAAGCAGAAAGAGGCCCGAAACTTATTGCAAACTCCTATCCAATCATCTTCATTAAAAAGGAGCTTCCTCAACTATCTTAACCTTTATTGCTATCAGCTGCTAATCATTCTACTGTTATTTCATCATGCTGCAATGTAAGAGGGAAATATCTACTGAATGGGATCTAGTAATGTGCACCTCGACATCTGACGAATCCTCCAGTTCTATGAGCTTCCCCAAAGTGAACATTTCATCACTGTGAGTCTGAGTTCCGAGGAGTTTGACTGTTGACCCAGACAATTCCTAAAGGAAGTAAATTATAGAACAAATAGAATCAAATAGAAAATGGTTTTAAGTATAAGACTAGGAGAGTATGGGGGAGTAGTGGGAACTGTCATAAATTCCACCATGATCCTAAAATGGATATTTGGCAGCTAAGCTTGCTGCTTTATTGGATCCAGGAACAGAAATTCATACATGAGGCTAAGAGGCATTAATTGACACATTTGGGTTTGCAATGTAGGTATAAGAAACTGATCAAAGCGCTCATTTCCATTACAAATGCCTCTTCTCTGATTTCTCTTTGGACATTAATAAAGCAGCAGGACAAGAGAGAGGCTCAAAGACACTTTAACCCTTATAGTGTTTTTTGCCCTTTTTTGTATCTGTAATGCAGATGCAAAATCTAAAGTGGGCAGACTGTACACCCAATTTAAAGTGACTCTACTTGCTACCTCACATTAATATTTACATAGCCACACAATTTTATTTTATTTTTTAAAATTATGGACAGCTCCTTATTTAAGTCACTTTGCCATTATAGTAAAAAGAAAGGTTGAGGGAAGTTTTAGTGTTATGTAGAAAAAATCATCTTAGCAACAAAAGACAGCTGTCAATCAATATGCAGCAGAATCCTATTCAGAAGTAAAACCCCCTCTGCATTGGGCTGGGGAGGAGCTGGTTTAAGAGGTGTCACTCCACAGGTAACAGAGCTTCCAATTTGCCTGTTGGGTGGAAATTATACAAGTGGGATCCCCTCCACCCCAAGTGGCAGCTTGCAGAAAACCCTAAAACGGGGCATTATGGGAATGGGGAAAGGCTGACCTGACCTTACAAATCTAAAGTCAGCGTCTCTATCATCCTGTGATGGCATCAGGCCCAACTGCTGCACGAGCAAATGGTGGCAAAGTTCCATTAATACTTTACAGAACTTTACACCTTAAATTAAAAATATCTTCCTTGCATCTTGTTACCTCAAAGGAACAATATAAGAGTCAGAGGGTACAAGTGTTTAATCAATGTTGATGTGTACCTTTGCGAAACAGTACTCAACATTATAGGAGGATCTTGGTGTTAGGAATAGACATTGCTTGGGCTACATTAAGTGCCGTGTAGATAGAACTACCATTCTAATTCCACTTCCAGCCAATCATGGAAAAGCAAGGCTTCAACCAAAAGCACCAGGATACGAGTGTTAAATTCATCCAGTCAGTGCCTGGCCGTCCCACACTGAACCACTTCTGATTTCAGAAGTGCCAACTATCTAAAGCAGAGGTTTTCAACCTTTTTGGGACCACGGCTCCCTTGACCAACTACATTCTTTCTGCGGCTTCCCTGTGGGGAAATGCGCTCCAAGCCTCACAAGCCCAGTTATGTCACCCCTTGCCTGCAGAGTCCACAGCCCTTTACCCTTTGCCCCAAAGAGAGGTGCCTCTTCATTCCCCACTTGTCTATCCATGCCCCACAGCAAGGACTAGTGGATTGGCTGGCTGGGCTCCCTCACCCACTTGCTTGCTTACTCCGAGACCACCTCAGCTCCTGGCAACCAGCACCCCCTGGACAGCCCCAGAGGCACCATTCGCTAGGGGAAGCTTGTAGCCAGGCCTGCTGCAACAAACAGCCATGCAAGCCCTAGGGAGGCAGAGACGCAAGAGGGCAAGAATCCACATAAAGATGTAATTAGAGAAAGAAGAGAGATGAAAAAGTATGGTATCTCAACATCCCAGAGACAAATCTCAAGGGAAGAAGAGTCCACTAGAAGAATCTGATTCCTCTGTTCTGCAATACTGATATTTGTCAACTCATTATGATAATTAGGATCATTTTTACCCCTCATTTCACTTCATAATTACAAAACCGATCCTCTTGGAAAGTCTATAGCTTCTTGCTTTCCTCTACCTCCCATTTGGCTGTGGGTAGGGCAAATCAAATAGTCCTACATATGAGCTGGCTCTTGCATAGACACATCGACAAGATAGGCACAAATATAGCTGCAGAGAGAGGCTGAGTTGCAAGTAATTACTCCGGGCTGGCGCAGATTAACCTGCGTTTGCAACAGCTGATGTACACCTGTCTGTTCAATACATCCAGAAGATGAAGCAGCAGCAGACTGCTCTGCAGGCCATCACAAACACACACTGGGATTCAAAAGTGGTGCTGTGCAAACTGCCCCATTATCAGATTTTAAGTGGCCATCACAAGCTCAAAGTTAATCTGCATCAGTTTACAAATTCGAAGAGTTGTGTACATAACCAAATGGCTATGTAGTTCAGAACACTGAGACAGAACTACCTACTTATTAACTTTCAGAGTACAGGCCCAGCTTTAGGCGTTGGTGTGATTCAGGGGAATATGACTCTTCACGTCAAGCCTGATAACCTCACAATCTTTTATTCGGTATATTTCCAGAGAACACTGGAAGAAGTGTCAATCTAGCTTAGTGCTGCCTACAATGGTTGGCATAGGCTCTCATCGGGACATTCTCAGCCCTACTTGGAGATGCCGCAGATGAAACCACTTTGACCTTTTTTATAATCACGTGGTGTATACATTTTATGAAATGAAATTAAACAAACATTGGGCCTTACCTTCTGCATGCTGAGCTACAGCCTTTCTGATGTTAACATGCCCAAAGGGCTAATAATTGAAGCTGCAGTCCTAGCCCTACTTACTCCCAATTTAATGGGACTTCTGAGAAGACTGCAACCTTAAATTACAACTAGCACCCTAAAGCTGGCCAGTTTGAACTTGGAACAAGGCATCTATGGTAGGTAATTAATGGTTATTCAAGGGGATTCAGTCAGCTTATTTCCATCCCAGTGCTGTAGTGGTATATCCTACCTCTTTATTGTTAAATTTAAAGGAGCTATGTTGCATAATCATACTGCAACTTGAGAGCTAAGAGGTAAAGCCTAGAGTTCAAATACTGCATTAAAATTAAATGTATTACTTAATCCTCGCCAAACCATAACCATAAAGCGATGAGGACAGTAAGATGATGACATACGTAAAAGACCATTTTTACACCGTGAGATTGATGTGGTCGCAGGCTTTCTTCCTCCTTGGACAGAAAGAGAACACACTAATTATAAACCAACTTTTAAAAGCAATCTGTTTTTTAGTTGGCTGATTAAGAGAAATATCTAACAGATCACCCGTCCCCCACAGTTTGCCATCAAGATCAGCAAAGAACACCTTTCCAACCATCAGTGTTCAAAATCCAGATAATTTTTAAAGAGTGTACAAGTGTTCTCTGAAGCTTGCCAAGTATGGCAGGAGAAATTACATTTCTTACTCTGGCGGGATTGGCTGGGGCTTTTATCATGGAATTCTGTAGAGGTCTCATTTTAGGGCCACTTTTTGTAGATGATATTTTTTTTATAAATAGTCCTGAAACTTTGAGATAGATAAAATAACAAATCCCATTTAAAAAAAAACAAAAACTATTCAGGTTTCCTACTTCACCAAGATTCTTAACCCAGGTTTGCAGCTAATTAGAATTTTTTAAATTATTTTTTATTTTTCCATTTTACAAATATTTTGACAAAGTTTACAATCAATGTGCCAAATCTTAACGACCCCCTCCCCCCTTTCTGTTACATATGGTCTATCTTTTACCACTGCATATCCAATTCAAACCTGTTTACTAAATTTTCCTTTTGTATCCTTGTAACTGCACATTTTTATGTCAATCCTGCTGTTGTCTTAAGTTGTTTGCAATAATTTTTAAAACAGTCCACAGATTTCCCCTATTCTATATTAGGTTTGAAGCTAATTAGAAATCACTGGTGAAGTGGAAAAGCCAGGTTATTTGGGACTTACATTTTACCAGGACTGCCAGCCTCTTGGAGCTTCCTGTTTGGTATGTAAAGGAAAGATACATATGACAAACATGGGTATTACCTAACTGCTACTAAGGCCAGGTAGGAAGAATTGACAATAAAAAGCAAATGGAATAGGAGGAAATATGCTATCCTAACTGGCTTACTCTTGGTCCCTTAACTACAGTAGTGTTTGCACCAGCCTACAGTGAACATGTTACTTCAACCGCACCTGCACAGAACTGCTTTCTTCGGCTGGTTGAGTATTCACACTTTCTTCTACATTGTTGATTTCGACATCAAAGTCCTCTTGGTGATCACTTGACATTCTTCTTTTCTCACTGAGCTTGGTAACTGCAGTGCCATCTGTGAATGACTGATACCCTGACTTGCTCTCCAACTGTGGAAAGTCAAAACCATGATCTAAAATAACATCTCCATACTCCAGGTCTCTGAATTTGTTTTCTTCATCTGTGGCACACACAGAATCTTCCTGATCTATAACTTCATCAATTTTCAGAAGAAACCAGCAACTATCCACATTCTTGTTCCCAGACAAGGTATTGTTTGGGTTTAGAGTCTCATGTTCTTCCACACCCACTTGTTCTTTGAGAAATTCTTCAGCTGCTACATCCATAGACTCTGAAACAATTCTGTCTCCTATGGACATCTCACTTTTCGTTATGTCAGAAATTGTGTCCAAGTCTAATTTAAGATTGGCCCCTGAAACAAAGTTAGGTTCAAATGCAGAGTTTGCCTGACATATGTCTCCTTTCTTAACAGTTGTATCAGGCAACAGAGAAGAAGCACCCATTATTCTGGATATTTTGGAGACCTTGGTTTCACTAAATGAATTTTCAGATGAAAAAGAGGAATAAATTTTGTGAGTCTGTAAAGCTTCTGTATGAAAAGTAGCTATCTGATTTTGACTAGTATCACTGCCTGACGTTTCTCCTAAAAAGCTAGGTGATGTGTCCAGATCTTGATACTCTTCTATTTTGTGGCATGTGCATTTCCTCTTTGCCTTTTTAACCAACTTATTCTCATATTTCATAAACATTTCAGTTGGTTCAAGAAACTTTAGCTTTTGCGTCTCATGAATTGGAGAAGTATCTAAACATTCTTTCTCTTTTTCAATTTCTTCATGACAATGATGGATAATGGAGTTATCATGGCATGATTCCTTAGAAGAAAATCTTGCAAAAATACCTTCATCACATAGGGCAGATATGTCTGTAGATATTGCTCTTTCAGCTTTAATGTCAAAATCATTATTTGTTTCCCCAGGGTCTGATTCTCCAGAACTTAGCACTTGAACAGAAGTGTTGAGTTCCAAGCCACTTTCCACCTTGTTCACTTTTTCATATTCCAGTTGTCCCTCAGCATTCTTAATCTTGGGGGATGTCTTTAGCTTTTTAGTACAATTTTTATCCAACAAGTCAAACAGGGCAACCTTTAGTTTTTCATAAATACCGTCCTTCCTTTTGTTTTGCATTTTCTGTGGCAATTTCTTTGGATTCGGATGCATTAAACAATGTTTTTGTTTTTGTTTTCTTTGCTGGTTAGTGTCTTTCAAAAGCACATAGCAAGGCTTTGTTAATTTTGTTGCTATACCTTTCATTCTGCTTGGGCAAGGTTCTGACAAAGTTTCAGAGGCCAACAGACTGTGTGAGATTTTTTCAGATGATAGATTCCTTTTCTGAGACCTTATTTGCAATGTCTTTCAGAGTAAGAGCAAACTGTTGCTTGTACTGTTCTTTCCCTGCAAGGTGCCCATTGACCATGTTGCTTTCTCCACCTTGACTGCAACCTGCCTATTCCGGGAAATGCTGCAAACTCTGTGGTAGGAAAGAAAAGGTTTTCATTATGGTAGTGGTATGGTGTAAGGCACAGCATCAGCTGTCTCCTAATCCGCCCCCCCAGATGCCTCTAATGTACCCTATGCACACTCAAAATATACAGGCTGAACCAAAATTAACATTTTAAAAAATCAGCTTTGCACATGCTCTGCAGAAGCCACACATGTGCAGAATGTACACGTTCACATTAACAGATAAGCCCAGCATATCTACAGGTGTTCCCTCTTGCCAGATGTTGTGATGCTACTATTCACATGGAATACATGTTCATATCAGCCTAACAACTAATATCACCATAGTAAACTCTTTGGAACTCCCTCCACAGGAATATAGGTACAGCCTAATAACCACACTTAGGTACAGCCTAATAGGTAAAGGTAAAGAGACCCTTGACCATTAGGTCCAGTCGTGTCCGACTCTGGGGTTGCGGCGCTCATCTCGCTTTATTGGCCGAGAGCCGACGTACAGCTTCCGGGTCATGTGGCCAGCATGACAAAGCCGCTTCTGGCGAACCAGAGCAGCGCACGGAAACGCCGTTTACCTTCCCGCCGGAGCGGTTCCTATTTATCTACTTGCACTTTGACGTGCTTTCGAACTGCTAGGTGGGCAGGAGCTGGGACCGAGCAACAGGAGCTCACCCCGTCGCAGGGATTCGAACCGCCGACCTTCTGATCGGCAAGCCCTAGGCTCTGCGGTTTAACCCACAGCGCCACCTGGGTCCCTAATAACCACTTTAAAAAAACCACACCAATGAAAGCATGCTTACTCAAGCCCGTTTGGTAGAATTGTGTTGCACTTAAATATATATAATACATATACATATGTGTGTATATACAAAATACACACACCTACGTTTTCCCCTATTTAAATAATTTCCATGTGTTTAAGTGTCCTGTAAGCTGCCTTGAAAGGCCAGCATGCCCAGAAAGGCAGGTTTAAACTACTTTTGCTTTTTAAAGCGCCCCAGACTTCCACCGTCAGTAAAATAATATATATTGTTCTGAGAAGAGGGTAGGCTGGCTTGGTTCGAGGGAACCTAAAGAAGTGCTCTTCATAACCCCAATTTCTCTCCAGAGCTTACCCCGTCTCTCCCTCCTAGCACCTTCTAGACTCCAGAGAGATTCTAGAACACCCCTCTCCCTTCCTCACAAACGATTCAAAAAAACGAGACGGTGTGCCAAACAGGCGCAGGATGGGGAAGAACGATTGGCCGGGGGGGGGGGATGCAG
Organism: Darevskia mixta; assembly: GCA_034641385.1. Lineage (NCBI taxonomy): Eukaryota > Metazoa > Chordata > Lepidosauria > Squamata > Lacertidae > Darevskia > Darevskia mixta. The sequence continues at coordinate 2,704,569 of JAWWNH010000033.1, read as the reverse complement.
GGAGTCAACAAGCACGCGCTTCTCCTTCTTTCCCGGGCGCTGGCTCCCTCCTGCGCGTCCTCTCGCTCCACCTGCAGCGCTGCCTACGCGTGCGCGACACGAGAGGGGCGGGGATAAATAGGAATATGCGCCACGTGACCTTGGATCAAGCGGGAAACTTGCAGATTCTTTTCCTAGACGTACGTCACAAAGAGGAGGCGGCGAGGCTTGGGGTTTGAAAAGGAAAGGCCGTTGGCTGTTAAATTGTGTGGGCGGGGCCTGCCTGGGCAAAATTGACAGAAAAGCAGGAGGAGGGCGGAAGGAGCGTTTAAAAATGGGGTTCCCCCCCCTTCGGAGCGGATCCCTCCCTGCCTCCGAAAGTCGTTTACAAAAAAGAGTAACACAAAATTATCAACGTGCGTGTTGGCACCCGCCCGTCTCTGGGAGATGAGCGCAAATTATCAGTAAAAACAGTTTAAAACAACTATTAATAAATCAGCATTTTTAAAAATCAACGCTTAAATGCTGCATTTTCACAGGTCAAATCAGAGGGGGTGAAATTCACCTGACACAATTGAACTTTTTCATTTACCACATGTTCCCTAACAAGGGGGCTGCAGAGGGTGTCGACACAATGGGCTTTCTTGGGGGTGGCTTCCAACTTATGCAACGTTCTCCCCTGGAAGACACACTTGGCACCATTACTGTCTTTTAGGCCCCAGGCAAAAATGTTCCTCATCCACCAAGCCGCTGGCCTTTAGTTATCTGCAGCATCCTTCCGTGGGTGGGATGCCCTAGGTCTGTCTTTATAGATACGAACATGGTTTTAGCTTTGACTGTTGTAGTTTTCAGTTGCGTTTAATGTAGGCTATGTTCTTTTTATTTTGTAAGTTGCTTTGAGTTACTTTTCATTTTTTTAAAATCCCCAAACTACTAGAAAATGCAGTTAAAAGGTATGTGAAGATGCCTCCACCCCACAAGAACCAACATGTAAAAAGAGAGGGGGGAAAACAGTACAAAGACAAATTGGCTCTGGGGAAGAAACTTTCCTTGTCACCGTCCTTCAGATGCTGATCTCAAGAGTCCAAGGTTCATATGGGGGAAAGGCAGTTCTCTTCAGTATAGGGGCTCTAAAGCACTTTAAATTGCTCTAAAAACCAATTGGCAGTCAGTTCAGCCAGACCAGAACCAGTTTTATGTCCATTTCTTCTTGTTCTAGCCATATTCTGCACTATCTGTTGTTTCCAAACCATCTTCAAAGACAGTCCCAACATCCAGCACACTGCAATAGCCTAACCTGTAAGTTATCCAAGGATAGACAATTGAAGTCGTTCCTTTCAATGAAAACTTGCTTGCCAGGTGTTATAAGCCAGTGTTGAAGCAATAACTCACCTTTAAAAAAATCAAACCATTTAAACTGCTGGTCACGACTGGACTTAATGGTACCTTTTATAGCTACTATGGCTTTCTTATGAAAGTTGGGTTATTGGCATGTCAATATACCCACATAAATGTATGAAATGTATTAAAAAATGATTATCTTGTAGACTGGGAGTCTGATTGGAAACAATAGATTGCTGATACTTTGGAAAAGAAACTTCAGCGTCGCCCTTTAAGGTTTTTCTATTTAAATGAACACTACTAGTCTTGTAAGCTGTTGAGGAGTACACACATGCAAGCTCCAGCACTGAATAAGCTTGTAAATACGGTACCTCTCTCCCAATCCTTGCAGGAGATCCGATCTCAAACTACTTCAGTACTTCCTGCTTATTGATTGTATTCTAAGCAAAGATAAAGAGCAACTTCAGAGTTTCATCTACCTAAAAATAAGTTTCTATGAATCAGTCTTTATAGAGTTCAGAATATGGAAGGCGCCACCTTCTCAAAGCTCGTTGTTGTTTTCTGAAAGCAGCAGATATTGTGGTAGCGATCTGTAACATCACAGTTAATGTTCACCTGGTATAAAACCATGGTTTCCTGGATAAGTTGCAGAGAGACTTGGGGCTGTGTATTCCCTTCATGATTTGTACATGATGAGTTTAGAAGCATTTGCTTACATTTTTAAACAAGCTATAGTTCCCCATAACAGTCATACTGCAAAATTGCAACAGGCTTAAACTCAAATCAGTGAGAACAAGCCAGGATCAAATCATAGAATCAGTTGAAAGGGATCACAAGGTCATCTAGTCCAACCCCCTGCAATGCAGGAATCTTACACCCAATGTGGTGCACAACCTCATGCTCTACCAACTGAGCTATGGTGGTTTCAAATCCTGTTTTCTTTTTTAAAGCATATGCTTCAGATTTCCTCCTTTGGTGCACAAAAAGGGTTGGAGTGTACAAATTTCATCATAACTCATTCACATTGCAGGAAATCATGGTTTCCCATAATGACAGAGCTGGGCCCAAGTGTAATTAGTGAATTGCCAAGTTTTATATTGCATATGCAGTGAGATCCAGCCAAGGACTTTTGACAACTGTGTTCTACTGAACACTATCTTACTAGCTGATAACAGCCGTACTTTTAGCACAGCAGTTGTCTTGTGGATGTCGATGCATGTGATGGCCACAGCTCACCACATCCAGGAAAAGGATGCTTCCACAGCCCAATATCACATTTGCACACTGCTCTTCATGCAAGGCGCCAAGGGCACCATTCATGTGACTGTCCATCTTAACATCGTATTACCAGAATCCCTTGGCAATATGAATCAATCCTGGCCTCCCCAAACTCAGTCTGCCCACTACATAACACTGGCTCTGTCAGTACAGGGGATCATTGGGCTCTTGCTCCTGACAGCCCTGCATGAGGCCAAAGCTTGGACCTGAGAAAAATCTGATGTTGATCATGGTGCATTTCATTCCTAGCTTCCCAGAGACCAAGAGGCACAACAAAACATAAGTGCTCGTTCCTGGATCAATTTTTGTTGGGCTGCATACCTGACACACAACTATTTGTCTGAAGAAAGTATCTTGTACCAGTTTGGCATGGTTGTTCTACTAAAGTGGTGCATACAAAGCCTCTCTATCTGATTCACAGGACCACCACCCTCAGGCACTTGCCCTGACATACCACCAGAGCTAGTAGTTGTAAACAAAATTCACTGAGAACCAGGGAAGAGACTTTATACAGTAAGAACTTTATTGCACTGTGTTCCAAGTGCTGAACCAGAAATGTTTGTGCCTGTTGAGCCCGACTCACAATGAAGCTCTAGCATTTCTACTCTATGACAGAACGTGCATCCCTGTGCGCTTAACCGCCCCACCTTCTCAGTTCTGTTAAGGTTGCAATACAAGCTAATATACTGTAATACATCAATGTGAAATTAAAAGGGGGAGAAACAAAACTATACATAGGAAAAACAAAAGTAATCCACTTGTTCTACAAGTCTGGGGCTGTTTTATATTTGGCTACAACATCTTAAGTTGTAGCTTTTTTTTTTTAAGCAAAAAACTCTTACACGTGTTGTAGAAGTGAGACTAGTTACAAGGACAATTTGTGCCTTTATGTGCACGAGGGCAAAATGGGACAGAAGATGAAGAGGAAAATTCAACAACCTGTTATTTTCCACATCTCCCAACCTATGATCATTGTTCCAGATAAGCACTCTTTTTTAACGCACAGTCCATGGTACTATGATCACTTGCATGTTTTAAATATAATGCCAACACCCACCCCAAATACATGCCATATTTTAGAGGAAAGATGGCATTTGTGGCCAACAGTTTCAGACTTAAGTCTATTAAGCCACCCACAAATTAAACTGACTGGCATAGTACCATCACAATTAGATTGATTTAAGTCTGTATGGAGCTTTAAAGACTATGATCCACTTTCTTCACTCAAAATGTTTAAGGGGAATGTTAAGTGATCAGATGCAATGCAGAAATAGTGCCGTTTAGAAGGTCTGTAAGGCCTTGTCTATACCCGCTGAAAGAGCTGCTGAGAGTGACTTACCAAAGCCTTTGACACTGTGCAAGAGACTAAATTGCAAGCTAATTCAAAATTTTAAGTAGCCAAAGAAATTTTAAAACAGAAGAAAGGGACATGGGTTCTGTTGGCACTGCAACTGTGGACGCAGCCTAGCCAAAACAATTTCCTAGAGAGGTCACCTAAAACTGGCTAAGCACAAGCAATGCTCTTCTGCCCTTCTGCCCAAAATTCAGGACACATCCTCCGTATTTATTACGCTCTGAATACAGCATATGCCTATGAGGCATTGGTTGTGTGCAACCAGCAAGGCTCCCTTAAGAACCTGATGAAAAGTCAGAAACAAGGCAATCAGTGGTTACAGTAAACTATACATGAGCCCAGTCTGGAAAAATACAGGCATTGAGAACTCAAGATCAAGAGATGCCAATGGGCACCAAAGCCCTATTAGAACTAGACTTCATTCAAGTTTATTCCTTTCAGAGAGGCAAGGATCATTCAGACAAGCAGCACACAGCCTTCCCATCCAGACTTTATAACAGGAGTTGTTTTAACCTTAAACAAACACACATGCCTATTCTCTTCCTATGCTGCGTCAGTTTTTCTGCCCAAATGACAGGAAGCTAACTTCCAAATTATTTAGAGAAATCTATTTGCAGCCAAATGGTGGGCAACATTTCAGCACAGAGGACCCCATCTGAAATACCTGCCTTAATGCGTGTGATTTGGACATCCGCACATCACTCTTTTAGAGGGATCAGATCCTCAATTACAAAGAGTCCCAAGGGTTACAAAGTAGGCCATCCCTCATTTCAAATGACTGTTTACATGTTAACTGAATGATAACTGAAGATGTTCAGTTAAGAAAAGGACTTTCACCCATTGTTTACCAAAAGCAACTCTCCCCAAATGCCTGTCAGCTGCAAACTCAATGTACAGCACTTCTTGGAACACCCACTTGGCATTAAGGCTGCCAACCACATACTAGCTATACAGGCACTCCTTAAATTCTGTCTGCCATCTTTCACCAGTAAGAGGAATAACTAGTACAAAACTAAAAAATAAATTTGGGCAAGGACCTAATGGTTTCTGCACAGTCTGATACTCTGGTTTTCCTTGAGACATAGAATTGATTTTATTAATTTATCTCTCTCCAAAAAGTTAAAAATACAGAAGGTTCAAAGAATGCTTGTCTCTTGGCAGATGTTCAGACTGCAACATGAGAAGACAATCCTTCACTGAAATGTTTACTTTTAATTTTATTTTTTATCACAATCATCATCATTGGGACAAAGGCAGAGGAGTACCCACTCCACTAGGGTAAATATGTCGTTCAACTCCAGAATTACATTTCCAGGTTCCACGAGTCCAAAAAGACAGCCATGATAGCGTCAAGACTTCATGGAGGGCCTCCCCCTTACTGCATAATGCAGTGGCCGTTGGCATCTCTGAAGCGTAATCGCATCTTCGGTCGGTATTTCTCAAGGTAGAGCAGTTGTTTAGAATTGAAAGCTCCCCTCCTCTTCCTGAAACAGAAGCACATCCAAGACATTAGATCTCAAGCACAAACACTAAATGCATTTCTCCAGTTGGAGGCAGCAATGCTTCTGAATACCAGTTGCTCCGGTGTTTGAATCCTGCTTGCTGGTTTCCTATAGGCAACTGTTGAGGCACTGTGAGAATAGGATCCTGGCATCATCCAGCAGGTTTGTCTGACATTCTTAATAGACCTGCACAGACCTCCAGGCCTGCACAGGTCACATCTAACTTCCTATATGGTACCTCTGCTTCATTTCAAGCTTGGCAGAAGCCAAGAGAAAGAAAACATGAGGTGCATGTGCAGATGAAATTGGATCTATAAATTATCATTAGGACTGCAAGCTTTGATCAGTTTAATAGGTTGATCAACAAAAGCTTTAGTTAATTAAGACAGAGTTATTACATTACTGTCACTCTTTCTTTTCTGCAATGTTAGCCTCAAACCACAAAGGAAAAGCTCACTCTGCAGCTCCTCCCCATGCTAGTGTCAGTCTTTGGAAAATGCCAGTTTCCAGTTAAACACTGGCATGGAGGTCCACAAACTTGCTTGCTATACACAGGTGCATTTTTCATTCTGATGAGACCCCCCCCCCCAGACCCTATACTGAGCCTTAAGGAACTCATATGGCCCCAGGCGTATCATGTTACCCGGTGGTGTTGGAAAGATATGGCTCCTACACCATCAAGGTAACCCAAGAACTCAGCCTAAATAGTGACGGCCAAATTCTAATCTGTGAGGAAAAATAATAATATATTATTCAGGTTCAAAATCCTACTCAGTTTATGAAACTCATTATGTGACTCTGGGCCATTCACCAGTGTCAGACATGATAAATATATGATTTGTTGAGATGAGAACACACTCCAGTGTACCTTAGGCTCATGCACTCCCCTTCTTCCTCCTTTCAGCACAAAGGAATATTATTAAAGTGTCCATTATAAATATCCTGGTTTAATTAATTATGGTTTGCACAACTCAATTTGCCTTAACTGGACAAAACAGGAAACTGCAGTTTAAATACACAAGCTGAAGCTTTAGCATTACTCCCAATATGACTTTTCAGCCCAGCCTGCCTCACACAGGATAAAATGGGGTGGGGAGATCATGTGTGCTGCTCTGATCTTGTTGGAGAAAAGGTAGGGTAAGAATGCAATAATCAGTAAACACAGGCTGTACTGACATGCCTAACTCTGCTCTGAGGTGAACTCATCAGGCTACAGAACAAGTGGAGCGAAGTGTCTCATTAAAATAAAGAAAGAAAAGCATGGTGTGCTTAAGAGCCATCTGCCTCTTATTTTAAAAGCAGAAGGGGGGGCTCCATTACCTGCTAGCCCCTCCATTCTGGATTCCTTTGGAATGACTGACTTCTACTAGCTGGGTTGTAGCAAAACAATGCCTAAGATCAGTAGTGCCAGCCAAGACAGGCTACACATTCTGTATTCCAAAAGATTTGGTCAGTTTCCCAATAAAGAAAAAAGGGGGGATGGGAGTTCTGTAGCTTGCTTGTTCTTAAGTAAATGTTATATCCAAGTGGCCCAAGTCACAAGCCTAGCTAATTCTGTCTAATCACCACCCAGAAGGAGGGACTGTGCCTAGGCCTCAAACATTTTTGTATGTCACAAGCTCAGCAATGCTATGAGGAAGCAGCAGCTGCTAACCAATCTTGTGACAGAAGATTGCTCAATGCAAAGAATGCTATAGAAAGTGAGAAGAGGGGCAACACTTACTGTCTTATAAACTGCACAGCGTCCTCATACTTCATTCCACATTCAATGAGTGCTAGGGCAACCAGAACTGGGGCTCTGGAAGGAGAAGAGAAATCAATACAAATTTAAACTAGGTCCAGTAAACCTCTCAAAAATAGATCCAATTAGTGCAGCCATGGGCCCAAGACTGCCTCTCTCTCTCTCTCTCTCTCTCTCTCTCTCTCTCTCAGCTACAGAACAATATTGGCCTGCTTTGTTTAATGCTGCATGCAGTATGAAATCAATAGCTTTATGGGTGCCCAATATAGGACAGCAACACTGTCTGCACATTTCAGTTAAAAAGTTTACCAACTATAATTGAGACTAGATGGGCGATGCATCTTAAAGAAAAGTACCTGCCACCTGCAGTTTTTAAAAATACTTTAAAATGTTTATTTTAAAGATTTTCCAGTTAATCAAGGGAATATTTAAGGTCAAAATGTTTTGATAAACTGATCCATTGACCAAATGTTAACAGTCCTGCTGGCAAGTGGCACAAAGTAGCTCAGGGCAGCAGTTCCTGGCACTCCAATTTTAGCAAGTGCATTGTTTCACAATATTGATCATGTTGAGGAATGCAATTGCAATTAAGAAGGGAGTGCCAGCAGCTATCATAAGCAACTTAAAAATGACTGGTCACTGGAGAGGTCAAATCATCAAGCCACTGCACGCCCCAGCAGATTACAATTCTTAGCTCGTGCATAAACATGCATGCAAGGGAAGGAACTATCTACCCATTTATTACTTTGCAGCTGTCCTAGTTGTAGGCAGCTTGTTTCAAGAGTGCCTAAGCCAAACTAAGTGATTTAAAAGGTCTCCTCTTAAAACCCAAGGGCCTATTCTTCTTCATGGTGTAAAAAACTTAAATTTAATTGCAGTGCTTTACAATGCAGCATGGGGCTGGTGTTAGATGAGAACTATCCCTGTTGATTTAGGAGTCTTGAAAAAAGTGCTGGGGGGGTGAGGACAGCAGTGTTTGAAACCAATGAGTCAGCGTCCTAGCAGACAACCAAATGTGTCTCAATATACTGCTGGGTTTTTTGTGCTACAGACCTCAAATCACAGGTTCAGCTGCAAGAAACAGGAAATCCTGAAATCAACCTCTCCAATCAGAGAACAGGAAGTTTACCTTCCAAGCCCTGCAACACAGTGTACAGCAACGCAGCAGCCAGGTTCCTCACGAAATTTTGTTTTCAAAAGGTTAAGCCAGTCATCCACGATTTCACTTGGAGGTGGTGCTCCATCATCAAATGGCCAGTCCTTTGGAAGAAGGAGAGAGAACATGTTACTTCCTCTCAGTACTCAAAGCATAGTGGAATGCCACCCCACTTCTTTTCGGAAGACCCGTAACCATCCCATTTCTCGGGCAGATGCAACTTAGTCTGCCTGAATCATTGCACCTTCCTTTTTCCCCTCCCACTCTGGGCACTGCTTCCACTAAATTACTGTACCTGCAACCTGTATTTATTGGATTTTAATTTACTTTCCATGTGTTGTGTCTGAATTTTTTAATGAAGAGTGATATAAATCTGTTTTACAATAAACAAAACAAATTTTGACAACTAATTATACCACTTACAATAATAACAAGAGAAAAAAGCATACTCTCACTTTCATGTGTGTGACAGCAATACCTTCAATACTGAATATGATATCTGGGATGGATATCAGTTGTAAGCTTTTATGGTCTGCATTTTATTGTGGCATCAATACACTGTTCTGATGCTAATTTGGTTCATATATTATATTTTTAAAATTATTATTTATAGCACCTTTAGTGCAGTGGCATCAATACACTGTTCTGATGCTAATTTGGTTCATATATTATATTTTTAAAATTATTATTTATAGCACCTTTAGTGCAGTGGCATCAATACACTGTTCTGATGCTAATTTGGTTCATATATTATATTTTTAAAATTATTATTTATAGCACCTTTAGTGCAGTGGCATCAATACACTGTTCTGATGCTAATTTGGTTCATATATTATATTTTTTAAATTATTATTTATAGCACCTTTAGTGCAGTGGCATCAATACACTGTTCTGATGCTAATTTGGTTCATATATTATATTTTTTAAATTATTATTTATAGCACCTTTAGTGTGTACAGCACTTTACAAAATACATGAGGAAAGATTCCTGCCTCAAGAAGCTTATAATCTTAAATCCAACACAGGGAGAAATCAAACACATGGAAGGGGAGGCAGGGATAAACAGGGAAGCAATATGCAGTTGTTTCAGTTGCAAATGTTTAGGCTGGGTTACAGTACAATGTTGGAATTAAAGGGCTTTGCCAAAAGCTTCAAGGAAAAGGTGAGCTTTTAGGACTGATTTGATGATCATAAGGTAGCACGCCTCTGGGAGGTAGTTCCAAACAGTACAGGGCAGTAAGGAGAAAAGGCTGGTATCTTTTGAGGGACAGGAGACAATGTTCACATGGCTCAGGGTGAGGGAGCTGGAGAGCAAGAGTAACCAGCAGGAATGTGTTTGGGGGGGGGGAGCCATGAAGAGCTTGTGATGAATCTTAAGAGCAGACAGTCGCATAAGGATTTTGGGGAGAGCAACATAATCAGAATGACAAGACAAGAGGTAAATGATTTTTCCACCAAACTGCTGGACAGATGTGAGGGGACCAGTGAACAGAGGAATATGGAGAGCAGGGAATAATCTAGGTAAGCAATGACCAGGGCCTTAATCAAAGCTTTTGCCAAGGAAACACAAAGAGCGGGCCATTTTTTGCAATGCTGCGAAGGGAGAAGTTTCATGAATTTTTCTGCAGACTAATCCACCTTGAATAAAATGTATCAGTATACCAATTAATCTTTCAAGCAAACTCTGTCAGTTCAGTGTAAGCAAGTAAACTCAGCTAATTAGCTGGAAGGTTAAACCACTAACCTGATTTTGTAGCAACTACATCTTCTGATTTAATTACTACATGAACTGAAGGAACAAAACTGGACTTATGTCTCTAAAATAGCATTTCAAGTTCTAATAATTAGTTAAGTTTTATTGTTTTAGCCATAACAAAATATTTAATATGTTATCCGTTTAAGTGCAGTGTAAGTTAAGGGACATGATTGGCAGCCCCCCTCTTCTCATGGATTCCTATGAAAAAACATTTTTGGATATTATGTTTATGAAGGACAATTGCCCAGAATTATAATGCTATTACAATTATTATTATATATTATTACTGCTTCTTCCTCTCTCTTCGTATCCCGCTTTTCTTGCTTTGATTTCTTCCCTTACTTTTCTATAGTTGCCATTATTGCTTTTGGTTCATTAGAAAATGGAAACCAAAACATTTTTTTAAAAAAGAAGAAGAGGAGTAATCAATAGGAACAGATGCTTAGGTTCTGTTTTAAGTTGGAGATGAGGACCAAACAGGTTAAGCCAAATGTTTAATGCAAAGGTGTCTTTTCAGGATTTGGGGGGAAGGGGAAGAAGAACACCCTACAAAGGTGTTCTGAGCAGGAGGGACAGAGACAGAATGGGTAGAATCCTCTTAGAAAACAGGAAACTTAAGAGGTGGCAGGCTTGGAGGAGCCAAGGCCATAGACAAAAGATATGACCCCAAATAGGGCAGAAAGATAAAACTTGTCTTCTTTTGAGCACCCTGAGGAAAGAGTCATTGAGAGCTGAAAGGAAATAGCAAATCCTTCATTGTATCTCTTCTGCTGAGATGCCTGTTCAACAGAGCACCACGTTATCAGTATGAAACTGTCAGCCACTGATCACAGTTCCCAGAATAGACCTCAAGCACCACAATAAGACTACCAATGCTCAGACTGCAAAGCCTGGGGTTTTTCACAGGTTAACAGCTAAACAAGGCTGCCACTGCAGCAGCTTATCAGGCCAGATACCAGCACCAGGGGAACTTCCAATGGGCAGATGAAAGGAAGTACAAGAACTGACGTTCAGTGGTGGAATCACTGAAATGAAAAGTTCCCCCTAGCAGACATGCAGCTAAATTTGATTAAGCATGCCCTGATCCAGGAAAGCACTGAGTGCTTCTTTTAACAAGCCAAGTGGCGCTGAGGAAATTCCACAGCTCAAAAGATCAACCCTTTAGATTAACAACCCCTAAAAGAGTCTAGAAGCATAGACGCTGCCATGCCTTGCTACTGGCAGTAATATTTATATTGTGCTACATTTGCTTCATGTTTATTTGCCTTCACAACAAGCCTGTGAAGCTGGCCCCAATTATCCTAATTTTACATATGAGGGAACTGATGGTGAGCCAGAAGTATTTGCCAAAGGCCACACAATGAGTCTCCTAGATCGAACTTCAGCTTGTTCAACCAAATCATTCAGCTTATACTCTGCTCTCAGCTTGTTATCGCTCAGCACCTAATGACAGCAGACATGCATTTTGGGCCAATCCTGATCTCACAGCAGCCTCAGGAAAGTACTGTTTTTCAAAAGTACACCTGCTTTTCTGCAGACATTATAATACAGAAACATTTTCAGAAGATAATTCAACCTTGTCTTTCCTAAGCCATGTCTGCTGTTCAGACAAGCTATTTTTAAAAATCAGACACATGAACCTGTGAAGTGTCAGCAGCTGGAATGGAACAATGCCAGCATTCTCCACCCCACCTCCCTTGCTTTTGCCTGCATTAAATGTATTGAACACTACCAGTTCAATCAGCTTATGTCTAATTCTGATGACCTATTACCATGTGTTAGGGTAGAATAAGCAATTGCTTTGTGTGTCCCATCTCCTAAACATCTCTACAAGTAAAGTCTGGACAAACATTTTATCTTTACAACCATCCTTTGAGGTAGTGTAGCTATCACTCAGCCAAACCTATCTCACAGGATGGTTGTGACACAATTGTTGGAAGACTAGAACTTCTTGGTGGACAGCTTGATTTTTTTTATTTCCATTTTCTTCTAACAGTTTTTTCAGGTTTTGCTGGCAAATTAAGAGCCCAGAGGTAAGTCAAGGCATTGGAAAAATCTGGGCACAGTCCCTTATCCTGTGGAACTGGTTCAGAGATAGTCCGCTCAGAATGGACTGAACTACTGCTGCAGGCAGTGGAGGCAAGGGTGGGGAATGAGGTATACATAGCAAGCTATCTTGTTGCAATTGCTCAGATCAAGGACACCATAAGTGGCAATCCTTCTGTCACACTAGGTAGGGAGCACATGCTTTTTACTGTAGGATTTGCTGCTTTTGAGTTTACTGCCATTAACAGGAAAACCCAGAGAGAAAACAAGGGCAAGAGGAAGGGCTGGCCTACAGTCACAAGATGATGTTGTTTACCTCTAGGAGAGAGTAGTCTGAGTATCAGGCAACATAAATCTCTCTCATGACTACCTTTTCATGCTGCAGCAGAGATTATTTTCCAGGCATTGCTTGATACGAGAGATGATCTTGGCTGTGACTTCTGGATAACCTGTTCCCTTGCAGGCCTTTGCCACCTGGTCTGGGAGGGTAGAGCCCTGACTGACTCCAGTTACAAAAGCTGAGGTAGATGAACAGAATCTTGGGTTGGGGTATTGTTTAGGGGGTGGCTGTTGGTGGATTCTGTTGCTGTTATTATTGTCCTAATTGTTTAAAGAATTTTAAAATGTTTTAACCACTTTTTAACATGTGTTTTTAAATTTGGGTTTGTTGATGTTTTTTAGATTAAGGGACATAAGATGTGCCTGGGAAGAGAGGAGCTTGGGAGATCAGGGATAACCCCAATAAGAGGGCAAAGGGAGGTATGGGGTGGGGGTGGGACAGACTGGGTAAGGAGCACATGACACAGACAGTTAATGATGGTGCCATCTGCCAGCCCCCAATCCATACTGGGGAATTGTGGTTGTCCTATCAGCCATCCCTCAGGTCTGCAGCTGCTATTGTTGAATGCCAGGTCAGCTCTGAATAAGATCTCCCTCACCCATGATCTGATTATGGATGAGGGGGAAGACTTCAACATATAATGCTGAGTTGCCTGGCTCTGGAGTGACTCAGGATTTCATGGGTGCCATGACAACCATGGGACTATCTCAATATGTCACCAAACCAATGCATGTGACAGGTAACACTCTGGACCTTTTTTCTCAATTGGATAGGAAGAGGGTAATCTGAAAATGGGAGATATTTGCATCAGTCCCTTGTCAAGGGCAGATCACTTGCTGCTGAGATTTAGGCTTTCAGCACCTTTCCCCCCCCTGCAGAGGCAGCGGACTGATGGACCCAGTGGGTTTCCAGGCAGCTCAGGAGAGTTTCTGGCTGATATGACTGGTGCTCCAATCAAACCCCTTGCCAACATCTGGAACATGCAAATGGTGCGGGCCATTGACACAATTGCTCCTGAATGCCCTCTCCTGCTTTGTGGAGCCCACTTGGCTCCCTGCTATACTCCATAGTTTAAGTCAACAAAACAAGCTGGTGATAGTGAAGGCATCAAAGAAGGCTTACTTTGCTGCCTCTGTAGATCCCCCAGCCCTGAACTAATGCAATTTTCTCTCTCTCTCTCTCTCTTTCTCCCAGGACAAAATCATTTTCCAGCCAAGAAAACAAAGTGCTGTGCTGTGGCACTTTCTCATGCACACACACACTTGTTCCTGGCTTTAAAGCTGAAGGCGGATGGGTATCCCCACTGGCAAGGTTTATCTAGTTAACACTCACAAACGTCTATCTTTAGAGAAACACAGAGACATTGGAACTCAATCCCCCAAACTGATTAGCCAAATACTTGAATGCACCTGATATGGCAGGCTTGTAGATTGCTCAGTGACCCAGAAATCATGCCCAAGTGCTGCACAGTTCCACAGCTGCAGGCTAGCCCAGACACTGCCATCTCACGAAGAAGCAAGACCACTAGGCAGTTCAAAAAACCCCCACCATTTTCTGCTGAATCATAATTCCCTCTCAGAACTTTATACTCACCAGAACTTGAATTCCTTCTTTTTCAACTGGTGCTTTATCATAGGTAGCATCACAGACACGCACCAAGGTTGTCACTCCATACTTCTTCAGCTCCTTTTAGAACAAACAAAGTCAAAACAACTTTTCATACCAAGTGAAAAAATACATTTGCTTCCAGAGGCATGCAAAGCTTTATGAATAACTGGTGACAGCCTGGGGCAGCCTTCCAAGGAAAACTATCTCTTCCTTGAATTACTGCTGCACATACTTCAACTGTCCAGAAACAGCAGGGTGTAAAGGATAAGCAGAAAGGATGACCTGCCAATGGATGCCAATGGATGATCCACAATGAAGCAATGGGTGTGACAGACTGAGAAGTCAATGAGAGTCTTCTCTTAAAACAGCTGTAACAACAGAGCTCTTAAAAGCCTTGGGAGCTGCACGAAGCCTGTTCCTTTCTCCTTCATTATTTAATTTGCATTAAGCACTTATGCACAGCACCTTGAAGGAGTATGGTTCCTAACCAAAAGGAAAATCAAGGAATGAGGAAAGGCATAGTTTGACAATGAAGGGATAATGGATGATTAACTAGTAACATCAACCTGATAAATCACAAATGCTTCTTTTTGGTCCATGGCTAGAATTATCACACAGGTCCCAGGTAAAAGTTAAAAATGCAGAACTACATATACTGTATCAGGCACAACAGTGCAGAAACACATGACAACTGGTTAAGTTTAAGTGTGCAAATTATGGATACTCTTTAGGTTAATGTAATTGACTTTGCATTGCACACTATTGCAACAGTGGTACTGTGAATCCATTTATTGTTAATATTTGTTACCATGGTTGTTATCTGTATATTTTGAAAATCTTTGAATAATAGTATTTATTTCAAAAAGCTTAAATGTGCAGCACAAAATCATCTCAAACATAATCTAAACCATAGTAGGTGATATCCAACATTAATCATACTAGGTTGTATCCAACTAAGTTCTGCTCAGAGTAAATCCACAGAAATTAATGGACCCAAGTTAGTCACGACCACTTATTTAAGTGTGTTCACTCCAAGTAAGACTTAGTTGGATACCATCCCATATGTTTAAGTAGCACCCTTGTCCTTAAATTGGAAGTGAGTTATTCAAAACAAGAGACAGAACATATGGTAGCATAAAAGAAAACACATTTAACACTTTTCAAGCTAGAGGAGAGGCAAGTACTGAAAAGTATTACTTGTAAAGTGGCCCAAGCAAGAAAAAGGAATACAAAGGCAAAGTGGAACAGCAAAGTTAGCACCCCAGTCTTCTTTAAATGGAAGCATGTGGTTGTCTGGGTTATGTAGCCTCAGACATTTCTGGTCTAAAGGAGAGCCTTGTTTTCTGGCTTCCTGGAAATGCATTACAAGTAGAAATTCTGAGGCACACAAACACAACTCTGGTTTAGTTGCAAAACGTGGGGGAAAACGAGCTGAACTTCAAAATCCCTTAATTTACTTTTAACATACATTCTGTCCACAATATACAATGAGCGCAAAATTCCCCAGTTGTGACATCACCTTGAAGAACTCTCAGGTGATTAGGTACCCCGTATTTATTAGTGTTTGAATGATTCCGCAAGTAAGTCTCGCTGATTAATATCAATATCTGGTGTAGAGGCTATCACAGGATGAATGAAAAGAGAGGGGGAAACTTTGTAGGTCAATTTTGTAAGTGCAGTCTTGTGCCTTCTAGGGCTGGACGATGTATCAATACATTTTCCAAAATCAGTTTGAAGTCCACATCGTGGTAACCGTTTCATAATATTCAACATGGTGATATACTGAGAATCACAATGTTTGTGTCTGTGCTATGTAAACAAGTCATGAAGCCAGTCATCGCTTCTCTCATGATTCCTGCTGACCCTGTTGCTCTGTTGACTGAGGTAACAAAGTTACAGACATGGCATATCAATGGCCGGACTATCCCTGGACTAGGTGTGAACACTGTATTTATATTCTGGCCTTCCCTGCTTTCATATTTCATGCTTCATGTGTTAACTTGTTTCAACCCACATACTGTGGGCTCCAAACAAGGTGGTCTGCTTGCAAGAGTGCCTTTTCTTGGGGGGAACCCTACAGGAAGAGAGGTGAAAGGGGAGAAAGACTAGCAAGCAGACCTAGTGCATGGGGATTCCAGAAAGAAATAGGCCCTGCAATGTATGAGTCACTGCAGCTTTACACTCCAGAAGTCCTGGGACTGCAGGTTTTGGATAAGTGTTTGGATAGAGAATTTCTCTACTAGGCCCTACTTTAGTCCCACATTAATCAAGAAGTTACATTAGAACTCACCCAGCAATTTCTATGTCTATGTATTGCCAGGGGAGTTTGGCAATATTGGGCAAGTTACCTTTTAGCTATCATCTGTTGGAATCTGGTCTCAATAACTGCAGGATACAGTTGTCTACCATTACTGATCTTTCCACTGAAGAGTCCTTCATAAGCTTCCCACCTCCACTCGGCTTCCCGGAAGAAAATTTGAAAACCACTCATCTAGGTAGACTACTACAATGGCCTGCATCTTTCATGGACTCTTTTGCATGCCTGTTCAAACATACAATACAGATAGCCTTCTTACCTCTGTGAATTTGTTGAGGGTTGCATTGGTTGGGTTGTGGGTAATTAGGAAGCGCATACTCTCATAAGTAATCTCCACTGGAGCGGGACGGTTCATAGTGGCAGGAGGAGTGATGGGCCAAAAAAAAAAAATCAAACCTTGCAACGTTTCACAGCAGAAAACATTTAAAAAATCACTAAAGTGTCTGGGGATAGATCAGAGCTTTCCTTGTTAAGTTCTTTAAGATGATTCTTCACTTCAAGAAAAGCAGGTTTGCTTAAACGTGCTGCACTTCAACTTCAGCCTCAATTACTACAGGCGGTTCTCCTCAAGACTCTGCCCTACTACATGCACAAAATAGGCAGCCTTTATTACATTTAGGCACTGGTGAGGCACAAAGAAAATTTAAGGGCAGATCTTCTTTCCACTTGTGTTTGGCCAAGCTTTGCTTCTCTAGCGTCACCAAGAGGAAAAGGTGTCCAATGTGCAGAAAATATCCCCATATATTTGAGGCTTATGTCTTGGTGTCTGGAGTCTTCAAGGCAAAGTTTTGTTATGGCACGTAGGACCCTGGCCCCCAGCTCACTTGTCAGCCAGGGTGCTGTGCTGGGCCCGGCAGAAATCTGCCCTGACGCTCAGAATCGCCATAAATGTGTGACGTGGATTCGAATGGAAAACCTAAGAGAGGGGGAAATATTTATGCTTAGAGACAGCTGTGCAGATTATATGTACAGAAGCATCAAAACACCTACAGCATTAAGATTTCAAATGGCAAACAAGTATCTGAAATTGCTTTAGACATAGAGTGAACAATATATATTAATGCAGTGAAACAACATTCCTGTGATCTGTATGCTCATTCTGATTAATAAAGGCCAGTGCTCATATTACTATCTGATCCTTAATCCAATTGCAATCCTAGGGCTTCCGAATCACACACAGCACTATTTCCCCTGCATTCAGATTCAAGCAATTATCACAACTTAGTTTGAACTAGTCCTTAAGTATGGCAAATATGACCCTTAATCAAGAAACAAATGCTATCCATAAAAATCTTTTACCTTTCACAAACTGCTTGTGGAAGATTCGGTTTCAACTCAAACATGTGAGCTGAAAGTTTCATTAAGTGCTCTGTTTGCCTCAACCACATGCACACAAGTTGTGCCAAAAGGAACTTGAAAGCCAAGAGCAGTCCAGTTCACATTTTCACAAGGCAAATTGTTCCGTGACGCACAGTATAAAACAAATACCAGGAAATTCTAACCTGCTCACTTCAGTGTTGATCCTTACCAAGGTTATGACGTATATGAGCTAAGACAATGCACCAAGGAAATGATTTTATGTAGCCTGGTTACATATTCCAGTTAAACATTCAAACAGTATCCTCCTCCACACTATTCTGCATGGTTAATACAGATGAGTTTTGCCCTGGAAAGGGCTACCCAGCATCCACATCAAATTACAAAACTTATTATATGTGAAAATTATGTTAGTCCTCACAACATGGGAATTCCAAATATAAATTTCAGAAAGGCTGAAAGCAGCCTAATCTCATGTTCACCTGTTGAAGAAACAGAACTGTGTGGGTCTTTCCCTTCTAACCTTAAAGAATGACTAGTTTTCAATGCTGAAAGGAAGATTTCCAACAAACAGCTCCAATACAAGAAACTCATGCTGTATGATGGAGGCTGCATATGCATATGCATCTTTCTGTCTCAAAGCCTACTTCCAAGGCAGGGAGTGAGGCAGAGTCCCACACTCAAGTCCATATCATTTAGAAGCTGTTTAGTAGTTTAAAAATCTCTTAAGTGGTGTACAACCTAAAACAATACACATAATTAAAACAAAAATGTAGCATAAAACCAGTGCAAAAGCATATAAAAACAGAGTTCAATCTTATAAGTCAAGGAACAAATCACAGACAACAAAACACAGTCCATCACCCTACGAAGTCTCAATGCTACCAGGTCCTGAAGTTGTACAGAGACATATAGCCTGCACTATAGTAGGAAAACTTTCTAATTTAAAGAGTATGGAATGCAAAGCATCTATTTGTCAATTTAGCACTGGGGATTCAATTATTGATGCAAGAGGGAAGGAATTAGTATAACTGCTGCTGTTCACAGAAGACACTGAAGCCTGCATGTAAACACGCTTGCTGTGGTTCTCTTCTGTAGTCTCCATGGGGATGAGATTTCTCTTGGGTAGCAACCAAGCCTAGACTATGCATCTACTCTTCAGTTTCCTCAGCTGTGCCTTTACAACATATGACAGCAAAAAATTCACCTGTGGAATGCTGAGCAAGATGTTCAGCAAGAATGAATGCAAAACCACCTGCAATTGTTTCAACAACCATCAGAAAAACTCAAATTTTGTTAGTTGTAATACTTTTTTTTATTTTTACATGATGAGACTTTATCATGTATCATGGTCCAACTACTATAGAACTCTTACAAGCTAGGTAAGGAAAAGAACACAAAGGTAGAAACATTTTAAGAAATTGAGTGTGGGCTATTGAGGCACAGATTTAACATGAAAAAATGTATTGTTCAAACCAGGCTTTTAGAGGAATTCACAAAGGTTACTATATTTTAGTAAACTGTCTACTAACACATACAAATCAAAAAACCACTTTTTGGGGGGGCGAGTGAGGAATCTCAAACTTTAGAAAATGAAATTTGAAAAAAAATCAAATGTTCCAGAATTACATGGTTTTTTTAAAAAAAGTATACATAGATGGATGTTCACAGGAGTATAAAAAAGGTCAGTGCCACAAACGCAGTAACTTCATTACTGGCTCCCTTTCACAGATCCTATCTGACCAAAACCTTTTTTGGCTCAAATTGTCACCAATTTACTCCTCACAGTTTTGTCTAATGAACATTCAGTTCTCAACTCTTCCCTTCCGCTTTCAAACTAAGCTTGTGTTTGCTAAAATTGAGGCCAGAATGTGTTTTCACTGGCAGAGCTCAGTACACAAACTTGTGAAGTAAAGGTGTTTCTAAGAAGTAATCAATTGTCTTTTTATTCCTTGGCTTGACAGATGGTCATTCATGGTTTATGAGGCTGAGTGTGTGGCATTTATTTGAAGGCTTCTTATTACATTGTAACTAGGGAACTCTGGTTTAGTATCTGATAACAAACTAGAAAAATAAGCCAGGATTCCTGATTTGTTAACATATATTAAGCCAGAGCTGCCCATTTCAAACACAACAGGGTATATGTTAACAGGATTTGTTAACATATATTAAGCCAGAGCTCAATACAAGCTAGCATCTTTGCACCAAAGCCAGCATGAGAAGGTACCGGTAGGAGTGCTCAGCCCTGACCTTTGTTCTATCAACCATGGTTTATGAAGCCTTAAATAACAGCCCAAACCAGGCCATTGAGTAACTATGAGGTATCCCTCAAATAGATTTCACATGGTAGAAGCAAAAGTAACAGCCAGCTAGAGTTATTTCACACCTTACCGTCTGACTGCCTTAAGGAAACGAAAATGTACACAGAAAGAGGCAGAATCTCCTTCCAAAAACAAAGACTATAGTCACACAATACAGACAAATCTACTGACTGAGGTTCTGTCTTCATTTACTGGATCTTGATCAATGTTAAGATGATAAAAACAGCAGTGCTTTGCAAAACAAAGGTGGCTTCTGGTCCAGATGTACTAGGTCTAAGAACTGACCAAAATCCAATCAATACAGAATGAACCATGTCCAAAAGTTTGTTTGCAAATCTGGGGCTCTGAGTTAACAACTGGTCTCCAGGGGAGGGGGCAGTTTCTAGTCACCAGGGGTGACCAGGCAACATGTTACCAAGTAGAAGAATTCTACATTATGTACTCAAAAGCAGGAGGGCAAATCACAGAAAAGATTCTCCCAGTTGTCATGTGTGCCTTTATTCACTGTCCATAGAATTTTAATAAAACACAATTAAAAAATTAACTCAGATAACAGTGGGCCACTGGCATGCCCTTAGTCACTCCTTTGCAGCTTCTTAATTGCCTCCATTAAGTGATGCTCCAAAACAAGACAACATTTTAGTTAAGTTGTCAGGGGCAAAAACAGAGGTGTGCTCAATCGCCTAACTGAGGTCTAGCCTTCCCCCCCCCCTTTTTTTGAAACCCAAACGTGTGAGTGGAGCTCTGGAATATTAACTGGATTCAACTGTGCAAACTTCTCCTACAGAATGCTGCTACACTTGAATCTTATAATTATCACTACTTCAATACCATCACTAGCCCTGCAGCTACAAAATATGGAATCAAAAAACAGTCTGGTGTGCCCATTAAGCAGAAGAACAATAGCTGTTGGGAACTTGGCCCATTCATTTTTTCCCCCTTTTTAACAATGAAAAAAACAGTAGTTTTGTGTGAAGTCATACAAAACTGAATGGAGAGGATACTGTTAAGTCGCTTACATCAAGGGAAAGTTACCAGACCTGCTTCCTTATTTCTGCACTCCAGACAAAGCTCTCCCAAATAAATGGGAATTTACTCCCAAGGTCTAGCTATTAAGCAAGCAATTGCACAACTGAAAATCTGTATGTGGGTATCAACTCCCTGGCAATGAAGGTTTTAAGAGCAACATAATTCCTGCTGACAAAGTGTTCATTGACTACCATCCTGGATTATCAAGCCAATTTTAAAAGCAAGAGGTCTTATAAAGGTATTCATCCAGAAAAAAAAATTGCAGCTACTTAAAGAGCATCTCAAGTTAATTCTCTTTCCTGCTAAAACCACAGAACATCTTAAAGTGATAAAAAAATCCACATATGCTTGTCAAGTCAAATTGTTAATTCTACCCACTTATTAAAAATCAAAACCTCTTGATACTCAAGTATAAGATAACAACTAGCTGTGGGTTAAACCACAGAGCCTAGGGCTTGCTGATCAGAAGGTCGGCGGTTCGAATCCCTGCGACGGGGTGAGCTCCCATTGCTCGGTCCCAGCTCCTGCCCACCTAGCAGTTCGAAAGCACGTCAAAGTGCAAGTAGATAAATAGGTACCGCTCCAGCGGGAAGGTAAACGGCGTTTCCGTGTGCTGCTCTGGTTCGCCAGAAGCGGCTTTGTCATGCTGGCCACATGACCCGGAAGCTGTACGCCGGCTCTCGGCCAATAAAGCGACATGAGCGCCGCAACCCCAGAGTCGGACACGACTGAACCTAATGGTCAGGGGTCCCTTTACCTTTACCTTTACCATCCAGCTATTATATACATGACCATACCTTACTTCAGGAATATATCAGAAGAGTCTCAAAATTAACTCAGCATCTTAATTTGTCCACCAATTAAAACTGACCATGATAAATTAACTAATGCTTTAACTTATTGTCCTACTGATGAAACTGAAGGGAACTGGCAACCCTACCACAGTCCCCCAAGGATAAAGAGAGATTTATTTTGCTTTATTATCCCAAAGACCCTAAGGCAAGTTACAAGTCTGGGTTCAGCCCTACTATTGAATTCTGGGACTAAGCTTGGGCCAAGGGGAGAAAATAAGAAGTTTGTTTGATTGTGAGGTGGGAGAGGATATGTTTAGAAAGAAGCTTTAAAAGGATGATTGAACAGAACCAGAAGTGAATTTCGTGGGAAAGGACCAGGTTGCACATTATATGGGGTGGGGTGTTTAATTTTTAAGGATAAAATGGTGGCTAGATCTCTGGCCTGTGCAACAGTTGTGCCATGTGCTCTCCAAGTGTGGGAAGAGAGCAAATAACCTGTAGTCAGGAAAATGTGTTCTCAACATGCACAAAGGAACCTTCTGCGGAGTCCAGTATTCAGTCCAGGAATGCAAAGTAGATTCCAGGTTTCATCCCTATTGTGCCCTAGAACAAATGAAGCCTAAAACAGGGCTTTACTCTTTGTAGACTGGTTTGTACACAATAAATTTATGTGCACATGAGAGGCTTTTGCTGCCTGAGAAGTAGCAATTAAAGAACAGCATGTAGTGAAGCTATACATAAATGGCAAATGATAATATAGGCCCAAAAGAAGGTATCATACAAAGTTTCATAACAGCTAGAGTTCTGTAACACTAACAAGCAGAGTGGGGGTGAACACAAGGAAGTTTTGTAAACTGTGATTTAGGGAACCCAGAGAAGCTAGGGAGGGGACCTGAATAATTTTTACACACTGACTGAAACTTTACATAAACTTGGCCTGGCAGGCCATTAGTCTCATCTCATGAATCACAGATAGCACAGTCCGAGATAAAGCAACCTGCCAACAGCCTGGCACTGGGCTTACAACTGTCCAGGAGAGATTAACCAGGATCACTACAATGGCATCTAGCTGACCCATAAACTTTTAAAAGTAACAAATTCATCTGTACTAGATGCCTAAATTTCTGATTTACCCAACTTTTAGTTCAGTTTCCTACTGCAAACAGAACTAGTCCAAAAATACTCCCTGCCTTTGAAGACCCCCTTGCAGCTTGCATTTCAGCTTGTTGCCTTCAGGACTGAGGCCATAAGACAGACTGCACCAGCTGTACCTTTCCAGGACTGCAAGTTCTCTAAACTTTCCAGGACTGCAAGAGACATACTTTGGAAAAGGTTATTTGGATCACCTTTCAACATAGCATAGCACAACAACATAGTACAAAGCAAAACCTGCTAATTTGTCAGACATTCATCAGAGATTACCCTCCAGTATAGGCAAGCAACCTCTTGTAAGATTAGCTTATCTGAACTCACTTTACTTCTAGCTGAATTCCACACTTGATTATTTTCCATATGCTTAGAATGAACTGCCATGAAGAGTAGTGTAAAGATTGCTTTCTCAAGGCAGCAAAAATTATTTGAGGGACAAATCTCCAGAAGTTCCTTGTTTCTTAAAACTAAACTTGTAATAGCACAGAAATAAGAGAACAGGTTTTGGAATGTTGTTAGATATAATTTTACCATGATCAAATACTGTCACATCTCAGCAAGCCAATAATAAATACACTCCAGAGTCTGCCAAGATTCTGAACAGCAGCCAGCTTTTCAAAAGTTTCATGGTGCTGGTTAACATGGACAGAGGTGCCTGCTCTTTGTCCATTCATGCAACCATGCACTTCCTCCTTCGAAGTTCTTTCATATGCCTTTTATAATGCAGTTTGCTCACATTTGGGAACATATTTATCTTTTCTCTGTTATTCTCTCCAGAGGTCCAACAACGTCCTGCCCTTTGTGTGGACATGGGTTGCAAAAAACTGCAGACCTATGCCCTTGAGAAACTCAACTAATACTAATTTCAATATAATTTTGTGGTTTGATGGAATCCTGAACAACTTCCCTTTCTACTTTACTAACAGTGCACTCTATAGAAATCTGCTAACCAAATATTACCCAAATCTTAACAAAGAGGCCCTTTTTGCAATAACTTAACAAAAGCTACTGTTAGTTGCTTGGTCATCTTTAACATTATTGTTCAGTGCTTTTCTTCTAGAAAAAAGGATGCTGGTACTCACCATGAAGTTGTTACAGTAAGTGCAACACTTTTAAACAGGGCTTTTATTCGAGGGGAAAAGGTGCCAGCAGTGTGTACCATTGAGTACCCCCCAGAAAAAGTACCATTCCTGGTCATTCCCTTTTACAACCTCAGAACCAAAGCAGCCTAAAACATACATATGTTCATTTTGGTGCCAGTGATTAAAATTGTTCTACACAAAATATATTTATATTTTTTTCATAGAACTGCGAGCTTTAATCTGGTCAATCCAAGATGTAAATACCTAATCCTAGCGCTGCACAGAGGGTTTAAGGATTAACAGCCTGAAAGCAATTACAAAAAAATATAACTGAAGGGCTGAAAATGGAAAGCAATGTTGTCACAAATGACCAGATACAAATAAATGTTTTCCAGCTGTGGCTAGATCTGCCTGAGGTTTCCAGGCAATGCTATCAAATTTCTAGAGGTTTGGATAACCAAGTGCCCTGAATTTTTCAAGTTTCCAGGCCCAGAGATAGATAGATAGATAGATAGATAGATAGATAGATAGATAGATAGATAGATATGCCTGTATACAAAACACATACACATTAAGTACAGCCTTGTCTTTAACCATTCGCATGGCCAACATTGGTGCTTTCCTTCAATAGATTTGACTGGCAAAGCTGAGCAGTCTTTCTGCTTTACCACCATGATTGGTTCCCATACTGACTACAGAGGAAGTGAAGCTGACCAGGCTAGCAAAGAGCAACACTCTTCCATGCTTCACCTGCCTGGAAGGAATGTCAGTTACTTTTATAAATAAAAAACAGGTGAGTGAAACAAAAACTGGCAGGCTATTGAAAGCTTAGTAACAAGGGCATGTAAGCCCATTATCCTAGATGAGTTCTTGGACAAACATTTCATTCCCAACTGCTACCAAGTTCATCAATGGAACTAAGTAGATATCCACAGTAGATGGAGCAGAGGAGGATGTGCACAAGAACATTTTCTACTGGAAACTCACCATCTCACCTTAAATTTCCTATCCCTCAGTCACTGTGCCCACTTCCTTCCCATTACAGTCAAACCTCGGCTCCCGAACGCCCCCGTTTTGGAACATTTCGGCTCCAGAACGCCAAAAACCTGGAAGTAAATGCTCTGGTTTTCAGAAGCCGAACTTCCAATGCGGCTTCCGCTTGAGTGCAGGAAGCTCCTGTAACCAATCAGAAGCTGCACCTCGGATGATGAACATTTCGGAAGCCAAATGGGCTTCCGGAACGTATTACATTCGACAACCGAGGTTTGACTGTATCACAAACTCCTCATTCACCTTTACAAGCCGTATTCTGTGCAAACTCCACAATATTTCTAACAGTCTCAGTGACTGGAACTGGCCAGGTTACTGTCCACTTCAGTCTACCCCTTAAATACTTTTAACATGAGTAATCTAGAGCAGTGTTTTTCAACCTTTTTTGGGCAAAGGCACACTTGTTTCATGAAAAAAATCACGAGGCACACCACCATTAGAAAATGTTAAAAATTTTAACTCTGTGCCTATATTGACTATATATAAAGTAATTCTCTTGAATAGGAATCAAATAAACACAAAGAAAGTATTTTATAATTACTTTATTATGAAATAGTAAGTAAACAGAAATATGAAAAATTATAAAATACTTTATTCAGTATTTTTCAATTTTTCCCACGGCACACCAGGCAACATCTCGCGGCACACTAGTGTGCCACGGAACAGTGGTTGAAAAACACTGATCTAGAGTGACAAAGAAACATTATTTATACTGTATAGACATGCTCTTTCTACATCAGAGTTCACCCCTTTTGGAATCATGGGTACATTTACAAACCTTAGAAACTGTAATGGGCACTATGCACACACCTCAGCTTAATCAACTGGCTACAGTAAAATGCTTCTTTCACATTTCAATGGTCCTTTCAGGCACCAGGAAAAGCATCTGTGTCACCTATGTGTGTCCATAGGTGTCATGCTGACAAGCACTATTTTTCTCAGATTCCCTAAAAAGGCCAATTCTGAAGTGGCCTGAGATCCAAATTTTGTTAACATTTATGAAGTGCCACATGATTCTTGCTCTCTCTCTGATTCAAAGTACTATGTAAACAACATGCCTTTTGGAGAACTCCAGTATTTATACCTAAGTGACGACGTAGAAAATAATTTAGTTACACTTTTTAGGTTAATTGACAAAACTGTCTTACAGACAGAGGCAGAGAGAGTTGGGACAATTGGGAAGCACTTGCTGCATTGTTATTCCATAAACTGATTCTGAAATGTGCAGTACTTTCCAGAATTTAAAAATAAGAGAACGCAAATAATTCTCAAAAGTAAATTAAATTTAAAATCATTAGAAGATAGCTGATGGATTCCCAATTTTAAGCTTTCAATTATGTGAATGTGTTCCCAGTTACATTTCCAATTGGAGGGTAGAATATGTAGGTGGGTGGAAAGTGTTGTTTTTATAAATAGCCAATCTTTCTAGAGTCAACATCCAAAGCCAGATGTCAGTTTCTAGCAACTTGATGACCCACCCACAAGCTTCTATGACCTATGTCAACAGCAGTTTTGTTTACACAAATGACTAATTATTTGATGTCCTCCAGGTCACACAGAAAATTAAGTTACTGCAATTTATTTTCAGAAAGCAAGTTTACTATAAGGAACTTATAGCAGGGAGATCAAACCCAAAATACAATTTTAGGGGATAACATTTTTATAGAATGGCGTTACTTAACATACCGGTAGTACTATGTTAGACCAGACTGCATCCACTAATAGACTAAGTCCATTTATCCTCCGCATTCTGATTATCAGAAATGGCCAGCCACATACCATAGCACAATCAATATCCACTCTATTAGCCTACAACATCTGGTAGTTGGAGATACTTTAAAGAAAAAACACACACACACAATTTGCACTTCTGGCTATCACTATCGGTAGTCCCATAAAATCTAAATATGGACACACTATATACTTCTACAGAGTGATTACGTGGATTTAGAAAGCATAGAAGTTTTTTCCTGAGAATGCACTTGTTAAAAAAATAATTTTTTTCTTCACTTTAGAAGCATAGGAAGCTTTCTTATAGCAAGAAAGACCACACTTTCATCTACCTCTATACAGCATTCTGGCTGGCAGTAGCTCTCCAGAGTTTCAGGCAAGGTCTTTCCCAGCCCCACCTGGAGATGCCAGACTGAACCTGTTACATCTACAGGCCAAACATGTGTCCTAAAACTGAATTATAGTCTGTCCCCTGTCCGTTTAGATTTGTGCTGCTGCCTGATCCCATGTTACTTTAGTTCTGATGTTAAATCCCACAATTTCAGAGGAGCTTCTTACTCCCAAGAAAGCATAGAGGATTGCAGTCATCTCCTCGCAATATAAAAATATAAGATGAACAGTAGTGTTGTATGATAACTGAGTATGTTTTCCCCAACGTTCTCTTTTTACAAAGAAAAGCAGCTTCTTATAAGTGAGTCAAAAATCCAGTTTTAAGAAATATTTTTGCAATTCAAAATCAGATTTAATTTTAGACCAGAGTATATGTAAAATAAAACATTGTAGCTGAAAACTAAATTTGGTAAAATCAGATTTGTTTCACCTAAATTGGTCTATCATTTTTGTCCACCCTGTTATAAAGCATTTATCAGTAAAGTGTCTATGTCAAAGACAGCACTTTTTTTTTTAGTAAAACTATACCACAATATCAGAAAATATGCAAAAAGAATCAGTACATTTTTACTGCTATGGCTAGCGGCTGAAGCAAATAAAGATTCTTCTGATTCTGATGCTAAAAGAAGCAGGAGCCTGAAGGGGTTATTTTTAATTTTAAAAAATTACAAGCAACACTACAATCACATCAGCTCTATTCCTTAATAAGGCCCCTCAGCAGATAACTAGTGCAGTGTTCTATGACAGGACAAAGTTCAAAATGTGGACAGTAAACTGAAAATTATTCACAAAGTGTTAGTGAAAAACTGTTTCGATTTAGTCGTATCTAGATGTACTATAGCTAAACCACTGTATGCTCAAAAGATGCCTCCCCACTACTACAAATAAAATCATCTATTAGTTTGAGACCTCAACTCCCACCTCTTGTAGACTTTCCAACCCCACAGAAGCTCTTCCCATCAAGGGCTAAGTGAAGATAACATTTCTGCACTTTGAGTCACAGAGGGAGGTGCCTTTTTTTCCTTACTACTGCAGTTCTGAGTCACAACCTTCCCTGTTCATTCAACAAGCAGAGAGAATGTTCATACTACAACTTGTGAAAAGTGCTAGTCTGTTCATAGGTACCCAAAAATACACACATATGGTTATTTCACATGGGAAAAGTGGTTTGTAACAAACCACAGCCAATGAAACACAGGGGATGCCAGCAGATTTCAAATGTCAAGGGCTGTTCTGTGCTTTTATCTCATACACACACACACACACACACACACACCATCAAATTTATTTCCAGCACAGAGACTCCCCTTTTAATGATTTAACTAGACTATGCTTCCTTACACCATCTTGGTTTTTTATCACCTAACACTTCCTTGTTGTACACCTTCACTCTAGGTTTGACCACTCATTTATTTCCCCAGCAACCTCTGCCCCAGTTTCTTTCTTTCAAATCTGCTCCTGCCTTCCCTTGATAAACCTCTAAACTACGCTGTGGCATGTGTACTCCAGGCTTTGTCCTGCACTCCAGGTGAAGTTATACCATTCCAATACACCACCACCTCTTCCTACACACACTCATTCTTCTCCTTGGTCTTTCAACACTGTCAGTTCCTGTAAATACCTTCCTCAACACCTGTCTTTCCTACACAGTTCTTCCATAAACCTCCACTTAGCTTCCAAATTATTTCCCCAAGCTATAGGTACATCTTTGCAGCTCCAGCCTTGATGCTCACTTGCATAATCTCTCCTCCTTTCTAGAGACCTGTAGGTCCCCCTGGGAGACCTTCTTCAGTACACACCCACTTCCTCCATTCTTCCACAGGTCTGATCCTAAGGCTCAGTTTTATGTTGTTACTCTCTTGCTGCTCCTACCGGTACCTAACCTGCAATTTTCCTTGTGGCATTTCCCCATCATAACATTTACTGATTCCTTGTGGTCTAGCAGCCCCTCCCTTTTTCCCCTCCAAATTACGAATCCTTCCTTAAGCCTCCACTTTTTTGTCTAAGTATCCCTCGCAACACCATGACCCTCCTTTACCAAGTTTATAAGTTTTTCTGGGCCACTCAAAAAAAAAATTATCCCTTAAGAACAAGAGACAAAAAGCAAATCATTCTAAAGATTATTATTTAGAAATGTTTATCATCTATTGGGCTATAATATTTATTTAAAACTCTATAATGGTTTATTTGTCACCTCTTAGGTTCCTTGGAGGACTTGTATTACTTCCAAATCCAAAGTTTTTGCTTCTTCAGGTCTCCTCCCTTCACGTTGCTAAAGCTCTACACTGTTCCAGTACATTTCCTTTCCATGATGACCACTCTTTTAAAAGTAACCTTTTAAAACAAAGTACTGCCCCTAGGCTAGGCCAAGCCAGTTTCACCACTCCTCCACAGATCAACAACGTTGCCCATCCTCCTTCACAACTGAGCGATGAAGCTCACTGGGTGTTCTTGGGCCAGTCACTTCAGCCTAACCTACATCACAGGGTTGTTATGAGGATGAATTAAGGAGAACCATGCATGCCACTCTGAGCTTCATGGAGAAAAGGTGGGATATAGATGCAAAAATAAATAAATAAGAGTAACCGAGAGGTCTAAAAAGACTATTCTTCCCTCCACCAAATCAGGCCTTCTCTTCCCTTTGGCCTACCCCATTTCTGCAAACCTTCCTGTGGTATCCCCACTTTTCCCCCCTTAGCAATCCTCCCCTTAACCATACAATCAATCTTCCATCCCACATTATAAGCAACCACTACAAAAAAAAAAGGCTTACAAACGACAAGAAGAAATATATGACAACCGGTATGTTGGACATCTCTCTCCCCACACTCGAACAGGCCAGGCCCCTCCTCCAGTTCAGCTTCTCAGACCCAGTCCCAGACATCCCCCCTCTGCCAGCACCCCAGCCTGCCTGCTCCCAGTGTCTGTCTTAGGCTTAGCCGCTCTCTTCTTCAGACGCCACTTCCTCCTACTCCAAATTTCAAGCGTGGCCCCACTCACTCCAAGTCGCACAACCACCAGAGGAAGCAGCATATGAAAATGGCCCTTTCCCAATCCCTATGCCCTTTTAAATTTCGCATCCTCCCCATCTCCTTTCCCTGCCAGCCTGCCTCCCATTCTTCCCCTTAAACCCACTCACCTCCACGGAAACCTCCTAACTCCAAAGTCCCAAGGGTGGCTCTCCCTCTCTCTCACCCACTCTTCACTCAGGAAAATTCACAGCGCCATCAAAAGAAAACTGAAGGGCCTGAAAAGGGCCCTGTGCAGATCCGCTGATGACCCTCAACGCTCACCCCCATGTCTGGACCTCCCTCCCACCCTTTCTCCCCCATCCCACTGAGCAGCTCCCCAGTCCGCCACCCCGTCCCCCCCCCCACTTCCTTCCCCAGGCAGCCCACAAATACCGGGACACCCCCCATCGAAGTAAAGGATCTCAAAGCGGCGTTCGCTCCCCTCCATACGCCCCGCGCCTGTGCGGGCCTCCCCCTCGTGCTTCAGCCTCCCCCCATTCTTCCCCCCACCCGCGCGCGCATTCTTCCACTCCTCCCGCAAAGGCCCCGGCCACCGCCTCCTCGTCGTCGTCCTCTCACCCACCGAGAGCATTGAACGTCCAGGCGCGGAGCAGACCGGGCGCCTCCCACACGGCCCAGCCAGGGAGGGCCCCTCTACCTGCGTCAACGCGGGGAAGCGGGCCAGAGCCGCGGAGGGGGAAGAGGAAGAAGGGAGCGCCGCCGCGTCGTCGTCGTCGCCACCGCCGCGTAATCGAAGCCTCCCAAACCGGACCTGACCGGCAGCCGACGCGACGCGCGATTCCCCCTCAGCCAGACACACAAGACAGACAGGCGGCAACCCGCCAACCACAAGGCCCGCCGGGAGAAAGGCCCCGCCTGCTGCCCTCGCGCAAGCGCACAAGGCACCTCCCGTCCCCGTCGCGCGCCCTGCCAAAATGGTACCGTCCCGCTCACCTCACGCCACCCTCCCCCCCTGCACCGCGGCCGGCGATGGTACAGGCTTAGGCGGCGGCGCCGTTCTTCTCCGACTCCTCGCCCATTTGCGATGGCCTGACGCACAAATGACGCTGCCCCTCCCTTTGAGGGAGAATGGATGCGGCGCGCGCAGTTCCCGCCCCGGCGTGACCGAGAGTGGCACGGCCTGCTCGGAAAAGAAACCGCGCAAGCACTACTCACATCTGCAAGTGTGGCAGTTGATGTGTTAGAGCGTTGCCTTCGCTTGATAATGGCCTGGACGAGAGCCAACATAATGAAGCTCATTCCAGATAAGGCTGAGGCCCTGTTACTGGGTGGTCCCCTAGACCGGATGGCTGAGTGGCTGCCTGCTTTTGATGGCAACTATGTAGCAATTGAAGGAGAAGGTGCATAGCTTGGGGGTACTTTTGGATCCATCACTGTCCAAGAGTATTTTATTTAATGTTGCTTTAAATATAATAAAGCCTAAAGACAGGAAAGCCATTTACAACCAGAAAAGATAAATACAAAAATACAAAATGCATAAAATGCTCAGATAATCACAATTAATTTAATAAAGGGAAATGCCGGTGTTTAAAGCTGCATGCCAACTGCAAGCAAAAGTGGTCTGCTATTCAGTTTAAACTAGGTGCATAAGCTCCTAGACTGAGCATGGGAAACTGCCTTATACGAAGTCAAACCATTAATCCATCTAGCAGTTTTGCCTACATCACAGGCAACAGCTCTTCAGTTTCAGGAGATGCTGGGGCTTCAGCCTGGGACCTTTTGCATCCAAATCAGATGCTCTGCCAGTAAGCTGTGCTCCTTCTCTGCTTGCCTTTCCAGTAGTGTAATGTTCAAAGAATTCCCCAATGAGAATTCCCTGCATGCACATAATCTCATTTAAATTTGATGGATTACAACTACAGAAGATTAACTTAATAACTGAGTTTTAAAGTAGTTTGGCATAAATATACTACAGAGTAGTTTGGCATAAATATACTACAGAGTAAAAAAGCGGCAGCTTGCCAAAAAGAAGACAACTAGAATACTCTTCCTTAATGCATTGATGCATACAGATTTTAATCCACCGCGGTTATCAAACTGTTTAAAAACCAAACCAAATTGCTTTCAACCTAGTTGCAGAAAGCCAATGTGTTAGTGCTATAGTACTATAGATCAGTGTTTCCCAAAGTGGGCGATACCGCCCCCTCAGGGGCACTGGAATGATCCAGGGGGGGCAGTAGTAGCATCAGGTGCAATTGGGAGGGCCTTGAATAAAAATAAGGGGCTGATGGAAGCATAAAGAAGAGAATAAAATTTTGAAGAACCATTAGTATACGTTTCATCTGTTGTGTAATCATGCTTACTGCCAAGTCGGGTGCCGTTACAGGATGGCAACAACACCTCCCCTGAATCCAGTGGTCTTGCTGAAGACAACCAGGCCCGGGAAGTGGATTGCAGCTTGCCTGCCTATTTGGCCAGTGGCAGGCAGGTTGCAGCACTGGCCCCACCCCTGGGGCAGATTGGACTGAGCTTACCCAAGCTGGTAAGATTGAGGGCACAAGGAGAAGGGGACGACAGGATGAGATGGTTGGACAGTGTTCTCGAAGCTACTAACATGAGTTTGGCCAAACTGCGAGAGGCAGTGAAGGATAGGCGTGCCTGGCGTGCTCTGGTCCATGGGGTCACGAAGAGTCGGACACGACTGAACAACTGAACAACAACAACCCAAGCTGGTGCACTCCATATGTTTTGATCTACCAATTCCTGGGGCTGATGGGAATTGCACACCAAAACATCTTGAGGTTGGTGAAGGTCTCTCTAAATATACAATCCTGTGCAAGTTTACTCAGAAGTAAGTCCCACTGCCAGGGCTGGTATCAGCATGTAGCACTCTTGGGCAGCTGTTGGGGCCCCAGCACCACAGTAGAGCCCACTCCTGCTCCCTCCAGTGTGGGGAGCTGATATTTTAATTTCCTATAATGACTCCAATGTAACCTTGGTCCAGGGCTTTGTAGGACATTAAAATGACAGGCCTCAGACTGCCCTGGAGGCCTGCCATTGACATTTCTCATTGTGGAAAATTAAAATGGTGGCTTGCCATCTGACATTTGTTTGAAACTGCTGCCACTTCCTAACACTGGCAGAGGCATTTTGTTGAGACACCCCTCTTTCCTGTATTCACTGTGGCTTTCTCTCAGATAAGTGCACAGGATTGCTGCTAATATCAGTGACCATTGCACTTGGAATGTAAGATGAGGCTAGAGTAACAAAAGGCTTTGCTGAAGGAAGAGGACAGCGAGCAATATTTATCTTTCTATCGCTTTCTATCCCATCCTTACTCCAATATAGAGCTGTCCTCTATATTGGTCCCACACTATAGAGCTGTCCTCACAACAATCCTGCGAGGTCTGCTTACCGGTAATTTTTTTCAAACTTGAGGGGGAAGCTGCTTTTCCATTTCAAATGCAACATATTTCAGTTTTTGCCACTAGAGAGCAGCAGGAATCAACATTCCACTTGCAGAGAAAGCCGGCTCTCCCATGATGGGAAGGAATTATTGAGTAGTAATATACACTGTTAGATGGTCATCATGTTTTGTCTTTGGGAATATTAGCACAGGGCTCTGTGAACACCTGTTATCTGGAGTCACCTTATTGAACTAGGTGGGACTTTTTATAATCCTACTGCCATGACCATCAAATTGCTGTGTTAATGGAACAGCCATTTTAACAGTGAAGGGAAATCTGGTCCTCCTTATGTTGTAGGCTTATAACTTATTTATTATTGATTAATTGCATTTATATCCCCTTTTCTCCAAGGAGCTGAAGGTGGCGTTCACAGTTCTACCCCTCCTTATTTAATCCCCACAACCTTGTGAGGTAGGTTAGGCTGAGAGGCAGTGACTAGCCCAAGGTCACCCAGTGTGCCTCATGGCTGAGTGGGGATTTGAACCCTGGTCTCCCAGGTCCTAATCCGACACTCTAACCACTACACCACACTGGCTCTGTTTCATCAGCCCCGGCCAGCATGGCTAATGGCCAGGTCAAAACATGGCTCTATCAAAACATCTGGAGGGCCATCAGTTCCCCACCATTGCATTAACACAATAGATATGCTTGCAGGGGAGTAGTGTTCTAATCTAATGGGGGGCAACATCTATGAGGGATGTTAAAAAAAGAACTAAGAATCTCTGGGGTCACTCCATCTCTAGCTATCTAGCACAGGCCTTCCAGACCAATGTCATCTGAAAAAGTAGGCTCTGGCCTATGAAACAACAAGCGGTCATGTCTTTTAAAGGCACCACAGGATGAGTTGGAGTTGTTGCTGCAACAAACATGGCTACCCATCTGGAATTTATCTAGAAAATGCTCTAGCCAGCCACTTCTATACAGAGGCATATTTTTCTGCATTCCATGTCCCCATCCCATGGAGAGTTTACCATGGGGAGGTAAATGGTAATATCTGAGATGTCTATGCATCTATGATAATTTCCTCCTCACCAGAGGTACTCTATGTCTGAATGTGCTTTATTGGGTTAGGCTGCAGGCATCTGACTTGGTCCTAGTTATGCTACTGTTTGCAAGAGGACCTGGGTTATCTACTTCCACAAAGTTATCACATTTCCAGACACTGTTCTGGAAGGGCCAGTGTGCCTTTAACAGCAGGCAGAAATAATGTAAGAGACAAAGGTTTTTATGTGTTGGAGAAAGAAACCAGCACCTGTGGAAAGCCTGCCATTTACCCAACTGTTCAAAGCACAGGGTCCTGGCTGTAGCTGCCGCAGCACACGAAATAAAAATTTGTGGTAACAGGAGTGGGGGAATGCCACTCCAAGAAGCACAAAATGGTTCAACAATGCCAGCTGCATCATCAGCATCCATGGCAACACCACTGATGCCATCTTCAGTCACAGATTGCATGGCAATGGTGCTGCTGTGAAAAACAGCTACAGAACAAGCCAGTCTACAGATGGTGATACACCCACACAATATCTCCCGGCATAGCCTCAAAGAAGAGAAAGAATGCTAGGCCCCAACCTCTGCTAAGAAGTCAGATTTCACCCTCCATTAAATGTTGCCTGGCAGCAGCCACTACATCAGGCTGTAAGAAAGAGAAAAGCACGGATGCAGGCACACTCTTTGGCCACCGTGAGAATAGGATGCTAATCTAGATAGGCCATTGGGTTGATCCAGCTGGCTTATGTTCTTATGCTGAGAGAAAGCAATATTTGGTGTCTCCTCTCCTTGAACTTTTCTATCCCATCTGGTCTTCAGAACAACATCTACCTATGAATATGAATGCAAGCTTGCTTATTTTTTTCCTTTATCTAATCCATTTCCTGCTTGTGTTATGTCTGTAGAAATTGTAAGTCTGAGGGCTTTACTTGTTATATGTAAACAACTCAATCCGTTGCTGAAGAGTGGGATAAAAGCATTATCCAAATAAATACTAAATAAAAGTGAGTCTTGCACACAGGGGTTCCAGTTCCATTATCCACACAGACACAATTGTTGTTAAGTATCCTTTTGACTGCACAACAGAGAACACACACGGGGATAACAGTTCTAAAGACCACTGGTGTCATGACCTTGGGATCAGATTCCCCTTTTTCAGGGGATAAGATGGAGAACTCTGAGCCAGAGGAGGAAATTGCATGCAGGGCCAGTCCCAGAAGCACATCTGCAACATGAGCCTGTAGTACCAGTCCCCTCCCCCCCCCCACCAGTGAGGATGCCCTATTGTCATCCTGGAACTCAAAGAACACTATCACAAAAGCCCCAGTACACCCAGAGCCACCCTTGCTCCATTGGAATAAAAGATAACTGGAGCGGGCTGGGTTCCTTTAACTGAAGTGGCAACTTCCCAGCATAGGGCACAAGGCTGAGAACCACGTTGCGAATTTATGCTCCACTATGTTGTAAGTGTTGGGATACCACTCAGCTTGCACTGTAGGCAGACATACCTGCATGGGAAGAGTAGAAAGAGAGGAACCTCCAATCTTCCAGTATCAAAATGCAGTTTTACAAATTATGTTGCGACTGCATTTGGAATACTGTGTACAGTTCTGGTTGAGTTGGGGGGGGGGGCGTAAACTGTATGAGAGTCATGTCTGATTTCTGCTGGGATCCAAAGCTGTAGCCATAGGAGAAGCAAGACCCTCTTGGGGTGTCAATGCTGTGGGCCCCTCCATTGCAAGCTCAGGTTGTATACATGTGTAAATAAATCATATACTATAAAGACACCACTGTCTCCGCAGTTCTTCACCCCAAGGGAACTGAACCTTGGTCAAGCGTCTAGAACTCCCGGAATCTCGCACCACTTGGAGATTGGGGCACTTGGAAATTGGGGCAGCATGCAATAATATTATGGAGTTGGAAAAGGTTCAGAAAAGGGCAATAAACATGATCAAGATGGAGAAACTTAAGAAAGGTGGTAGCATTTGCCATCTTTTGGTTTAGAGAAAAAGTAAGTCAGAGGTTACATGACAGAAGTTTATAAAAGCAGGTATGGCATGGAGGAAGCAGACAGAGAAAAGTTTTTCTCTGCTTATGATAACTGGAACTCGTGGACAAAATCCAATGGAGCTGAATGTTGGAAGACTTAGGGCACATAAAAGAAAATACTTCTTCACACAGTACTGTACATAGTTAAACTATGGCCACCAACTTGGATGGCTTCAAAAGATCAACAGCTACTAGCCACAACGCACTGCCACCGCCACCAGAGGAAGCAATCTGAAATATACTCGGAGTCAAGTGTGCATTTCATGCCCTTTATTCAGCTCATAGTACCGGTACATAACACAATCCCTCTCAGTACCTCAGTTGCTGGAAACCATAGGAGGGCAGAGTGCTCTTGTGCTCAAATCCTGCTTGCAGGTTTCCCACAGGCATCTGGTGAGCCACTGTAAGAAGATGCTGGGCTGGAAGGGCCATTGGATCATTGATGGCCTGATCCAGCTGAATTCTTCTTACGTTCTTATTCGAATGCCCCGGGTTTTTGCTGCTTCTTAAGGTGTGCGCTCATTAGGGCGCTTCTGGTCTGCCACATGCGAGATTAAACACTGCTATTATGCAACTCGGCATTTAACAACGCACATGGTTATCGTACGGTAACTGTTGGGAAATCATTTACATTTTGTCTTTCTGTAAACTTCTAAGAAAATTATTCACTGAAGGGGCGGTGGGGAGACCCATGCGGGGGCGCGCTCCCGCGCCCTCCATGATTCCTGCGCACGCGGCTGTGCATTGTCCTCCTCGCTTCGCCATGAGGCCGCGCGCGCTCCCGCGCTCGGCCTCTCGCTCTCAGCTTTGTCCTCGGCGAAGAAGGAGCTTGTCACGAGAATTAGACTTACGAAGGTAGACTCGCTCAGAGCACAGCTTCCGGGTTCACCGAGACAGCCACAAGTGCGGCGGCGTTCCCTTGCTTGAAACGAGGAAAGTTGCCCATGGAGGACAACGAGAGTTTGGCACGCTTTTTAGCATCCATTAGGCGACAGGAGCGAGTTCCCTCCACGAACAAAAGCTAGCAAGAAAGGCAGCTGCTCTTTCTTATGGCACGGGGATTGATCTTATTTCGTGCAAAGGAACGTGACTGGAGTTCTTAAACAGCTTAAGGCTGCGCTCTACTGCACACACTGCTGCAGCGTCGGTACTCCTGGTTCAAGTTTTGAAAAAGTTTCCTAAATCATATTTTCCCACGGAATAAAGCTGAATTAGAAAGAGCATTAACTTCTCTTTTTACCGCTGCTTCCATTTCGTTTCGGGGAGGCCACGCTGCTTTCCGAATCCAGCTAAAAGCTACTTTCTATTGTTCTCCATGAGCAGCGCTCACTTTTCTCTTATGGAAAGAAAAAAAAAGGAGAGAGCGAAGTAGGAAGGAATTTTTCCAAAGAAGCCTTACTTCCAATGTATTTTCTCTCTATATGTAGTCTACGAACCACGCATGAGCCCTGAATTACATCTAAGACGCATGCGCAGGGCGTGTGCGCACGGCGAGCTGATAGGAAAGAGGGCCGTCTCTTCAATGGAATGCTGCGCCTGCGCCGCTCATCCCGGCGCTTCATTTTTTTGTTCGTGGCGAAGCGGCCTTAGGCTGGCGCGTGCGCAGTAGGCGCCCTCGCGTGGTCTGCGCACGCGCATTCGTGGCTTGAGTCGAGAAGAACGGTTGGAGGCGGCCGTACTTTGGGCGCGAGGCAGAGGAAGAAAGAAAGAGGCGAAGAAGCAGAAGCAGTTCCCGCGCGCACGAGGCGTTTCCGCTCCCGGCCCTCCCTCCGCTTCCTGTCTCGGCGGCCCCGGCGCTCAGTCGGCGTGGCAACCCTGTTCCCTCGCGCGCCTTTGCCGCTCCTTCGGCCGCGGATGCAGCGCCGCGAGGACCTCGCCGCCCCCGGCCGCCTGGGCAGGGCCCCGGGCCCGGCGGCTCCCCCGGGCCGCCTCCAGTCGCCTCAGGCCGCCGCTTCCCCGAGGAGGCCTCCACGGGGCGGAGGTGGCGGGGTGCGCGGGCCCCAGCCTCCGCCCCTGCTGCCGCCCTCGGCCACCGGCTCGGCTCCGCCGGCCCCCAGCGTCGTCCCTACCCCGCTGATACCCGGCGCCGGGTCCGCGGCAAAGGCCGAGCCCGAGAACAAGTACCTGCCCGAGCTCATGGCCGAGAAGGACAGCCTGGACCCTTCCTTCACCCACGCCATGCAGCTACTGCAAGCCGGTAAACGCCCCTGCCGCGGGGGAGGGGAGGGGAGAGGGGCCGCCGAGACTGGCGGCTACTCGGCTGATTTGGGGTGGGGGGAGAGATGAGTCTCAGCCTTGTAGAGTATTCGTAATAGAAAAGGTGGAGTGCCTGAATCCATCCACTGGAACACTGTAGTACAAATTAGTAAGCCCTCCTGCCAATCATTGTTAATCTGACAACCTTTACTTTTCCAGGCATATACTTAAAAATGTAATCAAGTATAAAGGTGTATGAAGAAGGCCATATGTGCCCTAACTCCCCCCCCCCCCCACAGTATAAGCTTTGGTAGGCTGGAACCCATTTGATCTGATGCTGATCCTATTTGTTGATCAGACTTAACAGGATGGAAGAACTTAGGACAGTTTATACCCCAGTTAGTTGAGCAAATTCGTTGTCTCTTCCTCTTCCCTGCCCCCAAAACCCCATCCTGTATTCTTTTTGTCAAGGTGGTAAAACTGGGCTCCTTTGCATTTTAAATAAAGTCCCACCCCCATGTAACCCATCTGCTTACATATATTTGCATATGGTAGGTGTGGCATGTTGATGGCCTGAATAAAGGAATACTGAACAGAAGCTGCTTTTCTAGTTTAGAGAATCCTTCTTGCCTGGTTTATGGTGGTAATTCCTATTTTCCATAGGCAAGTGACTGTTATACCCTTGGAGCAGTGTTCGAAATTAGCAGGGTGCCAGGTGCATTTTGCTCCTAAGATTCTCCATTTGCAAGCACCTCAAAAAGTCTGGGTGTCATTTTTTGCACCTGGCTGACACTCAAGGATTACTGAAATGTATGTGCTTTGAAGCCCGAAGTATATGTTAAGGATTGACAATATGTTAAGGAGTTTAACAATAAAGAGTAGGGTCTAAACTGAAGTATGGTACCAATATTTTTGTTGTAAACATCAAATTAAACATGTTTTAACAATTTAAGTTAAAAATGTGAGATCAAAATAACAAAAAGTGTTGCCAACTTCCCCAAATGGTGACTAGACATTCTGTTTGGTGCCCACAACCCAGGTCCTAGGAGCCATTTGGCTCCTAGCTTTTCTATCTCAGTTTCTAACACTGCCTTGGAGAGCATGCCTATGAGTGGCAGAGAGTGTAGTAAAGCAGGATATTGGAAGTTTCTTAACATGGAGTCTGAGGCATGTAATCTTTCATGTAGTGATGGAAAGGTGGGCCTTACCTCCAGAATCTTGTTTATCCATATAAGTGGTTCTGAGAAAGGGAAGACAGATGTTTTCAAATGGAGGTGTGAAAGTACTTAGGAATGACAGAAATGGGGATGAGAACTATAAGAATGTTCATCAAGGTAGAAGTAGAGTTCAGGGCTCCTGTTCTTCTAATAGTGATGCAGAGGTGCAGCTTTTCTTGATGATACAACAAGCTCAAGCTGTACCTGCTGAGAGTATCGTACACCACTTTACATCTGTTGGGAAAGGCTCGTTTAGGTAGTCAATTCTCTGCCATCCTCTCTTGGATCTGGAAGTTGTGGACGAGGAAGGGGAACTTGAGAAGCTGCCTCGTGTCAGATCTTTGGCCCCTGTCAGTATTGCCTACACTGACTGGCAGCAGCTCTCCAGGGTTTCAGATGAAACTTTCCCTGCCCTACCTGGAAATGGTGGGCATCCAGTCTGAGTATGTGCTCTACCACTGAGCTCCAGGACTTGTGCTTAGTGTCTGTGTCTTACTAGTCAGGCAGTAATGGTTAAACACCCCCCCCCCCAGTTAATTTGCATGTAGTGTTGGTCACCTCTTACCCTGGTCGAGCTGGAGAATTTACAGAGCTGGAGAATTTACAGTCGTTTTCTGCTCAGTGTATAGTGGCTCTAGTGTATTTGTTATGAAGATCGGTACTAGTGGCACTATTAGCCTTTATAAGGTGATAGTGGGTACAGAAATGCCATCTAAGTGGTGGTCAGAGGAGAATTGGACCCTAGAATTTCCACCGAAGTATTGGGATTTTTCTTTTTTTATTCCAGATTTCAAGCAGAGCATTCTGTGTACAGTATCTCTCCCCTTCCCCTCTTGCTGAGACAGAGGGCTTTGTAATCTCATTGCTATGCATATCTGTATTTGTCCTTGTTTCCAGTGAAACTATTAAATAGAGTGGAAATGGCAGTCTTTGTCTTGCTAGCACCCTCCTTCCCCATCTTGACAGTGTCTAATCGCCTGCTGTAGCCGTATCACCACAGTGCAGCTGCTGTGCTTTCAGGCTTTCACTATATCAAGAGAACAACAACTGCTTGGAAATAACCAGTCAGAATTTAGAACAAAGGGGAATGCTAGATTTTTGACTTGTAAGGTGAGGAACGTTCTTGATCTAAGAACTAATTAACTTTTTAAAGCAGAGTTCATGTGATTAAGGCAGATTTCTTTGCTTTTTGAAACAGTTCAGAGGTGCTCTGATTTAATCTTGCTGGATGACAGGCCTGCTTCATTGCTTTACTTCTCTGCTAATGAGAAGCTTCTTATATTGTTATGCATATTGTTATGCAAGAAGCAGTGCTTTTTTCTGGGGTACTCAAGGGTACTCAGTATTGGCACCCCAAATGTTAAAAGTGTTGCACTTACTGTAATAACTTTATGGTGAGTACCGACATCTTTTTTTCTTTTTTCTTTTTTAAAGCACTGGCAAGAACATTAAAAGTAAAGAAATTTTATCAGTAAAGAATTTTAATTTGAGAATGAAGTCAACCACCCCAAACAGTAAATTCTACTGTTGCCAAAACATTTATACAGTAACCACAGGCAGAAGAGCCTTCTAGACTCTTCCTTTATTCCACAAATAACTTCTAGGTACATAACTAATTTATTAATTGCAAGAGTCATTGT
This sequence comes from Darevskia mixta, assembly GCA_034641385.1. Taxonomy (NCBI): domain Eukaryota; kingdom Metazoa; phylum Chordata; class Lepidosauria; order Squamata; family Lacertidae; genus Darevskia; species Darevskia mixta. Next base: position 2,662,760 of record JAWWNH010000033.1, on the reverse strand, counting down.
TCTAGTTGTTCTATATTTTTATATGTTCCAAACATTTTAGAAAATCCTAGACAAATTATATGTGAGCAAGCAGAAGCCTCACAGCTGGAGAATTCAAATCAATATGTGAAAGTTGCTTTGTAACCACCTGCTGTTTCTTGGCCCCTGCTGTCCCCTTGGGTCACCTGGCCACAATGCCCAATTATGGCAGAAAGTGCTGTCAGGGTCTCAAGTTTAGACCATAACCTGCAAATCCAAGAGATGTGTGAGAGACACCTCAGCCTCATTTTTGCTACCTCATTCTTCCATCTCTTCAGAGCTCCTTCCTGTTAGTTTTTTAAAAGTGCCCCCCCCCTTCTATGTAGTTTCAAAAAAACTGAAAAGGGCTGTACTTGATTAGAATTAATTGATTGAGTTTTTTTTTCTTTTTACTGAACTCTCAACAGAAAAAAGTTGCCCACTCCTGCTTCAGACCATAAGTCTCTATATGGCAGCCACAGGTGCAATACCAATGGAGGGACCTCCAAAGAACCTATTGAATCCTTGCAGTCCCTTCCTCCTCTTACACCAGGCTTCCTCAGTCTTGGCCCTCCAGATGTTTTTGGCCTACAACTCCCATGATCCCTAAGCTAGCAGGACCAGTGGTCAGGGATGATGGGAACTGTAGTCTCAAAACATCTGGAGGGCCGAGGTTGAGGAAGCCTGTCTTACACCAATCTCAGCCTTTACATCCAAGTAATGATGCAGCAAAGCTCTGCCCACTTCTTCCTTTGGCTGTATCTACTTTTTAAGGCTGAGATTGAAGCCATGCTCCCAGGCACAAGCAACAGCTTTCATGAGCAATGATCCAGCCAACAGATCCAGGGGCCTGGGATGCGAAGCAGGGAGGAGAGCAGAGTGACAGGTGTGTGTGTCTTAAAATGCTCTTCCAATAGCACAATGAGTAGGACAAATGCTACCCTAGCTTAAATAAATTGATGCATTGTTCGCATCCATTGTACGGTAACTCCATGAGGACCCATGACTTGCATAAGTGTTCTTGTGCCATGGTAATACTGGAAAACACCAGACTGGTTTTTTATAGAACTGCTCAGTAACAACACCTATGTAAAAATTTATTTGATTGTGGTTGAGTGGGCCAGTTCCCATGTAAGAAACATGTAGTTTCAGTATTCATTTTTTCATTTACTAGATCTGACTATGCCTTTGTGGCAGCCATTTTATGATTTGATGACACCCCCCATGGCAGCCATTTTGTGGTTGTTCCCACCACACACTTTTAAAGTTCCCAGTGTGTCAGTGGAGTTGAAAAGATCAGGGGTCAGAGAAGTTGGGAAGCCCTTCTTTAGACTTGTACTTCCTAGCCTCCTCTTTTTTACCAACATGCTTTCTTCCTGTTAGTAGTGTACAGTCCCTGCTGTCTCTATGACCTCTATGTGGTGAGTAATTTACATCAGAAAACTGTTGCCCTAAAGGTGATCTAATTAAGCATGTTTAGTTTACTTGTATTTAGTAAACAAAGTTAAAAACTTTAAAACAGCCAAGGTTGCCTAATAATATTGTATTTGCAGTTGGCTTCCATTCACTCTTACTAACAAACTTATAAAGCAAACCATTTTCTGGGGGGGAAATAAAGCAATAAAAAAATCCATCCCTACCAACAGCTCTGTCCTACTTTTTGCCATCTTGCCTCTTAGCCAAACTCCTTTCCCTTTTCCAATAATATACAACCTCTTCTGTATACAATGTGAAGTTTCTTTGGAGCCCTCTCATGTCTTGTCTTTCACCTGTTTTTCTATTGAATTTTCCAAATACACTGCTCTCTCTTCAATCAGCAACATGCTTCTGATTTCCTTGTCTCTTAGTTCCCCTATATCCATGGGAGTATGCTTAGTCCTTATATACCCTAAATGAAGTTCTGATTCTAGCAAAGTTTACAGCTTTTACTTTCTGTGCAAAAGTGATACTGTAATTCAGTTATTTTAAGTTCATTGAGAGACTGGACAATATAAATTTATAATTTTTTATAAAACAATAAACAAAAAAGGCCATAGGTCAATAGGTCTACAGTATTTCTGGTTAAATTATGGTACAGTGGACACTCAGGTTGCGAATGCGCGTTCGCAACTTGCAACGTTCGCAACCTGCGCCGCTGCGTCTGCACACGCATGTGACACAATTCGGCACTTATGCGCAAAGCTCAATTTAGCGCTTATACGCGAGCGCCGAAACCCGGAAGTAACCCGTTCCGGTACTTTCAAGTTTGGCACGTTCGTATCCTGAAAACGTGCAACCCGCAGTGAGCACAACCCGGGGTATGACTGTACTCATAAATATTTACCTAAACCTATTGTGCTTCCTTGAAACTATGCAAGACTAGCTCTTAGAATTTGTCCAGTCTAGCATATACTGTAGCTTTTAATTCTTTCATCAGCACTGCCCTCTGGCAGTCCCTTATTCCGGGCCTTTTTAGAATCTTCTTGATGGAGCCATATGAGTGAAGTATAACCTTGCTAATTCATGCACAGAGAATTGTGTTCTGACCTTGTTTAGCAGAGTGCTGGGTGTATGAGTGGGAGTCGAAATAAAATATTATTACATCTGCCAAATAGCCTTCTGGCTGAATATTTGCTTTTTTTTAAAGGTAGGAGTAAAAATCCATTTGTCCAGGTGGCAAAGTATCTGCAATGTGTTGATTGTTTTTTGCATTAAAGACTAGACTAGGCCTTGTATTTAGTTACATGAAACAAATGGAGGTGCCATATTTTCCTTAACATTTGGACTTTGCCTAAAGGGTAGTAGGTGCTCACACACTGCTGCACTGCAGTTGGCCACGGCCTTCAGCTCTGGTGAACATTTATGCCAGGTTTGGGAACCTTTTGCCTTCCAGATGTTGCTAAACTACAACTCCCACCATCCCTGACTCTTTGCTGTGCTTGCTAAGGCTGATGATAGTTGTAGTTTAGCAACATATGAAGGGCAAAAAGTTTCCCATTCCTGTTAAATGCAGAAGAATAGGAGTGTATGAGGATCCTAAGAGTACCGGTATGCAAACACTTTCATATACAAAAGCCTTGTTAACATAAGAAATGTATCATGTTTGGAGTGGCTGCAAACTGCAATTTCAGGTACCAGTATAATATTTTGAGCATGTGGAGCTAGTTACCCTGTTTACATGGGCTCGTGAACCCCTGAGAAGTTCTGGGTGGTTTCCTCGCAGGGTCAGCAGTGCCATTGTAGGGCAGCTTCAGCTTGGATAGCTTTTATAGCAGCAGCAGCCAGAAATCTAAAAGTGTCACTTTTTGGCTTAGAAAAGTAATAGCATCAGAGAATGTCCATCTATACCTTTTTGGAAGCTTCTCTTTGAATTACTCCAGAACAGGTTATTTCCAAGCAAGTTTGTTGATAAACAAAAGGAACTTGTTTCTGTTGGTGAGACGCTCGTCCACGTCTACACATGCATGTCTATGGGGGAGTAAGATGGTGGCTACAGTCTTCTGCAGCCCCCAACCAGGTCTGGAGGCTTTTGGCAAATCAATTATCAGCCTTTCGGTAAATAACCTAACTCACCTGTAGTTCATTATGGAGTTTGAGGTCAAAATGTTACAGCAAGGCTAGTTATTCCTTAAAATAGAATTTATATTGTTCGTGCACATTGATGCATAAAACTCTGTTTCTCCTGGTGAAGGCAATCTTTTTCTAAAATGTAGTTCTTAACAGAATAAATTGGTTTCTGTGCTTGAGTAATTCTCTTAGCAATGTTGAACAGCTTGTGGTTTAAAACCTTTATTCTTCATGCAAAAAAAATCAAGAAATTTTAGCATGCTTCGGTGACTTCTATGAAAATCAATTTAATATTCAAAGAGCCTGAAATATGAGTTAGAAGGGCTCTTCAAGGTCATTTAAATGAAAGGGAAAAAAGTAAAACCTACTGATAAATTTCTGTCTCTTTATCTTGAAAGTTGTTTTTTGTTTTTGTTTTTTTACTTTGGGTGGGCATCTTGCATTCAACCTGAAGATACCTATTAGTCCTAGTATTTTTACTATTGGACTGACTTTTGTTCCATACGGTAGTTGCTGAGTAAATTCTTAGAGCAGGGGTCAGCAAACTTTTTCAGTAGGGGGCTGGTCCACTGCCCCTCAGACTTTTGGGGGGGGGCTGACTATATTTTTTAAAAAAGAATGAACGAATTCCTATGCCCCACAAATAACCCAGAGATGCATTTTAAATAAAAGGACACATTCTACTCATGTAAAAACACGCTGATTCCTGGACCGTCTGCAGACTGGATTTAGAAGGCGATTGGGCCGGATACGGCCCCCGGGCCTTAGTTTGCCTACCCATGTCTTAGAGCTTCTGTGACTTAGGCATTTTCCTTCTTGCATCCTTGGAAAACTTTGGGCTTTGTTTGATAAAGGCCTACCCAAAAAGTGGTATTATCTTCTTGATATTCATATATTTCCTTCAGCCTGTCTTAGGGAAGGCCTTGGAACTTGGCAAGCAGCCCAGTCGTGTCACTTGCAAATTGAGAGCTTGCCAGTTACATTCTTGAGCTTCCTTTTAGTGCAAATACACACATCTTCAAATATTTGATGTCACAACCAGAGCAGAAAGGGATTGTCCTGTTACAAAATTGCCTGGTAAAGACAGGCAGGAAAGAAAGGGTCTTGCTCCAGAATGTTTTCCATTACAGCAGACGTGGTTAGGCTCAGAATTGGGTGTGTTCTGGTATGGCATGGATCTGTAGAGTTTTCTTAGAAATGTTTGGGGGAGAACTGGGTACTGTAATAACTGGCTCCCACATGGCTACTGCCTTAATAAAATGCAATAGGTAAGATGTTGCTGGGAGCAAATGAGAAAAGCTACAAAGTAGCAAAACTTTACAGAAGCAGCTCTGCCCCTTTCACTTTGGTTTAGAAACAGCTAACATAAGTGCATATAGGACAATGATGTTTATTTATTTGGTGGGCCTATTGGCTAGTTTGAGAAAAACTGAGTTTGGGGCTCACTTGCACAGTCATGTACCTTGAATGGAGAGGTGTGTGATTCTAGACAAGCTGCCTCTTGTACCTGCTTTTACATGTGCATCCTGTTGGGTTTATCTTTTTTTAAAAAAAGTTTGAAGTGCTGTCTCAATTGTATGCTTTGTCTTGTTTAGAAATCGACAAAATTCAGAAAGGTGAATCAAAGAAAGATGAGGAAGAGACTTATCTGGACTTGTTTTCTCATAAGAACATGAAGCTGAAAGAACGAGTTCTCATCCCAGTCAAGCAATACCCTAAGGTGAAGGCCAGCAAATGCCTCATTAATGTCCTGTAAAGAGATGTTTATGACAAGTTCCACTCACAGCAGCTGTTTGCTTTGAGCTGTCCTGATTTATGCCAATGCATTTATTGCTGCTGTTAAACATTTCCAAAGTGTTTCTGCTGTATTTCCTTTGTGTGTTTGTTGCAGGCCAGAGCATAGGCTTATGAAGGATATTTCTTGTACTTGAAATTTTTTATTATTGGCAAAATAAAAAAATATTTCATTCTTTGTGCTTATAGCACGTCACAAAATATAAGGACAGGTCCCTGCCCTGAGGACCTTACAGTCTAAATTTGCCATAGCAAGAAAAAAGAGAGGAGGGGAGACAGTAATATACATTGGGAAAACGCGCCATATTTCGGTTACAGTTAGGTAGTAAGATATGAGAACTAGAGTTGTGCCACTGAAGTGGCATTGCATAGGTCAGGGCTTTTTGTGCCCCCCTAAAGTCTGTCATTTTCTTTAAAAATAGATGGGGAAACCACCTAGACTGATCCTGCTGTGATGTCAAAGGGCTTTTGTTGGGAATTAGCAACTGTTTTAAAATAACAATTTCAAGATATTTTTTTACTAGCAGTTTCTCTAGGTTCCCCATTGTGATGTCAAAAGAATTTTTTTGGGGGGGTGTCGCTAATGCCCCCTAATTACCGTGTTTCCCCTATTTTAAGCCACTGTCATATTTTTCCCCCTCAAGAAAACGCACTATGGCTTATATTGAGGGGATGTCTTATTTTTATTACGTAAGCATGCCTTGGCAAGGCCACGCTTGTGTTCTGGGGCTGCGAAGGACGGGACGGGAGCGGAGCTCTTTGTTTGCTTGCTGGCAGCGGGGGGAGAATCCAAGCTGAGCTTTGAGGAAACGGGCACCAGAGAGACCCGCTTTCGCTGGGTGCTCTCTCCTGCTACTCCGCCGCCGCCGCCTTCCCTCCTCAAAACTCGACAGAAGCCTTGTTTTCCAAGGGGCCTCTTGGGCAACGCACGGGGCGGCTCGGGGGATTTCGTCATGGTGGCGAGCAGGGAAAGCCCGTGCCGCCTTCCCTCTCCGACACGGCGGCCGCCCCATGCGCTCTGCGCCAAGCGGAGTTGGGCGAGCACGTGGGTGAAGAGACCTTCGGAGTGCCTTTGTCGTGCCCGCTGCCCCTTCCTGTGCGCCCTGCTCTGCAGAGTTCCTGAGCGCTGCTTCTGGGGCTGACTGGTTTTGGTGGCGGGACTGGAAGCCCAGCCCCGCCTTTTCCTTGGCGCCCTCCAGAACTGCGCCTATCACTATGGCTTATTTTCGGGGTACGGCTTATATTTCGCAAATGTGAAAAAATTATGCTATGGCTTATTTTATGACTACGTCTTAAAATAGGGGAAACAGGGTAATCCATTTTTTAAACAACATATCTTACACATGTAAGTTTACTGAGCATTCCCACAAGCCCCCTGATGTGAATCTGTGACACCAAAAGTCTTTTGCCTCCAAGCCACCTTTCCCTCCAGTGTGTCCTTTTAAACACAGTGAAAGTGTTACTTTCACTATGTAAACTTTGATATGCTCGATTGCTAACATACCAGAATTTGGATCATTCACCCTTTGGTTTTTTTCTAGAAGGCCAAAATGAGTACAGTTTAAAATTTAGGGAAACATAATTGCTGATCCTAGTCATTGCAGTATAAATTTTAAAGTAGCTTAATTCAGTTTTTGAAACTAAGAAAAGATCTGTTTCTCTTTTTTTAGTTTAACTTTGTTGGGAAGATCCTGGGACCCCAAGGCAACACCATCAAGCGACTGCAGGAAGAAACTGGAGCAAAGATATCTGTACTGGGGAAGGGGTCAATGAGAGACAAGGCAAAGGTAGGGGCACTGGGCTCAAATTACAAGTACTTTTGTATGTTTTAGAACTGTGGATTTTTTTCATAGATAGTTGGGTTGGCCATTGCATCCTCTCCCCGTTTGTTGACAACACACTGACTTTAAGTAAAAGTGTTGTGTTACGTACCTTTGAAAAATGCATTGATGACTTGGAACTGCAAAATCCCCAGGAGTGAGTACTTGTTGCTTTGCCATTAATCACAGAATGAGCAGGCAGCTGATTAACAGAATTCAATAGTCTTTTCTAATACAACCAATGTCAAGTGTTTGTTGTATCTAGGCTATGTAAAGAAAAGAGATTCATAGAGCATCACATCAAAGTTCACATTTCCATGTGACTTTGAAGAGGGCATCTAACTGAAATATTGGTTTTCTTAACTTTTTAAAATTGTACTTGTGAAGGTTACTGTTAAGCCTCTAGATTGTTTAAAGCCAAGTAAGTAAATCTTGAGTTTATGCTAGTCAGGAGTTTTCATTGCCAAGTAAGTGAGAAGAGAAATAAATGAATCTTATTGGAAGCCCATTTTTCATATTTTTTTGGAATATCTGTTGGCAAAATTCTTTTGAGTCAATATAAGCAAGCAAAAGTTTAGGCCAGGAACATCTGGGGATAACTAGTTTAGGGTTGGCACAGGTAAATAATCTTTTAAGTAAAACTAATGTTAGACTTTGTTTTGATTCCTGTATTTAGAATTTTGTACTGGGAGGCATAAATCAAATACTGTTGTCGGGGTCTGAGGTTTCTACCAAAATGTCTAGTCCTGTACTTTTGTTTTATCCTGCCTCCTTTATTTGCAAATAGGTGAGCAGTTGCTGTTGCAGTCATTGGGCTCGAGGAATCCACTTGTGTGTCCGTGTCCAACCACAGAGCAGTCTCAGCTTAAAAAAACCCCCACAGTTTCCAGATTAAAAGCATGGATGGGCAGTTAATTGTGCACCAAAAGATGAGAACCACTGGCCGGTACAGCATGTGCTGCCACAATTACACAGGCCTCTCCAAATGGCAGTAAAATTCACCTAGGTCAAACAGTAGTGAAAGTCATTACTAGCCCAGTAAAATACTCATGGATTGAAAGGTCCAGAGCTGCAGCCACTGACTCCTAAGCCTTCGTAATTAGTTTTGCCATGAACATAGGGAGCCCTTCAATAAGGTGTTGAATCCAATTTCACACATGCAAACTGGAAGCAACAGTAAAATTACCTTATAGCAAACAGGTAAAGATGATCAATTTTTTTCTTTGAGAACTAGGGAAAGATGTGAGACATAATCCCAACACTTCATTCCTTTAAGCATCATAGAATTTGTCTCTGCTTCCTGGGTAAAAATTCTGAGAGGTTGGTGGCATCTATTTGCAGATGTGGCAAAGCAACACTTGTCTCTTTATGTGAGCAACAGGAAGGCTTGTGTTCTCTTTTAAAACCTCTAGCCATCTACTGTAACAGTTGTTTGTTTTTCAGGAGGAAGAACTGCGCAAGGGGGGTGACCCAAAGTATGCTCATTTAAATATGGACCTGCATGTCTTCATTGAAGTTTTCGGGCCACCCTGTGAGGCTTATGCTCTTATGGCCCATGCCATGGAAGAAGTCAAAAAGTTCCTTGTTCCGGTACATACCACCTTCTTTTTCTAAAATGTTCTGCATAATGACATGTTGGGGCATTCAAGTAGAACAGATTGTGGCAAAGCATAATCCATAGAATAAGCTCAGCTAGGAGATAATGTTTTTAATAAGGCAGTACTAAGTACTGACAATTCAATCACTGGAGCTGAACAAATGTTTCGTTCCAAAACTTAATTGCAGCCAACCCACCTGTGCAGTTGGATATCTTTCTGCAAAAATGACTCCCAAGCAGCCATAGATATGAAAGACCTTGTCCTATTTTGAAAAAAAAGTGTTGGGTTGACATTTAAAAATGATAATCTTAGAGATTTTGCAACCTTTACTTAGAATTTAAAGGCTATTAAAGGGTCAAAAGATTGGACTGGGGAAGATGCCATCAAGAGATTGGCTGCTCCAAAAGTTGTCAGGACCTGAATTTTATTTGCTAACACCTGCAAATGTTTTTTTGCGGGGTGGGGGGACCACCTGATCTTTTATTCATTTTAGAGAACCAAGGATTCTAATATTTGGATTGCTGGTTTGGTTTTGCCTTCTGAAATTTGTTACATGAATTGTAGGTGCAGTTGAGCTCTCTGAAACGGAAACTCCTGTTGAGGTTTCAACTCAACTAGAGAAGGGAACTTTAGCTCTAATGCACCATTTTAAGACTAGTTTGGGGGGGGGGTTTCACCTCGGGTTTAATATCTGTCTTGAAAAGCATCAAGACCTTTCTAGAAATATTCAGAAACGACTAGCTTTCGCTATTCATCAGCAGAGGAAATTGTTGGATCTCATGTTCTAAAGGTGTGCGGTGTGTATGTGCACACATTGTGGAGAATACACAGGAATTTGGGGGTGAGGGTTGTCTTAGTTACCCCTGTTGAGTTTCTAGGCAGGAAGTTGTAGAAGCCTCTTGGACAGGCATTGCTGTGCAGCTAAAGCAGAACAAGAGTTTCATGTCTGCCCTACTGTGGATAACAATGGACTTCTGATATACCGTATTTTTCGCTCCATAAGACGCACTTTTTTCCTCCTAAAAGGTAAGGGGAAATGTCTGTGCGTCTTATGGAGTGAATGTGTGGTCCCTGGAGCTGAACTGCCCAGGGGCAAAAGCAGATCATGCTTTTTTTTAAAAAAAGAGAGAGAGAGAAGGGGGTGTTGAAAGGAAGCCCCCTGAGCGGCTGCTCAGCAAACGATCGGGGAGAGAGATAAGGGAGAGAGATTCCAACCCCGTCCCCTTGCAGAGGGAGGCTGTTTCCCCAGCGACATGGGACTGGCTGATTAGATTATCTGTCTGGAAACTGTAGAAATGGCTTCCTGAAGCTGCAGAACTCTGAGTTAAACCCCATAAAACAGGGTTTTTTCCCCTTTGCAAAGTAAGCTCAACAACTTTGAGCTGATCCTCAAAAAATGGGGCTTTTCTGCTTTGCAAAAGAAGCTACAGAAATTTGAGCTGATCCTCAAAAAAATGGGGCTTTTCCCCTCTAAAAACTAGGTGTGTCCTATGGTCAGGTGCGCCTTATAGAGCGGAAAATACGGTATTTGTTTTTGTTCTAATGCACACAACACAAAATGACTGTGACTGCCTCAGTTTTGAATATGGTGCACAAAGGGGTAAAGCTACATGGACACTACATGTAAGGTTTGTGAAGCTTTGAAGGCTTCCACATATCTAGGTAAAAGGATACAAAAGTGGTCGCTCTTCTTTGAAGCCATCTGTTGCTTTTGGTCTGCCAAAACCACCTCCTATCTTTTAACACTTTACTGTGTTACTGTTGCACCCCTCCAACAGATTGGCATAAGTGACTGGATTCCCAACTGGATTTAGGGAGTGAAATGCTTTTGCTCTGCTGCTAATCCCCCCACAGATTGCCTGAAATTGTACCCCCTGGAGAGTGCAGAATGCACAGAGCAGGGACAGAAGTGGAAAGAGGCAGCTTAGAGTTACTGGTGAGCATTTGCTCTTTGGACTGAAACCATTTCCTGCCGCCTCTGAATGGGAACAAGAAATTTAGGTTGCTAAGGGAGCCCACTTCTCAGAGCATTTGACAGGCAAGAAGGCCAGCTACAAGGCTGCAAAGGATGTTTTGTGGCAGCTGTTGTGACTTTTAGGCAGCTCCTGCCCATAGTACAGTGGTACCTCGGGTTAAGTACTTAATTCGTTCCGGAGGTCCGTTCTTAACCTGAAGCACCACTTTAGCTAATGGGGCCTCCTTCTGCCGCTGCTCTGCCAGAGCACGATTTCTGTTCTTAGCGGAGCTCTTAACCTGAAGTGTACTTAACCCGAGGTACCACTGTATTCACCTATGCCTTTCCAAACAGAGCTGTTGTTAGCAGCACAAAAACCCATTTTAAATAAAATGAATGAGATTTTTTTTTTTTTTTTTTTTTTGCATGGCCTAGAAATTAATTCCCTCTGTTTTTGCTTAGGATATGATGGATGACATCTGCCAGGAGCAGTTTCTGGAGCTGTCTTATCTCAATGGTGTGCCAGAGCCAACACGAGGTCGAGGGATTCCTGTACGAGGAAGGGGAGCTGTTCCCCCACCTCCACCTGTTCCTAGGTAACAAATGGAAATGTTGCTGGAGATGAGCTCTTGCTGGTTGCAATTGCATCTTTAAGCAGTAAGATTGTGCTTCTGATGGTTTGGGGAGGTGGGGGAGCGATATGGGCTTAATGGCTGTTTCAATTTTTTTTTTTAGTGTGTGGAGTGGGGCAGCCTTGCTGAACAGGTGAGAGGCAATAGAAAAGGCACTCAGTCATATTTCCCATAGGTGGTGGGTTTTGAGTCTTAGTTTACTCTCGCAATTGCAACCTTTTTCTTGTTCAGCATGTTGACAATACCAGATCTTTGAGGGGGTTCATGAATTGTCCAGTAGGGTGGTGGCCCATTAATTGTAGACCATCTTTAATTATTCCTAAACTCCATGGTCCTCCCAATGCATTCTGCACTAAGCAAGGATAACATGAGACTTTTGAAACTTTGGTTTTCATTTAAGAAAGTTTTCAGCCCTTGTTTCAGAGAGACAGTTGAATGTTTTCTAAGTCTCTCAGGCCAGGTGGGTATAGCTTTAAGTGCCCTTCACAGCTGCCTTTGCTCTGCTCTTTGCTACTTTATCTTAACCCTTCCTGACCTAGACATCACTGCTCCATAAAATTGCTAATCTGCTTACCTACATCTGTGCATCTGTTCCTTACTTCATGTCTTTCCTTTATTATGTTTCCCTTTGGCAACTCCTGTCCTTAACATAAAAAACAAAACAAATTATTCAAAAATCCAAATATCAGAAGCAGCCTCAGTTGTGTAGGTTTTTCCATACACATCTTTATATATATAGAGAGAGAGAGAGAGAGACAGAGAGAGAGAGAGAGAAACTGGGCTGTATGAACATCAAGTGATAATGCTCCCTTTTACCTTCCCTTCCAAAAACTACTTTGTGCTAAAGTTAGAAGTCTATAAAGGCCCATTTCTGTTTTGAGATGTCTTGGGCCTTTTGCATTGACAGCTGATGCTGCTAGTTTGGCTTATCTTTGAAGTGATTCTGGTAGGTACTTAAATCTTTGCTACTTGCTCAATCCAAGTTTCATATTTGGGCATTTCTAGCTCTGTCTCAGTACATCACACAGCAAATTTTACTAGATTTAATTTTGTCATTCATCTCTGCTGCTAGGCCTCTGCAAATTGAGCTTCTGTATAGACAACAGATTAGATTTAGTGGGTGTCTAGAGCATGGTTGTGTGCAGATTGTGTGTGCCTGCTAACTCTTCTGTCCCCTCTTTATAGGGGACGTGGCGTGGGACCTCCGCCACCACCTCCACGTGGAGCTCTTGTGCGGGGGGCCCCAGTAAGAGGTGCCATTGCAAGAGGAGCAGCTGTGGCCCGTGGTGTTCCCCCTCTTCCAGCAGTGAGAGGTGCCCCTGCACCAAGAGCTCGGGCAGCCGGCATTCAAAGAATACCTCTTCCTCCCCCTCCTGCACCAGAGACCTATGAAGATTATGTAAGCATTTTTTAACTTTCTGAGAGGAGGGAAAGAGTCTGATAACAGATGACTTGTGCCTAAAAACTTTGGTTTATCCACAACACCAAGATTATACATATGTGAGAGCAGCCTTTGTCAGAGTCAGATGACTGTTCTGTCTAGTACAATATTGTCAGCAGTGATTGACTGCAATTCACGATGGGATTTCAAACCAGGGTCTTTCCCAGCACTGCCTAAAGATGCTGGGGATTGAACCTGGGACCTGCAAGCAAATAACCTGCTCCTCCCTGTGAGGTGGATATGTGTCCTCCTCGGGAGTAAACCACTCAAAAGTCCGTTTGACTAATCTAAGAGTTTATTAATTGACAAGCATTACAGTTCCTCATCCTCCCCCGATGAATCAGATCCTCCAAGTAAGAGCTTCCGTTTTTCCCCCCAGCATAAAAGCTTCTTGAAACTCCAACGCCTCCTCTCACTCCTCCTTTTCGACCCTACGAGCCCCGGCGCTGGTCTCTTCCCTTTCACTTTCATCCTCCCTGGAGGTTGCTGTCGAGGCTCTCACAAGATCCTCGACCCCTTGCTCTGCCTCCGTCTCCATTTCCTCATTCCCTCCTATTGGCTCCCCCGCCCCCTGCTCTTCCTCCGTCAGCACAGGCGGCAACACCTCTTCACTCCCACTTCTCCATACCTCCTTCCCTGTTTCTGGTGACAACCTCGGCGCTGCCTCCTCCTCTTCCCATGCTCGCAGTACCTCCTCCGGCATCCATGGGTGATCCCTTGATGCCTCTGTCCCTTCCGCCACCCCTCCTGGCTCGGGCCAGTCCCTGACACTCCCACAGAGTTAGACCCTTCCTCTCTTTTTGACCACGTTAACACCGTACATTTAAAGCACTATGATATCACTTTAAACAATCATGCCTTCTCCCAAAGAATTATGGGAGCTATTGTTTGCTAAGGGTGCTGAGAGGTGTTAAGAGCCCCCACCCATTCGCCTCACAGAGCTGCAATCCTCAGAGTGGTTTAACAGTCAGTCCCTCTTCCCAGAGAATTCTGAGAATTGTAGCTTCCTGAATATGGGTCTCCTAACAGCTCTCAGCACTCTTAACAGACTACATCTCCCAGAAGCCTGAGAAAAGCTATGACTGTTTAAAGTGAAATCATACTGTTTTAAATACAGTGGTATCTCGGGTTACAGACGCTTCAGGTTACAGACTCCGCTAACCCAGAAATAGTACCTCGGGTTAAGAACTTTGCTTCAGGATGAGAACAGAAATCGCGCGGCGGCTGCGTGGCAGGAGGCCCCATTAGCTAAAGTGGTAGCTCAGGTTAAGAACAGTTTCAGGTTAAGAACAGACCTCCAGAACGAATTAAGTTCTTAACCAGAGGTACCACGGTATATGGTGGGGTCTTCCTCTCTTGTGCACACACACGACTTTGAAAGAATATAACAGATGTCATTTGATAAGTACAGGGGAAAGGCATGCTTGCTTGGTACTGTACAGCAGAGTTTGATAATAGGACGGATTGGCCAGCCTTTGAACCTGGCTACTTTAAAAAGTAATGGCCCTTAAGAATGAATAAGCTTTGTCTTCAGTGGAGAAAATAGCACCAAGCAGAGACAGAAATTGTGTCTGCTTAGCAGTTGTTTTCTTGAGGTTTTCCTCCCTGCTAGCCTCATTCTCCTTACACTGCATCTTTAATGCTTTCTGATGCACAGAAATAAGACTTGATCACAGATCCCGATGAAGGACTGCTTGGCAAAGGACTGCTTGCATAGTCTAGGCCAGGCTTCCTCAAACTCGGCCCTCCAGATGTTTTGAGACTACATTTCGCATCATCCCTAATCACTGATCCTGCTAGCTAGGGATCATGGGAGTTGTAGGCTAAAAACATCTGGAGGGCCAAGTTTGAGGAAGCCTGGTCTAGGCGACCTTGGTTGCTCGGAAGTATGGAGGGAGGGTGATTGTACCAGTTCTTAAAGAAATTTCACAAACTTTGTAGTAGCAAACCATGTTTTGCCATGCTGACTGGGGTGATGTAAGTTGTAGTCCAAAATATCTGGAAGACAACAGGTTGGGGAAGTCTGGTCTATTCCATTTATTAGACCAAGAATGTTATATCTACACTGGGCAATTATATTTTTTTAGTGTGTGAAATATTTCTAAGGACATTGTTTGGATAACTGCAAGATAAAGTAATGTGTGTTTGAAGGGGGTACCTGTGTATCACTTTTGTGATTCGGACTTTTATAGATGGTACTTTGCTTGGTATTTTACTTTTTATTTTTTTACAATAGCTGACTCCACCCTTGCCTCTTTGTCCATTCCAGGGCTATGACGATGCTTATGCAGAGCAAAGTTATGAAGGATATGAAGGCTACTACAGCCAGGGTCAACAGTAAGTGCTTCCTTTTGAATACTTAGAATCAAATTGGAAGAGGACTTGCGGGTAATGTTGTCCAACCCCCTACAATGCAGAAATATGCAGTTGGCTCATACAGGGATCCAATCCACAACCTTGGCATTTTTAGCACCACGTTCTAACCAACTGAGCCACATTAGTTCTTAATTGCCCTGTATCTTCAGCAGAATGCAAGCATATTGTGCTTGTGTGCGATTCTGCATCTATACCAGGCATCCCCAAACTGCGGCCCTCCAGATGTTTTGGCCTACAACTTCCATGATCCCTAGGTAACAGGACCAGTGGTCAGGGATGATGGGAATTGTAGTCCAAAACATCTGGAGGGCCGAAGTTTGGGGGTGCCTGATCTATACCATGAGTATCTGTGTTACAAGGATCAGTACTATCCAGCATTCCCTGGCCCTTGAGTGGTTGGGTAACTACAGCCTCAGCAAAGCACTGTGTTCCCCAAAAGTCAGGTAAAGGTTCCCATCGCATCCACTGAGCCTTGTCCTCATTGACATGGACTTTTCCTTTACTGTTTGTGAAGATAGCTGGGCCTGGGCTCCTTCTTCCTTACAACTTTAGCTAATGGACAGTATTGCAAGGAAGCATAGTATCTGGTCTAGGGAGTCCCTAACTATTGCAAGAAGCACGTCCACATTACCCTCTCTGTGAGATAGATGGTCATTTGGACCACCCTAAATAATAACAGCATGATGATTAGAAAGATACACCACCTCAAGGGATAATAATAATAATAATAATACTCCATCTTGTTATTGCAGGGAAACAGAATATTATGACTATGGACATGGTGAAGCACAGGAATCTTATGAAGCGTATGGTACGTTTGCATGCTCTGTTGCCATGGCAGAAGCAGAACTCTGTGTTCGATGTATTTCAGTCAGTTATTTTTTGCCTTGAATGCAAAAGATAAAAAGGTTATCATGATCTAAGTTTTTTGAGAGGCAGTATGTAGGATATAACCAGTCTTTTCAGCTGAGAACAAATCTGGAGATCTTGCCTTTAGCTGATGTTACTCTGAAAGTGTCCAATAATCTTAATAATATACTGGCTATATAAGTGCAATGAAAAGGTTTACTAGAAAGTCTAATTACCAATGAGATTTATCCCAAGTTTTCATTCTGCACCAAAAAAAGCAGAGCTGTTATTGTTCTGCTAACCACTAGAAAGTGCAAGACACTCAGCAGGGAATAATAAAGCCCTGTGGTCTTCTCCTCTCTCTCATTTTTAACTTGCAAGATTTCAGCTGACATTTTGCAACACGTTCCAGACCATTTTTAAATGCTTAAAGCTAAGGGCTGTATGTGTGTATCTTTGTAAAGGAAAGGTTGGATTTCTCAGGATGCTGAATTATTTGCCAATAATTCCATTCCACATTGGCACAGTACAGTCATGAAATCCATGAAGCTTTAAATATCACCAGCATGAGACAAGAAGTATTTAGCTGCCAAAGAAGTCTCGAATGAGTATGAGGAACATAAAACTGAGAGCCCCTTGCAACTCTTAAGAAGGTGTGTCCCCCTCTACACTGAGATATTAGCTACTATGGAAACAGCTTTCTGGTCATGACAATCTTTGTGAAAGATTGTCAGTGTCTCCATTTATCTGTCCTCTTCGCATTACTTCTCTGCCTCTTTAGTATTACTGTTGCATCCTCTGATTTTCCTGACTGAAGGGACCAAACTTCCTATGGGCCACTGGGAACGACAATGCTTCTCTTAATTAGTTCAGTTGTAACTAATTTTAGTGTGTGTGTGCCTGCTTTCCTGTGGACAAAATGAGAAAAATAACTTTTGTGAGCCAGCCATGTTGAATTAGAAGTGTGAAGTTTTAGCTAGTCAGAAGAGGATGGATTTCAACGAAACTAATTTTGTCTTGTTTTTGAAAGGAACCTGGTGTTTTTCTGATGTTTCATTTCCCCAAAAACTGTTAATATTATGCCTTCTATGTTTGGTGAAAATAATAGTTTCCTACTGCACCTGAGGACTGTATTGTCTCCTGTTGGGCATGTGCAAGGAGGGTATGTTCTGATGGCACATGATGCAGCTCTCTTGCTGAAGTCTGGTCTGGTCAGTTCTTGGATGGGAAGACATCTTGGAAACCTCAATGCCGCCTTGAGCTCTGTGATGAAACAGAGGCGAGATGGAACTTGTACTATATTTTAAAAGTACTTTCTCAGGGCAACAAAGGCTATGGTGATAACACAGAGCAGACAACTAAACCCCTCAGGTGAAGCTGTCCACTTGTAGAGAAGCATGTGTCCTTTAAAAAGATAAGTTCCATTAATAAACTACTAGGAGTGGAGTTGTGTGCAGCAAAACTTTGGCCAATTCTGTGTTTTGATTACCTGCAATGAGCCATTTGGACTCTTAATGATTTGTGCAAGACTTCTGTGTCTTGTCAGCTCTGAATAGCACTTCACATACACTCTAGTTCCTTCCAAAGCACCATTTGATAGCACACTGAAATCTCTGCCTAGGTCTCTTTTCAGGGTTATTTGCTAACACCATGATTCACGAAAAGCAAAACAGCTTTCCTTTCTCTGCTGCCTACATGTGCTATTTTCTTTCCTGCAGGTCAAGATGATTGGAATGGAACAAGGCCCTCGCTCAAGGCCCCTCCAACTAGGCCAGTGAAGGGAGCGTACAGAGAGCACCCATACGGACGCTATTAAAGCATACATGAGGGGGAAATATCACTTTTGAGCAAACAGTTGTTTCTGATTCTTGTATCTCCCAGGATTCCTGTTGCTTTACCCACAACAGACAAGTAATTGTCTCCCTGATTTTTCTCTGGCTCCCTTTTTCTCCCACCTCCATCCTCCCCCACCACTGACCTTGCATTCTGGCTTCTGTATGTAGTATTTTAAAATAATTTAGATTTAGAAGACTGAATTCAATTTTTAAGTGTGTAGATGGCTTTTCTTTATCTGTTTAGATATATAAACACAACTGTACCTTTAAAAAGAAAAAGTTGAGGTAAAAAATGTTAGTTTCCAAAGTGACATGCTTGCTTAACAGTTATGAAATTAAAGTTTGTTAATCTTTAAGTATTTTTTGTTTTTTAGGCAACCCATAAAAGTTGTAGTTGCAGAATCCCAAAAGTAGGCTACATTTCAAAATTCAGGGTTGGCTTTTAATGACTTAAAATCATAATGTAATGGTAGCAACTGCCGCAGTTTAAAAAGTAAGCTCAAATGTCAACACTTTGCCCTTAAAAGCAGATTGCTTGATTAATCTTAAGTTTAAATGTTAATAGAAACAATTCTCCTTAACAGATAAAACAGTAATTTTTTTTGTCAATCAGTTTAACTTTAATAAAAAAATTAGGTTTGTAACATTGACCATGTGGGTTTTGAAATCTAGCCCCAGTGCTGAGATGCTAGTGACGGACGTTCTCCAGCAAAAGGTGTTCTTGGCTTAATTCTGCATGAAGAATTTTTAAGAGAAGTGGACATCTAGCTGCTCTGTAATTTTTATATTGCTCTAACTGCCCAGTGTTTTGATATTAGGAAGTATTAAATGAATAGCTGTGCATTGTGTCTCTCTCTTTTTTCTTTTCTTTTTTCTTAAAGGAAAAGCTGAACACTTGAGTGTTTGCAGTACATAATACAGCTCAGGCTTAAAATTGGCAAAACTGTAAAGCTTTTAGCCATTCCAATGACATGTTCAAGTGCGTCTCAACACTAGCTTTATGTTAAAAAGGGACATTGCAGCTGAAAAAAGCAAGGAGCTTCATTTTGTACATAGATTTGTACACTGTTCTCCCATTTTGTTCTTCGAAGATTAAATGCTACTACTTGTGTAAGCCTGCCTAATAAATAGGTAGCTAAAATTTGTCAAGATGTCTGCAGCAGTTTGTCAATAAAGTTTAGTCCTTTTTTAATCAAAGTAAATGTGATGAATTGTCATTTTTTTAATTTTGGTCAAGCAGTAAAATAGATGGTCCTCTTTCAATTAATTTAAATTAATGCTAAAGTACTTGGTCTGTTTTTTAAAAAGAAGTTCTCTTAAAATCCGAAGACGTTTTTAAAATGGTATGTTCTGAAAGTTCTAAAACTTTACCAAGCTGAGTAAGCTTAATTTTAAAACAAAATTGTTTTTCACCCCCTGGAAGTTGAGCAGTTGTGCCAGAAACGGGGCCTCAAGTAGCAGCATCAGTGTTCTGTTTCACTGAAGGGTTGAGACATCTGCTGGCTTTTTATCTTTAGTCTGCGGACAGCTGCTTCTGCACCAGCCCCTTTGTAGCTGCTATTGATTTCAAAAGCGCAGAGTGGCCTTCTTGCGCAGGCCCCATTCATTCTGGTGACACTTGCGCAAGGAATGTCCCCAGGGGATTGTGCCCTCTGCAGAGAGGCGGAAATTGTTGATGCAAAAGTAGCTGTTTCATCAAAGCAGCATGATTCCAAAAGCCTTTTTCACAGATAGAAAAGGAGACTTCTTCCTTTTGCTGCATCCACAAATGTCCCTCTCCTCAGACTGCCTGCTTTTCAGGGTGGCATTCCTTGGGTTCCAAAGCAATTACAAAGTGGTGGCTTATGTAGGGAGCAGGCAGATTGTTCTCAGTAGCCCGTTAGGAAAGGCACATAATGCAGCTTTGCTAACTGCCCACCTGTCCACACATCCCTACGTTAGTGATTTGCTGCCTTCAAAGAAAATCAGCTTCCCTACCTGGTTGTCTGGAGGAAAGTCTCACTCACCGCAGATGACCAGGTTGAACAGCTGTTGACAAGCCTGGCATGATAGCAGAACTGACTGCTGTGAAGAGCTGGTGGCTTGTACTTACTCTCCCTTCTTGACAAAATTTAAAATTGAGTATTCACTGGGAAAGAACTGCTTGGGGGTGAAAAAAAAGTCCACTGTTACTGTCAAATTGCTCATAGCAGTGCATGATTGAGGGAAGCTACTTTTAAAAGCCAAAAAGAGTTGTATTTGTAGATTGTTATTTTAAAAAAATGTAAATAACTGAATTTTCCACAATGGTTTGGAGTCAGCTTTCAGGGCTTAATGTCTTGCTTGATGAAAAGAACGCCCAAAACCCCCCTTTTAAAGGAAAATTATCGCAGGAGAATTCAGGATGTCTTAAAGCTAACATGCACCGAAAAACTCAAAAGGTAACCTAAATGTCTGATTTTAATGGCACATTTCTTTTACATAAAATGTGACGGCAACTTGCATAAACTTTTATTACTGAAGAAGTTCTTCAAATGTTAATTTTAAATGTAAAATCTTGTTTAAAAAAGATGGTTTAAAAATAGATACTTAAAATACATCCACTTGCTTATGCATAAATTAGCAATAATGTTTTAATACTTGTGCCCTTTGTCATTTGCAATGGACCGTAACCTTGGGCAAAAAAAAAAAAAAAAAAAAAAGCAAAAAGAATCGAACCTTAAATATCAAAAATGGATGTAGCTAGTCCTCTGTGTTTACCAACAAAATCTACTCAGTTATTCAAGTAAAACTCTGGCCCTTATTGACCCAGTATTGCTGTTCACTATATTAAAACATTTAGTACTTAGGTATTGAGTTGCATGTGTTGGTTTCCCCCCCCCTAGAGCAGTGGTTCCTAATTGGTGGTCCGTGGACCCCGAGGTCTGTGTAACCCACCCAGGGGGTCCATGGCACCGTTCACATAACAAAACTACCCTGGAGATAACAAAAAATTCAAAACAAAATAACAAAATTCCTTCCAGTAGCACCTTAGAGACCAACTAAGTTTGTTCTTGTTATGAGCTTTCGTGTGCATGCACACTTCTTCAGATACCAAGTGTGCATGCACACGAAAGCTCATACCAAGAACAAACTTAGTTGGTCTCTAAGGTGCTACTGGAAGGAATTTTTTTATTTTGTTTTGACTATGACAGACCAACACGGCTATCTACCTGTAACAAAAAATTCAAAAGTAAGGGATCCATGGTTTAGCTTTTGAAAAACGGGGGATCCGCAGTACTTAGCTAATTGGGAACCACTGCCCTAGAGATTTTAAATTGCATGCCAAGAGTGTTTCAACATTTATTTTGATTTGTGAGTCGTTATGAAGATGCTTACTACTCTTCTCTGTTTGCAGGAGGTGCTCTGCTGTTGGGGTGAAAATGACTTTTGCTGAGGACGAGTTGGGTATGCTATTCGGCTGTTTCTACTTGTCTGGTTTTGGAACAAAGAACTCTTGTATCTCATATAAGCTACATAAGTATAAGTATATAAGTATATAAGTCACTTCGGTTCAATAAGGCTGTGCTGGCGCTTAACTTGTCATTTAGTCAAAACAGGCCAAAAATCAAGGCAGAAGGATGGGCAAGGCTGTGTACGCAATGGTTTAAAAACAAATTCAGTTTTGACACTATGGGAAGTGTCAAAATGCATAAACATTGCATCTTTTGCATAGTTCATTCTAGTCTGGGGAGGGTCAGTCACTGAAGCCCCAGCCCCAAATATCAGACATCTTATTCCCCTCTCTGGCTTCTGAAATTGTAGCAGGCACTTCAAGCATACTTTGAAATCTTCGGGAAGCTAAATTATTTGCACCTTCTGCTTGTTTCTAAGTGCCTGTAGGATTATGCCACACAGAACACGAATACAGCCTGCCCTTCAGGACCTACTTTAGAGCTGTTTGTTCATGTGAATGTTGCCAACCCCAGTTGACACTTGATTCCTTCTCCCTTTGCCTTTAAAGCAATTGGCAGGTTCTCCTAAGACAGGTGTGGGGAATTTGTTGACTCGTCAGGTGATGCTGGACTCTCATCAGCCCCAGCTTCCATGCCTAACAAGGGTGATGTTTGTAATCCCGCAGTGTTTGGAGGGGGGGGCACCAGTGGGTCTTCCTTGTCTGAAAAAATTGTGGCAGTTAGGAAATGAAGCCTGTGCTGGCCAAAGGAAAGTGCCAGAACAGAAAATAGGAGAGAAATTGCCACAGTATACAGTTGTGAGGTCACCAATTACCTACTGCTGAACCTCTGCATCTTCTCAGCTGATTAATTAGCATCTTGAATTTGGCAGAGAGCCCACACTTCCCAGCTAAGCTAGATGATCTGATGAATAAGTCATTCAACCACAGTGGCCCCTCACTGACCAATAATGACCTAGCAGAGAACTTAAGCTAGTAAAGCAATTTACATGCTACAAAAATTATATAAATTACTGTTTTCATAGAATTGTAGAGTTGAAAGCATATGTGTGTGGTTTCGTATGTTAGGGTGTGAACCATTGACTAATGGAAGAGCTCCCTCTAGTGGCTTCAGAATGATCACTTAACTATTTAGCTTGTTTCTTCCCGCTCAGATCCAAAGAAAACAACACTGCAAGCTGGGAAGAAACTATTGATAAAACTACTGAGTGAAACTGTTTAACAGGCAGGACCACAGTGAGTCGATTCTGGACCTTTCTGAGCAACGTGCCCAAAAGACGAGCTCCCCAAACCTAGAATGCTGGCCCCAAATCAGGCCAGGGTTTATCATGGGGGGGGGGGGAATTATGTGCCAAAAAGCCTAACTTTTCCATTACAATAAACTGGGAAAACAGAATGCTTGAATCTGCCTTCTCCAACCTGGTGCCCCTCAGATGTTTTGGATCACAACTCTCATCCCAAGCCAGCCATGGGGACGATCAGAGATGTAGTCCAAGGCCCCAGGTTTAGGAATACTTTGCACTGTGGGATAGTGTGTGTGACCCAAAATCACACATTGCTGAGCATAGATTTGAAGCTGAGTCTGCAGTTGGAAGCGCTAACCATTACATCACATTGATTGGGTACTTTTTTTGAGACCCAGCATGATTCTTGAAAGATTTCTAAATTAACTGTTGCCATTCTTCTCTTGAGGTTGCAACCCAGCAGGACTATATGTGTGCATGGGAAGAATATGTAGCTAGAAGAGTTGTCTCTTCAGCATGTAGGTGTATTACAACCCTATAGGTCTTCAGAACTGCCCTCCATATTTGCTGTGAATTTAGGGGCCCTGGAAACCCTGACCTAAAGGGACTACAATATGAGAACCATTGACATAACTTTTGCAGCATAATTTACTGGTTACATCCTGAGTTTCAATAATTCTCTCCTATTTTTCTCTAATAGATGGAATCATCAAATACAAGAAGAAGAGGCAACATTATTATGAGGCACATTTTTACCTGGAAGTGCTCTTTGGAGAATTTCTAATCTCTGTAAACTATATGTGTAGTGGGGCTTCAAAGACCTGTTTTCAGTTGGTTCAGTTTGGAGTCTGGGATCAGTTTAAATAATCCTCACACTAATCCTAAAACTTGGAAGTGCTTGTGAAAGAACATGTAGAATACAGGGTACATTTTGTGCTGGCACAAGTTCACTACAACATTCATTGCAGGCAAACATGTCAGTGTACATCTGTTTATTGCTGGACCATGAAGTGGATGAGCCCCAGATACATTATTTGAGTGTGCTGTGGTATTGAGTACATTTTAATAAAGGTACTCCATTTTTTTAAAAAAAGCGATTTCATGTTAAATCATTTTAGTAAATTTGTATTATTTCTTAATCTCTCAACACTAGAATGGCTTCCTGCCTCTTTTGATCCATACCAAGGATAATTCAGTTGAAGTTTTTAATATGCTCAAACACTGAAGTTTTGGGGTTTGGGAAAATGACTGTATATATGGTGTGTTACAGAAATGTGTGGTCTTTAATTTTCTTGTTTGAAATTAATACTTTTTTCATGGAAGCCTTCTGACACTGATTAGCTGGAGAAATCCCTGCTTTTCTCTGCAACCTTAAGGGCTAGAAATGAGCTTCTTATTTTCTGCTGTTTTTCTTCCCGACACTACCACAATTAGGAGTTAACAATAGTTGCCAGACTATAAACATCTGGTTCTAATGTAAGTGTATTCTTGATTCTATGACTCTTTTTACATATGCTTTAAAAAAAAAAAATCTTGATAATTTAAAAATCCCTGTCTTAATCTTGCAAGTGAAGTTTACGCCCTTGGGAAAAAAATCTGCTCTTTAAAAAATGAGCTTCTTTAAAAATACAAAAGGTTGCAAGCGTATTTTTGTGAAAACAGCAGCAGTCACATCACAACTGGTTACCACCTAAACCCTAGATTAAAATCAACTTTGATTTAACCTTACCTTGAAATTATTTACCAAAACAATCTGTCAAGGGAGCAGTCTTCCAGAGAGGGTTAACTTACAGCAGCCTTCCCCAGTCTGGAGCCCTCCAGATTGATTGATTTTTTATTCACTTATTTATTTAATGGACTACAACTCTATAATTAGTTTCAGCCAACGTTGCCAGTAGTTGGGGTTTATTGGTGTTACAGTACAAAACATCTGGAAGGTGAAGGGTAACGAGAGAAGGCAAAGCAGGATTTATTTTGTTCCAGTCAGCAACCGTAAGGTATAGGAGTGCTCAGTTCTGCAGCATGGAATACAGTGCTTCTGACTACACACAGAATGCATTGCCTGATGTATATATCTAAATCGGGAGTGTGCTTTGGTGTGGAAGGCATGGTGACGGGATCTGGAGCTTCAGCATCTCAGTTTAGAAATTGAAGGAAGAGTCTATGCCCTTTGGTGGACATTGTACACAAGTTATATGTGTTGCGGGTCGAAACATTGCTTTGGTACCATTTTGTGTCTGTTGCTGCAGTGTGACCTATCCACAGACACCTACTTCATCAGATGTGTTAAGTGAAACATAGGAAGGACGCAAAGTAAGGTAACAGATTATGCAAGTGGTAAAATTTGAGGTGAATACAAAAGGCCCTCAGACCAACCTGTTGACAGCACTGACAGCTCTTTAGTTGAATAAAGGTATAAGAAAAGTGAAGAACCCGTGGATGGTTAAATCTAGTCAAAGGCGACTGGGGTTGCGGCACTCATATCACTTCTGGCCGAGTGAGCTGGCGTTTGTCCACAGACAGCTTTCCGGGTCATGTGGCCAACGTGAATAAACCGCTTCTGGCGCAATGGAACAGCATGACGGAAGCCAGAGCACACGGAAACACCGTTTACCTGCTCGCTGCAGCGGTACCTATTTAGCTACTTGCACTGGCGTGCTTTCAAACTGCTAGGTTCGCAGGAGCTGGGGCAGAGCAACAGGAGCTCACTTCGTTGCAGGGTTTAGAACCCCCTACCGCCCACCTGGAATCCTGAAACGCCCACTAGGGGGCAGTAGGGACCAGGTTGGCTGTTGTATCAGTATTCCACAAAGGAGATCAAGGTGGTGTCCGTTATTCTCCCTCTCCACAGTTAAGCCCCACAATAGCTCTGGCATGTAGGTTCGGCTGAGGAGATCCCGCAGTCGGTGGCTCTCGATCCTGGGCTTCCAACTATCATACGTGGCTTTTGTCCATGTTGGCCGGTGGCAGCTAGAGGTCCACATGCGCATCCTTGCCTCTCACGTAGCATGTGGCGAGCACACAACAGCGGCGGGGGGAAGCTGGGTGCGCACATGCGTGTGACTGGTACTTGAGGGCTTCCAGCAGTCGCCCGTTAGGATCCCCGCAGGGGCGAAGAGGTCTCCAGGCTTCATCAGAAGTGGTTCACCAGCGGCCAGCGATGAGGCATGATGGGAGTTGTAGTCCAGTAATTGCCTGAAGACCCCACGTGGCTGGCGCCGGGCTCCTAGAGACGGACATTTAACTATCCCCTGAACTGACAGCGGCTCTTCGCGCGCTTGAAGGGCCGCCTCCCTCCATCAACCCCCGCGCTATCCGCTGCCCAAGGAAGACGCGGCCTGAGGCCCCCGCCGCTCTTCCCGCCCAACGAGCCACGTGACTGACTCCGCCCCCTCCGCCAATGCTTTTTCACCACCGCCCCTTTTGTCCTTCGTCGGATGCCGTCGTCTTCCCAAGTAGAGAACGCGAGGCTCCACCCGCCATCTTCTTCCTCGCTGCTTGTGGTGCTGCTGCCGCCGCCACCCGGTTCCGACCGAGCTCCGCCTGCGGGAGATGGGTAAGGCGGCGGGGAGAAGGAGGAGGATGTCCGCAGGCTTCCCTCCGCCGTCGCTGGCCCCTCCCGCCGCGCGCGGCCCCCTTGACGCCCGGACCATCTGCGCCCCCTGGGTGCCGACCCCCCACATGGCCTGAACTTCCCCGCCCCACCCCCGGAATCTGTGTTTCTTAGTTTTTTACGCTCGCTCTTTAGCTGGGTGGGAAGACGGGGGCGGTTCCCACTTGTGGCTTACAAGTGTTCGAGATAAGACCTGTCACCTGTCCCTGTCCTCGGTCTTTTAAGAATTAAATGGCCTGGCACAAAAGGAAAAAGGGAGAAGGAGGGAGAAAGAAAAAGACACACTCAAGCATTTCCCCTGCTTTCTCTCTCCTTTACAGTGGTTACTCGAAGTTTTGGTCTTGTGTGTTTACAGGGACCAGGAGGTTTGTCCCTTTATGGCAGGGGCTCCCATTGCTCTCTCTCTCTCTACCTCCCTCCCCCCCCCCCCATTTTACTTTTTCTTTGTACACTCCTCTGATTCTTTCTCATTTTGGACCTGCTGCTCTTTGCCATTTTGTCCCGTGTTGCCAGCACGAGCCAGGTGCTGTTCAGAGTAATTGCCAAACTATCCCTGCTTGTCAGCAGCAGCTGTTAGTTTATTGTTATTGTCACACGAAGATGCCTTAGGCAGAGCCAGAAGCTGGTCCGCCTAACTTAGTGTTGTCTGCACTAACTGACAGGCCTGCATACAAGCTTTGGCCCACCAAGCCAAACCCAGCTCCTTAGCCGTGTGCAGCTGTCAGATGAGGGGGGTGATAAAACCTTGAGGGTTTGATGCCTGTCTGGGGTGCATGTGGGGACTCCTGGTGACTGTGATCTCCTGGCAGGCCACAATGCATGGCTTGTGGGCTGAGTTTGGCTTGGAGAATCGCTGGTTGCACAGACCTGATGTATAATGTTAGGAACACACTGGAGCTACCTAGTTCTGAGTCTCAAACTACTGTTAAATGGGCAACCTCAGAAGATGGTGGACTCTCCAGGTTGGATAGCCATCTGTCAGGGATTCTTTCATTGTGATTTCTGCATTGCAGGGGGCTAGATAACCTTTGGGGTACCATCCAATTCTACGTCTTTGATTCTGTTGGTCCATCCAACTCTTGTTATATTGATACCAATAGCTCTCAACCTCTTCAGTCCCTGTGTTTGAGAACCCACATTTTCATTTTATGCTACCAGTTTATGCAAGGATAGTGTTGCTGCTGCTGCCATTCACCATGTTACAGAGGCCCAATTGGCCTCCATTAGAAGTCAGGGATTTTGCATTGCTGGTCCCATGCTGCAGAACACTCTTCCAGCAGAGATTCAGCAAGCATCCTTCCTTTTGATTTTTAGGTGTCTCTTTAAGACTATTTAGTCTTAATGCAGCTATTGGAAGCTGTTTTTGACTCGCCAGTCAGTTTAATGATTGTTTTGCATGGCTCTAATGCAGTGTTTCCCAACCAGTGTGCCTCCAGATGTTTTGGGACTACAACTCCCATCATCCCTCGCTAGCAATACCAGTGGTCAGGGATGATGGGAATTGTAGTCCCAAAACATCTGGAGGCACACTGGTTGGGAAACACTGCTCTAATGAAGTCTTATTGCTGTACCCCGCCCTGATATTTCAGCATATAGAAGATAGGATATAAATACATCTATAAATAGAATAAGTATGCCTTAGGCCAGGCCATAACCCACCAGTGGGTCCTTATGCACCAGTTGAAGCCCAGTGGTGTACACCAGTGTTTCCCAACCTTTTTCCAACTGTGGCCCCGTTCTGACCTTGTTTCCTTCCTATGACCCCTCATGGGCATAGCCAAGAGGGGGCAGGGGGCAGTTGTCCCCCCCAATAAGTAAAAATCAATGCAAATCTGAAGTTCTGCCCCCCCCCAACAAAAGCCTGCACCCAAACAAAAATCCTGGCTGTCCCCTTCCCCTCCCGTCCTGCT
Source organism: Darevskia mixta (assembly GCA_034641385.1). Taxonomy (NCBI): domain Eukaryota; kingdom Metazoa; phylum Chordata; class Lepidosauria; order Squamata; family Lacertidae; genus Darevskia; species Darevskia mixta. The sequence goes on along the minus strand of JAWWNH010000033.1, from coordinate 2,634,718 downwards.
GGTAGAAAGGTAGCTATTTAAATGTTTTGTTTATAAATATGAAAATTATAAACAAAACATGTTCTAATTTATACAAAATAACAATTACATAAAATGATAGGAACATAATGAAATATTGTTGAAGCAGAAAAACATAGAATCATGGAGCTGGAAGGGACCCCAAGGATAATCTTTCTAGTGCAACCCCCCCTGCAATGTAGGAAAGGTGCACAGGGAGTTCTGTATATATGGGAGTATTTAAAAAAGCAAGTGGTCCTCACTGACCTGGTGCAAAAGTATCTTATCATCTGAAGGAGCCCTGGCTGCCTAGGTAAAACCCTATAGCCCCCCCCCTTACCTGGGAGTAAGGCCAACTGAACTCAGTAGACACTTAGTTATTTACAAGATGCAAGTCAGCAGCACCAGATGACCCCGCTCAGCTAGGCGCTGAGGTGGCTTGCACCTTGCAGAGTCAGGCTCAGGCTGCCACTGGGCACAGCACTGACGGCAGCAACAAGCAGCTCCAGCTCTCCCAGCCCTACCCATTGCCACCCCACCGTCGCACTTACCTGACCTGGGGATTTTGGACCGTGGACTCTACTGGTCAAAACAGGAGCCTCGGCGATTGCCCTCTTCTGCTGGAAACAAACCAGAACTGCTCCAAGAAAGCACACATGGCAAAAAGGAGCTCTAGGCCCTGGTGGGTCTCCCTCTTACCCACTTGTGATTGGCCAAGCAGATAGCCAGCCAATCAGGATTTTTCCCCTTCAATTCTCACATCCCTCTGTGGCCTCCTAGCCTCATGCTGTGCCCCCCCCCATTTATGCGATTCTCACCTGTGCCCCCCATGGGAAATCCTGGGGGCCCCCTGTTGGGAAACACTGGTGTACACTGACAGGCAGAGGCCGTTCCCAGCCCTCTGGAGATGCCAGAGGTTGAAACTGGGACTTCTGCACGCAAAGCACATTTTCACCAAAAACTGTGACCCTCCCCCTTTTATTCCTTCCATAAATAGAAACCAGTGCCCACTGCATTTCCATATTCTTGATGGCACCGAAGAGTGGAGTTCAGGGTGGGGGTACATAGGTAGGCGAGGGCTTGGTTCTTAATGACTAGGCGTTACTAGAAAGTAGAGTTAGCCCCTCTCCCAGTGTGTCTCTGGGTGCTCTTCTGTAACTTTCTCCCAAAGAATGGAATGACAACATTGGGTGCTAGCTTGTAGTAGGGGCGAAATCTGCCAAGATGCCAAATGGATCTGGGGAGGGGGGCTTGTAGAGTGCCCTCGGAAAACAATGATGAGTATTTTGCTGAGATCTCCTTCTGTCACTAAGAGTATGGCAGGTGGGTCGATGACACAAGAGTATCAAATGCTCTCTTAAAGGAGGTTTGGTTGGCTCCATCTGTGCCTACCTTTTGGCAAGCAGCAAAGATACGTTTCATCTCATTGTGCTTTTAGAAAGCTTTTTTCATGGACATTTTGTTTCATTGTATCGCTGCTGAGCATTAAAATTACTTTACTGTAATTGTTGTAAATGTTTATTGCCATGGACATTTTTGTACTGCATTAATTATTTTAAAATTCTAAGTTGCTTTGGTGATTTTTCTTACAAATGGGAAGGTACTTGGAAATGGGTCATAGTTATTGCCACTTTTATATCTCATTCCCCCACCCAGGGAGCTCAAGGCAGCATGCATACATCTTTTTCCTCCTCCGCCATCACCACCCTTTCTCCCATTGTATTCTCACAACCATTGTGTGAAATAGGTTACCCAATAGGGTCTGGTTCAAGATCACTGTTTGTTTCATGGCTGAGCGAGGATTTGAGCCCAGGATCAAGACACGTCCTCCATTACACCACTGCCGCTTTTGCTCAACCTTCCCGTCCTTCATAACTAGGGCTAGGAAAAGAAAGTGATACTCTTAGGAGCCAACATTGAATTTTTAGACACAGCTCTGATGTCTAGACACCAGCTTCTCATTCCTAGGGAGTGCATTGTGCACACTAAAAATATTTGTGTTCTAATAGACAGGCAGGCAGACACATCTGTGAGAAGGGGACACACTACAGTGGAGCACCTGTTTGGCCGCCGTGGATCCCCATGGCATGCACTCTTATATGTGAAGACATCCTAATACTTCTAAAGGGCTTAGTTATACTAGAACTAGCTATTGAAATGATTCTACGTGAAGAGTGTTGGTGTAACATAAAGCTCAAGCTCCTCGTTCCAGTCTTTCCTCTATTATGAAGACACTAAGCAATTTTGGGTGTGCCACTGACTCTCAGCCCTGAATCCACAATATATGAGTAATGTTACTGATCCACCTTTCAGGGCTGTTGTAATGATTACTAAGAAAATCTTTGTGAAGCCTAAGGGTTCACACACTAAGGGTTGGTGTCAGTGTGTGTACCAAATTCCTCTGGAAATTTTAGAACTCTGTGATGTTTTGCAGATACCTAAGCAATTGCTATGACTACCCAGACCTAGCATTTCCAGTTCTTCAAACCAAAGTAATCGTTTGATGAGAGAGCTCAACCCTCTTTGACTATCGGTGGTTATGGCAGGGGGAAGAAGGGGCCCTAACCGGACGTCCTACTGCCGCAATCCTCTCTGTGAAACTGGAGCCACTGGGGGCGCTGGCCATTCCACCAGTTCTTCAGTCACCAGCGTGCGCTCCCGTACCAGGTGGGCATGAACCCCCAGAGACTGTTGGATCATTCTGTCTGATACAGAGTTCTGTCCTATCTGAATTCTCTCTTGCTCCTCCAGCACCCAAAGTTGACCCAGTACAGCTCATCAAGCTTAGCTACTTCTTTTCTCCTGTATACAGTGGCTTAGAAAAGTTGATAGGAAACTGCCATACACCAAGTAAGAGCATTGGTCCAACCAGCTCAGTGCTGTTTGCACTGACTGACAGCAGCTCTCCAGAATTTCAGACAGGTCTCTCCCAGCGCTACCTGGAGATGCCAGGGATCAAACCCTGGGACCTTCTGTACAGCAAAGCAGATGCTCTAGCACTGAGCTATGACCCTTTCTCTAAAAGGGAAATGCTGATTCAAATCTCACCCCAGCCACAAACACACTAGCTGTATCCATCAACCACTGCCTCCACCTGCAGTATGGTGGTAGCAATACTGACCTAACTTGAGGACTGTTAGGGTTTTTCAAGTATGAAACAGTCAGCTTTGAAAAAGCACTGCAAATGCTTGGGATTTCATAAAGACTGCAACTCCCAATGAGAGCACTTTCACTGTGTCCCATTTAGGTCAGGCCCTACTCTAAATCCCTTTGCTGTGCAATATGAGAATTTTTGCCATATGAAACTGGAGGTCTACATGGCACCCACAAGCCTGACTGACCTTAGTGGGAGGCTAGAGAGTGAGGAGGCTGATGCCTTTTAAGAGCCTGGTCATGCTTATATAGCTGTAGGGCAGCCTTCTAATGCTGTGCATCTAAACCAGGGCTGAGGCATCTTTCTCTGGTGCTTGAGATGTTGTTAGACTTCCAACTCCTATCAACCTCAGCCTCGTGTGTTTGTGGCCAGTGCTCAGGGATGGTGGTAGTTACGTACAATCCAGCAATTTACGGAGGATCACAGGTTCTCCATCCCTGCCCTAAACCATTTAGGTCTTTAACGGCTACTGGTGCTCTGAATTCAGTGTTGAATGTGTAACTACTGCAGACACCACCTAGGCCCATAAGCAATCTGGTGGCCGAATTTCTGGAAGTTTCAGGCTCCCTTTAGAAGTATCCCTTTGCAGAAAGCATTACAGTAGTCCAGTCTGGGATACTGTATGGCTGACATGACTGATTCTGTTGTTTTTAATTATTTTGTCTTGAGCTGCCATGGGTTTCAAAAAGGCGCTGCAAATGATTTACAAAACTTAATAGTATCATTATTATTATTGCTGTGAGACATTGGCAATGCAGGCACATCACCCTTTCTTGCTTTGGGAAAGTGCACCATAGTGGCATTGAAGGGAGGGCAAGACGGGTGGAGTAGAGGGCATGGAGTGGGGGGCTGCTTATGGCACAGAGGAGGGGAAATTGGGAGAACGCAATACATTGGTACAAAAAGTGGCACATTCATGTTAGCAATTTCAGGCCTAATTGTTAGGTGGATGGATCTGGATGCTTGCATTCAGAAGTTTTCTGAGCTGTCTTTTTTCCTTCTGCCCCTCTTCCCCTGTAGGAGTGGCTCAGGGACGGGTCTTTCCAGCCCTCCTCTGGCAACCCAGACAGTGGTTCCCCTCCAGCACTGCAAGATCCCAGAGCTGCCCATTGAGAGGAGCATCTTGTTTGAGCTCCAGCTCTTCTTCTGCCACCTTATCGCCCTCTTTGTCCACTACATCAACATCTACAAAACAGTGTGGTGGTACCCACCATCACACCCTCCATCCCATACCTCATTGGTGAGTATCTTGATATCTTGCTGCTCACTTGCAAGATCACAAAATCACATTGATAAGGTCAAGAAAAGTATAAACATATATACGCAAAATAACACTAAAGCTTTTTTTATTATTCTCTAAAAGCTTTCTTAAAGAGGAAGACCTTGCCCTGCTTCCTTGAACACCTATTGACAGAACATGTTATAAGAGGACAAGTTTTGCTGTAAAAGATGTTCATTAAATAATCAGAAACTGAAAACAGCTGCTTCAGTTCATATTTATGACTAGTAGCAAAGCTGGCTTCAGAGATCTGATCAGGCATTTGCCAGCGCCCAGAAGCATCATGGAGCACACTTTGCATGGAATAGCCAAGAAGGTCAGGTTTGTTCTGTGAATTCTAGGATTGCACTCCCAACCTCTTTCAGATTAGGCAGGTCCACAAAGGTTCCTTGACTGCGGGTGGTGGCAGGCAGTATCCTAATGCTGTGGGTGTTGTGAGGCAAACCTCTCCAGTTCTGTGGTCATAGAACATTCACCCATATGAGTTAGAATTAAGGCAAAAAAACCCCCAGGTGGAATTCAGCTCAAAGAAGCAGTAAATCTTGGAGTGAGTGAACCTGCCCTTAGTCTTCATGAAGTTGGATCTTTGGTGGGTTCTTTTTTTCTGCTATAACTTCTCATATGTTTCCCAGTGGCCCATGGAAGCCTCTCCATTTTCATTTTTCTATAAGCTTGTGGGCCAATCAGGTCCTCTTTTTCTGTTTCTGCTTCTTCCTACAGAATTTTCATCTCATCGACTTCAACGTCCTGGCAGTGACAACCATTGTTCTGGCAAGGAGGTTGATTGGTGCTATCGTGAAGGAGGTGAAGGAGGTAGAGGCCTGGAGCCCCCCACCCTATCTGGGGGGTTACTCGCTTCCTGTATTTAAGCCTGTACTTGTTTCAGCTTTTCTTTATTATGTAAAGAGCAGCTGTGCTCTGTGGCAGCCTCCATTCATTCCAGTGGATATGTCTATTACTGGCTTCCCATAAGCAAGCAGGGATTAGCACTGGTGAGCTTCTGTAGGGAGGGAGTTCCAAAAAACAAGACCCATTATGTCCTTTCACCCCAGTCTGTAAAGCATGGCCTTCCTTGACTGTCTTAATGGGTGCAGAGAGACCACAGATGGAGTAAAGCAGTCCTTAGTGGATGTTTGGCTTAAGGCACATAACAGGGCAATCCCAAGCATGTTTATTCAGAACTAAGTCCCTTTGAATTCATTGAGACTTAGTGAATATGCTTAGAGTCTGCAACCCTAGAACTGGGAATTCTGAAGCACTGCTGATTTTTCCCAAAAGGAAGAGGGAATATATCCCCACAAGATGGGGTGATGTTTGCCACTTTGGGAGATTTTAAAAGAGAATTGGACAAATTCATTGAGAATAAGGCTATCAGTGGTTGCTAGTCATGACGATGGCCTTCAGTATTGGAGGTGGGATGCCTTGGAATTCCAACAACTGGGGAACATGAGAGTGCTGCTGAGCTTGTGTCCTGCTTATGGGCTTCTCACAGGCATGTGGCTGGCTGGCCACTGTTGAAACATAATGCTGGACTACATGGGCCTTTGGCCTGATCCAGCAAGCCATACCCGTCTTATCTTCCTCTTCCTCCTCCCAGGCTTCTCATACTGGCAAAGTCTCTCTTCCACGCTCTGTTTTCCTGGTGATCACTCGTTTTGCTGTCCTTACTGGGGCAGGTTGGAGTTTGTGCCGATCCATAATCCACCTCTTCAGGACATACTCATTTCTCAACCTCTTGTTCTTGTGCTATCCGTAAGTACCAGAAAACCCTTCTCATATGATTCTAAGTTGCTTTGGGTTGCCTTGGGCAAATAAATAATAACAGTGAGAAATTTCAGAGCTCCTCTCTTTCTGTCCTTCCCAGGTTTGGCATGTACATTCCCTTCCTGCAGCTGAACTGTGACTTCCGCAAGACTGGCCTCTTCTCCCAAGTGGCCAACATTGGCCCCCGTGACACAGGTGAGGTCAGCTCGAGGGGCAAGGACTACCTATCTGTTCTGAAGGAGACCTGGAAGCAGCACACCCGGCAGTTGTATGGGATGGAAGCCATGCCCACCCACGCCTGCTGTCTCTCCCCGGACCTGATCCGCAACGAGGTGGAGTACTTGAAGATGGACTTCAACTGGCGCATGAAGGAGGTGCTGGTGAGCTCCATGCTCAGCGCATACTATGTGGCCTTTGTGCCCGTCTGGTTTGTGAAGGTATGTGAACAATGAGTGAGTTGCCTCTGCAGCACAAAATCTAATTGAGGGCGGACTTTTTCGACCCAGGGACCGCACTTCCTTCTGAGGAACCTTTCAGAGGTTTTGTGCCCGTGGTGGGCGGAGCCAGAGGCAAAAGTGGGCGAGCGATGAATGCAGATTTTGCCTTTGTACAGCAAGCTAGTTTCTACACACAATGAAGTACTGACAAAACAGATAATGTGGGAAACAAACACATAAACTGAAACATAAATTAACACAAACATTTCTTTTGTGAGTGGCAACCTGGAAGGAAACAAAAGTGGATATTGTTGCCTTTGTATTTCTCATTATTTACTTGCTCTTCTTTAAAGCAGGCAGTCAGGCTTGGCAGCTTTTCAGAAGTTGGGGTCTCTGTTTTTGTACATGTGTGGTCTTTGTTCCTGTTGGGCCACAGATGATTTGCATGAGTGTGTTTTGTTTAGGCAAAGGCAGCAAATGGTGTCAATAGCTAGCAACTCTTTGAAATTTTGTACATTCTGGCCTCCTCTGCCACCACCTGTGAAATAGAGTGGCCCAGGAGTTGGCCATCCCTGCTGTAGAACGTTCTCACAAACTCACTGCCTTGCACCTACAAAAGCAGTTCTCTTGGTAGATGCAGATTAGATTGGTTTACTGTATTTTGTGGAGGTGAAAGGCCAGCTCTAAAGATGCCATGCCTCTGCCTAACATCTGTGTGTGCTCTCTCTCCCGCCTTGCTTTCCTACAGAATACCCAGTATTACGACAAGCGATGGTCGTGTGAGCTGTTCCTCTTGGTCTCCATAAGCACCTCTGTCATCCTCATGCAGCATTTGCTGCCTGCCCGCTACTGTGACCTCCTCCACAAGGCTGCAGCCCACCTGGGCTGCTGGCAGAAGGTTGACCCAGCACTCTGTTCCAACGTGCTACAGCATCAGTAAGCAGATCTCTGATCATGGCTCCCATACTCTTTCTAAAAACATGTCTGGGGCTGGTAGGTATCTGCAGGTAGCTTATGTGCAACCTCAACATTGGTCTGAGTAAACTGAGAGGGTGTCCTGGGACACACAGGGTGTGATGAGCAAGCTGCCTCTCGTGTGAGTTCTTGCTCTCACTGAGCCTTAATCGGTTTCTAAAGAACACCCCTTGAAAGGCACCGGTTGACACCATTGGGTATCCTTGGACAACTGCCCCTTTGCTCTTCTATCCATGCCTTCTTTAAGGTGTGTATCAAAAGCCGAATCAGATCAAAAGAGAGAAACATACACACACCAGTAAAAACGAGTGCTTCCCTTTTCATCCTGGCATACCTGGTCACATGAAGCAATAGCAGAAGCAGGTAGGGTGAAAATATTAGGTTGCCAGCATTTGATTTGGCCTAAATCCTGTGCATATGGGTGCCTTTTTCCTATTTTTGTCAAGCTATCAGATATTGCTTTGAGCCCAACTAGCAGTGCACGAAGGCAGCAGATCTCCACTGTTCATTGATCCCCGACTGGTACTCAAAGCCTGCCATTCCTTAGCCTGGGGAGCTTTTATGGCAGGCATAGTCCTTGTTGGGCTCTGACTTCAAAGGCTTTAAAAGGGAAGATGATGATAAGAGATTTCAACACCTTTTGCATAAAAGTAAATAGCTGGCAGCCCTAGGAAGATGTTCTCCACACACAACGTGCACGCCCACACCCACACCTGAAATAGCACTATCAGGAGTAGCTCATGTCTGCAATTTCATGTCTAGGTAGATGGGTTAGAACAGACTTCTCTAAGCTGGTGCCCTTGTTTATTGACTGGTGGGAATTATAGTCCAAAACATCAGTGACTTGCTCTGCAGTTCTCTGAGTGCTTCCTTGGGACAATTCACCATTACACACAGTGGGACTGAGTCTATGAAGTTTTCCCATCTCTCTCCTCCCATCTCAGGTGCCTCTTAATTTATTTTTCAGGTGGACCGAGGAATGCATGTGGCCCCAAGGGGTGCTAGTGAAACACAGCAAAAATGTGTACAAAGCCGTCGGCCACTACAACGTGGCTGTGCCTTCAGATGTCTCCCACTTCCGGTTTCATGTAAGCTTTTGCTCTTTTCCAATACAGAATGATGAATGCATGACTGAGTGAGCTGGCATCCTTCTAAGGAGCCCAGGGGTGTGAGGTTCAAGGTAGAACCTCTTCCCGTTTATCCTCACAGCAACCCCTATGTGAGGTAGTTTAATCTGCGACAGAGAGAGTGATTGGGTCAAAGAGTTTTAAGCATAGACACACTAATCGCTTATGCATTCTGTCTGGTGGGCTACCTAAAGGAGCCACATTCTGCAGCCAGAACTCTACAGATCTTTAGGGAGCAGGCACAAATGCATAAATTTGCCTGGTTGCCAGATCAGTGCTTTTAAGAACATAAGAAGGACCTTGCTGCTAGATCAGACCGAAGGCCAACCAGATGCCTGTGAGAAACCCACCAGCAGAACTTGAGCACAACAGCACTTTTCCTTACCTGTGATTCCCAGCAACTGGTATTTGGAGTCATGCCACCTCCAACATAGAACATAGCCACCATGGCTCTTCAGGCATTTCTTTCTGGCCTAAGTAAGCATGTGAAGGGGTCTGCAGGGATGAGAGTGCTAAGCTGTGCTCTCGTGGCCATTCCTGCCACCCTCTGTGAATCAGCAGGTCCCCAGTGCACATGGAGGCTCCCTTTGCTTTCAAAACCTTTTGTTTTTCCAGAGTTCTGAAATACCCAGGAAGCCTCTCTGAGTACAGTTTGTTGTCCAGCCTCATGGCGAGAGCACAGATACTGGGGTGGTGGATGAACTGGCACATTTTCCCCTTCCCCGACCTGCTCACATAACGTGGAAAGAAGAATGTCTGAAGAGGAGTCGGTAGGTAGGTAGGTAGGTAGGTAGGTAGGTAGGTAGGTAGGTAGAAAGAAAGAAAGAAAGAAAGAAAGAAAGAAAGAAAGAAAGAAAGAGAATAAGAATAAGATGTTACTATACCAAGGTGAAATCATAGCAGTGCAACAGCTAGCATAGAAGAACTGATGCCCTGAAATTAAACTGATGCCTGTTTAATTAAAAGAACAGAAAATTCAGCATGGAGAATTCAAGGTGGAGAGAGAGGGAGTTTGTCTTAACCTCAACCAAGGAAAGCTGTGTCTGTAGCCCCTGCCAGTTGCCCAGGAACCAAAGAAGGGAGAGAGAAGGGCCTCTGAGGCCAGTATTAATGCTCAGGCAAGCCCATAAGGCAGGCACCCCCAAACCCGGCCCTCCATATGTTTTTGGACTATGACTCCCACCATCCCTAGCTAACAGGACCAGTGGTCAGGGATGATGGGAATTGTAGGCCAAACATCGGGAGGGCCAAGTTTGGGGATGCCTGTCATAAGGTGAAGACAACCTGTTCACATCCCCTTTAGGGCTTCAAAAGTTAATACCAGCACAATTTGTCTCCTGTGGATAGAGGGTGCACCCTAGAAAACACCCAACACTCTTCTATGGCTGCAGGTTGCAGGGAATGATCAGTAGTGGCTGGAGTTCAAGGACATTTGTCTGCCATTGCTGAACCCCTGATGAACTGTTTGAGAATCACTGCAATAATGGTCTCCAGATTCAAATGCACACCTGCATTTACTTTAGAATGCACTTAAATAGATTTAATCGTTTTAACAAAAGAGCAGGGTTCCAGTCCTCTTGCAGACAAAAGTCTAGGCCAGCCTTCATCAACTTGGTGCCCTCCAGATATTTTGGACTACAGCTCCCATCAGGCCCAGTCAGCACAGCCAGTGGTCATGATTATGGGAGCTTGGGAGTCCAAAAGGATTATGGGAACTTGGGAGTCTGGAAGGGCACCAGGTTGGGGAAGGCCGGCCCGGGCAGTTCCCAGGAAATCGCCGATGCCTCACCCATCTCTGGGCCGTCCAGTTCTTTTTCAGCAAACCCCTGCGGATCTTAAACATCCTGATTCTCCTCGAAGGAGCCGTCATCTTCTATCAGCTCTACTCGCTGATCGTGTCAGAGAAGTGGCACCAGACCATCTCGCTGGCCCTGATCCTCTTCAGCAACTACTATGCCTTCTTCAAGCTCCTGCGGGACCGGCTAGTGCTGGGCAAAGCTTACTCGTACTCCACCACCAGAGACACTGATCAGAAGCTCAACTGAAAGCCTTGCACGAGCAGGCAAACCAACTCTTGCCACTTTGTCGGGAGGAGCCGGAGATGCTTCTGCCGCCCTGGGCACCTGCTCCTCCCTGCTTGAGAAGGAGGCTGCCACCACAAGGGTGCAGGAGGGCGGTGCTTGGACGGCAGTGTGCAGCAGTCAGGCCGGCCCTGAGCTTTGTATGTTCGTTTTTTTACACTGCTTTTTGTCTTTTTGTTTTGTTTTGTTTTTCTTTGATAACTGATACGATGAGGTAAATATCTTATTTTTATACTCCCAGCTGTTGTCAGCCTGGTTTGTCCAGTAGCAAGAGCAAAGCAGCAGGTCCTTGGTTTAAATCTCGGAGCTGGTCTAGAGAAGTGGCGAAAAGCCTGACCTGTTAGCCAAGCAAAAGTCCCCTGTTCAAATCTTGCCTCTGCTACAAACTCGGTAGGTGGACTTAGGCCACTCTTCTTTCCTCAGCTCCCCACCCTCCATGGGCCCCAGTCTGCAGTATGAAGTACTGCTGGCCCGCCTTGCAAGGCAATTGTGAGGATTACTGAATCAATGGAAGTTGAAGCAGTTTGAAATTGCTGAGATAAACCCTCTTAATGCTTTGGATTTTTTCTCGCTTATCTAGCACCCTGGACATTTGTGGCACTTTGTGCAGTAATATTAGCAAGCATGACAGTTGCCTGCCCAAATGTAATGAAACTCGAGGAGCTAGAGAAAAGGACCACTAAACTGATTAAGGATTTTATGGGGGCGGGGGGATCTTTAGGAAGAAAGAGAGCAATTAGAAAGGGCAGGGCATGTGGAGCTAATAAAATATTGCTGTGGTGAGAACTGAAGCAGGTTTGTAGGATTACAACTTGAATCATAGAATTGTAGAGTTGGAAGGGACCCCCAGGGGTCATCTAGTCCAACCCCCTGCAATTGGTGCAAAGCAAATGAATGGAGAAAAATGGTGTGCACGCATTCTCAGTGCTAAGTTCCTGAAAGTGTAGGCGACACATGGAAATGGCCTCTAGAGTTGCCAGGGACTTATACAGGTTTCTCAAACCTGGAACCCTCCAGCTGTTTTGGGCCGGCTAGCACTGATAGGAAGCCTGCTCTTAACAGTTGCTGGGCACAAACAAGCTGGACAGCTCAAGGGGGCCCCATCAGTTGGCATACTGTGCCTCTCCATCCTCAGAGCTACAGCCTCTTCCCTCCACCCGTATGCCATCGCCTTTCTCTGCTACCCACAGGGTAGGCCAAACTCCCTCTCATTGTTGTTGTTTGCGGTGGCACACTTTTTGCAGTTCCAGAGGGAGCTGCATACCCTCCAGTCTGATTGGATTGGCGCTTTCCGTACAGAGCGTGGCTTGCACAGCAGGAGCAAATGGCCACCAGGTGGCAGTTGCTGCAAGGTCTCGTTCCAGATCTCTCTTTGGTGACTTGTTGCTAGGGCTCTCACCATTTTCTATCCCAGAAGCAAGGGGGCTGTTGTTTTCGCTGCATATTTTGCCAACTGAAGTGGCAAGCAGCCCTTCTTTAAACAGCAGTTACACCTCCACTCCCTGGGGCTCCTGTCTGATGCTAACTTTCTAAAAAGCAGGGGAGCGGGGTGTTGCATGGCCTTCATACATAATTACCTTCTTCTTTGAGGCACAGCATTCAAGAGCAATAGAGGGACTAGAAAGCAGTTGTGGTTAGTCATTGCGCAGGAATGGAGAGGTAGATCTTTCCAGAGTGGGTCATCTCCCCACCTCTTGGACGTGAGAACTTGGGGCACATAATACCTCTGTCTTTCCAGGATTCAGCTTTATTGTATTGACCCAAATCCAGCTCATTGCCACCTCCAAGCATTGTTCTAACACCTCAGTCACCTCTCCTGATTTGGATAGAACACACAGAGAGAGATGGGTGTCATCTGCATATTGATGGTATTTCAGATCTCCTGATGAGAGCTCCCAAAGGCTTCATATAGATGTCAAAGGACATGAGGGACAAGAAGGAACCCTGTGGGTCACCCCAGGTCAACTCCCAGAAGCCTCCCTTAACTTCTTTCTGAAAGTGGCTCTGTAGGTAGGAGTGGAGTTATGAAGCACAGTGCCCCCACCTCCCTGTGATGCTTCAAAAGGATACTGCGGTCAGTATCAAAAGCCACCAAGAGATCAAGGAGAACCAGCAGGGCTGCATTCCCCCATCTCTCTCCCAACAAATTAATTAAATGTCATCAATTAGGGTGACCAAGGCAATTTCAGTGCCACGGCCAGGCTTGAAGCCAAGCTGGAATAGCTCCAAGTCATCCGTTCCCTCCAGGCATGTCTGAAGCTGAACTGCCTTCACCTTTTTGAGCACCTTCCCCAAAAGAGGGATAGTCGCCACTGGACAATAGTTGGTTAACAACTTGCTTGTTAAGCCGAGGACTGGGGATAACTGACCAATGCTGTGAAGAGCTGGTGAGGGAACATCCTCCCCCCCCTTTTCCTCTCTGTGTCCCCAACACCACCACCACTTTGTGTCCTTTGATGCTTCCCATCCGGCTGTCTTTGGCCTGGAGGCTGCTTCTTGGCTGGTGCCCTCTTGCCTTCACCCACTGTAGATGCGCAAAGTTATCAAGCCAACAGCTGGTGGGTGATGCTTTCAGCCGGTGCAAGTAGAACTGGAGCCTCTTCCTTGCTGTGCCTGGATCTTCAACCTGGTTTTGCGTATAGATCCAGCTGCTCGGCCATTGTCCCGCTCGTTCCTGTCGTCGCCTGCTCCTGCTTCGTCGAAAATCTCACCAGACAAGAGTTCTTTTCAGCCCCACCTCAGGCTTGCACGAGTCCCCGCCTTGTTCCAAGGGATTGGGAGGAGGAGGAGGAGGAGGAAGACTTGGTGCTGCTGCTGCTGCTTCGCAAAGCCCCTTTCCCACTGCAGCTCAGAGGACTCCCGCTGGCTATCTAGGCCACCAGGGCACCATCTGTCCCTAGCAAGATTATTGCAAATGAAATAAGAAAAGTCTTAGCCCAGAGATTAAAATATTTAATAGACATGTTTGTTCCACAGAGAAGACTGCCCTTCCAAGAAGGGAGCTGGCTGGTTGCCCTCAGCACTTTCCTTGAGCTGGCCTTTCACACTTGCCCCAGCAGGGCAAGCAGGAGGCTGGAGAAAGAGCCAGAGCTCAGTGACAGAGCATCTGCTGGTTCAGTCCCCAGCGTCTCCAGAGCTGGGAGAAATTCGCTACCTGAAATCCTGGAGCAAGAGTGCTGCCTTTCCGTGTAGATAATACCAAGCTAGATGGACCCAACAGTCTGAGTCTGTATAAGGCAGCTTCCCATATTCACTTTATTGGGAGTAGGTGCCATTGAACCTAATGAAGCTTGCTTCTGTGTAAATGTGCATAGGATTAGGCTTTGTTACTCTCCCCGTGACATCAGCTGTCTCAGGTGATGGTGCAATGTATATAAATCTACAGGCAAAATTAATTTTGGGGATTTCCTTGGAGAGCAGCTGCCAGTCAGTGTAAACAGTACTGAGGTAGATGGACTTGTTGGTAGCTTCCTATTGCAGCTTTTAAGCTTTGCTGCTAGGCCAGGCCAGGAAGGAAATGCCTGTAAAGCAGAGGGATGGGGTTCTTAAACGTTGGGCACACTTTTTCCATAATGATGCCAGCCTAGTTCCTCTGCTCTGCCATCGCAAATGGTTCACTTCTATCATAAGAGGTGCTGGGCTCAAGCCTTTGGGGAAACGCTGTCCTCCAATCCCAGGTGTGAATGGGCAGGCACAGCTGGTTAGCTCTTTGGCAAGGGATTCGGACTCTATGCATGCTCAGAAGCAATTGAATTGCCACACTCATTGCTCAGCTTGCAGCCTGCTGCTGACGGCGTTTTTGAGGCTGAACCTCGCCACCTATTAATGAGGATGGAGGCAAGCCTGGTCCACTGAAAATTTGCAGGTGAAAAGTCTACACAACTTTGCTGGGAAGATTGCCAGTTTAAAAGTGCGGTAAGAGATACGTAACTTCCCAAAAGTGTCCTGAACATTTAGCAGTGTCCTGTTTTTGCTTTTAAAACAAACAACTTGTGGCAGACACACTTGAGATCCAACACTGAGGCTCTTCATCACTTTTAACTGCTTCATTGGCGTTCTTCATGCCCTCCACCAGCCTGGGCCAAAATAATGTTACTACCTAGAAACTGCCTGCTCTGTGTGTGGAAGACCTTCTCCTGCATCCAGATGGATTGTGAGGCATGCTTGGGTTTCTTGGTGATGGCTGAGATGCCATGTGCCCCAGAGCCACGCTCATCTCTGTTCTTTCTTCGAAACACTTGAGGACTGGATCCTGACACGGAAAGCCAGTTCCTGAACTAGCAGCAATCCTTCGCCAAGAGAAAAAGCTAATACCTGTGTACAGGGTGGTGGTTTTTTGAGGACAGCGTTATTTTGGAAAGAAGTTTCTCGTGGGTGGGCTTGATTTGCACACCTGTGTCCATCCCTTGACCAAGCACGGACTCAAACGCATGGATAGTCCGTCCCAGATTTAGTACCTCAAGAGATAATTATTTCAATCATGGTCATTTTGCTTGTAGCTGGGTGCAGTGTGGCGCAGCATAACACAAAGTGTAGAGAGCTCGTGTAATATCCACGTACGTGTGAATCAGATCTCGCTCACCCTGCCCAGTTTGGTTCCTTTTATCATTCCAGAAGTTTATTCTGAACATCTCACTCTTCTTTAGTTCCGGTTTAAATAAAAGAGTTCATAGAACTAATTCTGGATTTGGAGCACATGGAGTTTCCCCTTGCTCTCAGTTCATAGGCATCTCCCCCTTTGCTCACATGAACATGGATAAACCTCTGCCAGAAAAAGAAAAGCAACTTTGATGTGGTTATATGTAGGATTGTTTCAATATTCTTTTTGTGCACTATTTTTGAGGCAGCCAGGGCATGAAGGCAAAAGCCGTCTACTTTTCTGTACGGGTGTATGTGGTTTTCAGGAGAAAACCAGGCAGTGTGTATGTGTGGGCAATGTCTAGTCCAGGCTTCCCAAAACTCTGGCTGATGGGGATTGTAGTGTGAAATATCGGGGGGGGGGGGCCACCAGCTTCAGGAAGCTTGGCCTGTTTGAAAACCTGATAGGAGCATTTAAAAATGATATACCCCTACTTAACAAAAGGAAAAGGGATCTTCGTCATTGGAACCTTGGGGGTGTTGTCCCACAATTCTGACTCAGGGTCCCAATCCCCTGGGATGTTCTCCTTGCACACAGGCAGATGGTGGGGAAGAGTTACGGGCAGACAGAGGTGCCCGGACTGGCCCAGCTATTCCTGCCAGTCGGAAGTTGCTCCTGGATGCAGGCACTAGTGGGCACCAGAGCACTGCTCCTGCCTCTGCTAGGAGACAGAGTCATGAAGGCGGCATCATTCTGTCCAACCTGCAGCAGCACAGAGAAATGGGGTGTGTTCCCCAAAGGCAATGAAGAGCAGAGAAGGAATAGTTGGGCAGTGCAGGGAGAATGGCAGTGGGAAAAGGTGGGGTTGGAGGAAGGAGATATGGGCAATACTACACCATGTGAGAAGCCACAACCACCTCTGCTATTAGGCAGCTGATTGATTGTTATTGATTGTATTACTGTTGTTTTCTTACTGCCAGTAAGGGGTGCTTGTGGAATTTTCTGCCTCAAATGCCAAAACAACTTACCTTTGGTACGGTGCACATTGACTTTGGAGAAGGGGGGAGAGCAGGCATCACTTGCTATGCTGCCTCTGGCATCAAAATGACTTTGGCTGACCCCTCTGCGCACACAGCCCAGGGAAATGCAGTGAACGCAGGGGGAATTCCTGGGATCCTAGTTCCATCCATCCTGCATTATTCCCTTCTCTCTATTGAGCCAACAGAACCTGCGCTGCATGTCCACATGCTACTGCTGACAGTTTGCTACAGAGCAGTTAAATATTTGTGAATGTATCATTCCAGACCAGCCAAGGGCTAAGGTTGGGTTTAGAAGTGACAGGTGGCAGGCAGGCGAAAGGTGTCATCACTTCCTTTCCCTCATCGTCAAGCAATCCAGCAGAGAAGGGGAAGCAGTGGGCTTCCACTGGTGCTCAGCTCATCAGGACTGAGCTCCCCTGATTTGTTTTCAATGCTCAGAACTGAGCAGATGGATATGTGGGGAAGAGGGTGTCTATGAGTATATACAGTGTGCTGGACAACAGGCTAATTTA
Organism: Darevskia mixta; assembly: GCA_034641385.1. NCBI lineage: Eukaryota > Metazoa > Chordata > Lepidosauria > Squamata > Lacertidae > Darevskia > Darevskia mixta. The sequence goes on along the minus strand of JAWWNH010000033.1, from coordinate 2,617,773 downwards.
CACACACACACACACACACACACACACACACACACACACTATTGATATTTTATGTATTTATACAACTATTTCCATGCTGCCATGTCATAAAAAATCAGGGCAGCCTACAGATAGCTCCATTGGTAGAGCATGAGACTCTTAACATCAGGGTCATGGGTTCGAGTCCCACATTGGACAAAATATTCTTGCATTGCAGGGGGTTGGACTAGATGACCCTTGTGGTCCCTCTCAAAGCTACATAATTCTATAAAATGTCATTAAAAACAATGCAAATATTTATTAAAGTGACTGGCTAAAATAAAATAAACAACTGCATAGACCTGTTGGCATAAAATGGAATTTGAGAGACACCTTGAAGTCAAAAGCGAGGCTGCCTGCTGAATCTGCTGGGAGAGCGTTCTACACCATGGGACCAGCAGAACTGTGTGCCTGGCTTCTAGTGGAGGCGAGTCAGGCCTCTGTAAAATGCAGGGGTTGGAGGACACTTTCAAGCCAGGCCTGTGAAGCAGGGATAGTTAGGGGTGCAACCTGGAGAGATTGAGATTGGGCCAGATTGAAAGGCCTGGAGGGCTGCATCCAGCTCCTGAAGTTCCCCACCCGGCAACACTAAGGGGCTGAGCCTCCGGGTAACAAGGTGTGGATTCAGTGCTGAATTCACTGCCCACTGCTGGGAGGGCTGTGCCCTCTGGTTGCCCACTCCCCCTCTGGACTTGCGATGCTACCTGTGTCTGGGTGGGAGCAGCCTCGTTTCCAGAGGGGCTTGTCAGCCCACCTTGCGCTTGATCTGGCATGTCGGCCTCATGATGGCGGCAAACCCCACAGGCACTCACAGGAGCTGGCTGCCAGTTTCTGTCCAAGGATTTCCCCTCTTGCTGCGGGCATCTTTTCCCAGACGAGAGAGAGAGAGAGAGAGAGAGAGAGAGAGAGAGAGAGAGAGAGAGAGAGAGAGCTTCTGAATTTGTAATTAAAGCTTTTATCAGGATCCCTGGTGCTGGGCCAAGGTTTGGGGGAGAAACGTTCCTTGTCTCCTCTCCGTTCGAGTGAGCAGACTCGTTCTTCAACTCTGTGCTCGCCACATCTGGGATTTTTTTCTTTTTTCCTGAACATGGCCCCACATGCTTGGATTTGCAGCGTAGGGACAGGCTGTGGGAAAACCCAGAGGGGAGAGTTATTTTATAGTCTCTGCTTGGGGGAAGAAGGTTTAATATCAACTGTATTGAACTGTGAGCTAGAAATTAATTGCAAGCCTTAGACACACAAACACACCTCACAAAAAAACCCAAAACATTCCATATCTTTGTAGGATGATCCAATATAATTTTGACTGGACCAGTCAAAGGTGCTGAAACCAGGGTGATGTAGCTTCATCTGCTACATGACTCTGCCTGCCTGCCTGACCTGATGCAGCAAAATCATCCGACTTGTGCTTTGATGGCATCGGAAGGGGTTGATGGGAGGTGTAGTCCAAAACATCTGGAGGGTACTCGGTTATGGGGTGGGGGCTGCTGTAAGGAGAGGCTTTTGAGGAGGACAGCCTGTGCTCCTCAAACGCAGGGGCTGCACCAATTCTGTGCTTGCACTATAGCTTGTGCTAGATCATCCATCCATCCATTCATAAAACACCTATGCCAAAGGGGCCCTCCCAAGGCAGAATTCATTTCTGTTCCAAGACTATCACCAACTGGCTCTTTGCTGACAGAGCTTTGTTTCCATCAAGAGACTGGGGCAGGGTGACACTTGCTTTGGGATCCACATCTACTCCTGGAATCACAGAATTGTAGAGTTGGAAGGGGCCATGGGGGTCGGGTCATCTAGTCCAACCTGCTGTGATGCAGGAATCTTTCCCCCAATGGTGGGGGCTGAAACCCACAACCCTGAGATTATTGTCCTACCAACTGAGCTATCCCAGCTGAAAAGCCCTAGCTCCATACCCAGAGGCCTGGGACGGGCTCTCCATCTAGCCACCATGCCCCCCCCCCAGCTAAAGGCCATGGGATGGGAGATTTGGGTTCTAGGGTTGATGTGGGCAGCACCTTTGACTCCACTCCTCCCTGGGCTTTCTGGGCCACGACCTTCCAGCCTTTCTTGCCAGTTCCCTACTTTCTTGCCAACGCGCTTTCCTGTTCCCATCCCTCTAAGGCAGTGTTCCCCAACCTTGGGCCTCCAGCTGTTTTTGGACTACAACTCCCATCATCCCTCGCTAGCAAGACCAGTGGTCAGGGATGATGGGAATTGTAGTTTGAAAACAGCTGGAGGCCCAAGGTTGGGGAACACTGCTCTAAGGTAGTAGGGGGCAAATCATAGGCAGATAGGCCACCTCCCCACACTATTCTCTAGTGTGTGTCCTTTGTGATGTGGCCCCCATAGGGGAGCCTGACCTATTACAGCCGGTCATGACAAGTCCAGTTCACATTCTGCCAGCCAAAACAGGCTCTCAATGAGCAAAGGCAGTCAGGGTGGGAGAGGAACGCAGCAGCCAACAAGTAAGTGGGCCCTTTCCACCTCAGATTGCAAACTCACTAGACGGGTGTGGGGGGGGGAGGGTGGGCAATATGTCGAAATCAACAGCTGAAGCTTTGCGCAGCATGCAACTTTTATTGCTTGAAAGAGTGACAACTAAAAGCACAGTAGTGGGTTGAGATGTTGGCAACCCTCTTTCCGCCACGTCTGTACAATTGTTGGGTTCCCAGCCCTTCCCTTCTCTTGGAACGGAGGCATGAAGGTGGCACTGCAGTGTTGCTCCAAGCGTCACAGAGTGGCACAACAGCGCAGGCATCTCGCAGTCTAGCCTCTCTACTCCCACCTTCCTTCCAGCCAGCTAAAAATAGCTCACAGGAGCAATGGGGAAAGCAGTTCAGGTGCAGTCTGAATGTTGCTTTCCTGTCACTCAGTCAGCAATAAGGCCCAGCTGCAGCTACTGGAGCCACCAGCCTGCAAGTGGATCCTGCCCGGCTCGGCATGGCAGACATGAGCACACAAGAAGTTTCTCTTTGGGTTTCAAGGAGAGGCTTTTGGGCTTTCTCAGTGACAGAGCAGGTGGCTCTTGGCTTGTGTTTATAAGGGTTAGGGGTGTGCAATCCTGAACACGCATCCTTGGAAATGAGGGTGAGTTTGCCAGAGTTCTTTGCTACCCTAGTCAAATTATAATTCCCTGCCCATTAAATGCCATCTTCAGTGAGCTATCCAGAATAGCGTTTTTAACTGCACAATTATTTTCAATATACTCGACAAAAATACCTGTTCTTCTTGTTCTCTTATTCAACTTGTTAGACCTGCTAATTCTGCATATTCTACCATCTTAAATTGCCAATCTTCCTTACTAGGGACCTCTCTCACTTTACATTCTGGGGCTAATCAGATCCGAGCCACTGTTGTTGCCTACATGAACAGGGCAGCCTTGCCCCAGGCTGCACCAGCCAGCGCAGCATCTCCCAAGGCAGCCAGAGGCAGAGACCAGTGAACAAAGGTAGGAGGGGGAGGAGGCGAATGGGCAGATGACGGGGTCAGTGGGATGTGGAGGTGCCCCAATTTGCCCTCTTTAAACGTCGGGGGGGTATGAGAATGTGGCTGGCTGGCGACTAACTCATTAAGAAGATGAATAGCAACATATAATTTCTGGAGGTGGAGCCACATCACCCTGTCGCAGCGAAACCAATAGGCTGTCTTGGCACTGCCGTTCTGCTTTCCATCTTTATCTGCTCTCTTTTGCCACGATTACGCGAATGGATGTTTTCTTTTTAAACGGGGTTCTTTTGTAGCCCACCCTGGGGTTGCCTGCTATGAAGGGCAGGTTGAAAATATTTTCAGTAAGTATGTTAAAAAGGAGGTTGTGGCGCCTGAAAGATTAAACAGATCTTTCAAGTGCCAGGAGCACTCTTTCTTGCTTTTAACAAATTATAGAATAATATATCAGTAGACGCTCTCTTTCAATATAGCGCACAGCTCATGAACATGTAAGAAAGCATTATTGCAGCAGCATATTGCAAGAATGCAACTGCAAGAATGGCATCCATCTGCGCTGCATTGCTTGCAAAATTCCCAGAATGCTCAAATGAGTGGGGGAGTAGAGATCGACCGGTGGATTGTTTTTGAACATGGTTCATTTTTGGGCATGCACCAAGCTGCCCGAACCTTCCTGCCCTGCTAAGCAGCGATGGCCTCCCTCTCTGATTTCCTTTTGGAATCTGACTCTGGCTACAAGGCCCAAACATCCGTGCCAGGCGAGGCCCTGCTCCCAAACGCAGCCGCCATTTCTGCATCAGCGTATTGATGCCCTATTTGTTAGGGAGGGTAGGGGGATAGCGGACAACCGAGCTTTCTAAGCCCCTGAATGGTTGCCATAGAAACCAGAGGAAAAAAGGTTACCACGGTCCCCATGGGAACGACTGTCGTCAGACACACACACCCTACCATGGCCGCCAATAGTATCCCACCCCTCTTTATCCATCATGCAAATAGGGGAGGGGGGAGTCAACCAGAGAGAGAGAGGAGAAAGATTCCCTCATGAAGAGGAGGGGGTGGGGAGTGGGAAAGGGGTCCTGGAACACTTGCGATTTCAGGCGAGAACTGGCCTGGCAGAGGATGCGCAGCACTGGGGCAGAAGTGTGACCTTAGATCTCAATGCTTCCTTTGAACCAGGGAATGGCTGCGGGAGCCATACAAGATGAATAATAATACATCCAGGCCTGTTCAGAGAACGACAGTGTCCCTGAGCTTGCGCAGAGTGCCAGAGCTAGCTCCTGAACATCATGGGATGAGGAATGGGGAGCAGGAGGGCAATCAGATTACCTGGAGGGAGGGAGGTTGGCTCCTGGGTCTTTCAAAGCTGCGTGGGAAAGACTGGAATTCTGGCATGTACGACTTATCATGCAGGGCGGTTGCGATTGCCATTATTATTAATTTTTTATTTATTAGTCGCCTCTAGGCAACTTGCGGAATAAAGTGGAGAGTTAAAAACAACAACTTCAGCAATCACAGCAACTGAAAACGCCAGCGGTATCCTGGACAGATATCAATACAGGGCATAGCATTTTACATTGAAATACGAGACAATCCTGAATTATACAGGACAGGTGGCAACCCTACGAGATGTTATGGGCTTGAGCTCCCACCAACCACACTGGCTGGGGCTGATAGAAGTTGCAGCCTAGCCCTAGAACATCTGGAGGGCATCAAGTTGCCTAAGGCTGACTTAGCGAGATCCTTGGTTTGGTGTGGAAGTTCCATTTTAGAAAAACGGGTTCAAGCGTTTGTGAAGCAGCAGGGATGGGCTGCCCAGTGCTGTCTGCCTTCCTTAAACAGGCTCAGCGTCCACCCAGTCCATTGGAGAGGAGACCAGGTGCATCCTGCCTTCTGGGTCCTGCTCTACGCCCTCGACTGGCTCATCTGGTCTGTGCGCATTCTCCGGTGGTTGAACCCAGCTCAGGGGACTTGTGATCTGAGCCCGGTGCTACTTATTATCCCCTGTGAATAAATCGTGTTTCTCAGTTAAACAAACAGGCCCTAAGCCTTTAATTCAGATCCCTGTTTCCCTCCCACTTTACACTGGAGAATCCGCCCACCTTTAGGCTCTCCTTTGGAGGAGACATTTCCACATTCTCCTCCCTGCTTGCCTGACAAAACACACACACACACACACACACACACACACACACTTCTTTCCCTCCTGCCTGCTTTTGCTCTTCTAGTCCTCTGACCCAGAAAAGCCCTTGATCCAAGCAGTCTCTGTTGCTCCCAGTTAATTTTCTTTTGTCTAAATGCAACAGGACTCAACAAGGGAAAGGGCTTAGCGGCGTGATGCTCAACAAGGCTCTCGGACACAAAGCTCTAGGAAATATTATATATCACCAGCGGCATCCGCTCCAGACAGAAGCGCAGCCAGGGACAGGGCGGCGATCTCTCTAGGGGCTGCGTTGCATGAAATAATGGGGCTGGGGAGAGAGACAAATTATAATGGAATATTTAGAATGAAATTACAGTGACCAAGCACCTTTCTGCAATGAAAATGTCTGGGGCTTTTAATAGAAGGGAAGAAGGTGACTCAAGGGAAACATGATGGACATTAATAAAGATTATGATTGGCGCGGAGAATGGGACCTTGTTTTCCCTCGTGGTTCTAGGCTTTGAGGTCAGCCAATGAACTTGATGGGCAGCAGGTTCAAGAAGGAAAAGACTTCCTCACACCACAGGGAATCAACTCAGGGCAACTTTCCCCAACCTAGTGCCCTCTAGATGCTTTGGATTACAAATCCCATGATGGGAATTGTAGTCCGAAACATCCAGAGGGCACTATGAGAACATCAGAAGAGTCTGGCAGCTGGAACAGGCCAAAGGGGGCTCATCTAGCCTGCCATCCTGTTTTCACTGTGGCCAAACCAGATGCTTCTGGGAAGCTGCAAGCAGGACCTGAGTGCAGCAGCACTTCTCTCCCAAACCCCTCTTCCCCAGCAGCTGGTATTCAGAGGCCTATTTCCTCTGATACTGGAGGTCATGTATGGCCATCACAGCTAGCAGCACTAGCTGGCCTGTGGAGTTCCCTCTTGTATGGGGTGGTCCTGGCCACAAAGCTTAGGTAGCTTTAAAAGATCAATGGAGGAAGTGGTGGTCCATCAACAGCCAGTCACTGTGGGTGACCAGCGTTCGCATGCCACACCACACCACCTATCACGACATTGGTGTGACGTGACATCATGTCGCACATGCCCTGGCCCTGGGCCATGGCCTGCGCCTCCATCATGGAGCCTTTGTTGAGGCCTGCTGTGGCCACAGACACACCCCAGAAGCACATATGTAACTGCAATGGGCCTCAATAGAGGCCCCTCAGTGGAGGCACAGGCCCCAGTCCAGTCGCTGCCACAGCACCGGAGCACCAGAGGTAAAACCAGGTGAGTGATGGGCAGCAGCGGCGGAGGTCAGGCACCCACATCAAAAAATGTTGTGGGTGCCCACACACCCAGGGCTCCCTGGAGTTGGCGCCAGTGTTGACAGCTGTTAGCTATGCTTGCTAAATGGAGCCCTCCTGTTCAGTCGCAGTCTATCTCTTAAGTAGAAGACTGAGAACATCATCACAGCAAGCAACTGAGCTTTGCTCACCTTGGCTTTTTCTCACCCTGCCCGCCCAGATCAGGAGGTCTCTCCTTTTCTTCTTCAACTTTCACCAAGACGGCATGCAAGCTGACTCAGCAGCAGCCCGGTCTGTGGGACGCAGGCTGCTGACTCATTTCCCTTCTTCGCATTGCCCAACCTGCTAAAGGGGAAGGGCAACAGGGTGAGGAAAGTTTAACCAGATTGATTTTCCCCGGGAAATATAGGGAAAAACACAACACAGCCCAGGAGAAACGAAACAGCTTTCAAAGCCTTTCTTCGCCCAATCCATACATTCCCAACCACAATCTAGGCAGCAGCCTTACACCACAGGGGTGGGGAACTGATTTTGGCCTAAGGGCCACATTCCCTCCTGAGCAACCTTCCAAGGGCCAGATGCCACTAGTGGGCGGGGCCAGAGACAAAAGCAGGCGGAGCGACACTTACTTTGCGCAAGAACACCTGGAAGACACCAGGTTACCAAAGGCTGACTTAATGCAGTGGTGCAATGTAACGGCATTGTGTATTCTCCTGACCCTGCAACCCCATCACTGACAAACAGCAAGGCTGAAAGGCGGGAGATGGGGGGCGGCAGTCAAATGTTGGCCATTGTGATATAACGGAGGGGGGGAGGGCAAATTGGGCAGACAGTCTGTCTTTCCAGCAACTGCACCCACTTAGTATACCATCTAATCTGGTTCTGAGGCAACCCCTGCCATTCCACATACTTTCACAGTGCTGACTGGGGCTGATGGGAGTTGTAGTTTAGAATGCCTGGAGGGCACCAGGTTGCACAAAGCTGCCCTGGAATTCCATTTCCCTCCCTTGCTCCTTGGTTCCCAGACACTCACTCTCCTTTTCTGCTTTCGTTATGAAATGCAGGGCAAACTGCAGGTGATCCCTGAGACTTATCCCCCACCCTGGAGGAGGCCAAATCCGACTCATGGCCTGGGAATCCAACCAAGTGGGGTTGACTCAAAAGTGACTAACACACCTCTCTCCTCTCCGTCTCAATCAACCCCATTTCCCAGCCAGCATAATCTGAGCCACTGATCCTCTCTCGGGAGATTATAGGGCAGGCGCCGTGGCTTCCTTTCACCTCAGGTGTCATCACGGAGGGGTGGGGAGCCCACAGTCTCATTGGCAGCTTGCAAAGAAAGACGGAGGGAGCCTTCAGCATGGGTCACGTTTGGGGCAGGGCCCACGTGGAGCAAAGCAGGGCCAAGCCAGGTCCTCCCAGAGCTCAACCATCCGAACGGAACTGGGCAAGGGCAGAATCTTGTCGCTTGTCTTTCAAGTATTCCTCAGCTTCTGATTGGATGCCAAATCAGCCTGGTCTTTGGATTGGCTAGGAACCCTTTCCTGAAACCCTTGTCCATGCATTTGATGCCTGGGTGGGCATAGGGACACAGGAGTCAGACCCTTGGTCCATGTAGCTCAGTATAGACTACACTGGCAGGCAGCAGCCCTCCAAGATTTCAGACAGAGAACATTCCCAACCCCTGTCTGGAAATTGTGCCACGGATTGAACCTGGGACCTTTGGTATGCTCTGCCTCTTTCTGACCCATGGTCCTCCCTGCTTGTCAGAGAGCCACTGGCTGGCTGCTTCCTCCTCCTCACTCTCAGCATTCCCCCTTGTAGAGGTCAGCAGGGAGGAGGAAGGGGGCAAAAGTAGAATTTGGCCTCCCTCCCTTCCAGTCCCAATGGGCATCAGCCACCACTGGGACAACTGAAGATGGGAGGCTGAGAAATTAATGGTTTGCACGCTAGAGAATCTGTGTGAGTTGAACTAAGAGACCCCCCCCCCCAGTGTCAACCATGCTTGGTCTACTTTAAAGGCAGCAGTGACAGAATCTTCCATGTACATTACATGTACAAAATGTACAGGACATCTCAACGGGGGCCCCTTAAACCAGGGCTGGGAACCCCTGTGGCCCTCCAAATGCTGTTGGACTCCAGCTCCCATCAGCATGGCCAGTGGTCAAGGAGAATGGGAGTTGTAGTCCAACCACATTTGGAGGGCTGCAGCTGCCAAACCCCTGCTATGAGAACGTGGTCCTGGTTCATTCTCAGGCACAGTTCAAAGGTTCAAACCCTACTGTGCACCCCCCTACTCCCCCTCTCATTTAAAATAAAACTATACATTTAGGAGGGGCAGGGAGGCTTGGTGGCCACCAAGTATGTTGTGGTGCCACATTGGGGATTCCAGGATTAGGCCATAATAGCAAACTTGTCTATCTTGAATGTGCTGCTGCCCTTTGAGAAGTCCTGTCCTCGACTCAGGGCATCAGAGTTTTCCCACTGGCGACTTCCTCTGCCCTCTGAAGAAGCTGGCAGCTGACCCCACTAAGCTGGCTCCCTGGGTTGCGTTTGCCTCTTTCCCTGAGCTGAGTGGTGGGACCGGGTGGGAACAGTCAGCCTGCTGGACTTTGTCGAAGCTTGGATGCCAGGCATTAGCTTGCCCACCCCCACCATCCCAGCCACCAAGTCAACCTTTCACATTTCCTCTTTCTTCTCCTCTGAATGCTCAGAAAACTCCATCCAAGGGTGCTTCCCATCCTCTGCTCCATTTCCTCCTTGGCTGGGAAAACCTTTTTCCACATACGACCCGCTTCACCCTGGGAGTTGACCGAAAGTGACTCCTGGCTGGGCCCGCTGTCTTGGCGCTTGCAGGGTGCGAGGGCGGGGGGGCTGCCCCATCTGAGCGATACCTCAGCTTCCTCTGCAAAGCAAATCCTTTTCAGAGTCGCCATGGCCACCGGCAGCTCCTGTGGGGAACTCTGCCCTTTGCCTCTCCTTAAGAAGTTTCCTCCGAGCAAACGTTTGGGTCGCAGGCAGAGGCTGTGCGATTTCTCAAGAAGTCTATTCACCCCTCTCTGTGTGATGCCCACGTATTGGAAGGGCTTTTTGGAACGGTTCTCACAGAGGAACCCCTGTGGGAAATGTTCCCTCAAAACTCGGGTTGCCAGACCTCCAGGGCTGACCTGAAGTCTCCAGGTTTGCCTGCCCCACTCCAGGTGGCAAGGGGAGGCCTTGAATCTCCATGTGGGTGACAGTGCCCTTAACAACATTAAGAAGACTGTGTCTGCAGCTTTCCAGCTTCAGTACGGCAGGAGCCAGCTGCAAATTATTGCATAGACTTTCTGGGGAAGGGATCGCTGCTCTTCTCTGCTCTCCCCTTTCCCAATTAACCCCCATCTCTAAGGTTCAGTGGTGAGAGGAAGAACAGAGGAAGAATCATTAGGGCCGGTACCCCAGTGACTTCACCAGTAGTTTGGATTTGATATCCCGCTTTATCACTACCCGAAGGAGTCTCAAAGCGGCTAACATTCTCCTTTCCCTTCCTCACCCACAACAAACACTCTGTGAGGTGAGTGGGGCTGAGAGACTTCAGAGAAGTGTGACTAGCCCAAGGTCACCCAGCAGCTGCATGTGGAGGAGCGGAGACGCGAACCCGGTTCCCCAGATTACAAGTCCACTGCTCTTAACCACTACACCACACTGGCTCTCACCAGGGACTGCTGCCCCTAGGGATCAGGTTTGAGCCCTGAAATCTCAGAATCTGGGATGCTCCTGACATGGGGAACCTGCTCATCCCCCCCATGGGTAAGGATGTGCGGGCACTTTAAGTGCATTTCTACCAATATTTCCATCTTCCTGAGTGCTGGCAGTCCCAACTCAAGACACCTTTTTCTTTTCTTGGCAAACAGAGGAATTGCATTTGCCTTGCTGGAGTAAGTGAACCTGGCTTGGATCCTGCAAGGATCAATGTTCTACCAGTGGCCAACCTCGCTTAGTGCCGTCACTGTTGCACTCTGCATGCACTGCTGATGTCTGAATTTGCACATTGTTTCCCAAGCTTTCCAGATACTAGAGAGCTGCGCTGGCTGGGGCTGATGCAAGGGGGATGGGGAATCTGTGGCCCACTGAAATGTTGTTGGACTGCAGCTCCCATCAGCCCCCGCCAGCACAGCACAGGGATGATGGGAGTTTTTAGTCCAAAACATCTGGGAAGCACCAGGAAGGCTGGTATAACAAATGTGCAGTTGGCACAGTTAAGCCACCAGTTTTCTTTTTCTTTTTACACTGTTCCAAAGGAAAGCAGACCTAACCAGGTAGCCAGTAATCTACAACTGCCATCGTCATCAAAGCAATTTTTACCTTTGGGGTAAAAAGTCACGGATAGTCGTAGTGTCGTTGAAATTTTTTTTGCTATTATTGTTGTTGCTATTATTTATTGCATTTAAATCCTACCTTTTCCTCCAAGGAGTTCAAGGTGGCATACATGGCTCTTCCACGCCTCATTTAATCCACACAACAACCCTGTGAGGTAGGTTAGTCTGAGAGGTGGTGATTGGCTGAAGGTCACCCAGTGAGCTACATGGCTGAGTGGGGATTAGAACCATAGTCTCCCAAGTCCTCTAACCACTACGCAATACACTAGCTACTGTATTTAGGTTGAGAGGTGCCATTTTGGCCTTTGCATCAGGCAGCAAAAATGTCCTGAGGTGGCCCTGATGGAAAGGCTCCACTCCTCTCCAAGCTCCAGAGGAAGCTGGTGGCTCTTGACAGATTTTAGAAGGTGCTTGATAGTGGTGAGCTGGGAAGAGCATTTGCAGAGTCCTGGTTCGTGTGAGAAATCTTGAAATATGATTCACACCGTAGTGCAGTTTGGCAAAACCTAATGGGTGTAACTGGATAGAACTACGTGTCAGCCGTAATCTATAAGCATTATAAGGCATGCATTAAGTAAAAATAACTAGACCACTGACTAGCAAATGTGTTTTTAGTGCCTTCTGTATAATAACAGTGGATTTCACCCTAAACACAACCAGCCATCTTTTTGACTGCTGCCTCCTTCTCAGCTCTTTAAGAGGACATTGAACAGATGCCAAGACCAACCCCGGCAGAGTAAAGATCCTTTCAGACAACGGCCCGTGATTCATTCTGCCTGGGTGAGTGAGTATACCATCACACCAGTTTATTTGATCTGCACCTTTATTTTAAATAAACAAACTGACAGTTTTAAAGTTCTTATTATTTACAGGTTTGTGGGTTTTTTTGTTCTAGTGTTCCAGTTCAACAGAAACTTTCAAATAATGGCTTCATGTTCTGTTTGGGTTCAGGAAGATTCAGGAAGTTTCTGATTTTGCTTGACTCCCTGAAATGTTGCATCACATTAGCCGTTTCCTGCACCCGTTCCAAAACCCTCCGCCAGTGTGGATAATACTCCTGCAGACGGCTTTATCTGCGCAAAGGTTGTGTGGTTTTTTCTTGGAGTGGAAGCAGATGCTGCATGATCCCACTTACTCACACGTTGTTCTCGCACCTAACCATCTCGCCTCCTGCACTTAGTCTTGGGCTCCCTGGTATTGGCCTGGCGAAGGCATCCTCTATCTGTAGGACTATCCAGCCCAAATCTGGGGTGTGTGTGTGTGTGTGTGTGTGTGTGTGTGTGTGTGTGTTATGCAAATGTGTCTCTCTTTTTGTGATGCTCTCCCTCTTTTTTTAAGCAACGCCTAAGTGGCCAGCCACTCTACAAGGAAGCACTTTGCTTGGTGTACTTGTTGCTAAGAGTAGACAGAACTAAACAGAAACAAGTTAATTTGAGAAATGCTGGCCAAGCAGCTATAAAACTGTTGTGCAGAAGACACAGGGGTTGCCGTTGTGTAACCAATGGTTCTGGAGTGTGCTCCTGAATTCTAGGCTCTGTTTCGCTGGTAGTAGTCATATTACCCCAGCTGTATGCATCATGCTTTACATGAACAGGCCTGGTAGGTCTCTGCCCCAAGCTCCTTACAATCTAAAATTTGACATCAGAAAAAAAGGAGGGAAACGATGCCAGACACAGATAAGGGAAGAATATGCTGTTATTTTCAGGTGATGTATCATTGTACTTAACTCTGCACACACCCCATACATTTTCCCCAAGAATTCTGGGAACTGAAGTTGGTTAAGTGTGCTGGGTATTGTAGCTCTGTGAAGGGTAAGCTACAGTTTCCAGAATTCTGAGAGTGGTGGTTTGTTGCCAAAGGATTCATGGAAAATTTGCAAAAACTCAATGTGTCCTGGTATATAGGAGCAACACTCCACAAAGGTTTCATTGTTTTATCGATCATTTATTATGTCCGCTTATATACATTCTGGAAATGTATGAATTACAAAAAGGGAAACTTGGTTTAAATTAATGATTTAAATGCTGTTTCTATTCCCCCTTGGCGATTTCAATCAAACTTAGTTGGTCTCTAAGGTGCTACTGGAAGGAATTTTTTTATTTTTTATTTTGTTTTGACTATGGCAGACCAACACGGCTACCTACCTGTAACTTGATTTAACAGTGTACCTGCGCTGGGGCAGGCAGGCAGCTTGAGCAGGCTCAGGGGTGTTGGGGTCTCTCAAGGTGTTGCTGTGAACTGTTATGTCATCATGACTCGGCACCCTGTCTGTATGTGCAGGGCCTGTTGTTTCCATGTGCATGTATGCCCGAGTAAGGGAGTAGAATACAGCCGGGTCACCTGGCACGAATGACAATAGTTGAAACAAGATGAAAAGGGAAGATGAAAGCAAATGACTTGGCTGTTTTTCTGCACACATTGCAGGGCACAACAGGAACCTGCCAAACCTGTTTGGCCACAGGGTGCAGTGGGGCAAAGGGGGCACCCCATGGGCCAGGATGCTTCTTCCATGCCTCTTTTCAACGCTCCAAAATAGCTAGCATCTCTCTCTCTCTCTCTCCCTCTCTCTCTCTCTCCACACACACACACAAAAGACAGAAATGAAGAGCCAGGCAGGCATGCTGATCCTAACAATAGTCATATTCAGGCAATTTCACAAAGCTTGAAGAAACGAAATGCACCTGTGGACAGATATTGGCATCGCAAGGCCAGGGCTGGCTGTATGGAGGCCTCTCAGAAGAGGGGAGCAGACTCTGTTTTTGGCTCCTGCACCCATTTTTGTACAGAAGAGGTCCTGGGTGCAATACCTTCAGAGGCTGCCTAGCTCCTTTGCCTTCTGATCACCACACATGACAATCGCCACACACACACACAACCCGCACACAGGCCCAGAGGCTGCCATGAGGTGTCTGTCCCTGGCTGGCCGCAAGCGGTGATTGGCAGTTTGCAGACCCATTGACTGCAGGAATCCTGCCTGTCTCGTATTCATTCTCCGGCTTTGGGTATGTGTGTAGGGAGGGTGGGGGGCGGCCGTCTCATTTGTCAGGCTGGGCACATCTTCCTGTGCAGCAGAGCAGAGAGAAAAATGTCTGAAATGGGCGGTGGGGGGGGCAGGGAGGATGTGGAGAAGTATTGGAAGAGCAGGCAGCTCACAGCATGAGCCGCCGGAGGAGATATTCTCCTCCCCAGACCCAGCGCGTACACACACACCCAGCAGCCTTGTTGATATTCCGGGCAGGAACTGCTCTAGCTGCGGAAACCATGGTTATACGAGGCTGGGGATGTGGCTTCTCTGCATGAGGGGGGGGCATGGTGGGCCAGGAGCTCCATTCACAACTCTCCATCTCTCCCTTTCTCTCTTGCAGAACACATGCCATTCTGGGCCACACGGAGGGAAGTAGACCATCCTTTGCGCAACACAGCAGGCACCTGTATAACGTGGCACTTTTTCAGGAAGACAGTTGCTCGCTCGCTTGTTTCGGTGCCACACCAAGGGTGGGCTGCAGAAATGTGCAAATACCCTGATATATTACTGCTGCTGTTACTGCTACTAACAATGCCTTCCAAATGGTCTTTTGATGTTTGTTCTGAATTTGTTTTTTGTTTTTTTGCTTTTAACTCGTTTCGGTTTGGTGTATGTTTTCCTATTGCTGTGATATATCTTTAAGATCGTTGCTCGGTCCCTGGTCCTGCCAACCTAGCAGTTCGAAAGCACGTCAAAGTGCAAGTAGATAGATAGGTACCACTCCGGCAGGAAGGTAAACGGCGTTTCCGTGCGCTGCTCTGGTTCGCCAGAAGCAGCTTAGTCATGCCGGCCCGCAACCCCAGAGTCGGTCACGACTGGACCTAATAGTCAGGGGTCCCTTTACCTATCTTTAAGATGCAGTGGTATATAAATATATTTACAAACAAACAAACAAGGTTCTGCCAATATTTATCAAATGCTTTCCCCTATAGATCACAAAGGGTTTTGCAGAACGATTACTGAAATAATTCCCCAATCAGATAATATGTTGTTTGGAACAAACAAACAAAATCACAGGTAAAAACTTTGCGCAACTCACTTAAAATTCCTACCAGCATAGAAAGGACTTTGTCAAGTGCCAGGATGGGGTCTGTCTGATGTCAGCTGGGAGGGAATTCCACAGCACCAGCCCCCCAGTATGGACTGCGCTGCTCCTTCTGGATACAAGCTGTGAGCCAAGGCGGACTATTAACAGGGTCCCTGGAAGATCCCAGTGATCAGGCAGGGATATAAGGACCACCAGAAGCTTCTTTATCCTGGTCTGCCTAGCCTTGTGACAGCACTTTATAATCCCAGCTGACAGGAAAGGTCTTTCCCAATTCTGACCCCTGAGGGCCAAAGAGCACCAGGCACTTGGCTGAGGTTGATGGACATTGTAGTCCAAAACATCTGGAGAGCGCCAGGTTGGAGAAGGCTGCCTTGCACCAACCTGCCTCTTGCTGTTCTCTCCACCCCTTTCGACTGGCTCCTGCACGGATCATCATCTGAATTCAGCTGAGCCGCTGGCATCCAAGTCTCTTCTGTCCCCTGGCCAGCTTCTTTGGTTCAAACCTAGAAATAAAGCCAAGCTCGCAATGCAAAGATGGCCTTCTTACTCAGGGCCTTGGACCTCCTTGGCTCCCAGGGGATGGAGGGGGAAACTGAGACAGGGCAGCTGCTCCAAGGAACTCGAGGCTCGCTCTTTGGCCGGACACATTCTCCTTCTCTGAGCTTTCGGCCTCTTTCTGGGCTCATGGACATGGCGTTCCCAGTCCCTGCAGTGTTCAGCTCAAAGGCACGTCCCCTATACAGCCAGCTCGAGGTGAGAACACCAGGCATGTGGCTGTCACGCCCATCAGGACAGGAATCTCACAACATCAAGGACAGAAATGGACAGCTTCTCCTGGAGACGGGTGGATCAGAAGAGCCAGCCGCACAAAGGAAAGGCCTCTCCTCGAAGGTCTGTGGCTTGAGGGGAGGTAAAAACCCCAAGTTGAAGTGAGCCTTTGAACACTCTCCCCCTGCCACCATGGCCCTGTTCTTTCATAGACTCATAGACTCATAGAGTTGGTAGGGACCACAAGGGTCATCCAGTTCAACCTCCTGCAATGCAGGAATCTCAACTAGTTCATGCATGACAGGTGGCCACCCAACTTCTGTTTAAACCAGTGTTTCCCAACCTTTTTCCAACCGTGGCCTGATCCAACCTTGTTTCATCCCTGTGGCCACCCCATGGATGTAGCCCACATTGTAAAACACATCACCCTTGCATTGGTTTTCCCAGTGCAGTCGTTTTCACTCCAACTCCTTCCAGTTTGTCTTCTGCTAGCCCCTAGTCAAGGGACCCAGGTGGCGCTGTGGGTTAAACCACAGAGCCTAGGGCTTGCTGATCAGAAGGTTGGCGGTTCGAATCCCTGCGACGGGGTGAGCTCCCGTTGCTCGGTCCCAGCTCCTGCCAACCTAGCAGTTCGAAAGCACGTCAAAGTGCAAGTAGATCAATAGGTACCGCTCCAGCGGGAAGGTAAATGGCGTTTCCGTGTGCTGCTCTGGTTCACCAGAAGCGGCTTTGTCATGCTGGCCACATGACCCAGAAGCTGTACGCCGGCTCCCTCGGCCAGCAACGCGAGATGAGCGCGCAACCCCAGAGTCGGACACGACTGGACCTAATGGTCAGGGGTCCCTTTACCATTACCTTTTTAGCCCCTAGTCACTGGTTTTTCTCGACCATGTCTGCCTTATTGTAGTGTGGACACAGCACATTTCCATCTTTGCACTTGTCCTTTATTGTTAAGAAAAACTCACAAAAAATAGTAAATCCCTGCCACTTCCGCTGGGGTGTTATCTTGTTAAAATGTATATGATTTATATAAATAAATACGGAAAAGTACAAATTGTTAACATAATTTCATCTGTGCAATGGTTCCATCGCACATGCTCAGTTTATCAGGTAGGAGCGGTTTCCATGGAGACGGGGTTAGAGGTGGAGTTAGAGGCAGAGATATTCCTGATAAATAAAGGGGAGACAGCAATGGAAAAACTGAATTTTCAAAACAGTCCGTACACAAAATGCTCGGTTAAGGACAGTGTGAGGCCAATCTGAATTTTCTAAGCAGGTATGGATGACATTGTCTTCAAACAACACCAGTCTTGATTCTTTCCCTCTGTGAATTTGGGGATATGGAAATAATCCACTAAATTGAGGGAAATTGGGCTCCAAACCACACCACTCAGGGTCACAGACAATTTGTTTCAATTTTGGGGTGGGTGGATCAATTCCCCCCAAATCGCACAAAACCAGAAAATGACACAAGTAAACCAGATTAAAAATATCTACACCAGATATATTGGGACACAATCAGAGAAGAGTGTGCTGAGAATTTATCATTCCTTTCACTTCTTTTTCAAGCATGCTAGACAAGGTATGCCAATAGTGTGTGTGTGTGTGTGTGTGTGTGTGTGTGTGTGTGTGTGTGTGTGTTTGATCCTTCAGATTTGTACAAAACATGAAAACCTCGCAAACTGTACAATTTCCTTTTTGTGAATGGTGAAAAAGTGGATTAAGACCAAAACAATCCTCAAATGTGGCAAAGCCCTGGACTGCCCCACTTCAGACTGCAAGCGAGGGTTTGATACCTGGACTAAGGAAGTCAGTGTGGCAGGTAATTCTGCAGGTTCCCTCACAGAATGAAATGTTCCCTCACAGAAGAAGATTCCTACACATGTGAAAACTAGGATATCAGGGTCCTTTATCACAGACTTCAAGGCTGTTTCAGTGGCAGCCCAGAGCTCAGACCCAGCACCCCCTGCCAATGCCAGGGCTGAGGCCTAGCATGTATGGAGTAAGCATAACTGCTATTCCTGAAAATGGACGATGGGATTGAGACCTGGCTGGCATGAACAAAGCCTGGCCACGGTGGTCCTGCCCTTGGAGGCTGTGCTGCGCAAGAGGATTCCCTGCAACCCAGAAGAGGAAATGCAACTTGATCGCTGGATTTCCGAAAAAGGGGTTTTCCCCTTCCTCTTCTGCTTGGTCTCCAGTTTCCTTTTACTGGGTTTTCCCTTCAGTTGCTCAGCTGTTTTACTGAAAACTGCCCCAGTTCCAGCTTTTGCGGCTGCCTCCGGATGGGGGGCTGGGGGGGGCTCCCTTTGGGGAATTCCCCCGTTTCATTTTCATTACCAGAGGGTCCCAAATTGTGTAAATGCCAAAGGAAGAAGGATCTGCAACGTCAGGCTCCCTGCAAAGCTGCCTGGAACTGCACTTTTGGTGCTAGGAGGGGGCGTTCAGGGCAGCTGCTGCCGAGGAAAGGAGGAGTATTTCATTTTCATTTTCATTTTCTTAGCGGTGCACCAAACCAGGCAGGGGCCAAAGCAAGTGTTGGGGAAGATGAAAGCAGTCCCAGTGTGAGGAGCTGGAAAGGGCAGCCAAGGAGCCAAGGAGTTCAAGTGTAACCTTCCCCAACCTGGTGCCCTCCAGATGTTTCAGACTACAACTCCCATCAGCCCCATCCAGCATTGCTGGGTTGTTGTCAGAACATCTGCAGGGCACCAGGTTGGGGAAGGTTGGGGTGGTGGTTGCAGAGCATTGGGATGGTGGGGACCCCAGTAGAGGGCAAATAATTAGGTGTGGAAGAAGGTTGAGTGCTCATCATGAGATACAGGGCCAAGCACAGTCCCAGAGTGCCACCAGACTCAATATTTTGTCCATACTGGAACTTTTAGGTTTGTGCAATTAGGATGGGTTAAAACATCCTCTCAACCTGGCAAAACAAATCCACTTTTTTTTAAAAGGGCTTTTTGCAGTTTAGAAAGTGATGAGGAAATGTGTGGGATGAACAAATCATAGAATTGTAGAGTTGGAAGGGACCCCAAGGGTCATCTAGTCCAACCAGCTGCAATGCAGGAATCCTACTCACAGCGGTCCTTCGGGGGGCCTCGAACCATCAACCTTCTGTTAACAGCCAGATGCAATGACCCATTGTGCCACGTCCATCGAATGGAGAGAAGTGTAAACCTCCCACGGGCAAATCAAGATGAATGTTCATTGTCATATAACTGCCCCAGAAACAAATCAGAATGGATGCTCAATAGAGACTGGGCATGTAAACTTTGGGCAATGCAAATCAGGACAAGCGCTCAATAAGCAGGTTGTCTGGAGGAGCCACCACCCAAGACTCTCCTTGCTCCTTTTTATATAGTAACTTATTAAAAAGGGGGGGGAGGCGATCTACTGCCTTTTAGCCCACTAGTGAACATATTCATTTTCTCAGGAGTGCAGTAAACGTAGTTTCATGTTTATCCTTATCTTTCTGTCCAATAATAATGTGAACAGCAGCGGCACACTTTCATTTGTTATTCTTAGCCCAACCCTCTTCACGTTCCATATTAAGATTTCAGCAAGTCGTCGAAATATTTCAAGCCAATTTGAGATGGTGACTCCGGAGAGATGTGGCCGTTTCCTTTAATTCTCCATTTCTAGAACAGTAGTTGTGCAAGGGACTGTCTCTCCCCCCCCCCCCAATCTCCCTGGACCTACAGCAGGGATGGGGACAACCCGTGTCCCTCCAGTCATTTGCTTGACTCCCATCAGCCCCACCTGAATCCAAACAATTCAGGATGACTGCAAGGTGGCTGCTCATGGTCATGCGACACTCCTGCAAACGAATCAGAATAAATGCTCAATAAAGACGGCATCGGCATCTTCCCATGGAGAGGGCACTGCTGGAGAAGTAAATGGGGCATCTTTGGCTGCCAGCCATCTGCTGGGGTCCCTCTAATCCCGTGGATTAGTGGCTGAATGGCAGGTGCAAGTTTGCTGCAGGTAATCAGAGGGAGGTTATGGACCTCAAAGTGCAGCCAATTACTGCTAATCCTGCACCTGTGCCCAACCTGGGGTGGCTAGGAGCCAGCCTGCATGCATCTGAGAGCAAGGAGAGACAGGCACCTGGCTGTGGAAGGAAGGGGCAGCAGGGAAGGAGGGACCAGGAGACACCCCCTCGCACGTTCTTTGAGCAGTGGGAAAGGTGTCCGGCAAGGTCAGTTTTCTCAGCTGCACAAGCAACCCAAGCAATGCTTTAGGCAGAGCATGGATCTTCTGGGAAATCTCTGGGTGATTTGAAATAGATTGGTAAGAATTTCTGGCAGCAGTGCTAGGAACAACACACACACACACACACACACACACACACACACACACACACCCCACTGCGTGCCAAAGCTGCTGAAATCAAGAAAGCAGAACCAGGAGTGGGCTTTGAACTCCATTCAGTTCTGGGGTGATTTCTGGGCTCAGAATTCTTTAATGCTGAGTGTGTTACATGTATTGCACCAAGGATACAGTTGGTGGATCTTCTAAGTTCTAAGTAAAAAAAAACAGTAGATCCCACAAGCCTGAAGTGACCTTGGAAAAGGAATCTGGAGCATACTTCTCAAGTCTCATTATGCAGCCACTTGGGGCAGAAAAGTAATAATACTTGGCATCATAGCACATTTTGAGTGTTCAGAGCACTTGGCCTACATTATCTAACAACAGCCCTATAAGGTAGTCATTATTATTATTATTATTATTACTACTACTACTACTACAGAATTAATCATCATCATATTGCTGCTGGGAGGTTGAGGTTGAGAAATCAGGGTCTGGCCTAAGGAGTTCATACAGTAGCTCTGAGATTTCAGCCACGAACTTCCTGGTTCAGAGGAATAGAATCGGGGGATGAATGAATCAACTGTGTCAGATCCAAAGATTTCAGGGCCCAGATCTGACCTGACACCAAGGGTCAGTCCCTGGTGATGTCATTGGGACATCTCCTGGTTAAGTCATATGGCAGGACCTGGAGAAGGAGTTTAATTGGAAGAGAGGAGTGGAGGAAAGAAGACCTCCCCCCACCATGCACTCACTGTATGGAACAATTTGCAGCCAGTTCATGCTGGGCTCAAGCTTGCAAGCTGCATGCCTGGGCCTTATTAGTAATTTTTTTTAAAAAAAATGATTAAAGGCACTCTCACCCACCATTCAAGCCCTCAACCTGCCACCTGGACAGGCCAGGCAAACCTGGAGGCTGCAGGCCAGACCTGGGGATCAGGCAACCCTAGGTGCCTGAACACCGGTTGCTGAGGTCTGGAGCAACAGCAGAGGAGGGTTATGTCCCCTGGAACTTCTCCTTGCTCAGAGAAACAGAGTGAACTTAGCCATATGATGGTGATACACATCATCCACTTCTCAGGGCTCCTCTGCCTTCAGAGCTGGGTAGATTCTTCTCTCCTGCCTGAGACCTGAGGGAGTATAGCCTTTCAAACAGCACGAGGCCAGACCCCAGAGGCAGCGGCTATTCTTGAAGTCCTATCCAGTGCATTTAAAGATAGGTTACAACCTGGACTTGGGAGTTATTGAAGGATAGGAGGTTTGGTTGTATCTCAAGAACCACCAGCAGATAAGCAGGAAAATGATTTTTCCTGAAACAGCCCTCTTTGTGGTGAATTATATCCTTGCTCGGTATGTATCCTTGCTATACTTATCATTGGGGCAGAGGGAGGGTGGCTGGACAAACACCCGCCAATCAGAACGGGGCCGGGCGGACTCCACAAAACACCCTCGCTGGAGTCTTTATTATTATTATTGGACCTAATTGCCAGAAAAAGTCCCTGGCCAGCCTTTTTCTTTCTCCTAAGCCAATTTTGAATTTTTAGCTGTACCTACGGTACAACCACCACCAGTTGTATTGGACTACTGTTTTGCTTAGGGATGGTGGGAGCTGTGTGTAGCCCAAAGTTTCTGGGGGGAGCCAGGTTAGGGAGGTCTTCAGTGGAGAAAATAGACAAGGTCCCTGCTGCAGACACAGCAAAACATTGGAGGGTAAGCTGAGACTTAATACAGGAGAAGGCAAAAGTGCCTTTGCTTAGTAGAACAGCCATATTCAGTCAGAGGCTGGGTTTTCAGACTGTTTGAGAAGAGTTAACAGTGGCCAAATGTTTTGGCTCAGCCTTGCATGGGAAGCCCACCCTTCCCTGTTAACATAAAGAAAAGAAAAGAAAAACAGATGATAGCGAACATGGATGGTTACTGGCCGTGATGGCTGTGCTCTGCCTTCAAAACTGGAGGCAGCAATGCTTCTGAATACCAGTTGCAGGAAACCACAGGAGGGGTGAATACTTTAGTGCTTGAATTCCCACAGGCATCTGGCTGGCTGCTGTGAGAAAGGATGCAGGGCTAGGTGGGCCATTGGCCTGATCCAGAGGGCTCTCCTTAGGTTCTTATGTTTAACATCTTATTCCAATAGGCCTTCAGGGTGAGTGGAATTGTTCCCCCTGGTCAAATTGTCCCTTGGACTTGTGGCTGACTGTGCATCTTTACTACTGTGCTACCGTATTTTGATTTTGATGTATTGCCATTGTTTTAAAACCTGTATTTCTAGCATCTTTGCTGAGCCACCACCTTGGGGGCTCTTCCAGCCACTACTATCCATCTGCGCCCACAAAGTTGTCTTTATACATTTTCAAGGATAGAAACATATTAGTTACAGAATCTGGAGCATTGTAGCGGATTTCTAAAATGAGAGGTACCAGGGCATCTTTGGAGAGAAGCCTTTCCCGGGGGTGGAGGAAGGGGTGTGTGGTGGGAGCGGTCCGCCCAGGGTGTCACCACTGAGGGGGGGTGACAAAATGCCGGGTGGCACTCACCGCGGGGCCTGCAGCACGCCTGAGCCACGTGTCTCTCCTGGGAGTGACGCGGTGGCTTGGGCGCCTGCAGGCTCCACACTGCCCCAAACGGTCCATGGGCGGCTAAGTGGGAAGAGGCAGGCAGACTCTCACAGGCCCCACAGTGTCCTGCCCCGGCTGGCCCCGCCCCTGGGTGCAGGGCACACGCACCCCGCGCCAGGTGCCCAATCGGCTTGCTCTACCGCTGCCCTTTCCCCCTTGTTCTGGGCTGGCTGTAGTAATTTAGTGGGCCAGGCAGTCTGTGTATAAGTAGGGACTGTTGGCAAGGTTTTACAGAGGTCAGTCTGCTATTTTAAAGTGTCCCCTGTTTGAAGGATGAACCAAGTCCAGTTTAAAGTGAAAGACCTATAAGAAGGGAGAGCAGGAGAGGCTTTGAATGTCACCCAGGCACAGCCTTCCCCACTCTGGGGAGATGTATAGTATTCTTGTTTAAATGACCTTGTTTCATTTCCTCCCTTAAACTGATAGGTATGAAAATGCCACCTTGGAAAGGCACAATATTCTTTTGACAAAAATATTTCTAGCAATGAAACCGGTGTATAGTCAGAGGGACCAGATTTCCCCACTGCTGCTGCCGCCAGCACTCCTGTCCTTCCTTACATACGAGATCTGTCCTTGGAGCGCTGTGGTCGTTGCACATGATGCCTCTGTGACAGTTTCCTTGTGTGTGAAGTCTGGTGGCCAAGTGCCCTACTTCACAGAGGACAGTCATAGAATCATAGAGTTGGAAGGGACCCTGAGAATCATCTAATCCAACCCCGGCAAGAGCAGGAATATGCAGCTGTCTCATTTGGGGATCAAACTTGCAACGTTGACATTATCAGCACCATGCTTTAACCAAGTGAACTATCTAGTCCTCTGTATTTGAAAGAGTTCCCTGTCTGATGGGCTGTCTGGTTTAACGAGAGAGAATGAATTGAAAAAAAATGTTTAGAAGTACTTTTCAAAAAAACAAAACCAGAGTCTTTTTTGTTGGGGATAATTCAGACGGAAATTCCCAGGTGTCAAAAAACATCCCAGGTGTTTATGTATGCCACTACTGTGGCCCATGTTTTGTTAGCCCCAAAGTGGAAAACGAGCGAGGTCCCAATTAAAGAAGAATGGCAGCTTAAACTGACAGAATATGCGCAGCTTGCAGACCTAACATAGAATAAGAGAACAAGAAGAACATACATTTAAAGAAGATTGGGAAATGTTTATTGAATATATGGCGGGGGGGAATTGTGTACACTTGAAAACATTGGCAGCATTAATATAAATTCAACAGTGTAAACAAGTTTTGTTGGATGTAATAATGGAATACTGAATGGTTTAGTTTATGTAAAATATGCAGGGATTTATGATATGCAAAATGAACCATGGAAAGAGAAGAAGGGGAGTCACTGACATTTTAAGGTTGTTTAAATGAATATTATAAACAGAAAATTTATAAACAGAAAATATAAACAGTAAAACAGAAAATTTAATAAAAAATATATATAAAAATAAAAGAGAGAGAGAGAGAGAGAGAGAGAAGCTTAAGAAACGAGAGAAGAGGGAGGACTGCCCAATATATACATTGTTTTTTAATATTTGCTGGAAGCCGCCCAGAGTGGCTGGGGAGACCCAGCCAGATGGGTGGGGTACAAATAATAAATTATTATAATATTATTATTATTATCCCCAGGGAGCCACACCTGGGCAGCAGACTAAGCAAGGAAGCACATAGCTCACTTGGCCACAGTCTCCTAGAATGGGGTCTACCAGGTAGGGTCATTGAAATTAATGAACAGGACCAAGCCCAGCCCATTAATTTCAACAGGAGTACTCAAGAGTAAAACTAAGCCGGATGCAACCCTGTATTCTATGTAAGTGATAGCAATTTAATTAATGCCTCTTGGCAACGTCTAACTGAAGCAAGCATTTGGCCTCTTCTGAGTCTCTCTCCCACTCTTGTTGCTGCAGGAAGCCACGGGCGCCTTCTCCTCGCCGGGTCATAGTGGAGATGCCCTGGAAGAGGCTGGTCAGCTTGCACCCTGCTCACTACTCCAGCCACCGCAGCCTGCAGGATTACTGGATCAGCCCCCAGAGGCGCTACCCAGCTGGCAGCGCATGGCACACCCCCACCAAGCGGCTCTTGATCCTCCCTGGGAACACTGGCATTTCAGAAGTGGAGTCCGTTCACTGGCCAAATGCAGGCCAATACAGGCACAATCTCATGTGAGTATGGGAGCACAGGGGAGCATTGTAACTGAGCACTTGGCCACCAGTCTGCATCATTCATTCCCATCGGGGTTAGATTTCTCCCGGGATGAGTTTGGTGGTAGCAGCATGGCTTTCAAGTCCCCACTTGTTGAAATGACTCCTGTATCACTTGTTCTGGGAAACAGTCAAAGGGGGCAAGCAGCTAGCCCAGCGCTCCATAACCTGGCACTCTCCAGATGTTTAGGACTACATCTCCCATCAGCCCCAGCCAGCACATCCATTGCAATTGGGTGTTGTGGTCCAAAATATCTGGAGGGCACCAGGTTAGGGAAGTCTGTGCTGGTCAAATAATTCCCTTCCGGTCCTGTTTAGTACTGTGGTCTCTCTGCTATCAACACACAGAGAGACAAACACACATACACACACATCCCACCCCCCGAAATGCTACCCCTTCAGAGATTAAATGCAACAAGCAGGATGAGAGGTTGTCTTTGTGACAGAGCAGGAAAGGTGTACAAAAACGATCTTTTCTGAGTATTTAAAAGCCAAGGTAGACAGGACTTGAGGGAAGGCTCTTCCAGATACAAGCAGTGCCACAGAAAAAACAAGACAGACATGCTCCCCCCACTCCAACACACCATTTTTGTGGGTCTCAGACTCCTGGCAATCGCTCCATTGCAAGAAATAAACCCATCCCTCTCTCCTTGCCTGTTTTAATGCCTGCCACCCCACTAAAGTGTTAATTAGCTGTTAGCAGTTGCTGGGTAACCGCATCCTGCCTTCCATGGTCTTTAAGCCAATGAGTGTTTCTCCTGGTGATGTCATGCTCCTAGCTCGTGTGTCATTGGCCAGAGCAAGGCTTGCCTTTTAATATTCTGCCAGGATGGTTACCTGGGAGAAGTTTTGTATTTGCTGGACTGATCCTGTTGCCTCCAGATTGGAGGAGGAGGTGTTGCATCTCTGTGTCCTCCCATGGGAAAGAACTGAAACCTCCTGAAAGAAGAGCACATATAGAAGTCGGTCCAGACATACGTACCCACAAGCAAACAGAGATATTAGTAAAGCACAGCCAGTCTTCAAAGGAGAGATTGCATAGCACTGTGCTTTGTACATTTCCTGGCCCCTGGCTGAGGTTTCAGCCTGAAGTGCTGAATGGACTCTATCTTTCATGAGGGTGTTTCACTGTGGAAAGGAGATAATCAGAGATCATTTTGGAGGATCAGATGTATTCTCCTTCTCTCTTCCCATGAAAATGTGTGCAGCAGAAAACAAGGAGTTAAAACATTGAATTATGCTGTAAATGTGCTTCTCACATTTCATTTTAGCATATCAGTCATCCAGAGATTTAGCATTTTACAAACAAGCAAACAGAAATGTCACTCCCAGGGCTCAGAAGGGCTCCTCAAATTATGGATTGACAGATCTGTATTTCAGGTAAATAGAAGTGGGAGCCAAGCTTAATTGGCAGATCAAGCAATGAAAGTCTGAATCCACTGGTCTCTGGGAGCCAATTTCAATAGGTAGCACTGAGGGTTATAGGCACCCTTGTTCATCTTACAAAAGTATTCGGAATGGTGTTTTCTTCTAGAACAATCAGCCATGACTTTATTCAACGTTCTTTCCACATTCAAAAAAGACATGATGTGTTGATCATGTGCAAACTGACCTTTAAATTGATTGATCAAACAATTAGAAGCCTGATGCTTAATCAACAGGAAATGCTTTTTTAACCAGCCTGTCAGAATATATTGAAATGAGTTTGCACCTTGCCTTCAAAGTCTGCCTGGCATGTCTGTTCCCATCCCACCTAATTCCACCCCCTCTTATTCCTCCATTCTTATCCTCTCCTTTCTTTCATTTAATTTTTTTTTCATTTTTTCACCCAGGAGAGTGAGAGGTGCTTGTCCCCTTAGATGAGTACAAGGGCCAGTTTGAGGAGGTATTGGGGTTTGTTTGATCATTCCTGATCCCTTTGCCACCAGAATTCAAAATGAGCTAATAAGCTAATAAGAAAGCCCCCACTGACAGGTGGCTGGCCCGACTGGTGCTTGGCAGGGCTGGGGAGCCCAAGGGAAAAGCCAGGTGGGCCCCCACTTCCTTCTCAGCCCTCTCCTCTGGTCATTCTAAGTGCTTTTCTGCCCCTACTTGCTCTGGCTTTCAGTCCACACCCTCCCTTGCCCCTGCCCCTTCGCTGCTCTCTTATTTTTTGGGTCTCCCCCTTTTCTCCGTTTTTTCCTACTACTCTCCTCTATCCTCTGCCCCCCCCCCTGTAACAGGAGCCTTGGCCTCTTTTTCCTGCTGCTGCTGCTTTCATGCTTCCTGGTCCCAGATGAGCTCCTCTGTCTCCATCTGTCCCGCCTTTCATGGAGACTTGAGAAGTTGCCAGGTCCAGAAAGAGGATGGGGTGGAGGAGGAGATAGAGAAAGCTGAAGAGAGGTACCTAGAGAGCCTGGTAGCCCAGTCGCTGTGGAGCGCCCCATTGGCAGCCCAGAGGAGGCAGGGGCAGGAACAACCTGACCCAAGGCACGCCACCTGCCAGGATTTTCTCCTGGGTGCCTCTTCCTAACACTGCTTGCAAAAAAAAAAAAAAAAAAAAAAAAACTGGCTCCCATTCATAGAGCTGTAGAATTGTGGAGTTGGAAGGGACCACCAGGGTCATTAGTCCACCCCTGCAATGCAGGAATGTTTTGCCCAATGTGGGGCTCGAACCCATGACCCCCAGATTGAGTCGCATGCTCTGCCACAGGAGAACCCCCCCCCACGAGGCTGTGCCTCAAAGTAGCCAGTGTGGAGGTGGTTGCAGCTGGGTTAAGATTGTCACGTCAGGAGCATCCTAGATCCTGAGCTGTTAGGGCCCATACCTGAGACCTGGGGGCATGGATGGCATTAAGCATGACACATCAAAACAAAAAACACAAAATGTGACAAATGAGCAAATATGTCACCAGTTGGAAATTAAGGGGTGTTCCCAGGTTCAGCTGAAGTGAAGGGATCATTCCTTCTCACCTACTTAGGGAGTCTAGGTTAGGAAGGTGTTCTTGCCCACCTGGAGATTAAAGACCTCCCTTTGCCACCAGGTGGTCGGGAGGCAAACCTGGAGACTTCAGGCGAGTCCTCTGGCAGTGCTTTTTTTCTAAATAAATGTTTAGGGGTACTCTCATTTTCCTACTCATATTGAAATACTGCCCCTCAATGAGGCCAAACTTAGATTCACAAAATGTTTAGGGACACACGTACCTCTGCGTCCCCCCAGTAAAGAAAGCACTGATCCTAGGAGTATAGCAACCTGGGGAAGGGGTGCCATGTGGACTTTCTGCCTTATAAAATCATGGAATCACAGAATTGTAGCGTTGGAAGGGACTCAGAGGGTAATCTAGTTCATCCCCTGCAATGTAGGAATTTCAACTTGATCAGATGGCCTTCCAAGGGAGTCCATTCCAATGTCAAACAGCTCTTACTTTCAGGAAGTTTTTCCATATGTTTAGTAAGAATCTCCTTTTTCTTGTAACATGAAGCCCCTGGTTCGTGTCTTGACCTCCAGAGCAGGAGAAAACAAACTTGCTCCATCTTTCATGTGACAGCTCTTTAGATATTTGAAGATGGCTGTCGTATCTCACCTCAGTCTCCTCTTTTCCAGCCTAAACATACCCAGCTCCTTCAACCGTTCCTCATAAGGCTAGCTTTCCAGACCCTTGATCATCTTGGTCGCCCTCCTCTGCACACCTTCCAACTTGTCAATATACTTCTTAAATTGTGATGCCCAGAACTGGACACAGTACTCTACGTGTGGTCTTACCAAGGCAGAATAGAGTGGAACTATTACTTCCCTTGATCTGGACACTATACCTCTTTATGCAGCCTAGAAATAGCATTAACTTTTTTTACTGCTGCATTACACTGTTGACTCATGTTAAGCTTGTGGTCGGGCAGATGCAGCACAAAGGAATCATAGAATTGTAGGGTTGGAAGGGACCCTGAGGATCATCTAGTCCAACCCCCTGCAATGCAGGAATATGCAACTGTCCCATGCGAGGATCGAACCTGTAACCTTGGCGCTGTCAGCACCACACTCTAACCAACTGAGCTATCTAGGAAGGTTTACCAAGAACAGTGGCTGGCCAGGTGAGCCCTGTGGAAGCTCGCAAGCAGGGAAGTGTCTATGGCTTTTCTCCAGCATCTAGTCCTCAAAGGTATAGTGCTGCAGCACTTGGAGGTACCACTTAATTGCTATGGCTGATGGTAAACCTCACGAGGATGCCAAAAATCCCTTTCCAGGGCCAAATAGGCCTCAGGGGGCTCCTGCTAGCCAACCGGAGGTGCTAGCTCCCTGCCGATTCAGCAGGATGCAGACAGAGCATGTGGAGTCAAGCTCCTGAGGCAGGTAAAATGACATTAATTGGAGAATTTTCTCTTTCTTGATGGGGAGGCCCCCAAGTCTGGGCCAGCAGGAAGACTAACAGCAGCTTTATGAAGGAGCGAGGCAGGTGGTCCCTCCAGGTTAGAAGGAAGGGAGCAGATCAAAGCGGGAGATGTGAACAGCCACCTGCCCTTTGAAATAGCAGCAGCAGGCAGTGAGGAGGGGGGCACTGGGAGGGGAGACCACATAGCACAGCCAGGGCTGAGAAGGAAGAGCTGCTCCTTCTTTTCAGCATTCCACAGGCAGAGAGTCTCTTGCCTGGCCGGTGATCGAGGGAGAACTGCCCTGAGAGGATCCGATTCATCTGTCTCTCGCTCTTCTGCCATTCATGCTGCCCAAAGGTACTGCTTGCCACTTGGAAAAGTGGCAACATTTGGGACTTTTCAGTTTAGAGAAAATGCAAGTAAGAAGTGGCACGGTAGAAGTTTATAAAATTATGCATGTCACGGAGAGAGAAAAGCTTTTCTCCCTTTCTCATCACACCAGAATTCACGGACATCCAATGAAATTCACACTTGGCATTTCTAGGTGTACACTTTAAAAAGAGGCCCTGGGAGCCCCTGAAAAATGTGCAAAAGGCCTGACATCTAAAGGTGAAAATGGGCTTTGCAGGTTGTGGGGAGATGTACATTTGTACGCTAAGATTTGGAGCTTGCCTGGCAGCGCGTGCCGCTGGACCGCAGTAAAAGCCGCCTGCATATTTTTAGCCTGGTCCTTCAGCGCCAGGCCCATGCACACCTGCTTCGCTCCATCAAACTCAGCAGGCCGTGCAGTGCCGTGTGCCTTGGGACACGGAGCACACAGGGAAGAGACACCGGACTCTTCAGCCTGGGAAGGGAACAGGCGTAGCCACAGCAGCCGCTGCCATTTCCACCACAAAGCGACGCAAGAGCAAACATATCGCCTGCGAGAGCAGATGGCTCTTTACCGAATTACCGCACCAGGCGTGGCTCAAGGAGAGCAGATGGACTTGAGGGGGAGACTCATAAACAGAGAGGGAACTTCGCTAAGCCAGCTCCTGACGCTTCCTATAAATACTTAACAACCTCCAAGCTTTCTCCTGTTATGAAACTGAATTCGTTAAACTGCCTTCAGCTCCCATGAGAGAAAGGGAGGGAAGCCCATCCAGCAACCAAGAAGCAGCTCTTCTGCTTCTTCCTCGGGTGAATGGCTCCGTGGTCCATCCTGGTCCGAGACCGAAACCCATTAGTTTAAAAGCACCTGCTTGCAATTTTGGGGACACCATTTCAGTAGGAAAGGAAGCAAAGAGATTTCAAGATGGGTGGGAGATAGGTTCACAACAAGCTTTATCTTTAAGGCAGGGGTGGGGAAATGTAGGACTGGGGGTCAAATGTGACCCTCCAGGCTTCTCTATCTGGTCCTTGGCACTCTTCCCAGGCCACTGGCCCTGCTCTGCACCCTCCTCAAGTAGCTTTGCCTGGCTGGAATGTGTCCTTCAACTCTGATCATGCCCTTTGCTTGCCTAGATATAGTGGCAGTGGCAGTGTACAAGCCACTTGCTTTTGCATGGCTGGAATGCAGCACTGTACAAAAGTCACATCAGTTATTCTGCCAATGTTTCCCTTTGTCCCTGCTCACCACAGTCATGTGGCCCTCAGGAAATTTGGTCCTCAGGTTCCCCGTTTCTGTGGGAAAGGCAGGCTCATGGACATTTGTTGTTTAGCCGACTCTTCGTGACCCCATGGACCAGAGCACGCCAGGCACTCCTGTCTTCCATTGCCTCCCACAGTTTGGTCAGACTCATGTTGGTAGCTTCGAGAATACTGTCCAACCATCTCGTCCTCTGTCGTCCCCTTCTCCTTGTGCCCTCAGTCTTTCCCAACATCAGGGTCTTTTCCAGGGAGTCTTCTCATGAGGTGGCCAAAGTATTGGAGCCTCAGCTTCAAGATCTGTCCTTTCAGTGAGCGCTCAGGGCTGATTTCCTTCAGAATGGATAGGTTGGATCTTCTTGCAGTCCATGGGACTCTCAAGAGTCTCCTCCAGCACCATAATTCAAAAGCATCAATTCTTTGACGATCAGCCTTCTTTATGGTCCAGCTCTCGCTTCCATACATCACTACTGGGGAAACCTTAGCTTTAACTATACGGACTTTTGTCATGGACATACTCAGTTAAAATTGTAAGAGCCAAGCCCCAGGCAATCCTATCTGGGGTGACCTGTGTGATGGCTGATTCATGCAAGCAACCATTTAACCCTGCAGTTATTTCAAGGGATGAGTACAAAGGTGTGCCCCAGTCCAAAGTCCATTTTGGATCTAAGGGGCAGTTCATGCACACAAACAATTTAAAGGACACACATTATCTCCATGTGATCAGTGTCCTTGAGGAATACAACCATATGAAGAAATTCTTGTGCGAACTGACCACTTACCTAGGGACAGCTGCAGCCATGGCAGTGATCCCAAGCAAGTTTGGGAAGAAAAATCTCTAAATGCTCATTTGGGTAGGTAGGACTTAACTGTGTGTCGGTTTAAGCACAAACTGAATTAAGAGGCCATCAGCTTGTCATGAAAAGGCAGTTCTGGATTCCCAGCAACAGCCATTCAAAGGTGTCTTCATTCTCACCACTTGCAGGTCTCGGTGTTACTCGCTTGGGCCTCACCCATCATCTCTTGCGCTTGCGTAATCCATTCTATTCCTGGCTGAGGACCGAACCTTGTAACCTACATTACTAGTCACTTTCTCCAGAATACGTGATTACTCAGTCTTCACTCAAATAATTAAATTACTCAGGCACACTACTGACTTTGAATATCAAAACACCCTCTAAAGGACAGGCAGAAAATAAGTGGAGCTCATATAGCAGCTCTGGTGCTCAACCAGCGGGGTGTGGGAGAATAACTGGTTCAGCTTTGTTCCTTAACAGAATAATTTGGGGATATTTTTTCTTTTCCCACTTCATCCTTCCCTCCTGCACCAGAGACACCTTCCCTTCCACCATCTCCCCTCTCACACATTGACTTGGATTGCAATATTATAACACATTCTATTCATCATACAATGCAGTTTCACTTTGCCAAACATACTTGGCTGTCAAGTGCCCATAGCCAGGGGTCAGCAAACTTTTTCAGCAGGGGGCCGGTCCACTGTCCCTCAGACCTTGTGGGGGGGCCGGACTATATTTTGAAGGGGAAAAAATGAATGAATTCCTACACCCCACAAATAACCCAGAGATGCATTTTAAATAAAAGGACACATTCTACTCATGTAAAAACATGCTGATTCCTAGACCGTCCGCAGGTCGGATTTAGAAGGCAATTGGGCCACATCCGGCCCCCGGGACTTAGTTTGCCTACCCATGGCCCAGCTCAGGCTTCCTCAACCTCGGCCCTCCAGATGTTTTGAGACTACAATTCCCATCATCCCTGACCACTGGTCCTGCTAGCTAGGGATCATGGGAGTTGTAGGCCAAAAACATCTGGAGGGCCGAGGTTGAGGAAATCTGGCGCAGCTTATCAGCTCTGCTTGGGACTGGTTTAATTCACTTGATTTCTGTTGCTAGAAGGTATCCAAAGCTTATATAGGCAAAAAAATTAAAATGTCCCAAATCAAGATCGTTCACCACGCACACCATGCATAGTCCCTCTTACCCTCAAATTCCTGCTTAATTATCTCATCCTTATGGGGATACGGTTGTCAACATTTCTATTGAACTCTGCTCCTGGGCCTTTTACAGCCGCTAGAGTTTTCCACAGCAGGGAGACAAGCCCTGGCAAAGGCACTAGGAGCAGGACAGGACAGTCTCTCCCCATCATTTGGCAACCTAGGCCTGATCTGGGATGATAACTCTTTTGCAGATGGAAAAAGCGCTGGCAGTCCCTGAACCATTATTACCTGGGCAAGAGAGAACGCCACTTCCTGTAGCTGAACTTCTGAACTCTGGCCCCAGGGCCATGCACTCAGAGGTAAGTAGCGAAGGCCTCCAAATTCAATTATAACACACACCAGGGAACAGATGGTGCCAGAGAAATCTCTGGTGTAAATTGCCTGGGAGAACTGGGAGGTCAAAGGGGACAGAGCCACCTCTTCCACCTGCTGGCTGCTGTGAAGGTGGAAAGGGGCCCTTCCTTTGTATATGAATATTCAAGAATATGCACAGACCTACCTAACTACTTAGAACATTCTTGTTCTGCTCCATAATTACAGGAATTAACGAGGCAGATAACAGATAGAAGATGTAAAAATACAATAACATCTCATAGAATAGAATAGAATCATAGAGTTGGAAGAGACCACAAGGGCCATCCAGTCCAACCCCCTGCCAAGCATTCAAATGATTCAAACCATTAAAACAACCTCGAAGAAAACAACCCACACAAACATAACAAATATATCAATGAAAGTGAGAGAGCTGGCATTTGTAACCATGTGAATCTGCCAGGGCAAAGAGCCCTCTTACCTTTTGTGAAATCACTTCCCATTCCCCCCCCCCCCACACACACACCAGCTGTGGTTTATAAAATGGTTTGAAGGATGGATTTTGCACATTTCCTTTTTAAAGTTCCTCTACCTTTTGGGCCATAATCAAGCACTGACAAGAAGATGGGATTTATTCTGTCTTTGTGATGCTGAGCAAAGCATCTGGTGATGAGAGTTTTCCCAGGCTAAGTTGTATGAAACACAAGGGGGCATTCTGGAGTTTGCAGGGTGAGTCTCTTCCTGGACCCTTCAGGGAAGGCGTGCTTTGTAACAGGCCAGATATTTGTCACACACACATACACTTCCTGGTATCCAACCCAAAATTATGCACATCCACTCAACTATTGGTTCATTTTTCAGAAGATTTGGCAACAAAAATTGGCAGGCTTTTTATTTACTTTTTAAACAAAATTTACATACCACTTGGTTGTCTAAAAGAAACAAAACTCAAAGTGGTTTACGAAAATAATAAAACAGTTAGAATCAGCAATTTAAAACATTCAGAAATATTTCTAACAACCTTCTTTCCTCTTCTCTTTCAATCTCTATTGTTCTCAAACCAAACCTGCAGTTCCTTAAACCTTTCCCTACAATTCTGTGCATATTCTAAAACAGAGAAAGAGAGTATACTTTCTTTTTTCTTTTATTTTTAATGCCATCTTTCAGGGCCGAAAAGCCCTTTCAAGGCAGCTCATAATAGTTTCAGAATACAAAAACAAACACCTATACATATTTTTTTAAAACTAAAACAGGAGCATAAACATCACCACCCAACCCCAACCCCTGCCCCCAGTCTTCTCCTTCTCAAGCCACCCTGGAGCAATCCAGCAATCCTTGCAGGTCATCACCATGCCATGCACCATGCGCCAGCAGCTGTTAGGCCCTGCATGCTTACTGTCGCAGCCTATGAATGGCTGCATTATGCTCAGCCGGACCTCCTTCCCCTCCCCTCCCCCTCTCCTCTCCCCCCTCCCCACCAACACCACTTTTGCCACACTGTTATTTTACACTTCTGCCACCCACCATCGCTATGTTTGATCGTTCCTCCCTTGCAGCTGCACCTGCTGGGAGCTGGTGGAGGGAGGGAGCCAAGGCAGAGCAGGTGCGGCTGGCTTTGCTGCTGTCTCACACAGATGCACAGGCCTGGCGGAGGGGAGAGAGAGGCCTGGGCCTCAGCTTCCACGCTGGCTAACAGGCAGCAGGCTGAAAGGCCCTCACTGTGGCTGGTGGAAGAGAAGCAGAGCCCTGCCAGATCAGACCAAAGCAGCCACCGAGACACCCCATGTGGTAACAGCTGTCGCTCACATGCCCCCCTCGAGAAGCCCCCCGAAGCAGTGCATGAAAGTATCAGCTTACTGCAGGTGTGGGTTACCTCAGGCCTGGTGGAAATAGGGACACGGGCAGGGAACATGCCCCGCCCCACAACAAGCCAGGTATGGGCCGCAGCTCAGTAGCAGAGCATCTGCTTTACATGCAGAAGGTCCCAGGTAGGGCTGGGAGAGACCTCTGCCTGAAATCCTGAAGAGCTGCTGCCAGTCTGTGTAGGCAGAACAGAGCTAGGTAGAACAGAATCCCAGAAGAGTTGGAAGCGACCCCAGGGATCATCTTGTCCAGGAGTCAGCAAACTTTTTCAGTAGGGGGCCAGTCCACTGTCCCTCAGACCTTGTGGAGGACCGGACTATATTTTTTGGGGGGAGGCATGAACAAATTTCTATGCCCCACAAATAACCCAGAGATGCATTTTAAATAAAAGCACACATTCTACTCATGTAAAAACACCAGGCAGGCCCCACAAATAACCCAGAGATGCATTTTAAATAAAAGGACACATTCTACTCATGTAAAAACACACTGATTCCTGGACTGTCCACTGGCTAGATTTAGAAGGCGATTGGGCCGGATCCAGGCCCCGGGCCTTAGTTTGCCTACACATGATCTTGTCCAACCCCCTGCAATGCAGGAGTCTTTCACCCAAAGTGGGGTTCAAACCCACAACCCTGAGATTAAGAGTCTCGTGCTCTACCAGCTGAGCTATCCCAGGAACTTGGTTTGAGAAAGCTTGCTATGATCCCATGTTCTCTCCTTCTTGCCCTCGGGAGACTGCAAAGGCTGCACCCCCTTTCCCTAGGCCACACCCCTCACTGGTGCCACCCACCCCTAATTCAAAGAGGATACCATGGTCGATGGTACAGAAAGCCTCTGAGAAGTTGAGAAGAATTAACAGGGACACATTTCGCCTCTCTCTTTTTGACAGAGGTCATCGTACGGGCAATCAAATCAGTTTCTGTGCCCAAACCAGGCCTAAACCCTGATTGAAATGGGTCTAGAAAATCAGTTTCCTCCAATCAGACCACCCGCTCAATAACCTTGCCCAAGAAGGGGAGATTGGCCACTGGCTGGTACGGTAGTTACTTAGATTTCCCAAATCCAGGAAAATCCACAGACCACTTCCACAACCCCTGACTCATAAGGTTCCATTCAGCACCATTTTGTCAGCATGATAATTTATTTTTGTTTAATTTTAAAATTGATTGTTTAGTTTCCCCTAAAGCATCTGTTCTGCACGCACGCACATTAAGTATTCAAATATCCATGCAACAGCACTTAAAAGAAACATAAAAATTAAAAAATATTTTTAAAAACAGTGCCCCGAGGTTGGCACCATTCTTGAAGCATGTCCCTCCCCCACTTTTAAAAATATCTGCTAATACTTTTGCGCCTACTTAAAAAAAAAAAAAAA
This sequence comes from Darevskia mixta, assembly GCA_034641385.1. NCBI lineage: Eukaryota > Metazoa > Chordata > Lepidosauria > Squamata > Lacertidae > Darevskia > Darevskia mixta. Next base: position 2,581,014 of record JAWWNH010000033.1, on the reverse strand, counting down.
ACAAGCCATGATTTTTTTGGGGGGGTGAAATAGTGCCTAAATAAAAAGGCACATGAGCACAAATTTAAAATTGATATTAAAAAGTGGTTTGCTCAGAATTTTTCTTCTCCTGTCCATGCATCTATGCTCTTTTGACTGTTGTGAACAGAACATCCTTGTAGGCTTATGGGCAAGAACCCATGACCTGGTTGCTAGTTGGTAAAGACCCAAAGCAAGCCTGCCTCTGTGCCTCAGACTACTAGTTGCAGGGGATCGCAGATGGGCAGAGCGGCTGCTGTGCTCATGTCTTGCTTGCAGGCTTCCCATAAGCGCTTAGTTGGCCCCTGTGAGAACAGGATGCTGGATTAGATGGGCCCTTGGCCTGATCCAGCAGGCTCATCTTATGTTTTTATATATGCTCTTAAATGGCCTTCATTACCCACATCTTATGGGACGCGGGTGGCGCTGTGGGTTAAACCACAGAGCCTAGGGCTTGCCGATCAGAAGGTCGGCGGTTCAAATCCCCGCTACGGGGTGAGCTCCCGTTGCTTGGTCCCTGCTCCTGCCAACCTAGCAGTTTGAAAGCACGTCAAAGTGCAAGTGATAAATAGGTACCGCTCTGGTGGGAAGGTAAACGGCATTTCCATGCGCTGCTCTGGTTCGCCAGAAGCAGCTTAGTCATGCTGGGCACATGACCTGGAAGCTCTCGGCCAATAAAGCAAGATGAGCGCCGCAACCCCAGAGTCGGTCATGACTGGGCCTAATGGTCAGGGGTCCCTTTACCCTTTACCTTTACCCACATCTTATATTAAGTGACAGCCTCCTGTCTGCCCTTGTGGAACTTGCCTTGGTCCATTGCCAGCCCTCCAGCTTCATCCCCCCACCCTGCTAATCTGGAGCACATGCGTGGCTCAGAGAGATAAGGGCCTGCTGGCCCCCTGGCCCATTCCTCCTCATTGCTTCCTCTTCCCCATCTCCGCTTGGATTCCCAGGCCTTCCTGCTGACCTTGGAATGTTTCAAGCTGCTTTCCTGACCTCAATCTGTCCCTCTTCCTTCCCCTCTCATCAGTTTCCTGCCTGTGAGGGTCCTGTGCCAATGCAGCGCTTTGATTTATTCCCCACTTCCTTTGCCGCTGTCCTCATCCTAAAATCATTACACACCGCCAGCGCCTTTGGTGGGTATCCTCTCTCTGCCCTGCCCTCTCCCTCTTGTTTGTTCCTCCAGATTTTGGGAGAGAGTAAGGAATGGCTCTAGCAAACTGGTCCACAGCGCCACCCACGTAAACAAGTAAACATGGAGTTAATATGTAGTTTATTAGCAGCTGCAAAATTATCGCCTCCTGACCCCTGCCCTGAGAATTCTCCATTAGAGCTAGGGCTTGTTGATCAGAAGGTCGGCGGTTCGAATCCCCGTGACGGGGTGAGCTCCCGTTGCTCGGTCCCTGCTCCTGCCAACCTAGCAGTTCAAAAGCACGTCAAAGTGCAAGTAGATAAATAGGAACCGCTCTGGCGGGAAGGTAAGCTGCGTTTCCGTGCGCTGCTCTGGTTCGCCAGAAGCGGCTTTGTCATGCTGGCCACATGACCTGGAAGCTGTACGCCGGCTCCCTCGGCCAGTAATGCGAGATGAGCGCCGCAACCCCAGAGTCGTCCGCGACTGGACCTAATGGTCAGGGGTCCCTTTACCTTTTACTTGTTTAAGTAGCCTATTTTAAAAAATCTAATGCAGGGATAAGGAGCCTGTGAGGACCCTCAGGTGCTGTTGGACTCCCAACTTCCACCCACCCCAGCAGTTGTTGTGATTCTGACCTGCTTAGAATAGTAAGGCTACATACAGGCAATACCTTTAAAGCACTTTTGAAGTGCATTCTTACCCTCAAAGAATTCTGGGTCTGTAGTTTACTCCTCACAGTTCCAACTCTCAGCAGCCTTAAGGAACAACAGTGCCCAGAATTCTTAGAGGAAAAGGATACGCTTCAAAAGGTCTTTAAAAGGCAATAGTGTGTGTATGCAGCCGGGGTGGGAGGCCTGTGGTCCTGCAGATGCTGCTGAACTACAGCTCCGACTATTGGCCATGCTGGCTGAGGCTGATGGGAGTTAGTCCAAAGACACTTGAAAGGCACCGCATTGAGGAAGGCTGCCTCAGTCACAACAACTCTGAACAAACTTGGTCTTTGCTATTCTGTTACAGACATAGGGAATGAAACCAGAGTTAGGGCCAGGGTTATTCCATGTATACTGTATACTACCGGTACTTCCCACAGAAAAGTTCTGGAGTGATTTACAAGCCAGTAAACAACAATGCAATTACAAAAGCATATTAAAAGCAGATTTAATAATATCATGTGCTGCCCAAATGCCCCCCCCCATTGTTTTTGCCTGGCACCGAAGGATGACCAGTTGGTGTCAAAAGAACACCCCCAAAGTGGAACAGTTTGTGGAATAGAGTTGGTTGCTTGCCTAAGATCATCCAGGATGCTTATTATGACTGAGCTGGGGACTTCCCAAGTGTTTTTCTGATGTGTACAGAGAGTGGCTTCATCAGGCACTTTACACCATGCCTGTGTTTTTCCTAAGTTCAAAGTACATAATCCTCTTAAGCAGGAGAGAGAGCGGCGGCGGTGGTGGAAGTTATCCCAGCTGGCATCTTCCACTTGCCCGCTCAGGCCAGCAAGTGATCTGCAATGGCAAGGAGCAGCAGCGCTGTGCATCCTCCCTCCCTCTGGGCATCACCAGTTGCCTGCTGGGCAGGAGGGAAGTGTTAGAAGTAATGGGGGGGCGCTGCTTAGCTTGTTTCTCTATCAGGGTGAGGATGGAAGTGGGGAGGCATCCTCAGTGCAGCCTGGCACAGCACCGAGCAGGACGGATCCAGGAAGGAGTAGCCACTGCCTCACCTCCCCCTCGCTCTGGGCAGCAGCTTCCACAACCACACTGAGCAGAAGAGAGCACCGCCCTTAGAGACCCTTGTGGCCCATAGTGCATGTGAACAAGGAGTCCAGCTTCTCTCCCCGGGAATCCACTCCTTGTTTTGACCCCGTCTTTCCTGACGGTTGTCCGTCCAGTTCAGAGTGTGCCAATCTTGTTTTATTTACTGTGTCAACAGTTTCTCTCCCCCCCCCCCGCTTTACGCTAAGCAGGGACTGGGTGAGATGCCTTGGTGACTCAGAGGGTGACTCACCCCACAAGCTTGGGATGGCAAAATGCAGCCAGTGCAGACATGCCCCTCAGAAGCAGAGGCCAGCCCAGCTCTCTGTTCCTGGCTTCCGGTCAGGAAGGGGGACTCACGGGGCTGCAATGCTTGGCGCAACTGAGCTGTGAGCACATTTCTGGCTCAGCCATGCCAAAGCGCGTCAGCCCCGAGGAAAGCAGCTTCCGTTTCCTTCCTGGGCTTCCTCCGCCCCCGTCGGAAGCCACCAACCAGCCAGGCCCCTCTTCCTTGTCTGCTGGGAGGGAGCTTTCCTGTGCCCCCTTCTCCACCCAACAGCAGCTGTGGCCTCAAGACCACGAATGAATGAAAGGAAATTGAAGTGGGCTGTGACCCCCCTAAAGGGAGGCTGAATGCTGAAGCAGAGGGGCCCCGAGGCCACCTCATAATAGTGACACAAATGTTGTCTAGAGCAACATAAGAAAGTTCAGAAAGTTTTGCTTGCATGGTTTCATTCATCATGAACAACCACCCTGCAAGGTAGGTCAGTATTGGCCCCATATTGCAGAAGTGCAGCTAAGAAAGAACTGGGTTAAAGATCACCTGCTGTGTTTGGGGCAGATGTGAGATTCAGGCCAGAGACCTCACAGTCTGTGGATCAGGATCTTAACAGCAATTCCTTCTAACCTAGTAGGCTATTTTTTGTCAATTTCCTGCCTAGCAATAAAGGAAAGGTACTCTACACATGCTCAGAGGTATCATTTGTGCTGTTTTCCTCAAGTCCCTGGGCTGGAACACTGTAAATGAAGCTTCCAAGCTCAGCAGCCAATGCCTTAAAAAAAACCCATAAGCAGAGGCACCTGTGATTCCTGCATTGCAGGGGGTGAACTAGATGATCCATTGGGATCCTTCTAACACTATGATTCTATGATTTCATGGTTCTATGAAATGGGGACTCCTAGGCTCTCAGTTAGTCTGTATTCTGATCTATTCTGGCCTCTCAAATAATAGCAGGCTCTCTGTGCCACTGGTTGCTCATGCAGAGGCTGCAGACAGGAGCTGCATATCCTGGCTCCTGCAGAGAAGCAAATATTTGCTCAAATCCTAGGTGATAAGCATTTTCCCCCCAAAGCCTGCTTGCTGACACCCTGGCAAAGTACACAACAGTATGGAGTGAACAGCATTATTCAGGACATGTGGAAAGTGTTAATGAATCCACCTTTAGGATACCTTATAAAATCCAGAGAACAAGTTTGGGGAAATCATGAGATTTTAAGCCGATTTCAGTTTAACTTCGAGTCTTCTTGTTGCTCTTTCTACGTTTTCAAGCAGGGCTGGTGCACGTAATTTTGCTGCCTACGGTGGAACACCCAAACACTTCCCCTTTGCCACCGTTTGTGAACCTGCAGCACAACTCATTGAGAAATTATTTTGTGCAAGCCCCATTTGAAAGCCTCTGAGCATGTACAGAGTGCACCTTCCTTTTTTCGCGTTTTTAGAAATTGGGCACTTGGCAGCTTCAGGCTTCGGCACCTCTCATTTTAGCCAGTAAGAACTGAATTGTGAGTTCAGTCTTAGAAGTGGGGCATGTATATATTTTGCCGTTCGTAACAGCCAGAATCTGGCTTGGACTAAGGCAGGGTTAAATGCTGTGATCGCAAGGGTTGTGAACTGCCCTTCCAGCAGGAACTGCTACGTTTAGCGTGTGTGAGAGTGCACAGCCGCTGACGTAATGTCCTTCCTCCTCATCTGTGAGAAATGCTGTAAAATCCTGGATCAGGCACTTGAGGAGAAGGCGAGGCTCATGTAGCTTGTCCCCAGCCTGAAATTCTACCCTGCCTCTGGGGCACTGGCAGCTGCAGTGTGACTCCAGAGACTGACATTCCTAGCTGTGCCTGGGAGACCAAGCCTAGAAAAGAGCCAAGGATGCACTGAAAAAAGTGAAGTACCGGTAGTGCATGAGAAAGCTGGGAGGGGATTAAATGTATGGTTCCCTATCAGCATAAACTACAAGCAGGGCTGGATGTCTGCTACACTGCTGCCAGAGAGCAGCAACAACAAAGTACTAAAGGTGGCCTTGTGTGTAGAATCCAGCTTCGTGAGAATCAAGTTTCTAGTCCTTATGCCTGACACAGTACTTTTGAAAGCTGCCTAAGGATATCCAAAGGAATCATCACATCCGGGAGGATTAGGGCACCGACCACTGCCATAAGTGAGAGAAGAGGAGATGTGTGGGGTCAGCCATAATAATGAGGAACAGCAGAGACTTCTGAGCTCCAGCATTTCCTGTGCTACCAACAAGAATGATAGTTATTAATCAGCATCGTATCCCGGGATTGGAGCTTGTTAAGGACTCCTGGTCTCTTTCCAAACACAGCACTCCTGTTAATAGGAACCAGCCGCTGGGTGTATTTGTGCGCATCGGTGTCTACATTGATGCAGCTGCAAACGCATTCCTGAAACCCCCTCAAGATATGTTGCTTACATACAAAGCTGCCTACATACAAATGCATGAATGGGCATTTGCAAAGGCACCTATTTCCAGAAAAGTGCAAATTTTTAAAAGGGCAGCAGCGCCTGCGCATTTAAAACACGTAGGTGCATCTACACACGAAAGGCCGCATAACCCCAGTGCTCTCCTAGTGGAGCCCCTCCCTCCCGCTCAGCACTGCCGGACCACATGTCCGCAGCACAAAGGAAATGTCTCAGGCCGTTCCAAGCAGAACAGCTGCCACTGGCTCACTCAATTCCCCATTCATCGGAGCCCCATCAGACAGAGGATGGGGGCTTAAAGGGACAGTGAGCCGTTTCTTTTGCAAGCCTGCTCTCTCTGCCTGGAGGAACCATCTTTGCATTCAGGTCTCTCCCTGACCTGGATTGGGCCAGGTACAAGAGAGCTTGAGGAAGGGCTTGGCAGGGATGGATCAGACCATGATGTGCAGGAAGCCCACTTTAAAGGAGATTCTCCCAGAGATGGAGGAGGGAGGGGCTGAAGGTAGGACCGTGTGGCCACTGAATTGCACTTAATACAGATTCAAGCTATTTTGTGAAGGAAGTACTGTTCACACCTTCAAATTCTCTTTGAGTGAAGTTAAAATATCAGCTGGCAAGACAAACAGAAGTTCCAGACTTTTGTTCCTTTTTTTGTTTAGTGTCATGATTTTCAAAGCAACCGTTGTCGTTTAAAGGCTCCAATGTTATGCCAAACCGGGGCGGATATGGGGGGAAATACTGGCACAGTTGGCAACAGTTGGAACTGACTTGCCTTTTTCTTCTTTTTCCTGTTTCAGCTTCAAGGTGGACTCCAAAGGAGCCTGCTGTACCCACCTAATTTGCTTGCCTGGATTCTTTGGTAATTCCTTGGATTTCATGCTTCAACCTTTTTCTGCTAAGGACGATGCTTCTCATTTGATGCTGTTCTTTCTCCCTGGGCCCTGCCTGGCTCTGTGTTATTTGTAGCTCTAATAAAATGATTGGAACATCTTCGCTTTCCCCCCTCTGCTTCTTCTTTCCTACCTGGGAGCAGCCTGTGCAGTTAAACAAGAGCCTTGTGCTGACTGTACATTTAAAGCACTCTTATACCACTTTGGGATGCTGGTGGCGCTGTGGATTAAACCACAGAGCCTACGGCTTGCCGATCAGAAGGTCGGCAGTTCGAATCCCCGCGACAGGGTGAGCTCCCGTTGCTCGGTCCCTGCTCCTGCCAACCTAGCAGTTCGAAAGCACATCAAAGTGCAAGTAGATAAATAGGTACCTCTGCAGCAGGAAGGTAAACGGCGTTTCCGTCTGCTGCTCTGGTTCGCCAGAAGCGGCTTTGTCATGCTGACCACATGACCCGGAAGCTGTACGCCGGCTCCCTTAGCCAGTAAAGCGAGATGAGCGCCGCAACCCCAGAGTCATCCGCGACTGGACCTAATGGTCAAGGGTCCCTTTACCTTTACCTTTACCTATACCTATACCACTTTAGCAGTTGGGGCTTCCCCCAAAGAATCCTGGGAACTGTAGTTTTTAAAGGGTGCAGATGGGTGTTAGAGAGATCTTTGCAAACTACATCTCCCAGCATATGTCCATGAGTAGTCCTAGTCTCAAGGCTGAGTCAGCGCAATGCCAGAGTCCAGTGAGACAAAGCACAACAGTCTACCTGACACCTCCCATGCCTCTGCTCCTAAAACTCTCTGTGAAGCCAGCTCAAAACAACCAAGGCACCAAACATCCCCCCCTTTCTCCCAGCTCTTCAAGCCATTTTAACACCTGGGATGGGCAATTGAACTGGCACTCCAATCCCAAGCAGGATGGTCCACCTGACCTGAACATTCTCCTGCGCAGGCATCACTTAAATGAACATTGGGCAGTTTGCCTGGGTACCTGCAGTGAGTAAGAATCTCCTCCAGGCTGCCAGGTGGAGGAAGCATTGTAAAGAGAAAAGAACAAGAGAGCATTGTGGCACCTTGAAGATGATGGCTTAAGCTTTCATGGACTGCAGTGCACTTCAGCAGGCTCCTCCCCCCCTCTCCCCACCTTCCATGCTGTATTGATGGGCCACAAACAGCCAATATAAAACAATGGCATGGCTAATTTCTTAAAGGATACTTACCTGGCACATATTTTCATAAAATGGCCATTGGCTGTATTTTTTATGAATAGATGTTTCTGGAAAATTAAGATTTTGGGTGACTGGGGTCTCGCAATGCACCCAGACACCCTAGAAGCACAGTTGTGTGTGTATGTTTCTAAACCGTTTTAAGGGCCCCTCCAGACTGCTCTTTGGTGGTGAGTGTATTTTACAGCATGTGCTTGAGACAATACTAGTGAGTTAGTGGTGGATTTATTCTGCTTTATTAGTTGTTTTGTGATGCTTCCCCAATGCTACCACATTTTTTTTAGGTCCAGATGGGTCCAGAGGGGCTAGAACACAACAGAAGTGGAACAAAAACAACAACAAAAACCCACAGCACCACACCAGAACACATGTGCTATGCAAAGGTGTGGGATTTTGGCAGGAAATTCAAGGATATGCACTGATTGGAAACGAAGCACTATAACTGCCCCAAATCTTTCGCAGATGCGAAGAGTTTTAAACGTGGGATCACATGAGACTGTTTCAATGCATCATGAGCACATGATGCATCATGCACCATAAAAAGGGCATCTGAAGGAGCCCTTTAAAGTGGAGAGGGCCCATAACAAAGATCTGATGCTCAGATCCCCTGCTCCATCCTGTAACAACATCCGTGGTACAGGCTGGTGAAAATTTCTACAGGCCGGGTGGGTTTTGTGTCCTGACTTGCAGGGCTTGCACAGTTGTGGTTGTGAGGACACAGCCAGGTTTTGGACATGTGATATCTTTTTGTAAATAAGTTATCTGTTTTCCACTGACAATGGCTAAAGGTGATCTTGTGAGGAGCTGAGGGGGACCCATAATTGGCCTTTTTTGCTATTTGAATTCTACCTATATACATAAAAAAATAATAATGCTATCATCACACAGCCCCCATTGGTGATTTTGTAGTGCCATATTAGAATCCTTAATTTGCATGAAGCCAAGAGTATGTGTGGCTGGTAAGCAACACTAGTAGTTTAATATTTGTGTGCTGCTTTTCAGCAATAGCAGAGCATTAAGAAATAACAGCAACACTTCCTAATACAAAAGAATTGCACAATGAAGGTGCAATAAATGAATCAAAACAATAGCCTAATGAATCCCTGGGTTACTCCCTAGAGCAGCCTAGAGCAGGCCTCCATTTCCTAGGAATCTCCTTTGCCTGGGCCAAGATGCATCACTTTGACCCCACCTTATCTGCTGCAGGTGTTTTCTTGGGAAGTTTTTGCTTCCCATTTTGCTTCCCATTTTGCTGCCTGTGACCTCCACGACTCCCTGTGGCATTGGCAAGCCACGTCACTTCTTTCCTCGCATCAGACAGGAAGCAAACGTGATGATGAAGTGGCAGCAGAGGAGGCTGCTCGAGTGGCCTCATGCCACAATAAACATGATAGTTTTTAACATGCCGTTGAGTCTCACGTGTAGATCTCTCACTAGCAATCTGTGGATAGTTGTTTTTTTTTAGCATAAACCCGTAATCATTTGCAAAATACTTTTGCAGTCTTGACTGCGCTCAGTCTCACAGCAATCCTAGAAAGCAGGTCGTTGGTAGCCCCATTTCACAGATGTGATTTTTGCCAATATCTTTGCTTGGCCTTACCATCAGGACTTTGGGATGGGGAACTGAAAGTGATTGACTTTTCTCTCTGACTCCCCTCCGCATCCCTCAGTCCAGGAAGTCCATCACAGAGGAAGGTGTCCATGTGGTTTTAACTGTGCTTATGACCCAGTCTCCTTAAACCCCGGCCACCACCACCCCCCGAATTCTGAATCTCCCCCTCCCGCAAACCTAGCTTTTGGCAGGTATCCAGATCTGATAGCGAGCCCAGACAGTGACTGAGTGGTGTCCAGTGAACTGGCAAATGACGAGAGCTACATTAACACTCTCCTATTGTGTGGGCATTAGCGCATGGCGGAATGCACACATAGTGGCTATCCCTGCTGCTGAGACATCTCTTCTGCTCATCTGGCTCCTCACATACCAATCCCACCCAGCTAGGGCAAAGGTAAGCAGGGTGGGCAGTGGGCTGGGGGCATGGGGCCAGTACTCTTAGCAACTGCAGTCGGAAAAGTCCTGCCTGTTAGGGCGCTGCTTCGTATTTCGCTTCCATTAACTGACAGGCTGGTACTGTCTCTATACATCTCGGCATGGAACCTTTTTAGCACATTTAAAAGGGCTGCAGCGCATGAACAGCTCCTCCCTTTCCTTATCATTAAAATAAATTGACATCTCTGCATCCGCCTTGTTGCAGATCACAACCACGCAAAGGGTGACCCCTTGTGCATCACCAAAAAGGAGGGCAACCGTGGACACTGATAAAGTTTACATATACTAATTTATATGAGCATGTCCTCATTTCTAAAGAAATATTGTAATTTAAATAGAAATACTGCGCCAGATTTCAGTGGTAGGGCAATAGAAGACTCCCAAGTTCAATTCCCACCATCTCCTGGTAGGACTGGAAAAACCTTCTGGAGAGCCACTGCCACTCAGTGTTCTGAGCTGCCAGTATCATTGGTCTGACTCAGGATAAGGGAGTTTCTATGTTCCTCCATCACCCTAGTGGGGAAGATGGTGCCCTTGCGTTTTGTGTTCTTTATCTTAGGGCTCATCCACACTTACGGTACCTTTCCCCCTGTGCTTTCTAGGGACAGGTCCATGCTTTAAAGTGCTGTGGCTGAGTGCTCCCCCACCCCCGGTACTTTCCCCATGAAAACTCAGCCTTTAACAGATTGCCGTTTGCTCTGATTCAGCATTAGTGAGTTTCCACTCAGACTTTAAGATGCAGACCTGTGCCTAGAAATATAGCACAAAAGGAATGCTGGATGAGCCCTTAATCTCAGGCATGGACTGGACATCTCTAAATAGAAGACTTCCCTCTGTAAAATAGGACACATGGCCACTCTATGCCTGGGTCCATCACATGGTGAGTCTGCCAATGCTTCCTGGCAGTGCCAGTCTTTGGGGTCTGACGGGGGTTTGAACCACTTGCCCAGAGTTTATGCCCTTCTTTCTAATCCCTGTCAATACCAACCACATGGAATCCTTCACCCACACTGTCTAGTAGTTCTCCAGGATTTCAGACAGGATATTCCCAGCCCTGCCTGCAGGTACCACAGATTGAACCTGGGACCTTCTGCAGACAAAGGCAAGGCTCTTCCACTGAGCTACGACCCTTCCCCTTAATGAACATTGCATATGCTAAGATATACATATATGTAGAAGCCATTGCTATAATTTAAATAGAGATGTGTCCGATGCTTCTCAGCATAGTAAGGAAGACTGTGTGCATATGACTTTTGCCCAATCTGCTTGATGGGCTGCCGTGTACAAGAAGACGCAAATATGTTTTCTTTTGTTCCGGAGGGTAGGACCTGAACCAATGGGTTTAAATTACAATAAGAGCAATGTAGACTAGACATGAGGAAGAAATTCCTGTTGGTATGTGATTATGAGCTCTTAGAGAGTGGAATAGTGGAAGTGCCTTGGGAAATGGTGGATTCTTCTTCAGTAGAGGTTGGATGCTACAAGAGGGCTTTATTCCAACTCAACGATTCCATGAGTCTTCAAATAGAGAACTATCCTCTGTAAACTAGGATACATGCCCAACCTGTATAATGTACCTGAGTGCACTTTCATGTGGGTCAACTAACTCCAATGTCCTTTGGATGGCATGCCATTAAGAAGGCTGCCTCTTGATGATAGATTAATGGCTGTAGAAGGAACTGAGGTTGTGGAGAGCAATTTGACAACTTCTGCTGAGGCATTATGATCTAGTGCAGAGGGGAATGCACTGAAATAAACCAAAAGGAAGATCCTTTAACCAGAACATATGTATTTTTTTAATATATAAAAAAATTTTATTGGGTTTTTCAAAACAAAAACAAACACAAATCTTCATTTTCTTAACATCAGTTCTAATATTTGACCATACATACAAACACAACGTACATCCTATTTTCCTCTCCTTTTTTATATCATCTTTGGGGTGACTTCCTCCCATCCCCCCTGCTGCGTTTCATTTTAAACCATCTTAGTAATCTCTTGACATCTTTAAATATCTTTTGCATTAGAACATATGTATTAGCTACAAAAGGAAGTGTCACTGTATTGTAAGGAGTTTACACAAACAATTATGTTCCTGAGCCACCACTTTGGAAAATACAATTGTTCTGTGGTATAATAAAAGATTATAATGGCTGCTGCGCATTTGTGGCCTGTTTAACCAACTCTGCATTTCCATAATTAAAATAATTAAATCAATGTGACCAGACACCGATGATTATACTGTGGTCACTATAGTATATAGGCCCCTTGACGTCCTATTTGTTTTGCTCTCTCAAGTTGGAGGGTGGAGAGGCAGCCCGTAATTTGCCAAGTTTAAAAGTGGCAGCTCCTTGGGGGGAAGGCTCAGGGCTCCACTTGTTTATTGCAGGGTAGCCATCTGATTGAGCATGTGCCTTCCAGAGTTGCCAACTAACCAGGGGAAGAATCATTCTGACCAGCTCTTGTGCCTGCAACAGCAGCTTGAGCCACGCAAATCAAAACAGGAAGATTATCATCTCCTAATGGCTGCAGGTAGTCACCTGGAAGGTTCAAGATGGACAAAAACAAGGTACCTTTCACACAGCGAATAGTTAAACCATGGAATGAATTCCCACAAGATGCAGCAATGGCAGAAGAATGCTACTCTTGTGATGGCCACCAACTTGGATAGCTTTAAAAGAGATTTAGACAAATTCATGGAAAATAAGGCTTTCATCGGCTATATGATAGCTAGGTTCTGCCTGCACCGTTGGAGGTGTCGGCAGCCAAGCTGTCTTACACAAATGATGATGAACTGTTTATACTTTGCTACGTTGCCTCCAAGTTCAGAAAATAATGCGTGAATTGGCCAAGGTCAGCATCTCCCTGTGGCCAAGGCCTCTGAAATATCCCCCTCTCTAAACACAGTTGGAGATTGCAGGGCCTTGGAGATGAGCAGGCCTGTTCCCTCCTGGGTTGCTATGGCAACTGCGCTGAAGCAAGGAGCTCAGCTGAGAGGAAGGAAGGGCCTTTGTGTGGCCTTGGCGGGTCCCCTGGGTGTTGCCTTGAAAAATGGGGAGGGGGGAAGGTCACAACGCGGTGCAAAAACAGAGGCGCACGCCTGTCTAGGAGCTATGCAAATAGGGGCGGGGGGCCTTCAGCCAGCAGCGGTTCTTCAGACTGCAGCACTTGCCTTCCAAAACAAGCCACCCTCGCCAGGCCAGGAGGAGGCAGATTAACCGGATTTGGGAAGTTGGGTGTAGATCTGATTTCACACATGCATGCCATGCCAAGCCAAGGGGGTCCTTCTAAGTCCATGGGTCTGGTGAGGAGCAGGAAGAGAAGGTGTGTGCTGCGACTTGCCAACTGACCAGGCTAAAAGAAACAGCCTGGCATACTGTTTGAATATATTAGAGGCAACGAAAGAGCAGAAGCTGGTGAAATAATTGGCAGCCCTAACCCACTGTGGCCTCTTGAGCTGAGCACCAGAGCTGAGCCCCAGATGCATCGGAGGAGTCGCGTCTTTGCTACTTTTTGAGAGGGCAAAGAGACACAGTACAGGTCTGGCCTTTAACAGTCGCCTGGAGAAAGGAAACAGAAGGGGAAAGCAGAGCTTGCTGTCTCAGAATAACCAAAGAAGACATTTCCCAGCAGTCACAGCGCACGGCAGAAGCAGACATTGACTTATTTCACAGATTTCCCTCCAGTGTACATTTCTTTCTTTCTTGAAATCGTTTCTGGACCGCTTCATGTTTAAATAACAAAATAAACAAATCTCCAAATCCTTTACAACGTAACTCACAATGTCAAATGGAACATTACAAAATATCAAAATAAAACATTACAGATAAAGGTCAAACACAAACTGCAAGAAAGATCCACGCTTAAAGCAGCAACATTAACAGGAAAAACAAGTTACGATCTGAAACAAAAAACAAAACAAAAAAAGCACAACAAGCAAAAATTGTACAAAATAGACATTCAAAACTCCACAAATAAAGCATCATTAGCAACCATTTCCAGGGAGATTTGCAAGAGAACAAAACACAGTAACGGTAGGAGCATAAACCTAAAAGGAATAGGGAGTGAGAATTACAGCTTTAATTTCTTTTAAAGAACAAGTTTCTGGACCTCATGATCTAGTTGTTATAGCTGACATTGTCCCTGAATATAAAGAAAGCTGCCTGTTGTTGCTCAGGGTGTTTTTTCCTTTTTCTTGACCTCAAATTAGGAAGGTGGATTAAGAATGGGGAGGGGGAGGAAGATGAAGATGAGGGTAGCAAAGGAACAGGCCAGGGCTGTAAGAGGCCTGCACTCTCGTAGGTGTCTCTGGCCTTGTTTTCTTCCTCCCCTTTGCTCCTTTCTTCATCTTCTGCTGGGGACGCAAAAGAAAGTTGCCCAACAGGTTCCAGCACCAAGTCCACTCCTCATATCCTCCTCATATCCTTGGGAGAGAAAATAAATATGAAGTCATTTCTGCGGTGAACTCTAGTGAAGAGAGAAAAGAGTCGGTGTAAGATAGTAGTGCAGAGCTTGAGCCAGACATCCCAGATTCGAATCTCACCTACCAACTACTAACTCACAAAAGCAAGCCGCTCTCTTCCACCACAGCACCCCTGCTCTTTCTGCAAGATAGATAGATGATGATAGATAGATAGATAGATGATAGATAGATAGATAGATAGAGTTACATTTATACACCACCTTTCCCCCAAGATGCTCAAAGTGACTTAGACGGTTCTTCTCATCTCCATTTTTTATCCTTACAAATGGTTGTAAGTTACAACAACAGTCTGCAAGGTAGGTTAGGCTGAGAGACTGACTGGCCCAAGGTCACCCAGTAAGTTTTTCAGCTGAGTGAGGATTTGAACTCTGGTCTGCTGGGTCCTAGTCCGGCACTCTAACCCCTACACTACACCGGCTCTCAAAATTCACTGGATCCCCTTTGGGGAATCAAGCCCAAGTCTCTCAGGCAGATACTTACCACTGTATGAATGAGGAAATTATGAGAAAATGTATACAAAGCACTTTTGAGACTAAGCATTATAAGGTGCTATTAAGAACCGCACTTTCCATAGAGGAGGATGTTTGCACACAGCAAGTGCAAGAATGATAGCCTTTCTTCCCCATCTCTTCTCAATTGCCTCTGAATTTACAAGTGTGCATCTTGTTATGGCTGGTATCCACCAACAGACATTGCCTCTATGTATTTTTATATATTCTGTACTTTAAAAGAAGGGCAGTGGCCTTTTCAGCATCTTGCGGCAATGAGTTCTACCGCTTTGTGATGCAAGAAGAAAAGAAAAATACATGCCCTCTTTTACTTATCATCAACCGGCAACTTATCAATTGGGACTTTGCTTCTCGAGTGTCAGAGGTTTCAATCTCTGTATGGGCAACCCAGATTTGGGGGCAGCCTTTAAGAACTCTCAGTTGTCTCAGCCACACTTTTACTGGAGCCTTATTTTAATTGTATTGCATACTGATTAATTCCCCAGGGTCCAAGAATTTTTCTTGTGATTCTGCAGCTGTTCCTTGCAAAAATCAGACCTTACCCATCGAATCGGATCTTACCAGATGTGCGGAAAATCCAAAGAGAGCTTTTGCTTAATCAAAGCTTCTGATTCAGCAGGTAAGATCAAATTTTCCCAAGGCACAGCCATGGAACAACAAGAAATGCTCTCAGAGCCATGAAGATTAATTGGTGCACAATACAATCAATATACGGGTCAAGCAAAAGTGTGAATGAGCTCTCCCTCTCTCTCAGTTGTGTTACCTTTTTGCTTGGCCAATTTGCGTTCACACATGAGGATGGAGACTGCCTGGCACTGCCCTGAGGCGTCTGTTCCGCAAAGCCAAGTCTGTCACAAGGAATGCCAATTAGTGCCAATTAGGGTGGTAGATTCTGTCAGGTGGACATTTGCCCACTAGGAACTGGATGGCAACCAACTGCTCAGACTTCCCTGCCGGCCGACCAACTGCCATTCAAACAGATGGCTACAACTCATGGGCACTGCGAGGCCAGGCTGGAGAAAAATGGAGGTGAAAGGCTGGGCCCTCTTCCCTCCAGCCCCCCCCCCTGAGCCCCCCACACCTGTCATAATTTATAAAGATCGCTCAATTTAGGGGATCCCTGTCTACAGAATAATTGGTCTTTGGCTATGGGAGTCCAGCAAATTGTAAACAATGTTCCTTCAATGGGCCACAGTGCTTGTTTAAATGGTGGTTAATGGCTGGTGGCTACTAGATACAAGCATCTGAAGGAAGCGCCCTGGCAGAGACAGAAGCCTCTGTTTTTTCCCCCAGCTGGCTGGGAAGAAGGAACCCTGAGAGGCTTCAAGGGCACACAATTTGCTTTGGGGGGAATTGATGCACTTATAGAGACTAGCCCTCTGTGTGTGCCTGCCTGCCCACACCCTACAAACATTGCTCAACATTTATGTGGTTTTTTGTTGTTGTTGTTTTTCCTCCAGTTAAGTTTTTTTATGACTCAATTACTCACACTCACAAGGAAACTGGCTTTGTAAGAAGTGCCCCCTGGTAGCATTAAGATAAATACAACAGTGAAAATAAGTTTTGATGGATGTAACAATGGATTACTGAATGGTTTCGTTCATGTAAAATATGCAGGGATGTATGGTATGCAAAATGAACCACGGAAAAAGAAGCAGGGAAGTCATTGATTTAAGGTTGTTTAAATGAATATTTTGAAATGTTAATTAGAAAATGTAATATTATATATTACATATATATATGGACACGGGTGGTGCTGTGGGTTAAACCACAGAGCCTAGGGCTTGCCGATCAGAAGGTTGGCGGTTCGAATCCCCGTGACGGGGTGAGCTCCCGTTGCTCGGTCCCTGCTCCTGCCAACCTAGCAGTTCGAAAGCACGTCAAAGTGCAAGTAGATAAATAGGTACCGCTCCGGCATGAAGGTAAATGGCGTCTCCGTGCACTGCTCTGGTTCGCCAGAAGCAGCTTAGTCATGCCGGCCACATGACCCGGAAGCTGTACGCCGGCTCCCTCGGCCAATAAAGCGCCACAACCCCAGAGGCGTCCGCGACTGGACCTAATAGTCAGGGGTCCCTTTACCTTTATATATATATATACCGTATATAGTAAACACCACACACACACACACACACACACACACACACACACACACACAGTGCCCCCCTGAAACTGCTCAGGAACTGCATGGATTGGATTCAGGGACATCGCCCCAATTTTATGATAAGAAATGGCATTTGAGTAGATAGGGGTATGCTTTAAATGAATGACAGGTGCCATGCACTGGTGTTATGAAGCTGAATATTGAGATCAGACCATTGGTCCATTTAGCGCTGTGCCATTGACACACTGGCAGTGACTCTCCAGAATCTGAGCCTTCTCTATCCCTACTCAGAAATGCCACAGGGATTGAACCTGAGGAACAAAGGCATAGATCCACAGCACTTCCCTGTCTTTTGACATATTGCCTTAAATCAAGGGTAGGCAACCTAAGGCCTGTGGGCCGGATGCGGCCCAATCGCCTTCTCAATCCGGCGTGCAGATGGTCTGGGAATCAGCGTGTTTTAACATGAGTAGAATGTGTCCTTTTATTTAAAATGCATCTCTGGGTTATTTGTGGGGCATAGGAATTCGTTCATTTTTTCTCTCCAAAATATAGTCCGGCCCCCCACATGGTCTGAGGGACAGTGGACTGGCCCACGGCTGAAAAAGGTTGCTGACCCCTGCCTTAAATGATGCCTGTTTCTGTGTAGACCACACTACTGAGTCACCAACCTTAACTCGCTTCGATTCATTATTGTTCCCTGTGATGCAGGAAAATCCAATACGAATTTGTACAAGAGGTGGGCAAAGGAGTATTTTCTAGGGAGAAGAAACCCCACAAAATGAAAATTTGAATCTGTTTTTTGCGGAAGCACTTGCCAAAGATCAAATGCATGAGGACCAGGGAAATAGCCAGTGGTGAGTGGTGACACCACATCTGCAGCATGTTCCCCACAGGCTGTTGGCCTGCCTCTCAGTTTGATGAGACTAAGACTCCTGACCACCCCTGCAGCCCAGATTTAACTAATTTTAGAGCTGAGGTTTATGGTGTTTTGGGGGTGCCAGGATGGCTATTTTATTTGTGTGGACATATACCTATAGGCTGTGTACACACTAGACTTTTAAAGCACATCAGAAGCACATTCTTTTCCTCAACGAATTCTGGACAGTCTCTGGAAATGTTTCAGTTGGTAGAATTGCCACTTGCCATGAATTTTCAGCACCGTTTTAATTTGTACTTTTGCCCTTTCCTTTTATCCTGTGTTGCATTCATTGTACGATGCCCAGATAATCTGAGTTTATTGGGCATCTAACAGCACACAGAAAGTAAATAAATAAAAAAAAGCCGGCAACAAGCATCACGGACAGAACCAACCTCACCGCAGCCCAGGGGGTGGCTGCTTCCATTAGGAGCAGAGCATTTGCTAAAGGGAGGCCCCATCTGGTATCTTCTATTCCAGCAGGGAGAGCCAGTGCTATAAATACAGAGGCTGCATTGCATGCTGTGACCCTGGGAGTGAGATTGCAGGGAGAGGAGGCGGAAGGAGAAGAGGCATGATCACACGAGAATGGAGCTAGTGGGGCATCGAAGGCCTGGGGAATGGAGAACAGGGTGGTAATAGCCTTACGCTAGGAAGGATTCCCTGCATTTTAAAACATGAGCTTTAGCACTGGAAAATTACAGCCACTCAGAATAACAGGAATTGGGTGGCTACTTAACAGAATCTAATTCATATGTATAGGTAGAAATGCAGAAATTACTATAATTTCAGTCAGGGGTGAGAAACATCCGTACCAGGGGCCAAATGCTGTTCTCTGAGTCTCTCTCTCTCTCTCTCTCTCTCTCTCTGGCCCTGAAGACTTTCCCCATAACATGCCTCTCACTGACCCTGCTCTTGCCTGGCTGGAATGTATCCTTGAAGTGTGATAAGGCTTCTTGCAAGTGTGGAAGCAGAATGGAGAGAGGGGGTGGGGTGAGTGTAAAAACTTTTGACTTGTGTGTGGCCGGGATGTAGCCTACTCAGGACCAGCCCATCCATGAGGCAAAGTGAGGTGACACCTCAGACAGCAAGATCCACAGGGGCAGCTGATCCAGCCTCCAAGGAATGCATTGCCTGTTGTTGCTGTTGCTGCTGCTGCTGCTCCCCATCGCAATGACAACTGTGGCACACTCCTGGGAGGCTGGGTTTGTTGTCTCCTCAGCAGCAGCACCCACCCCAGCCTCTTGGTGAATAGGAGGTGCTTCTGGTCTCCTCCCAGATGCAGATCTTCACTCACCCCTTCTTTCCTGGCCCCTCCCACCACTGCCATGCACCCCCAGGAGCCTGCACACACAAGAAGAGATGGCCCACAGTTCCCCACATTAATTTAACTATATCTCACCTTAGTGGTGTCCTCATGAGACATGTGTGGCTGCTCAGTCTGCTGTCCAGGTACAAATTGTAGATGAGCGACTTCAACTGCTGTCCCTTCTTAGGGCTCTTTAAACTTAATTTGGACAGACTGGCCTTCAAACTGAGGATTCTCCTCCTCAATAGGACACACAAGCACCCTAAGCAGGCATAGGCAAGACCCAGCACCAGTGGAGAGAGCCTTCTTGAACTCAGGTTCTGCTTTTGGGCTTTCCGTCAGCATCTGGCTGGCTACTGTGAGAAGAGGATGCTAGACAAGGTGGGCCTCTGGTCTGATCCTATAGCCAGGCTCTTCTGATGTCCTTATCCTCTGGGAACATCTCCTTTGCACATCATGAAGGCAGGAAGAAGGCTGCTTGTCTGCTAAAAGTGGGCTGGGGGATATGCAGAAAACATTCCTGGTGGGTCCACATGGGGCAACTGTCCCTATTTATCAGGGGCAATCCCTCTTTTCTGGCCTCTGCCTCTGGTAAATCCTATTTCTATTTTGGGGGGTAAGCCAAAAGGCAGGTGAAGGTTGTTGTCACCTAAAGGCACTAGCAGCCATTCCATCAGGCTGCAGAGCAGAGGGAGAGGAAAGAAGCAGGGCAATTCCTGAGAGAACAGCTGTCTTTGCTCCCCGCTCAACTGTCGGTTAGTGGCAGATTCCATCTGGCTATCGGAACTGTTCAATCCCAGTCAGTAGCTGCCAGAAGACTAACTTTAAAAACTGGTGCTTTTGAGCTTGCTTTTTTCCTCCTCCCACCCCATCCCCCTTTCTTTGTGTGTCATGTGCTTTTGTTGGTGAACCTGAAGGCA
This sequence comes from Darevskia mixta, assembly GCA_034641385.1. Classification (NCBI taxonomy): domain Eukaryota; kingdom Metazoa; phylum Chordata; class Lepidosauria; order Squamata; family Lacertidae; genus Darevskia; species Darevskia mixta. The sequence goes on along the minus strand of JAWWNH010000033.1, from coordinate 2,561,005 downwards.
GAGACTGTCTCACTACTGATCTTGTCAGCTGCCCTGACAGCCTTTTGGGCTATAAGCAAACAAACACATTATTAAAATGTTGTTGGTGTGAGTTGTTTCCAGACGCAATGCCATTCTTCAGCTCTACCCCCAGATCTATAGAAATTAAATACCTGAGTTGCTGAGGGTGATGGAGGAGGATATATTTTTATCTCTAGAACGCATGGACGTAAATGCTCATGCACAGACAATGAGTGTGTGGACATTAGATGCTGCCATTTTACAAGCTTGTGATTCTCTTCAATAACAGATTGTAAGACAATGATTGCATATCAATCACCGAATGGATGAAAAAACTTCCTGGGTTGTTGTTTTTTAAATCAGTGTGAGATGAGGCTGTTGCAGAGGCAATGAACAATGCCTGCAGCAGACAACAGGGCCTTCAGCAATGCGTAATGAAAGGGATCAGGGAAGCAATGGGGCCAGAAATGTGTCCCTATTTTCATTTATGAAATGCCAAAGAGTATGCGTATGCAGGAGAGCATCAGTTACACGCAGAGGGAAGACTGGAGAAGTGAGGGCAATATTTGAGAGCTCAGATTTATTCAGTTATCGAAATACCTTTCTTGAGATTAATGGAAGGGTGGACTTCAGCTGCTTCCGCATTTGGGGTTAGCAATTCGCGATCACCAAATAGATAATTAACAATGAATCGCTGTCCAGGGCTGATGGAGGTTGCTGTCCAAAACATCTGGGGGGAACCAGGTTGGGGGAGGTTGTTTTTTGACAGGTTCCTGCCCCAAGGAGATTACAATCTAACTGCCCACCTTTGGGGCAGCAACAACAGGAAAAGGATGGGGCAGGGGTAACAGAACAGCAGAGAGGTGGGAGGGAAGGGACAGGCAGAACATGCACAGTGAAGTATGTGGAAACATACCCAAGCAGAAGGCTTCCTTTTTTGCCAATGAAACCTATGCGGGAGAGGTGATTTTTGAGCAAAGCTACGTGCGACTGGAGACTACTATTAATGTATTAATGCAAATTATATGCAAAACCCAGCCCTGGGGAAGAGCTGCCGGTTTTGTCAGTGCGCAAGGAGCATGTTTTCATCCAGGTTTTAACATTCAACTACATTGGTACGTGCTGCAAATGCACCCTTCCCATACTTACTGAACACATGCAAGGGTGGGGGCCAGGGGGGCTGCTGTGCACAGTAACAGGATGTGCGGCCACCCCCAGGCACAGAACATGAATGTCACATGGTCACTCCCTCCGTTGTATGTTGCTGGTGTCTTGTGCAGGAGCAGGAACGGGGTGGCCCTCCAGACCTTCCTACCTGGCCCTTGGGACTCTCCCCTGCTCTTCGCCTGGCAGGAATGTGTCCTGAGAGTCCCGACTCTCACCCCATCGGCACAGCTGCGGCGGCTGAGACTGATGGGAGTTGTAGTCCAACACATCTGGAGGGCACCAGGTTGGTGAAGGCTGCTCTAGTGAAAGTCCTTTCCTCTTACAAATGCCCCCGAGGCCTTTTCTCATCTCCAGACCCGACAGCTCAACTTGTGGCAGTGAATTCCATAAGCTCATTATTCTGCCTGGAGTGAAGAAGTACCTTCTTTGGCAAACAAGGAAATAAAAGATTGGAGCTGTTCCTCTCCCCTAGTCTTCTGTAATGTTTAACCAACAGGACAATTTGCTAGCTCAAAAGAAAATACAGATAACATTGTTGTATCCAGAGGAACAACAGCAAAATGACCCTGCAGGGTGTAGGATGGAGAGGAACAACTCCAAGCATTGTGACTTTAACCCTTAGAGGGCCAGCTTGGAGAAGGGCAGGAGACTCCAAGCAACCTTGTCCTGCCAAATCCAGATACTTTGGAGGTGGCAATCTGGGCAGCATGTTGGACTTGGACAAAATCCCCACACAGCCATCAAGAGAGTCAATGTGGAGTACTGTATTGGTTAGAGTTGAATTAAGACTTGGCAAAGAACAGGGTTCAAATCCCCACTCTGCCAGGAATCGGGTCACTTTCTCTCTCTCTCAGCCTAGCCTACCTGCCAGAGTTGTCCTGAGAATAAAAATGGAGAGGAAGAGAAAACCTGTACGCTACCTTGAGCTCCTTGGAGGAGGTGTGGGATAGAAATGCAGTCAGTCAATCAGGCTTGTTGGGCAACCTCAAGCCAGGCTTTCTCTTCCAGCCTGACCTACCTTGCATTGAGGTGTGGGGAAGGAAGGCACCCCAAGACCTTTTGCTGCCTGAGGCAAAGACAGAATGTGGCCCTTCCACACATGGAAGCTGGCTTGCCTGGCCACTGAATCTCACCACAGCACTGTCAATGGGGCAGCGCCCTAGCTAAGGAGGTATGCCATCCTCTTTGCCACTTCCTGCCTCCCGAGGCAGCTGCCTCACTCTGCCTAATGCCAGGGCTGGCCCTGATATTACCCAGAGCTCCAGGGAGGAAGGGTGAGATTCTGGCTGGGGTGGTGGCAGCGGCCTCATTTAAGTTCACTTATTATGAGCTCTGGAAAGGGGGTGATTACAGCCGCTTCCTTAAAGGGCTTTTGAAAAAGATGAGGGAGGGATATTCCTAGAGAGGGAGGGGGAGAGGGGGAGCAAATCCCCTATAAGACTGCAGCATTTTGGATTTTTTTTAGTTCAAATAAAAGGTAGTGAGAGGCAACATGGTAGAAGCTTGTGAAATGATGCACTGTGCCAAGAAAGCGGCTAGAGGAAATTTTTTCTACCTCTCTCAGAACACTAGAACTCGAGGACATTCAGTGAAGCTGAATGTTGAAAGATTCAGGATCACCTCAAGAAAGTCCTTCATGCAGGACATAGTTTAACTATGGAACTCACTGCCACAGGACGCAGTGATGGCCACCAACTTGGAGGTCTTCAAAAGAGAACTAGACAAATTCATGGAGGAGAAGGCTATCAATGGCTTCTACCCATGATGCTCACTCTCTGCCTCCATGGTCAGGAGCAGTAATCTTTCTGAAGATCAGTTGCTGGAAACCACAAGAGGGAGAGCACTCCTACAGGCTTCCCATAGGCATCTGGTTGGACACTACCAGATCCTGGGAGTGGCAGCCCTCCCCTAGCCATCCCCCCTCAAGAGAGGCTGGCCCATTAGAGGAAATGGGGCACTGTCTGCTGCACCAATCCCAGTTTGCCCTCAACCAGCCCCACTCACCTCGCTTCTTTCTTATAACCAGTCAAGGGGTGGCTCTTCCTGCCATGGACTCTGGGGCTCCATCTACTACCATTGAGCTCCCCATCTTCTGCCCTACCGGTCCCAATGGGCACCAGTCACCACTACTCCCTGAGTCCCCTAAGCTAGACTGCTCTGCACTCCCAGTCCTAGCCTGCTGTCCTTGGGCTGGATGAAGGATGCTGACCCTTCACTATTGTAGAAGTAATGTTTGATTACCCATCTTGTCAGAATCTGGGGGCACCGTCTTGTCCTTTGCCTCAGGCAGCAAAACAGCTTGGGCTGGCCCTGTTGGGCACTTTTTACAGTGGACTCCCTTAGAAGCTGGTGGACTCACTGGAGTTTTTAAACTGAGGTTGGATGGCCATCTGTTGGAGGTTCTTTAGTTGTGATTCTTGCATTTGCGGGGGGATGGACTAGATGACCCTTGGGAACCCTTTCCAACTCTGTGATCCTGTGATGCTGGACTAGATGGGCCATTGGCCTGATCTAGCAGGTTCTTATGCTCTCCGGGGTGGAGAGCGGACATGGGGCAATCTCGCATGACTGTCACAGAAGGCCACTCTCTCTGGCCTTTGGGACTCTTCCTGAAGCACACACCCTCTCAGCAGCCCTGCTCCACACCACCCTCCTCCAGCGCTTCTGCCTGGCTGGAATGTGCCCTTGAACTGTGATAATCATGCCTCTCGCTTGCCTGGAGAGAGGACAGAGAGATGGGATGGGTGGACTGCATAGTGATCTCTGGCTTTTGGGTGAGATCCACATCTACTCTGCCCACTTTTGCATCTGGCTCTGCCCACCACTAGCCCACAGCCACTGGAGGGAGTGCAGCCCTCCAGATTCCCTTGCAGCCCTGTTACATGCAGAGCCGTTCCAAGTGACTGGCTGTCCAGTTCATGAAGACACACTGGAGAGAAATGAGGTCACTTTGCAAGCTTGGCTGGAGCAGGCTTGCTGTCTGTGAGGGCTGCCACGCCAGGCCACTCCAGGCCTCGACTTACACAGGGGCAGAACAATCCTAGCTGAAACAGCAGCCACCACAGCAATAGCCAAGGCAGGCCATGCAACTGGTGTTCGGCCACTGCTAGCACAGAGATGCTCCCAGACCCCTCGATCTATGGCTTATCTCCTCTAAAAGGCAAGGGGGTGTCATGCAGACTAGGTCTATGGACAACCCCCTCCCCCGAGGAGAGAGGGAGGGAGGAAGAGATACCAGACAAGTCAGAAGAAGGAGGTTGTGCATGCAAGCAGGGATGCATGTATGTGACAGAATGGGGGCAGAAGGAGACTGCAAAGATAGTTTTGTGCCAGGATATGTGAGCAAGTGCCTGCGAAGGAGGAAGGAGAGAGAGGTAGACCGAATGCATTTATTTAACACATTTCAGTCTTTCCAGGATGCTCAGGGTAGGTTATCCTGTTGTACGGCCTCCTTCAGTGGAGGCTGCTCTGTTAGGGTGACTGGAGTCCTGCCTCATCAACCTCAGTCTGCTTTCATCCAGCTGCAACTTGCCTGCCTTCTTACCTACAGCCAGTCCATGGGGGTGGCCCTCCCTCTCAGCTTCCCCCTCCTTGCCCTTGGAGAACTCAGCAGGGAGGAGGACCGGGACAAAACTAGAATTTGTTGGCTCCGCCTCTTTTTGGATCTGACTCGGCCCATGATTGGGCTCTGGATCCACCTCCCAGTGGGCACCAAAAGCCCTTTGAGGTCGGGTGAAGCTGAAAGAGAGAGAGAGAGAGAGAGAGAGAGAGAGAGAGAGAGAGAGAGAGAGAGAGAGAGAGAGAGAGAGAGAATGTGATTTGCCAACTGAAGTATTCAGAGCAAAGAGTCTTATTTTTGCACCTTAATGTCTAACCAAGTTATGATGGCATCATCGGGCTGAAACAGCCCACTTTGCCAGAGACATGAGATTTTCTTGTATACTACAGATTTGAGACCAGGCCTCCCAGTGTTCTCTCCAGTATACCGTTCTGTCTGTAAGTACTGGCCATATGTCCATATGTCTTATCCAATAGTCCGTACAACTGATCTTCTGGTAGGTAACAAGTTCTGCTTAAAACCAGTAAACCTGAAGGTCAAACTTCGCCCCAGCCCGCCTTTCTTCTTTCTTTCTTTCTTTTTTTAATGCAATCAAACAAATCAACAAACCATAGTACATTACACACAATACAAATCAGACATCAATAACATAAGGAAAAGGGAAATCGAGAAACATGTCACCACTCAGTGAAACGACATGCAAAACTACAGGACGTTGCCTGTATGCTCTGCAACGGCCTATGATAAATACAATCCACATTCAAAGATCTACCGGTATTATATTAAGGAAAGAACACTGGAGGCAACCTGCCTAGAATTAAGACACCAGACCCCTCTAAAAAGAGAAATGGTTGGGGTTCCTCTGTGGTGTTGCTTCTATCTGTCTTTAAGCAAACCAGCTTTTCTTAACTTGGTGCTCTCAAGATGTATTGGACTACAAATCCCATCAACCCCAGTCCAAAACATCTGGAGGGCACCAGATTGAGAAAAGCTGGTTTGTCTAAAGAGAGAGGAAGAGAGTGCAGAAGGGAGGGGTTATAGAGAAGAGAGGAAGAGTTTGGCTCGCATGTCCACACAAGAGGGAAGGAATTTGCAACTGGACACACGTGTGACTGTGTGCGAGCCCAGGCAAGCAGAGAAGGACTGTGCCCCAGTGTGTGAGTGGGTGTGCAAGAGAGGCTGCGTGGGTGAGTGACCCTCCTAGGCTGAAGCCTGCATTTCATGCATTTTCAGAAGAACAAGGTCAGTGGGTCACTCAAGCGCTGGAGGGTTTTCTCCAGCTCAGCTGCTTCGCTGCCAAAGCTGCCGGGAGCCGCAGGCTCCTTTGCCACCAGTGGATGGATGGAGGCAGGGATGCAGGAAGAGAGGGGTGAGGGGAGCTGGCATCACCCACACAGCCAGGGTGACAGGAACGCCAGCTGGCATTGCCCTCACACAGACACAGTCGGTTAGCTGCAGAAGAACTCCTGCATCTCTCTCCTCACCCAGCTGACCAGGCCTTGGTGTCAGCTGGGGCTTGGAGCCTCTTTTCAATTATAGGCCTTCACCATGGGAAGGAGTGAAAATTATATAGAAGGGTGCCTCTGGGCATATGCAGAGTGTCCTCTCCTTGCAGCTGCCAGCCCTCACACATCCGGGATTAGGGGGAACAGCTTCCTGCCCAAGCCTTTCCCTCTACCCTCACATTTGTAAAATTAGTGGCTGACTGATCATAGGTCTTGAACGTTACAACCAAAGCAGTAAATATGGGTGGTCAGGAGCCAGCTCATGCATTTAGCCTTTCAGTAAGGTCACAGAACTGACGCAGACCCAGATCTTGGGGCTGTGAGTGCCCTCCAATCCCAGCGCATGAAGTGATGTGTGAGTTGAGTCGAGTGTCCTGCATGCATAAGTGCATGACCATTTCACATGTTTTCCTGAGGGCAGAAAAGGTAGACAGGGACATATGTGGACAGAAATGTTGGGCTTGCATATTCATTACGTTAATTAGTGTGCAGGACTCCGGGGAGAGGGTGCTGCTTAGATTTTACACCTGAGGCGCGCAGGTGCAGAGCAGTCACAATGAAAAATGGACTGGATGCACAACCTGGGAAAGGTGTCATATTTTCCATCAAGGGATACAGTGTGTAGAGCACATGCGACAGATTCAAAACATTTGCTAAACAGGAAAGTGTCTTGCAACAGCTTAAAGACCCAACGGAGTTATTATAGCATAATGGTCGACTCTACATCACATGACATGAGTTACAGGTAGATCTGTATGAACATATAAAGATACACACACAAGAGCAGACAGGCATTGTAAACAGTGAGGGCAGAAGGAAATGAACTGTAGAAAGTTCTACAGGCAGTGAAAATTTGGTAAATTGAGTCTCTGTGTTCAGAGGAAGTCTTCCTCTGAGTGACTGATGCTAGACAAGAAGAGAAGGCTGTTTCCTTCTTAGATAGGTCACTGGCCTGATCCAACAGACTCTTCTTATGTTATTACATTCCTGTTCAGCTTTTGGGTTTCTCAGTGACATCTGATTGGCTACTGATGAAAACATATTCCCGGACAAGATGGGTGCTTGGTCTCATCCTGCAAGGATTTTATTTTTTCTGATCTTTAAACTAGTGCAGCCTTACCCCAACCTGGTGCCCTCCAGATGTTTTGAACCACACAACTCATCAGCTCCAGCCAGCGCAGCTGATGATAGTCTCAGTCCAAAGCATCTGGGGCGGGGGGGGGGGACAAGCTGGGGAAAGATTGCAGCTATTGTGTAGCTGTGGCGCAAAAACTCAGACTCATCCAAAGTGGGAAGATTAGTTTTCCCACCAAGCTTTAACAAAAGAGCTTCAGCCAACTGAGATGAGCTTTAACATAATTTTCGACCAACTGAAACGCAACTTTTCGCTTTTTAATTAGAAATGCAAACAACCATGCAGAGAAGTGTTACCATTTTAAACTGCTAGCCTTAAGTAGGAACCCCCTCAAAGGAAAAGAAAGAAGTCTCTAGCCTCTGCTTGATTCTTTTCCTCATTCTCCGACTTCCTCTGTGTAAGTCTGTCACAAATAATAGTAGAACTTGAAAGCTTTGTTATCACCTCATTCACTTCTCAGACCAATGAGGGCCTGTCCATTGCCATGGTACTCTAGCAGATTACATCATTGCTCCTGCTCAGAAAAAGTCTCAAAGGGGCAAACTCCTAAGTCCCCACTCCGCTACACTCCTGGGCACCCTGAATCAGTGCAACACCCCCCTAAAAAAGGAGCCAACTGGAAGCAACTTTATCTTAGATCCAGATGATGGTTTTTCTGAGACTCAAAGGCAACAAGATAAATATGGTTTTCAAACTGATTTCCAGAAAACCCCTGAGCTTCTCTGAAGCTGAGAATCTATTGTTCAGTAGGGTGATCCTCGATGAAAAACAAACCTTCCTGGAAGACAACTGGCCCATCACTACCAATCTCTTTCAGTACAAATAGAGGGTCCACTCCATCTCCAGAGGCTTAGCCAGTGCCTGTGGGAACTGGCTGTGCACCCTAGAACCCACCTCCAAGTCCTTGGCAATGGGCAGCTCCATGGCTCAGCAACTCAATGGGAGTGCCATGGAAGTAGGAAGTATTAAAACCCTGTGAGCGCTTCTTCCAAACTATCACAACTTGGAAGTGGGATTCAATCACACGCTGCAAAATTCAAGTTGCACAATTGTAATTGATTGGGAGATGATGCAACACAAATGCCCATTAAATGGCCACTGTAGTCGACCAATCAGGATGCACGCTCAAACTGCCTCTCACCTGGAAGTGCCCTGGGATGTCACCTCTGAGGTGTGTCCAATATTAGTCCTACTCAAGAGTAGACACACTTTCTTGCTGGTTTTATTTATGCATGGATAACGTTTTATGTCAACTTGCTTTTAATGTTTGCTTTTATTGGTATTCTTAAATGGGTATTCTTAGATGGTTCTTTGCGAGCTGCTTAAGACGTTTTCTGCTGAGTAAATGGTATATAAATTTGGTTTTCTTTTTTTAATGAAATTATGGAGCATGTTAAAGCTATGGTTTTCCCAGTAGTGATGTATGGAAGTGAGAGCTGGACCATAAAGAAGGCTGATTGTCAAAGAATTGATGCTTTTGAATTATGGTGCTGGAGGAGACTCTTGAGAGTCCCATGGACTGCAAGAAGATCCAACCTATCCATTCTGAAGGAAATCAGCCCTGAGTGCTCACTGGAAGGACTGATCCTGAAGCTGAGGCTCCAATACTTTGGCCACCTCATGAGAAGACTCCCTGGAAAAGACCCTGATGTTGGGAAAGACTGAGGACACAAGGAGAAGGGGACGACAGAGGACGAGATGGTTGGACAGTGTTCTCGAAGCTACCAACATGAGTCTGACCAAACTGCGGGAGGCAGTGGAAGACAGGAGTGCCTGGCGTGCTCTGGTCCATGGGGTCACGAAGAGTCGGACACGACTAAACGACTAAACAACAACAAAGGAGCACGAATGGTGTAAGTCCATTCATTTCAGTGGACTTAGTTGGCCCTTTTAACCTAAGATAGTGAGAGTGTGCACACTCCTTCATCCTATGGTCAGGATGTGGTCTCTGACCAAACAGGTTTGGCAGGTTTTCGAGCCTAGACCGAAGCAGCTGGTCCTGAGAGTTGTGTGGCTCAGGCACCAGCCTTGCCAGCCCCGTCTCCACCCTTCTGCTCTTGGCTCAGTCAGGCAGCATTTCCTTGGCAAAGGCCTGAGGTGGTGGAGGAGGAGGAGCTGCAGCAGCAGATGAAAGAGGGCCGCAGGTTAAAAGTTAGCTCAGCAGACAATGTGGCGCTGGCCTGGCAGCCTGTGCTCCCGAACATTTGAGCAAACAAACCAGACCTTTACGTTTCTGATAAAAGGAACAAACAGCCCTGCTCAGCAAGCAGCCCAGTGGCCCTGAAGGCCTTTATCCCTATCCTCCTCCTCCTCCTGGCTACACAGTAGCCCTCCTTTCTGCACCATTTAGAGCCAAGAGGGCCAGTGAGCCTCTCTCTCCCGCTGGCACAGAAGCACCGCTGCTTCTGCTCAGCCGTCTCCCTGCGCATTCTTCAGCTCCGCTACAACCAGCACGTACACATATTTCTGGCATGTGCTTCTGCAAAGCACGTCAACAGCCGAAGCAGCCATGCATGTCAAACTATACAAACAGGGGACGCATATGCTCGGGCGCATGAGGTTGGTGGGGGATTATTTCAGCCTTTTTGTGTGTGGGCTGGTACTCCTGCAATCTCTCCCGTGGTCCTCGCTGGTTGGGCACAGGACTGGGTTTCTGTCCACACTGCATACAGAACGGATGCGGGGAGCAGAATTCTGTGCTCGTGTGCAGCAACATCCATTTCCGCGGGAACATGATCTGTTGATGCTTCAGCTGTCATCTAGGGCAGATGCAGGTTTAAAGCAGCCTTAAGATGTGAAGGTGTGAGTGGACAATCTTTGGTTTGGAACTACGAAATCATGGGGCGGCCTTGAGGCAGGCCACTAGCATTACCTCTGTTTCTCACCTGCAATATGGGGGTGATAATACTGGCCTGCCTTATCAGACTGTTGTACGGCTCATTTAGATGGTGTTCCTTTGGCCCTGTCTTCGTACCCTGAGGAAGTCTGCAACAAGGAGAAAGTAGAAGAACCAAGCAATAATACCTGGCCCCAGTTAGACTTCCTAGAAAAATAACCTGGACACCTTCTCAATGTCCTTGCTCTGGCACAGGAGTGGGGAGGAGGGTGGGGGAAAGTCCTTTTCAGGTGATCAATTCATATCTCCAGGGGTGGCGTAAAGAGGAGAAAGAGGGTAGCCCACCCACCATTGGCTTGAACCCCATCCACTGCAGTCCTGTGAACCCAAATAGATCACCTCCAAGGAAATGTGGTCTTTAATCAAAAGAAGGATCCCCACCAACAGTTCTAGGGAAACCAGCTGTTTGTTTAAGGCTGGTGGGTTGTGCCCCATCTTGATCATAAGCTTCTGTTCTGACAGCCTTAATGGTGCCCAAAGGCTTCAATCCACAACACCCTATCAAAGTTCTCTCTCTCTCTCTCTCTCTCTCTCTCTCTCTCTCTCCCTCCCTCCCTCCCTGTCTTTTTCCTTCCTGATCCTCTTCTTCCTTTTGGCATCCATGATCAGCAGCTGTTGCCATGGCTACATACATGCACGTTGTCTGGGCAAAGATGCCTCCGTCACTGAAGTTTGCACAGTGGACTGGGGACGGCAGGAGAGTGCGTGTAAGCAAAAAGAGGGGAATTTGTGCTCTCTAGGATGACTTTGGCCTTGGGATTTACCAACAGGCCCTATGGTGGGGTTTCTGTATGTAACCTGAGCCCTATCTGCACCATACATTTAAAGCAGCATCAACACCACTTTAAACGGTCACGGCTTTCCCCAAAGAATTCTGCGAGCTGCAGTTTGTTATGGATGCTGAGAGTTGTATGGAAAATCCTATATTCCCATCCCAGGATCACAATTCCCATAATTCCATGGGAAGGACTGTTAGACCACTCTGAACATTGTAGCTCTGTGAAAGGAATGGGGGGGGGGTCTCCTAACAACTCTCGGCACCCTTAATAGGATTCTTTGGGGAAAGTGACTGTTTAAAGTGAGATGCTTTCAAATGGGGCTATTGGGGGAGCCGAAGGCTTCAGGACAGGCACAAGGAGCAGCTGAAACCCCCTACCCTCCAGATCTTTTGGACTACAGCTGTTTTTTTCTATGACTGATGAGGGTTGTAGTCCAAAGTGTTGGGGAAGACTGCCCTAAAGTAAGGCCCTGACTGACTGACTGACTGACTGACTGACTGACTGACTGGCATCCATCTGTCTTGAAGTTGCCAGCCTTCATTTCCTGCTTGGCAGGGGGTTGGACTGGATGGCCCTTGTGGTCTCTTCCAACTCTATGATTCTATGAGTAAGGCCCACAGAGTAGGTATCCTCCTTTTCACTGCAGGATCAACATGGATTGTGGTCAGTGGCATGGGAATGCAGCTTAATACATTATCACTGGATGCGGAGTAAGCAGAAATGTGAAGATGCATCTGGTGTCCTCCAGATATTTTGGACAACAACAGCCCACACTGGCTGGGGCTGATGGGAGTCAGAGGTTGAAGGTCCCCAAGTTGGCAAAGGCTGTCTTATCCATCTGCCCCAGACCACTATTTTTGTATCTAGCTCTGTTTGGCGTATCTCAACCAGAAGTAGATTCTGAGTAACAGATTAGATCCCACAGATTAGATCCCACAAGCCTGAAGTCTTCTTTCCCCTGTCTACGCAACAGTGGGTTGTTGCTGTTTTCAGTTCCTTGTGAAAGGTTCCTTTTGCCCTTCAGAAAGTTATCTTTAGTGAAAAGCGTAATGACATCAGACATTTCCATCGCCCAAAAAAGAGCAGAGTTAATGTTATCTTCAAGATGAATGGGTGGGAGGAGGCACCCACAGAAGGGCAAGGACTGTGTTGAGAAAGAGTACCTTTGTTATCGCCAGAAGAAAATCTAACCTCATCATGCCTTCAGTAGTAGAAAACAATGAGTTCAACTCCCCAACCTTAAATACACCACCTGAAGGTGAGTCCTAACAAATTAAATTGGACATCACACCTCATTATGTGTTTCGGAACAGAGGGTTTATAAGTGAATCAGTTCAACAATGATCTACTATTTTACTTGCCCCACATTCCTAAAACAGGCCGTTTTAAAACCAGCTTAGCTCAAGTTTGCATTTCACAATGCTCTGTGGTAGTAAAGCTGGCTCACTTTCTAACCTGTTTAAAAGAGTTTATCATCACACACTGCAAATGGGGCCGAGACAGGGGCAAGGAAGAGTGTCTTCTGTATAACTGTAAGAACATAAGAAGAGCCCTGTGGCTGAATCTGGCCAGTGACCCATCTTGTCCAGCATCCTGTTCTCCCAGTTGCCAACCAGATGCCCCAGTGGGAAGCTCACAAGCAAGACCTGAGTGCACCAGCACTCGTCCCCCAGTTCATGGTATTCTGGCATTCAGTGGCATAGTGTTGATTCTGTTCTCTCCAGTTGGTCTGACTAAGGCAGCTTCCTCTGTTCTCCGAGTCCATTCAGAGTGAGATTTGAACTGTGGACTTCTCATCTCAGAGTTGAACCCCTTCATGAACCAAGCCACAGATCTGGATGACCTTGAGCACCTGACCAGGCCTGGAGGAGCTGTCCCTATTCCCCAGAGGCTCCCTTGATTCATCCCAAAGGGGGGGCACAAGCCACAGAAGTGAGAAGTTGGGTCTCCTGTGGGCATGAGCTACTACGTGTGTTTGCAGGCCGTGTTTCCATGGAGACCTGCACAATGGCCACATTAGTCTCAGATTTGTTTTAAAAGGAGAAGGCTTTTGTGCCACCGATTTGTCCCTAATCGCAGGCTGCTTTGTCCCACTTTGGGGGGTGGGGAAGTAGGGTTGCGGGGGGGGGGGGGCTCCGAAAGATCTGTTGGTCTTGTGTCACGAAGTTGTGTTTTGCTGCTGGAAATGGACAGCTACATTTGGGTCACAGTGCCAAGCGCATTGTGCATAGACAAAAACTAGTCAGTTTCACATATACACTGGTCAGTGACACATATACTAAATAAATAAATTTTGAAAAGATACCGAAATAGCAGAAGATTTACAATGGCAAAGGGAGAAGATGGGTAGAATAGTGAGAAGAACAGCCTAGTATAGGCCACAGATGGGAAGAAGGGAGACTGGGGTCTGTGTGATTTCCAGGAGATCGCCAAGGATTTCTGACTCCCATTTGTTTAACAGTGGCAACAGCAAAATGAGACCCACTTTCATCCTGCTGAAATGAAGGAGTCTTGGGAGGAGGAATCCCGTTGCCAGGGTTGAGATAAGATTTAACTGCCACTCCAGTTGGATTCTGCATATGGAGTGGTGGGGAGGGGGGACCATCTTCGCCCTTTGGCTCAGGCAGTAAAATTTGTTTGGAGAGGCTGGGCGTGAGTGAGCAAGTTATTATCTCCAAGCAGGTGTTGGTGCTGCTGTCTTACCTGCAAAAATAGCTAATGTGGGAGAATGGGACTCACGAGGCCTGGGATTAGTCCCCGGTGGTTGGGAAAGGAGTGTTTGCTGCTAATCATGGCTCCCACGTGAAACTGTTCATGAGAGCAAGACTGTGTATCATAGCCCCCCCAAGTCCCTTCATTTTCAGAGTTTAATCTGGCAGCTGTAGACCTCTCATGCCCTGGCAATGAGGCTTTCAGTTTTACTTTTAAAAAGGGGTTTTTTTTATTTCCTTGAAAGCAACGAGACTCTGGGAAAAGGCATTTCTGTTGGAAAGTTATGAACAACCCAAGCTCTCTCTCTTTTTTATATTTCTCTGAGCATGTAAAAACATAACATTAATCCAATGGTTTGTTTTTAATTTTTAGAAGAGATACTGGAACTCAAGTCCCACCCATTGAAACAAAATAAAAAAATTCCTTCCAGTAGCACCTTAGAGACCAACTACGGTAAGTTTGTTCTTGGTATGATCTTTCGTGTGCATGCACACCACTACGGCAGACCAACACGGCTACCTACCTGTATCAAGTCCCACCTCTTTCTCTTTGAACCCAGGTAGCAAACAGGGGTTATTCTTGAGGAGAATGTACTCCGCATATGCTCTTGAGTGAGAGAAGAATACACTCTGTATGTGCTCAGTGGCACTATTCTCTCATTTCAAATAAAAATTATAATTTCCATGTTCCACAGCTAAGCCCTCGCGATCAAAAGGCCTGCTGTGTAGCTTGGACACCAGTTACTGGGTAGCCAAAAGCAAAACCTGCTGGGATTAAGAGAGGTGGTCGAGATTTTTCTGGTCTGAGAAGCAACAGTGGGAAGGTTAACAGCTTTGACACTTAAGACCTGCTAATTGGGCTTTAAAGTTAACAGCCCATTACAAGTGTGTTGGGGGGGGCAAGGGGAGGGTCTGGGAGTGTTGTTTCAGCTGGTTTGGCTAAGGGCCAGAAAAAGACAAGCGCTGGTGAGGTCTGCCTTGTGGCCTTTGGGTTTTCTCTGCCAGAAGTGAAAGGGAGAAAACAAACACTCAGAGCAAGAGGACTCTGAATTGGATCTACATCCTAGCCTGCAGGTACTAAAATCTATAGGAATCCCTTGCTGGGATTGCCAACTTTCGACATTTGCATCAAATGTGGTCTCACTTAAAGAGGGCTTCTCTCCACCCTGATTTGTGCAGATCAAGCTGTGATTAAGGTGACAGCAGGTCAGAGCCCTGTATTTTGGGTCCGTTGGGATGTCCCGCTGACAGGCAGAAATCTACAGTAGTAGGTCTGATCACGTCACTGTCAAATTTTGTAAACCACCTTGAGGTTTTTTTAATAACCAGGCAGTGCATACATTTTTGAAATAAAACATAAAATAGATATATTTAAAGGTAAAGGGACCCCTGACCATTAGGTCCAGTCGCGGATGACTCTGGGGTTGCGGCGCTCATCTCGCATTATTGGCCGAGGGAGCCGGCGTACAGCTTCCGGGTCATGTGGCCAGCATGACTAAGCGCTTCTGGCGAACCAGAGCAGCTCACGGAAACGCCGTTTACCTTCCCGGTGGAGCGGTTCCTATTTATCTACTTGCACTTTGACGTGCTTTCGAACTGCTAGGTGGGCAGGAGCTGGGACCGAGCAATGGGAGCTCACTCCGTCGTGGGGATTCGAACTGCTGACCTTCTGATCGGCAAGCCCTAGGCTCTGTGGTTTAACCCACAGCGCCACTCGTGGCCAATTGTGCATTGCCAAAAGCAACATGTCACCAAAAAGGACAAGAGGCTACCTATCAGGATTAAAATTGCATACGGCAATTTACATGTGCAGATGCAAACTTAGAAAGAGAATTGTAGAGCTGGAAGGGACCACGGGGGTCATCTAGTCCAACCCCTTGCAAAACAGGAATATTTTTGTGCAACACAGGGCTCAAACCTGCAATGCTGAGATTGAGAGACTCATGCTGTCTCATGCTATCCTGCAAAGAAGCAATACATATTTCCCTAGCACAGAAAACTGTGGCCTGTGGCCTTGCTGTTCAGGTGCTGTTCACTGTTGCTTAGCTCCACCTCCAAGGCCACTGCCCTCCCTCCTTAGGCTTTTTTACCTTTGGAGCAGACATCTCTTCAAACAGAGGACTGCTGTCCTCTGACAGCCCTATCAGATTACAGGGCAGTGAAGCAGGGCCCATGGTGGTCACCCTAAATCAAATACAGTGGTACCTCGGGTTAAGTACGCTTCAGGTTAAGAACAGACCTCCGGAACGAATTAAGTACTTAACCTGAGGTACCAGTTGACCCATGACATCCTACTGAGCCCTGTGATGAGTCAGCTCCCTTGCCCCCTTCATTAATGCACTTGCAATGCAGCTGCTGCCTCCTCTTTGGGTTGAACTGAGTTTCAGAATAAAGCCCCATGTCAGAAGGAAGAAGGGCAGCATGCAAAGCTCCTCCTTTCTTTTGTTAATTAAATCGTCGTTGGAATTTTCAACATAACAGGGTTAAAAACAACAAATTGTGAAAAAAAGAAAACGCAACAAAAACCCACACCGTGCTTGCATTAAGTAATACAGAACATGGTAAACTTTACCTGGGAATGAGAGTAAAGGCAGAATATGTGTGAAGCACCATGGATTAAGCTGCATCAAAAGAATTAACTGAAGTCAAGGAATTCCTCCAAAAGGAAAGGTGGCAGTAAAAGCGATGGGTCGTTAAGATTTATATCAGGAATAAACTGGTGCCACTCAGCTGAAAATGGACCTTTAGGTGCTGGCAGCCATTTTAGGAGGTTTGCCCGGAAGAACCAGACCTGCCTGCCCTGTAGCCCTTTCAGCTACCCAGAGTCCGGCCACCTCACCTTGCCCTCTTCCGTGGATAAGGGCCTTTGTCCCTGTGTCACTGCCTTGCCTCCCCTCTGCCCCCCCTCCCATCCTCCATTCTCTGCACAGACCATCTCTAGTCTCTCCCCCCCCCCCCAACTTGGGGCCGTCAGATGTTGCTGAAAAGGAACAATGGGAAGTATTGTCCCTGCTGGCTGACAGGCTTCGAACCCCACCAGCACAAACAAAAAGACACATTGACTCAGGAGGAGAAAGGGTCCCATAGATTGCAGTCTCCTGGGGGGGGGGCAGAGAACCGCCTGGTGTGCCAAAGGGGACATCATAGAATTACTCTTCCCAACCACCACAGCCACAGACTCTCTGTGGTCAGATGCTGGGAACTCTCCTCCAGGATAAAAAGTCCCCAGGCTGGGGTTGAAGGGGACCTGTGGCATGGCTTAATTTGAGCTTGGCCTCATAAGGTCGTTTCAGTGCCAGGGTTTGGATCTGGGACACATTAAGTGGTTTTTAGAACAACAGGTGTGCCTCTGAACATGTGCAGAGTGCCTTTACCATACCACAGACAACCTATCTTCATTAAGCTTTAAAAGGAAGGGATTCTAAGTAAGGGTCAAAATTCCAAGGAAGAATGAGGCCTGTCCCAACTCCCTCTCTCTCTCTCTGTCTCTCTCTGTCTATCTCTCTCTCTCTCTCCATTCTAGCCAAATTTCTTTGGCGAGAGAATCACAAGTCAGTCACAAAGATGGAGTCATTGCCACCCTCGTGTGTGCTATGGTACATATGCAGGCTTCTGATGCTAGGTTGCTGTTCTACATCTAGTTTTCTGAGCAAACAAGTTTGTGAAAGAACTGAGGTGTATCCTTATTTATAATTTGTTGGTTGATGCATTTTTATCCCACCTTTCCTCCAAGGAGCTTGAGGCGGTATACATAGTCCTCTTCCTCCCCATTTTATCTTCACAACAACCCTGTGAGGTAGGTTAGGCGGAGCGGCTGTGACTGGCCCAAGGTCACCCAGTGAGCTGAATGGCCAAGAGCAGGGGGGATTTGAACCCTGGTCCCCCAGGTCCTAGTCCGACACTCTTCACCACTACACCACACCACACTGGCTCTTTAATTCTAACTACAGCTGGGTCCACATTACTGGCTTAAAATGCAACGGCGTCTCCCCACCCCATCCCCGTGTTTCAAATTGCATTTGCACATCATTGTACACATTAGTACAGTCGCACGTGCTTCCACGTTGCCTCCATTTGTCCGCACCGGTGGGCTTACGTTTTCAAATTTGTGAAGCTGGGTTGGAGCGAAAGGCATCAAAATGGAGCATTTCCCAAGTACGACAGGATGGGTGCAGATTGTGGCTAACATCATATGTGGACACAGCTTCACAAACCGGTCGTGGAAATCCACTGCATGCAGAGTAAATGGGAGTGTGCATACAGCCTATTAGTTGTTGTTGTTGTTGTTGTTGTTAAAACTGTATACCGCCCTTTCTCTGAAGATCACAGAACAGTTCACAACATAAAAACACAAAATGAGAACACAAGTTGCATAATAAACAAACAAACCAATAACCTATACTGTATGTCTTCTGCTCCTGGCTCTATCTGATAGACCTTGGGCAATCTAGTAAAAAAGAAATCCTGCCCATGGCTGTTCCAAGACACAGTCCTGGTTCACACTCGGTAGCACTGAAGCCCAGCAAGGCTACGCCTGGACTTGCCTTTCCTATATCAATCCCAGAATCCTCAGTAACATGCTAGCGCAACTGTGCACACGCGCAAACCCAGAAGTGGCACGAGAAATGGCACAAACAACCCTAAAAGAGCACAAAATAGGCAAACATGGTGTGAAAACGGCACCTAGCAATCCCACGGTCCTTTGCAAATGCAATCCCAGGAGCCTTTGCACCGAACTTTGAGGCCTGTGGAGAATTAGATTTTGAGCAAGGAGTTTAAGAGGGAGCAACAGAGGTGGAGTTTGGTGGTTTGGATTTCCCCCCTGAGGTTTAGAGGGTGTTTGCAGGCTTTTTCAGTTGTGTTCCCAATTTCACTTAAACATGCGGTGCCTCGGAACATAAGCACCGCATCAATGGGGAGTTGCCTGTATTTGCTCGCCTATACGTCGGGTTTGAAACTATAAATGGGAATGAGACAGACCTGGTATACGAAGCCACCAGGACCTTCTCCAGAGGGTGGCAAGAGGGTGGCCATTTGATGGGGCGATGAGGCCAGCAAAGGGCTCACTTTGACAACATCACCACCATGTTCGCTTTGCATGGAACTAGTTACAGGTAGGTGTTGGTCTGCCGTAGTCGAAACAAAATAAAAAATAAAAAAATTCCTTCCAGTAGCACCTTAGAGGCCAACTAAGTTTGTTCTTGGTATGAGCTTTCGTGTGCATGCATGTGTATCTGAAGAAGTGTGCATGCACACGAAAGCTCATACCAATAACAAACTTAGTTGGTCTCTAAGGTGTTACTGGAAGGATTTTATTTATTTTTTATTTTGCATGGAACGTCAAGAGGTTGCAATTTCTGAGATTGCACATCTCGCTTCTCCAAGGTCAGGGGGTGTAACGTCAACATATGGGGAAGATTTCCGGTGTGGGGTATGGCAGGGACTGGAGGCCTTCTCTCATTATAACCAGAGAAGGAACTAAGAGAGAGAGCCCTTGCAACCGCCTGCCAAGTCTCTGGCAGAAAGCAGGCGGGAAAAGCTCTGTTTGGCCTGAAACGTGCTTTTGTTTTCATTATAAACTCCTCTTTTAATGAGGAAGGAGGCCCTGAAAACCAACTCTATCTTCTGCGCAGCTTCTGCCAAAAGCTGACTGGGCAGCAGCGAGGGGCAGGGGAGCGAGTGGCCAAAGGCCAAGAGAGCCCAGCCCGCCCTCGGAGGCTGACCTGCCATCCATCGCCTGCCAATTGGAAGCTGCATCCTCATCCCCATTCTCTTCCTCTCTCTCTCCTGACAAATGCTGGCACTCAGCCTGTTGCCATAATGCGACTCCGCTGGCAACACACAGGCAAATGTGGGGCGGGCCGAGGTCTGTCTCAAGCGCAGCCTTGCAGCGGGGGCAGAGAGATAAGGGGCGTGGAGGAGGGGGAGCTGACCTCCCGGGAGACAAGAGTGAAACAAACACGTGATTTATTTGCCGGATCTCTACATAGAATATGACAAAAGCGGAGTAACAGGTGGACGTTCTATGTTTAATAGAACTTTGTTGTGCAGGTGAATTTCTCTCTCAGTTTAGGGTAGTATTCAATGCAAGTCCTACTTAGAGCAGACCCACTTAAGTTAATGGACAAGTGGTACTGCGTTGAGTAGGACTTGTTGTTGTTGTTGTTTAGTCGTTTAGTTGTGTCCGACTCTTCGTGACCCCATGGACCAGAGCGTGCCAGGCACTCCTGTCTGGTGGTTTGGGTTTTTCCCCTGAGGTTTAGAGGGTTTCTGAATGCAACCCTTACAAAATGCATAAAGAGCTAATGACTTTATTAATAAGCCTTGTTAACAGTCGCCTTCTTTTTATAATGTTCATCACATCGTTAAATGCTACCAGTTTATGTCAAACTGTACCGTCAGGCACTGCTTGCCTTAAAGCAACCTTAGCATCATATGGACATGCTGCCTGGGAATGATGGGAGTTGTAGTCCAAAACAGTTGGAGGACACTAGGTTGGGAAAGGCTGCCTGAGAACATGCCCTTGAACCCTTCTGCAGTACAGACAAGAGCAGGCATAGGCAAACTTCGCCCTCCAGATGTTTTGGGACTACAACTCCCATCACCCCTAGCTAACAGGACAAGTGGTCAGGGATGATGGGAGTTGTAGTCCCAAAAATCTGGAGGGCCAAGTTTGCCTATGCCTGGACAAGAGTTTATCAATGTGGAAACATCCCTTGAAGTGCAAAAATTCCCCCATAAAGGTCTGCCTGGTACCAACATTATTCCTTATCCAGGTTTCAATGTGCTTTTATTTCTTTATTTCCCATTTTTTTTTAAAAATCACATTTGGCATTGTTGTATTTTGCAGTGCCCTAGGAGGAGTTCTGCTGGGAGACAGCGCCTACATCTTTTTCAACTAAATAAAACCTTGATTCGGCTATGAATTTGCTCCACTTCCTAAAATTTGACACTTGGGAATCATAATGCTAGTTGGTTTTGCTTGGTATCTGTAAGGGTTACAGAGATAATGTTTGCAGAGTTCTTTAAAAACACCAGGACATTCTATAAATGCTTCATCACAAGAAGAGCAACCCAGTGCCCAGCCAGGAGGAGTCCTGACCATCTTGCTAATCAAAGGCCCTGGCAGTTGCGTCAACCAGGAAATGATTGTCCGGGTGTTCAAGGCTGCTTTGAAACGACTCGTCAACCTTGGCATTACTGAAGGGAAGGGAAGCCACCACCCAAGAGCAACGTGGGTTGTCATCGTCATTGGTGTGCTGGACAATCTACTCCTTTGTTGTTCTCAGTGCAACCTTTAACAGCATGACACAAAGGAGGAGAGAGCGAGAGCACGCACCTTGATTCCACCATGTAAAGAGGTTGTCTGTTTTTCTCTCATACACACCAGCAAGTCACCAATTGCCTCTTCTTAACTGATTAAATCCTTTGGCTTTGATACTGGATGGAAAGGTCACTTTTGCCTTCCAGAGAGACTGGAGAAAAAGAAGGCGGTTAGATTTTCCCTCTCACTCTTCCTAGTATCTATTGGCCCTTTTCCAGCTCTGCCGTGACCATTTTTGTAAATAATCAAATACAGGAAGCCGCCTTCCATCGTGCCAGACTGTTGGTCCAGCTAGGCAACCCTGAGTCACACAATTGCAGCCTACTAAGAAAGGGGCAATTCACCAGTTTCCCTTCCTTCCTTAACAGGAAGAAAGCAATACAAGGGGCAAAACCAGCAAGACAGAAGCTACTAATTAATGTTGCAAAGGACTGTGCTGAACAGGACTTACTACAAGTAAAGACTATAGATCTTGTTGGTGGAGCCCGGCATGGCTGGATCACATGGTGCCATGTCAAGAGTTGTGTGGAAGCACAGTTTTGTTTCCTTTTAAAATGTTTTTATTAAAGATTTTATTGGGTTACAAAAGTACATACAACGTCTCTGCTTTCAGTTAATTGGAAGTGCAGTTTTGATTCTCCTTTCAGCCTCACTAATGGTCTCTTGCGTTGGAGCAACCTGAGGCATGCAAACTTTACATTTCAGCAGCTGTTTCCTTCAATGTCACAGCCATTCTTAGTAGCCCTGGGCTAATTTCTAGGAGGGGTGTATTTGGGTGGCGGTGGGGAGGGGTGTGCCTGCCGCCAGCGTCGAAATTGCAGAACTTGCAGCACTGCCAAATTCTCTTGAAGTACATCCTGAGGGGAGCCCTGAAGAGAATCTGCCAGTCAGTGTAGAATCTACTGAGCTAGGTGGATCAATGGCCAGCGTCAGGCCACATTTTCTGAGATTTCAAAGGTGCCATTGAAGTCTGGGGGGAATTTCCCAAAGGCAGCTCTTAGACAAGTCAATTGACAAGTCAAATATGGCAACCCTACACTGACACCATACATTTAAAGCAGCATGATACCACTTCAAAGAGTCATGTCTTCCCCTAAAGAATTATGGGAGCTGTAGTTTATTAAGGGGGCTGAGAGCTGTAAGGACACCCCTACTCCCCTCTCAGAGCTACAATTCTCAGATTTCCCAGGGAAAGGGGATTGACTGTTAAAACATTCTGAGAATTGTAGCTCTGAGGAGTAAAGATGGGTCTCCTGACAACTCTCACTGGAATCAATCAGTTCAAGTTACTGAAGTCCACTGATTTCCACAGGCCTACTCTGAGGAGGACTAACACTGGCTAGCACACAGTGTTTACATGTGTCACTTTGCAATGCAATGTAAATGGCTCCCAGGACGTTTCCGAGCACACTTCAAAGTGTTGGTGCTGACCTTTACAGCCCTAAACGTCCTCGGCCCAGTATACCTGAAGGAGCGTCTCCACCCCCATCGTTCTGCCCGGACACTGAGGTCCAATGCTGAATGCCTTCTGATAGTTCCCTCACTACAAGAAGCCAAGTTACAGGGAACCAGGCAGAGGGCCTTCTCGGTAGTGGCACCCGCCCTGTGAAACGCCCTCCCACCAGGTGTCAAAGAGAAAAACAACTACCAGACTTTTAGAAGACATCTGAAGGCAGCCCTGTTTAGGGAGGCTTTTAATGTTTAATAGATTATTGCATTTTAATGTTCTGTTGGAAGCCGCCCAGAGAGGCTGGGGAAACCCAGCCAGATGGGCGGGGTATAAATAATAAATTATTATTATTATTATTATTATTATTATTATTATTATTATTAGGAGATGCTCCTTCTCCAAAGAACTTGCAATCAAAAATTTGCAAATATGAGGGGGGCTGCAGGGTGTAAGAGGAATACAAAAGATGGAGTGATTGTTTGGGAGGAGTAGCTGGCGCTCCCACCCCCTATTCCCCCAGCCCCACCCCGTTTGCTGCAGTCTCTTCCCCTGCACATTTGTGGCTTTAGAGTCTCCTGCAGCTTCAGCTTGGCTTTCTCCCTGTTGGAATTTGCTCCCTGGAGAGATCTAATTAGCTAATTCCGTTGCTATTTTTAAATCTAAATGGAAGGCACCGCGCTCTCCTCACTTTTCCCTCCTTTATCCTGAGTGTCAGCGTTTCGTGCAGCACCATTCCTCTCCTTGCCTTAACTCAGTTAAGAGCCCAGACACTTGGGAACAGTTTGAGCTCAATGGATAAATCAATTGCATTGGGAGGTGTTTTTTTGTTGTTGTTTTTTAATGTTAATAGCCAACTCAATCAATTAACAAAGGTTGGCAGCGGAGTGGGATTCCCAGCATTTGATTGCATTGCCCATCCATTTCAATTTCTCTAAGCTCTTTAGATGGAGAAGGCTGTCTGGATTGTGTGGCTGAACGATCTCCGCATGCAAGAATCCAGAACAAATTCCCACCGGGTAAAAAACATGTCAGGCCACGCCAGCCTTTTCCACAAGGCCTCTGAAGGAGGTGAGGAGCATGGACAAAATCGATAACAACGGGCAATATCTGGTTCATCCATTAGCTCTCCGGGCCGTGAAGTGGCCGTGAAGATGGAATAGGCACATGATAACACATGAGGTGTGTCAGCTACCACAATAATTGATATCAAAATCAAACAAAGTGCAGTGCATGGGGATAGAGAGAGACGGTTCAAAAGGGTTTCCCTCCAGAGAACAAAACAAGACTCCTGGTTCTTCAAGAGTTTGGAGAGGCAAGACAAGGAACAGGAATTCCTGAAGATCTGGCTGCAGCAGGGATGTAGCCTTGGGGGGAGGAAGGGGGGGGCTGCGGCCCAGGGCACATTTTTGAGAAGGGGTGTGACCAGGTGTCCCCCGCCCCCGCCCCCGCTCCCTCAGTAGCGCCTGGATCTGGAGCGCAAGCTTCCTGGCACCTAGCCACAGCTCTGTTCCTGAGTCAGGTCTGACCCAGGGGTGAAGGAGAGGTGGTGGCGGCCTTGTCCGTCTCCTGTACGGAGCTGGAGAAAGTGGGTATGGAGGAGGTTCCCTTCCTTTCTCCTAACACTCATGGACGTCCAAGGAAAATTTGGGACAGATAAAAGAACTGACTTATTCATGCATCACATAGTTAAACTATGGAACTCACTCCCGCAGGAGGTAGCGATGGCCAACTTAGATGGCTTTAAAAGAGGAATGGACAGATTCATGGAGGATGAGGCTATCAGGAACTGCTAGCCATGCTCTGCTCGTTTGCTGGAAGCCACAAGAGGGTAGAATGCCCTTGTGTTCAGGTCCTGCTTGCTGGTTCTCCACAGGCATTTGGTTGTCCACTGAGAACAGGATGCTGAACTAGATGGGTCACTGGCCTGAAGAACCTTCTTAGGTTATTAATTAAATCAACAGAGATAGTTCCACTTCAGAAAGGAACACAAAACATGGTCATGTGGCTGAATCAAGCACAACAGCTACTGACTGCGGTTTCAGGGGCTTCCCTGGATCCCTGAGAAGATTCACACATGGCGCTGAGGACCTAAGGGATGCCTGCGGAGCTCTATCAGGAGGGGAGAGAATGCTGTCATTCTCACTCACCAAAGGGAAGAGGCAGGGATGTTGCAATGTATCAGGTAGTCCTTGGCCTTTAATCAATTAATCATCCGAACCATGGATTAGATCACATTCTCCATCTTCTCCAAGTGCAGATATGTGCCAAGCCTAAAACTTTTGTGAGGGTCTATGCTTCTCACACATTCCAGGGAAGAAGAAAAAAGGAATTATCTCTATGTCTCACACTATGGGTATGTCCACACCATACATTTAAGGACTATGATACCACTTTAATCAAACATGGCTCCCCCCAAAGAATTCTGGGAAGGGTAGCTTGTTAAGGGTACTGAGAACTGTAGCACAAAGCTACAGTCTTCAAAGTTCTCTGTCAATAATGAATGTAGCTCTGGGAGAGGAATAGGGGGTCTCCTAACAACTCTCAGCACCATTAACAAACCACAGGAGGGGAGGGGACTTTTAGGATCAGGACCTGCTTCTGGGCTCCACATGTGGGGCATCTGGGTGGCCACTGTGAGAACAGGATGCTGGACTAGATGTTCTTGCATGCATAAATTGATAAAGGATCATAGAATCACAGAATTGCAGAGTTGGAAAAGGTTACTGCCCAAATGCAGAACCTTACATTTGTCCCCAATGAAATTCATTTTGATAATTTGGGCCCTCTTTCAGAGTAAAGAATGTTCCCTGGATGGCTGACAAAGCAATAGACAATATAGGGTTACCAGACGTCCCTGGTTCCCAGGGACAGTCCCCGGATTTGCAAATCTGTTCCCGGACCAATTCCATCCCCGGAATGTCCCCAGATTTGCAAATCTGTCCCCGGGAAATGTGGCAGCGGCAGCCTCAGCAGCCCGGAGCCAGTTTGGTAGCGTAGTTGGCCCTTACGGCTTCAGGAGCTGCTTGCTGCTTGCTGCGGTGGCGCCCGCCATTTTTCCTCACCGGAAGTCCCCATATGATGTGTCTTGTGCACAACAAATCATATGGGGACTTGCAGTGATGAAAAATGGTGGGCGCCATGGCAGACAGCAGCTCCTGAAGCCAGCCAGAGCCAACAGTGCTACCAGGCTGACTCCGGGCTGCTGACTGCCGCTGCCGCCGCCACTGCCAAAGGGGAACTGGGGACGTCTGGTGGTACAAATTTCCTGCCCCCTGCCCCCTTTGTTTTGACTGATCGAGGGAGGCTCAGGAGTCTCAGGAGGGCAGCCGTTTCCCAGTTTTTAAAAAACTCTGCGCATTTATGTTTCACAGGGTGCGAAAGAAGGGCTCTGCACCTTACCTGGCAAAGAAACCACATGCCTTGCGCCCCTCCTGGCCAACGGCCGGCCGCCCGCCCAGGATCTTTTGCCTCACCATCCCCACTACTGACTCCCTGTTGCTACTCAGCTTCAAAAAAAAAAATGTGTCCCCGGATTCATTGAAAAAGATCTGGTAACCATACATTAAAATCTAAAGCAACAATAAAACAGTGACTAAAATAACAGAGGAATAAAACAGCAGCACTGAGACAATAAAAAGGTTATGACCAGGAGTGGGAAGGTCCCAACCAGGTTCATATGTCTGCTCAGCCAAGAAGCACACAAGATGATATTGGATCGGTCACTGTCTCTTTCACAGGGTTGCTGCGAAGATAAAATAGAGGCGGAAATCAATGTCTGCTGCCCTGAGATCCTGGAAAGAAAGGCAGGGTATAAACTTAAATATTAAATACACATTGAGGCTGCAGCTAGGTAACCCTTGACGGGGAAGAGCTTTTCACAGACATCCCCCCTCCCATCGCCACCCACTGAACTTCAGAGTGTGGGAAGCCAGGGACACCTGATGGAATGGGCCCCTGAAGATGGCCTGTCTTCCCGTGCTGGGATGACCACTCTCCATGGGACTCCCTTAAGCCCAAAACTGCATGGAACATCTCAGCTCCAGGGGTTTCCAGAGGAGGAGGAGAAGAAGAAGAGTTTGGATTTGATATCCCGCTTTATCACTACCCGAAAGAGTCTCAAAGCGGCTAACATTCTCCTTTCCCTTCCTCCCCCACAACAAACACTCTGTGGGGTGAGTGGGGCTGAGAGACTTCAAAGAAGTATGACAAGCCCAAGGTCACCCAGCAGCTGCATGTGGAGGAGCGGAGACACGAACCCGGTTCACCAGATTACGAGTCTACCGCTCTTAACCACTACACCACACTGGAGACTGATTATCTTGAGCCATTTCAATTACCGGTAGGTTTCAGGCCTGGCTATGGGACTGAGGGATCATCCACACTTCTGCATGTCCCGTGCCTAGAAAACAGGGATCTGAGCAGTTCTCCCCTCATCCTGCTTCTTTCCCAGGGAAAACCCATGAGTTCTTCCAGATGTAAATCCAGAGAAAACCTGAATTGCCATTTGAGTGCTAAAGAGTGGTTCTCCCCCCCCCCCACACAACCAAGGGAAAGCAGTGGGACAAGAGGAAGTGTAGATGAGCCCCAGGGGTGCTAACTTGAATAAAATATTGAGGTAAGCCCTGCCCTGCATAATCAAGCACATGACACAGTGCACGCACACCATTTGAATGGGAATGCCCATCAAATATTTTATTGAAGACCGCTCAGCCCCTAGGAGTTGGCTCCTACGATGAACCCAGAGATGGCTTGGGTCGCCTAGGTGGATGACTTACGCTGAGAAATCCGCTCCACTTACCTGTGGGGAGGAGTTGCGGTGGACCTCGGGACCACCCGCTCACTTCCGGGGGCAGGGACGACGTCCCTTGCCGCCCGGGAGGTTCCTGGCCGCGTCATCCGCCAGCCAGCCAATCGGCTGGCCGAGGGGGCGGGGTCGCGGCCCCATTCAAATCCTTGGCGCGAGCCGAAACGCCTCCTTTGGATCTTGTCTGAAGTCCGGGGCGGGGGCTAAGGCCATGCCACGACCCCTTTGGGAACCCAGGGGGGGGCACGAGTCGGTCTCCGCCGACGGGGGACCCCCCCTATCGGAGGTTTACCCTTCTAAGACTTCCTGCCAATCGGGGCGGAGTCAGATATAGTCAGGTCTACTCAATGCCTAAGCCAATACCGCTCACATACTGTAACCAATAAAAAGTTGTGGCCAAAAATAATCCCACAAACATTAACTTTATATCTTGTCTCCTCGTGTTTTCATTATCCTCGAGGGGGTGGTTACGGGGTCTCGACACGCAACTGGACAGGGGAGTGTGTCCCTATTGGTTCTGCTGTGGTATCCTTCTGGGCCGCCATGCTGGGATGGGACTTGGAGGCATTGTTCTACAGTGGCTCTGTTCCTTCCCGGAGCGGCGAACCCAGGTGGTGATGCTGGGGGGATCCTGTTCAACACCTTAGCCATTGGCCCGTGGAGTCCCTCAGGGTTTGGTTCTGTCCCCCATGCTGTTTAACGTTCACATGAAACCACTGGGAGAGGCTGTCTGGAGTTTCAGGGTTGGATGCCACCAGTACGCTGATGACACTCGGTTCTATTTTTCATTTCTATGAAAATTCAAGGAAGCTGTCTCGGTTCTAAACCGGTGTCTATCCTCAGTAACGGACTGGATGAGGGTGGACAGATTGAAACTTAACGCAGACAAGACAGAGGGAACAGGGATTCAGCTTGTGCTGGATGTGGTAACGCTTCCTCTAAAAACACAGCCTTGCAGTTTGGGGATGTTCCTGGACTCAGCCCTGAGCACGGATGCCCGGGTCCCTGTGGTGGCCAGCAGTGCATTTGCACAATTAAAGCTAGTGCGCCAGGCAGCTACCCCCGTTCCTTGAGATGTCTGATTTGGCCACAGTGAGACATGCCTTAGTTACATCCCGCTTGGATTACTGTAACATGCGCTACGCAAGGCTGCCTTCGAAATGAACTCAGAAACTTCAACTCAATTAGCTGCAGCCATATTGTTGCCTGGGGCTAGTTATGGGAAGTATAGGACTCTCTTAATAGAGCAGCTCCACTGGCTACAGGTCTGTTTCTGGGCACAATTCAAAGTGCTGGTTATGGCTTATAAAGCCCTACACAGCTTAGGTCCAAGCTATCGGAAAGACTACACTCCCTCATCCAAACCTGCCCAGGTTTTGAGATCTTCAGGGGAGGCCCTTCTCTTGGTCTTGCCACCGTCACAGGCGCACTTGGTAGGGACATGGGAGATTGGGAGAGGGCCTTCTCAGTTGCTCTTTGGAACTCCCTTCCTAGAAAAAATAGGCCGCCTCCTCCCTCCTTGTTGTCCTTCTGCAGGCAGGTGAGAACTTTGTTGTTCCAACAGGTTTTGGGGAATTGACTGCTTTAGTTATAGGGCTGGTGCCATGCTGTTTTCAACTATTTGTATGGTTTAAACCTATTTTGTATATTATATAGTTTTTAATTCTATCAGTGTTTTGGCATTTTTTCATTACAGTATTTGATTTTTCTATGTTTTTAGCGATTCTTGTTTTTATCTGTAAGCCACCTTATGAGGAACAGATGAGGGAAATGAGTACTGTATGTTAAGCCTGGAAAAGAGAAGAGTGAGAGGCGATATGAGAGCCATCTTCAAATACCTATAGGGCTGTCAAGTGGAAGGTGGACCAAGCTCTTTTCCTTCTGGTCCAGAGGGATTCTCCAGAGGGAAGTGGGCTCTTCTTCCTTGGAGGTTTTTCAGCAGAGGTTGGATGGCCACCTTTACTGGGAAGAGGGTGCCTCTGAATACCCCAATTGCTGGACATCACAGGTGGGATCACTCTGGTCCTGCAGCCGCTGTGAGGATACAATGCTGTACTCAATGGGCTTTTGGCTTCGTTTTAGATAGAGCCAAAACCCAAGGGACAGAGCAGCAGCAGTGATCCAGCGCAACCCTTTGGAACTGACTTCTCCAGCTCAGGCGATCCAGAAGCATCCAGACGTTTCAGGCTGCAATCATTCCCACCAGCCCTAGTTGCAGTTCACAAACACCTGGAGAGCACTTCTTGTCCACCTGCTGTGAGGAGCGAGGTGCGCTCTGCACTCGCTCACGCGCACTCTTGTTCGCCACGACTCCCAAGGTTACCAAGACATCCAATCCAACATCCAGGGGCTGGCCCGCCCCCCCCCCCGGCCACCGCCCTCCACGTGCCAGACCGCCCCCCCCCACTCCCCTGGCGGCGATCCCCTTTAGCTTATGCTCCCCCGAGTCAGGGTCCCCCCCTTGCCCAGCCGTGCCACTCCCCAGCGCTTCCCCACCGGCGGGAGAGACCCCTCCCCAGGCCTGGCTCTGCCTCCCATTGGGCGGGGGTTTAAATGCCCGGCCCCGCCTCCCCCCGCCCGGGCGCTCTTATTAGCCGCCGCTTTGGCGCAGCCTCGGCAGTTCAAGCAGCGCAGCTTCGACGAGGCGGGCGGCGTAGGTGGTCGCTGGGTCGCGCACAGCCGGAGTGGGCACAGCGAGGGGGGTACGCTGCAGCCGTCGGACCCGATCCCAGCTCCTCCTCCTCCCGGGGGCGCTCTTTCCTCTCGGGGGGAGCCTTGGCCAAAGGCGCGCCCGGGGCTTCTGCCCAGCGCCCGCCCTTCCGTCCTGGGATTATTATTACTTCGGAGCCGTCTTCGGGTGTGACTCGCCTCGCTCCGCAGCAGCAGCAGCAGCAGCCATGGGGAGCCACAGCTCGAAAGCCGCCAAGGGGGACGTGATGGCCCAGGATGCCGCCGCCGCCGCCGCGGACGCCTCGCCCTCCAAGGCCAACGGCCAGGTGGGTCTCCTTCCTCGCCCCTGCGCTGGATCCTCTGCTTACGCGCCCTCGACGGGGCCAACAGCCCCCTTAGAGATCCCCCTCCCCGCCATGCTATTGTCTGTCTCTTTCGGAGAGAGGGAGGGAGAGATAGTCACACCCGATCTCTTCCCTGCGCTCCCCACTCCCCAATCGCACTGATCCGGATTTTGGGCTTCGAAGGAACAGCCGCCCGCGCCACGTTCTCGTGGACGCTTTTATTTTCGCGCTGGCTGCCGTGCGCTTTCCCCGGACGCGCGTTTTGAATTTCCGAGCAGCTTTAACTCGTTGAACCGCCACGCTCGTTGAATGGGCTCAGTTGCGACCGCCTCGCTTAAAAGGAGATTTTTTTATTTTAAAAAATTATAGCTCTGTTCTGATCCGCGCAGCAGCGCCCCTCTTTACGCTTCCTCCCGCGTGCCCCCACCTCCCCCCCCCAATCCGTTGGAGACAGTGGCGCCGTGGTCCGCCTTTGTTTGGCGCTCCCTCCTCGGCGAAAGGAGCGGAGACCCTCCCCTCCTCCCTCCTTCGCTCGCTCGGCTGCGGCTGGGCTGTTTGCAGAGGAAACAAAGGAAGGACCCGGCTGGCTCGACCCGCGGCAGGGGGAGGGGAGGGGGCTGCGCTGTGCCGCGCCGCATAACTCGGATCGAGGGGCAGAAAAGCCCTCGCCGATTAGGGGCTTCATTTTGTGGCTGGGGTGGGGTGAAGAGCAGAGAAGATCGCTTGCTTAATATATGGTGCTTAGCACGTGCCATATTTGGGGGGGGGTTGAATGTAAAAAAAGCCGTGAATCTTTATGCATTTTGCAAAGGAAAGCGGTTACTAGCCTTTTTTGCATTTTGCAAAATAAAGGCCGGACTAGGGTGCACATAGACGTGCTCGCGCGCTCTTAGTGCAAAGCTGAGATCTGGAAGAAGGCGCCGCCGCCCCACCTTTGGACTCTGGTGGGACCCAGATTTTGGAGTAGAACGTGCACAGAGGAGCCTTTTTGTACGAGGGGGTAGGAACTGCTCTGTGCAATCGTGGGGCGCGGGCGAGCCCCGAAATGGGCTTCGCCGACGCGCCCCTCGGTCATTCCCCAAACACCGTCAAGAGGGAGAATTCCAAGGGGCTTTTTATAACATCATGCTTGGAAAGCAAAACTGCAACGGGCCAATTTCCCGAATGGGGTGGGAATTCCCGATTTGTAGTCCGTCCGCCGCCCCGAGCGCGTTTGGCTGCCTGCATCGAGGCGAGCTTCCCGCGGGCGCTAGTCTCTCCCTCCCCCCGCCCCCCCGCTCTGCAACCGCGCACGGGGCGCCCCGAGAAGCTGTTGGAGTGCGGGCGCCACCTTGTGGTAGCGTAGAATGGGGTTCTTTCAATTCTGTGCCCCCCTCCTGCTTCGCTGCACTGCCATTCAAATGGGCGGCTGGATCCTAACAAATCCCGAAAGGGGTAAAGAGCATTGAGGGGGGGGACACCTTGAAATTTACCCTACCCCGTTTATATCTGTTTATGGAGACATTGCTGGAGGAGGCTCAGAGGAACGGAATTCAGTTTATAGAAGGCGACTCCTTTTGGGTATGCCAACAGCAGAGACCACTAGGCTTTTGGCAGACAGATCCAAAACATTTTTATTCTTCCCGGTAAGAATAGAAGAAGTCCACAAGCGGCACAATCTCCCCCTCCTCTCCTTCAGCGACTAGTATTTGGGTGATCTCCTGTAATGGGTGACCTCACAGGGCTTACTCTGTCCTATAATCTGGTGGGGCGTAAACGCACATGTCTTTCTCTGCATCAGGGACACGCTGGTTACCTGCAACTTGGGTGTGCCCCTGAAGCATGTGCAAGAAAAGCTAAACAGTGGGAGGTGGGCTATGTAACCTTGGGATTGCCTTGCTTGGCAGTACTACGATGGTGGTTTGTTTGTTTTCCTGCAATTCTCATTGAGGTTTAGTGGCTTAGCTTCCTAAGTAAAATGCCTTTTGAAACCTGGCTTGAGACCTGTAAAAACAGCGAGTTCTGTCTTCTCCCATCAGGAGAACGGCCACGTGAAGATCAACGGAGATGTGTCTCCCAAAGCTGATGGAGAAGCCACCCCGCTCAACGGCAATGGATCTGCGGAGCCAGTCAAGGAGGAAGCCAAGTTAGAAGTGGGCAGCGGCGATGCCATCGAGCCAGCCCCCGTCACCGAAGGCGCAGAAGCCAAGCCGGCAGATGGGGCCGCAGCTCCCAAAGAGACCCCGAAGAAGAAGAAGAAGTTCTCTTTTAAGAAGTCCTTCAAGCTGAGCGGCATCTCCTTCCGGAAGACCAAGAAGGAGGCCGGCGATGCTTCGGCCGTGTCCTCCCCCAGCGAGGAGCAAGGCAAGGCGGAGGCCAAGGGGGAGGAGAACCTGGCATGTGCTGCAGGGGAGTCGGAGCAGGAGGCTGCCACCAAAGAGGAGAGCCCCGAGGAGAAGCCGGCCGCCCCAGTTGAGCCGGCTGCTACGGCGGCCGCCCCTGAGGGCCAGCAGGAAGCGGAGAGCAAGAGAGAAGAAGTGGAAAGTGAAGGACCCGAGAAGGTGGAAGAGAAGCAGCAGCAGCCGCCCCCCAGCGAGAGCCAGGAGGACACGAAGCCAGGAGAGACCTCAAAGCCAGCAGAGGCGGAGCCCAGTCCTGCACCTGCTGAGCAGAAGGAAGAGTAGAGGCAGCTTAATGATGTCCACCTAACTTAAAAAAAAGAAAAAAAGAGACTTATTTGTGCCATCCTTCTCATCCCCAGTAACCCCTTTGGAACTGCTGCCTTGTTCACACAACACACACACCACACACAATGCCACAAACACAAGTCTCTCAGCGTAGAACTGACAAGCTTTCACTCCAGTGTCTCCCCCCCCTCCCTTTTCTCACTCTTCATCCAACACAGTTAAGCAAAAAACCAACTTGGATCCTTGGTGCCCAGCACAGCCACCGCTACCACTCAGGAGTAGGCGTTCTTAAGATCCTTCTGAAACTTATGGAGGAAATACTGTTCCTGGATGCAACTGGAAATTTGCTCAGTTTCATGAGACTCCAGATATTAACACCGGGTTCTGGTCTCTCTCTCTCTCTCTGATCTTCTGTTTCTACTAATCCTCAAAGCAGCTTTTTCAAAAAGAAAAGGAGTCCAATAAACCAGCAACTGACCGTTCTTCAAAACGGATATTCTCTTTTATCTCTTCTTGGTTTACATTCCTGGTTCTGACTTCATTTAAAAGTATTTTGTGCTTTTTATAGAAACCAACAGTTTAAAAGCTAATCTGGTTAGTTTTTTATAATGTCTTGCTCTTGGCTTTAAACTATAAAGCTTGTAAGTCCACTGTGTTTAATTTGACTTCAGAGGGAGAACTTCTTTGGGGTTTATTTAGGGGGGGCACTTGGGTGGGGGGCAGGGGGTGAGGGAGAGTGCTGGCTGTATGCTGTGACTTCAGTTTTTTGTTTCATTGTCTTTGTAAATAATTTTTTAATGACCCAACTTCTGATCTGCAATTTTCTAACTCCTAAATGAAAAAAAAAAATAAGTTGTATGGGTCTTATTGTAACATTTTAAAGGAATAAATGGTGACCCCTTTATGGATTAGACTTGGGTCCTTATTATCTGAGGAATGCTGGCTGTCTATTCAGGAGTGCTGTCAAATTGTTGTTGACATAAAACTAGAATTCTTTTACTTGCTAAGCTCCCAAATCCCTTATTGGGATTCCTCAGTCAGTGGTGGGTGTGGAAATACACCCTTTACCAACATTCGTTCATTCTTCACATTTTCCAAAGTATGGATCTGCAAGTTACATGTGAGTGCTGGGTGTTGGCCTCACCCACTCCAGAAGTAGTTTGCAAAGTGGGGGTTGAGAGTGCCTAGGCTTGCATCCTGGGTGTCTTAATGTGCCAGTATCCCTGCGGGAACAGTACACAAAAGGTGCACAAAGTTCATTTTCTGAAGGGGATGAACCCTACCCCCCCCCAAAGACTTGGCTTAGTCTTGGAAGAAAGATCAACAGGCTGCCTAGTGGGAAGATGTATAGAGGCGCTGTTGTATGTATTTGAAGGGTCTGCTATAGCAGCTTTATTAATTTCAGTGTATTGAGCAGACCCCAAATACTGTTAATCTGTCCCTTCCTGGTCTGCAATTAATTTGAATGTGCTTCCCCTCTCCCCTCCCCTGGTTAACAGGTAAGAAATAACTTCACCTTGTCATGCTGCCTAACTTGATTGAGAGGCCAAATGTCATGTTATTGGCTCCCCTCCCCTCCTTGATGCAAGCTAGGTATGTTTTGATGCTATACATACCTACATTTTTCCCTTCTCCCTGCCCCAAAGCAAACGGAACATGGCTTCAGTATCTATCTTAAATATTGAATTTGCAAATGCTGATGGGTGACACACCTTGAGTGATGTCAACCTACTGATAAAACTCTCCATATTACTTGCTGTTGGGCCAATAATAGCAGTGACCATCTAACAGAAGTAAAGCTTTGATGGAGCTCTCATCAAAGAGGCTGCCCAGAGTGGCTGGGGGGACCCGGCCAGATGGGCGGGGTATAAATAAATAAAAAATTATTATTATTATTATTACAGGTGAGTAAAAAAAGGGAGGTGGATATTTATCCTCTGCCTACATGCTCAGGGACCCTGCTCTTGAGTACAAATGATTAGAGCTCTGCTCCTCTGGAAGAGGGAAGCAGCCTGGTGGAGGCACTCTTTATAAGCCAGCATCACCCATGTTGAGTAGTCAGTATGGCAGCCATTTTAAGTCATCCTACATGATCAGCCAGAGATGTCTCTTAACAGCCATTGTAATGCTTCAGCTGCCTTTGCTATATGACAAGAGCAAGAGTCTTAAGGTGAAGAAGGCAAACAGGATGGGTACCTAGCTGTACAGCTAGCTGTACCAAAAAATGGGTTGCAAGAGACTAGATAGACAAAGCTTCACAGCACATCAGGAGCTGTGTGTATTTCATTAACCACTGCAGCTGTTAATGTGGGGTAGAATATTTTACAGATTTGCTATGGGGCTATGTATACTGTATTCCTGCTTTCTGGGCAGTATGGAATTTTTTGGGGGGAACAGCTTGTTTTGAAATGAGATCTAAAACCAACCTGTTCAAATAAAAAAAAATAGGGTATGTGTCAAATGTAGTAAATGGAGGATACTGCCAATTCTAATATCCCTTTGAGAGAGGCTTATTCATTCAGCTGTTTTCCCCTTCTAATTTGTTTCAGTTTTGTTTTTCTTTTAGTTTTGTGCCTTGTTGCATATGCAATAATGCCACAAGAGTGTATTTAGAGGTGTTTAACTGGTGGTTTGTTTTTTTTAACTCCAACCTTTCTCTAGTAATCCAGTGTAGCATTCAAGTTATTCTCTTCCCCAATGCCCACCCCTTCAAACTTCTACATGACCTTTGCAGCCTGCAAAGTACATAAGCCAAAGTAATGGAGAGGCCCAGGGTCATCCAATAACTTGCAGGGATGAGAATTATCTTGTTTGCTCATATACCGGGAAGGGAGAATACCAACAGTGCACCCCACCATAGCTCAGTCAGCCCCATGCTGGGCAAAAAGATTCCTGTATTAAGGTAAGGCAAAGGACCCCTGGACAGTTAAGTCCAGTTGCTAATGGGGTGCGGCGCTCATCTCGCTTTCAGGCTGAGGGAGCCAGCATTGTTACACAGACAGCTTTCTGGGTCACGTGGCCAACATGACAACTGCTTCTGGTGCAATCCAACACTGATGGAAACCAGAGCTCATGGGAATGCAGTTTACTGCATTGCAAGGGGTTAGACTAGATCACCCTCGTGGTCCCGAAATTTTTAATATATAGTATGTTCTGGGAAAGTATTTGTCTATTTAAACAGCCTGTGGAGTTTTTCACCTCTTACCTTGTCTGCAATACAAAATAAAATAAAAAAAATTCCTTCCAGTAGCACCTTAGAGACCAACTAAGTTTGTTCTTGGTATGAGCTTTCGTGTGCATGCACACTTCTTCAGATACACCTGAAGAAGTGTGCATGCACACGAAAGCTCATACCAAGAACAAACTTAGTTGGTCTCTAAGGTGCTACTGGAAGGAATTTATTTTATTTTGTTTTGACTATGACAGACCAACACGGCTATCTACCTTTAACTTGTCTGCAATGGCAGCATTCATGGCAGGTGGGCATCAAGACTTTTCTGTAGGTGTCTGTAGCTGTTTAGCAGGAATATAGGAAAACACCCCTTTTTTCTCTTGTGGAGCAGATTCATGCTTTTAAAGTGCACAGGAAGTGTGTGGCCAACCTGCAGTCCAGGGTAAGTAAAGCCGGCACTTGGATGAAGGCTGTAATTACAATGCACTATGTACTTCTAGAGTGCATACTGCACACACAGTGTGGATGACGGCTACTACAAAACATTTGAAAAAAGCAAAGCCTCTGGAACAGGCCAAGGAAGAGTTGCTAGCCATGCTACCAGAGCATCTACAGTAGAATGGTCACTTTTACTTTTCTTCCATTCCTAGTGTCATGTGGATGCCCAGTGGACTTATGGGCTGATCCTAGTTTGCATGTTTTTAGGTAAAGATGCGAGGTTTGTAGAAACATGGCCCAAGTAAACAACACTCATAAAATTTGCAATTGCAGGAATGACACTTTATAAAAAGGATCTTGAAGGGTGTGATGTGGCTGTATGGGTAGGTTGGGGACTAGCCTTTTAAACCCTCCGCCCTGCTTGTCCTGGTTCATACTGGGGCTCCCATACTTCTATTTTCATTGGGTTGGGCAGGAGAGAAACTTACTTGTGTGAATAGGTGTTCTTTCCCCCCCTGGAAAAAGGTGAGTGGCTAGGCCAGGGGTAGGCAACCTAAAGCCCGTGGGCCGTATGCGGCCCAATCACCTTCTCAATCCGGCCCGGGAATCAGCGTGTTTTTACATGAGTAGAATGTGTCCTTTTATTTAAAATGCATCTCTTGAGTTATTTGTGGGGCATAGGAATTCATTTCCCCCCTTCAAAATATAGTCGAGCCCACCACATGGTCTGAGGGACGGTGGACCGGCCCACGGCTAAAAAAGGTTGCTGACCCCTGGGCGAGGCTGTGTCTGGCCCACATGCCTGCTGTTTAATTTTGAAAAGGGATTCAGTTGCTAATTATGTTAACGGCCTTCAGTTACCTACCCAGCACCACCAACATCCTTCTTCCACTGTTGAACAGCTCTTACTGTCACAAAGTTCTTCCTTGTTTAGTTGGAATCTCCTTTCTTGTAACTTGAATCCATTGATTTGGGTCCCAGCCTCCAGAGCAGAAGAATACAAGCTTGCTCCATCCTCCATTTGACAACTCTAGATATTTGAAGATGGCTATCATATCTCCTCTCAGTCTCTTTTCCAGGCTAAACATACCCAGCTCCCTCAACCGTTCCTCATGAGGCTTGGTTTCCAGACCCTTTATGGTCTTGGTTGCCCTCTGCACACAACCCAGCTTGTCAGTATCCTTAAACTCTGGCACCCAAAACTGGACACAGGACTCCAGGTGTGGTAGAAAGCTCATACCAAGAACAAACTTAGTTGGTCTCTAAGGTGCTACTGGAAGGAATTTTTTTATTTTTTATTTTGTTTTGACTATGGCAGACCAACACGGCTACCTACCTGTAACTGAATTTATTATAAGTTCAATAAATAAAATACTTGCTTTGATCTGGACACGACTTCTGTTGATGCAGCCTAGAATAACATTCTCTTTTTTGCTGCTGCATCACACTGTTGACTCGTGTTAAATTTGTGGTCCACTCACCCATATTCTTTTCATAGGGGACACATGACTTGTCAGTAGTACATAAGTGTAGAGCCTTAAATTTGTCCCTATTGAAATTCATTTTGTTTGGGCCCAGTTCTCCAATCTGCTAAGGTCATCTTGTATTCAGTTTATTTTCTGCGGCACTAGCTATCCCTTGCAGTTTGGTGTCATTGGCAAATTTGATGAGCATCCCCTCAATTTATTTTCAAACATTGGACAACAGTCCCAGGACAGCCCTGTACCATCTCACTTGTCACTTTCTTCCAGGAAGATGAGGAACCATTTGTGAGCACTTTCGGTTTGGTCCATCAACCAGCTACAAACCCTCCTAACAGTTAACCTTGTCCAGCCCACATTTTACCAGTTTCTCTGCAAGAATACCATGGGGGACTTTGTCAAAAGCCTTACTAAAATAAAGACCACCTG
This sequence comes from Darevskia mixta, assembly GCA_034641385.1. Lineage (NCBI taxonomy): Eukaryota > Metazoa > Chordata > Lepidosauria > Squamata > Lacertidae > Darevskia > Darevskia mixta. Next base: position 2,522,475 of record JAWWNH010000033.1, on the reverse strand, counting down.
TTTGAAATGTCACATTCCCTCATTCTAATTCACCAGGCATCTACAGCAGCTCACATCATATATACAGTCATAAATACACACATAAGCAGCTAAGGGAAAAAGATGCTCCAAAAGTTTTTAAACAAGTGTTTAACAGCAACATTGGTGCTTGGCAAATGGAGGCAGGAAGGCTTTCCAGGCAAAATCTTTTCCTCCATGGCCCGCTGCCTTACCTCTAAAACGTAGGGGGGCAGACAGAAGAGATTCAGTCACGGCTGGGCCTACCATTCAGCAAGTTGAAGCAAGGAAGAATAGATGGCACAGCTGCACTTTTTAAAGTGTTAGCCCTAAGCAGGGAGGAAGTAGATTTGGCCCGCCAATGCATAGATAACCAGGACAAACTTAGATCTACTTGGGAAGGATGCACCAGCTGAAGCTGGCAGAAGGCACAATAGTAGCCAACAGGGCCAGGTTTTCTTGCTCCCGGCTTTGTTGAGGCAAAGACCATGAGGTGGCAGGAAAGCCTCTACTGGTTTCTTTCCATCTATACACAGAAAATAATTCACTACCCAAAACCGAGAAACAGACCAATTTTATTACAAAGCTTTTTCTTCAAAAAAATGAAAATAAAAAGTTCTTTTTTTAAAAAAAACCACAATATATATATCTTCCCTGCCCTGCCCCCAAAAGACAAATACAATGATCTTTCGTTTCACCAATATGAGTATCGAAGAGCTGCATGGATCTTGCATCCCAGAGACTAAAAACAGCTAAACCAGAGGCTTAAAAAAATAAAAACCTTTCTCTCCCCACCCCCACCCCACCCTCTGCCCCAAGAGTGACATGGCTAAATTAGCAGCATCGTTGGGATTGACCCCTTACGGTGGCGTTCTGTGGAGGGATGCTCCCCCTTCCAATCCAATCCCACAACCCACTGAAAAATTCCACCCCCACCACTTGCACTCAGCTGGCTGGCGTGTGTAACCAAAACCACCCCTAGAACTTTTCTCCTAGAATATGGTGATATTTAAGAGGCCTTTTTAAAAAAGATGTCCTTATGAATCACTGGCTAGTTTCTGCACATGCCAGCTACAGGCTTTGGAGCAGATTCTGAGGGTAAGGCCATGACAGGACAAAAGAGGATTAGACAAGTGAGCACCATGTGTGCTAAGCTCACAGTGAGGAGTGTTTGATGCAGGACAGAGGAACCTTCACTCCTGCACTGCCCTCTGTGGAGAAAATGCATATTCCTCTCCATAGCATGAGGAGACTTCACATTAATAAGCACTTCCACTGACACTTCTGCCATGCCCTAGAGGACTCCCTGTTCCTTAGAGGTGCTGACTGCAGCTACCCCTCCACGGATTAACTTGCGCCTCTGGGATGCTGTGGAGCAGCATCAATTTGTGGTTACCCAGAACGGAGTCGATTCTTTCATGGGTGCTGCTTGAAACTTGAAGCTTCAACCCGCCACCTGCCCCCTCCCCCCCAAAGTTTTATGGCTGTATCCATACCTCAAAAAACTATTCAAGGAAAACAACAAAAGACAAAAAAACAAAACCCACCAAAGCCCCAGAGCATATGTTTCTCCAAGGGGAGACCATAGTTTCAAAAGAAGAGAAGGTGCAGGAGAAAGGGAGACTTTTAAGTTTTTTTAAAAATGAAAAAACAAACACACACATGTCCCCAAAGAGGGCGGCAGCAGGAACGCAAGAATAAGGGTTCCACTCAAGCTGTACCCCTGGGGCCAAGTAGGACTGTGTACCAAGCAGATTCCTCACTCCCAGGGAATCGCAGCAAGGAAATCCACCTGGGTCTCAAGTCCCCAAAATATTTATATAGAAATATCTACAGAAACTTATATAAAATACAAATCTTGTGGAATGGGAAGGTACCAGAGAGGCCAATCCAGGGAACCAGGGGACTGAGGGGGTCACCCGTCTGCCAGCTTCTTAGGTCGATTTTGTCTCTTCCTTTATGCTGTGGGATAAAGGCAAGGAAGAAGCAGTGTGTTAACAGGTACCAAAGGTTACAAATGTTAAACTGAGAAGCCTAACAAACCTGAACTCTCACACCATCCTCAAAAGTTTTAGCTCCTACGCTCTTACACTGGTTACCCATCCATCTCCTCCTCTGCCGCTCTTAAAAAGGTACCAAAATCTACCGCCTGAAGAGACAGCCTCACCTTATTTCATGGTAGAGCTGCCTCTATGAGCTGCTCTATGTGTGCATGGCTTTGCCATGAGGCAAGGAGCTGCTTATGCACACAGCTAGATGGTTCGCTTAAACAGCAAGGTACCTGGCTATGAAGATTTATGCGCACTTGGAGGCTCAAGAGTTGAACCAAAAGAGCTTCACTTTCCAAACATAACAAGCAGCAACACCATTCAAACGAGGGGAAAGGGGTCTCACCCTTTGGGCTCTGTCGTGTCCTCTTTTGCCTTCTCTTCCTCTTTCACTTCTGTAAGAGATCATGGCATGCAGTTATATAACTAGGTGCAGAAATGATTCTTGGACACACACTCTGGCCTTTAGCCTGCCCTAATATTCTTGTATTCATTTTCTCTCTGAAATGTAGGCCCTGTTGCTTCTCACTATGCCCATCCTCCTAACCTCCCCAAGAGCTCTACATTTATTAATATTGTTATTTATAAAATGATTATTTTGAGAGGGCTCAACATTTGGGGCAGAGCCCACCCAAGGCAGTTTACACAACATAAAAACACAATGCAAAAGAAGCAAAAACACAGCACTATCAATCTGTTAAAAATAGGGCAGTTTCCACAAGAAAGGTAATTCAGCTTTTTGCAATCTCAGCTTTTGTATAATTAATAACAGCAGCAGGAACAAGTTTCAAGGCCTGTGGACATATGCTTGGAAGTGTGTGCACAAGGCCTGCTGAAATCTCACAAGTCAGAAAGGTGATTGGACCTTTCTTAACACTGGGAGTGGGATGTAGTGGTAAAAATCAGAGCAAATTGTGCAAATCAATTAAAGTAAATTAAGCTGTCTAATCTTCAAATTTCTAACCTGCCCCCATACCCCACCCATTGGACATGGCTTCTCCCATATGGATGCTGTAGTCTTTGGGCTGGGGCTCTGCTCAGACTGTCTTGGCAGGCATAGGCAAACTTGGCCCTCCAGATGTTTTGGGACTACAATTCCCATCATCCCTAGCTAACAGGACCAGTGGTCAGGGATGATGGGAATTGTAGTCTCAAAACATCTGGAAGGTCGAGTTTGCCAATGCCTGGTCTTAGGCTCCAGAGGTTCAGGCACTGGCCATGAGAAGCTGGCTTTTTTGTGGTCACCTCTTCATTATCTGCACCTCCCTGCACCCAAGGAAGCCCCCTCTCATCTTGGCTTTTGGGAGGCAGACAAAAACATTCCTCTTTCCCCAAGGCTTAAAAAATGTAACATTTGGATTTTATATATACATATTACACCATAGGAATCTGAAGATGGAGTAGAAATTAATTAATAAATCCTCCAGAGGGTCACATGCAGGTTTTCAAAGTTCTAGTACTCCAATAATGTATTGTTTTGTTTCTAAAGCTAGGAATTGTTACTTCCCCAACATGACAGGGGTAAAACTCTCAAATTACAAAACAGCCACCATTAAGCTTGCTGTTTCCCTGGGAACACAGAACCAGCAGATATGCTCCTGCAGGCAGATGGTTACTTATGAAATCTGAGGCCAGCTACGCTGTCAAGTGCAGTTCTCTTGCTGCCACCAAAAGAAAGCAATGCAAAAGAAAGACAGGCATTCCATACTTGGGAATGCTGGGAGTGCCCCCCTCCCAAAGGCTGGGGTGTTGAAGAACAGGGTGCTGCTCAGAAAAAGAGGGTCACATCCATACCACCATTTGCTGCCTAGAGTGGTTCCTTTCTAAAGCCAGACAAGACAGCGCATCTAAGCCTCTCTCTCTCAAAATGCAAGACAGGCTGGTCTGCAGCTACTCAGAGGCAAGAAAAACACACTCTGCACATGCTCAGAAGCACTTTACACTACTTTATAGGTACTCAACAGGTGGCCTGGGGGTACCTGGTGCTGCAACACTACTGAACAAAGCAGGTGTGGACTTGAGCAGCTCCTTGGACGTGAGACTGCCACATGTAAGAACCAGCTATAATTATTTTTCAAAAGCATATCTCGTGGTTTCAGCAGAAGAACTACCTAGGGGACTGAACCCTGAAAAACAGTAAAAATGGCAGTCAGTAGTTGTTAAACTGAGGCTTCCCCCACCTTTCTTCTCCTCCTCCTTCTCCTCTTCTTCCGTTTTTGCCCGTTTGGCCTTCTTGAAATTGGCGACGTTTTTGCGCCCACCTTCCCCTTCGTCTTCAGAGTCAGAGAATTCCTCATCACAAGCTATTCTCTTGTCTGATGAGCGGACTGGAGGGGGAAGAAAAGAAAAGGCTGTATCAGCGGCACCAGGCTTTTGGCTTCAGGCGGGGGAGCCTTCAGGAGCAACTGAAAAACTATAGATGGAAAGTGCACACACATACAGAGACAAAAGCAAAGTTCCACTGTTTGAAGCGCACCATGTTACTCTTTCCAGATCAGCCAATCCTGGCTCTGAGATTACAAATTGTAATAATGAAACACGGAGGGGAAAGACAATCCTAAGCCACATTATGGGTCCTACAAAGAGCCATAGGTGGCAGTTGCTCCTTGGCTGGGGCAGCATATCTAAGGCAGGGCAGTCCCCACTGACCGGAAAAGGGACTGGTTCCTCTACTGTTATCCTGCTAAAGGTTGCACATTTCCCCTGCTCTAACTACCCAAAGTGTGCACCCGCCTATGCATGATCCAAGGCAGCAAGCAATCTCCACAGCCCCAAAGCACTCACTAGAAATCCGCTTGTCAGGATCCTCTTCATCTTCATCTCCACTGTCCTCTGGGACGGCATCCTCCGGGATTGGCTGCATCTGGACTCCAGGAGCATGGGGAAGCATTCGCAAGTTCTCAAAGAGACGTTGCCTGTGGCCAAGCAATCACAAAGGGCCCACCCCGAGAGCAATCAGAAAGGGACAACAAGAAACACACACACACACAAACACACACAGAGCACACATGACTAGCCTCACCCATGAGACAAGCAAGGCAAACTTACTTAATCTTCTCCAGATATTCATTGGTGTTTTGGTTGGTCATGTTGGAAGGGCTGATGTGGAGCTTGAAGTCCGGCCCAAAATATTCAAAATAATCGTTGTATGGAAGCTCTGCAGAAAGTTTTTTTTTTTAAAGCAAACAGAATGTTACTGGGTCTCTATCGAGGCAATTCAAATACTGGCTGTAAGAAAAGGCAGGTGCAAATGAAGAAGGGGGCAGAAAATGCTTCTGTCAGGGAAGACTCTTCACATTTCCATGACGCTGCCTCCATTTTAGCAGTGAAAGAAAATGCATGCAAAAACATTTAATCTGCATAATTTGTTTAGGATGCAGATATGGCTTGTTTGGAGGGGTGGTGTTTGCCCTACCCCAAATGCACACAGCTGCAATGCAAAATTTCTATCACATTACACTGCTTGAAATTCTCTGGGACTCTGAGGTTCTCAGATTAATATGAAGCACTGGAGACCTTCTTCTAGCCCTAAGAAAGGTTGCCAGTTTCGTTGCTATAAATCCCATGTAAAGCCCAACTCCTCCTCATGTCTAACTAGGCTGCATGCAGGCCTGGGTCCCCTCAAAGTCCCTTTCCAGAGAGCTCAACACCACAAAAATCTTTTAAAGGTATTCTAGAAATCAAAAGGCAGGTGACTTTACCATTTGGAATATCTGTATTCAAAGCCACAGCAGTCTCATAGGTCCAGCACCTGGCCACATTGCGGATGGTGTAGCCACCCCCTCCGAGCATCAGCATGGGCAAGTTAAAGCTCTTGATGAATTCCACACACTTGGCATGACCTGAGAGAAGCAGAGAAGGGAAGAAGGGTGTTGGGTTGCTGAGGGAGGGGTGGAGAGCTTCCGCACAATAATGAACTGTCCAAACTACATGTGCCCAACAGCAGAAGCAACCCAATAAGCCACTTTTAAGACAAATCTCCTCAATAGGGCCTCTTTAGATCACATGGTGCTACATTGGAGGAGCAAGGCAGGTCCTGAATAAGCCTGCTTACCTTTAATGGTCAGATTAAAGCAACCCAGCCTGTCCCCCGATAAGGAATCTGAGCCACACTGCAATGCAACAGCACTAGGCTGGAATGTCTCCATCACTTTGGACATCACCTGGTCAAAGAAGAGAGAGAGTCCAGTTGCATACCTGAGCAGGATGGACCTGCAGCAAGCACATAAATCCACACACATTTTGATTATCAGAACCCCTCCGCTTCAGTGCAAGCTCATATGTTTACTAGGAAGTCAGTCCCACTGTATTCAAGTGGGCTTATTCCAAGTATGTATGTGTGCAGAAGATTGCAGTCCTAATTCCTTACTTTTTGTGATGCGTTCCTGCAATAAGTCAGGAAATAATCTTCTGCCCCCATCCCCCACTAGCTCCAAACCACAGCCATTCTCTCTAGTCCCCCTCTGGAGCTCAGCACAATGGAAGAAAGATCCCACCCACCTCATCTCTAAGCTAGATGAGCAGATTGGGAGTCAACACATCACCCTTGCCTTGGTGAGCAGAAATGTGGAACACTAAGGAAGATTATCCCACCACAAGGAACATTCCAGAAAGGGAAACTTACCGGCTTAAAGATGGCTTCATAGGACTCATCATCTATCCCATCCCGGAGGGGGTAGTTGACTGCGTAATATTTTCCTTTGCCTGCACCAATGTCCTAGAGGGTAAAGGGAATGAGACACTGTGAAATAACCTGGGCTGGGTCTCTTGGCCTTTGGAGGTCTCACTGCCCTCACAGCACTGCTCTCCTCAATTAGCATAGGCCACCCAGGGGTTAGCAGGTCCTGCTTTCCCAAATTTAAGAGGGCCACTGAGAAGACCTTGTCCACAAACTGCCAACATCTCATTCAGAACTGCCTCTCCACAACAAATCTGAACACAGCAATTTAGAAAAGGCAAGGCTAGGTATATTTTGAATCAGTATTCAATAAAACAGAGCTGGGGAGAGGTTAGTGTAACCCCACTCTTTTACCTGATTAAAATATGCAGGTTTAGCAAATATGCAAGCTAGTTTACTTTGTGGTAATCTGTTCTATGTCCGCAGGCTTCAGATGAGGGAAAAGGACCTACAGAAGAGCAAAATCCCACCACTTGATCACATGATATTGACCACACTCCTTCCAGTTTGAGATTTTACCAGGAGTACTGGTAAAAAAAGCTTTCCCTCACATCTAAAGGGCTAAAAACACAATTTTAGAGATTGGGTGGGGTGGGAGAGAGAGGCAATCCTCTGGATTCTGAATTCTGTGGCTAGCTTTCTTGCTGCAATCACAATAGCATGCAAAATACAGCCCCCTGCTTATAGGTATTTTCAAGGGGAGGCAGCTAATACTATGAGTGCCTGGTAGACATTATGCATTAGTTTTAGAATGGGAGAAGCTCATGAACAGAGCTGCTTTCTTCATCAAAGGGCCTGGGAGGTATCACAGGGGAACCTTGCTGTTTCAACCAGCCTTCCAAGGGAGGTGCTGCTGCAGCCTCCGTTCTCACCCGCAGGTCCCCTGTTCCTGGGAAGTATTCGCCATACTTATGGAAAGATGCCGTCATGACACGGTCTGTAGTGTAGAAGGCCTCCTCCACACCGTCGCCATGGTGAATGTCTATGTCGACATACAACACTCTCTGGTGGTACCTGGGATTGCAAAGGGGCTGTCAGACTGGCATTACAAGGCCCAAAACTTCCCTGCCCATGACAGGGAAGAAGGGAAACGGAGCATAAAGCTGTTGGTTAGTCACAGAAACTTGTCTGCAGGGACCCATCTTCCCATAAAGGAACCCTCAATAAAACTCCAAGAGCCCCCAAGGTTCCTTGGAGCACTGTTTAGAAATCACCCCAGTAGCCTGATACCCCCATATCAGTTTCTTTACTTGTTGTAGGATGTAAGGTATTAGCATCACAACCAGAAAGGAAATTACACAGGGGCAAGTTTCCGCAGATTAGCTTTTCAACTGATACCAACAGAACAAGATGGAAAGCCTAGGAACTTACTCATCAGACAAAAGGTCTACCCTGTTCAACTGTTCTCACAGTGGCCAGCCAGATGCTCCTGGGAAGCCTACAAGTAGGAACCGACCCCACTTTTGCTTCCTAGAAACTGCTATTCAGAGGCATGCTGCATCTGAATTGAAAGGTGCCATACAGCTATCAACACTAGTGGGCTGCTGACAAATTTATCCTGCATGAATTTGTCACTCGAATCCCCTTTAGAAACCATCTGGGTTAGGGGCTACCACCACAAATTCCCTACAATTGTTATGTCTTGGATGAAGAAGCAACTTTCTTTTGCCTGCCTTGAATCTCCTTGCCAAAACAGTTTCAATGAGCTTTCTCTGACATGATCTTCAACTCTCTTTCCTGATTACAGGTCAGACTCCATAAGTGTACACATGAAGTTTTTTGCCCTGACATAGCTCACAAGCAATACAGACTAGGAAAAAAGAGTTAAAAACTGCTGTATCGGTTATACAGTTGATTGCACAAGGGACAATCATGAAAATGGAAGACTGAGGAGCACCAATGGACTAGAAGCAGCGATCATTTTAGGCGTGTTTGATATGTGTGCAACTGCGCATTTGTGCATCCTGCCAAACCCAGAGGTGACCCAAAAATGTCACAAAAGGGGTGGGGCTGGCTTACGTGGGTTCTGCTGACATGTGCGGGGGTCTGGAAAATAACCCCTGTGCAAAATAGTTGCTGCCTGTACTACCTGGGCCACCTCAGGGACAAGAAGTCAAGCTGAACATTTCCCCCTGGAAAAAGAAATCCCTGCGCATATAAAATCAGTATGCTGAAATTAAGGCTAGACTGGAGGTTTTCACCCAACATCTAGCTAGCTTTCCTTGTGTAAAACCATTTTTGAATTGGATTAATCAAGCAATCCTCCACTTGCAGTTCAAAGTTGTACAGCCCTAGAAGATATTTTCATTTCAGAATGACAAATTCAGAAAGGTATTATAATATAATCATATAAAAATCAGTAGTAAAAAGGGGAGGGGGCTACTTATAGAGGAGGAGTTGTTATCAGCTCTGCAAGATCTGAGACTATTGTTTCTGAGAGCTTCGGGGGTAAATTGTTCTACGTACTTTAGCAACTCCAAGATGGCCAGAACGATGTCATTGACATAACAGAAGCCTGAGGCTTCAGACTTCTTGGCGTGATGCAAGCCTCCTGCCCAGTTCACAGCAATGTCTGTCTGCTGCTTGTTCAGCTTCACTGCACTGGCTGTAGAGAGAATTTCAGACCAATGACACAACCAGATAGCAAAGAAACGTACAGCAGGGACCCTAGAACTTTGCAGAGCACACTCAAATTCTACAACTGAATGCAGAATTGCTTATAAACAATCATTTGCCAGGTTTCCCCTCAATCTACAAGGGAGAGGGCAACCTCAGGAGTGGTGCCCCCTGATTGAAAAAAGCTGCACCTAGAGCTTTCCTCTCCATGCTCCTTATATATGTATGTATTGATTCTATTGTGGTATTTTTAATGGTATTCCATGTGGCTTTCTTTTCAAAACTTAAATTAACTGCATCACCTGGAAAACCCAGTTATGGGATGATTACTAAATAAAACTAATAGTAAACACAATTGCCAACAAAATTATCAGAACTCAGGTTGTGGAGTGCAAGTTCCATTGTTTTCGAATCCCAATTTTCCCAAAGTGTCAGGCGTAAGGAGAACAGGAACAAGATGTAAGAATAGACTGCAATTCTATTTTCACTCATTTAGGAATAAGCCCCACCAAATACAGTCTAACTTCCAAGCAAACATGCACAGGGTTGCCCCATTAATTAAGCAACATTTAAGACCTCGTTAGAGATATATTTTTCACACTTCAATCTATAGTTCATTCATCCTTTTTTTAATAAAAAAATTAGCTGTTACTTACCAACTGACCCTCCTGTAGAAAGCTGACAAAATTCAAACAAGCCATCAAACACAGGGCAGTCTTCTCCAACATTGACTTGAATAAAGAAAGAAAAAGAAAACATTGAGGAGACAAGATTTAACTTAAGGGCCTTAACAGACTGGAGAACAGAGAGGAAGAGCTATCAGAACTCTGAAACAAATTCTCCCTGAGACACCAACAGTACTTTAACCCATCTGAAGGGTGGGTGATGAGGAGAGACAAGGTGGGAATCTGGCAGAAAGTCACAAAACTGTAAGCTGGGTGGACAAGATTTCCCGTTCAAACCTGCCCATGTTAATCCAGACATGTAGCACAACTAGAGAGCAGCTGCACTGAAATGGGGTGCTTGCAGAGAAAGTATATCAACCTGTTGGCTACTCAAGACAAGAGCTTGTATTTGTAAAAGCTGTCCCTTGGCACAGAACACAATCGCATTCCAGAAGTCCCACGCTAGAGTAACTCGCCACCTGCTGGAATCACATGGAACTGAAAGAGGGAGCTTAAATCTACTATATATCTACTTTGGAAAGTGTATTATCTGTTTGTCCATCTGCTCTCTATAGGTTTGGCTTCTTCTCAAGATTTTGTTGCCAAGCTTGGCATGAGGATTTATGAGGTGGTGGAGCCAGTCTTTGTTAATGTTTGGACACCGGGTGCCATTTTGAAACAAGATGGTGAACTAAAGCTTCACTTTGATGTGACTTTGTCCAATTTTTGGTGTGACAGGTCTTTGTTGTTGTTTAGTTGTTTAGTCGTCTCCGACACTTCATGACCCCATGGACCAGAGCACGCCAGGCACTCCTGTCTTCCACTGCCTCCCGCAGTTTGGTCAAACTCATGTTAGTAAACTACTCCAATTTGGACACCTCTGAAGATACTGCCACCCGATTTGCAGGACTTTGCCGAAATTGGCAGAGCGCTTCCAACCTGAACCAAACTAGATGCCTCTTGAGATACTGTTGCCAAACAAAGCATGAGGGTTCCTGAGGTGGAGGAAGTGGTTTTTGCCTATGTTTGGAAGGCAGACACCATGTTGAATCAAGATGGCAGACAAAATGAACCCTAGTTAAACATTAGCTCTCCCCACTCCCACAAACTGATTCATAGCCAGATCCACAGATTTCCTTGGGTCAGGTCAGAGCCCTGGGTTGGTGTGTGCATGTGTGTACAGCCCCAAAACTCACAAATTACACTATCCATTTAAAAATCGCAGTATTTGTTGGTTAATTTTCCAGGCAGTGCTAGGCACTTTCTGCTAGTTAGTAACTATGGTATGCAGCATTTAAGGTGCTTCATGTCTCTCAGCACACTTCAAACCTAATAAACAATGGTTTGTTGTTACATGAATAAGCCTCTCCCTTGAGTCTCCTACATCTCCACCCGTTTGTGCAGAGGTGGTAGACATTAAAAGCTTGAACTTCATGTTGAGGACAAATAAAGGGGGCAAAGAGGAGGAGGGAATATGTAAGCCCAAGGCTTGATGTACTTATTTTCCTAATGACAAGTCATGGTTTATGTTTTGTATGAATGCAGCTACTGTCCTACTAGGGTAAGCCAGTGTCATCCCTAATGGTTTCTGGAAGCTTAGTACAAGCTGATGACAATGCGAAGTGATTTTACTACTGCAGGTACCAAACTCTGCTGCTCATAGCTTATCTATGCCCATACTTTTTGTATTTTCAAAAACAAGACTACTGTGTGGAGAAAGTTCCCTTTCAGCTCCAACTACCAGCAAAGATAAAATAATCACACTCAGAACATACATCGCTGCATTTGCTTGCTGTACTCAGACATGTTGTCTGGGCGAATCGACCGCAGAAATTTGATGTAGTCATCGCTGTGGTATTTGGTCATTTCTTCAGCACTAGCTTTATAGGGTCGCTGTAATGACACAGTTAAAAGAAACACCTAAATAATGCAACAAAATGTTAACACAGTTCAGACTCTACCAATAATGCTTTCCAGCAGCATTTCTGTTCAAGAGTCTGAGCAGCACAGGAAAGGTGAGAACCCAATGGGAGGGTCTAGTTTCTACTTCTACCATACAATGTAGAATGAAGGAACTGATGGAAAGGACTGTGTAGGAAAACCTAAAGAGCAGAGAGCTCACCAATCCAGGTACAATCAGACCAGTATGTCTGCCGTTGATAAGCTTAAGCATCAGTGTGTTGTTCAAATTTATGGTATATTTTTTAAGGCAGGTCTGTAAACAGCCACGTGAGTTAGGATTGCCTTGTGGAAAATGGGTATAAATTTCTGTACAATATGTGAGATTAAGAATGGTTGGGTCTGTATTTTGTCTCAAATCACTTACTGATATTCATTAGCAGGAGAGAGAATAAAAACAGTGGACTAGTAAACTTTTTGGACTTGTCTGGACTTTTTGGACTACTTTAATGAAAAGCCAAAAAGTATGCCAGAGTGCCTTCAGAATTCAGAGAGAGAATTCTGGCCTCATCATAGGTCAGAATGTACTCCCTTCATCTCACTGTGCCTGCTTCTGGATAAAAGTCCTGACTGGGCATGCCTAGTGGGTGGGGCCCAATTGTCTTTTTCTGTGGGAGTGCCAGCAGACAATCCTGCTATGGCAAGGGAGTCTTACATGCTATTCCCAGCTTCCCATCAGCTGTTCCAGCTTTTTTCTTCTAACCCTGTTGCTGTCTGGTTCCTCATCAGTTTCCTCCCGTTCCTGTTTTTGTGAGTTAAGAGGTCGCATCAGACTGCTAGAACTCCATTGCTGCAGGTCCCAAACCACTTCCAGCCCAACCAAGTTTACATCCCACCGGTCCAATCATGCTGCAGCAAAGGGTCATTGGCTGTCCGCCTCCCAACACACATTATTATTTGAGAAGTTTGATTTGCTTGTGATAACTCGGGTGAGTTTAGTGAATAAGTGGATTATTCCATTTCCCCATGTCCTTTAATAAGGGTAGCTGATATAGTTTTTTGTTCTGATGTATTAAGAATGTTTCTTGTTTCTGACACCTTCTTACTATGCCCTGGTTTGCACATTACACTAAGCCAAACCATGGCTTAATACAAATATGCAAGAATGTGGGCTCCTAGAGCGGAGATCAGGATTGCTTTGCTTTTCAACACATGTTCTGCTGTTGCACTGTGCTAAGCCATGACTTGGCGTGTTATCTGAATCTGGGGTTTGTGGTTTAGCTCTCCCAGATAAACCTTTGTCATAACTCATGATTAGTCTGGAGAGAGCTAAACTGCAAGTTTGGGTCTGAATTACATGCTAAACCAAGCCATGCCTTAGCACAGCGCAGCAGCAGAAAAATGGGGGAGAGGAGCAAGGTGGCCATGATTTCCTCTCCTGGAGCCTGCATGCTCACACGTTCACACTAAACCATGGCTTGGCTTAGCATGATGTGGGAATGAGGCCTGCATCTTGGTCCCCAAATTGTGGATTTTTAAACAAGTAGTAAAAACTTACATAGATTTCCATTTTTCTGTAGAGGCCATAGTTCAGAAGGAGATTGTGAGTCATCCTGATTCTGTGGGGCTTCATAGGGTGGCCTTGACCATAGTAATAGTTTCCAATGTCACCTGAGACACAAGAAGAGGAGAAATACACATTATGTTGTAAACAGCTTTAGGAATGTTAACAAGGAGTGAATGTGAGCATCATAGCAAAGAACAAATGCTTTGCATACAGATGGTCTAAAGTTAAATCCCCAGCATATCCAATTAATAAGGTCTCAAGCAGTAAGGCTGAGAAATACACCCTTCTCCTAAGGAGCTGCTGTCAGTCAGCAGACAAAAGCACACTATATGGAGCAATGGCCTGATTCAAAAATGCTGCTTGAGTTTGCTGCAGCTGGGAATGAAGATGGGGCAGGGCTTAAGATGTGTCCAGAAAGGGGAATTGTGCAGAGAAAAGAAACTCTGATAGCCAGGACACATGTGTGTGCACATCCAGAGGCCTCTTGTTGCTCAAAATTTAGAGTGGGCTCACACTTTATGTGGCAAACACATTGACTGCAAGTGTGCCAAAGCTTCCTGCAGCACAAACCATGATGAGTGATGTCTTCCACCAGAGATTGACCACAAATACAAAGTTTGTCTGCATATGGGACCTTGTCGTGGCAGGCATCCAAGACTGCAGTGGGAATCACTTGGAAACGCAGCTCAATAAAGGCATTTCTTAAGGACACTGGTGAGAGTTTGGTCAAATAACTAGCTCTAAAATGCTCTGTTCTCAAGAGCGGATACCAAGGGAAAATTTGGCATTTCTGATTAGTTGCAGGTCCCTTCTAGATTCTATACAGAAGAGCCAATCCCTTAGTTGATACCTATTCAAGGTCAAAGCAGAGCTCAGTTGTGGAAAATAATAATACAGTGGCACCTTGGTTTACGAAATTAATCCGTTCTGGAAGTCCGTTCTTAAACCGAAACTGTTCTTAAACCAAGGTGCGCTTTCCCTAATGAGGCCTCCCGCCACCAGTGCCCTTCCACCATTCAGATTCCGTTTAGACCGAAGTAAAGTTCGCAAACCAGGACACTACTTCCGGTTTTGCGGAGTTCATAAACCGGATAGTTCGTAAACAGGGCTGTTCTTAAACCGAGGTACCACTGTAGTCTAAAACATTTTGACAAGTTGTTTTTCAAAAGTGGTTATCCCTCAATTCCATATAGCACCAAGCAGGAAAACACTCAAAAGGGATATAAAAACTGAGAACAGTTCACTCTTGCTCACCCTTGCCTTAATTGTTGGCAACCAGGATTCTGTATGAAGAAGTGCTGCTGATATTCCTGATGGTAGGGAATATAGCCTTGGAAGTCGAACGGAATCAGTTCAAGAAGTCTGTTCAACTTCCGAAAAGTTTGGAAACCAAGGTACGGCTTCTGATTGGTTCCCAATTGCATAGGCGCACCGGAAACAATAGCGGAAGCCACGCCGGCCGTTTGGCTTCCAAACAAAGTTCGAAAACCGGAACACTCACTTCCGGTTTTCGATCTTTCGGGAATCGGAACATTCAATTCCCAAGGTGTTCGGGAACCGAGATACGACTTTCAGAAAAAACAGAATTCAATTCAGAGCTCCAAGTTTCAACACCATACAGCATCTGAGTAAGCATTTTACTACCAAATATATTTAGGGCAGGTTAAATCAGTTGCCCTCCCTTATTGTAACAGAACATCAATGCTCCCATAGTTTTCTGTGCTTTGACTTTCACTGCTTCCATATGACAATTCCAAGAGAGTGTTTGATTAAAAAGTACGCCCAAGTATCTAAATGAGCAAGTTTGTTCTATAACCTGCTGGTCCAAGCACCATCTATACCAGATAGTTTGAACTCGATGCAAGCTGTTGTCCAACACATCTGGCAGGCACCAGGTTGGGGGAAGGCTGCTGTATATGAGCATCAATTTCATTTTTGTCAAAGAAAACAGATTTTAAGCCTGCATTATCTAAGCCAGTTTCTTTTCCAAAAATAGGGTTCCAAAAAGTGCATATGTACATGTTTAAGGAAATGCAAATATAAGTCACATTTTTTATTTGCCAATGTACTTCCAGAAAACAAAACTGTTGCACAAAGAAGGGTTCCTCCCACACACCCAGGATCCTTCTTCCTCAAGAGTCAAGCATACTATTGGGAGTAGCAAGTGATCCAGATCTGCCCTGTCCTAAGTGAGGAAATAGCTTCAACTCAGTTTTCATAAAGAGATGAAGTGCTTAAAACTGGTGTAAAAACCAGGACACAGGAGTTCTTCAGAGGCTGCAAAACCTTGTGGATACAGCCAAGCCTGTGGCAAACTGAGAAGCCTAGAAAAGAACAGGCAAGAGCAGGAACATCTCCTGCTGAAACAATGCCAAGAGAAGGAGGTAGAAGGGAAACTGCTCTGGGTAGGATTTGGCCAGAGTGTGAAGGCAAATACCCCAGCACCTGGGAAAAGCACCCTGGTGAAAATCACACACAACACCACATCCAAAAAGGATACAATGCACTCTTACCACTACCAACAAATCCAAGATAATGTGCTGCTGATTTTGGGGAGGAAATCAAAGGTCTGAATGTCCCCTGGGGGAGAAACAGCCTTGAAGTTTGGAAGGAGCTTTTAGAAGTGGTGAGTAGGTAAATCTAACCAGTTCTAGGTCCATTCCATAGGATCTTCCTCCCCAATCAACAGTAGGATTTCTACTTCTCTCAACCCTGATATATAACCAGTTCCTCTTCCAAGGCACTTTGAAAATTACCCCTCTTCCACAACTCAGACCATACCAACTGTCCATTTCTTGCCTGCCCAAAGGACCAACCTCAACACTACAATTCTCATGTCCCCCATCCTACCACAAAACCCCCTCTGCAAAGCTCTTAATATTTTCCCCTCTTAATTTTTCACCAATCCCACTGAACATCTTCCCCTGCCCATAAGCTTTTAGACAGCCACTTAATATCCAGTAGTGAGACCACCTCCAAGCAACCAGACAGGAAACCTTTGGCAAAATGGAAAATGATAGCTTTTTTGCCTCTTTTAGTTAAAGGAGGTATGTGTGGGAATGTAAGCTAAAAGAAATGTCTGAAGACCAATAATTCTACTGGACTTATTTGCAAGTCTGTCCTACCTAGCTCAAGTTTCCCGTTTCCCACCACTCAGGTTTTCTATTTGACTGACTTCCCTGCTATTAGCAAACTGCCAGTGTTCGAAACTCCCATAGTTCTAGGAGCATTTTGCGTCAGGGAATTTCATTAGTGTGAGCAGTTTCTGAGCTCTGAGTGTAGTACTGTGCCTAAGAGTTCAGATTAAAACTGCAGAGTGGAAGGAAAGGAGGACCTTTTTCTGCCTCCCCACTTCCAGCTACTCTCTGAAGACTGGAAAAGAGACCCTCTTAAGAATATTAGGGGGGTGGACAGGGGAAGAACTAGACCATATGAAAAATGAACATAATTATTTTAGCTGCAGTTTATTCATTTTCAGCTTTGTTATTCTTGTTATAAAAAAGCGCACCTAGACATTCCGTTGTTGTGCCAGTAACCTAGGTTTAAGGTGCCATTTAGCTCCTAGCTTTCATATCTCAGTTTCTAACACTGCCCACTGCCCTCCCATAAGCCATCTCCACAGTCCCCTCTCCCTGGAGCCCCCCCCCTGCTGCTCCCTAAATCTTCACCCACCCCATCTTCACCCGTACCCCAAGACATCACCGTTCCTTCTTCCTGAGCCATCCTCTCTGCCCCCACAACACCCACCTTCCCCTCCTATCTTCCCAAAAACCTTGTTCACTATTCCTTCCTCCTCACTCCACCCAAAACAACCTGTGCACCCAACTTCCTTGAGCAAGACTCACATTTCCTTGCTCTTGCCCCCCAAGAGTCTTCCTCAGCGCTGGGGTCGGTTAGAGCAGAAGTCGGGGAGCCCAAGTGCCTTTCTCACAAACTCACTAGTTGGGCCTCAGGGACGGCCCCCCCCCAATCTCGCCCCCTCCAACCCCACCTTCTGCAAGACCAGGGGACCGACAATGCCGGCCTACTGTGCAAAGTTGGCATAAGGATGCCCAGAATCACAACGAGTGAACAAAAAGTGATTCGGACGCCTGCTCCGCAAACGCTGCGCGCTATTTGATGCCCCTAAAGAGCCCACTTCCCTCGAGAGGTCTGCATTGGAGCCCTCCTTTCCCTTCTCCAGAGCCGCCGCCACCATCACCCCCTCATTCTTGGTGCTCTGCAGGTGGCCTGGCCTAGGACTGGGGAGACCCAGGCACGAGCCCCAGTGGGTGACCTTGGGCCAAGTCAATCCTTATTCTCGCCCTAACCTACCTCGCAGGGCTGTTGTGACAGTAAGAAGAACGTTAACACCGCCTGGAGCTCCTTTGGAGCAAAAGCAGGGCTGAAATACATAACTGTTCCCCCTTGAGGCTCTCTCCGTCCCCGCTTTCCAAGACCCTCGCCCCCCTCCTCTCCCCCAGGTTACAAGACCCTCTCTCAAGTTTCCCCTCCTCGCTAGCTCCTTTCATCTCTGCCCCCCGTCAACTCCCACCCCCGCCTTCATCCCCTCCCTTCTCCCCCCCAAAAAAACCAGGAGGCTGCACCGCCCCGGCTTTCCTCCCTGCCCCCCATAACTTGCCCCCTCCCCGCCCCATAGCGAGCAGCCCCCTCTGCACGCAGACTGCCCCTCCCCCACCCCACCGCCAGCCTTCCTCCCCCGCTGCCCCCTCCCCAGTCAAGAGGCTCCCTCGCCGGCCCGTCCGCGAGCCCAGAACCCCCCGACCCACCGTCGTAGTAGTAGCAGACTTTCCGCTTGGTCCCCTGAGTCAGCGCCATTTTCCGCCGCCTCCCGTCACCTCCTCAGCTCGGACCCGAGTCCCGCCACGCAACCGAGCCCGCCTGGGGGAGGGCGGCGGCGGGAGGGGGCACCTTCCCCGCCCCTTCCAATCTCCACAGCCTATTGCAAGTGGAGATGTTCCACCAGCGACCAATGAGAAGTCTGAAGAGGCGGGGCTTTTCTTGCGAACAGGTTAGATCGAGCGGCGAGGAGTTGCTTGGACTGTACCATTTCGCCACAGGAGGAAAAGTAAAGGGGTGTATGTATGACGGGATTATACCATTTCCACATAAGATAGGGGTGGTTGTGAATCGCTCTCTTCCAACCCCCCACGCCGAGGAAATGGAGATGCCCACCTCCCCACCCAACAAAGAATGTGAACTTTCAAGCTGGAGTGTGCCATTATCATCGCGGGGGAGGCTGAGCATGCTTCCCCCACCGTGATACCTTTAATGGTGCGCAGATTCCCCCTGTCAAACTTCCACTGTGCAACTCCTGAGTTTCATGCCCCCGCCGCCCCTCTTCAAAGTTTATTAAGAGACAGATTGCTAAACCTGAGCTGCTAGATAGCTTAGGTCTGGAAGTTTGACATTTGTAACATATCTCAGGCCCGTAAATGTACATTTATTATCTCAGGCCTTTTATTTAGAGTATATAGATTTTAATTGTAGGTGGCTAGAGGTGTTTTTTTCTAAATACACCTTGGGATATAAATCTCTGAAAGCAATCAGTCAATATAATTTTCAAAAGTTATATTTTACAAAGAAAATATGTGTTTGTGTCATATTTTTTAAAATTAATATAGCATTGTGTTCATCTTAAAGCAAAATGGAGGATCCATGACATTTCAGGATGCTATTCACATTGCAGGAGGTTGGACTTGGTGTCCCTTCCAGCACTACAATTATATGATTCTGTGCCAGAGTGCAGCCTTAGCATGTTTAGCACAAAAAGGCTGCTTTCTGATGACCTGTTTATTTCACATTCATCCCGATTCTTTTGCACTAACTTTGCATAGAGGTTAGACAAGGACTGAGCATTCATTCAGGTTTGTTTGCAGGGAGGTTATAGAATGATGCATCAAGCAAATTGCTGTTCAACACTTTCCAGTGCATTTCCCCCATCATTTTTCCTATTGCAAAAAAGTCCAGGTTGGGGGAGCAGGTTTGTTGTGCGGGAGCGCTAATCAACTTGAATTGCACAACCTCAATTTGCAGGTATGTGATCGAATTTCAGCTAAAAATAGCAACAGTCTGGAAGGGTCCAAAGGAAGAGAAAACGGCATACCTATAGCACTTTCCTTCCTTCTCCACCAAAGCCCCAAATTCTCACTCCCCCATCTCCAAGGTTCTATTTTCCTCCTCTTCTCCTTTCCCAGCTTAGCCAGCCTGTTTCCCCTTCTCTGCTTCACCTGCCCCGAATGAGGACCTCCAAATCTTGCCCTCCCCTGCAAATCATAGGTCAATGCACTGCACAGATAACTATGGGAGCAGGGTGAGTGGGTTTGGCTGACAACCACAGTAGCCAGCGCTGCACAAGTCTTTAATCGAGTACAGCACAAATCTAAACACACACACACACACAGTCTGCACTTTACCATTTTTGTTTTCTGCAAGAGCCAAAAATTCAGAATAAAATCTGCTGTTTATTTGCACAGTTAACAGAGCATCTTTGCTATTGTCGCGACCCGGCTAGACAGTGGTAGACCGGGATCCGCCGGGCTCGCGCCATGCGGGCGCCAGGAAGGGGAACCAGGCAGCAGGCCAGGAAAGGGGGCGACAGCGGAGCCAGGCGCGCAGGGCTTAAACCGAACACGGCAAGACCTGAGCTCACCTAGGCATGCCCCGAGGCGTAAACAACCCCAGGCTGATGGGCCAACTCCAGGTGTGGAAGGCTTAGCGGGCAATCCCGGGAAGCCAGTGATAACGACCGCTAACGAGCCATCAGCGGCAGGCACAGCGGAACTGTCAGCATCGCAATAACAATGTAAAAAGCACCCATGAATAGCGCGGGTAGACAGGAGCAGTTAACCCCTTTTGTCCAAGCTATCCTGGGTGGGGAAGAGGATTTCCCCCGGACCTTTAGGGCAGAAGGGAGGGGGGAATTGGGGGTCAACCAGCAAAATGTATTTCAGGGGAACTCTGAGATGGCCTCCTCAGAATCCTTACGGACTTTCCACGTTTCTCTGTGTGCTGTACAATAAAACTCAAGACATCTTCCGCTAACTTCTTGGAGTGGCGTGCGTACTTGACAGCTAGCTACAGTTACCTTCGGGGACACGACAGCTATGTATTCATTCCAGAGCAAGAGTCCTTAGACTGAACTAAGAGCTCATCCAGGATCAATTCCAGATCATGTATCATAGCCAGTGCTCAGCTCTGGAATATGCTGCATGGCAGTCACAGAGAAACAAGTGCCTCTGAGCATGGGCAGAATGCCTTTGCAATTATCTGTATTTTTTTTTTACTTTGTTTGCTAAATTATTTATACAGCACCATCACTATGTGTGGCACTTTGCAGAATAACAAAAGCAAAACAAATACAAAATTAAAAACGGAGAGGTCTTTGCCCTGGAGAATATATCATAATAAATCACAGCATCTAGGATTATTGAATCACAGCTTATTTTTTTCCATGCAGGACTGAACTCTGTTGTTGTTTTTTTAGCATTTATTAAAAGAGTGAATGCAAGGGCTTTTTAAAGTCAGCTCTTCATGGATTAGCCTAGAAGGTTCCCGCCCCCCACCCTGTCCTTGAAAATCTGAAATAATATAAGCAATAACTGTTTCCCTATAATAGCTGCAGCCCCACCCCACCCTCATCTCTCCTCCACAGGGAATATGAGGAAATGCATCTAAGTCTCACTCAAAGGGCGTCATTTCATCTGGGGTCTGGGATACATCAGGTTCCTTCAAGTCTTCAAGGTGCATCTTGCTACAAAATGTCTCGGGGGGTGGGGGTGGAGCAACATGAAGGAATATTTTGCATTGTATGGTTCAGGATGCTCTGAGGTCCATTGTCACACCTGCTGCTCATATTGTCCTTCAGTGGCAGTGAAAAAGTCCTCCAGGACACCTTTCAGAAACTCAAATGTGGGCCGCTGCTCAGGGTTCTCCTTCCAGCACTGAAGCATTAGTTTGTACAGCTCTTCCGGACAGTTTTCAGGTGCTGGCATCCGGTAGCCTCGCTCCAAATTCTGTATGACCTCTGGGTTGCTCATCCCTACAGCCACAACGCAAAGTGTTATGTTAGAAGGATCCTGGGAAAGATGGTAGCATATAATAAGGGTAGACTAGGAGGCAGGGTAGTCCCAAGGACATCCAGGTCAATTTTGGGGTCCAAGGAGCAAGGTCCCCCACACCTGTATTAGCACACCTGTATTAGCATATTCCATATGCTCAATGGAAAAGATTTCAGGTCGCCCCAAATAAGACCTTGTCTAGGCAGGTACCTGCCCCATTACTTCATTTTGCATTAAAGAAACTAAGGTGGTACCTTCAAAGCATATTTGAAGCACATTCTTTCCCTCAAAGAATTCTGGGCACTGTAGTTTACCTGTCACAGAGCTGCAGTTCTCAGCCACCCTTAACAAACTACAGTCCCAGAATTCTTTGAGGGAAGGAATGTGCTTCAAAGGCGCAGTGCATACACAGCTTAAGTGAACAAAATGTTTGATCCAAGTAGTATTCTAAAATACCGTTTTGAGTTTTGGGTGCCAGAGTTTGTAGGTGTCAGGCACCCATAAATTCTAGATTTAGTAAGTGTTAGAATGTAATCAGTGCTTGGAGAGGCACACTCTTAATAGCTGGGCTCAGCTTCTGTGTCCTAGGTAAAGGTAAAGGGACCCTTGACCGTTAAGTCCAGTCCCGGACAACTCTGGGGTTGCGGCGCTCATCTCACTTTACTGGCCAGGGAGCCAGCGTTTGTCCACAGACAGCTTCCGGGTCATGTGGCCAGCATGGCTAAGCCACTTCTGGCGAACCAGAGCAGCGCACGGAAACACCGTTTACCTTCCCGCCGGAGCAGTACCTATTTATCTACTTGCACTTTGACCTGCTTTCGAACTGCTAGGTTGGCAGGAGCTGGGACCGAACAATGGGAGCTCACCCCATCGCGGGGATTCGAACTGCCGACCTTCCGATGGGCAAGCCTTAGCCTCTGTGGTTTAGACCACAGCACCACCCGCGTCCTACCTACCTCATAATAGCCAAGTTGTTCAGCAAACAAACACAGGTTGAGGGCCCATCAATAAGTCATCAACAGGGCAAAGAGTCTCTGCCAGAAGCAGGTGACTGTGGAGTCAGAGCATTGCCTGTGGTTAATAGCCATTAATAGCCATCTACCACGAATCTGCTCACTTTGCTCTTCTGGCCAGATTTCAAGTCATGTACAAGCCTTCCCCAACCTGGTGCCCTCCAGATGTTTGGGACTAAAACTTGCATCAGTTCCAGCCAGCAGGGCCTTGGCTGGAGCTGATGCTATTTTTCTGCTTGTTCTATTTATTTCATTATTACATTTATACCTCATCTTTTCTCCATAGAGCTTAAGGTGGAGTACACACTTCTACCCCTCTCCATTTTATGCTCACAACAACCCTGTGAGGTAGGTTAGGCTAAGAAACAGTGACTGGCTCAAGAGCACACAGTGGGCTCCATGGCTGAGTGGGGATTTGAACCCTGGTCTCCCAGCTCCTAGTCCAGTTCTCAAACGACTAAACCACATTTGCTTTCCACAGGTAAGAGTTTATGGAAATGTTTGTTTTTTCAGTGCTGCGGATCATCTATCCATTTTATTTTCAGCTATTAAGACTATCTGTATAGAATGATTTTCCCCCTCACCGGTTTTCCACCAGTGGAGGCTTTAGTATGGCTTTCTGGCTGAATTTTTGAATTCACAGTGCAAGGCAGGAGAAGGGTTTTGTGGTTTTGTTTTCATAAAGGACTCTGGTTCTCCCTGTGGATACAGAGTACTTTGTGCAGGAAGGGAAATGGTTGCATTTTGCTGCTGAGAAATTCTGACCTGGGTAAGGAATCCGCCCGTAGGTGATGATCTCGGTCAGCAAGATCCCGAATGACCAAACATCTGATTTGATGGTGAATGTCCCATAATTGATAGCCTCTGGGGCTGTCCACTTAATGGGAAATTTTGCTCCTGAAATACACAAAGAATGCAGGATTATATGATCCTTGGTGCGGAATTCAGGTACTTTTCCTGGTGCTGTAACTGGTGGCTGTTAATGCGCTGACCACAAGAAGGAGCTCTACCTCCACCTGACACCAATGACTGCCCTGCAGACCTACAACCTGGTCCCAAGCAAAAACTTATTTTTTCCCATCCTTACTACCTTTCCCAATGCAGATTTGCAGGAACAGATGCAAAATTCACATTTGTACCATTGGTAAATATTTCTGGCTGCTTGTTCAGGCAACCTAGGCTGGAAATATAAACGCTACTGGCTATAAGCAGGAGGAGAGGTGACAGGAACTGGATCTCATTTAGACATTCATTAGAAAATAAGAAGAGCCCTGCTGGATCCAGACAAAGGCTCATCTTGCCCAGCATCCTGTCCTCACAGTAGCCAATCAAATGGAAAGCCCAAAAGCAGGATGGGAATGGGACAGCAGCCCTCTTCTCCTCCCACCCATTATCTCTACGAACTGGTACTCAGTCAGAGAGATGCTGCCTCTGCGCTAGAGGGAGGGTCCTACTGACCTTCACCAAGCTGGTGCCTGGAAGATGTTTTGGACTCCAACTGTCATCTGCCCCAGCCAAAATGCTTCCCTGACTGGGGCTGATGGGAGTTTTAGTCCAAAATGTTGGAGGGTATCAGGTTGGCAAAAGGTGCTATACATAGCTGTCAACCCTCCCTTTTTTTGCGGGAAACTCCCTTATTCCAAAGCCGTTTCCCGCTGCTATCCCGGATTGTTGATATCCCTTAAATTTCCCGGATTTCAATGGAAGCAGCTCCTCTCCCTCCCTGCCGGCCAGGGAGGCTCCTCAGCTGCGTTGCTCGGCTGCCAATAAGGAGTCTGAGACCGACTGGGGGCGGAGCTTGCATGCCTTGTGCATCCAGACCCTCACGCCCAACCAGACAGACAGACAGCCTGCCGTCTACGTGCTCGCTTTTTTGCTCATCTGTTCACGCGCAGTCTCTGGAGCGCAGGGTGGCGAGGCTACTTGGTGCCATTGCACCGCCCTGGCGGCATCCCTTATTTTCAAATCCGAAAGTTTGGGAAAATCCCTTATTTTCAAATCTGAAAGTTGACAGCTATGGTGCTATATTAATTAATAATAATAATAATTATTATTATTTATTTATACCCCGCCCATCTGGCTGGGTTTCCCCAGCCACTCTGGGCGGCTTCCAACAGAACATTAAAATGCAATAATCTATTAAACATTAAAAGCCTTCCTATTATTATAAAAATAACTTGAAGCAACTTACAAAAAAGAACCCCACATACATTAGAAGCAACATGGAACTAAAACAAGTCAAAGCTAAAAGCACATTCATTTTTATAAAAAGGCAGAACTAACACTGAAGGAGGCCACATATAACTGAAGGCCAAAGGACAGGTGGGAAAAAAATCATTTTTCCTGGTGCCTAACATTTTGTGTGTGAGCGTGAGCACACACTCACACACACATGCAGACACCAATTCTGAAGCCACTGTGCAATATATTTCTTTTAAAATACCTTGACTATACTGGACTGGAGGAGGAGGAGAAATGGTTTCCTTCCGAAGACTGGATCCACCTGCTCTCCATGTAACAGAGGGAACCAGGTTGAGGAAGAAGCAGGCCTTGTTATCTAAGAAGGGGGCTTGCTCTCTCCTCCCTGCACTGCTGGGTGAAAAATCTCTTCAGGGAGCTCCAGCTACAGGTTGCTTCAGCTCAAAACCGCAGGCCCCCCAGCGCAGCCTCTGTGTGCAAAGCACTTGCTCACACTTCTTCCCTCTCTCACACACACAAAGCAGCCCCCCCACCCCGGCGGGCTCTGGTTTCCTCAAGAGGTGAGTTATTGCTTTAAGCAAAGGCCTAGGCTAAGCAGCTGTGGCTGTCAGTTGCCAAGCTGTGAGATGGGGAATGGGGGGGGGGGACGACGAGTGTTTATTATATGTCTTCACGCACCTGCAGTGGGAAAGGGGCAGGAGAGCAGCTGAACCACCGAGCCCCATAAGACTTTGCAAGGGGGGTGGGGAGAGGAGCATCATGACCCACATTCTAGGGATCCAGCTTCCAGTACTTATGCAGATGTGTGTGCCATGAAATGCAAGCACATCATCTTTTCTGCAAGTCTATCTGCGCGTATAAGTCCATAAAAGGCACTAGCCCCCGGGTTGGTAGAAAGTTCTGGCAGCGAAAAAGTGCCTGTGATAGTGTGGGCATGTAGCAGAGGGAACTGCACATGTGAGGATATTTTCACCTGTGAAATAAAGTAATTCCACATTGCGCAGGCTTGTAAAATGGCCACTCAGCTTCATGTCACCTCTGGCAAGGAATAGTTTCCCCCACTCAGGAAGCTTTGCAAAAATGTGCTCCCCTCAGCCCACAGCAACCCCATTTTAGGTCAGTTGTGGACAGCCTACAAGCCTGAAGCATCTATGCTGTTGTTTTTTACTAGATTCTCAATGTCCACCAGCCATACTGATCAGGGAGGCTCAGCTGGAGGTAAAATTGTGATGTGATTGTTATTGATACTTGATGCAAGAAAACTTTTACTTATGCTCACCAATCTAAGTGATACAGCTTACTATACATAATGACGTAACTGTAATAACTGCAGTAATTTTGGAATATACACTTCGACACAACTTTGTTAAAATATTCAGAAAGGTTTATCTGAGTGTTTGTTTTTGCTTTCTTTTTATGTAATTGTTGCATGTTGTAATGCTCTAATGTAAAGAAAGATATATCTCAATATAACCATGTTTAAAGATAACAATGGATAAAAAACTATGTTACCAAAAAGGGAAAAAAACCTTTGACTCAGGGTTGAAACCAATTGCCATAGGAAGTTGGTTCATCTAGCTCAGTAGTGTCTACACTGACTGACAGCTGCTCTCCAGGGTTTCAGGCAGGAGTCTGGTTTAGGTCAAGAGGAAGAGAAAAGCCATTTATTGTCGCTAATATGGGGAGTGGGAATTGGAAACCTCCCTTGATCTATTTGCTGATCATCCATTAGTAGTCCACCAGTAGATCCCAATCTACATTCTCACCCCACCCCCGCCTCTGCGTTGGGCCGCAGATAACTAACACAGATAAGCCAGGACAGGTACACACACACACACACACACACACACACACACACACGCGTGCGTGTGTGTGTGTGTGTGTGTGTGTGTGTGTGTGTGTATGTGTGTATCAATACTAATAAACATGTGAACTAGTACCTTTTGTTGATTCACTTGCACAGGTGGCACTGTGTGAAAGGAGTCTGTATAAGAGTCCATTCACAAGCAGGCATCCTTGTCTGGTGTGAGGTTTAACATATGCCTTTCACACCTTGGGGGTGGTACTAGCTGGCTGGACCCTGCAAAGACCCTTCCCTGTCACTTTCCTGCTTCCCACAAAGAGGCAAGCAGCAGCTGGCAGGACCAGGCTGAGGAAGAAGACCCACCCTCTTGAGCTGTGTACTCATCCTCTATAAGCCGGGCCAGGCCGAAATCAGCAATCTTGCAGCAGAGCATCTCTGACACCAAGATGTTGGCAGCTCGCAGGTCACGATGGATATAATTCTTCTTTTCAAGGAAGGCCATTCCTTCCGCTATCTTTATGAGAGAAGAAGATGGGGTTGTTACATATTTCTTTCTTGCAATTTCATCCCACTACTCCCTTCCTCCCAGCAACTCAGTATAAGATTCTCCTCTTCCCCTGTTAGGTAGGTTGGAATGATAGTCTTTTGAGGATAGTGCATGGCTGACAGTCTCCAAGAAACTTCATGACTGAGGCAGGATTTGAACTCGGGTCTAGCCTCACCACTCTAACCACTGCACCAGACAGGTGAATGTCACCAAGAACAACTTTCCCGGCAGTTTTCCACTCACTCCGTAGATGCATCTTTTCCCTTTTTGTCTGGCAGATGTTGTGTGCTTTTCACAGCTGCCCAGCAGGCAGAATTTCAACAAGGACAAATTTCTTCCTGGCTGTGTGTCCTTGGTTTTGTTATGTTTGTTTCATTATTATCTTAGCTCTCCACCAAGGAACATAAGTCGGCACACAAGTCCTTCTCACATACAAATATTTATCCTCACAACAATCCTGTGAGGTAGGACAGGTTGAGCAGTAGTGATAGTGACTGTCAGGATCACCCAAGGGGTTTCATGGCTGAGCAAGCATGTGAATCCTGCTCCAGGTCTGACACTGGCTTTCAACTGCTTTAGATATTCTGACTTCCTGCACAGAACTCTGGGAATTGTAGTTCTGTGAGGGTGCTGGGACCCGTCCCCTCAGCAGCAGATATGAACCAAGAAAAATGGCAGTTTGCACTGAGCATTCCAAAAGTTAAATAAAACCTTATTACCTATGCCTTAGGGACGCGGGTGGCGGGGTGAGCTCCCGTTGCTTGGTCCCTGCTCCTGCCAACCTAGCAGTTCAAAAGCACGTCAAAGTGCAAGTAGATAAATAGGTACCGCTGCAGCAGGAAGGTAAACAGCGTGGTTCGCCAGAAGCAGCTTTGTCATGCTGGCCACATGACCTGGAAGCTGTACGCCGGCTCCCTCAGCCAATAATGCAAGATGAGCGTGCAACCCTAGAGTCGGTCATGACTGGACCTAATGGTCAGGGGTCCCTTTACCTTTTAGGTAAGCTAAGTCCATTATCTGATGGAAAGATTAGGCACTCCTTATTTCATTAATCTAGGTTCTGTTTCCCAGCAGAAATCCTTCCTCACATTTATTCTGGTACTGAAATTAAGTTTTCAGGAAATGTAATCCAGACACCCAGCCCACCTCTCCATATCATATATTCCCATCAGCTGGTCCTTTTCCACCATCCTCCCAGGTTTTACTCCTTGCCCGCTCTTATCCTCACCTGTGCTGACATATCCAGCAGTTTATAAATGGTCAGCTTGATGCCTTCAACAGCTTTGAGGAAATCCACCAAGTTTCCTGTATGGGGGAGGGGAAAAGCCTATTAAAATATGTGAAGTATATCTCTGCGCAGCTCTGCTGACCTATTTTAGAGTTCCGAGCTATCACTCAGCTGTAGTTGTGAACTTGAATATGTTGTTCACCCCAGCGAATGTGGGCTGCTTGTAGACCATCACTAAGGGAGGTGGGGGTTCAGTTGCTAACAGGAAAATTCAGGTTGTCTAATTAAAGTGGATGCTGTACAAGAAACCCACCTCCAAAGAACCCTGGACTTAGCGGGGGGGGGGGGAATGCACTGGTAAGCGTGAGAGCAATTGCTTTGAATTGCCTCCCCACAAACAAATCAGAATGAATGTTCAATAAACAGCTGGTGTTATCTAACCTCCCTGCAAAGTTTGTGCAAATGAATCAGGATAGATGCTCAACGAACAGGTCGTCTTGGGAGAAAGAGACCCTTCCCTTGACCTTTGCTGACAGCTATGCATTTTTGGCATCCCACCATTTATTCTCTTTCCTTTTTGCTCTTCTTCCCCGTTCCCCCTAAAGTGTCATCATGGCTTTTTAGATTGCAATACTGTGTTATTTCTCTTTGTTGGTGATGCCTGACAATTTCTGATGATGATGGATAATGGATGGAGAAGTAGAAGGATAAATGACAGATCTAGGCAGACACCATCTCTGGTGCAGCCTGCTGAAGGGACATATGAGAGCCAAAATGGGTGGTAAAAGCTTTGAGAAGCAGGAAACCCCTCCCAAATCCTCTGGCTATTTTTGTGCCTTGGCAGGCTGCTCCCATTGTAGCTGTAGCAGTGTCGCACAATAACCTTTAATTTCCTTCTCTTTCTCCACTGCCTTATGCCAAATCCAGCAAGCGAGCTGGGGTTCTGACCTCCATTAATCTAGAGCAAAGGGCACCGCAGAGGAAGTGTCTAAAACAAATCTGATGATGCAAGAGAGGGAGAACAAGAGGAGGAGGAGTGGGGACATGGGAGTCAGCACCCTCTGTCATGGGGAGGGGATAAAAAAAAATCCCACGGCTAATTTTACCTCCTTTCCATATTTTTCTTGCTCTTCATTCTATCCCAGGCACAGCCCAAACCTGAATGAAGAGTGGTTGTAACATTCAGAGGTACTGTTGTGTGGTGTCATACATTGAGGGTCATCTTTCTGTAGCACACGAATGGGCAGTGAAGGTCAATTGATTGCATGCTAATGGACAGTGGTGGCCAACTGATATTTTCTCAGTGTGCACAAATGCCTAAAAGATGCACCTTCGATCAGCTTTGGTGGCTAGATGCTACTGTGTGAGACGGGTCTGGTAGGGACTAAAGAAGCAGTGGGGTTGCCGTGTGGTCAGCAAAGCAAAGACTTGAGCTTTGTTTGCCTATCAAAACTCAGGGAAAGTTGGGGAGGCCCCTGTGTTTTCCCCCTGCCGCCAGCTCCAAGTTCTCTTGTTTGTGCCTAATGGGGCAGAATCCACTTAAGGTGACATATCTGCTGTTTATAATACGTTGGAGCCGTATTCTGAGCCATTCTAAAGAGAACAATCAAGGGAACATTCCTGTATTCTTGCTGCCTGGAAGAAGGAGCCTTAGTTGGCTATTTGCCTTTAGAGAAACTGCTTTAAAGATAAGCACTTTCGGTTTGGATGCTTGCCTGTTCCCTCATGCTTAACGTTTGTGCAAATACGCAGGTATCAATGCTCTCCTTTGAGTGCTGTCTCCAGTCATCTCTCCCAACAGGAAAAGAAATCCTGCGGTACAAGCCTTCCCTAACCTGAAGACCTATAGATGCTTTGGACTGCAACACCATCAGTACACGGGGGCAGTCCAGAACATCTGGAGGGCCTTAGGTTGGGCCCTATAAGACTAGGAAGAACTTCTTCACTCACTGCATACTTAAACTATGCCCCTCCCACAGGAGGCAGTGGTGGCCACCAATCCAGCTTTAAAAGAGGACTGGACAAATTTAGAAACTGCAGAAGGGGAGAGTGTCACATGAGTGATTTGATTTCTGGGAAATTCTGGGCAGTGGGAGTCAATGGTACCATCTTGAGCAGGTGAGAAGGCCGTGTCTGCTTTCCCGCTGCTGCATTGGATAACTAGCAATTTGGCAGGACTCTCTCCCAACATTGCCAGGAGAAGTTCGGGATGGAACGTGGGACCTTCTGCATGCACAGCAAAGGCCCTTCCACTGAGCTATGGCCCTTCCACGGCTGGAGTCTCTGGAGAACCCCCGGCTCAAAATGAAGCTCTGCCAGAGTGAAGGAGCAGGTAATGCTGTCCAGCGCCTCACCTTTTTCCATGTACTCAGTGATGATGTACATGGGCTTCTGGGTCACCACAGCATAAAGCGTCACCAGCCGGGGATGCCGCAGTTTCTTCATCAGGTTAGCTTCAGCCAGGAAGGCCTCAGGCGACATGCTGCCTTGCTTCAGACTCTTGATGGCAACTTTTGTGTGGCTGTTATAGTAACCTGCCGAGGGACAGAGGGAGGATCTCAGCTCAGGAGGACTGGAGCCAGGATTTGGGATCGCACTGGCAATGCATGTACCTCCACAAGGGCACCCTGGCTGAGTGAAGGGACCAATGGATATCTGGCGGAAGAACTGGGGTGATAAAAGACCCCAAGAATGTCCTCGTTTTTAATCACTGAAATGTTGCTGGACATGCTTTAAATCTTATTGGATTGAGGGCTAGAAACTTGCTGGGTTTTTCAAAATCAAAGCTGAGGTTCCTCAGCTGAAATCTATGGGCAAGCAGGATGCCAGTGACCCCTGCCTCCACCCGTCTTTCCCTGCTGCCACCCTGTTATGTACTGAGTTGAATAGGATCCAAAATGCAGCAGTCTGATTGGTCCTAGAACAATAGGATCCAGAATGCAGCAGTTTGATTGGTCTGCAGGAGCCACCCAATCCAGCTCCAGGTGGAAGTGAATCCGCAACCTGATTGGCTTACAGGAGTATCCTGGAATTAGCCAATCACGTGGGGCCCATTGTGTAAATAATGTATATAAAGCAGATGTTCTAGGGGAACTCTCATTCCTTGCTACTATGAGCTGAATAAAGAGCATGAAATCCACACTCGACTCCAAGTATATTTCACACCCCTACTTACTCACCCATCCAAACTTCTCCAAATTGCCCGGCTCCCAGTTTCTCCACCAGCTTGAGGCTCTCCCGAGGCACCTCCCACTCATCCTGCCACCAGGGTTTCTGTGGCTTCTGCGTCTGGCAGGGCTTGCCGAGGCGAGTGCAAAGCCCATCCGTGTTGCCTGCGAAGAAACGAAAGAAAGACAGAAGCTGAAGGACAGGAGGGGGGCAGCAGAAGATGTGCTTACGGCATCCGGCTAAGAGAACATTAGAACACAAGAAGAGCCTGCTGGATCAGGCCACTGGCCCTCTAGTCCAATGGTCTCACAGCGGCCAACCAGATGCTTGTGCTAAACCTGCAAGCAGGATTTGAGCACAAGAGCCCTCTCCCCTCCTGCGGTTTCCAGCAGCTGGTATTCAGAAGCATTTGCTGCCTCTGACTGGAGGCAGAGCATAGCTATTGTGACTAGCAGCCCTCGATAGCCTGTGGCAGCACAGGAGGTGGCAAGTGGCACGCTCCTTGTGGGGCCAGATCCGCTGCCCCTCCCAGCTGTCCCCAAGCTGCCACCTAAGGTGACTGCCTCACCGAGCTTCATGGGCAGCCCAGGCCAGGGCACCAAGTAGGTGAAGGCTGGCTTTGAGCAACAGATGTATCTTTCATCTTTCATGGAACAGAGACCCCTCCAGGAGAAGGAGCAGTGTCCTTCCTCCCAGCAGCCAGGACAGGCAGAGAGAGGCTATCAGGGTCGGGTGGCCTCTTTAGCCTTACTCATATAATGCTCCACCAGCTGGTGCAGGCTCTCAAAGGTGATGCGAGGGGAGATGTAGAAGCCGCCGTTGTCCATATTCCGGATCTTATAGTGCTTCACGACTTCTCCCTGGTCCTTGTCAAAGTCACGAATGGAGAGGGAAAAGGAACCTGAG
This sequence comes from Darevskia mixta, assembly GCA_034641385.1. Taxonomy (NCBI): domain Eukaryota; kingdom Metazoa; phylum Chordata; class Lepidosauria; order Squamata; family Lacertidae; genus Darevskia; species Darevskia mixta. Next base: position 2,490,080 of record JAWWNH010000033.1, on the reverse strand, counting down.
GAGACCCCCCAAGGAAACAGAGTGAAGAGATTGGATCCTGGATTTCTTTTGTCCCCTCATACCCAGAGGCGTGGGCTCCTCCCCATTCCCCACAAAAAACAACAACCCAGCATTTGCCTTGCTGATTCCCTCCCCCCCCCCTTCCGTCAAAATTCCATGGATATTTCTCCCTCAGCCTTTTGTCTCCCTGGCCCTGCCATGATGCTGGTCTTTAAAAAAATTATTTCCTGTGCACTACAAAATCATTCAGATATTGTATTTTAAACAGGAATCCCAAATTTTCCTCAAATGTTAAGAATCTCTTCTGGTTCTTTCAACAGAATGGAACAGCACCCTCAAAGTGGCCCAGCCAGGCACCATACCAATGAGATAATATTCAAGAAGCAGAGAGAATCAATACTGGTTTAGAACATAAGAACTAAAGAAGAGCCTGCTGGATCAGGCCAATGGCCCATCTGAGCCAGCATCCTGTTATCTCAGTGGCTCTAGCCTGAGCATGGCTTGGTTAGCTATCACCCAATGGTGGGATGAAAGGGGTGTTTGTGTGTACGAAAGGAAGGTTAGGGAAACTTCTCTCAACTCAGGCTGTAGTGTGTACACATTCCCATCTTAGAACACAGCTAGGACCTTCTTTTTCTCTATTCAGAGCAAAGCTGGCTTGGAGGGAAATACGCCAAAGCACAGTATTTCATAAGAAATGACAATATAGATGTGGATTGTAGCTACAAGTCATGTGTACACCAAACCAGAAGCAGGAGCACACTGGATGCAAAATAAATGGGAGTGTGCACACAGACTCTTACTTTTTTTTGTCTTTCTCCAGCCTCTGTTACAATTCCTGGGGAGAGAGACTGACCCTGTGTGGATACATGTGGGGTGTGTGTGTGTGTGTGTGTGTGTCACACATGCCTGCCCAGGGCCCTCTTCCCCCCCCCCCACCGCCCCCTAATTTGGGCACTGTGGTGGCGGCTGTTGATTACCTTTGGTGGATTCACTCTCCCGAATGAGGAAAGCGCCGTGCGTGTTGCCTGCGGTCAGGAGTTGCCGTTCTGCATCCTTCCTGCTGAGTGCTTTGAAAAACCAGCTGCAAGAAAGAAGTAGCACAGAGAGGTTTGCAGAGTTTGAGCCTTTTGGTATGGTGTAGGTAGGCAACAGCCATTTTAATTTAAAGCAAAAGAAAACATTAATCAATAAAATGTTCAACTTTTCAGATATACCCGTGTGTGTGTGTGTGTGTGTGTGTGTGTGTGTGTGTGTTTAAACAAAATTTCCAAGGAATAACACTCCTTCCAGCACGCACTCTATCTTGAGAACCCAAAGGCCATAGTCACACCAAACGTGTGAACATGGGGCCTTCTGCATGCCCTTCTCCTTAACAAACAGATTAACCAACTAACAGCACAACAGAAAGCAATGAGTCCTATTGTGTTCAGTGAGATGTACTCAGAGAAGTTAATGGATATAAGATTGCATCTTAATTTCAGAGAACAGTCCTGAGTAGGCATGTCTATCCAGGATTGCACTTTTTGGCTGCACACTTAATATGGGACTAAGCACAGTTAAACTCTTTGGGACAACCATGCCTAGGATGGCACTGTAAAATATCATACAGTTGATTACTTTTTATTTAATTGGGTTGCTGGAGGGGCATCACATGTGGAGAAAAGTGGAGATGTTTTTACTCACGGCTCTTGCTCCAGGGTGTTCATCCTGGCAACAAAGTTCCTTGGAATGTAACCCACTCGCCCAGTGGTGAGAGACTGCGCTTTCCACCATTCCCCGGTCCTAAAGGGGAAGAATTGAATACCAGTCATTCTCCTACCTTTGCTTGATCTTGATCCCACATCCATCAGGCAAAGGGAAAGAACGGACCAAAACCTGATAGTCTTGTGTCACCTTGAATGAGTTCCTTCGCCTTTGATTCTAATCCAGCAAACACACATGGGCTGCATTCACACGGCAGTTAATTCAATTTCCCCCAATGTTTCGCTAGCTATTAGTTTCTGCATTACATTTCTGCTTTCACAAGACATGAAAGCCACCTCCAAATATATAGCGGAATATAGCTACAAGTTTAATGCTGATTTCTATGTTATTTGCTTCCAGAAAAAAAAAATCCGTTTTCATTTCTTTATTCAGTTCAGCTTCTATTGAGCATTTAACTCCAAATGACAGCAGATACAATGATAAGGGTTTCAACCATTGAAAAATATGGAATTCCCCCTACTGTTTCAGTGAACGTTCAACTTAGGGCATCTACTATTCTAAGTATGAGCGCATTCAACCATATTGACATGTATCAACCATACTGTCTTGGCCAAAAGAGGTCAACATTTTTTTCTGGATGGCATGGGATGCAAACCCACAATGCAGCTGTTGCGGCTTGGGTGTGACAGAGGATTCTTTTTGTTGGTGTGCCAGACCTACAGGTAACACTCTAATGTGGAAGAAGACTTACTCTTCCAGTACCCGGAGCTGTTCACCTTTCCGAAGCACCAGATCTCCATCATGCAGTGACTCATAATCAAATAATGCAACCACCAGTTTATCTATAAAGAAAATTAGCATGTCACTATAAGACAAACCAGGTTTCAGGGCTAGAAGAGATGCTATTTTGAATTCCACTCACATAACATCCACTACCCCCTGCTTCCTTACATTGCCACTGTACATTGCCCTACAATGCCATTGTAGACATACTACATTTGGGGAGCTACTAGGATAGAACTGGTACCCTCCAGATGTTTTGGACTACCACTTCCATCAGCTGCAGGTAGCATGTACTGACTGTAACTAATGGGATTTGTAACCCAAAACATCTGCAGGGCACTAGGCTAGAGAAGGCTGTACTCCATGAAGGACTTTAATATTTTCTCAGGGGCTAGCATGTCATAATGTGATCCTGCTCATGTCTCAAGATTGAATCATGGGGCCTTTTTGGTGTTGGCACCAAAACTGTAGAATGCCCTTCCCAAGAAGATCTGCTGGTTCCTCTCTCTTCTTCCTTTGCAGAGGAGACTCAAGGTTCATCTCCATGGTGTGTAGATGTTTTTTAAAATGTCTTTAGTCTGTCTTATTCTGACGTTAATTGTTTTATGCTTGACTATGATTTTTATTGTTGTAATGGTTTGTATTCTTCACTAGCTGTTTTGAATGTGCTACCGTAGCACAGAAACCCAGAATAGAATTTTTTTAAACAAGCAAAGACTGGATCAACCACAGAAACAACCCAAGCACTCACCATTGTAGAGGGTGGGAGGAATGTTTTTAGTGGTGCCTGTGTAGAGCAATCAGAGAAGTTCATACCAGGCTCCTTTGATATGTTTCAGATAACATTGAAATGCAGGTCTTTCAAGAGCACAGTGGCCTGGGACTCTCTCTGCTAGCTACCACTACACTGGCAATGCCACCTGGCCTAGATGGTCTCTGCTCTTGAGTTGCCTATTTGACAAACCCACTCCAAGACCGTTTTTGCATCCCCAATAAATCCAGACAGCCTTTGTGCTATTGTTAGAAGTTGGAAGAAAGGCAAGATTTTAACCTTGAAGAGGTGAGCTGGGAGGAGGAACATTTTCGCAAGACATCAGAGGATTGTACATTTCAGACCCATTGGAAATCAGCCTCTGTGGAAGAAACAAAGTTCAAATCAAGGATCCTTCCATAGCAGTGATCCTCGGGTTTCCCACCAGCCCTATAGTTTTATGGCTTCCCCCTTATTTTTCTTGGGCTTTGTCACATTAATGAGAAAATTAATGTGGAAGCAAAGTGGGGCAAACACTTTATGCAGAGTTAGCTAGAATTAAAAGTTGGTTCAATTGGTTTTTTTAAAAAACATCTGGTTTAGAAATCCAGAGTTAAAATCTGTCTCCACTGACAAAAAACAAAATGAATATTCACATACAGCTGCCTTTCCACAATCTGGTGCTCTCCAGATGTTTGGACTACAGTTTCTGTCATCCATTGGCCATGCTGGCTTGGGCTGATGCTCCCCCCAACATCAGCTTGAATTCCAGCATCAAAAATTATGCATTGGAGTTGAATGGACAGGTTGGGGCAGGAAATGGATTAAACAGTAGAAAGGTGCAATGCGCAATTGGGCTTATTATCGAAGTGGGGAGAGTGAGCAGCTAGGTCTTGAAGTTTATGCAAAACCTGATAAGGAGCTAGTGTGGGCTTTTGAGAAAAGGAGTGATGCAATTAATCTAGTTATTGTGTGGCAACTCTTGCAAGGTCTCTCACCTGGGACTTGGTGGCAGGGTCAACAGGGAAGTGACATGTCTCACAAATTTCTATGTTCTCATCCCAGTCATCATCGTAGTCACTGCAGCAGCAACCCATAATCTCTGCATGGGGAAAACAAGAGACAGATTATAAATTCAGGTTCACGTCCCTGTTCTGCTAAGGATAACATTCATCAAGTCAAAATAATTAAATGGAGACACTGTGGGGAGAGGGAGAGAGAAAGAGTTTTCTTAGAACAGGAATGGGGTGTCCTCATATTGTTGTTGTTGTTGTTGTTGTTGTTGTTGTTGTTGTTGCTTTCCTCACAACCTTAACGCTATTACTGCAAGTCCACCCCATATTCCACCATCTGTTATTCCTGTTGTGTCCATAGGAGCCAACTCCTAGGGTCTGAGGAGTCTTCGCCCCCCAATAAAATATTTAACGGGGCCGGGGCCCCCCAAAGTTAATGGGCATTGTCATTCAAATGGTGTGTGTGCACCATATAATGTGATTGATTATGCAGGGTGTGGCTTACCTCCCCCCCCCCCCATATTTCATTCAAGTTGGCACTCCGGTTGTGTCTGTATATTTGGCTCATGTAAAAATATTACAAAGCATAATATGAGTCTATGGTTTTATGGTTTGATTATATAAACAAAAACCAGCAAATCTGAGGCCTTCCAGATCTTGAAAGGTTGAAGTCCAAAAACACCCAGAAGGCTAGGACGGTGTGGATTTGAGCATATGACATACATTAAAACCAAGATTCCATCGACACAATTTCTGTTTTAAACCTGCGGTTGACCTCTAATCCTGTTCGCGTTATACAGCATTTAGACATGTTAATATTACACCTGGGTGAGAGTCTATGAACTTAGAATTGACACATGGAGGATGAATGCTGGTTTTGCCATAACACAGACATGGGGCTGTTTCATTTGATGCAGGTTTGCCCAGTGGGTGGAAATCAATAAATGCATAAACATAACCTTTAACATGTCTCATTATGTTCAGTCAACTCATGTAGTATGTGGATGGATCCCCAACCCCCCCTGGAAATTTACTCCATCCACATAATTTGGTTTCATAGAGCAGCTATGGTTGATCACTGGCTAGCAGTTCTGAATAATTGGAGGGTGGGGGTCAAAAGGAACCCCAGATTTGGATCAATGGATTCATGCCTGACTGGTGCAAGCAGTGCATGAGTGGAGGGAAACATGCATGAAAACGGAGAATGGCAATTAATTTACCATAGTTCTTAAATTTTGTGTGGCTCTCAACCTGGTCGTCCCATCCTGTCCTGTCCGCCTCCCCCCGCCCTGCCCAATCCCAACCCAGTAGACACACAGAGGCATAAAAGGCAGAGTGAAATAAAGCGTGGAGTCATTTACGATAGGGTCGCCATATTTAAAGAGGTAAAAAAATCCAGACACCTGCTCGTCCCACAACCATCTGCCACCGCGGAGCGTCAGTTTGCAAAGGTTTCTCTTCCACATTCTGTTCTATATCAACAGTGATCACGCACTCCTACAAATTACACTCAAAGGTGTTATAGTGTTCATATTAAACGAACACTATTAAAGCCACATTGCTGCCTCCAGTGATTTGCATGGAGTGGGAAAAGCTGCACCTCTGAAAACTCCAGGCGCAACAGCCTGCTCTGCACCTTGGAGCAACAAGGGTGGGTGGGTGTGCCTTTCACTATTCATTTTGGCGATGCAGCCTTTCCTTCTCCCATGCAAATTAATGGTGATTTTAAAACTTTAGTACAGAAATATTATTTCATTTAAATCTTATTGTGCGCGCGCACATGCGCGCGCACACACACACACACACACATATATATATATATATATATATATATATTCTAGAAAGGCATTTTAACACTAATTAGAATATATATTTAAAATAAATACATAAACAGCTTGATAAAATGGCACAGGCTACAAAGGTCATAGTGAAGGTGCCCTGTGTGGCAATAGGTTCAATATGTCAGCACACACCTGACACAACCAGGCCCCTTAAAGAAGATGGGAGAGCTAAGAGGCAAAATCACAAAATGGTTTTAGACCTTCTAGGGGGACAGTGGACATGATTTTCACTGCTAGAGAGGTTCAAGAAAAATGCAGAAAACAAAATTAACTCCTGTATATGGCTGTGGACTGTCTATCTGAAAATTGTCTGCCCAGATAAATTTGTGAACATCATTCAGCTCCTCCATGATCACAATGGCTCTCAAAGTGAACCATTCACAGTGGGATTAGGTATTAAACAGGGTTGTGTTATCGCCCCAACTCTATTCATTATTTTCATTGCAATGATCCTACACTTTGTCGAAAGGAAACTCCCCACCAGAGTAGAAATCATATTTCAAACAGATGGAAAGCTCTTTAATTTGAGTAGGCGGAAAGCAAAGAGTAAGGTTACCGTAACTTCAGCCATATAGCTTCATTATGCTGATGACAACGTAGTACAGTGGTACCTCGGGTTACGGACGCTTCAGGTTACAGACTCCGCTAACCCAGAAAAGTTAAGACACTCGGGTTAAGAACTTTCCTTCAGGGTAAGAACAAAAATCGCACGGCGGCGGCGCAGCGTTAGCAGGAGGCCCCATTAGCTAAAGTGGTACCTCAGATTAAGAACAGTTTCAGGTTAAGAACGGACCTCCAGAACGAATTAAGTTCTTAACCAGAGGTACCACTGTATGTGCACACTCAGAGGATGACCTCCAAACCATCCTAAATATCTTCACAGAAGCTTACGAAAAGCTTGGCCTGTCGCTTAACATCCAAAAAACCAAAGTGCTACACCAACAAACACATAACAACCTCTGCAGCGCCACAAATCCAACTCAATGGTGTAATGTTGGAAAGTGTTGATCACTTCTCCTACCTGGGCAGTTATCTTTCCACAAGAGCCGACATTGATGCCAAAATCCGGCATTGCCTGAGCTCTGTGAGTGCAGCTTTCTCCTGATTGAAGTGCAGAGTGTTTGAAAACAGGGACATTCGCAGGGAAACCAAAATGCTGGTTTACAAAGTTATTGTACTACCAACCTTACTGTATGCTTGTGAAACATGGACCACTTTTATAAACACCATCTCCAACTCCTCAAAAGATTCCATCAACGGTGTCTCCGAAAAATTCTGCACATCACTTGGGAAGACAGGCGAACTAATGCCAGTGTACTGGAAGAAGCAAAGATGACCAGTGTTGAAGCAATGATCTTCAACATCAACTTTGTTGGACTGGTCATGTTGTGTGGATGCCTGATTATTGTCTTCCAAAGCAACTACTCTATTCCGAAGTTAAAAATGGAAAGCATAATGCTGGTGGTCAACAAAAGAGGTTTAAAGACTCTCTCAAGGCAAATCTTAAAAAAAAAAAAGTAGTATAAACACTGACAACTGGGAAACACTGGCCTGCAAACGCTCCAGTTGGAGAACAGCCTTTAGCAAAGGTGTCATTGATTTTGAAGACGCTCGAACTCAGGACGAAAAGGAGAAATGAACTAAGAGGAAGGCACGTTTGGCAAACCCTCACCGTGATCAACTTCCACCCAGAAACCTATGTCCCCATATGGAAGAACATGTGGATTCAGAATTGGCCTCCACAGTCACTTATAGACTCACTGTTAAGACCATGTTCATGGAAGACAATCTTACTCGGCTACGAATGATAGCCATAGAAGAAGAAGACCTTCAGATTTCCTGTTTATTGAGCATTCACCCTGCTTTGCCTGTGCAGAGGTTTTAGGATGTCAGCTATTTATTAAGGATCATCCTGATTTAAAAAAAAAATGTATTTCACATTCTTCAAGAAATATCAACATAAAAACATGGAGCAGATGAATACTAAGTTGCAGCATGTTACATATCAGTAAAATACAACACCCAGCATTCATTCTGATTTGTTTGTACAGATCTTATATAACTTTCTATTGACTTTCTAGTAAATTTTCTTGTCACTTTGCTTTCCACAAAAAGTCCATTAAAAAAAATGGATTAGTTGCACAAGAGTGCCAAAGCACTTCTATCCACTTCAATTGCGCAAATCTAAGTCTGTTGTTAGGGACGCGGGTGGTGCTGTGGTCTAAACCACTGAGCCTAGGGCTTGCCGATTGGAAGGTCAGCGGTTCAAATCCCCATGACGGGGTGAGCTCCCGTTGTTTGGTCCCAGCTCCTGCCCACCTAGCAGTTTGAAAGCACGTCAAAGTGCAAGTAGATAAATAGGTACTGCTCCAGTGGGAAGGTAAACGCCGTTTCCGTGCGCTGCTCTGGTTTGCCAGAAGCGGCTTAGTCATGCTGGCCACATGACCCGGAAGCTGTCTGCGGACAAACGCCAGCTCCCTCAGCCTATAGAGCGAGATGAGCGTGCAAGCCCAGAGTCGTCCGCGACTGGACCTAACGGTCAGGGGTACCTTTACCTTTACCTTTAAGTCTGTTGTTAGGCACCTCAATTGCCCCCACCAAACAGAAACAGTCTGGTGGGGACGCTGCTATACTGCAGATGATGTAACCTCTACTATTCAAATTTGGACTTTCTGCAATCTGAGAAATGATGGAAGAACTATAGAGAAAACAAAGGAGGGCAAATTGTTGAATGTTGATATCATGGGGATGCCCCACAAAACCTAAGTGAATGAGGAATTAAATATCTAGTGTTTGAAACTTCCCTAAGCCTCATACAAGAAAATACGCATAAACTGTGGGAGGTATTGAAAACCCAGAACTAGAAAATCTTTCCAATGTGATGCACAATTTCTTTTTCTTTTTTCTTTGCTAAGTATGTGGGAGGAAGTCTGGTTATACCCATGATTCAAGTGTTGACAGCTAAGGGAGTGGGATGGTTTGAAAGTACAAAAACAAAACAAAAAGCGCCTGTTTCAGACTATCATTGCATGTTCCTTCCTGAAGTCTAGCAAGGCTTGTTCACAAGGATTGGGCCAATTATTGATAGAAGTAAAGATTCACTTTTCAGTATAGTTTTTAGATTTTGGTAATGGAATAGAATAATTGCCAAATTTATGCACTAGCGATCAAATCCAGGCTTTAGAAGAAAAACTTCTGTCAAAATATTGTTCATTGTTTGATTACTTAACGATAAAGACTGCTACTATAGCTAAGGTGAAGGTAAAAAATACAACTTGATTTATGTTTAAGCCACAGGCTACTATAACAATGAAGAATGCTCAAGTAGCTGGACCCTCTAGGATTAGATTAAGGATCCTGATCCTCAATCTGCAGGAGAAGGTAGTAACAGGATTACAATACATTTATTAAAAGCAGCAATGATTTAGAAGGATATCTATCAGACACAGCCTAGTTTTGTGGTTTTTACAGCGTTAATTATTTCAGTTCATCTGATCAAAAGGATTGGAAAGCCAAGATCAAAAAATTGTTGAAAGTTGATGTCTTTGTGGTGCTGGGCAAATTAAAGAACTGCCACTTTACCTTATGTATCAAGATTCAAGGGAGAAAGGGTGAAGTTCACCCTGAATAAATATAATAATCACTCGTTATTGGGAAAATATTATTCTGGAGAAAAAAGACTGAAATGTTATAAATCATATTGTTTGTGTGTCGTATGAAGCTGCAAAATGAGCCCCTACGTGTAGCTACCCCAAACTCCCAAGTGGTGAGAATCTCCAGAGGTTCCTGAACTTTTCCAGGGTTTGGTTTCATTGGAATGAAGGCCAGCAGAGACTATGGTGTCTTTAGGGGATATGAACATGGCACCCCTTTCCTTATAAACAGGACTCAGGTCAGGGGCAAAAATCTAAAAATTGTTCAATGGTTGAGAAAAACTTTATAAAAATGCAGTGTGTTGTAGCAGAGTGGGGATGTGCAGGGTATTAATTGTTGTTGTTGTTGTTGTTGTTGTTGTTGTTGTTGTTGTTGTTGTTGTTGTTTTCCCAGTGTGCTATAGTGGCTAGAATGTTGGACAAGGAGGTACTGTAGGAGATCAGGGTTCAAATCCTCACATGAGGCATGACCTTTGGCCCCATCACTGCTTCTCAGCCTAACCTACCTCGCAGGGTTGCTGTGAGGATAAAATGGAGAGAGGGAAGACCATGTATGCCACCTTGACCTCCCTGGAGAAAAGTTGGGACATAAATTAAATAAGCAATGCAATCGCTGAAAGCAATGCAGGAACTATGGGGATTACCAATGACAAAGAAAACCACCAGTTCCAGTGTTGCCTCAGCTGCACACACGCATTCATGGGAGTCGCAGTCTGCAACACATTTGCCAGGGAGTAATTCAGATTGAACATTTTTGGAACATGTGCTCCTGTGGTCATAGTGCTTTCCAGAGCTTACCTTACAGGGTGGGTGTAAAGCCTGCAACAAGACTGGACATTCAAGGTGCTTTGAACACTCTTGCAGTGCATATCTCTCCCAGAGAAGAGCGCATAGAATTCTAACTGGTTCAAGTGCTTTGTAAATGTTAAATACTGCTGTTTTCATGCTGTACAATAGACATTATTATATACAGTACTATGCACATTAATTAACACAATGCAATATTTGTACTGAAGCACTTTTATCCACCTTAACTATTAATTCTACTATTATTTTGATTTACTATATCTTTTAAAAAATGAAACTCAAGGCAACTTACAAAAATGTTTTCTTTCATCTCTTTTTTTCTATCTCACTTAATTGTCATGTATCGATTGTGTTCTATGTGGATATATGCATAATTTATGTTGCACACATTGCATTTCTGTGTAAATAGTATATACTTCATGTGATATTTGAGATTTGCTTAGTAAGGCTATAAACATATCACACACACAAACATGTATATCGATGTCTACATTTTTAAAGGGAGAAAAGGGTTGTGTTTGCCTTCTTAAAGGTTTGTGCCTCTCATTTTAAACTCGTCTTTTCAATTTTTTTATTTTAAATGCATTGTCTGCTTTTCAACCTACAGGGCCCAGAAAGAAAGAAAGAAAGAAAGAAAGAAAGAAAGAAAGAAAGATCAGTGCAGATGCTGAAATTGTAATAAAACCATCACATTAAAGAAATGAACAATGGGAGATAATGTTATGACGCTTTTAACTCAGAAGCCTCCCCACCACAACCAAATAAAATGTTTTACTGTCCACATAAAAGAACAAATATAATGGACTTGGCAGGTCTTCCTTGGGAGAGAATTTCTGTGTCTGTGTGTACAATTCTTGCCTAGAGTTGAGAACTATATGGGGCCACCTGGTCCTTGTCCACGCCTCACCTGTCAGGGGCCATATTTGCCCTCCGCCACTTACCTGTTAGCAGGGATGGTGAAAACTAGTCTCTCTCCGGTTCCCACAAATTGAAAGGGAGGGAAATGTCTTCTTCCTCATCACATTGGGCAGTGAATCATAGTGTGTCTAGAGTGCAAAAAGGCTCCAGGAGATCTCAAACGCATACCCTGTCCTTCTCTCTCTTTCTCTCGCCACCTTCTCTGCTGATTTCCTGCCCTCCGAGTGCTTTGCACAGACAGCTCTAGATGCTTGTTCTCAGCACTTGTTTGACCACAAAAGGTTCCAAGGCTGCTAAGAAAACCCAGAGGTTTCCTGCCAACTTCAAAGCCCTCCCTGCTGTTGTGCTGGATGCTGCCACTGGCCCCACGTGGATCCCATGTTCCACATTGTGTAGCTCTTTCCACGTTTGACACGGTCAGCTCCTATCCAACCCCAGGGGACTCCTGTGAGGTTAGTTCAGCTGCTAATGTTGTGAACGCTTCCATGTTTCTGTGTGGCAGCTGTCTTGGCCTCCAAGCAAGCATGGAGTAGTGAACAAAGACTTGGGCCACTCGGTGAGTAGCTCACGATGCCATTAGGTCCTGTTGTTCTCTTAGCCTTGCCCATACCAAATCTCTGTGGTTCCTGGTGGGGTCCATAGTTGACATCTGGCTAATCAGGGAATGCACACTGCCTCTGGCACGAAGCTGGATGGAGACAGTGAACCACAAGCACCCTCAGAGCCAGTGAGGCATAGTGGTTGGAGTGGAGTGTTGAAGTATGGCCTGGGAGACCAGGGTTTGAATCCCCACTCAGCCATGAAACTCATCGAGTGACCTTGGGCCAGTCACTGTCTCTCAGCCTAACTTACCTCACAGGGTTGTTCTATTGATAAAAATGAGGAGAGAGGGAAAGGTATTAGCATGTAATTTTAGCCTATAATGTATATTTTTAAATCAGTTGCTTTTGTTTACATTTTAAAAACTTAGTTTAATTGATGAGTTTAATGTATATTTTATATGCTTTGTAAACCACTTTGGGGTTTTCTAACATATTTTTAAGCAGTATACAAAAACTATCAAGTGCCCCTCAACCAGGTATACCTTTTGTTTATTTTATTTTATTTAAAACAAAATAAAATAAAAAAAAATTCCTTCCAGTAGCACCTTAGAGACCAACTAAGTTTGTTCAGGTAGGCATGTTTATTTTATTTAATTAGTTTTCAAATTATTATGGAACCACAGAGACATGTAAACAATAGCAAAAATTCAATAATATATCCAAATAAAGGCAAAGGCATACAAAAACTAAGCATACATATTAACTACTAATACCTAATCTAAAATCACGACAACCATATTTCTCTAGATATCTGCATATCTGAAACTAAACCTCAATACCTCAAAATCTGTCTCTTCCAGTATGAATACACATAACCTGTAATCTTCATCTGAAGCCCTTCTCTGTGTGCCTCTTCCATGAGAGATCCAGAGGATGGCAAGTCGAGAACAGGCATTTTTTCTGCAATAACTAAATTTCAGAGATTTTTTTTAAGACTATGAGGATATAGCCTGTATCCCTGATGGTGGGAGGGAACAAAAACTGCAAGCGCAGCTCAGTCTTTTAAAAGGCTTTCAGGGGACCCTAGAGACAGGTGCTCAGGGTCCTTCAGGTCTCTCAGGTAGGCATGTTAAGTACCTGTTTTGCGTTTGAAGAGATTTGCAGGAGATATGTGACAGGTCGGCTCAGATAAATGGAGGAGCAGATCAGGGCCTTTCTTCACAGCATTATCTGCACATCAATAAATGCAACGAAACAGTGGGAAAAGAAAGTCCTTCTTCATGCAGTGCTTAGTTAAACTCTGGAACTCCCTCCCACAGGAGGAAGTAATGGCAACCAACTTGGCCAGCTTTAAAAGAGGATTACACAAATTCATGGAAGAGAAAGCTGTTGGTGGTATACGCCAGACCAGGCATCCCCAACCTTCGGCCCTCCAGATGTTTTGGACTACAATTCCCATCATCCCTGACCACTGGTCCTGTTAGCTAGGGATCATGGGAGTTGTAGGCCAAAACATCTGGAGGGCTGCAGGTTGGGGATGCCTGCTGCAGACCCTCCAAGTGTCCCTCTTTTCCAGGGACATCCCTGATTTAGAGAAGCTTTGCCTGTTTCTGATTTGATCCCGGAATGTCCCACTAGGATGTCCCTATTTTCATTGGAGAAATGTTGGAGGGTATGGAGTTATCCAACCCCCAAGCTGTCTGAAGTCAGTCCTGCATAGGGAAGATTTTTAATGTTTAATATTTGTTCTGTGAACTGCCCTGAGACCTCCGGATATAGGGCAGTATATAAATTTAATAATAATAATAATAATAATAATAATAATAATAATAATAATAATAAATGTTGGAAGCTGCCCAGAGTGCTGGCACAACTCATTGAGATGTGTGGGGTATAAATAGTAAAATGATCATTATGGAATGGGACGTTGCTGTGTTCATCTGAGAAATGTTGGAGGGCATGATGTTCCGTGTGCATGGTTAGAGACCATTGAAATTCAATGGTTCTGAATTCCAGTTGTTTGAAACCACAAGAGGGAAAAGTGCTCTTGTGCTCTCATGGCATGTGGGGCATCTGGTTAGCCATTGTGAGAACAGGATACTGGACTTTATGGGGCATTGGTCTGAACCAACAGGTTGCTCTCATGTTCTGAAGGTCAAAAAAGCTGACAATATAAAGAAAGAAAAGGGAAAGGAAAATGAGGGTTTCTTTTCATTCTAAAGAAAAAGACAAAGGGTTGGTGAATCATGAAGTTTGGGGTTTCTTTTCCATTGAAGTTTCATTAATTCATGCCAAGACCAAGCCTACCCTTTCAGCTTACTAAAGGGACCACAGAAGCATTGTTCGCCATTCGGGAGAGCAGAGTCACCAAACAAAAAGGCCTGAGAGCAAGCAACGAGCGTGATCAGGAAACAGTACGTGTGAGAGAGAGATCCTACACAGAATTTTAAAAAAAAAAAAAAAACCCACAAGAAAACGTAGGGCCTTTGTAGCGCCTTGTAAAAGATGAATGCACCATATTTGAAGAGTATGAGTTTTGTAGGCCAGTTGTTCCTTTTCTTCAGATGATAACACTGAGGTCCTTCTTTCAGGCTTCCCCCAAAGGCCTGTGAGAAGGGGATTCTGGACTCAATGCGCCATCGACCTGATGCATAGACAGGCTCTGCTTACGGTTTCGTCATCTTATGATAAAGCAAAACATGTGAAGTTCCACACTCTTGACAAGGAGATAATTTTTTTATTGAGTAAAGTGCTGCAAATACAGAAGTTCAACCCATCCCGCCCAAAAAGCAACCACATACTCATCCAACCTGAATTTTATCACAGAGCAAATTTCAATACAAATGAGCAGCAGCATTTTAGCCAGAATGATCACTATCAGTTGTGTGTGCCCTAAACCAGGGCCTTTCCAGACCTGAGAAGCAGTGAAATGAATATGAGAGGAAGCGCATGAGATCTTTCTTTTTAAGGGTTACTTTCGTAAGTGCTGATGCAGAGGAGATGCAAGCCGCTGCCCAGATTTGACAGCCCCATACTGTCCCCCCTCCCCCAAGCTCCAACTTTAAAGCTGCCCAGGGAGGCACCAGATGTGATTGGACCAGCAGCACTGGGGGGAAGAGGCGTTTCACCCTTTACTCTTGCGCTCTTTCCTGAATTTAAATCACCCTCTTTGAAGCAGCTAGTGTGTTTGCTGAAAACAGAAAGACACTTCTATCACAGGGCTGCTATTCTATCATGCCTATAGATATTCCTACCAAGGATAACAAAAGCTTTGGGTTAGGGCAGGGGCAGGATCAATATTTTGATCAGGGAAATGGGGGGGGTGCATTTGAATCAGGGGAGAGGGTTAGCCACCCTTTCCCCCAACAGCACTGCTCTAAATTTAGAGGGCCAACCCCAACACCCTTGGTGGCTGCTATGAGGTGACAGTGAAAGCATTGGGAGACCCAGTTATTGATCTCCCACATGACTCTTCCAGCTGCTTTGGCTGTAAGAATCGAGCCCACCCACCTGTTTCTGAATGAGTCACTTTGCTGAGTGTGTCTTACTCTATCATCAGTGCCAACCTTCCTACTATGTTTTGGTTTGATCCAACTGCCGCCCTCACCTGCCTAGGCTTCCCACATGCTGTTTCCCTGGCTGGGCTGTAGATTCTCAGATTCACGTCTTACCTCGTTTGACAGTGGAATGGATTCCCCCTGAAGGTGGTGGACTCTCCTTCCTTGGAGGTTTTTAAGGAGAGATTGGATGGCCATCTGTAATGGATGCTTTAGTTTAGATTCCTGCATTGCAGGGGGTTGGACTAGATGACCCTTGGGGGTCCCTCCCAACTCTACAATTATAATAATTTGCCTCCTGCCATCTCAACATGTAGAAATGTAGTCAAAGCAATGGTGCCTGATGACACTCAACCTAAACGAAGGCAACCCACAGAATGTAACTCAACATGCCAAGTCCTTGGAGGGCGAGTAATTCTGGGACAGGAGCAGTTAAATGATCTAAGTACCATACAGGCAATTTGCACATAAGGCAGCTCCGTGCAAATGCAGCTTGAACCACAGAATGGAAGAAGTGACCTCACTGCGCTTTAAACCACTGATGTGAATTGTACCTTGAGGTCAGAGCAAAGTGGAAGCGATCTCCGCATTCACAACAAACCCTGACGTGTGAATGTTGCCAGGTGTACAAAGGGGCCCTGGCTGTGGAACCAACTGTTCTAGAGTCCTCCTGGGAAGAGAACCTGGTTCTGGTTTCTGTTTCAGTGATGTTGTTTGTTTTTGTATTGTACACCACTTAGAAATGTTTAAAACATAAATGCTTTCCAGTAAGTAAATAGTGACAGAACCAGGCTCTCTTCCCAGGAACCCCAGATATTAATTCTAGTATTTGTGTTGAATAAATGTTACTGTTTTATGCATATGTTATTGTTTTATGCAATGTTATTGTTTTATGCAAGCCCCTGCCCTCTTTCTTTAGGGAAGGGGTGAAGAATCCCGAGGGCCGCATTCCCTTGTTGCCTGGGGGCCGTATACCAACAGTAAGCATGGCCAGAGGCAAACTCTTGACTTTTTACATTAGGCTACATTCCAGCTATGCAAAAGCTGCACACGTACACATATGCACACATCCCTCAGGCAAGAGGCAGTATCACAGTTTAAAGATACAGTATGTTCTAGCCAGGCAAAAGGATTCAAGGAGTGCACACAGCAGACCCAATGGCCTGGGGAGAGTGGGTGTGGCCAAGGGAGGGTCATGACCTGGGAGAATACCGACCATAGCAGTCAACTCCTAGGGGCTGTGGGGCTTCAGCCCTCACAATACAATATTTGAGGGGGCCAGGCCCCCACAAAGTTGATGGCATTGCCATTCAAATGGTGTGTGTGCACTGTGTCATGTGATCGATTATGTGGGGCGGGGCTTACCTGCCCCCCCCCCAATATTTTATTGAAGTTGGCACCCCTGGTACCAACAGTACCTAGAGGGCCATGTTCAGCCCCTGATCCCCTGGCCCTATTTTAGGGATTTGCATTGTTTTGCACTGTAAGGTGCAAATTAGGACCTTGATGGCTGGTGGCTACTCCATGTCACACTCTGAAAAGAACAGTTGGTGTAGTTTGGATCTGGCTATTTCTGAAAAAGCCATTCAGAATTGTGGGCTCTGCTGCTGTTGGGACTGATGCCCACCTTCCTGTTTGCTCATTACCTGCTCAGCCTTTTAATCTGTAAATGAACGTATGTCAGACAGAACACATGTTGTTCAGGCACAGGGCTGTTGAAACAAACCATGCAAAGTTGTATCTAGAACAGTGGAGTGGGTGAAGCGTTCTGGCAAAAGACAACAGGTACAAATCCGGGCTATGCAAAGAGACCAGCAAACATTTTATTTGTCTGTTTATTTAAAGTCTGTAGCCTGCTCTTGAGGCAACAGCCTCTCAGAGTGGCTAACACATATTAAGAATAACATAATACAAAATAAAACAGGAGCAACAGGAAGAGATAATAAAAGCCGGAGTACAGTCGCCTGAGGAAATGCAAAGGAACTGAAAGGACGTCAGATCTGGTGCCAGGCAGGCTTCCCTGAAGAGAGCGTTCCACAGTTGTGATAGGGAGGGGGGACAACTAAGAAGGTCCTATCCTGGAACATTCCCATCCCCAATTGTGAGGGCTGGTGGATCTGAGGATACTCAATAGCCAGGCATAGACACCTGTCTGCAGCAAAAATGCCTTTTTTTACAAAGCAGTGGGCAGTTGACCAGAACCACCTGCTGACAGGGCAGCCTCTGGCCTTTTGAGAAACTGGCTCTCTCCATCCCATAACCAAAAACCTATGCCAGGTTGCTCTGTGTGAGTCCCTGACAATTGATGGGTTTATGCGTGTGTATCACTTGCTGAAGAATGCAGGCCTTAAAAATGCAATCAGAAGAGGGGTCAAGCAAGGCCCCTCAGCACAGAGAAAAACGGCGAGAGTTGATGTTCATGCGTGTGACGCCAATGTGCTTGAGGGGCGTGGACAAGAGGAACGCCATCTTGGGTGGGATGTTACACAGCAGGTCAGAGTCCTCTTCACAGCCCTCCAGCTCGAAGGTGGCGTCGTCCAACATCTCCTTGTGTTGGTGACAGGCCTGTTCCACCTTGAGCCGGTGGATCTGAGCACGCAGGCCCATTAGTTGCCGTGCCAACTGGTGATCCAAGGCCTGCATCTCCCGCTGGATAGAAGCAAAAGAATAACCATGAAGCCTGAGAGACAACACATACACACACCATAAGAAAATTAAAAGAGCATGGCTGGATCAGACCAAAGGCCGTGTCCTGGCCTGAGTCCTGTGGAAGTGTCTTTGAGAGGGTGGTCAGACCCTGAGGAGGAGTGTGAGGAGCTTGGGGAGTTGGAGGACCCTGGGAAAGGTGGGGTAACAGGTTCTGAACCCCAAGAGACATCTGATCTCAAGGAGGGTCTCAGTGGGTTGCGGGGTGGAGATCCTCCCTCCCAAGGATGCTCAGGCAAACTCAAAAGTGCCTCCTGTCACCTCCCTCCCAAACACACCCACCATAGCTTATCCAGCCAAGGAGGTCGTTCTTCCCGTTACATAGAAGCTAGGAGCAAATCGGATGCCAAGTCGGCAGCTACCCTGCCTATGTCACCTAGGAGGCCGGCATGTACAAACCTCACTTGCTTGGGACTCCAACTGCTTGCTGTGCAGCTAAATGCTGTGCCCTTCAATGGAAGGTGCAGGAACTGTGCCACTTGTTGGTTCAGTGTCTTAGGGCCCATCCACACCTTAGCTGAATGTGGACTGTGAACCCCTTGTTCCTCCTTTAATTCTTACCTGTCCATGCCGTCTTCTCCTCCAGCTACTGCTGTCCTATAATTTCTCACCCAGAGATTCCCTATGCTTTGAAAATCGAAATAGGACATCAATTTCATAGGGAATAACCAGCAGTTGGAGGAGGGGGAATTAAAGGGGGCATAAGGGGTTCACAGCCCACATACAGCTGACATCTCTACATTCACAGCAGCCACTGCAACTCTCCAATGGCATAGCCTCCAACATTTCTCTGATGAAAATAGGGATGTCCCATTCCATAATGATAATTTTATTATTTATACCCCACACATCTCACTGGGTTGCCCCAGCCACTCTGGGCAGCTTCCAACAGATGTAAAAACATAATAAAACATTAAACATTAAAAAACCTTCCCTATACAGGATTGCTTTCAGACGCTTGAGGGTCGGATAACTCCATACCCTCCAACATTTCTCAGATGAAATTAGGGACATCATAGGGAAAAGTGGGACATTCTGGGATGAAATAAGAAACCAGGATGGCTTCTCTAAATCAGGGATGTCCCTGGAAAATAGGGACACTTGGAGGGTCTGCAATGGTTTGACTTAATCCCCACTCTTCCCTTGTCTCCCGAGACAGACGGGTGACAACAACAACAAGCCTTAAGCCAAAAATGAACACACACGCCCCAATTATTATACACTGCTGTCAGGACGAGCCCTACCATGAAGCAAAATGAGCCAAGCAGTTGAAGCAAAGTGGTTAGTTTATTTGATTTATTATTGTATATTTTTACTACTAGGAAATGCAAGACACTTGTGGGATTTTCCACCTCAGGTGCCAAAATAACTTGGCTGGGCTTGGATTTTAGGTACCTCTGTGTTTGTTTGTTTGTTTGTTTGTTTGTTTGTTTGTTTGTTTGTTTGTTTGTTTGTGTGTGCAATGTTTGGTGCTCTTCCTCAAAAAGCAAAATATATTGGGCTGGCCCTGATTGCTGCAGGCGCTACTCTGCCTTCTAGATACTATAGTTTCATTTACCCGCCTACATATTCTCTATATATTCATTAACTTCCCCCTCTTCCTCCAGCAGCACAGAAAGGGGTGTGTTCATTACGTGGTTAAAGATATGCTAGGAAATCATAACTGTCTTACAGCAGTTTACCAAAAGCTCAAGACAACCCTCAGCAAATACACTGCGCGAAATGAAAGACAATGCAGGGCAGAGTTCAGTTGGTCTTCATAAGTGTACATTGATCATTAAGTTCACCTGCTCCTCCACTACTGTGTATGATGCTGAGGCTGATGGGATTTGTAGTCCCACTTATCTAGAAGGTATCAGGTTGAGGAAGGCTGCTGTAGAGGTGGGCTAAGTTGTGAAAAAGGGCAACTCCAGCAACTCACTCTACAAACTTTCAGCAGAAATTCGAGACCAAACAGGTACCAAGAAACAGGGACTGTCCGGGGAGCACATATGTGCCTGGATGGTACCACTTCACTGCCTGAAGCTTTAAAGATTTAAGCTAGAAATGGAAAAGACGGTCAGATGCAAGTTTGCTAGTGGAGTGAGCCATGCCATAGAAGACCGCTGGGGAGGTCTTGCCAGGACGCAGCCTTTGCAAAGCTTGTGACCACCGGTGGTGGAGATGCCTCCTCCGCCCCACTGTTCCAGACTTGCCCCTAAGGGCTGGGGCTAGTTCTTTATGCCTGCTGCTCCGGTGCTCACATTTTCCCCAGAAAGGTTGGGAAAATACTCACCAGCTCCATCTTGAGCCACTCCAAGGCATCACCAATGGTGGGGAACCCACAAATGGTCTTCAAAGGGACAGGGGCTTGAGAGTCCTCCCCGGCCGTCTCCCCACACTGCTTCTCCGGCAGGGTCCTGAGCCCATTCCGCCAGGAGGGGCTTTGCACTCGGGCCTTCCACTCCAGGTAGGAAGGGCGCCGGGTCTGCAGCTTCAGCTTCGCCGTCAAGGCCTTGACGCTGTCTAGGTTCTCTGCCTCCGAGTTCTCCTCCTCTTCCCCAAACTCCTTGAACCTCACCAAAGACATCGCAGAGGTGTGCAGGCAAAGGGCTTTCTTTCCAAGACAGACCGACTCCCTCAGTCACCCACTGCCTCTGTGTCATATGTGTCCTTGCATAGAGGAAAGCTGTTTATTCTTGGAACAATAAAGCCCTGGCAATAAAAAAAAGAAAGAAAGCAGGAACTTTAATTATCCAGAGGTTAATGGGAGGGCTTTTCTCTCTCTCTCTTTGGTCCTGACTTATTGTCTCCAACTGGGAGGAGACACCCTGTTCTTTGAAAGGAAGTTTCAATGACATAAAAGACAGGGAGAGTGTAAAGCCATTAATCCCAACAGCACTCCTTCCTTTCCTGACTCTTACTGTCAGCAGAGAAAAAGATATGGGTCCTCCACCCAGGTCTGAAAAGGAGCCAAGATCGAAAGGTCACTCCAGAAGATTCAAGGGCGCTTTATAGCAAATTGTGCCCTCGTTCAGCTGACATGTCAATAAAATCAATATGAGATAGTGGATTAGCAACGTATTCAGGCAACTACCCTCCAAAGTCTTATTGTCCCTCTGCATTGTGGCCCTCGCCCAGCTTGCTTATGTTTTAATACTCCTTTCAATTACAGCACAATTACAGCATAGCGCCACCTGCTGACCAGTAGGAAAATAGCCACTTGATGCACTTCAGTGCAGTATAGTGTTCACCAGTGAACTCTAGCACACTTTGAATTACCCATACATTGCAGTCATGCATCATGTGAGAATTAGCAGGGCACAGACACAACCAGTAGCAATTTCTATGACTAGGGGAATAAGAACATTGCCTTATTTCTGTTCAGTTCCATGCATCGGCCTCAGAAATACAGAGGTTCTGACCCAAAGCAAGCGAGCAGCGCAAGATGGGGTGAAGTAGAGCAAGGTCCATGTTCTGGCAAGGCAAAAAGTCCAGAATTCAATAGTACCCTGGACAGCTCTGCCACCATCAGCTAAGGTTAAAAAGGTAAAGGGACCCCTGACCATCAGGTCCAGTCGTGTCCGACTCTGGGGTTGTGTGCTCATCTCGCTCTATAGGCCGAGGGAGCCGGCGTTTGTCTGAAGACAGCCTCTGGGTCATGTGGCCAGCATGACAAAGCTGCTTCTGGCGAACCAGAGCAGCGCACGGAAACGCCGTTTACCTTCCCCTATTTATCTACTTGCACTTTAACATGCTTTCGAACTGCTAGGTGGGCAGGAGCTGGGACCGAGCAACGGGAGCTCACCCCGTCGCAGGGATTCGAACCGCTGACCTTCTGATCAGCAAGCCTGTGGTTTAACCCACAGCGCCACCTGGTCCCTTACAGAAAGCCTAAAGACGGTGAAGTTGGGTCTGCTGCCTACAACAGATCCTTCAGGCAATGGAGACAAGGGCATTTCAACCTCCCAGCACACCATGCAAGAGACTGGAGAATGGCCAGCCTGGAAGGAAGAAACTTCAAAGGGAGAAGGCAAGCTGAAATTCATTGCATTGCAATTCCTCAATGGGTTCCACCTTATCACTTGTAGACTGAATGGGGACAAAGGATTTTTATCACACTACCTATGCTAATTGATTCTTGGGTGCCAGCAACAAGTAGTTTAAGGTCACTGTTAATGCAATTTTCACTGCTTTTTTCTGCATTTCATTTCCCTCTGACCTCACTGTTTACAGTCCCCCGCCCTCAAAACCAAGCAACCTAGGATAAGATTTCATGCAGCTGATGAAATTTATGCCAGAATAAATTTGTTGCATTGGTCTTTAAGGTGCCACAAAGCTCTTTGTTTTTGCAGCAAGAGGATAACCCAGCTACACCTCGGGAGGCCAGTGGCCCTATTTTCAATCTCTAATATGCTGTAGGGGATGAAATCTCAATATTGTTGCATGCTACCCCAATCTCCGAGCTGTGAGATTCCAGGTGCCTACCCAAGATTCGTGTTTCTTTGGGGGAATAAGGGACAGCAGAGACTGTGGTGTCTTTATGATATATGTTTTATTTACACATATATACAACCTGAGCCTATGATAGAGGGGCTCACAGCATGGACACCCCAAGAGGGTCTTGTTTCTACCACAGCCTTGGATTCAAACAGAAATCAACCGTTCTACTCTGACCCTCTCTCCAGCTTTCTGCCTTTACCAGCCTGCAACCCCCCCCCCCAAGTCACTTCACAGTCCCCAAAAACTCTACTTCAAACACTGGCTTTGTCTTCTAACTAACTCAGAGCTGGAGGAGGGACCCCACCCACTTTGCATCTGGCACAGAGCCATAATAATAATAATAATAATAATAATAATAATAATAATAATAATAATTTATTTGTACCCCACCCATCTGGCCGGGTCTCCCCAGCCACTCTGGGCGGCTTCCAACAAATATCAAAATACATTAAAATATCACAGATTAAAAACTTCCCTAAACAGGGCTGCCTTCAAGAATTTTCTAAAGGTCATGTAGTTGTTTATCGCTTTGACCTCTGATGGGAGGGCATTCCACAGGGCGGGCGCCACTACCGAGAAGGCCCTCTGCCTGGTTCCCTGTAGCTTTGCTTCTTTTGTCTTCTTAGTGGCCCATTACCTTTCCTTAGGTCTCTAAATGGCTCATCTCCCAGGCGATTACCTCATGAGGAAACTAGTCTGGCTTATTTATCTTTTTAACATTTTCTAGGTCCAGGGATTAAGTGTCTGGCACCCACAAGCTCATAACAATATATTTGCACAGCATGAGGGTTTTGTTTTGCTTTCTTGCAGGATATTTCAGTAGGAAAGTTAAGGCTCTGCTCCATTCCTCTCTTGTCGAAAAGCGTGGATAAAAAGACGGCTTAGCACATCAGCCTGCAGAGCTCTCTCTTCCCCCCCCCCCACGCTGCCAGAGTTTCACTTCCTGTGGTTCTCTGTGTATCTTCAAGCCCCATTTTCCCCACCATCTGCCTGGAGCCCATCAAGGCACCCAGGAAGGGGGGGGAGAGAGATACTGTGGTAGTTTAATTGCACTGCCAGTTTATCTAACGATCTTCGCCCGTCAAGTCCCTTGACAGTGGAAAAAATAAATAAACGGAAAAGAAAACATTATAGCCAGGCTACCTTAAACCCAATATCCTCCCTCTCTCTCTCTCTCTCTGCTTCTCAGCCTCTCCCACACGGCTATGTGTGCAGTTCCTGTTGCATGCTCTCCTTTTTTTCCTCTCTCTTTCACAATCTAAGAGCCAGCATGCTGGAACGCCTCAGTTATTTTGAGAAGCAAAACAGCTGTTGAAAGGTTTCTCAACAGCAGCAGCAGCAGCAGCAGCTGCCTCCTGCACCTCTCTGGCCATGGCGCTTCCAGCAGGCCCTGCACATGCTCAGGCCCTGCATCTAGCCCCCCCTGCGGTCCTCATCACTAGGGGCTTGACCCCCCGACTTCTGCCAAGCAAGATCTCCTGCAGGTTCTGACAGGGCTCTGCTTCCAAATCCAGCTGTCAGGTAAGGGAAGGGGGGGGCACCCACTGCAGGGAGCACCCCTTTGCTGGCTTTTTAAGAGGCTGATTTGCTCTGTCTAGGTATGATCCCCAGAACCTCTAGTTAGGTAAAGGGACCCCTGACCATTAGGTCTAGTCGTGACCGACTCTGGGGTTGCGGCGTTCATTTCGCTTTATTGGCCGAGGGAGCCGGCGTACAGCTTCTGGGTCATGTGGCCAGCATGACTAAGTCGCTTCTGGCGAACCAGAGCAGCACATGGAAATGCCGTTTACCTTCCCACCAGAGTGATACCTATTTATTTACTTGCACTTTGACGTGCTTTCGAACTGCTAGGTTGGCAGGAGCTGGGACCGAGCAACGGGAGCTCACCCCGTCGCGGGGATTCAACCGCCAACCTTCTGATTGGCAAGCCCTAGGCTCTGTGGTTTAACCCACAGCGCCACCCGCGTCCCAGTAGTTAAACGCTCCCAAATGGTAGGGCTGGGAAGATGACCCTGCTGGCCAAAGGAGATTAACTGGCTAGGTGGCTCCAAGGTCTGACTTTCTTAAATTCACATAAATCCAGCTAGTAGCCAAGGATCCTTTTACAGTCCTCACTTTAAAAAAATGAACACTGGCCTACCTTTCAGGGCTGTGGCTGTTCTAAGGATTGCTGTGATAAACGGTGCAGGCTTAGCACGCATTGTGGACGCCCAGATTGAATGCAATCCACCAGTCAGGCTGTCAACTTTTCAGCAGGGATCTGTAGCTGTGGTTTTAACCCCAGCATATTGTACACCTGTTAGCAGGTGATACGTATCTCCATTCTGCTGAAAGCTTCGTTAAAAGCTGCACTTCAAGCTGCTCTGAAAGGCAAAAGAACAGGCTGGGGGCTTTTCTTTCTTGGTCAGTTGGCAACTCTACCCTTGGCCCACATATGGCGGCATGCCCAGGGATCTGGTGCACCTCTTCCTTTTACTGGCATTGCAGGAACAGGACAGGCGTGCTTGGACGCCGATCACACATTTGTTGTTGTTCAGTCGTTCAGTCGTGTCCGACTCTTCGTGACCCCATGGACCAGAGCACGCCAGGCACGCCTATCCTTCACTGCCTCTCGCAGTTTGGCCAAACTCATGTTGGTAGCTTCGAGAACACTGTCCAACCATCTCGTCCTCTGTCGTCCCCTTCTCCTTGTGCCCTCAACCTTTCCCAACATCAGGGTCTTTTCTAGGGAGTCTTCTCTTCTCATGAGGTGGCCAAAGTACTGGAGCCTTAACCTCAGGATCTGTCCTTCTAGTGAGCACTCAGGGCTGATTTCTTTAAGAATGGATAGGTTTGATCTTCTTGCAGTCCATGGGACTCTCAAGAGTCTCCTCCAGCACCATAATTCAAAAGCATCAATTCTTCGGCGATCAGCCTTCTTTATGGTCCATCACACATTATGGAAGCCTAATGTATGCATTGGCTTTATGTGAAGAGGAATGTAGGAATCTGTCTTCCGCAGTGTGAGACCATAGGCCCATCTTGCTCAGGATTGCCTATGATGATTGATGGGGGGTGCAGACAGGGGTCTTTCTTTCCCAGCCATCCTGAGGATACACCTAGGACCTCCTGCATGTGAAAAGCAGGCCCTGCACCTGGGCAGATTTTGTTCTAAATTTGGATATCCCATATATTGTCATTTTGGTTTCTTTTTAATGTTCAAAGCGGCTCTCAAAGAAAAGCATTTTAAAAGTCGACAAAATTCCAAAACATTATAAGGGAGTTAAATAAATGCATAAACACACAGAGCATTGTTAAATATTACTGTTACTTTTCCATCCTTTCTTCCTGTGCCTTCAAAGCAGAAGCATGGCGTGCAAACACGTTGAGAGCAAGCCTCACTTAACACAGTAAAGATCAGGGCCCTACCTATAGGTGGAGGGAACAGGCTGCCTCTGTCAGCAGATTTTGGGTGTCATGAAAGGGTAGAAAATGAATTATTAGCATTTGTCTGCCAGGGAAGGGGAAAGATGACTTGTGGGATTGTCTGCTTCAGGTTTCCAAATATTCCAACCAGCCTTGAGGCCTCTTGCACCTTGAATTGGGGAGTCATTTTTTGCTGCTTGGTTTCAGGCAACAAAATGTCTTGAGATGACCCAGGTAAAGGCTCAGATGGTTGCACTATAGGCAGGTGTAGCCTTTCCTGTGGCTTTATCTCCACCCTGGGAAGAGCTACATTTCTTAGTTCCGTTTATTTAGCACACCTTTAGCTGTGAGGGCTCTACAGCTCTTCTGGTTTTATTTATACCTTTTCATATCATATCTCAGCCCAGATCACCTGGTTGGGAGCAAGGGAAGCTGGGAGCAACCCCTCCCACCCCCCACCAAAGCCAGACTGTGCTGTTCAGAAGGAACCTTGAATGCCAGAGCTTGAGATAAAGAAATTAAGCAGGTGACGAGGCTTTTCTCTATTGCTTAATCTCCTGTTGGGAAAGGGAATCACATCTCCCATGTTTCTGTATGGTGAGTGGCTGTCAGAGAAGCACGTATCTGGACGCGGGGTCGCTTTGCATGATTTTTAAGTGCCAAACAATGACTTTCAAAACAGTCTTTGGAATGTTTTAGGAATCTATGTTTGAATCCTTGTTTCATTTTTGGCACATTAATCCCCCGGAGGCATAGAAATTGTGAAAATGTTAGAAGCAGGCTGTTCCATTTTAGCTGAAATATCTGAGTCAAGCTTCTAGCTGAGGGACAGAGGGAAACGGACACAGACACACCAGTTTTGCTTCCTCCTTCTTGGAAACAATGTATTTACCATTTTGTTTTCTTTTTGAAAATACCCTTTGAGTCTTCTTACTTAAGCAAATTTGCAGGAGTTCTGGAGTCAAGCTGAACAGCAACACTGTGGCCTGAACCGCACCCAGACCTTCACCCGAGTAACAAACGTTGTCTGAATTCCATGTAGATACTTGAGTACTACCATCAACAGAGAAATATGCAACAAGGCATGGGACTGGGATGGGTAAAGTGGCTGGATTTGCAAAGCAACAGAGAGGAACCTCTGTCTTTCCTTTCCCTTCCCTTCCCTTTGGCAGACTGCTGTGATGTTGCAGCCCCCTGAAAATAAGACAACACAGCGGCCAACTTTCCTCTTCTTTCCATGCAGGGCTGCTGTGCCTTTTAAGAACAGAAATTTGGCAACCCATGCTTTTCTCATCCGTCTGCCTGCATACCAGGGGAGAGTATCACCTGCTGAATTTCTGCTTGTCACACAACTGTCAGAATAAAACTGGCAATGGGAAGCTCTCCTGTTTCAAACCAATAGTTCTTATCTTGCCTTTCTTTCTCAAGCTGGGAAGGTCCCTTTTTCTGGGTTCTAGCTTACTACTGTCAATCTGTTTTGGTTATTTTACACAACTTCCAGCAAGCACAGTGTGTGCCGACAAGATCATTTCATTCTGCACAGAGTGTAGGCTGGCACCGATCCTGCCAGGCTGACAAGGCTCTTCCAAGATGACCCATTTATTCCTAATTCATCCTGATCAAAAACAGCCTTCCCCAACCAGGTGCTATTCGGATGTTTTTGACTACAACTCCCATCAGCTCCATACCAAAACTTTTGCTCAGTGTGCAAAATCTGTATGTTGGGCAGAAATGCTGAGAATTGTGTCACTGGTCTGAAGCACATCCACTCCTTCTAAATGCTGTTCTGACTCACCTGCATCCGTCATATCTGTCTGCTCCTCCTATAGGTTCCGCTGGAAGACCTTTTCTCTTCTACAGTCAGGTCCACAGGACTTTCGGGAGCAAAACAGACACGTTTGCTGTCTGCGCCCAGCCTCTCCCTGCCATGGAGTTTGCGGAGTTGATCAAGACCACCAAGGTGGACCATGTGGTGCTGTCACGTCCAGGACTCCCGTCCGTCAAAGGGACACTTTGCATCACCAGTCACCACCTCCTCCTATCTTCCCAGCCAGGGGGAAGCGGGGAACAGGGCCAGATTGAGCTGTGGCTTCTTATTCGCAATGTGGACGCCATTGAGAAAAGGTGACTGTCTCTCCCACATCATACCTCCCCTGACCCCAGCCCCAGCATCACTCGACCTGTTAAGAATCACTGAGGCTCCATATGCATGAAATCAAAATGCTGTTGCTTTGCTCCCCGGTTTGTGAACTAACCAAACTAAGCCTTACAGAACCTGAGCAAATCAGAACCCCTTCTATTCCCCCACACCAAGAACAACTTGCAAAGGAGCTGCAGCCTTTAAGAGAAGCATTGCTGAGCCTAAACCTGAGCCCAGATCGAGGTCTTGCAAAGTGACCTCAGTGCAAAACATTAGCAAATGATGCAAAGCTCTGGGGAGGGCTGTAGCTCAGTGGCAGGACATCTGCTTGGCGTGCAGAAGGTCCCAGGTTCAGTTCCCAAAGGACATCTTCAGGCAGGGCTGGGAAAGACTCCCTGCCTGAAACCCTGCTGCCAACCAGTGTAGACAATACTGAGTTAGACGTACCAATGGTCTGACTCGGTGGAAGGCTGCTTTTTATATTCCTATGTTGTTCCTATCGTGCCCACCTCAGGCTAGTGTCCTGGTTCATGAAAAGTCACAGACCAGTAGAAGCATAGAACTGTATAGTTGTAAGGGACCACAGGGGTCATCTAGTCCAACACCCCCACCCCCACCCCGCAATGCAGGACTATTTTTCCCAACGTGGGACTTGAACCCCAAACCCTGAGATTAAGAGTCTCATGCTGCACCAACTGAGCTATCCTTTTGTGCTTAGCAGTATTATCAGAAGAAAGTGCTTTAGGAACATGGGGAATAAAATCTCCCTCTTCTATAATACTGAATTACCCCTTTCCTCTGCTCCAAGGTCCAGTTGCCACCTTTTACCCTGGCTGTGCTCCGGTGCTCTTTTAACAGCAGCCTAATATGTGGACACTGAGCATGTGCTGTTTGAACCAAGCGCTGGCAAAGAGCCTCGCCTCCCTAATATCTTCATCTCAGGCTGCTGTAAAAGGCAGAAGAGCAGGGCTGGGAGAGAAAAGTTGGTAACCCTGCTAGGATGGCATTGATGCTGGGCCATCTACCTTGCCAAATGACCCCCAAATCAGCCCCACAGTTGGCTTCTTGTCAGATGAGGATCAAACCAGCAACCGCCGCCCAGACCACCAACCTCTTGCATGCACCTGTGGCACACGATGCTAACCTCTCCTCTTTCCTTCCTGTGACTCCCCAGTGTTCAGAATCTCAGTTGGTATCAAAGCGCCCGGACTAACGGCTCCCCCCCAGAAACCAGGTTCGCCTTTTAACTCCATTTCAAGCTGCAAGGCATGGCCGCAGCTTAGAGGCTTAGTGTTTGTCTGCTCCTCAGCTTGCGCTGCTTGCCAAACTGGTGTGGGGCCTGAAGCAGTCCTGGGCCCCACATTTCCAGAAGACCCACCTCATGCCTGGAAGATGCCTGCCATTATTTTCTTGAACCCTGTTTGTACAGGGAGAAACACGTGCAAGCTACCCTGCCTTTGATTTCTGCACCTACAGCGGGGGGGGGGGGTAGATTTGCAAGTGGGTGGGAGCCCAGGAAGGCATAATCTGAAGCGGAACTCCCCAGGGCTCAGCCCCAGGACATGCGGAGGATTCACGATGTGTCTATGAGCATGTGCAGTGTGCCCATCCCTCACCCCTAAGTATCCACTGCCCCACCCGTTCCCACCACCTGAGTTACTTAATGCTGATTTTATTTATTTAAAAAAATATTTTATTTATGTTACTGTTTTGGGCGGGCAGGTGTGGAGGACTCCCTGGTCCTGAATGGGGTAACTGTGCCCGTGAAGGACCAGGTGCGCAGCCTGGGAGTCATTTTGGACTCTTAGCTGCCCATGGAGGGGCAAGTCAATTCTGTGTCCAGGGCAGCTGTTTTCCAGCTCCATCTGGTACGCAGGCTGAGACCCTACCTGCCCGCAGACTGTCTCGCCAGAGTGGTGCATGCTCCGGTTATCTCCTGCTTGGACTACTGCAATGCGCTCTACGTGGGGCTACCTTTGAAGGTGACCTGGAAACTGCAACTAATCCAGAATGCGGCAGCTAGACTGGTGACTGGGAGTGGCCGCTGAGACCATATAACACCGGTCCTAAAAGACCTACATTGGCTCCCAGTATGTTTCCGAGCACAATTCGAAGTGCTTCTGCTGACCCTTAAAGCCCTAAATGGCCTCGGCGCAGTATACCTGAAGGAGTGTCTCCACCCCTGTCGTTCTGCCCGGACAATGAGGTCCAGCTCCGAGGGCCTTCTGGTGGTTCCCACACTGTGAGAAGTGAGGTTACAGGGAACCAGGCAGAGGGCCTTCTCGGTAGTGGCGCCCACCCTGTGGAACACCCTTCCATCAGATGTCAAGGAAATAAACTATCTGACTTTTAGAAGACATCTGAAGGCAGCTGCCTAGAGTGGCTGAGGAAACCCAGCCAGATGGGCGGGGTATAAATAAATGATATTATTATTATTATTATTATTATTATTATTATTATTATTATTATTATAACACTGATTTTAACATTGTATTTTAAATTGCTGTAACCTACCGTGGGACCCTGTGGTGAAGGGTGGCCAGGAACTTGTAGTACTAGTAGTAGTAGTAGTAATAATAATAATAATAATAATAATAATAATAATGAAGGCTACCTCAATTAGAGGAGAATCCTTCCATCTGCAAACAGCATAGGAGGTTGCCTTATCCTGAGTCATACAGCTGCTCCATTTAGTTCAGTATTGTTTAGGGCAGCCCACATGGCACCCTCCAGTTGCTGTTGGATTAATGCAGATTCAAAAAGACATTTCTGCTCTTTGAGCCAGCTCTCCCCTCTCTGCTTTGCTTTCTGTCGCTCCCAGCAGGCTGCTCATGTGACTTCCTGCCCATCTCAAACCCAGAGTGTGAGGCTGATTGGGATTGTGGCTACAGGCCTCCACACCCACCATGCTCATTGCTGCTGCCTCTTCTGCTGCAGAGAAGCTCACTGGGGGGTGGGGGGTGGGGAGTGTCTCTGGATCTTCCCCTGTCCCTATTTACTACCCTTTTATTTCATTTCCCCCTGCAGGCTTGCAAACGCTTCAGGCACCATCACGCTCAAATGCAAAGACTTGAAAATTCTGCAGCTGGAGATCCCTGGGATGGAGGAGTGTCTTAACATTGCCAGCTCCATTGAGGTGAACAACATGCCCACCCCATGTAGCTTTATCTGAACTCGGATGTAGATAAATGCCCTCTGAACATGCGTGGAGTGCCTGTCATTGCCACAGCCAGCCCACAAATTCCTTGAGAAAAGGTGGCAGGCACCCCCTCTAATGGTAGATTAAATTACCTTAGCCTTTGAGGGAAGGAAAAGCACTTTGTGGTAGCTCAAAATGACAACCAGAGAGCAGGATGAGTAACTGAGGTTCCCCTTCTCTCCCTAAAATCATAACAGGAAGGCAAAAACGTAACTTAAATTCCTGGTTCTATTTTTAAAAAATCTCTGAGTTTGGAGGGTTCAGGTTGAACCTGTGAGTGTCAATACCTGAATCTAGACTGCTACCGGTATGGTGGCCCGCAGCCAGGATTCCTGACCTGGAGTTGCTAGCTTGAATGGCCTACTCTCTCAATGAGCCGAAGGGGGCAGGAGACCTATCCCCTCCAGAAAAGCAGATATCGATGGTGCATGATTGTGTATGCATGATGTACACCAGCCTTCTTCAACCAGGTGCTCTCCAGATGTTTTGGACTACAACTTCCATCGACCCCTGATAACACAGTGACTGTGTCTGTAGCCAGAAATCTCTGGAAATGCTGACTTGGGCTGACCTGTCATTCAAAACATCTGCAGGGCCCTAGGCGCGCGTGCGTGCACACACACACACACACACACACACACACACACACACAGGCCCAGTGCACATGTCACTGTAAACCATAGTTAATGGTTAGTCATGCATGCACTAAACTGGGCTGTTGTGCACTGCCCCAGTCACACTTAGGAGAAACAAATTATCCCTGGCTTAGCGTAGTTTCAGTCCCAAAGTATAACTAGTAATCCAAGAACAAACCATTTCACTGTCAAATAGCTCTTACCACTTATAAGCTCTTACCACTTCTTGTAATTTGGATCCATTGTTTCAGATCCTTCCCTCTGGAGCAGCAGAAAACAAGCTTGCTCCATCTTCCATGGGACAGCCCTTCAGATATTTGAAGATACCGTATTTTTCGTGCATAACACCCCCCCCCCC
This sequence comes from Darevskia mixta, assembly GCA_034641385.1. Classification (NCBI taxonomy): domain Eukaryota; kingdom Metazoa; phylum Chordata; class Lepidosauria; order Squamata; family Lacertidae; genus Darevskia; species Darevskia mixta. The sequence goes on along the minus strand of JAWWNH010000033.1, from coordinate 2,457,583 downwards.
CGTGTATAACACAAACCCCTATTATGGGGGACTCAAAATTAAGAAAATGGGGGGGGGGTTGACCAGAATTTTTGAGCTTTTGGGGGGGGTTGCTCGGAGTTGTTGCAGTTTTTTGGGGGGGTGTCCACACTTGTTTAACTTGGGGGGGGGGAGATTGCCGGAAATCACTTACCATAATTACTGGCGCAGACAGGAAGCCAACGGTCGCCTCCTGGTTGCCGCTAGCAGCAGCAAATCATCCTCACGATTGGCGCACCAGCAGCCAATCAACAGCAGCCTTTGACGCAGCCAACAAACAGCCATGGCTACAACCAACTGCCCATCACCCCTCAGCACTACCCATGTATAAGATGACCCCAAAATTTTAACATGGTTTTGGGGTAAAAAAAAACCTAGTCTTATACACGGAAAAATACAGTATTTGACAACCTCTCAGTTGTCTCTTCTCCAGGCTAAACATACCCAACTCCCACAGATTAGGGATCAGCAACTGCTTGCCCTCTGCCCAAAATCCAGCCTCATGAACAATGCATGGAGCCAACCCAAATGGGAAAAGAGAAACCAAGGCAATGGGATTTGGCTGAAGGCTATTCTGCCCAGGGTTGGGAGAAGTGACTTGACCCCACCATTCTCTGTCTCCTTTATCAGCCTGGGTCTCTGGTGAGGCCAGTTGCCGACCAGCATGCAGCTGCAACTATCTTCTACACTCACACACCCCAAAGGAAGCAAAAACTAATGGAGTGCTGCAGTATTGCCAGTCAACACAAATTACCCATCTTTACAACAGCAACTTTTATTTATTGCATTTCTTCCAAGGACCTCAGGGCAGCCTACGTTGCTTTCCCCAGCCCACAGCCCTATTTATTCCCAGAACATATGAGAAGTTCCAGGTCACTGACTCACGGCCACGCGTCAGAGTTGGAACCCAGGTCCAGTCTGATGCTGTGACCACAACGGACCCCATTGATAGGAAAGGGGGGAACTTGCACCTCCCAGCCACATACCCTTGCCTTGCGCACACTGGCCTTAGAAGCACCCAGAAGTGACTGGGGGGGGTGTCGCAAGACTGGCTGCAGGAGGGGCTGGCCTGGCTTGCATCCCGCAGGCAGCACAGGAAGGCTCTCTGGCAAGGGCTGCTGCTGGCCTGTTTATTTGTTCATCGCTAACCTGCTAGCACAGGCAGCCTCTGTTCGCCTCGGGATTTCCTTGTTGGAAGGCAAACAATACGGAGAGGTGGAAAAGCGTGAAAAAGAACGAAGTTATTTTTCCACATCAGGCACCATTAACCCTTCCAGAGGGATGTCCCTGAGCAGCAAGGCAGCGATGGCAGGAACGGTCATCACTTCCCCAGGATCCAGTTCTGAGAAGCCAGAGCTGCGCATGCAGTACAATTCAGAATGTCATGTGGGATGCACTCAAGGCCACAAATACTGCCTTGACTGCCCAACGGCATATAGTTGTGTGGCTGGGCAATGCAAAACACTAACGCCCAAAAACACACCCTATTATTATTATTATTATTATTATTATTATTATTATTATTATTTTGCAGTATCTCCCTCTCTGGCTTCTGAGATGCTTGCCCATATGGTCCCAAGCATCTCTTTGCAGCCATAAGGACTAGAAACTCTTTTTTTAAAGAGTAAAAGCTAACACCCTGATGCATCAGCCCAGCCTTGCTCTATCGTTAACAGCACCGAACAGAAAAAGGGTGGGGAAATAGCCTGCAAGATAAGGAGGGGGTGCTTTGGTGCAGGAGAACACACACATCCATCTGACAATTTTACCTGCACAGACTCCTGGCTGCTGCAACTCATGAGGTTCAGGGCTCTCAAATTATTATTATTTCTAAAATTTATATACAGCTTGATTGTTTAGAAACCCTCAAAGCGGTTTACAAAAATAATTCTAAACACTGGAGATGTTTTAAGTCTGTGCCGCTCCCTCTTCCCCATGGTTGGCAGAGCCAGAACCCCTTAAGCAGGTTGTTTAGGTAAGGGGGGGCTGCGGGTTCAAGAAGACACAATTGGTCTCGGCCAGCCTTCACTAACTCGGTGCCATCTACATGTTTTGGACTACAACTCCCATGAGCCTCATGCTGGCTGGGGCCGATGGGAGCTGCAATCTGAAACATCTGGAGGCCCCCAGACTAGGTGTGGGGAAAGTTCCTGGGGATGATCCACCGCCCTTGTTCTCTCGCAGGCCCTCTCCTCCGTGGAGTCGGTGATGATGACGTACCCCTTCTTCTACAGACCCCAGAACATGAAGCTGGAAGACGGGTGGGGGCTGCACTGCCTTGAGGAATTCTACCAGCAAATAGCTGCAGATGTGAGTCACGAGGGTCTGCGGTTTTGCAGAGGCAGAGAAAAGCAGGGGTGACGGCTGGGGGGGGGGAACTTTCCTCACCTCCATGTCCAAAGGAGCAGCACCCCTTCACTCCCTGCCAGCCTTGCAGTTAGTGTGGACCACAAGCCATATTGCCCAGAGCAGAGCAGGAGTCTGCCGTAGAAGAGAAGCCACTCCACCACCATGTGCATGCGCGCACACACACACACTATTCACCCTGGCACCCATCAAATTGTCTCCTCTTCCCCTAGGGCAGGGCAAGCAAACCCACCAGATAGCCAACTATTGACCCTGAACTGCCTCGTCCCCATATCCCATAAAGGGTGGGGTGGTGGGACATTTAGTCCCTGGAGGGGACACCCAACTGCATGACAGCATCAAAAGAAACAGTATTCTACTTGCCACTGGACTTGACAATTTCCAGATAAAATTTCCTCTTTTTTTTCTTTTCAAATTTCATTTTCATTTTACACTTGAAAAAATAACATTTCAAATAAAAGAAATACACAATTAATGTTGACTCCCCTTCAATTTTATTACTTTCTTTTCCATTACTTAATTCTAATTTCTCCCTATAGCTTATTTTCTACTTGACACTGGCCTTGACAATTTCCAAAAAAACTTCCATTTCAAAAAATGACCAACTATATAGAATCTACCTTAAAAATTGTATATAATCATTTATTTTATCTACATATGATTAAACCCCTGATTAAATGTAACTTCTTCTTTTTTAAGGCTGCTATTATAACAAGGGGTCCTCCAACTTAACACCCCTGATCCTTTCCTTTGGCCTGAAGTTTCCTTGCAGTTTAAAGAAAACTGCACCACACACACACACACACACACACACACACACACACACACACACACACACCAACCTGCTTCTGACTGAAGAAGAGCAGTTCCAGACCTCTGCCTTGCAGGCTACGAGAAACAATCTGACATTGACCCACTTCCCAGACAGGTGCCTGGAGGCTCAGCTACGTCAATGAGGATTTTGGGGCCTGCTCCAGCTACCCGCCCGTTGTCGTCGTGCCCACCAAAGTGGAGGAGGGAGCCCTGAGAGAGAGTGCCCGCTTCCGTCACGGGGGACGGTTCCCCATCCTCAGCTATTACCATAAAAAGAATGGGACCGTGAGTCCACCTTCATTTCCAGCGTCTCTTTCCTGCACCCGTCTTCCCACAGACAACACACTCCTAGTCTCCTGTGTTATTCTGCGGTGGCGAGTGGTGGTGGCGGAGCTTCAGAAAACAAGCTTGCCTGTTTTGTCTGAAGCTGAACAAGTTATGCAAAAAAAAAAAAAGCATGTCACTTATTTGGTAAATTAGTAAGCTGCCCTTGGGAGCAAGAATTAGGCAAGAAATGGTGCAATTTGAACTTGCATAGTTGATGCACAGTTATTATCTGTCGTGCAGTTACATTAGGAATCTCCCTTGCCATGAGCCAGACCACTGGTCCATCTAGTGAAAATAGTCCACTGCTCAATTATGGTCAGGGAAAGAACACAGGAAGGGAGCCTGATGCAAAGTCTAGCCAGCCCAACAGCTCTCTGGGGTTTCAGATAGGGGTGCCCTTTCCCAGCCCCATCAGAGGACTGAACCTGAACCTTCTGCATGAAAGCAAAGAGACTATCCTCTTAAAAAAGGTACTGTGGCATTTGAAAAGCTTCAGAAAAGGGCAACCCAAATGATCAAGGAGGGGATGGAGAGCCTGCCCTGTGGAGAAAGGTTGCAGCAGGTGGGACTTTTCAGTAAGAGGCAACATGATAGGAATTTATATAATTCTGCATGGTATGGAGAAAGTGGGAAGAGAAAAACTCCCCCCCCCCCTCTCATAACACTAGAACATGCGAAGTTGAATGTAAGAAGATTCAGGACAGATCAAAGAAACTCCTTCAAGCAGCTATGGAGCTATGGAACTCACTCCCCCAGGAAGCAGTAAGGGCCAACTTGGCTGGACAAATTCATGGAGGTCATGGCTATTAATGGCTACTAGCCGTCATGGCTACGCTCTGCCTCCACAGCCAGAGGCAGAAATGCTTCTAAATACCAGTTCCTGGAAACAGCAGAAGGGGAGAGAGCGCTCTTGTGGTTGGGTCCTGCTTGTGGGTTTCTCGTTGGGGCACCTGGTCAGTCACTGTGAGAACAGGATGCCAGGCTAGATGGGCCAACGGGCTGCTCTTCTGCACTTTACTACTGAGCTAGAGCCACCCCTGTTGCAAAGGATATTATTATCATTATTATTACTTCATGAAATTTATACACCGCTTGATTGTGAAAGCAAAACAAAACTCAGAGTTGTTTACAAAAAATAAAATAAAATCATCAATGAGAAAAATTAACAGCAATAATTTAAGACTTCCAGAAAGCTAAAACAGCAACAGACTAAAAACAGATGAGAAAGGATTGATTCCCTTGGCCCCTATGGCAGCGTTCCTGCGGGGAATTGCAACGACCACCGCAGGGCAAGAGAGAAGAAGAAGAAGAAGAGTTTGGATTTGATATCCCGCTTTATCACTACCCGAAGGAGTCTCAAAGCGGCTAACATTCTCCTTTCCCTTCCTCCCCCACAACAAACATTCTGTGAGGTGAGTGGGGCTGAGAGACTTCAGAGAAGTGTGACTAGCCCAAGGTCACCCAGCAGCTGCATGTGGAGGAGCGGGGAATCGAACCTGGTTCACCAGATTACGAGTCCACTGCTCTTAACCACTACACCACACTGGCTCTCTCTGTGGCAGAAAAGAATGCCACTGAAGCCCCCTCGCCCTCCATCTGCCCATCCTTTTCCTTTTCCTTTGGCAGGTGATGCTCCGCAGCAGCCAACCGCTGGTGGGGCCCAACCGGAAGCGCTGCCAGAAGGATGAACTGCTGCTTCACGCCGTGCTGGCAGGGGGGGACCGCGGCTTCGTCCTGGAGACCAGGTCAGCGCAGGCAGCCAAGCAGGCAAGGATGCTGGGGGGAGGCACAGAGCACCGGAGCGCCTATCCTGGTTGGAAGAGATTTCACCGGCCTCTGGAGAGGTGAGCATGCGGAAATGAAATGGGGCAGCAGTTAACCAGAGCTCAACCGTCTAGCTCAGTGGGTGGCTTTGGGCTGGTGACTGTCTCTCTCAGCCTAACCTACCTCCCAGGGTGGTTGTGAGGATAAAACAGGGAAGGGGGGAACCACATTTGTATAAACTCCCTGCAGGAAAGGTGGGGTATGAATGTGAGAAATAAAATAATGAGCAGGGCAAGCCAGGGCACAAACGGAATGAAAAACTGATTTTAAAAGAAAAGTCAATTTTAAAAGAAAAAGTCCAAGAGAAGGAAAGAGATGGATGTTCTTCTTAAAGCGCAAAGGAGGATAAGCAGAGCCAGGTGTGGTCTGTGCTTATGTGGCTCTGTCTACTTTGCAGGCATCACTTGGTTTACAGGTAATTTCTTCTGCTGAGATAGTACAGGAAATACCACTCTGATGGGATCAAATTACATTTCTCCACATCCCAGACTAATTTCTTTTTGATTCTTTCAGATCAACAATTTTAAAAATACAATTTCAACAGTACCTACCCCCTCAAAGCTCCATCTATAACCAAACAAGTTAATGCCTCAAATTCACAAAAAAAAAACAACAACAACTGATTGCAATTTGCTCCAATTCAGCAGTAGAGCACAGGTTTTCCTGGGGAAAGTGCAGGGACAAAAAACAACAATACTCAGACATGGAGCTTTAAAAACACAGCAAAAATGGAATTAGGGATGAGCAGAGGCATCTATCCTCCGACTGTAGAAGGAGAATGTAGCTTTCATGGCTAGTAGCCACTGAAAGGCTTATCCTCCCCATTTTGACCTCTCTCTCTCTTTGCTCCTTCCCTGCCAACCCCCCCCCCTGCAGGGGGCGTCCCCTCCAAGAGAGCTTCATCAAGCTGGTGGAGGCTTGCAACGACCCATCCCACAACATGGACCGCTGGCTGAGCAAGCTTGAAGCCTCCAAATGGCTGTACCACGTCAAGGAAGCCCTGAGCACCGCCTGCCTTGCAGCCCAGTGCATGGACAGGTACTGGTGCAGGCATGGAGACCCAGACACCTCCCTCTCTCCCATCCTCTGCAGCAGGCTAGGGCGACAGGGGCTCAGGTGAACTCTGCAGAGGCAGGCGGGGAATAGGCTAGAAAGGGGGATTAGAAAGGAGGGGTGAGAAGACAGTAGGAAAAGTCCCTCGAGCAGGACCACATTTCTGTTGGGCTGGGCAGGGTGGTGCCAAGCTACTGGGGCATTCTGTGGCTTGCTTACAGGGAGGAGGCCTGCGTCCTGGTGCACGGAGCCGAAGGGACGGACACGACCTTGCTGGTGACAGCCCTTGCCCAGGTCATCCTGGATCCCAACTGCAGGACACTCGCCGGGTTCCAGGGGCTGCTGGAACGGGAGTGGATACAGGTACCTGCGCTGGGTGGGCTCAGTCTGAAGGGTGCCCTGCATCATCAGATCCTATGGGATTATCCTCAGTGCACCCTTTATCTCTGGCTTTACATACTGACTCGTTATAAACCAGCCTTTTCCACAGAGGATAAGGCTGCCATTAGCTCCTAATTGTGAAGGCTATACGGTAGCCTTGAGCAGATCTTTCTATATGGTGGATCTTTGCCAGGTCAGTCTACAACTCCCATCAGCCCCAGAGAACATGGCTGTATGATGCTGGGGTTGATGGGAACTGGGCCGTGTTAGCAGGGCCTGATGGGAGTTGTAGTCTAAAATTATCTGGAGTCCACCAGATTGGTGAAGGCTGTTAAAAGCCATTCAAGCAAGCCTGTGTGCTAGAGGTATGTGTGGCCATCACAAACATGTACAGTCATGTGTGCACGTGATTGTGCATGCACACAGGAGGCCATAAAGACTAGCAGCGCCCTTTTTATGTTCCCACCTGCCCACTGCTCCTTGCTCCTCCTCTCCTCCCAGGCTGGGCATCCGTTCTGCCTCCGCTGCGCCCATTCAGCCTACTCCCACGTCCGTCTCAAGCATGAGGCGCCCACCTTCCTCCTCTTCCTTGACTGCGTCTGGCAACTGGGGCGCCAGTTTCCCTTATCACTGGAGTTCAACGAGGGCTTCCTCTTGGCGCTCTTCGAGCACAGCTATGCGTCTCCCTACGGCACCTTCCTCTGCAACAACGAGAAAGAAAGGTGAGGCAAAAGTTGGGAGAGCGATCCTGAGACTAGAGGCAAAGAGGCTGGGCAGCGGGGCGGGCATCCAAGCAGCTTGACCAGGTCTTCAAAATGTCATCCAATGATTTGAACTGGGTCTTTGCGCTTTCATAGGCAGCTGCCCTATACAGAGTCAGATCACTGGCTCATCTAACTCAGTCCTCTCCACACCAGAGGTGGAGAACTGGATCCTGCCAGCCAATCAGATCCTTAAATCTCCACCAACACGACAGTGGACAGGATCCCAGTGATTGTCAGGGCTTCAAACCATAGAGCTGGGAGCGGATAGCTGGTTTCCTGTGCCCTGGGCTTTGCTGGCCTGCAAGCCCCTTTGGCCCAGCGGCATCCTTATTTTTATAGGGGCAGGTGGGCAAGGCTTGTGTGCTGGTCCCGAGGGGTATTCAATAGGTGAAGTCTAGTCCAGTCCGATAAAGCCGAGGTTAAACAGTCCGGGTCAGAAGCCAGCCAAAGTCAGTTCAAACCAGAAGTCACGAAGCCGAAGACACGAAGCTGAGGTCAGGAAGCCGAGGTCAGGAAGCCGAAGTAACAAAGCTGAGGTCAGGAACACAGGAACCAGGAACAGGAACTGGGCAGCAACAATGTTGCTCCTGCAACTTGGGGCTGGGGCTGGCCGGCTTTTATCTGCCCCGAGGCATAGGGCGGCTCCGATCCTCAGGTGACTCGCCTCTCCTGGCTTGGAGGCGAGCACTCCTCCTGCGGGAACTTAGTTCCCTTCGCCTCTCTGCCCTGAGCCTCTGCAGCTCAGGAGAAGCTGGAGGGTTACCGGACCCAGAGGCAACCTCAGCTTCCCCTTACAGGGCAGGGAGTGGAGCACCTGCAGGCAATGAGTCATCCCTCCCATCCGGAGCCAGGGAGCCAGATCAAACACAGCCGATGCCTGCACCTGAGGATCTAGCACAGGTGAGTCCCCTTCAGACTCAGGCCCCAGCCCTGGCTCTGCTGGTTCTGGAGGCAGGGTATCCTGTGCAGGCTGGGATCCCTCAGGTTCAGCGTCTGAGTCTGAATCCCAGGCCATCACAGCTTGGTTGAAATGGCCACACAGGCCAAATGGGGAGGCCTGGCAGGCCTACTCTGACTGGCAGCAGCTTGCCACGGTTTCAGGCAGGGGTCTTGCCCAGCTGTGCCTTGAGATGCCATCGACTGAACAGGGGACCCTCTACATGCAAAGTAGACCTTCTGCCACTAAGCTATGGCCCCGCACTGCCAGAAGGTATACAGGTGTCCTGCTCCTGAACTGCGATTCTTCCAATCTAATGGCAGTCAAGGCAAGGAGAGAAATTGATGGCAACAGCTCAAGTGTTCACAGCAAGCTCACATAATCAAAAAGCCCATGGGACATTCCAATGCAACTCTTGCATTGTTACTGGCTCTTATAAATTACAGCGCCACATGGTGGAGGTGAAGAGCAGGAAAGGCAGCACTTCTGCACCATGGCAGGTGCTCCTAAAAAGAATTAGCCCCATGCAGGTTGAGTGATTATATAAATCCAGACACACACAAACACAAATGCAGAGGCTGGTGCCCCTCCTTGCATTGTTCCCCAACCCCACCTACACCTCTGCCAACCACTCCAGCCCATCCTCACACAGCTCCTCTGTGTCCCGCCACCCCGGCTTTATTCAAACCTCTGCTGTTGTTTAAAACCACCATTTTTAAACCTGCCTATTCTTTTGCTCCCCTCTCCCATCCTGGCCGCATGCAAAACAAGGTTTGTAGTGTGGCACTACAAATCCTCTAATGGAGACTGTGTGGTGACAGCCTTACATTTTTATGTGTATAGGAGAGAGAGAGAGACAAAGAGAAAATACACACACAATCTAATTTCACAGGGAAATGTCACCATCAGGTGAGAAATTGCCACTGTGCTTTCATGGTTACTCGTTTGTACGGATGCAACCCCCATGTGGTGAAACAGAGATGCAGCCACAAGATGGGAGGGGCACCCAAAAGCTACAAGTACAAAACAGTCTACGCACATCTGATTGCAGTTGCTCACACCAGACCTCTCTATTGTCAAGATCTACATTGTAGATCTCAGGATAGGATTGGGGAACTCGCGGCCCTCTTTCATTCTCAATCACGGGCCACATTGGCTGTTGGTGGGAACCACAAGGTCTCCCTCCTTGCCCTAACAGGAGTGCTCAAGTTTCTGGTTCAGACCCTCCCAGCGAGCCAGACCCCTCCCTCCAGGGTTCCCCTCCTACCCCCAAACTGCAGGGTAGTTCAACAGTATTGTATTATATTTTTAAGCACTTCTCCACATTCTAGCATAGCCTTTACCAACCAGGTTTCTTCCAAAGGTTGGTGAAGACTGTTCTAGCTCAGACCTACCCCGCAAGAGGGACTAAAATGTCACCATCTCCCCCTGCAGGAAGCTCTGTGAAGTGAAGGAGAAGACGCACTCACTCTGGCCCTGGCTGAACAGCAAAGGGGAGGAGTTCCTGAATCCGCTCTATGCACACAACCCCTTGGTTATCTGGCCATCGGTGGAGCCGCAGAGTTTGCTGCTCTGGCAAGGTAGGATAGATAAGCCCATTCTCTCTCAAAATAGGGACATCAACTTGCTTTATTTGGACTCTGTGGTCTTTAGCCAAACCCAAGCCCATATCAGGACAGAATTATGAGAGGAATTCAATATAGCACTAAAACAAATGTTTCATCAGCACAAGCGTTTCTGGTGACATGATGGAACAACCTCCTCTCTCCTTCCCCCAACTTGCTTTGGAGCATGGAGGGAGTAGGGGAAGGCCCATTGCACTAGCAGGAACCCAAGCATTGGTTCCCGCAAGTGGAATTGCTTGATTTTAGAAGCTCCAATGTGTCAGTGCTGGCAAATTTTCAGTCTTCTGGAGGACTTGAAACTTTATTTTTTTTAAAAAAACAACATTTTTTGTGGACAACTTTGTATTGCTAATTTCCATTACAAACATTTAAAAACGGGGGGGGGGGGGTTCCTTTTAAAGAAACTTTAATTAACTTTAGCAATTTCTCTTATACATTGGGGCTTCAAAGAACATTTCATTTTAGTCCTTTGCAATTGTGGTGCAATCAAATTGTCAGTTTAACCTTTTATTGCATATACATTTCACTGACTGATTAGGATTATGCTACAACATGCCCATTTGGGATATCCAAATACCTTTCCTATTCCTTCAGCTGCAGCATTTTACTCAATATTCCTCTTCCAGACTATTACTGTTATGGCAATACTGCTACCATCCCAATCACAGCAAGAACCCAGAGTCGAAGGGGAGTAGAAGAGGAAATATCTTTAATTACTACTTTTTCAACCTGCTGTATATGGGGATATAGATATTAAATCTAACGATTTCCTACAGGCTTATTCCTCCGCTGGGTCCGCCCATCCCACAATCTAGATGACGCATGGGGAGAAATTCAGAAAATAGTGAAGTCCACACAGGAAGACTGAGTGGGATGGCACCAAAGCAGACTGCAGTACAAGCCATTTCAAAAGCAGAAACCAAAGAACTGGGTAGGAAAAGATCAGCCGCAGCCTGGTTTCTGCTGTACTAGAAACCAGCAAGCACAGAGCCATCAAGGAGAGTAAATGGTGCTGGTCACTAACCGTGTTGTGAACCTAGCCCTTGTATGTGTGCGAGAGAGATTTGTAAATAGAATTTCCCCACTGGATACAGAGCTGGTCACTAAAGTATGACAATTAAAAGACACTTCATGTTGGACTACACAAGTTGCCAGATATTTGTGTGGTCCAATTATCCAGGCTTCTCATCAAGGAAATAATCCTGTGCTTAGAGTAAGTTTGGCAAGTAGGCAAAGAGTTTGGTGGGGTTTCCTCCAGAATATAAGCTTAATAACTAAAACTACAAAGTTTCCCCCAGAATCGCAACTTAGTTGAATATGTCCTTCTACAGAATCAGGCCATGAGTCAGACCGCCCAGCCGAGGGCCATCTCCCCTAGCTTTCCCTTCCAAGTGGTTTTCCAGACTCGTTATTCCCTTCTGCCCTAAGGATCACAGCCATGCTGGTTGAGGCTAATGAGAGTTGTGAGTCCAAAACATCAGTTTGGGGAAAGCTTGATCTACTCAAACTGGGAGCAAGTCTCCAGCAGAGCAAGAGCGTCCCTCACCTTTCTGCCAAGGGCCCTTTTTTTTACCAGGAAATGCCATGGGAAATTGAACCTTGGCCCTTCTGCATGCAAGGTATTTGCTGGGCCACTTGGTCCAACAAGAGAATAACAGCATTTGTGCCTTTTATTCTGGTTTTTGGACACCTGAGATGTGTCTTTTTAGTACCTGCCCTATTCTTCTGATTGTAAGGCCTGCTGGCTCAGGCCAATGGCCCATCTAGTGCCATTTCCAACTCCTGTTCAGAAGTATTGCTGCCTCCAGCTGTGGCTGGTAGCCATTGACAGCCCTCTCCTCCATGATTGTAAGTTGGTCTGACTGATTTTAATATTCTGTTTTTATACGGTTGTAACTTGCTGCGGGACCTTGTGGTGAAGGATGGGTAAGAAATCCAGCCAGTACCATTACTACTACTACAAATGCCCTGGGAGTTATGTACACCTTTGAGAAAGGAAGGAAAATTCTGCAGCGAGGCCACCCAAAAATCTTGAGGCTAAATTTTAAGGCCCATGTAAACTATTCCGCTTCAACAAATCTGCATAAAAATGACCAAGTGTTAAAAGAGTAACAAAGACATAAACAGCTAAGAAATTCAAACAAACTCCTACTGTAGCTGGAAACAAGAGTGAGGATTTATTATTTCCTTCTGTATAACTTTTATAAATATGCCAAGCATGGCAGGAAGCAGCTGTTCCCCGGAACAGACAAGAAGCTGGACATTCTCGCGTTTCCCCAGAACACAGCAGCAGTTATAGTGCACTGTTCTCTGCTTCAGTCTGTGCATCTCCACTAAACCTCCTTAGGAACAAGCAGGGATTGCAGAGATCCAGAAGGCAACTGTAGAAAGGGGAGGAGGAAGGGGCTGGTTCAAACTTCAATCTCAAATTCAAAGTACTGGGGATCAAAATAATGGATGCGAACATAGCCGTCCTCTCCACCGCTGCTGTAACTGAAAGCAGAAACAAAGCGGAAACGAAGTTATAGATTCAATTCCAGGAGTTCCAGATTTCACTCTGGTGAGATGCACACCCGCTTAGAACACAGGGAGATGGACACCCTTACCTCTTTCCGTCAGGGTGGAAAGCGACACTGTTAATAGGGCCGAAGTGGCCCTTGACTCTCCCAAATTCTTCCTCAACGCCCAGGTGGAAGAACCTAGAACCACGAAGGAAAAGGCAGTGAGATACAAGCAACAGAGCCCAGATTTTGATGATGAGAATAGCTTCAATATACCTCACTAAAGAGGTAACCATTGCCTACTGGTTGCTTGGGGAATTGACTGCATCACCACCATCACCCCTTTGCAGGAATAGGAGAAGCCAAAATTTGCTCACCTGGCCTCAAACTTGCCAATCCTGGTGGAAGTGGTTGTCACATCCATGGCCTCCTGTCCACCACCCAACACCACCTGCCAAAGAGGGAATGGGGGGTGGGGGTGGGGAGAGAACACCTCAGTCACACACTCCTTTGTAATGTATCAATGGGCCAAGGACTCCAAGGCACAATACATGATGTCTTTGCTTTCTACCACACAGCAAAACATACTGACCAAGGATAGCCTAACTTCTGTCTACAGTCTGGTAACCTCTAGATTACATTACTGCAATGCATTGTACATGGGGCTGCTTTTGAAGGTGCTTCAGAAATTGCAGCTAGTGCTATAGAGTCTTGTGTGTCTTAGGACCTCAAGGACCACCTCTCCCCATATGAGCTGACCCAGACCTTGCAATCATCATCTGAGGCCCTTCTCCATGGGGCTCCAAAGCGGGAGGTCTGAAGGGTGGCAACATGCAAGAGGCCTTTTTCAGTGCTGGCTTGTGGAATGCCCCCCACCCCACCCGGGGTATCTTGCCTGGCACAATCATTACATACCATCAGGCACCAGAGGCAAAACATGTCTCTTCCACCAGGCCTTTGGCTTTTAATTATCTGTGGGTGGGGTATTTCAAAAATATGCCTTTTTTAAAAATATGAATGTGTTTTTCAGAGTTTTTTCCTGTTCTGTTTAATTCTGGTTTTAATGTATGTGTTATTTATTGTTGTAAGTCGCTGTGGGTAACTTTTGTTGTTTTTTTTAAAGCGACCAATAAGTTTAATAATAAATAAATACTTAACTACATAAATAAATAATATCCTGATGTTCCAGTGCCCACCTGAATTCTAGGAACTCTCCCAGCAACCAGACAACAGGGATGATAATCAATACTCTAAACTCTGGCCCACCTGAGTGTGTCCAAGGGCTGGAGAAATGGGGAAGCCTAGCCAATGCTCCCTGATTGCTCTTTCACTCTTGAGTCTTGCCCCTCCATCTCTCAGTGTATTGTCACATCACACCTACCCAATCCTACTGAAGCCAGGTGGAGCTGGCAAAGGAGGCAATGCACAACCAACAGCATATATTCCAAAGGTAACAGAGTCTAGCATCTCTGTCTCACATGCAGAAGATCCTCCACAAGCCTCTGGGGCTCTATGAATGTCTAAGCTATGAGGACGGGTAGGGATGCCCCAGGACAAGGGAAAGGTGCCCCATCTGGCCCACCAACATACATGATCAAAGATGGGAGAGAGGGCTGCGGAGTTCACTGGCCGCTCTGTCCGGAACGTCTTCAGGTGGTCAAGCGTCGTGCAGTCAAACAGCTGCAGAGGAAGAAGTGAATTGGCAGGAGCCTTCTTAGCACAAACAGGCACAAGCATCTCTTAAAGGCACAAAGCATCAGAGTCCTGGGAAAGGTCCCAGTCGCCCGCCCTGGGAATGCCACAGCATCATGTCTAACCAGCCAAGCACACAAAGCAGACTTCTCAGCCACTGCAGAGACCACCTAATGGCAACAGCAGCAGGTAGCCCATTGCGGTGGCTGCAGCAAGCACAAAACAGACCTCAGAAGTCAAAGAGGGCTTCTTCTGCTTGATGGTGCATTATGGCCTGCACTGATTTATTATACTGTTTTAAGCAATCTTCAGTCAGCCCAGCTGACACAGGAGCCCCAGGCTGTGCCACCAATTCCAAACCAGGAGACTAATATTTGGTGCAAGTAGCTCTTGTGCCATATCAAACTAAGAGCCTGGGGCAGCTGGATCAGGCCAATGGCGCATCTAGTTCAGTATTCTTTTCTCATAGTGGCCACCCAGATGCCCAAATGGGAAGCCCGCAAGCAGTAACCAGGCACAAGAGTACTCCCTCCACTTGTGATTCTCAGCAACTGGGAGTCAGAGGTGTACTGCCTTCAACAGTGGAAATGGGACGTATTCATAAAAGCCTTCTCTTCCAGCACTTCCTAGTGTGCTAAAACATGGATGGGGAGTATGGGAAGCTTCCTTTTGGGGTGAACATTTTACCTCTCAGTGGCTACTAATGGGTTTTGCACCAATCCCAAATTCCACACTTAAAGAGGGCAAATCAGGGAAAGATGCAGGACGCACCTTGGCAGTGTTATCCTTGGAGGCAGTGATGAACATGGTTATATCTCGAGAGGTCTGAATGTCATTGATCTGTTTGGTGTGCTCCTTGACGTTCAGGAGGACCTCTCCTGACTAAGAAAGGAAAGAGAGGTGAAGGAAACTGAGCGCCTCCAGACCAATGGAGGCAGAAACCACATCTTTCTCAAGTCCTGAATAAAACACCCCATCCCAAACAGCTGACACGCATTAAAAAAAGAGAGACAAACAATGCAGAACATTAAACTTAAAAACAACTCATCCAAGTTCCTCTTTTTCTTTTCTTTTTAAGAGTCAGGGGAAAATAAACATAATTCAACAAGACTGCAAAGCACATTGGAGAAAAAAGAATCCTCATCTAAGTGGCTGGATGTGGTTTGTCATTTGATTATCAGCTGCAGTTCACAGTTCCAACCCACACTAACCTTTGCACTGAACTGGTTCAACTCCCCGTTCTCATGTCCTGCAATGATGTATTCCCCAAGGGGACCCCAAACAGCGCTGGTGATTTTGGATTCACTACAGGGGATCTTCATGTAAGGCTCATTGTCCTCTGTAGACAAAGCAGAACAGGGTGAGATTCAGAGATGCCAAAGGGCAGGGGAGGCAGCCACCCATCCCAACCCTGAGCCCTCCACCTAGTGGCCTCACCAATCTGGCTGGAGTCACGGAGGTCAAAGAAGCTCACAAAACACTGGTAGCCCATTTGTTTGTCTGTGGAAAACATGATGATGTTCCCTCCAAAGTCAAAGCCGCAGGTACGCACGGCTGAGTTGGTCTTCACCAGAGCAAGCTGCTTCCCTAAGGCAAAAGACATCACACATAAAACCAGCTTGAAGCAAGGTGTGCAAATCTCTGCATACCAGGTCTGTCAGCTCTGACCAGCTCTCCAAGGCCTCAGGCATAGGAGTAGTAGGGTGGTTGGGGACAGAGAGCTTTCCCAGCTCTGCTACCAGAGGCTTTTCAACCAGGGATGCCAAGGGCTGGATTCTGGTATCTTACTGATGCAAAACCAGTGAGCTGCAGCCCACCTCTTATCGTCAGATAAGTGCCTGCCAAGCTTAAGAGTTCAATCCCACACGTTTGCCCAGAGGCAAGACCAAATGAGTTCCAGTGGGGCCTTCTCCCAAGTCAGCCTCATGTTGATAGGTTTTTAATCCAGCCTTCCCCAACCTGGCACCCATCAGATGTTCTGGACTACAACTCCCATCAGCCTCAACCATCTTCCACCCTGCACAGTGCTCCCATCACTCCACAAAAGCTTTAGTTTGAGGTTCTACCTGTCTCACAGTCCCAGAGCCGGCAGCTGTTGTCTGCAGAGCCTGTCAGCACGTGCCTCGTGTCCCCTATAGGAGCAGTCAAGGAACCCCAACACAATTATGTACAACTTACAGAAGGAGGTGGATATGATTTACTGCACAGCTTCAAGTATCCATACCAAATGAATTCCAAAACATTACTCATCCAACTGCACAAGCCTTTTGCTGTCAGGTGTCTGGGGCAAAACCTCAACATCTTTCATATGAATCTAAGCATCCAGGAAGTTTATTTTAACCAATCTATATTCTTTAAAAAGTAGGTGTTCTGTAGGGTTATTCTTACCATCTGCTAATATGTTCAAAGTCATATTTGTATTTGTACTAAATCATTAGCCTCTTAGTCAAATTCATGCATCTGATGAATTAGGTTATTGTCTGTGAAAGTCAAGCACTACGACCCTTGTCTCTTTGATGGTACAGGCAGCTACTCTACTAGAATCCCCAAATTAGTGGTCAAAAATAACTTTAATGTAAGGCCCAGCCACTACTCCAGGAGTAGCCAATGTAGTACCCATGTTACTGGACTCAGCTCCCATCAGCCCCAGCCAGAATGGCCAATCAATGGTCAGGGATATGGGGAGCTGGGAATACAGAAATATCCAGAGGACACCATATTGGCTATGCCTCCACTACTCTCTGAAATGCTCACTCCAACTGCAAAGTCTCTCAATAATATCTCAACTTAATACTTGAAAAAGGGTCTCAAATACACTGATTTCTAAAACCAAAGGATACAGTCAGCATCCACACACCAGACTGCGCCAGTATGTCCGCTGTATGTGCCGAGTCTCTCCCCGTTGACAGAGTACCAAACATTAACAATCTGATAAAAGAAGAATAATCATATTATGAAAATGCACCCAAAACAGAAAGACAAGAACAAAATTACCATCCTCTAGTCTACCTGATTTTGGACAATTTATTGACTACTTAATGGCTTGTGAGAAGCAAACAAGTTTGCACTGAGTTTTGATGAGAGGGAAGTACTGGGAGAACTGTTTATATGGTTACAGTAACTACAAAAATCAGCAATACATTTGCCTTCAAAAGGACAAGAAAAAATAATATGCTAAATATGCAACAATGTATACTTTTTAAAGGCAGCAAGAAGATGCAACTGTGAGAAAGGTGTAGAAAAGAACAGTTCGAGGAAAACATACCGGATCTTTGGCTACTGTGAATAACAAGTCTCCTTCCCTGTTATATTTGATCTGCGTAATTGATCTCTCGTGCCCTTGCAACAATATGGGTTTCTGTGAAGAAATGTACTATTAAATCACATATTCTTTATTCTTTATTACCCACCCTTCAACCTAACATCTCAAGGTGGGTTACAACATTAAAGAACTTTAAAACAACTTTAAAATAATAAAAATCAGGTGGTTCCTCAGCTTAGTTGCTGAGCTGAACATTAGTTACTAAAACCACAAATAACTACAATTTATTTAGACTCCACGCACAGGGTCTGCAATAGGACCCTTCAGATATAGGAATGAAGCTCTCGAATAAGGCCATTTCGGTAAGGCAAGCCAAGGGGGTGAGAGCGGGGAGGGAAGGGGGAAATTGTCATTTCAACAGCATCGCAAGGCGCTCGCTCTCCTGCCTCTCTGCCGTGTAGAGGAAATAGTTCGGCCATTACTACTTTTTAAACCTAACGAGCAAGGCCAAGGGGTGGGATATCAGAGGAAGGGGGTGTCGGCGTTTGTGGGTTGGGGGGAAGAATACAAACAGGACAAGGAGGCAGTCTGGATTTGGGGTGTGGCGGCTTCCGAAAGCGTCGTGCGCGCACACGGACACGCGTCCCGTTTCTGCGCGGGGCTCGAAAGAAACAAGCATGAAAACAACCCGCAGTGCGGCCTATACAGGCCTACAGGTAAAGCGCACAGGCAGCGAAACAACGCCCGGGTCAATTAAGAAACCTAATTCGAGAAATCCGGAGGGCGGCGGGGGAGAAAGGGAGTCTTACCATGGCTGCGGTGAAGAGACGCCACCGGGAACAGCAACGGCGCCACGAGCGAAAAAGGCAGAGGATCCACTTCCGGCATCAAACAGGAAGGAAAAGCCCGGCAGCGTAATAATAGAGATAGGAAAAGGAGAGAGAGGTGCATCCAAAGCTTGGTTTCCGTTTGAGGATTCCCCGTATGCGGGGAGGGTGCGTACGCAAGAAGATCACAAACACACACATGTAGAAAGCGAACAAAGATCCCAGTCTCGTTTTATCTATGTGGTGAGAAGAATAACAGTCCGTTTTAGGGCTCTCTCCTCTATGGTTTCCCCCCTCACGCGCACGCGCGCTCCTTCTCTAGAAGGTCGGAAATATAGATACAGTTCCCTAGACTCGTCACAAGCGCCTGAGCCACTTGGGAGGGCGGGGACCACAGAGCTAGGAAGAGAGAGCGACGCCCCGCCTTCCGCCAAAGAGATTGTCAATGGCCGACTTCCGTTTTGTACCGGAAAATCAGGCTGCGCGTCTCTCTAGGCTCTTGCTCGACTGTGGTCGGGTCTGTCGCCATGGTGTCGCCGGGTGAGGAAGTTATTTCCGGTGCCACAAAAATAAGGGCCGGGTGGGGGGGACGGTGACCAGGAAACGAGGCCCTCTTAACCGGGAGGGAGGGAGGGAAGGGATTCCTTTTGAGTAACGCGCACGACCTTGCTCTGGTCTTTGTTCGATTTATTTGCAGGCCGCCGTTGTGCCCCCAGCCGTAGCCTGCATGGCCAATCAGGAAGGTCACCACAGGCTCGCCCTACCTGCTTTGAAACTGATTTTGAAATCACTTCCGTCATCAAAGGGTTATTATTTACAAAGGCTGGGAGAAAAGTTTGAGGCGGGGAGGGGGAAGTGTATGCGATTTGTTACCAGAAAACGAGGCGTCCACACTAAGTTCAGCATCAGTTTCTCTTTTTCTCTCCCCTCCCCTGCTCTCAAGTGGAGATGGGGAACCTGCAACCCTCCAGACTCCCAATTCCCATCAGCGCCAGCCAGCATGGTTGATGGTCTGGAGTGATCAGTTCAGGGACATCTGGAGGACCACAGGTTCACCACCTTTGATGTAGGGCTTCCCATCATCTCATATATTGATGCTGTAGTTTATGCTGCTGGTAGTCTTACGGGTGTGGGGGCTCTGGTATCATGCAAAATGGTGTTGGTGCTGGGTAACTATTGGACGCTGAACCATTAATCATTCCCTAACTCATGCATTGAAAATTCTTCAAAACAATTCTTAGACTGCAGGGATTAGAGCACTGTGTTGTTACAGGTGAAGTTGCTGCTTTGGTCTTGGTGGCAGTTCTTTGGGGAGGAACCAATCCATTTTTGAAAAGAGGAACTGAGGGTCTGGAGCGAGTGAAGAGAGAGAGCAGAACTCTACAGCTGCTGGCAGAAATTAAATTCCTTTGCCTCAATTACAAGGTATTGTTGCACACCACCCCAATCTCTAAGTGGTGTGAGATTCCTGGGTGTCCAGGTGCTTACCCAGGGTTCGTGTTTCCTTTTGGAAATGAGGCACAGCGGAGACTCTGGTGTCTATGTTGTATGGTCTCTTTACACGTATATACAACCTGAGCCTGTGATGGAGGGGTTTACAGCATTGACAGCCCAAGAGCTACAGCTACAGCCTTGGACTCAAGCAGCTTGGATTCAAGCAGAAATAAAATGTACTTATGTATTCATGAGATTTGTATGTTGCCTTTCATAAAATTGTATCCTAAGGCAATTCAAGGTACAATTTAAAACACAGTACAATAAACTACAGTAAATGGATGTATTGTAAAATATATGGCGGTTCAAAAGATTACTAAAACATTGCAATCATAAAACAGCAGAGTAGAGAAATTTACTAGCAACACAATGTTTAAAACATCAGATCTTTAAATGCCTGAGAGTAAAAATGTTTTAACCTGGTACAGAAGACAGGAGTGCCTGGCGTGCTCTGGTCCATGGGGTCACGAAGAGTTGGACACTACTAAACAACTAAACAACAACAACAACCTGGTACATAAGATAGTAAAGAAGACATGAAGCAAGGAGGGTGCTTCACAGCTGAGGCACCACAGATGAAAAAGCTAACTGTTGTTGCCACCTGTCCGGTCTCTGATGTGGGGGAACACTGCAGAGAACTACTGGGTAGGATGCTACTTGCTTTTGGAGGTGACATGAGAGTAGGTGGTTCTTAGGATGCCTAGATCCTAAGCTGTAAAGCACTTTAAAGGCTGAAACTAGCACCTTGCATTGGGCTGATAAGGAACTGGTAGCCAGTGAAGAATTTTCAGAATTGATATACCGGTACTTTGTTCCCAGTGACCCATTCCAGTTAAAATCGTGTTTGCCATATTTTGAATCAGTTGTAGCTATTAACAAAAATAGCCCCAATTACAAGACATTACAGTAGTCCAGTGTTCTTCAATCTTGGTTCCCCAGAAGTTAGACTACAACTCCCATCATCCCTCACAATTTGTGAAGTTGGCTGGGGAACCATGTATGAAGAACACTGCAATAGCCTGAAATGGGTTATTAGCAGCTAAGGTCTTTTCAGGATCTCATTGTAGCTCATTGTCATTTCAAATCCAGTAATCCTGGAGATCTGATCATGCTGTTATTTTTCATTTTTGCAGTACGTGGTGCCATTTGTGCTCAACCAATGTGGCTCTTTTGTCTACTATCTTACTTTAGCATCTACAGGTTGGTCCTTAATTACTGTTTCAAGAGGATGTGAGTGATATTTGGGGAAGAGATGCAGACACTTCAAGTCTTGATTACTGTTTTATGGCCCAGTTTCAAATAGAACATACTGCAAGTGGGGGGGGGGTGCCATTTTTGACTGCTCCCGTGTAAAAATGCTAACAAACCTGCAGAGAGCGAGCCAACTCAACAAGAAGTGAGCTTGCTTAGAACCTGCCCAATTTTTTGTTTGTTTACTGACAGGATGCTTTTCACGAGGGGAGCATTCAAAAACAACATCCCCCCCCACCTGAAGTATCATTCACTCCGTTACCTGCACATTCTACCACTTCATTCTGTGTAGACAGAGCTAGAGTCACTGTAGCTTTTCTGTGTTTATTGTGGGATTGGGGCTTTTTGCAGCATCCACATGGCATTTCTGGTACAAACACCAGCCCATATTTTTCCTGCATAAACCTGGATTTACACTTTTTAATAGAAAATCTGGTAAGTTAAAAAACCCTAAAACGTGCTGCTATATTAAGGGACTGCACTATCATAGGTCAGTCTGGAAGTATCTTCCCTGCAGACACTTTCCTGCTTGAGGATGGATTGTTCCCATCACAGAGCCATTTCATATTTGTTTGATTAGATAAGATGCTTCAATGGTAACCATTTCCCTCTTCCATTTCAGACCTGACCTTGGCTGTACCTCTTTGTAACTCTCTGGCTCTGATGTTCACATTAGTAACGGGGAAGGTTCTTGGAGAAGACATTGGTGGTGCAAGTAGGTCTCTTTTCCTGAGCAGATGCCAACCCTGTCAGCTCCAGCTGTGCCCTTCTTACAACTGTGCCCTTCTTCATAGAGAGCTAACAGGATTTGCATATATAAGAAAGCCATATGCACCTCTCTTCCATGAGCAAGTTACATTGAAGTGGATAGCAACAGTGAGCACTTTCAGAGCTTTTGCTTATTTTTCCAATTTTTTCCTTTAGGGGCAGCACTGGGAATGCTACTGACAGCTTTGGGAGTTGCACTCTGCATAGCTGGGTCTGTACATGAGACGTCATGAGAACAGTCTTGGAAGAAGGGCAGAATCTGTGGAAGGCAACAGTTCTCCATGCTAATGCTGGCTCTGCTCATAGGACACACACACACACAGCATCTTTGGAGGCACCCAGTGGACTCTGCACAAGCTTAGAGCTGTCAAGGCCTGAAGGGAAAGCATTGTCTTCCTTAACCTCTAGCCCCACTGGTTGGCGGTGGGCCCTGGGTGGCGTAACTTGGCATTGAGATGCTCCTGCCAGCCTGTCCACAGCAGAACCCTTGAGAGTTCTGGGGGTGCCTTCACATTAGTGGTGCAATAAGGAGCATTTTCAACTTGGGCAGGGTTTGTTCAAAGTGCTTGAGAGCAATTTTCTGCAAAGGTGAACTAAAAGTGCAGGCATTCCTGCTAGTGCACACACAGAGCTGTGAGGCAGGACAGTGGAGGAAGACAGTAGAAGTGTTGAACTGTAAAGCCCCAAACAGCATCATCTGAAGGACTGCTTAGGCCTATGTGAAGTTGCCTAAGCACTGAAATTGGCTTTGGCAGCCCTGCTCTCTGGCCCATAATTAGTTAAGATCAGAAGGGCATACAGAAAGATTAGGCTGGAGAATAATATGTTGGGAAAGTCTGGTCTAGGCTAATGCCTAGAATTTTTCTGTGGATTTACTCTTATTTTAATTGTTTCTTAATCATAGTATAAGCCACCATAGAAAGTTGTTACCTGGACAGGTAATGTGTAAATGATTGTAAACAAATTTTTAAAAATTCTGCATTTGAGTATGTGCAGAGTGGCTTTTCCTTGCCACTGTGCAACCACAGCTCCCCACCCACCCCAAACTACTGGAATGATAGGGCAGGCTGCTAGGCCATCTTGAGCTCCAGCCTAAAGAAAAATAAATGAAATAAACCCCAATGACTCTGGGCAAAGCATAAATCTTGTGTTGGCTGCATTTGCAGTTTCATGTATGGACAAACTTTACCCTCTTCTTCGGAAGCTCCCTGGTGTTTTCAATGAACTCCAGAAAGAGTAATTAGTTGTACACAAGTGGGGCTTGCAACAGAGTGTTGCAGTGGTTTTTTAAAAAAATAATTAAATTTTCTTGGTTTACGTAAGTACGTGCATTGTTTCTTTTTTCTGGTTGTAAAGTCTTTTCTACCAATTGGTTATGTTTGATATGAGACATTTGTGTTGTATACAGTATAAGGCCAGGGAAGAAACAGGGAGAGGAGGGGTGGGGGCGAGTTGCAATGTTGAGTGCAAGACACTCCGCCATCTTTTATCCACTCAGTTTCCCATCAGCAGCACCCCTCCCCCCAAATCCGTATTCTGTGGCCACTGAACATGTCTAGTCTTCATTTTTCTATTTTTTTAAAAAATCTACTTCTGGAAACATTAGCACTAACCCATCCTCCAAGCCTTCAGAAACCCATCCCATGTGTGTAGATTGCTACATTAGCAGTATATATAAAAGGACAATGTACAGAAGAACAAGAAAGCAAAGATTTAAGAACTGCTGAAGACACATGTCTCCATTTCACCTTTATTCCACAGAGTATGGTGGTTTGCATGTAGCGACATCACTGCCTTAGTATCACTCAAGGAATAAATAGTTTGTGTAAAACGTTATCATAGCGGAGGACTGTAAAGGTGCAATTTCTCTCGTGTGACTGCTGTGTAATTTTTCCATATAGGGAGGTTCACAAAAATGGCTCCTTATGTGAAAATGTGGCAATAAAATATTGTATGCAAACTTAAGTAGCACAAAAATGAAGGTAAAATCAGCCCTCACTAACAAACGCTCATCATCCTTGGGTCAAAAAAGTTGGATGAGAACTAGGGATTCAATGACGGAAAGAAAGTTGCATTCTTGAAGGGAATATTAACAAGGTCCGGGGAGAAAGAAAAATCCCTGTACTTTAAAACCTACTTTTATATATACTATACAGTGGGAAACTGGAGAGAGATTGCCTGGCTCACCTCTTCAGCTGTCTCACTGAGAAGGAAAGAGACCCAGGGGCATTATCAAATTGAAAGCAAAAATGGTTATGGTCTGAACAAGAATTGAGAAAAATTATTATGTTAAGACAGGACTTACCAGTCTGACTCGCACTAGAAGAATGTCTTCTATCCCCCATAAAAGCCCCTCAGCCCCCTTCCACAATGAACCCTGCTCTAAGAGACACACCCACAACAGGCAAAGCTGTGACATGAAAAATCAGAAGAGAATCTTCACTTGCTTTCACAAGCATGAAAGCTGGGACCATGCAGAGTAGCCAGCTCCAGGGAACCACAAGCCCTTCCCTGCAGTCATGGTGGGAGCTGCTCCCCCAATGCTTTCTTCCCCCTGGTGGCCGGTAAGAGCAGCTACATCTGTTTCTGTGTGACTGGGAAACATAGGCTGGAGACCTCCAAGTCGGCAGTCACTCTGGGCTCCCCAACTTCTGTTTCAGGATCAAATACTATGAAGAAGGGAGGGTGGGAGAAAAGGGAGAAATAAGGAAATGAGTTGTTGATGAAGTCTTGTCCTTTGTACAGCACCTAGTGCACTGTTGGTTCTGAAATGAGTATTAAACACTAATAAGCACCAGCATACAATGTACCCCCTTTAGACTCCAATGGATACTGCCTCTGACAATTTTAGCTATTCTGTGGCTGAGCACCCACCCACTGAATTTAAAAGAACCAAAAGCTGAAGAATCATCCCAGACCCACTAGCTCTTTTCTCAAGGGTGGGAGGGTGCTATAGGAATCATCTTACAAAGGTGTGAACAAGAAGTCACAGCTCCGCACCTCAGCACCTGCTCTCCTAGCATCTCTTCCCCATGCACAGAAGGCACCCCATGGCTCCTTGAGGACCAGCTCTTACATTCTTACGGCTGGCGATTGCTTGTTGCAGCCACAGCAGCTCCATGGCCAGGTGCTTTCGGTAGCGCTGGAGGTCAGGCACAGCTTGGGGCATCTCTGGTACTTTTTGGAAATGAAGCTCTGCACAACAAAAGGTCAAGAAACCACTCTTAGTCTGCCTCCCCCTTGCCTTTCCCCTCCTGTTGGCTCCTCTTCCCTGCCCCCCCCCCCCGCTATCAGGTAAGTTTACTGGGGCAGGGACCTGCCTTTTTAGCATAAGCAAAAAGCACCATGTTGGATGATGATGCTGAAGAACAGAGAAAAACAGTAACTACTGCAAAGCAAAGGAAGACAGTGGGTGGGAGCTTGGAGTCTCAAATTGTTCCACATGCCTTACCTTGGCTCAACCTTGGAGACTCCATGTCGAGGATCATGCTGCTCCATTCGGACGACATGCTGTTGTGGTGCTTGCCTTCCTCACTCTCTCCTGGCAGGCTGCAGGCATTCCCAGGGGACCTGCCCATAAGACGCTCCTCCTCAGCCTCAGTTTCCATCACCACCTCAGCTGAAAGGCTGCTTGGAAGCTGCATCTTGCAATCAGGGTCTTTTTCGGAGAGTAGCTCTTCTTGACAACAAAGCGCTTCCTCCTTTTCATGCAACTTGTTCTTGTTGGCTCCTGGCTCTTGGACACTTAATTCCCTGGCTTTTAATGGTTTCTGGACAGACTATATTTAAGACAGAGGAAGAAGAGCACCAATTTCAGTACAAGGCTGCAACGGTAAGTAGCACCCTCACATTTACTGAAGCCAGTTCTCATTTTCCTCTTCTCTTTCCTTCTGGTGCAATTAAAAGCCAGTGAAATTATAAGCACTGCCAGCTTCTACCAAGAGCAGAAAGAACCAGCAACCGTACCTTTGGAAGAAACACTGGTACTGGCATGGAATGCCTGTTCCACTTAAGCCAATCCAGATCCCCTTCAATCTCCTTGACGATGCTCTCATATTCCCCCTTTAAGCTTTGAAATCTCTTCCTTACCAGGTAACCCCTGACATGAGCCTAGGAAGAAAATGAATCATAAAAAAATAACAATCACAAATTAGGAAGGAATTAGAGGCCATGAGCCTGGATATAACACAGGCCAGTCTTCTAAGGTTGCCATGACTCCCCCCACTTCCTGGTCTTGTGCCTTTAAAAAGCAGCCCAACAAGCAGGAATTATATAGTGAGGCTTTTTCTATCTCCATCTTTGCCAGGCTGCTGTGGAAGACACAGGAGAAAGGCCAGTGAGGAAGTTAGAAGTCCTAGTATCCTCTGTTCCTGACCCCAATCGCAAGAGAAGAGATGCTGGAGGCAGGAAAGGAAAGAAAGAGGGGCAAAAGGCCTATGTATGTGTGCGTATTTATATATTACATGCTACCACCACCACTTTTGAGAACTTTTCCCTATGGGGGCATTCTTTAACAGAAGCCACCTTTTCCATTTAAAAACAGCAGCAGCACAAAATGCTTTAAGCAGAGCAGTTTATTTGCTTCAAGGGAATCACTGAGGAAAGGGGTGGGATAGGTGAAATGTGTATTTACGCAAAGCAGGCCATGTTGGGAAGGGAGAGTAATGGCTCAGCGGTAGAGCATCTGCTTTGCATGCAGGAGCTCCCAGTTTTGCATGCAGAAGCTCCTCTCGCCTGCTTTGCACCCACATCAAGCCTCCCGCCCTCCCAGGGCTGCTGCCCCTTTTCAGGGTCCCCAGGGGGATGAGGCCACGATAGGAAGCCAAACCATGAGGACTAGCACCCCTAGGTCCGCCTTGAGTGGAAGGTCCACCATGCCAACCGATGCGACCCACTATCCTGTTTCCAGCACCTGCAGCGTCACCACCACCTTCCTCCTCCTTCTCAGCACCAGCTCCTGCTGCTCTTCCTCGCTCTCCGTCATCTTCTTCGGCTTTGGCTGCCCAGGCAACCGCGCTTCCCGATGACGTCTCCGACGCGCGACAAGCGAGACCACATGTCCTTCTTATTCTTGCAGTTCCCACGGGCTGTCACGAGGTGGCGCTGCCCAGGAGCGCTCTTTGTTCTCTAGGCTGCCCACGTTGCAAAGGGAATGTGTTTCTCTCCGATTCCTTAGAGCTGGGCTTCAGCCGGTTTGCCGCTTCCTCTCATCTGGCCTCCCCAACACTGGCCAAATCTTCTGGGTCCTGTAACTGACTGCTTTTCTCCAGGTGCACCGAAGATGGCTTGTCCCACCGCTCCCTTCCCACCCCCCACCCCCCGCGGAAACCCGCTCTTTAGCTCTGAATCAGAGCAAACATTACCTGGGGTTTCCCTGGATTGCTCCCTTTGCTCCAATTCAGCGCTAAAGAGCAGGTTTTCTTGGGGAAAGCAGCGGGGCAAATGGAAAAACGCTTGGACTGGCCCTTTTTCTAGCCACGGAACAAGTGTGGACAAGCCCTGAGGATTGGAAACATCCCCCAGCCAGTAATAGGCCTGCTACTACTCTTCTCTTGCTCACATTACTTTTCCTTCTTTCAAACCATTCATGCAATTAAAAGGCAAGGTTAGCTATTAACTCTAGAATACTTTATAAGCTTCATGTCTTTACTTTTAAAGCTCTTGTGATAGTCTTCCTATCACTTGGCCTTGGTGTCCCCACTATAGGCCTAGTGTCACTCTGTTCATTCTTCTGTTTCTGTGCTTATTCATCCCATGGTTTCTTGTGCTTTATTATAGTCTTTTTTTCTCTTCCATATGCTTGGAATGCTATTCTGGAACACTTGCAGGCTGCCCCTCACACTGTATGGTTAAATCTGTGTTACATAAGAACATAAGATGAGCCTGTTGGATCTTTATGCCCTATCTAGTCCAGCATTCTATTCTCAGTGACCAACCAGGTGCCTGGGGGAAACCAGCAAACAGGATTCGAGCACTGTCACCTCCTGTGGCTTCCAGGAGCTGGTATTCAGAAGTATTGCTACCTCCAGCTGTGGGTAAAGCATGGCCATCATGGCTTGCAGCCATATTCATGGAGGTTTTTTGGAGAAGATTCTTCACCCAGATCCAAACATCTATACATACTCCCCCCCCACACACACACACGAGAAAGCCAACCAATTGCATAGAAAAATATTTTTATTTTAAATTAAAATGTTAAAAAGTTATGCATAAAGAGTTTTGAGTATTTTCATCTACTGTGTAAGGAACTGTCCATGAGTGAGGCAGATTTCTTAAGACATGCTTCTCTGCCTGTCCTGGGGCAGTTGAAAAAGAGACTGGGCAGTTTACCTAGTGCTCCCCACTGGGACATACTAAGAAGAGGAGGACCTAGGCAGAGGCTGATGTAGTCCAAGGCAGCAGGAAGGCACTAGGGTTGGAGAAAGTATATGCCTGCTTCTGAAGGGAGACTGAAAATGTTTGTCCACATTGCAAAGAAAACCAACTGCTTCCAAAATAGTTTAGCTCCATCCAATGAAAACCGTCGCTTGATCTGTAAGAACTCTTGGGTGGCTGTAGCATCTTAGCCCATTGGCAGGAGAAGCTATAGCAGCCAAGCCAAATTTCATTTGCCACAAGCCTGCCCAGTTAGCCGTGGCCTGGCTTTAGAGGGTAAAAAATGAACTGAACCCATAGTTGATGTTTGTGGTACAATATGCAGGGGGATGCAGGGGGGCGTAGGGGCAGGAAAGAAAGGTGTGTTGATCACCTTTGGTTTCACTTGACAAACACTCACTACAGTATTGTCAGAGCAACTGCTGCCAGACCATCCCAGTGAGCAAGGTGTCCTGAGCCACAGAGCAGCTGCCTGAAGCAGGCAGGAGGAGGAGTGCAAATGGGTGGCGTTAGGCACTGCTAGTCACACATCAATATGGTTCTCTGGATGTGGCTGAGATGGGGAAGGCCACAGGCTGTGAAGCAGAGAGGTATTCTCCCCCCCCCCCAAAAAAAGGTACAGATTCAGCTAAGAGGTCAATAGTGATAAGCCAAGAGAGAGAAGCTGCAGCAGTGCAGCTCATTCAGTCCTTAGTAGAGATTGCGGAGGGAGTGTTGGGAGTATGTGAGGATGGGATGGCAGAGCCTGCCAACTCTATGGCTCCACTTCCAGGTGTGTGGTGCTTACTGTCCAGTGACCCAGGTACAGGCACCGTCTGCTTCAGCCTCTCAATTTCTGCCTGCAAAGGAAGGAACAAACAAAAGTGAGCCATGCACAGCTCCCAAAATCCAAGCACAGGAACAGCAAGACATTGTGCAGCCTGTGGCAGCGGAGCAAAATGGCTGCTCTTCCCCCAGTCACGGCACGAGGGCTGGTCAAGTTTATTTCGACACTCAAGTCAGAAAACCCCACAATTACCTCTTCCTGGATGTAACCCACCCCCCACCAATAAATTAAACAACAGTTTTCAGCCTTTCATGACCTCCAAAATCTGCAGCCTGAGGCAGCTGCCCCATTGTAACTTTGCTTGGCTTTGGCTATGTATCCCAACAGCAATTCTTTCTCCCTCCAAAGCCATTTCCTACCTGTAAGGCGGCCCGCTTGGTCTGCTCACGTCCCATCACCAACTTCAGATCCTCCATGTCTTTCCTGCAAGAGGAAGGAGAGACATGAATTTTGGAGGAAATTAATAAAAAACAGAGGACCAGCTGTCCTCCACCCCACTGTTGTGGGAGAATCCTCAAGAAATGCACAAACACACACTAACAAGTTAGCTACAGCCAGCCTTCCCCAGCCTGGTGTTGTGAACGACGGCTCCCATCAGCCCCAGC
Organism: Darevskia mixta; assembly: GCA_034641385.1. Classification (NCBI taxonomy): domain Eukaryota; kingdom Metazoa; phylum Chordata; class Lepidosauria; order Squamata; family Lacertidae; genus Darevskia; species Darevskia mixta. The sequence continues at coordinate 2,427,873 of JAWWNH010000033.1, read as the reverse complement.
CAGCACAGCTGCATGATGCTAAGGCTGATGGGAGTACAGTTGTGCACGCTGGGGCTGATAGGAGTTGGAGTTCAAGACAGCTGAAAAGCACCAGGAAGGCTTCTTTCAGGAAGGCCCTAAACAGATGGACAATGGCACAACCAGGCCGAATGCATGACTTGTGACATTGCTTTGTGCTTGTCCACTGGTGTGGGCAGGAGATGCTTTTCCAGAGCTTCTGGGATCTCTGCCTGGATGAGAAGAGGACCCTGCCCACCGCTGGCCCACCTCACCGATGTTGTGCACACATCAGGTCCATCACGGTCCTCAGAGACTGGAGCTCTGCCTTGAGATCATCCAGAGATGCTGACTGTTCCTCTGTTTGTGACGCCTCACAGGTTAGAGCTGTAGGCTCTTTTCTGGTGTAACTGGACTGCTCCTTCAACTGCTGGGGGAGAGACAGATACAGGACAGAGAGGGTTGGAAGGGGCTGATGCTTTAATTCCTCCATGGGTCAAGGCTCCCAACCCCCATAGTAAAACAAAGGCAGGCAATGGGCTGAAGCCCACCAATTAGAGAATCTTAGAACTGTAGAATTGGAAGGGACTCCAAGGGTCATCCAGTCCAACCCCCTGCAATGCAGGAATCTCAGCTAAAGAATCCCCAACAGATGGCCATCCAGCCTCTGTTTAAAAACCTCCAAGGAAGGAGAGTACACCACCTTTTGAGGGAGTCTGTTCCACCGTTGAACAGCTCTTACTCTAAAAAAGTTCTTCCTAATGTTTCATCATAATTTTCTTTCTTGTAATTTGAATCCATTGGTTCGGGCCCTCCCCTCTGGAGCAGCAGAAAACAAACTTGCTCCATCCTCCATTTGACAGCCCTTCAGATACTTGAAGATGGCAATCATATCACCTTTCGATCTTCTCTTTTCTGGGCTAAGATCTTGAAAATGGTACCCAGAAAGGAGGGGGGAACCATAGACCTCACGACTGCTCAAACCAGTTTAAGCCTATTGTGTTGCTACCTCACACAACTCACCAGTTCAGGGCCTTTAGCTTTCTCTGTGGGGCTCGAGGGCTGGGTTGATCCCATCTCATCCTGCAACAGCCAATAAGAGAGAGAGATTTGGTGCCAGCCATCATCAAGACTAGCCATGTTTTAATTTGTATTTAAAGATGCATAAAACTAAAAACAGATTGCAACACACACCAACATCCTGCACATCTGGGTAGGGCTTCCTAAACAAAAAATGTTTTTAGCAGTTGCCAAAAAGAGTGCAGCGAAGGGACCTGTCTGATATCAATAGGCAGGGGGTTCTAAAGTGTAGGTGCCGCCACACTAAAAGTTTGATTTCTCACAAATGCATAGCAGGCATCACATGGCATCACCTGCGACAGCACCAGTTCTGCAAATCGAAACGGGCACATATGGGGTAAGATAATCTCACAGGTAAACGTTTCCCAAGCTGTTCAGGGCATTATAAACCAATAACAACACCTTGAACATGGCCCAGTAGCATATCAGTGACCAGTGCAGATCTCTGAGCACAGGTGCTGTATGCTGATGAGGTCTCACTCCTGTCAGCAATCATGCTGCAGCATTCTGCACTAACTGCAGCTTCCGGATCGAGCACGAGGGAAGTTGCACATAGAGCACATGCTTTGCTTCCTCTACTCAGCAGCCGCTGTTTAAAAAGGCACAAGATCCCATCCCTTTAACAGCTCTCTTCCTCCTTCCTTGAGAACAGTTGGCTGGGGGTGGGCAGGCAGTTGCAATGACTCACCAGTGAGCTGGTCATCAGCTGGCTGGGTGGCCTCTTCCCTGGCACTTTAGGGCGGCTGGCTGTTGGGTGGCTCAGTTTGACACTGGGAACAAGGATGGCATCAAAAGTGTTGGTCTCTGTAATAGAGAAAGTGGTGCTATTGGGGAGCAACCACAGCCACCGCAGAACCTCAGCCAGGGAGTGCAATACTGGCCAGAGGGAGATCCATCATTCCCAAAGCAAACCCAGGAAGAGACGGCATGGACTGGGGTTTGCAATGCCCTGCCAGACCCCAAGCTGCTTCTCCACAACTCTGGAGAAAGAAAGGAAAACAAGAGCTCCAGGCAGCTTCCAGATGATTTTGTGGGAATGGTTTAATCATATACCAGCAAACTGAGGTTGTGCAATTAAACTGGATTTGGGCTCTTTTGCAACACTCTCCCCCCCCCCCCCCGCATGCTCACTGCCCTGCCCATCACTTGGATTTTTGGTTGGGGGGGAATAGGAAGAAAAATGATGGGGAAACACCCTAAGATGTGTGGGATAAGGGCAACATGGGGCAATGTCATATCACCACTGCAAGAACCGATAAAGGCTCAATACATAATTCAAGATAAAGGCTCAATACAGAAGTCATTAGCCCCTACAAAAGGGGAGGACACTGGACAGTGGGAGAAGGAATTGAAGGGCCAGCACCTACCTGCTGTTTTCTCCTTGCATTTTCCTTTTCCCACAGGGGTTGCTGTGCTGGGAACTGGAATGCCTAAGGATCTGGATCATCATGATGTGCAGAGAGAGACAGACACAGAGAGAATTCATGGGAGGAGTGTTTCCAGCTACCCACCACCCTTGGCCTTTGGAAACCCCAGAAGAATCTGCTGCTGCAGAAGGACTGTGAGCCACATTATGGGAGTGGTGTTTCTAGGACCAAGGTGAAACTATAAAAGCTCTGTGGATATTTTTGCTATTGGATACTGGGTGTTGTTTATGTAGTCTTGTTACATTTGTAGTGCTGAAATGCTGTTATTTGCTACTGTGCTGTTTTGCTATGTTATTATGAAATTGGTTTTCAGCTTTTTAATTTTGTAATGCATTCCTATTTTCTTTGTTGTAAGCTACTTTGAGCATGACTTTTGTGTGTGGAAAAGCGGCATATAAAAAAATGAATGAATGAATGAATGGAGAGTTGCTGACTACTAAAGCCACAGAGGCAAAGTGTGTACACCCAGCAAATTCACCCCAGACCCAAGCCAGTTAACTGCACCTAATTGGTTAAAAGAAAGTGGGGGTGGATCAGGAGGGGAGGGGGTGGAGGGATGAATCCAGATAACACATGAATTTATCACTTCCTCCAACTATCACAAAATCTGTATCAGAATCCATAAGACACGAAGCTGTCTTACACCAGCCTTTGCCAATTTGGAACTGACTGGGGCCAATGGGAACTGCAGTTGTAGCACAAAGCATCTGGAAAGCACCAGGTTGAGGATAGCTGTGTAGTGGAAATTATAGCATATGATTTGATTGGCAGCCTACATGTGAAGAGATGTAAAAACTGTGAAAGGATATTGTTGGGAGAAATTGCTTATTCAGACTGTATTAAGAATGTGTCAAGAATGTTCAGCCTTGAGCTAGTCTGATAGAGAGTAGGCACCCTATTCTTCAGTTCTGATAATGCAGGCATGCCTCTTCTCCGAGATTGCAACTTAATTTCTACACATATACAGAGTGAATGATTCTATATAAGCTTGTGGACTCCACTTTTGTGGGTTCCCTGGCAGCTTCTGTTGCTTTGACCAATCGAAGTTGACTCAACATTACAATATTGTATTTAGTGAAGAAATCTACCACAGCTGCCCGGTCCATCTGACTGGTAGCACTCTCCAGGTCTGGGGCAGAGTGAGGCATTTCCCTCAAGCACTACCTGATCCTTTTGGCTAGATACTGCAGCCGGGGTCTCCTTCTACATGCAAAGCACCTGCTGTGCCAGAAAGCAAATAGCTAAGGATTTAAATATTGCTCCCAGTCTTACCTCCTACCAGCATTGTAAACCCCACTTAGGAGGACGTGTCCCCCAAAGATCTAGGCCTGGCAGGGCTCCAGAAGTGCCCTGTTCTAAACAGAGACATGCCAATGCTTGAGGTTGCCTGGAAACTCCACACTCTGCTAAACCAGATGTCATTTTCTTTCCAGCCTCAGGTGGCAAATTCTACCTGCCTCTCACTTGCTTTTCTGGTTCTGGGACCATGTCCGATGACTCAGAATGAGATCATATCAAGTGCTGTCTGATCCCAGGAGAGAGGATGTGCACACACTCTTTCCAAGACTCATCATGTCTTACTTGTGGGGAAGGTTGGGGGCTGGTTTGGTCTTAGCTGGCACAGGAGGAGGGGGAGCTGCCTTCTTGACCGGAAGAGGAGTCAGCCTGGGGCTTTCCATTTTCTTTTGTTCCTTTGAGTCTGCAAGACATGAATGAATGACTTAGGGCACACAGTTATTGCAATTTATCTCCTAAGGAAGCATTTCAATAATCTTTTGCTCATTAGATCCTCAGCAGAACCATGCAAAGAAGGCCATGGTGATTTTATTATTAATTTTAAAATTATTATTTCTGTTTATATACTGCTCTTTCTCCCAAGGGAGCCCAGGGTGCACGGGGGTGGGGTGGGGGGAGATCAGTACAGCATCATGCCTGAGCCCAAGTCTTACTTCAGCATCCTGCCGGCAAAAAAGAAGGCATGGAAAGGGCCTGTTCTAAAAGCAGAACAGGGAAGATGGATTCCTGCACCCAATTCTAGCTTGAATGTCAATAATCTACATCTGATACCTTTCCCCTCAGCAGCATGAATATTTATACAAGGAAGACCCTTGACCTGTAGGCAGGATATGGTCCACAGCCAATTTCCCCACCTATCAGCTGTCCAGCAGAGAGCAGGTGAAAAGGGAAAAGGCTCTGACATTTTGCAAAGTAAGCAATTGCAGCTCTTTCTGCTGCAAGATTGCCAAAGCAGAGAAGTAAATGCCTAGCAGAGAGGCAGATCTGTGTTCCTTCCAAAGAGGCAAGAGATTGTCCATGCATTTTGCAATTGCACACATGCTGTTTGGGGCAGGGTGGGGGTGTTGAATTGCATTTTGAAGTTGGAGGCTCTGAATAGCAGCAAGGATGAGAGGCAGCACTTGCAGTTCAGCTGTGCATTCAAGTTCGAATGGTTCTGCAGGGATTACCCTGCTCTGTTCTTTATCTTTAAACCAGACTTGGACCAAACAACCCTGCGAAACAGGGGACTGCCCTCTTCTGCTCCACTTTGCAAGAAACATGATTGTTCTGCTCAGAACACAAGCAAGCACCAAACCACAACAGGAAGAGGAAGAGGCAATACATGTGCACACCTCTGCTTCTGCCTCTGTCTCGGCTGTTGCTGGGCAAAGCCAGGGCTGTGTATGCTCCGCACAGGCACCCTGACCCTCTGCAAAAGGTCAGCCAGCTGCTGCCTCCTCACCTTTGTGGTCTCCAGGATGTTTCGTCTCCACCTTGCCACCTTGGAGGACCTTCTTCCCTGGCTTGGGAGCTTTTTCTATTTTTCAAAAAAAAGGAAAGTACTGTAAGATAGGTGATATAGGAAGTGGGGAGGAAAAGAAGGACAAGGCCAGGGAACCTCTGTCCCTCTAGATGGGCTGCCAACTCCCTGGCCAAAGTTCAGGGGCGATGATGGGAGTTGAGGCCAACAACACCTGGAGGGTCACAAGCTCCCCAACCAGGCATCAGGGAGGATGGGGAAAGAAGGGACAGCTTCCTGGGTATTCTACCCATTGACTGGCAACAGGGGCTCCCTGGAGATGCAACCATTGAACTTGGGACCTTCTCTGCGTTGTGCTCTGCCACAGAGCTATGATCCTTTCCCCGACTGACACCCCCCCCCCCTTGGCCCCTACTTGCACCCGGACATTAAAAAAATAAAGAGACTGAGAGAGCCAATGGGCAGTGAGTGAGCAACCGCCCTTGAGCTACAAAATCCCCTGAGCCAAGTGGGAGCTTGTGACTTACCGGAGTCCTTCCTCCGCTCTGGTACCTTGGCTTTGATCTGTAGAAGAGAGACAAGAGCAGCATGACGGGAAAGGAAGGCGCTGGTGATGAGTCACCCAAAAAGAAAGAGCAGCCTCAGCACCTCAAGGCACTCCTGCACAAGTTCAGAGGCAGGAGAAGTCAAGGAGATCAGAGGCTCAGGGGAGGGAGAATGAGAACCTGCAGGATGGGAGTGAACCTTACAGTGCCCAGGCGGATGCTGAGCAAAGGCACATGGCAGACTGCAGTCTCTGCCAGCAACTGCATGTGGCAGCCTAGGCTGGTTGTCAGGACAGCCTTCCCCAACCTGGTGCCCGCCTATGTCAGCTGTGGCTGATGGGAGCTGTAGTCCAAATTGTCTGGAGGGCACCAGGGTAGGGAGAAGCTGGCTGGATGAGGAGGCTCTTGCAGTCCTCCTTTGTGGCCCTTCAGCCATTCCAAGCCTGTGAAAGTGCTTCAGTGTTGTGTGGAGCAGTCAGCATCTCCCCTCCGCCCTGCCAATTCCTCCTGATGCCAGGAAGGGTCAGGGGCCATCCACTTCCTTACCTCAGGCTCCACCTGGGCCAGAGGCATGACAAAGTTGTCCGGGAAAATCCCCCTCCGGCCACGGGACTCGCCTTCCCACCAGCCCATATCTGCTGTCTCCTGCAAGAAGGAAGAAGGAAGGATATGCACACAGAATTACTTTCCAACAATGAATTTAATCAAGAAGAATCATTCAGTTCAGCTGCACCAATAAAAGTTGTAATCTGTCCTTAGCCTACTGTTGTTTTCACCTTTTGAAAGTCTTGAATCATTATTAATTCTTCTAATTAATAATCCTTTAAAAAAAGTTTTTGTTTTTATGTGTGTTTCTGATACAATTCCATATATAAATGAACTGAAATAATGCAAAGGACACAAAAAAGAAAACTCTGAAATAGAAAAGAAATAATTTTAGGATATCGAAAAATAAACAGAAAACCAGAAAGCATTCCTCCACTGACTTCCTCTCCTCTCCTTCCATGGTTCCTTTTGTCTCCTCTTTTCCTTATATTTTCTTGGTTCACTCCGTCTATTGCAACTACTTATATACACATTAGTTTTTTCTTACACTGGTGAAAATCTTACCATCCTGCTAGGTTAATTGTTTGTTTGCAATACTTTTTTCATATATTCAATAAAAGATATCCAGTCCTCCTTACATTTTTCATCATTTTGATTTCTTATTCTAGAGGTCATCCTGCTAACTCCACATATTCTAACACTTTAATATGCCATTCTTCTTTTGTTGGTAACTTAACTGTTTTCCATTTTTGCACTAGTAATACACGTGCAGGTGTTGTCGCATAGAGGAACAAGTTTCTCTCTTTTTTAGTCACTTCTGTTGTTATTAACCCCAGCAACAATGCTTCTGGGTTTTCAGAGAAGGGTTTTTAAGGTTTTTTTAATTCATTATGGATCATTTCCCAATAGTTTTTAATTATACTACACTTCCACCACATGTGGTAAAAGGATCCCTTTGCTGTCTTAGATTTCTAGCAATTGCCCTTTGTTGATTTTGACATTTTTGTTAGTCTATTTGGTGTCAGATACCACCTATGCAGCATCTTCATAAATTTTTCTCTTAGTGTGTAGCATGCTGTAAACTTTATATTTACTTTCTATAACTGCTCCCATAGTGCAAAATCAATATTGTGTCCCACGTCTAATTGATAATCCTATTGTTTCATCTTCCTTGTAAACTACCTTCATACTTCCATCAGATTAATTCCATACTAGTACATTTTTAAGTCTGTGCTGCTTTCTGTACACAGGTGAGCAGAAACCAAACTACACCTCTTCCGCCTGCAAACCTCTCTCTCATATTATGACTCTACTGATTCAAACTTCCTCATGAAGTCTTCCCCTGTCCGTCTTCCCAGCCAGGCTCTCAGGAGTTGTTCTAACTCAAGAGAAAGAAAATGGCTACAGCTCTTATCTTCTGATCAGCAAACAAAAATAATACCGGTAATTACATTTTCATGATGCAAGGCAAACGTTCTGCCCTCTCACCTTCCTCTACCTGCTGCATGCTTTTGGAAGTCAAGGGCAGGAGCAAAATAAGGTGTGGTTTTTTCCTCCTAACACAGGTGTGTGTGGGGATCCCTCACTGGGTCACCCAGCGGGAGGTAGCACTACTTTTTCCGGTGCCTACTAAAAACTTTTTTGGTTTAGACAAGCCTGCCCAGAAACATTAGGAAGTTGATGTGAGTCTTTTGTTATTTTAACCTTTCGAATGTCTTAAATTATTGTTGTTAATCTCAATAAGGTCATTTTTGTGTGTGTGTTGTCTTCTTTGTAAACCGCTTTGAGGGTTCTCTCGCCCCCAATCAAGCGGTGTATAAATTTCATTAAATCTGGCCATGCCCCCAAATTGCCAGTTTTGGGGAAGAAGTTTATTATTATTTATTAATATTTATTAATATTATTATCAGTGGTCACTAACACCCCCTAGAACACCTATGAAATAGCTGTTGTTTGGGTATTTAAGATTTAGAAGGGTTAACTGGAGGACAGAGAGGGTTGCTTCCAGAGTGCCATGTTCTTCCTCCCACCCTTAAGATAAGGTCTGCTCCTCAATACCAGTTCCTGGGGAGCCCACGTAGGGAGAGTAAGTGGCCCCCACACTCAGGGCCTGTTTGCTGGCTTCCCCAAAGGCATCTAGGGTGCCAACATGAGGATGGGGCTAGATGGGTCTCTGGTCTGATCCAACAGCAAAGCTGCTCTTAAGAGCTGAAGACACTGTGCCCTTTTAGCTCAGAGCAGAGGTGGGGCTAGGGCTCTTTGTGGGTGGCCCTCATACAATCGGGGAAGTTACCCACCCCAATTTTCCCCAGGACTCCCACCTTGCTCAACAAAAGGACCAAATCGCCTTTCCGGAGGAGGAGCTCATCTTCATGCTCTGGTTCGTAATCAAACATGGCTCGGCAATAGACAGGAGCATCACCTGCAGGTGGAGGAAAGCACAGACACCCCTGGCCTTGGATTCGGATATTTCTCTTGCTCTGGTCTGAGTGCTCTGAAGGCAACCATTCCCAGCTGGGTACCCTCCAAATGTTTTGGACCACAACTCCCATCAGCCCCAACCAACATGGCCACTTTGGACCACAACTCCCATCAGCTCCAACCAACATGGCAGCTTTGAGCTACAACTCCCATCAGCTGGTTGGGGCTGAAAGGGGTTGTAGTCCAAAGCATCTAGACCAGGCATCCCCAAATTCAGCCCTCCAGATGTTTTGGGACTACAACTCCCATCATCCCTAGCTAACAGGACCAGTGGTCAGGGATGATGGGAATTGTAGTCCCAAAACATCTGGAGGGCCAAGTTTGGGGGTGCCTGGTCTAGACGGCACTGAGTTAAAGGCTGACTTGTCCACTGAAATTAAGCCCTCCACACCATCCAGCAGGCCCCACCCACAAACCCGCAGCAGCTTTCCCACACAAAAGGGCATCAGGTTAATCTCCCCATACCCTATCCCTCCCTTCCAGATGTTTGCAACCACCACTTCACTCTGGGCTCCCACCTGGGGCCTTGCACACCCTAACATACCTTGGCCCCCTACACCACATTTTTCCTCCCCTTCACCCCATTCCAGACTGAAATGGAGAAATAGGCATTCCCTGCCTCATTTTCCTCTCTGAAAACCGCAGGAAGGCTCCAGTGCCCCCCCCCCTTGAACAAAGAGAGCGCTGAGGTAGCAGAAGTCTATCTTGGCCATAACTCACTGGTTTGCAGAGCCTGGACTTTGGGGGTTGCCTGCATCCGAGGAGGGGTAGGCTTCTCTGGGGTGTTTTCCACCTGGAGAGCAGGATCCAGGAAGCAACCGGGGGGGGGGGAGGAAAATAAAGAAGAAGACTGTTGACACAAACGCAAGCTCTGTGCAGCATCTGACCACTGCTAAAGAAACATCAGCAGTTGCTTCCTCAACCTGTTGCCCAGCAGATGTTTTGAACTACAATTCCCATCAGCCCCAGCCAGCAAATGATGCCCTTCTCTCTAGCAGAGAACAGTAAACTTGACCCAGTGGTTGTTTTCTGAAGAGAAAACTGGCTTAAGAACTTACGCTACTTGGGTCAATGTAAAAGGTATTTTGTTGCTCCCCCCCCCCCCCAAAAAAAATAGAGACAATGATCCTTGGATTTAAACAGAGGGCATTGTCCAAGGGTGTTTCCAGATATGGACAGTTCTTTAGCACTTGGTCATTGCTGCTTTGCTTTAACTTGCAAGTAAAATAGCAAAACTGCTTCCAGACCTTTTTAATCCAGGAAACATTCTGTAGCAGGACAGAAAATGTTTCCCTTTTCCCCAGCCCCAAATGTGGGGACAGAGTAGTTTTCATTGGGACCACACAGTGTGTGTGTGCAGTGTTAAATACTTCCTTTCCCCACCTTGCTGCATCACTGATCATGATTGCCCCTTTAACAATGGAGGTGGGGTGGGAAGATAAACAGCTAAAAATGCAATGCTATTTGAAGGGGTGATAGACAGAGAGAGGACCACAGAAAAGGAAATGGTTAGAGCTTCCCCTTCAGCCTTCGGATACTGTTGGACTCTAGCTCCCATCAGCCCCAGCCAGCATGGCCAACAGCCAGCTGGGAATTGCAGTTCAGCCACATATGGCAGGTCGGAAGTTAGCCACACCCTGGGCTGGAATAATATATGCAGGCTGTAGTTACCAAGAATGGCTGTTGCACAGCCATTTTCCAGTGTGCTTTTAAAAAAAAATGCTCCGTGGGGAAACAACAACAGAAGCTGAGCAGGGAAAACACAAGAGGGAGATGTTTTGCTCATGGTGTCATGCAGATACTCCGTAAAAAAAAATCAATGAACAAAGCACAGCTGTCCCACGGGAGATGCCCTGTGTAGAAGCAGCGCCAGAGAGATGCAGGGGAAAGACAACTATTTATGCAGCCTCAAAAGAAAAAGAACAAAAACCAGGACACTGATTTGTATATGTTAATATTTAGAATGACTTTAATTTAAATAGAAATGCAACACATCTCACAATAATAGTAATAATAATAAATAGCTGATGTGAGTCTATTGCTAGTTTAACTTTTCCAAAGTCTTAAATTGTTAAATTTCCTCACTGGCAGTTTTATTGTTTTACCTTTTTTTGTAAACCACTTTGAGTTTTTTTGTTTTTTTTACAATCAAGCAGTGTATAAATGTTATGGGGGGGCAATCATCGTGGGGAAGGCTGGGACCTGGTGATCTATGGTCTGGTTGACATCCTGTGCTAAGACAAACCATAGTGCCAGGGAGCGGCAGCAAAAAGGAGCAAAGCAGCGGCCTAGACCCACTAAGCCTAAGGTCTTGCTGAGCATGTTGTGTGATCCAGACAGTGTGCCAGCTCAGTCTTGCTGTCAAAGTGCTGTCGATAGACAACATCAACCCCCCCCCCCCCCACATCCCTGGTTCAAACGGACCAGAGGGTCTTTCAAATAGAGGACCCCTTGAAACACAGCCCTGTCCTCTGTGAAGGAGGGCACCTGAAGCCCTTCTGGTCCCAATGCCACGGAAGCACCTTCCTTCCGCTCACCTTCTCCGGCTCACTGAGGACGAAGGTCTCATTGGTCATTTTGGGGCGCTGCTTCCCCGCTCCGACTTTGGGCTCTGCAAAAACCATCTCTGGAAGTTGACAGTTGAGGGAGGAAGGGTGGGGTGAGGTTAGCACTTCCAGTCAGGCCCTGCCTCTCTACCCCTTCTCCCCCCACTCTGCAGACTTTAACCAGATCTTGAGCCTCCTAAAGATGTGAGGGGGGAGTGCTTCCTGGGTTGCATGGAAGCCCCAACCGAAAGGGAGCACCCACATTCAATTCAGATTATTCCCCCCTCAGCTCTGCCCCACTCCCAACATTTACGTCACAGAGGCTGCAGAGGCACCGGTGCCCCCATCCCCACCCACCTCCACAACATGCCCACCCTAGGCCCTGTGCTCCCCCCACCTGAAGGCAGGCCGTTTAGCTCTTGCACAAAGTTGGACGGGAAGGCTCCCAACTGCCCGCTCTTCTTGCCCAACCACCAGCCGTCTTCAATCTGCAGAGGAAGAGGACAAAAACAGCCGTTGTCATTCTGGAAGGGCCTCCGCCTTCCTGTTGCACAACCCACCACCGGCCCACAGAAGAGAAGTGGCAAAGAGTCAGGCAAAGAGTCCCAGGGCCCCTGCGCAGATACATCGGGTGCCCCCCTAACCACCTTCCACCTCCCTGGATGCACCCAGAGATTTGACGGAGACACAAGGTGAAGGCTGCAAAGCAGGCTCATGGTGCCCTCATGGTGTCCCAACGGGAAGGGAAGCTCCTGAGCAGGACCCGAGTGCAAATGCAAGGCTTTCCCCACTTGCAGTTCGAGGGAGCCTCCCAAATTTCACAACTCTCATTTTTAGGGCATCATAATCTGGGGGGTGGGGACTGGAGACACACAATTGCCAAAGGAGTAAGACTGCCTCTATAGTACCTTCACCAGATGAAGTGCCTTTCTATTTGGAGGGTGCCTTGGTGCATATGGTATAAGCTGGCACTTCATTGGGTGGGGGGGGGGACAAGGAGAGAAAAGGAGAGATCCAACTACCATCATTCCCTTCAGTCTGATACACTTTTTAAAAAAATATCTTTATTGAGATTTTAAATTAAAACATACTGTACAAAAGTCATCCAGCAAATCCGATATTGACAATGATAAAACAATACAAAACAAACAAACAAAACAACAGCAAGACAAACAACAAACAAACAACAATTAAGGCCAGTGGAATCAGAAGAAGCTGGCCTGTGATGATAGCAGACAACAGAAGATCTCTCCCAGGCAGGAGCCAATTATTATATATGGGTTGTTGGCAACCAATGGTGTTTTGTTTTTTTTAATAATTAGACAGGAAATGACAGATTTGTCTTAAACTGGAGGTGGAGGGAGAATACAGGCCAACCTTTTGATGGCATTGGTGCCCTGTGGAAGCTGCAAAAACATCCGCCCAAAAAACCCTGGCATGAATGAGAAGCAGGGCTCCCGCAATGAATTTTCACCTGGAAGCACCCTCAGCTTCCAACAGCATTTCCCCCTCCCCCACTTCTTCTGCTCTAGGAACCCATCCTTTCTACCACATGGGTCAGCAAACTTTTTCAGCAGGGGGTCGGTCCACTGTCCCTCAGACCTTGTGGGGGGCCGGACTATATTTGGGGGGGGGATGAACGAATTCCTATGCTCCACAAATAACCCAGAGACACATTTTAAATACGGGTAAAAGGACACATTCTACTCATATAAAACCACGCTGACTCCCGGACCATCCGTGGGTCAGATTTAGAAGGCCATTTGTTGCCGGATCCAGCCCCTGGGCCTTAGTTTGCCTACCCATGTTCTACCACATACTCTCTCCCCTACCTCACCTCCTCTAAGATCTGCACCACTTCTCCGGGGCACAACTCCAGCTCATCGTCCTTTGCTGGGGTGTAAGAGAAGGTGACCCGGCACCAGCGCTCCTTCGCAGCTGGCAGCTTGTTCACAGCGTGGACTACAGAAAGGATAAACGTGGAAGGCAGGAAGCAATAAGACAAAGAGAACAGAGAACATGACCACACAGCCAAACTCCAGATAGGCACCAGAGGGGGATTCTTCTTTTCCCACAAATTTAACTTGCCTTGGAGAATAGTGGCAGGACAGTAATATAAAACAGGCGCTTGCATTATACCGATTTTGACACCTGCTAAAAGCTTTATTTAAAAGCTGGATTTTATATAATGTTTATTATTTCTACTTGTTTTTAAATCCCATTGATCTTATTTTCTTATGATTATTTTATACTATTTTAGGTCAAGTGCTGAGAGATTATTACTGTTTTCTGGTTAAGCTTTCCAAACTGTGTGTTGGGACACATTAGTGTGTTGGCTCCCTGCGCTCCTCCTGGGACTGGAAAGGGGCGCTAGTTTAACCTCCGGTTTGCTAGTAAAACTGAATTACTGTGTCGCAAAATGATGCATATCTAAAAAGTGTGTCACCAACATGAAATGTTTGGAAAGCTGTGGGTTAAACTGTCAATAAATCTTGTAAAAGAAATATGTAGGTTTAAAGAGTCGGAATACGTTCTTGGGAGCAGGTGTTCTCTTAATATCACGATCAGATCACTGGCAAGAAGGTTTTCCATGAAAATTGTAAATCCAGATTAAATGGGGGTGAGTGATAAACTGTATTTGTGATGTCAACAACATAGCCTGGTTACATTGCCAAAAACTTGTGTGACTGAGCAAGGGCAATCTCACAAATGCATCCCATCTAGAAGTACTCTGGGAACAAAGAATGCAGAAAAGGAGTTCCATAAATTTTGACAGATCCCTTTGCTCTCACAGCCCAGTAGGATTAATCAAGAGCAACCTTCCACAACCTGTTGGCCTCTGGCCGTTTTGGACTTCGACTCCCAACATCTGTCCTGCCGAAACACCTGGAGGGCATCAGTTTGGGGAAAGCTGATTTAAATGAAGCAAGCCAAGAGCTGAACTTGCCACTGGCCTGTCATGGCCATGCCCCAGGCTGCAGGCCCTGCTTGGCACTGATCCCTGCAGCAGTCCATCCTTTTATAGTCAGGGCACATACATGGTTTCAGGTGCACATGTTAAATCTGAATATATACCATCCTTTTCTGCAAAAAACAGTGCTCGTTCCAAAATCGATGTGTTGCACATCAGTGCAGCAAAAGCAAACCCAAATTCAAACTGCATGCGCTTAAAATGTTTGTTTTTTCTGTTTTAAAAAAAATCAAGGATGGCAAACAATTTTGCCATTGGTTCCAACATCTCAGGAATGTAGAAGCTTTTGTAAAGCAAGGAATGACAGGCAGGCAGGCAGGAGAGAGAGAAGAGGACTCTTAAGTATGTGTTTCATCACTGAAGTATGACACACAGCCTTCTCAGCTGCGTAGTGAGAACTTCTGTGCTGCTCAAGATGGTCACCGTAGCTCTCATACCCATGCTCCTTTCAAGACCATACAGCAAAAAACTGAATTTTTGATGATCTATGCAGCCATTTTGGCTTCAGTACCCAGCCATTTCCCACTCTCCCCAACACCAATGCCTTTGCTTACTCGAAAGTTTGCTCATTATGTTGTGGCATTTTGGCTGGGCTTAATAAAGGGAGTGTAGTTGTGTGTGTCCCCCCCTTTCAAAATAAAAGTGGCAGTTTGACCCTTAGTCAGTAGCACCAATAAAACCTATGTTTAGCTTATTTGGTGAGATTCCACCCAAGAGAGCTGATTTATTTGGCATGCAGAAGATTAACATATCGGTCCAGAAGATAACATTCTCATAGCTGTGAAATAAGGTGGTAGCACTTTGGCCATGCTCCGCAGAGCCACTGGTTCAAACTCTGAACTGCCTTAGCTGCAGCACTGATGGAAAGAGACCCACACCGCTTCCAGAAGATGCCTTCTGCATAGAGCAGACATTGATAGCCCCGCCAAGCCCCACAGGTACTGTGCCAAAACACAAACAGAACCTCCAGCAAGGTCCTTGGATTTCCTAAAGGCCACGAATGACACCTTACACTTGCCTACTCCCCACCAGCTCTCAATAAAATAGAACTTTGCTTTAAAAAAAAAAAAGCAAAGGAAAAAGTCATGGGCAAAAGTTTTTACGCTCCTTTTAAAGATAGTCCCTCCCCAGTTGTCCTCCCCAGTTGTCCTTAGTTTGAAGCTGCAGCACTGGCCTAAAGTAGCCCCCCCCCCCACAAAAAGACACTCACCACTGCGGATGGATCGGGGGTATCGCTGGGTGCCATCAGCTCGGAGGCTCACTGGGATTTCCTGAGGCAAGGGGAAGAAAAAGGTGCCTGTGACTATGAAGAAAGAAAAGGTCAGACAGCAGGAAGAGAGAGCAAGCCGGAGGGGAGAAAGGACAGGGTCTCACTCCATCTTGTTTCTCACACAGAGCCCAGGACTCAAAGTGACCAGTTTAAGGTTGCCAAGTTTGCTGATGACACTAAATTGTTCAGGGTGGCTAAAACAAAAAGGGATCACGAAGAATCTCTCCAAACTGAGCAAATGAGCAATAAAATGGCAAGTGCAATTTGATGTCAACAAATTATGTAGTGCATGTCACTTTATATGTGGACTTTATTTATTCTGTGTCCAGACTGCACTCTCCCTCCAACCATTCCCAACAACTTGTTGGCTGTCAGAAAATGCATAGACTCATAGAGTTGGAAGGGACCCCAAGGGGTCATCTAGTCCAAACCCCTGCCAAGAAGGTATCGCAGCTAATGGTGACGTTAAATCACCACATCCAGTTTGCACAAGGCTGGCAGTTTGAGACTTCCTGTTGTAGTCATGTTTTCATCCTTCCTCTTCAATTGATTCAAGCACATAATTTAGAAACAGGATCTAAACACACAATTTGCTATTCACAGGTTATACAACGTAAGTCAAAGGGCCAGCGGGGCAGAAGTTTCTGGAAAAGCTTACTATTTATTAACAGAGGAATCCCCTTTTACATGTGTGTTGAGGTAAGGAACAGATATATCATAAAACATATATAAACAGTACAAAAAAACCAACAGCAACATAGGAAGTAGCCTTATACCGAGTCAGACCATTTGCCCATCCAGCTCAGCACTGTCTGCTTTGACTGGCAGCAGCGGCTGGCAGGAGTCTCTCCTAGCTCTCCCTGGAGATGCCATTGGGGACTGAGCCCCAGACGTTGTTTGCAGAAGAGTATCTGCCTTGCAAGCAGAACATCTCCCTTCCAACTGACAAGAGGTTTAAAAACAGTGCAAAACGAACACCATTGCATCCCCTTGGGAAAGCTTATGGGGGCCAAAATCCCTTCAGTGCAGGTATCAGGTGCCTCTCATCTCTCAGCTGGGATGCTGTTCCATGGAACAGAGGCAGCCACCCTGCTCTGTGCCACTGTGGAGCAGTAGTATCTGATGTTTGGGGGCCTTTAAGGAGGACCCACCTCTCCCATAGAACACAGTGACTTCCTGGGTAGTGAAGGAACCAGGAGGCTCCTCAAGGAACCTGGCCCTTAACTGTGAAGGGCCTTCAGTACTAGCCCCAAATTCACTAGAGGTGAACCAAAGTTGGGAAGAAAAGCCAGGAGTCTCCTGCTTCTCTTCCCTGCTATCAAGAGACAAAGCAAACGAGCATCACCACTGGAATGGCTGGCTGGCCTGCTCCACTGAACAGGTGGGAGTGCAGCCTGCAAAGGAACTGCCCCCTGGAAAAGAACAACATTCAGAAACTCAAACATCGGAAGAGGCCTCTCCCCCTTTACCTGGGTCTGGGTCAAAACAGCCATCCTGGAGAGGACGCTGGGGGAAAGCAGGCACCTACCTCAGGTATATAGGGGGCGGCGAGTGGGCGTGGCTTCAAGTGCTTCAACACACACCTTGTTACCCGTCTATACTACAAAGCAGAAGGAACGACCCTTCTGGCTCCTCCCCCCTCAATGAACCTTGGGAATTGTAGTTCCACGTGGCAGCAAACCTGTAGTCCCACATAGCCCTCAACACCTCCATAAACCACAATTCCCAGAGTTCTTTGGAGATGGGCTATAATGCATGCTTTTTAAAAAACAACATGGGTCTTTATATGGCCTTCTGAAGATGTTGGATTTAACATGGGTTCAAATCCCACCTCTTCAGCCATGAACTAACTGAGCACTTTCAGGTAAGTCCCTGTCTCTCAGCCTCAGTTTGTCATTTGTAAAATGGGCCTGCCTCAGAGGGCTGTTGGGAGGACAAGTGGTTGTTTGAAAAGCCCTTTTACCCTAGAGAATTATGGCAATTATACGCAGGTATTGAAGTAAAAAAACCGATGCCTGCTTTCATGTGTTTTTCTTCTTCTTCTCATGCATCCTCGTACCCTGCCCCCAAGGCTTGTTTGTTGGGTTCTATTCCAGCAAAGAAACACACAGAGCTAAGAGCTGATAACGTCACCTGGCAACTTGCCCATGGAACTGTGGGAAACCTGCCACTGCAGAAACAACTAGGCCCCATTTTTCAGAAAGGGAAGGGGTCCCCTTTATCTGGGGAAAACTCCTGATAAAGTGGGAAAGGCCCTGAGAACAATTAGGGAGCAACAGGCAGGCGGGACTTGGTGAAAGGGGAAGGAGTGTCACTTTTATGGCATGTGAGGCAAAGGTGCTCCTTGCCAGGGTGTGTGTGTGTGTATGTGCCTGCTTTTCACTGGTGCTTTAGCTTATTTCCAAGAATAATGGGTGCGGACTGGGGCATCCCGTTCACCCTCCTGCCACAAAGGAGGACTCTAGCCGATTGTGGCAGGACAGACCTTCTGTCTGCCAGGAGCGATGCACTGGAGGGAGGATGTTTTTCAGTTACATTTGCCTGGCAACCTACAATGAACTGGAGCTTTTTCGAGGAAATCAGGAACTGGAATGGGAGGTGCAGATCCCCAAAGAGCTGCCAATGTTCAGCAAGGGGGGGGGGACTTAATGCAAGTGGCCTTAACCCTGTGCTGACATTCTATATGTTCAGAGATGTGCAGCTGGGGGAAGATGTTGAGGTCACCTGGGCCTGCCCACATGCAGTACAATCCATTGTGCATAAGACTCTGCACATGCATTCTGTTCAGGGCTGGCTCTGTTGTTAGGTAGAGGGAGTCATCTGCCTTGAGTGGCAGATGCTGCAGGGCAGGAGAGCAGCAATAGTCAACCTCTTCCCTGGCATGCTGTCTTGTTGCTAGCTGCTTGCACTGGTTGAATTTCTCCCATGCATTACCATTGGCATCATTCCCAGCCGAGGAGGCAGTCACCCCAGGACATGCACTTCAGCAGGCACTGCCTCTGTGTGTGTGTGGGGGGGGGGGTGTTCTGGTCATGTGATGCAATGCCACCCAGGCAGCTTGGGGGAGTAAGCAGTGGTGAGATGTTGGAGGGCAGAACTGTGTGCACCATACAGCCTGGCCTGTACACATCACCTAAGATAGCTGATTGCCCTCAGGTGCGATGGAAAAGTCTGATTCTTTTTAAAAGGGGTATTTGTTTGCACTACTAGGGCAACAGAGCCCGTTGATCCACTTTAATTATGCAAACCTAAAGTGCTTATTTATTTATTTTATTTTATTGCATTTATATCCCACCTTTTCCTCTAAGGAGCTTAAGGAGTACATAGCTCTCCCCCCCTCCCATTTAATCCCAACAACAACCCTGTGAGGTAGGTTAGGCTGAGAGACTTCAACTGACCCTGGATCACCCAGTGAGCTTCATGACCAAGGGGGGATTTGAACCCTGGTCACCCAGGTCTTAGTCTAATATTCTAACCACGATGCCACACTGGCTTGAATGCCTCCTACAAAAGAGCTGCAGGTTGGTGCCCCCCTTGGACACCTGATGGTCAAAGCCCTGCTATTTATCTTGTAATACAGCCTAGTAAAGAACCAGCCACTGATCCCACTGGCTATTTGGACAAGGGTGTTCTGTTTGGCTCCGCACATGTCTGGCTCAGATGTGGGGCAGTCTGTGCAGTGACACACAACATGCGCATTGAGTCAGGGGCCTTGCACAGCTGCCCATTTCCACACAGCCTTCTCCTTTGCAGTCAGCCCAGCTGTCTTGTTTGAGCAGCCGCAAGGCCAGGCAAACATTGGCAGGAGGCAGGTGACAGACATGGGTGTGTTGCAGCCCTTACAAGGTGAAACTGGGGGAACAAAGCACATCTCACCCAGCTCCATGCAGCTTCCCTGTGGGATGCTCTTTAAACAAATTGTCCTCAGAGGTGCAAATTAGCTCGGGAAATAATTTGCATTATTTGGCCATGAACTTCAGCAGGAGGCAAATACCCAGTTTGTTATTTTGCAGGAATAGAACAAAGCTGAAGAGGGAGGAAAAGTCTGGAGGACCAGACCTCGGGTGGAAAGGAAGAAGGGGCTCCTACACCTTTAATTGTTAGTATCGAAGAGGGCAGCTTGTCATGCAAGGTGTAGGTTCCCTCTTCGACATGACTATTCACCCGGACACTTCATTTGTTTTCTTACATTTATATCCGTCCATTCTTCTTCTGACTGACGGTCGAATAAAAGAATGATGATGATATCCGTCCATTCCTCCTTCATGGAACTCAAGGCAGCATATGTTTGGTTCCACACAGTTTTCTGTCTGGGTACTGACCAGAACCAGACCTGCTTAGCTTCAGCAAGGTCATGGCATTGTGTGCCTTGAGGTTGTTCCTTGGGACACTGTTGCTAGAGAACTGCTTCACTGCTATAATGCCCAGTGCCAGAAGGGCTCAGTTTGGGTTTGAAAAACCTTTCCTCTGACCTCTCCCAAATTCCAAATACATTTGTTTGAAAATGGAGACACTCTGTCTCTTGCTGTGTGGTGTTACTGCACCTTTAATAGTTGTAAAGAAGAGGAAATCTGTCCTGCAAGTCACACCTGCCAAAATTCCTGCAGCTCTACAGCAATTAAAGATGCAGGAGGTGCCTGTCTGCTTTTGCATCTGGCCACCAGAGAGCTGGTCCAGCCATTGGGCAGAGTGAGGCAGGCATCTAAGGTGGCAGGTGCTGAGGGTCGGGGGACAGACACAGCTGTGCTAGCCATCCGTGTGTGTGTGTGTGTGTGTGTGCTCGCTCTGTAGGAGCTCATGGGTAAGAGGTATATGGCGCAATGGCGCATGACACATGCTCAGAGGCACTCTTTTCCAGTGAGGGAATCTCATGTTCATTGCTGGATAATGGCACTGGGTACAGGTCCCAGGGCTAACAAAAGGCCTTTACATGCATTTAGGCCATGGCAAATCACAGTTTCCCTGCTGACAGGTCACTCAGTAATCATACCTGATTGTTGCTCCCTAATAGGAAGCTGCCTTGTTCTAAGTCAGAATATTGGTCCATCTACCTCAGTACTGTCTACACAGACTGGCAGTTGTTTCAAGCAGTGGATGTTCCCAGTCCTACTTGGAGATTCCAGAGATTGAACCTGGGACCTTCTGCATGCAAGGTCAGTGTCCTACCCACTGAGCCAATGGCCCTTCTGAGATAGGTGCGACAGGCATGTTTGCAAACACGCAAGTCTGTCTCCACTTGTTCCTCATGCTTCTCAAGAGCACACTTAACACACCTAGACACACACTTACCTGGGACTAGGCTACTTCTGAGGGGACATGCCTAGACCTGGAGTGGGAAGGGGTGTAAATGCTCACCTGCACAAACTGACGAGGAAAGAGCCCCACCCGGCCCTCCAGCTCCCCCTGCAGCCATCCCTCTTCGGGGCCTGGTTGCACCTTCTGGACGATGTCGCCAGCAGTGATCTTCAGCTCATCACCCAGCTGCCCATCAAAGTCCACCAAGACCAAGACCTCTGGAGGAGGAGAAGGAAGAGGAGGAGGAGGAGAGAAGCAGGAAGAAGGTTTTACCCAAAACATCAGCAGCCTCACTCCAATAAAGACAGCTATGGGCACTCCCAGATGACCTTTCTGCAGAGCATTCATTCTGATTGGCTCATGGGGAGGTTAGGCAACATTGCGGTTATGCAATGTGACTAAGGACATTTCCCCCCTCAAAGAATTCTGGGCACTGTAGTTTGTTAAGGGTTGCTGGGAATTGTAATTTTGTGAGCGGTAAACTACAGAGCCCAGAGTCCTTTGAGGGAAAGAATGTGCTTAAAAAGTCTAGTGTGTACGTAGCCTGCACCAAAGAATCATTAGCCCACACTTCGCAGTGCATTTATCCATCACTTTCCTTATTGCAAAAGTCTGATCTTTTGAGAGAAGCAGGATCATTGCACAAGACCTCCCAATCAGCTGCAGTTGTGCAACCTAAATTTGCAGGTGTTTTGTAATTGAATTCCACCCAAAAATAGCAATAGTCTGCAAGGGCCCAGAGCGAGGACAAACTTTGGCGCCTCACCAAAATAATATTTCACCTTCTTATTTTCACAATAATTCGAGTTTGTTAAATCGCCCTCCCACCCATTACCTTCCATTCTTTGCATGCTCTCAAGTGCACTATTTTGCATCCCCTCGGCTTGGCGCCCTGTGCAGGGGAACTGCTTGCACCACCCTAAATCTGGCACTGCAGTCTAAGGCCACATTCACACCATACATTTCATAGAATCACAGAACTGGAGAGTTGGAAGCGTCCCCAAGGGTGATCTAGTCCAACCCCCTGCAATGCAGGAATCTAAACTAAAGCATCCATGACAGATGTCCATCCCACCTCTGCTTAAAAACCTCCACAGAGGGAGAGCCACAATCTCCACTATGATGTTGTTGTTGTTCAGTCGTTCAGTCGTGTCCGACTCTTCGTGACCCCATGGACCAGAGCACGCCAGGCACGCCTATCCTTCACTGCCTCTCGCAGTTTGGCCAAACTCATGTTAGTAGCTTCGAGAACACTGTCCAACCATCTCATCTTCTGTCGTCCCCTTCTCCTTGTGCCCTCAATCCTTCCCAACATCAGGGTCTTTTCTAGGGAGTCTTCTCTTCTCATGAGGTGGCCAAAGTACTGGAGCCTCAACTTCAGGATCTGTCCTTCTAATGAGCACTCAGGGTTGATTTCTTTAAGAATGGATAGGTTTGATCTTCTTGCAGTCCATGGGACTCTCAAGAGTCTCCTCCAGCACCATAATTCAAAAGCATCAATTCTTCGGCGATCAGCCTTCTTTATGGTCCAGCTCTCACTTCCGTACATTACTACTGGGAAAACCATAGCTTTAACTATACGGACCTTTGTTGGCAAGGTGATGTCTTTGCTTTTTAAGATGCTGTCTAGGTTTGTCATTGCTTTTCTTCCAAGAAGCAGGCGTCTTCTAATTTCGTGACTGCTGTCACCATCTGCAGTGATCATGGAACCCAAGAAAGTGAAATCTCTCACTGCCTCCATTTCTTCCCCTTCTATTTGCCAGGAGGTGATGGGACCAGTGGCCATGATCTTAGTTTTTTTGATGTTGAGCTTCAGACCATATTTTGCGCTCTCCTCTTTCACCCTCATTAAAAGGTTCTTTAATTCCTCCTCACTTTCTGCCATCAAGGTTGTATCATCAGCATATCTGAGGTTGTTTATATTTCCACTATGATACCACTTTTAAAAATCAATAGCTTCCTCCAAAGAATCCTGGGAGCTGTAGCTTGTTATGGGTGTGTGGAGACCCAAATCTCCCTCACAGAGTTACAATTCCCAGAGTTCCCTGGGAAGGGGGATTGATTGTTTAAGAACTCCTGGAATTGTAGCTCTGCACTCAACACCCATAACAGACCACAGCACCCAGAGTTATTTGGAGGGAGCCATGACTGTTTAAGGTGATACCATAGTGCTTTAAATGTATGGTGCAAACGTAGCCTAATGTTGGATACAAACCATGAAGTGGAAGTTGAATGGCAGTGCAATGTAAAAAAAAAAAAAGCGGTCTGTGATAATTAGAGCTTAAGTGTATGTTAAACAGGGATAATTGGTGATAATTTAATATTGCTGAGATTATTGTATAAGCACCTGGAATGGGGCAGGAAACCATTCACAAGAAGCAGTTATGGATGGCAACAGCCAGCTGGGGCTGATGGGAGCTGTGGCCCAAAATATCTGAAGGCCACCAAGTTGGCCTAACCTTTTCCAAACAGGTGACTTCCCTTGTCCCAGAAGGAGCTTCTTCACAGGGTTGGAAGGCTGAGGCCCCTTCCATAAAGCAGCAATGGCCAGCCAGTGACCAGTGCATCAACTTCCAGCTGGTCCCCTTAAGTGGACCCCAGTAACCAGATGGTACATCCTAAGTTCTTTCTCCTGGGGGTGCAGCAGGGCAAGACAGAGAGCAGCCTTCACCAGATCCACAAGCCCTACTCTCTGAGGGCTTATCCACATTAACCTTTTGGCCCATTCCTTCTAGGCACAGGTCTGTGCTTAAAAGCTCCTTGCCCAAGCATGGTTTCTTCATATTTGACCTGGAGCTTTCCCCATGATAATCTACTCTTTAGGGCACAATCAGAGCAAATTTTGGTTTTCCACATATTGCTGTTTGCTGCAACTGAGCTTTAAAGAGCAGGTTTTTGTGGGGAAAGCAAAAAAAGGGGGATGCTTGGACATGGAGCTTTAAAGCGCAGACTGTGTCTGGAAAGTACGGAGGAAAGGTAATAATAATAATAATAATAATAATTAATAAACTTTTATTTATATCCCGCCCCTCCCAGCCAAAACCGGGCTCAGGGCGGCTAACAATCATCAAGGTAAGTGGATAAGCTCTGACTCCTCCCAATGGTAGCCAAATCTCACACAAGCCTCAATGAGGAAAAAGACCCTCTCTGCCTCTCCCTGTTAAATTCAAGCACTGAACATACACTGAAGGTCAAGCTCTTTAGCCAGGCAAAAGTTCAGAGGGAGACCTGGCTGGGCCAGGGGGAGCCCTGGATGGAGGCAGAGGGCCCCAGTGATGCTCTGACAGAGACTGTAGCCAAGGGGGACCATCAGTAAAAGTGGGGGCAGGGACACTTTTATTAATTGTGCCTTAATTATGCCTTAATAACAGTAACATCAGTAACAATTAGGCCTGGTTTACCTTTCTTTTTGCCAGAGGCGTAGCCAGCCCAGGTGGTACCCGGGGCGGAATTTTTTTTGTCACCCCCCCCACTTTGCCAGGGCACTGGCAGAGCTGCACCCAGTGGCATAGCAAGTCACCCCCACCCCCCAAAAATGATGGTGCCACTTTGCGAGGTGTGGGGTTTGTGTGTGTGTGTGTCTATTATCTCTTTTTTTTCCAATAAAGTTAAACTTTATTTTTTTTAAAAAAATAAAGAAGTGTCACCCCCCTCTGATGGTGCCACTTTGTGAGGTGTGGGGGGTTGTGTGTGTGTGTGTCTATTATCTCTTTTTTCCAATAAAGTTTAAAAAAAATTAAAAAAAATATTTTAAAAAATATTTTTTTTTTTTAAAAAGTGTCACCCCCCCTCTGGGGTGGAACCCGGGGTGGCCCGCCCCCATCGCTCCCCTTGCTACGCCCCTGCTTTTTGCTCTGTCCTAGCAGTTACCTGAGGGCGCAGGGATTCTCATGTTTCCCTGGTATGCCAAGCATGCAGGCACACACAGAACCCTCCCTCAGCAAGTTTAGTTTCATCACTTCAGTGGAGAAGGTGGGACCCCCACTGGGGTGGGGTGGGGGGTGAGCTCCACTGAAGTGGGCCTGGCAGTAGGCACCCTGTGCCCACCCTGTGTTTGCTCTGGAACTCTGGAATGGACTGCCACTCTCATAATCCTCAGACACTCAAAACGCTTTAAAAAAAACTAAATCCTCCCCCCCCCAACAACAACACCACACATTCAGTATAGCCGTTCCCCTTTGACTAACATTAAACTCACCTATTTTACAAAAATAATGCCCTTTAAATCATTGACCTGCCAGAGCACTGAAGCAGTGAGCCAATTCAATGTTATGTATCAATTGTAGCGTTCACAGGAAATGTGATCCTACAGAACTGTATGCCATCACACAGCTGTGTAAGACGTGGCG
Organism: Darevskia mixta; assembly: GCA_034641385.1. Taxonomy (NCBI): domain Eukaryota; kingdom Metazoa; phylum Chordata; class Lepidosauria; order Squamata; family Lacertidae; genus Darevskia; species Darevskia mixta. The sequence continues at coordinate 2,402,608 of JAWWNH010000033.1, read as the reverse complement.
GCCGGCGCAGTTGGTAGCACCTGTGAGATTTGTCATCTGGAAAAACCCAGGCAATAAAGAAATCATTCCAGCTCCAGCCCCATTCCCTGCAGGGCTCCCAGGTGGCCCCTGAAACCTACCCATGGCGGCTCCTTCCTCACTTTCCGGCTGCCTCCCTCCTCATAGATCCAGCCAGCTGTGCCTTCCTGGGAAAAGTGGGAGAAGGAAGCCAGGCACTCCCTTTTTGAAGCTGGGAGGGAAGGCCCGTCAGGACAAGCCTGCCACACACGGAAGGGAGGGACAAGCCCAGACTAGGCAAACAGGCGAGGCGGGTTCCTGAGAGCCCAGGAAGGAGCAGGGAGGGCTCCAGGCTGCTACCGGGCAGGTAGGCTGGGCCAGGGGGTTTGCTTGCCCCAAACAGATGGGCAGAGCCTACCTGTGACGGGGAGTGGGGTAAGCATTGAAGTGCAGGCCTGAAGTGTGGGTGGTTGCACCTGAGAGGGGGGAAGTGGCTTTACTTAGGCATACCCCCATCTCTCTCAGCCTCATAAAATGGATGTATGAAAACTGGCATTTCTGCCATTGTAACATTATTTATATAGAGCCAATCCTTGGCAAGATACCCTAAACCAAAAGGACAAACCCCTGACTTGAGCAGCTTACACTCTAAATGTCACTAAGAGGAAAGGCCTGACAGGAAAGCATTAAATGGCTGTATCAATATTGCTGTACAGTATGGCTCAGTAACTTCAGAGCATTTGCCATATCTAAAAATAGAAAGAGGCCCTGGAGCTCTGTTCCAACTTGAAGCCGCACCCTTTGACCTGGCAGCTGTTCAGGAGCTGGGTGTGGCTACTCAATAGGCCCTCTGTGCATGGTCAGAGTTCCTTTCTTCTGTACTGATTTCCAGCTTTGCAAAAATGCCGCATTTTTATTCACTGTTGTTATCTTTCATAAGGAACCTGGGTGTTTCACTTCCTGCTGGAGACAGATCTAGGGAACTGCTGGATTATTATTATTTTTTTTTAAAGGGGGGAATCTGCTGCTGTGTGATTCGATATCTCGTTATCCCTTGGTGTAACCTGAATCCTGCACAGAACAGATGAAAAGGTGGTCTTTGACAGCACTGCTGATGATGATACTGCTTTTACCCACACACCATTTGAAGACTGGCATCAGTGCAGATGGTCTGGCTTTAGCAACAAACCAGCAACTCCCCCCCCCCCCAATGCTCTGGTTAACCACCAGCCTGATTACTGGGCAACTGAAAGTTTTCTCCCTATTTCTGATATTTCTTCACTTGGTCCTTGGATGCTTCTGGTCCAGGTGTGGCTTAATTGGCAGGTGGGTTACTGAGATATTACGAACAAGTAGTTGGCAAGTTTTATTTACTTCTTCACTGGATTTTCCCTGGAAAGGTAAAGAGAGGTTAACCAGATCATGAGGGGGAGATACAGGATTTTGATGTTGATTATGTCATGTGGGCACTACAAAACAAACAAACAAACTTGCTTGTTTGAGGAGCCACCATCAAACACCGATCTGGAAGCATCCCTCACAGAGATCTTGGGGTTTTTCTTAGGTTCCAAAATGGCTACTTTGCTTTGTGAATCTCCTCCTGACAGTTTAGTAAACTTCAGCAGCTGATCGGTCTGAAGTCTGGAAGAAATTGCTGTGCTGAAGACCAATTTCAGCCCTGCACACACTCACAAGCGGCACAGCTGCCCTCAGGAACAGCCACTCAGGCATTTGCAAAAAAAAAGCAGGAACACATCACACAAAAGAGGACAAAAGAGGACCTTTTATGGTGTCAAATTTGCATATGCTAACTTATATGCATATATACATATTTAGAAACAATTGCTGTAAGTTAAATAGAAATACTCACTATGAGATGTGCACAATCTCAAGGCCCCTGTGCTGCTCTCTGATTATTATTTTAAATCTTGAAACTAGACAGCCCTTCAAATAGAGGGTGCCTTCATGAAGAGGATTGCCTCTGTACAGTAATGAATTCCCACCCTGCCTCAGGTTGCTTCCCACACAAGGAGTCCCAGATGTTTAACTTCTCAATTTACACATTTCCTCTGGAAAATATGCTTAGAGGTCATACCTACACACAGAGATGGTGGTAAAGCTGGGATGAAAAACACCCCTTACATAGTATGATTATGGGTTCCTTTGCAGTTCTAGCATAGATGCTTTGAAGAACTCAAAATACTGGAAGGCCAAGATCTTTTGAATACCTGCAATTGGGGGGAAATCCTCTTTCAGTTAGCAGAAAGTGGCAGTTAATTCTGTTTATGCCTGGTGTCCCTGCCTCACTTGAGCCCCTCTTTGCATCAACAACTGGCTAGAGTATCTATGGGACACGAAAAGGTCATAAAGAGCTCCCAGGGCACACCCGCACAGAAACTCAGCTTGCTTTTATTGCTCAGACCCCAAACAGAGTCCATAGAAGGTAGGTGACGGCATTGCAGATGACCAAGACTGGAATAGTTCACATCCTGCCTGAGACATAATGGACAGGAGGAATTTGTCCAGGCCTGTCGCTCCCCAAGCACTTGGATGACAGATTGGGTTACTGAACTTGCCTTTGGGACGGCAGATGATGACACACACCTGGCCCGAGGATGCAAGAAAATAACAGTAAGATGTAATTTCCTCAATGCATTCAGTTCCCTCTCCGTTTGTGGCTGTTGAATTGTCTTGATGCCCTCCCCCTTCTCCCAACAAATATGACTTGATTGACACTGGAATGCCTTATTCAAATAGTCCAATAACTCAGCATAATTAAGATGCAACAACTCTGATAATGTCTTTCCAATTGGCACCCGAATCTAACTTCTTACAAGAACCCAGTCTGAGGCATACTGGTATATAAAATCTAGTGTCCAGCCCCAAGGCAGCCAAGCACAATTGTGGGCATTCAAAATGAAGTTGCAGTCCAAAACACCTGGAGGACACCAGGTTAGGGAAAGCTGTTCTGGATCACAAATCCAAGCTAATGGGGCTATGGAGGTTTCACAGAACCAAACCTAACAATAGGTGGTCAGCTGGGTAGCAAATGATAACTGAAGATGCTTTCCTAGCATTGCATCATCACAACAGGACTGTCTCCTAAGGGAGACCTGCCTGGCACATTCCTTGTTAGCTTTCAGCCACCTGGTGAATTGTGTCTTGTTCACTTGGGCTATCCTAACCCAGCTTGATGCCCTCCAGATGTCTTGGACTACAACACCCATCATCCCCAGTCTGTATGGCCAGCAGATGTGGATGGTCGAAAGTTGCAGTCCAGCAACATCTGGAGGATCACAGGACAGCCACATTTGATATATTGACTCTAGCTCACTCTTTCCTTTTTAACATTGTCATAAACCCCCAAAGTCATGTAAGTAGTAAACCTGAAGGGAAAATAGAAAAAGAAAGAAGGCTGTTGGTGTTAGCCAAGCCATTGACTTAAACATACCTGCACAGTGTGGTCATCACCTGAGGCCTTTCTCTGGCGGTCTCTCTGATAGGAGCTTCAGAGAGTGGCAAAAAAGGAGGCCTTTTCAGTGGTGGCTTCCTGTCTGTGGAATGCTCTCTCCAGTCAATCCTGCCTGAAGCCAACATTAACAGCCTTTCAGCACCAAGTTAAGAGTTACCTCTTCTTCCAGACTTCCGAGGCATTATGAAAATAATTGCTGTTTCTCTCTGTGTGTTTGGATATTGTTAATTTGTTGTTGGTGGCTGCTTTTTAATTGTGCAACTCACATAGAGACATTTTGTATTAGGTGACAAATCAAATAAACCAAGAACATCTCTACACCTGGTGAGTTTTAAGACTGAGTAGGGGAGGAGCCAGCTGACATTCACTTCTAGGTGTTTTCAGGTTTCATGCTGCACCACAGACTCCTGGGAAGAAGCATCCCCCTCATTTAGGCTATTATGAACTTGCTCTTTCTAGAGGCTGCAGTGAAATTGAAAGTACCTCGTTTGAATGTTTGCTAGCTCCTAACACATTAATTCTTAAATACCAACACACACACCCGCTTCCCTTTAAACATCCAGGCTTATAAGGAGTTCCAGGGAACTCAAAAGCTTGCACACTATTTTATTCCATTTGGATTGACCTAACAAAGGTATTGCCCCAATACAGTGGTACCTCGGGTTAAGTACGCTTCAGGTTAAGAACTCCGCTAAGAACAGAAATCGTGCTCTGGAGGCGCAGCGGCAGCAGGAGGTCCCATTAGCTAAAGTGGTGCTTCAGGTTAAGTACTCTTCAGGTTAAGAACGGACCTCCGGAACGAATTCAGTACTTAACCCGAGGTACCACTGTACAGACTTAGATCTATTTTATCTCTTTGGCGCTGCATAACCTAAATGCGGGTGGCGCTGTGGGTTAAACCACAGAGCCTAGGGCTTGCCGATCAGGTCAACGGTTCGAATCCCCGCGATGGGGTGAGCTCCCGTTGCTTGGTCCCTGCTCCTGCCAACCTAGCAGTTCAAAAACACGTCAAAGTGCAAGTAGATAAATAGGTACCACTCCGGTGGGAAGGTAAACGGCGTTTCCGTGCGCTGCTCTGGTTCGCCAGAAGCGGCTTAGTCATGCTGGCCACATGAGCTGGAAGCTGTACGCCGGCTCCCTTGGCCAATAACGTGAGATGAGCGCCGCAACCCCAGAGTCGATCACGACTGGACCTAATGGTCAGGGGTCCCTTTACCTTTACCTAACCTAAATGCACTGTAAGTTAGTTGACATGAATGCAACTCCTTATGTGAACATTTTGCCTCCCCGCACCCAACCACCCACAAATTAGGCTTTTTTATTGAGATGATGTCATCCCAACTTTGCCTGACCCACACAAGCAGAAGTACCTGTTTGTTCTCTGGCAATTTACAGTGCCATAAAATAAGCACCTAACATTTAATGGGCAACCAGCTGACCCATTAGTGTAACACATTTGATGGAAACCAGGCTGCAGAGGATTCTTTTGCTCAAGGGAGGTAACCTCTAGCTTCCTGGCCAGGGGATTTATGGAAGGACAGTCCCAAATAAAGTTTCCTTTAGAGACAGAGGAGGGAATAGGTTTTGCTCGTTTCCTAGACCTGGGAGAGTCCCACCCAGAAAACCCAACCCTTAGAACAGGCTTCCTCAACCTCGGCCCTCCAGATGTTTTGAGACTACAATTCCAAGCGTCCCTGACCACTGGTCCTGCTAGCTAGGGATCATGGGAGTTGTAGGCCAAAAACATCTGGAGGGCCGAGGTTGAGGAAGCCTGCCTTAGAACAATGCTTCCACACCCTTCTTACATCTACCGGTAAGCACTCCTTTTGCCCCTCAAATCATAAGGACTTTGTAAAAAAAGTGAGCCACCTTGAGAGTAATACCTTTATAGCAGGACCCAAATGTCAAAGCCAAGAACAAGCATTACTGGTTCTTGGAAGTCCTTTTCGGGTTGGATGTTAAAGATGAAAGGGAGATGTTTAGTGATGTTGTGCCCCAAAGTCTGAATTAAAAGTCTCAAGATAGGCTACCAGAGGTGTTGTACAGGAATAATGGATCAGCCTTGCTTGGTACAAGATCCCCACGGGACTAGTGCCACAAAGCAGCAAGAAAAGTTGCTCCCCCGTTTTAATGATCTAATTATGCCTGAATAGCTCCTCCAGCATTCCATCTTAAAGACTCTTACAGGTTGTAGGTTTTAGGGACTTTTACAACATCATGCTGAACTCTCGCCCGCACTTTGCTGTGCACTTTACTCCAACCTGCTGGAGAATTCTACACTAAAGCTTGCTCACAACCCTGTGATAATTTGACTGACTGTAATGAAAGTGTTACTGCATCGTGGTTTCTCGACCCCACCCCACCTGAGACACACAAGGGACCAACTAGCTACGTCTTGGAGAACTCAAAATAATAAACGATATTTCCCCAATATGGATTTTTGATTAGAATATGACTCAAATGCTCTGGCATCTGAGGCTGGTTTTCTGTAGAATTGCTGTCAATCACAGTTCAAGGTACTAGTTCTACTGTAATCTCAAATACATCTTTCACCTTTACCACACTCAGTAATATTGGTTGACCAAAATCATCCACCATTGGGGTGGCCTGCAAAAAGGTGTTCTAGCAGCTCTTCCTCAGGGGTCTGCAGCCATCATTCACCCGATCCAGAAAAGCCCAATGCTAATCATTTTCTACCAGGGCCAGATGGGCTGGGTCAAGAATACCATTCTAGTGTTTTTAAAAAACCACCCTGCTGCCTTAAGCATTTCATTTTGAACTTTGGACTGTTCCTACTTTGAATTTCTAAAGGTAGGACAGGGTAAACCCAAATATCAACTGATTGGTTGTCATCCAAGATCTAGCCTGGGAACGGTGCCATTTAAGAAATTTCAAGACCCAGAGACCCATAAAACACAACTCGCAGGCTGGTGGTTTTTTTAGTCACTTCATGTGTTGGGAACACAGTAGACAGACCCTGTAACATGTGAAGGGGATATAAATCTTCTCTTCATCATGCAGAGAAAATCGGGGGGGACCAGCTGTGTTTCTGCAGAATTCCTGTTTCCACTTCTTAAACGTGTTAAGCTGCCCTCAGCAATGACACAATCCAGAGCCTCTGTGGTGCAGAAGACTGTTCTGTTTGGACAGAAATGTTCACAATCCCTGTTTGTTGTGCAGCAACCTAGGGGCCCAGGGTAAGCCCCCACTCAGAGGAGAGAGAGGAAGAATGAATGGAAGTGCAATGAATTACCAGTATCTAAAAGATCTGAGCCAGAAGACTCCCTGGCAGCACCTGCCTTGCCTAGCAGGCGCCACAGTGCCCCAGCACAGGAGCTCTGAGAACTGCCAGCACATTTTTATATTCACTTCTAATTATGCCCTCAGGCAACAGGGCAGGTTGACTGGGTTGACTGGTGTTTTAATTAAAAACTTGGGGGGGGGGGAGCATAGCTGCTGGAAAGAACAGGGCTCGCCAATATTTCCCACCGTTTCCCGAAGGGTTTAAACTTTGCACCTACCCAATACGCCACTCAAGTCTTTTGAACAGTTCTCTCTTAAAAGCACCCTCCTCCCAAACAAAAGGCTTTTTTCTTAATTTGCATAATTTATAGACCAGGTCATTCAGGGTTTTTTGTGTGTGCAGAGGTGTGTCTCACAGAAAGGAAATATTCCAGAAAGCAAGAAAACTCCCAAGTACGCACATGGGCCCATCCTTAAAATTTGCCTTATGTGAGCTGATGGGCTGACAAAAGATCAAAGCCAATTACAGTATCTAGAAAGCCTACAGGCATTTTTGTTTATGCACTGCCTGGTCACTCTCTCTCCTCCACGTTGCAGTGGCTTCTGTAGAACCCAAATGCAGCCTCCAGTTCTAATACTTTGCTCCCCCACTTTCTCTCTTTTCTATAGGAGTCTTCAAAACAACCCCCCACCCAGGATTCCATGTGAGATGGCAGAGAGAAAGTGCTTTACAAGGCCACATCAGCTAGGCATTTTGGGTGAGAAAAGGGTGGGGGCTCTTCCACTCATTTGGGAATCTTGGGCAACCAAGTAGGGAGAGCCCTACAAATGTACAGTGTTCTGTGGACGCACACACTTCTTTGCAATGTTAAACATATGGCTACTGGGATCAAGGGTGGCAAGTTGAGCATTTTTCTGCTACCCTTAAGGAGCTTTGAACAACTCTTTTTTCTTTCTTTTGCCCAACACTATCATGTTGGCCCTGTTTCATGTAAGGTTATGTTGCAACCATATTTTTGGGGTGGAGGCTCAATAAAAGCAGCAATAAAAAAGGTCTGCATGGTCCATTTCAATGTAATTTTATTTGAACAAGGAGTCAAAACGAAAGCTTGCAGGCTTTGCTAAGCAAGAACTGCACCAGTCCCACAAAATGAACTCTATTTATAGCACAGAGAGGAAAAGGGGAACAAAGAGAAGCACTGCAAAGTATCATTTCCAGGGGGACAGATTTCTCAATAGGGCAACTACAGTCTCTGTAGCTGGCTTGGGAGAGTGAGTACATCACCTGCCCGACATGTTTCGAGTGCTGCAGATTTAAAGCTGAAGAGAATCACAAAACCAACTGTCAGCAACTTACCCATGGCCATCACAGAAGTGAGTTAAAATTGCTTTATAAAAAGATTAATAAAAATACTGGAAAAAATCCTCATTTCTCATGCTATATGTCTGGTTTTCTTTTTTAAAACCTAGTATATTCACAAGTTTCTTAGAAAACTATGTGACCCCAAAAATAGTGTTCAGATTCACAACTGGAGGCAAAGAGGTTATGCAAGAAATCTAGAGTGAACGGACCAAGATGCTGCTAACATTAGCCAAGAGCAGTTTTGCATTTTGGTGGTGGTGGTGGTGGGGAAAGCTTGGGTCCCTCCCCCTCAACTGTGCCATGCTACACTTTAGAATTTCAGCACAAAAAGGGGAAAAACAAAAGGCGATTCTTTAAAAAGAAACGACTCCAAATTAAAGCAGAGGGAAAGTTCCTTTAAATTAAGAACACCACAGAGTTTGGTCCCAACAGTTTCTAGTCAGATGTTTATTCACATGCATTTTTCTTCTATATATAAGAACCACAAACGCCTTTCTGAAATTAACCATTTTAAGGGGTGCTGTTTTTATATGTATATATATGCAAACGCTTAAAATAAAGGATTTCTAAAAAAGAATATCCACAAACAGGAAGAAAGGGGAAAAACAAAGAGCTGGGAATTAATTTCCCACATGTATCATCACATTAAAGAGAGCGAGCGCGCAAAAACTGATTGCCAATAGTATTGGGCAGAACTCACTCCACTGTCCTCCATGAGATCACTGAAAAATTAAAAAAGAGAAAATAAAAGAACATTCAACTAGTCAATAAGGATCAATTACAGTCCAGACTGACAGAGTCCCCCCTCCAACAGCTGTTGCTGCTTCAGGGTCTCAGGACCCTCTTTCCACTTGTCGAGACTGCTACTCCGCCACCGACTGAAGGGCCTCTTTGTCCTCTCTGTTCTCAGCCCCGCTCTCATCATCCTCAATCTCTCCCTCCTCACCACTAAACTTGTCATGGGCCCATTTGGGGCTGGTGCTCGATTTTCGGTACAGGAAACGGCCCCTCCCTCTGGGGAAGATGCCCCTTCCCCGGCCTCTGTTCACCCATTTCTCACCCCCTTCGCCCTCACGGTCATCATGCTGCAAAGGGAAAAGAAGAAGAAAAAGGAATTTGTCAGTCAGCAAATGCAGAGCTCCTCAACAGCCCACCAGAGGATCCCACCTCTGTCCACTCCCTCTCCTTTCCCCAGTGGGTGCTGCCACATTTCCCACACAGGCAGGGGAGGATAAACACCCTGGAATATGCCCCCCAGCCTCTGCATTTTGCAAATAAGCCCTCCAGTAATGCTGCATGGCTGAGGAGACCATGACGGCAAGACCAACTTGGGGCCTGTCACCTGGTGGAAGGGACAACTTCTGTGCAGTCAGCTCACAGCCACATGCCCATCTGACCCCCAGGGCACATACCAAGTAGTACTTCTTGCTCTTGGGGGTGTACTCAGGGTCCCACTCCTCCTCCCTGCTCCGCTTCTGGAAGTCGGTGCTGCCGCTGCCGCCACTGCTGTTGTTGTTGTTGCTGTTGCCAGAGAAGGTCCCTCTTCCCCAGCCACGACCCCTGGCCCGGAACTGTTGCTGTCATCAGGAGCAGAAGAAGAAAGGGAACGTCAAAAAGCGAGCAACAGAAAGAAAGGGGATCTGGCTGGGCCTGGGATGGCCTGTCATGATTTCTGGAGCACCACACACACACACACACACACACACACACACACACACACACACGGACCTGATCGTTTATTTCTTAGCAACAGATAGAATGGAAATTGCCCATCACTAGAAACACTCATCACACTTCTGTATTCAAGGTGTGGGCTACTGCCTTTCCAGAAAAAAACTGACCCAACAGCACTATTTTGAGGGCTAAAGTAAACATGATAAATCCGTAGGCACTGGGGATCCCTTTTTGCATTACATAGCCGGGCAGAGAGGTGTTATAATACTCCCATTTATTAAAACAAACGAACCCTTTTGGCTCAACCTATTAGCTAGGCCCCTTCTTGGTTAAATTGTCCAGATTCTCACTGATTTTTGGATGTGAGCCTCTGGGTGTGGCTCCTTACACTTCCTTGAGCAACTGATGTGCACTATGTTATGGTTTTGTTGCTTTTGGTATATCATATCATATTGGGGTTTTTTAAAAAAAAAAAGTTTGCCCTTTCACCAAAAATAGGAAACTTCTTCTGAAAAAGACCCTGAAGTTGTACTCAGTAAATACGTGGAAGAGGTGGGCTGAATTTTATAGGCAAGAACAACTCCCTTACACTGTGTAGCTGCCAACACCGAACACTGAACCCCTTTCAAAAGCTGGGAGGTGCCTGTCCACACTCCAGCTCTGCCACAATTCAAAACTATTTTGACTTATCACCCTGGAACAAGGACCCAGAGCACACACCCTCCAAAATGACAACTTACAAAGGTTCCTCGGGCTCTGCCCCTATCAGTTGGGCCCGTAAATTCCTTGGTCCCAAGGCGGGATTTGTCAAAGCCAGGGGCAGCCTCCTCTCGCTCTTCAGTCTCCTCGGGGTACTCCTCTGCTTTGTAGGAGCGGGAAGACTGTGATGAGGAGGAGCTTGACCTAGATCGCTCCCGCACACGTCGGTGCTTCCTAAGTCAAGGCAAAGAGAGAGAGATATGAATGTCAGGAGGGAACAACTCTACTGCCTCAATGTCAGTCATTCCTCCACCTCTCCCCGCAACTCCATCACATGCTATATACCAGGCATGTCCAACCAAAAGTAGCCTGAGATCTACCATCCAATATCAAAAACTGGCAGTGATCTACCACGCTCTCCCATTGTCATTCTTCAACTTAAACATATTATAGTTGGCTGAGCTTATGATAAAAATAGTAACAAATGATAGTCGCTTCCATAAAACCTGAAAAGTTCAACATAAATCAATATATTTTTTAAAAATACATACTTTGTATACTTGTAATAAGATAAGAAAATAACATTGAGGACAGGGTCCTACATAATCAGAACATGATGCACGGACTGTTGTTCACAAAAGCTCATCTTTAAAGTACCCCAGACTCTTGCTGTTTTTCAAATGAGTCAGGGGCATATGTCAACTACAGTGGTTCCCCCCATAGTTAGAAACATAAATTGGGTAAACTCAACTGCAGAGTTGACAGCCTTCAAGCACCACCTTAAGAACTGGATGAAACCTGTAGAAGCCCTTTCCCCTGGATCCAAACCCACCCCTTCCTTTCGAGTAAACCTAAACCAGCCCTTTCTCTCTTTGAGGAGCCAGCGCGCAGGGTTGCGCGCGCACACACACAAAACCACCCCTCCCCGCGTGAGCGGGATGGCAGCAGCCAGGAAGGGTCCCCTACTCCCTTGCGTGTTTACTCAAAGTAAGCCTTGCCGCGCTCAGTGAGATAGCTCGTCAGCGGGGAGGGAGGGACAAGGCAGTCCTCTCCTCAAAGGCTGGATCCTGGAATGTCCAGCACCATCTCTCTCTCTCTCTCTTTTTCCCTGGACCCAAGCCAGCCCTTTCTCTTGAGGAGCCAATGCGCAGGGCTTTTCTCTCTTGCCCAGCCTCTACGTCTGCGTACACCTCCGCCCGCCCGCTTGCTTCTCCTTCTCCTCCTTCTGAGAGAGAGAGAGAGAGAGAGAGAGAGAGAGAGAGAGAGAGAGAAGCCCTGCACGCTGGCTCTTCAGAGAAAAGGCTGTTTCTGGAAAGAGAGAGAGATCTACAGAGATCGACGAGAAACAATCACATGATCTACAAGTCGATCCCGATTGACCTGTTGGACAATGCTGCTATATACAAATAGGAGAGTACCACACTCCCTACCCTCTCCTAGACCAAAAACAGGGAGTTCCCTGCCTCCGCAACCACCCTGCTTGTACCCTGCTGTCTCTAATGACTGAAGAGAATCGTTAATTTGGGTCTCTGCGTCAGGAGATTCCAGACTGAACATGAAAGCAAGTGTACAGTCGCCCCTCCTTTATCTAGAGTGGCTTCTTGTTCTCTAGGGCTCCAGTGCAATCCAGCAACAGAGGTGCACATCACACACACTGTTATTAAGCTTGGGCAGCATAGTGGTGTCCAAGTTCAGTGCCTCATTCAGCCCAAAGTGGCCCAAACACACAGCTATTTGCTGCAAAAATGGAAGTTTCAGAAATGCAGACAGGAAAACATTGAGCAATGCTAGTATGCCCCATCCCAATGATGCAGAGAGCTCTTCTCTCTCTTACACCCACCCCTCTTAGCTTGAAAGAGCGAAGTTGCGTTTGAAGTTTCCCACATCTAGGGGAAAGGCTAAGCTAACAATCACAAATGTACTTTTATAACTTAAAAAAATTAGTGGTACTTAAATATTTTTATAAACAAATAAATAAGTGTAAAAGACATTGACTTGAAAAGCACTTAGACTAGCCTCCCTGTGTCTTTTCAATAAGTATCCCTACAAACTGTGTTCTGGGAAAATGTAGGGCTGGTTCCTTGGAGGCTTATTAGCGACTGCTCAATGAGTAGATCAGTGATGACGGACAAGCACCCCTTTTGGAACAGCTTGCCTACTTACTGCAGACCTTATGGTGCAGTGTACAGCCCACAGGCAATGCACATGAGGGGGATGGCTGGACTCAACAGCTGAGGCCTAGCAAGCCTGGATGTAAAAACAGCACTTTCCCACATCTCCAGAAGCCTGTGCTATGTAACAGGACTGCCCCACACTGACACCTGCTGCATCCTAGCAAGTATCATCAACTAGCCCAGTGAGGGGAAGGGCCTCAGGCTCAGGGGCTGAAGGGGAAACTCCAGGGTTCTCTGTCTGGCCCTTGGGACTTTTACAAGGCCACACCCCGTACTGGTTCTGCTCTGCACCTTCCCTCAGTGTTTGTGCCTGGTTGGGATGTCTCCTTGATCTGTAGTAGCACCTCTTACTTGCTTGGATGCGAGGTTGGATAACTAACTGCATGTGTGACTGTAGAAACCTCTGGAACGTATCCTACTGAGCATACACTGCTCCACCCACACTGGCATGCACCTCCCGGGGAGGTTCCTCTTGAGGAAATGCAGCACTTGGGCGGAAAATGTTTCCCTGCTAGCTTCTTCCATGTGGGGTTTCATTATGTCAGCTCACTATCACTCTTGTGTGTGGCATCTAAAATAAAAAGGGAAGGAAAGAAGGAAGGAAGAAGTGGAGAATGTTCTCCTACATACTTCTTTTTGGACCCTTTATGAGACCTCTCAGTTTTCTCCGTTGATCTCTCCCGTGAATGACTTGAGGGTCTGGAGTCCACCGATTCCCTCGACTTGCCTCGCTTGTCTTTCTCCTTATGTTTTTTACGCCGTTCAATGTCAAGGCGCAGGTCAACTGGGTCCTCTTTGTATTTGCTTTCGGCCTGCAAAGAGAAAAACAGGGGAAAGACTTGACACCCGAGCCTTAAGCAATTCCTTCACAACTACATCCCTTTTTACCTTGCTCAGGACTGAAAAATACTCAAGCAAGGGAAGTTATGCTGGTGCTAATACACAGGAAAAGAAGCGACAAGGACACCAAGGACGCAGGCCAAGATAACGGTTGATAGATATAAATTATATAAGTCTCTTTTCACTCGAAAACTCGAAATAATTGGTACACTTTGACCTGAAAACTCTAAGACACTAGTAGCTGAGGAAGAATACCGAAACAAGGCCTTGTCCTGGCATTTTCATCTCATTTGTATTACAAACCCCAAGGAATAAAACCTACAAGAGACTTATATAATTTATATCTATCAACTGTTATCTTGGCCTGAGTCCTTGGTGTCCTTGTCGCTTCTTTTCCTGCATTATTCTACCAAGAACTCCAATTTCCTCAGGTGCTAATACACAGACTGAATGACTTTACAAGATCCACGCAAAAGATTTCAATCTTTCTGCATCCACTTCTCTCTATGCCAAACATAAGTAATTATTAATCAAATCAAGGGAGGAAAACTGGGTGCCAAAGCCAATACCCTTTGATGTCCAAAGGAAAAACAACAGGCTCAAGGGGCAATGATCTGTATATGCCAAAGCTAAGAACTGTATTCTCCTCTTCTGACAGATTCTTGTGCTCTGCAGGGAATTGACTGAACAACAGAATTCCTTCCCTGTGCCTGGAAAGGGACCCCCCTCCTCCTCTCACTGCAGGAGACATTGGCTGCAGTTATGGAAAGTGAAGGGGAAATGTGCAGGCCATCTCAGCTCCAGTAGCATAATAGAGCCAATTCTCTACATTCCAGAGAACCAGTGAAGGAGTTATTTGGGGAGGCAGGCTTCCTGAGTGTGCTCCCCCCTCCAATCACCACTGGCTGTTGAGAGATCCATAATGAGCCTTGAAGGGGCTGCTGCATAGTTTGCTCTCAATCAGCATAACCTCTCAAATTCAGAGTTGTGCACTGTAAGCACAAAAACGAGGCATCGTGTTTCTCGCACTTATGATGGCAGAAAAAAGATTTGAACATACACCTGCTGCTGAAGATTCAGCAACCAAATGGAGCCAAGCTTGGCCTGGCTTTTAGGGGACAAGAGTTAGAACTTAGGTGTTCTACATTGCTGTGCTCACTGCACACTCCCACCCCCTGCAAAACAGAACTCCCTGCTTCTACCATTCAACTACAATCCAGTCTCCACAACCTTCCCTGTCTCCATTGCCAAGAAGCTCCTGAATTTTGGGGGAACTTGAACTTTGAGAGCAGAACATGTTGTGCAAGATAAATGTATCTATATTACTTATTCTGAGCAATACTTATAAACAGCAAACATTTATTCAGCATCAACAGTGTGCTTGGAGCTGTAGCTGGAAAAGTTAAGATATCCTTGGAGATCACTTTACGGAATGAGATTCCCATGAACAAAACACAAAAAAGACACAGGTATGTCTCATCCCACTATTTCATCATCCCTGTCCTTATTTAGGATAAAGTGGCACATCTGGGAAGAAATGTCTAAGAACAGGAGAAAGTGGTAAGAAGATTAAATTCTACGGGCAAAGGAAAATCTTCAGTCAACAGCAGTAGGATCAAAGTCATTTCTGAATTGTTACAGGTCTCTTTGATTTTTACTGAAACAGTCAATCAGTGGAGCTTCTTGTTTCAACTTGGTAACTTTCAGTCCAGCACAAGACTTTGGAATAACTAGGGCAGGGAAAAGTGGAAGCATCAGTTTCGCCTTAACTCAAAAAGAATGGGTAGCAGCTCTCTATTAAGTACTTTACTTACACAAGCTTCTAGCCCACTTTTTGGTTAAAATAAAGAAGCTGGCATGGTTGAATGTGGGAGCTGTATTTGTTCTTTTTTGCCTTCCATAAGTGAAGGAGAACTCTCTTTTCAACTCATAAAACAAAGCCGATCTGTCATTGCCAGAATGGAAACTCGTTTCACCATCAAATGTCATTCATCAGCAGAACCTAGATCAGTTGTTGTAGCCATTTGTGAAGTTCCATTTCATAAAGAAGCCGTCTAAGGAGCTCCTGACTGTTTGTAAACCTGAAGTATGTGTCTATTCACACACACAAGCATGTTCACCGTCGGATGGTGTGGTAGAGAGAGATCAAATCCAGCAGTCTAATATCTTTCAAACGTGACAAGTGTGTTTGGAGAAACTGAGAACACAGGTATGACATGAAAGCAACCCCTTCAACAGCATTGCTAAAAACCATTAAGACAAACGTGTATGAAAGTGAACAGACAACGCTTCAACTCAAAATGGTCATTTTTCCTTTAAAATTAGGGGCATATAATTCGCTGCCCGTACAGTTTTAAAGACCCCCAAGAGAGTGTTTTTAATTCTGAGCAGCATTTTAAAATAAACTAGCAGTAGTCAACAGAAAACACATTAGCAGAAAAAAATATCTGTGTGCTTGGTTCAGATATGGATTTGATTTACTTTCCTCTCTTCCTGACATGCACGTCTTTTTGAAAACATGGTTGGAAATATCACGGGTAAGACAAGTGATTTAGTCATACTTACAAGCAGCAAAATATCACAAAAAGTCTTCCATCATCAAGGTCACTTGTTTCCAAAATTCCATTTTTTTTGTCTCAAGCTCAACCTCAATTGACTTTGGGGTCATTTACCATATTTCTAACCACTTCACAAAGGTTGTTGATACATTTTTTTTTAATAAAAATTAACCCTTTGTAGTTCATTTTTAGAATTATGCCCATCCTTGAAAGAAAAACACAAACTTAAGTAGAGAGCAAGTTAAACAAAAATATCACTTTTTTATTATAAAAAAAACAAGTTCATGCCCGAAGTGCACACATTTTGTTTCACTACAGATCAAAGCAACAGGTCACCTTGTAGCTGGATTCTTTGGAACTTTTGATTTCCTCTTGCGAGAATCCATGTTTCCTAAAGGAACTGGGAGAAATGTCTATCCTCCTAAAAAAAAAGAAAAGAAAAAAAGAGTGTGCATGATTAAGAAAAGGTCAAGGAACCCTCTTCCCTTTTGCCATTCAGGGAATGTATAAATTAGGCCTTAGTTCTACTGTGTAAGGAATGGCACATGACAGACATAAAACTTCAGGGCTGAATTGACTTGTGGATAGAACATTGAATCTCCTGTTCCATCACGAGACTCCCTAGTGGCCTTGGGCAAGTTGATGCTAGTAAGCCTCAGCTACGACAGAGACTTGTTCAAAGATAAACAATACAGGACCTTAAGGCACCTTAAAGAGTTCTGGATACAACGAAGAGTTGTTTATCTCTTTCTTGCTTTGAAAGCCATACTTATTCGTGCAGACTCTGATAGCAACAGTGGTGGCTGGTGTCCATTGGGACCAGGAGGGCAGAAGGCAAGGAGGCAAACAGTAGGCAGAGCCAGAGCCAGAGCCAATGACAGGGAGAGACAATTTATTCCAACTTTGTCCTCATCCACCTCCCTACTGTGTTCTGCAAGGGGCAACACAGGAGCATGCCACTGACAAACAGGGCAACCCCCTGGACTAGTTGTAAGTAAGAAGAAGGCAAGCAGGTTGGAGCTGGATGAGACTGAGGTTGGTTAGCCAGTGCTCCATTCACTCTAATGAATGAGCTTCCAATGGATAAAAGGTTCAGAATTCAGTCTCCTCTCCCAGCTTCCTTTTTAAAAAGGAAGCTTCTAGCCCTCAGAAAGTATGGCTGAATTGTGTGGGCATTACCTGCTGAGGGCCAGAAAAATGGCTGCTTAAGAGTTTCAGTCATAAGGACTGGGTCTCTAGCAGCCTTGCCTCACCATGAGGAGCAAATTATTGATTTCCGTACTTTATTCTTGTTATGGATTCAATATGCCTGCATCGTAGTCATTTTCTCTCTTCTGAATAGGTAACCAAGACAGTGGCAGGGCAAGGCAGAGTTTGCCTTGGATGAGAAGCACTTGCTTATGATAAGCAAGCAAATGCCTAGTACATGGGTAGGCAAACTAAGGCCCAGGGGCCGGATCCAGCCCAATCGCCTTCTAAATCTGGCCTGCGGACAGTCCAGGAATCAGCATGCTTTTACATGAGTAGAATATGCCCTTTTATTTTAAATGCATCTCTGGGTTATTTGTGGGGCATAGGAATTCGTTCTCCCCTCCCCCAAATATAATCCAGCCCCCCCCCCCAGGTCTGAGGGACAGTGGACCGGCCCCCTGCTGAAAAAGGTTGCTGACCCCTGGCCTAGTAGCTGAATGCAAGCCTTTATGCTGCTTAATGGCTACGATTCAAAAAGTCTCTTAAATCGGAATTTTAAAAGTACATGTCAAAACCCTACACTTGGCAGATAGTAGCCTGATTTGTGTAGTCTGCCTGTTTTTGTGCTAGTGAGTTATGCCAAAGCCTATTCATTTGAGGACTCTTTGTGGCAAGGTGCACATTTTCTCCCACAACCATGCCTTTATTACATGCAAAAAGGTGCACTCACCTGTGGATTTCAGGGCTTTTGTTCTTAGCAGACTCTTGCTCCGCTCGTTTTAGGTATTTTGTAAAGCGCTCATTCAATGTCATTCCCGAAGACCCAAAATGATGCTCTGTTGATATGCAGTGAGGAAATATCACATCATTAACATTGCATCTATACTTTAGGACAATATAAAAGTGGCTTCTGCAGGAAGGTCTGCAACAGATTCAGGAAGCAAACAACATAAAGGTGAAGGGCAGGAGAAAAGAGGGAAGGAGACGGATCCATTTGCCTACAGGTGAAGCAGTACAGACTTTTAAAAGAAATTGCTTTTACTCATATAAGTATAATTAAAACACCAGAGAAGTCTCAAGTGTAAGATCCAATACAAGGCTGACATCATATGAAGATCAGCAAAGCATTACAAGCTTGATCAGATTGTTAACATACGTACTTTCCTTTATCTTTTTGTACAGGAAAACCTACAGTGACAGTCTTACTGCAACCATAGTGTCAACTGATCCTGATTTCCAAATCTGAAGATTGGCTGGAGAGGGACCATATTCGTGATAGTCCAACTTGTGCAAGTAATAATGTTTTGCCAAATATCATGAAAGGAGTCAGATTTTTCTTTTCTCTTCCACATGTGGATTAGATGGGTAATTTTTTCTGCTATTGCAATCTTCCACAATTTTTTATACCATAGTCCAATGTTCAAAGTCGAGACACGGTCTTTTTATTGTCATCTTCCCTGGCTTGGTATCCATCTAATTTTTTCGGAGGGAGGGGAAGTATCAGGTGGGCTAGGAGTCTACGGAATATCAAAAGGGTACCTTAGTACTTTATCCCCATCTCAAATATCCATCCTGCTCTTAGATATTCAGGTAAGCAGACTGCTTGGGAGAAGAGATGGACACTAAATGGATAGGAATGCACACACCACATCCTGCCCTTTTTGCTGAGAAACTCCATACTGTTAATTAAGCTCAACTTCTCCAATAGAGAACTTGTCAGGGAAGAATGTCTATTTTTCCCACATACACTGATACCACTGGTGCTATTTGAAGTTTCCGATCACATATATTCCAGCACAGCTGAAGCATTGTACGTAAAAACCCAAAGAAAGAATTTGGGCATTCAGTTGTGAACTCTTACTTTAAAACTTTTCTTTCCCTTATGAGTAAAGCTGTAGATAAAACTTTTACCATGCCCCTATCGGTAGTGTAACCAGGGGAGAGAAAAAATGAAGGGCTGTCAATTAGCCCACATAAACCAGAACAGCTCAGAAGGACCAAAATGAAAATAAAACAAAGAGGTGAAATGGAGACAAGAATTTTTAAAATAGATTTCTCACTCTTCCCAACTGGAAAACCTTCCCAACTGGAAGATGAAGCACTAATCAAGAGTGAATAAGCTTCATCAGGGGGTGGGGGAAGGGGAGAGAGGGTTCCAGCGAAACAAGCAAGATTGCATAGTGTCTTCTCCTTCCTTCTATGGATCTACAGCAAGAGGACAGCTCCAGGAGTAACTGTGTTTTCCTTAAGCAACACTTTGGCAAAAGTTTTATATTTTTAGAATTTGTTCCGTGATCTGCATTTCATTTTATGTTCAGTATTTTTTTGGCAGTTGTAACCCACTCTGGGATCATTCTGTACGATAAAGGGTGGGATGGAAATGTTTTAAAGCAATAAATAAACTAACACCAGTCTCAAATGCAACTCACCTTTCACATGGTGAACAATGGTCACAATATGCTGAGCAAAGAGCTCCGAGGGACTCCGCTGAGACTGGGCGGACTGGATGTGATGGAAAATGGAGCGAAACTCCTGTTCCTTTTTGTTGCTGTGCACCAGATCACGACACAGTTTGCGCTCCTGTGCCAGAATCCCGCTTGGGCTGGTGGGGAAACACACAAAGATATGCTCATTAATTGTTATGACCTCTAAAAGCAACTACTTCCAGAGAGGTGGTTTTGTCTGGCATAGTGAACAAAACAAGAAGGCACAATGGAACATTGGTTGTCAAATGCTTCGGAAGTCGATCGTTTCGGCTTTCAAACGCCGACAACCTTGAAGTGAATGCTTCCGTTTTCAAACGCGCCTCAGAAGTCAAACGGCTTCTAGGGTGTGTTTTTCCATTTTTTCAATGGATTTTGCCAACCGCCCATTGTGCCTCGGTTGTCGAATGCTTCAGATGTCGAATGGTCTTCCAGAACAGATTACATTCAACAACTGAGGTTCCACTGTACCATGGCAGCTGAACAACTAAGAAAGAGGGTGGTGGTCCAAGGAACTCTTGAGGTGAAGCAGATTCTGTACACCTTGGCCTGGCTGGACAGAGTTCAGTCCACAGAAGCTCCTATCAGCAAAAAAATTGTTAGTCTCTACAATGCCACAAGACGCTTGCCTTTGTATAAAAGTCAAGTAAACCAATAGCAACAGCCAACAGTATGAGGAATAAAATACACCACTGTCTAGCTATGCAAGTTAATTAGCTGTGTTCCACTTCAATGATTGTCAAGCACCTTTTTCTTTTTTGCAGTGCACCAACTCTCTGGATTATGGGGGACAAGATTGTGTGAATTCATTTGTGGGGAGGCCAGTGAACAGACAGTTGGCCTGGGAGCAACATGTTCAATTCAAAGACTTGTCACTGAAGGCACTTCATGATCAATTTAGGAGCAATGTTTTACTCAAGAGTAGATGCACTGAAAACACGTAATAACTTAGGCCTATTAATTTCAAATGGGTCTACTCTGAGTATAACTCAGTTGGATACAACTCTATTCCAAGGTTTTATTTGCAGGTTCACATATGTTCCTCTGTCCATCCCTGCATTATTTCCCTACAGCCACTGGGACTACCATGGCTATCAGCAGCAGTGATGATGTGCACCATGAAGTTGTGCCCAACCAAGTGTCGTTTCGGATGTCTTTTGCTCGTGCTTCAAAAGTGTATTTAAGGCTTGGAAAGGTGATGGGCTGTTTTCTGCTGTAGATTGGCTCGCTTGCTCCAGGTGACCCTTGGACTTTATTAATTTATTAATTTGGGCAAGGATTGGTAACATGGTGTCCACACAAGCCAGTGTGCTAATCCATACCTCCTATGGTACCCGTGAAAGCTCTCAGCAAATATCCTTTGAAAAAACCACAATACACAAGAAACTGTTAGCTGTTCTTGCTCAAGTTTGTGTTTCACAGGCTCAGCCTCTTCTGCACTGAGCACACGTCTTTAAATATGGCCACATTTCAATGGATGTCAGGACTAGACATCCACCCTCCCATCTGCTCAGAATAGAAGGGAGGTGCAGAGTGCCTGGGTACAAATAATAAAATTAGTATTAGTATTATTATTATTAGTAGTAGTAGTAGTAGTTATATGGCTTGTTCTACCTGAAAGCTAGGGTGGTATTCAACAAAGTTTTACTCAAAGCAGACCCACTGAAATGCATGGATGTAACTTAATGTTCAATGGGTCTATTCTGAGTAAAATGCAGCTGAATATCACCCCTTGACTTGCACACCATTTTTGCAAGCTATTTGTGATCTGCTCTTCTTTTTGGGCCTTTACACAGACATATGCTCTGGTTCTCCCTGCCACTCCACTGCAAAATAAAAATAAAAATGGGATAAGGCAATAACTGCATTTGCATAATGATAAGCTGGTGTTTCTGGCATATTGTGGTTTATTGTGAATAAGCAGTAGTTATATGGCTTGTTCTACCTGAAAGCTAGGGTGGTATTCAAATAAGTTTTACTCAAAACTTAGGTGCCTCCTGCTTTGCTCCTCTGTTAGCTTGAGAAGGAGAAACAAACCATGAATATTTGGCTTCCTGTTACATCTGAACCCTGGATTGTGGTTTGTTGCTCCCTAAGGAGTCATGACTGCTAGCCAACCTTAAGACATGGTTTGTTGTTGGCTTACCGATTGTGGCTTGCTAGGGAGGAGCAAACCATGCTCTTTGGCTTAGACCTAATGAGAAGCATACACCAGCATGATGCTCACTCATACTCAGCCATGGCAAGTGAGAAACTCTGGCACATGGACAACATTAAAAAATAGAATCTCTGGGCTCTGTTATCCACCCATATGTTCCAAATAATAAAACCAGTGAGCAGACTAGGCTGCTTGCTTACTCTCTTTAAGGAACTGCTGTACACAGTACAGAGCAATATTCCCATTTAAGTTTCCCCTAACCCTTTATTCCAACTGTGGGGCAGACACACTGAGCCTCTCACCGTGCAAGATCCTCATCAAAGGAATCCATTCGGAGGTTGACTTGGGTCTCACGAGTGATGGAAAACGAAGACTTGCCAGTGGCCAGGCCCTCTCCCCGTGTGCACAGCTTCTCTCTGCCCTCTGAAGCCTTTCGTGGAGGAGGAGAAGTAGCATTCTTTTCCTGGCTGGCTTTGTAAGTGGTCACTCGGAAATTCTTCTCTGGAACAAAGCCTCTGTGCCCGGCTTCTGCTCTCTTGGCAACCTGCCTCTCCTCCTTCTTGGTCTGCTCAGCATAGGACTCCTCCTCCACCTCTTCAGCTTTTCTCTGCTTCTCTTTGGCTCCAGGCAAAAATACTAGGCCTTCCCATTTGCCTGATCGATCTTCCTCCTGGTTTTTACTGGAAGCAGACAACGTCTTGGACAGAAACTTCGGTTCATCGTCATCATCCTCATCAAAATTGGATTCCTTTCGCCCTTTGCCTTTAACCTTCTTCTCGGGCTCATCTGCCTCCTCTTTGCCATAGTGGCTCTCCTTGTGGAACTCTGCTATTTTCTTTTCAAAATCATCTCGGAGCTTATAGCGCTTTGGGGACTGACTTCCACGATACAGCTTTTCTGTGTCAGCTTTGGAGGCATACGGATCTGCTTTTGTTTTACCATCCGCTAATCCCAGGTCAGAGAAAATTCCCTTCTCTTTCATTTTTTCTTTTTCCATGTTCGACAGTTTCTGCTCTTTGTCTTTCCCATTCTCAGCTTTTTGCTCTTCCAAATACCTATTTAAAAAAGAAAGTGAGAGAGACAGTCAATTCAGGAACTCTTAAAGTTCTGATAAAGCAGATCATGGAAGATCCCTGTGTTACTGATACAAAGCTTTGTTCAGCTTTTTCTAACTCTTAATGCTTTAAAATTAGTACATCTATTCACTACAGGTCACAGAACCTTGACACACAAAGCTTAGTAAAACCAATAAAATCGTATTTAAGAACCTACTTGCCATAGCTAGAAGGCAGGAAATACGTAAAAGATCTTACCCAACCTGTGCATTCACTTACAAACCTGTTTGTGGAGAATTAACCCATCAACATTTTCACCTTGGATTGCTGTGCTTTTTAAGTAATACACAGTGGAAATAAAAGCCTCAAAAGCTACTTCAAATTTTTGAAGGAAAGTCTCCTATGGAAGCTATAGACGATTCAAAACACAAATAAAAGCAAAAAGGTTAACGGGGGGGGGGGAAATGCTTAATTGGTTGGGAGGAACACGAATACTCAGCAATATTATAAAGATGGTCAATCCCCAACTAAAACTGACAGGATGGTGATTTGCATATACCTAAACTATATGGGCAATTTTCTATTTTCTAATTACAACTGGAGGTGAATTTCAAAACTATACATTGGTTGAAGATGTAACATAATTGAGAATGGAAAAATCATTGTGGAGCATCTGAGAACAATACAATCGCTTCTCAAACAGATGGATGTATAGCTGCTGAGATCAACTAAACAACTAAAAACAATGCTCCTTGTACTAACTGGTGCTTGTGACTCCCTGGGGGGAATGTATTTGCAAAGATTCAAGTAATGTTCCTGCCCAAAGCACATTTACCAACAACTATCTTCGTGCTGCACAAGTTTTACTAAATGCAAAAATTGGCTCCATGACAGCTGTTTTCTGTATTTGCTGGAAGCTGAGCCCACCAGCAGATTCCAGGGGATGACAAACATTGTACCTATTCTTTAACAGTCTTCTCATATATTTCGAAAAGCAGGGCCTCTGCTCCTAAATTTTTACACTTGTGGTGCCTGGTAATCGACTTTTCGGGTTAAGTACTATATTTTACAAGACTTGACACCTACGCATCTAATGCTGACTCCTGAAAATCTGAAGCCAGTGCCAAGAAATCTGAGACAATTTTCTCCCCCACTCCTTCTAAAAAGGGTTTAGGAAACACCTGTTCTACATAACAGCAAAACCTATGCACAAATCTCAGTTCTACAAACTGCCTCTCGAACATGCTGGGAGAACTTAAAAATGTACTTTCTTTTTTACTGAAAAGGTATTTATTAATGCTTTTTAAAAATACTTTAGTATGTAACTCTGCTGGATTATTTACCATAAACTAGTTTGTGACTCCCTTGGGGAAAATCCAAGGGTTTTACACCTGCTGTACACTGAGAGAAATAAGCGGCAACCATCCTTTTAAAATGAGCATATTAGGCAGCTGTGTAATAATACTTAACACAATCTCAGAGCTAGATCTGATTCTGCATCTAAGAAAAAAATGAATTTTGTATATAAAGGAGCAACTGTCATTACAAAAGCTACCAAGCTCTATTCCATAGGTACTACTGCAACTTTAAAGCAGCAGTTTCATTTCTGTAAGAAAACAATAACTGCCATGCAAAGTGAAGGACTGTTTAACAGAAATTTCATCATGATAATGAGTTCCAACCCCAATAGCACCTATCCTCTGGTCATCCAAAACGAGTCTGAAGTTTTGGCTACCATGGTTAGTAGCCATGTTATTTATACAAGTGACCACTAGTGCTGTACACTAAGTACAGTAAAAGTAAGACAAAAGCCTAGAGGTGTATGTATGCTTTCTGGGGAGATACTTCAGCTTCCTACTTGCAGACTAAAAACCAGTTACATGCAAAATGGAAGGGTCAATTCTTTCTTGTATTGGCTGCAACTCTGTGTTCCTTCTGTTCAGAATGCAAGATCTGCCAGGGAGCAAACCCTTTTCAGGGAGGTGACACATCTATATTATGCATTATCCTCTTCAGGAACGTCTACCAAGCTACTCAACTGTGCACCTTGATTTTTTTATTTTTATTGCCAAGGTTTTTAACATGACATTACTTTTGCTGGTTTATTTTTGTGTTTGAAACATTTAAAAATATATATACATGCTGCACTATTTTCACTGAACTGAAGAAGAATTATATAAAGTTTTCCAATGTCATATTTTTTCCACAGAAAATTTCCCATTTTCAGACATTTGTTGTTTCATAAATGAACTAGTAATTTAATGGGCCAGTATGGAAGCAATGCTAAACCACAGGGGAGCACAACTTGAGGTCTTGAAGAGTCTGTGGAACTACAACTTCCATCAACCCTAATCACCCACCATGATAGCTGGCGTGGATGGGAGTTGAACATCACATGGAGGGCCACAGGCTGTCCAATCCTTGGTTTAGGTTATTTGTACAATCTACAGACTTGTATACCAATTTCATGTTTGAAGTTGAAATATTCAATGTATAATTTTAAACTAATCAAAACTCTCCATTATATTGAACTCCAGGAACTTAGATTGGTTCAAGCAATCTATGATCAAACTGTGCCTTAAGACCTAACCATCGTTAGACTAAGAAGAACTACCAGAGTTTAGATGTAATCAGGATTTTTTGTTCGTTTAAAACCGGAACTGGATACTTCCAATCACCTTCTCTGGCACACCTCAGAGGGGAGTGGGTGGCATACAACAGCTCATGCATGTAACTGTAAACTATGGTTTAATAAGTTGTATAATTTAGCCCAATGAATAAACAGAAGTCAAATTGTGGAATGGACACCATACTAGTAAAATTCAAAATCAAAATCAAAATTGTAATTAACTTTTCAGTTAACTATCTCTTGGAAGTGCATATTCTTACACACAGCACTTCAGGTATGGTAAAATTAATCTTTAAAAAGACCCTGATCATAATTTGTAGGTATTGTAAGGTGCTGTTGAATTGTTGGGCCTTAAAATATTTCAAAGTATTAAATTAATAATAATTGCCAAGTAAAGCTATGCACTAGGTCAAATACAACATTAAAATGCACCGAATATATTTATTTAATTCCTCCCACAATAAAATATTTCAGTTCAACTACGTCTGGCTACTAAAAGATCTCTTCATATATGTATGTAGCAAATAAATTAGCATGGCATGGTTTACTTTTTGTTTTGTTTAGTACATTATAAATCAAATAGCCATCTTAAATCTTCTCTGAAGCTCTAAGAAAAACCCACATGACTATTTTTATCTTGTATGCCACCTTGAGTAATTCTCCATTAGAAAACCAGAGACTGAAAAATAGTGTTAATAAAATAGTATCTCACATACCACAGCAATTAATACAATACTTAATAAAAACAGTACTTTTAGCACTATTACCGATAGTGCAACAGATTTTTGCAACTTCTGACTAGCTGAGACTAAACTTTTTACATTACTTATGGCTAGCCTAATTGTGCCAAGTTAACAATCAGCTGAAAGTAAACAAACATCAATCAATCAATCAATCAATTTTAGGAATGAAGACAACTTGCCTTTTGGAGAAGGCTATCCCCATTTCCTCCTTCTGAGATGCCCCATAAATGGAACTGATTGTTGTGGGGCTTTTGCACACAGGACTTTTCCTTGTTGGGCTCAGGCCTGCTAAATTATGCTCAAACTGATGTGAGCCTGCCTGGAAGGAGCTACTGCTCTGCAGAGCCGAGCCCAGCTGTGAAGGATTGGAAGATGTAGGACTGGGCTTCTGAAGTGGGCTTGGCCTAGGTGAACGGCGCCTCACGACAACTGACTGGAGAGGGCTCTTTAGTGCTGGGCTTCGCTCTTTTGGACTCAACTCTGTCACAGCAGAGGCCCTTGATGCTGAACCTGTGCCATAAGCACCCACTTCTTGCCAAGATTTCGATCCCTCTGAGGATTTGGCATCCTGTGCAGTTCCACCTGAGAAGGGCTGTTCCTTGGTGTCATCCCCTTGGTTGTCTCCAGCACCCTGAGACCCCCGGGCATCCTTGGAAGCAGACTTCTTCTCCTTCAATGACCGACGTTTGGAGGACTCGCCTCTGCTGTGATTAGAGGAGGATCGAGATGATGAAGACCTCCTTGACCTATCAGATGAGGACTTGTCAGAATTTCTTGAATGGCTTCTAGATCTTGGGGATGGAGATCTCCTCTTGGGTGACCGAGAACGTGAGCGTCCCCTACGAGGGCTATAGGCTTGGCGGTAGTTTTGCCAGTTGGACCTGTAATTTCCATAGCCACCTCGGTTATATTGACCCCATGGGTAGAACCCTCGGTTCCTTCCACGGAAATAATAAGGTCTCCGATAACCTCTGTTATGCCCTCGGAAATCCCGGTTCTGGTAGACCCGCTGGTGGTTCCTCTCCCTGTTATGAGATGGAGAATATGATCTCGAACGGGACCTAGAACTGAGGAAAAAGAAAAATGTATTTGGAAATTGCTACACACAGTACTACAGCATTCTGATTGCAATACAAAGGCATTAACCTGTTTTCATAATGATGCATAGGTTTCCCTTTAGCTCATCTCCAGCTTCTATCTCATAATGATAAGTATGCACTCCTTCCTTAAAAACAACCCTCAGCAATGCAGGGCAATGCAGATGGAACAAAGCTGCTATTGCTAGGATGAGCGTTTTCCTACAAGACCACTTCAGACACAGAGGAAGCAGCATTTTGTCCTTCAGAAGGCCATCCTCAGAGCACCCACCTTCCAGAGCTCAATTCACAGCACGGGGCAAATGTACCCAATAGGGCAGAGACGAAACCTTTATTTGTAACCTTTCAGTTTTATCTACTATAACCCAGAAAAGATTCCACTTCACGGATGATTTGTTTTTGTTTTTAAAAGGCAACAAAAAGCTCTCTTCCCCAACACGCGACAGAAAAATTAAACAAGAAGCTCCATCAGACATTATTCTGTCTTCCAATAAGGGATTAAATGGCCAGCAACTTTCTGCCATCAGGGCACACTACTCAATCAAATAGATCTTTTTTAGGGTCAAGTCTTTTGTGTTTGTGGATTTTTAAAGCAATATTATGTGATTGAGTATATTTTTATATTTAACACATAACATTAAATAGACATATCAAGTATGAGGGGAATAAGGTGGAAGATACAATTTCAGGATTAAGTTCCCTTTGTTTGGGTTATAGTGTGCCAGACTAGGATCAGATAGATCCAGGTTTAAGTCCCCACTCAGCCATGAAGTTCAGAGAGCGACGTTGGCTTGGTCACTACTCTTGCAGTCTATTCACTTCATGTAACAACTGATACAAAGCTACTAAAAATCCCACTGGTGCTCACAAATGGGGTGCAGCTGCCCATGAATGCTGGAGTGAGATTTGAAATAGCAGGTGCTTTGCAGGAAAAAGAAGGCCCACCGCTGCATCTCCCAACCGAAGGATTGGGGGTGGGGAGATGACCGAGCAGGGAACAAAACTGCAACTGAAGCCCTGAAGAACCACAAACCAGAATAGCCCAAATTGATGACTAATCTGAGATTAGGCAAGGATTATGTAACAAAAAGTTGTGCTGGTGAGGAGCTACACAGTCAAGTGAAAACAGGTTTAAAAACGGAAAAGCAAGGTCTGCAGTCTAAAACAACATCTGGCACAATTTCTACACAAAGAGAAGTTGCTGCCTTGTTTCTTCTGTGAATCCAGTCTCTTTTACTATTAAGAAAAAAACCCAGAGCAGCTTACCTTGGATTCTGTCTCATTCGCAAACAGTTTCAGCAACGTTAAGAAGGAATAGACATGCACACAGCCTGGTGCAGACAGTGAAAATGAGCTAATTATGAGGTGTTCCACAGCCCACGTAGGAGCCAGTCCCTAGACGGCTACTGCATTTTGTTATCAATTAACTGCTGAGGGACCTGTTGCCTGATCCTTCCAAAATCCATTTTGCCATTTTAAGAGGCATGGAAAATGAAAAGTTTCCCTTCAAAGATCTGTGGAGGCTGTTCATGAGAAATCATTTGAAAGGACACAGCACATGAAATGCAGCTGAGGTTGTGCAGCTGGGGGGCGGGGGAGAACGTGCAAGTTATTTCTCCCCAAAGTTTGCAGCTGAGTAACTGCATGGGTTCAAGGCCACTACAGAAAATAGAGCTACTGGGGTGGAACGACTCCTACAAAGAACTAAATAGATTATGACCAGAGTTGAGGCAGAGAAGGGGAATTCCCTGGAGAAAGACACACATGTAATACAAGCCACATTCTCTGCAGTCGAGACACCAAAAGCAACCAGCTGCCCAAGCTGCTTCGCTCTACCACAACAGGATTCTGACCAGCAAGCCTATTATCCCCAAGAAATGAAGCCAACGTAAGGCAGGAAACCTACCTCAGTGAGTTTTCTAAACTTTTCCTAGATTTGCATTCCCCAGCCTCTTCCATTTTCCAGCCAAGTCATATGCATAATCAAAGTTTCTCCAAAAGCTGTCTGCAACCAGGGGCATTTTGCATGCTGGGCTCATTCTCCGTTGGCAGAGCTCCCCTCAATGAAGCCGGACATTCCCAGCCTACGGGTAAGCCCTTCCTAATGCTTTTACCCTCTGTAAGGAGATCGTTTGTGCTTCGGCTCCTCTCCTCTTTCTGGCATTGTCCTTTTCTCCACCCCCTGTTGCATTTTACTGTTCCCTTTCTGTATCGTTCTCAGAAACCACACACACTAATTATTAACAGCCACTTATGCTTCTGTCCCAACAGTTACAGAAAATCTGCGAGCCTTCTACCATTATTTTAAAAAGGTAACAAAATAAATGATTGATATAAACAAAATCTAACTAGAGACTAAAATTCTTCTGAAAAGTAAAGCAAAACAGTGAACAGCCAAGTGGAGTTTGGTTCTGCACGATGTGCCAATAAACAGATCCCAGAAATTATTCAGAATGCTGTTCTTCTTGTTAACAATCCAGGTTTAAATAACCAACTGGAAAAGCACAGAATTAGTACCCTTTCCTAACTTTCACCAGCGAAAATCTTCATCCACCTTTCTCTGCAATTTAGCTCTCTACTGCATGGTTCTTAGACATATATCCTGAGCAGTGAGTTAAGATCAGTAACTTTTCATTAGGGACAAAGTTCTTGCAATATTAAGACTTTTAAAAATAACAATGAATTTATGAGCCCGAAGATGACACCCCTCTCCAAAACAACAACAACAACAAACAAACCCCAACCACCAAGAGTTTTTGCTGCAGAATTGCTTGTTCTGTATAATTTCTAACAAGGTAAAGAGACTGGAAAATATCATTATTTGCTATTAGTTAACCAAAGCTAAGCAATTACAAATCTAATCACAAGGACATTAAAAGAGACACAACAGAAATCCAACTGTAAAATCTTAGGCACAGACTTCACTATGATACACCCCCTTCTGTTCTGCTCCCTCTACAATTTTAGGCATTCCTCAAAGTCAGAATAATTCCAGAAGCAACCCAGTTGCTCAGAATGTTTGACAATAGCCAACTTCAAAAACAACTCAAAAGGGCCTAGTACAACCAAAACACAGAGAACACTGGGTTAAAAAAGCTATCCATTTCATGGCCGAGCAAGAGCTATTTGGATGGTAAGGTTATAAAAATAGAACTGGTTGGCAGACAAAGGAAGTAACTTAAGATGGTAGAATAAATTGGAACCTAGTAAAAGCTTTCCGCAGGAGAATTCCCATTTGTGCAGGGCTCCCTTCAGGTACAAAAAAGAGAACACAACACCATTAGAAGCAACCAATGGCACTTACCTGAGCCTGCGTTTTCTTGATCGAGAAACAGACCGGGATCGGGACCGAGATTTTGAGAAAGACCGGGACCGGGATCGAGAACCAGATCTTGAACGAGAGGAACGGGACCCCGATTTTGATTTATTTGTTTTTGACATTTTTTCTCACTCCTTTCACTTAATTCTGTCAACATAGAAGGGAAGATAAAAACAACAACAAATGAATCATTTTGCAGCTTCTCTCCTTGGCTGTTTGAAGATGCCCAAGAATAGCAAAATTCTTTTTGCAGAGCAAAGAACATATATCCAACAGCCTTTGCAAGTTAGCTCTAAAAAGAACACCAGAAAACTTGAGAAGTCTCTGGACTAGTTTAGACACTCTTATTCCATAACAATTCCAATCCTGCTTTTGCTTTAAGTCTACTAATCACAAAGCCTATACATGTCCAGGTTCCTGCAAATATTCCTTTATGTGGTGAGAATGGACTCCTAACAGTCACCAACTAACATAGCTGTCTCTCTCCTGCACTTAAGACAAAATAACACTTACATACTATCTCCCAGAGATGAGGTGCCGACTCTTTGAAAAGCCCTGCCGCTGGTAAACCAAGTTATACACTTGTTACAATCAAGCAGCCACTAGGGACTCTTGTTGCAGCCAAAATAAATCAGGAGCCCTTCCAAATATTTCAAGGGTTCAAATGTTGGTGATGGAAAATAAATTTCTCTATAGCACTCAACAGCTTTGAATAATTATTAATTTTAACAGGAAAAAATGTAGCAAAATTTTTCAAATGGAAATCTCACGATTTTAGAAATAAGCAGGGGCAAATAAACCATCAGGCATGATGCAGTAGTAACTAAGCAGAGAATGATTAGGTGGTTTCTCAATGACAATTTTGTGTGTGTCCAGTTTTACACCCAGGGAAAAACCCAGCATGTGACAGAAAAATACACAATTTTAAAGAGAAAACATCAAATACCAATACAAATGAGAAGCAACTTTATTCAATGCCACCCAAAATATAATTCAAAATAGAAAAAAGCATTATTTTATCTTTTTAATTGGTTTTATAAAGTACTACAAATATAAAACACTTGCAGAAACCCTATAAAAAGCAACTTATTATGAATCTGTTTATTTCTGCAAACGTTTTCCATAAATCATATTTGGAATTTTTGTTTTCAAAATTGGCAACTTTAACATAATCCACAAAACAACTCTTGGTACAAGACTTGTTTCACCCTCAGCCCAGCACAGTTCTAATTCAGGGTAGCAATAAAAAGAGTGAGTGCTCCCTTACATACCCAAGCCATTTTGAAATGTAATGGGTAAAGTGGCATACCTCAAGTAATCCTGAGTGAGGACCTGAAATCCTCCCTCTACTTCTGCCAGGACTGTTCAGTAGACCTAACTCTATAAGCTAACACCTGGCCTGGCCCATCACTTTCACTGTACAAAGAGCAAACTGAAGCTCAAGTTCTGTTCAGCAAAGTATGTTTTGACTTCATTCATCAGTCACCCCTTAACTGGGAATACTTTTGCTTCTTAGAAACTAGGGACAAATTCAGATGTTGTTTCTGCCACACACTCTCCTATACACATTCCAAGCAATTAAATAGAGTGAAGCAACAACACAATTGAGTTCCAGACAGTGTGGTCTCAAGGGTTAACACTTCACCCTCCTCCCACCCCAGCACAGTGCTCCTATTTCAGAGTCAGCTGTGTTCTGAGCATTCAAGAAGCCCTAGATTAGATTTTAAAGATTTCAGCCTCTGCTGACATGTACCCAACAGGATATAAATGTGGGGAGATAAAAAAAGAGATGACAATCAGAACAGGCTCCAAAGAGCACATATTTCAGTGGCATGTGCAATATATATATATGCGTGCCACTGAAATATGTGCTCTTTGGAGCCTGTTCATTCATTCTCTCATTCACACACACACACACACACACACACACACACACAGAGAGAGAGGGGGGGGAGGAAGTTTAGTTCTTACTAGAAATGCTTGAAATACATTTTACAGATGTATACCTCTCATGCATGATGCTATTTAGATTTGTACATATAAATCAGGAAAAGGGAACATTTGCAGCCTTCCAAATGTTATTGGACTTCAACTCACAACAGTCTCGGGCATCATTGGTAAATGACTGCAGTCCAGCAACATCTGAAGGGCCACAGGTCCGCCCCCACCGATAAAAACAGGGGTGTAGTGGTAAAATTTTAAAGTCCAGGTATACCTCGGAGACATTGAGGGTAGCATTCCAGACCATCACAATAAAGTGAATATTGCAATAAAGCAAGTCACACCATTTTTTTTGTTTTCAAGTGCATATAAAACTTATGTTTACACCAGTGGTGGCCAAACTCGGCCCTCCAGCTGTTTTGGGACTACATTTCCCATCATCCCTGACCACTGGTCCTGTTACCGGTAGCTACTAGGGATGATGGGAGTTGTAGTTCCAAAACACCTGGAGGGCCAAGTTTGGCAACCACTGGTTTACACTATACAGTGGAACCCCGGGTTACGCACACGATCTGTTCTGGGGTCGCGCTGCGTAACCCGGGCGTGCATAACATGAACGCACGAGGGGGGGGAAACCCGGAAGTTCATTTTTTTGCGTTTCTGCGCATGCGTGAACTGCCAGAACGCTTCTGCGCACCCGCACGCTCTGAGGAGGACTTCCGGGTCGCCTCCGTGCTTATCCCGAACGTACGCAACACAAGGTATGACTGTACTGTAGTCTATTAAGCCAGGCCCCCAAGGCTGCAGGGGTGGAAGGGGAAAAACCTGGTTCCAGCCCTAGCCAGCTCCACTCCTGTGGTCAGAAGAGGGACAGTGGCAGCAGGAGACTTGCTTCCCCTGGAAATGAACAGGCTGCCTGCAGTTGCACCCGCGTCCTCCTAAGGAGCAATATCTGCGAAGTGCAATAAAGCAAGGTATGCCTGTACAAACACACATAATGACAGCCCTCATTGCTATCACACACCCCCCAAGGAGAATTCAATAATGCAGGCACAACGAAGAGCAACAGAACACAGCATAATACCCAATTTATTAAGACTATATAGAAGAAGAAGAAGAGTTTGGATTTGATATCCCGCTTTATCACTACCCGAAGGAGTCTCAAAGCGGCTAACATTCTCCTTTCCCTTCCTCCCCCACAACAAACACTCTGTGAGGTGAGAGGGGCTGAGAGACTTCAAAGAAGTGTGACTAGCCCAGGGTCACCCAGCAGCTGCATGTGGAGGAGTGGAGACACGAACCCGGTTCACCAGATTACGAGTCTACCGCTCTTAACCACTACACCACACTGGCTCTCATAGGAAATCATAAGCATGGAAATTCCTAAACATATGGAGTTTTCCTAAATGTTTGGCTGTCAATTAACTGCTGCATTTCTACAAATTCTGGCCCACAGCTCTCTACTTTTAAAAATTATTTTTTTCTTGAAATGTTTTCAGAATTGTACAAAACAGTAAAATAAACATGAAGAATCTCTTAAATGTAATGTATATCTCATTCTTTGCCAAAAAAAAGAATGAGCACTTTTTATTGAAAAAGGACCTTTAAAACAATTTTCAGAGGGGTGTGACTCTACCAGCAGTAATAGGAACTTTAAAAAAACAAGGCCCTAAATATAGTTGAGCACGTATAATGAATCTACACAATGTAAAAAATAAACAAATAAGTCAAAGAATCAGAATTGGAAGAACATAAAATGGCTTAGTCCAATGCCCTGCTGATGCAAGATATCCACTACTACAGAATCCCTGACAGCTGGCCATTTAGCCTCTACTTAAAAACTTCTAAGGATGCAGCCCTATGATGCAACCCGTTTGCTGATTTGCAATGGAATGAGTCCATAACAAGAATTAGTGTTACACGGTATTTAAGATAGAAGTTGTATCCAACATTAGTTGGATCACTGAAATTAATGGGCATGACTAACTCAGGTCCATTAATTTCAATGGGTCTACTTGGAGTATGACTAATGCTGGATACAATCTACTGGCTTTTTTTGGCATGTTTTTAAAAATTGTGTTCTACCC
This sequence comes from Darevskia mixta, assembly GCA_034641385.1. Classification (NCBI taxonomy): domain Eukaryota; kingdom Metazoa; phylum Chordata; class Lepidosauria; order Squamata; family Lacertidae; genus Darevskia; species Darevskia mixta. Next base: position 2,367,885 of record JAWWNH010000033.1, on the reverse strand, counting down.
TACCAGGTCAGAAAGTGGTCTATAAATATTATAAATAAATTTGCATAAAGGTTATGCAACATACACACTCAAGCTCTGTGGGCAACCTACCTTACTTGGAATAGACTGCTTTGTCACAAGTTGATCGTTGCCTGGCACTGTCTCCTTCCACTTGCAATCAAAAAATTCTGCAAAATAAAAGTAATTGTTAATATTGCAAATGCTCACAGGAGAACATCCACAATAACCATTCTACCTTGAAGAAAGGTGTAAAGGCAGCGCTACTCTAATTAAGCCATCCTCAAATCTGTTTCTCTAGCACAAACCACTTTGTTTTCTCAAGTAACTGTCCATGTATAATCCTACCAAGCTTGAACACACCTCAATAGTAATCTCACACCTCTCCACTCCCTGCAAGGAGAGAGAACCAGGAAAATTTACAAAGGCTATAACTGTGAACTGGTCAGTCTCCTAGTATCATCATATGACTTTCTGACAAACAAACAAACCTGAGGGCAAAGACTGTGAATGTTTTTATTAATCTGCAAACTGCTTGAGAGCCCTTCTGGATGAAGGGCAGGGAAAAAGTCAGCTTGCATTGTCAGCCTCACAAGCAAGCCCTAGAAATAGGTTATCATGTTCCCGCTATGTCCTCATGGCTTTAAAAGGTTTTTCAAAAAGTAACACAAAAATTTTATGCTGTCTGGGGTGGCTTTATAGCTTACACAAATAATGAGACATAAGGTAGTACTATTTAAATTATTTTAATATATTTTTATTAGTATTATTATTTGTTCTTTCCTCCCACCTTCCTATGAACTCCTGTCAATCAAAATATCTATTTTTTTGTGGTCAACAATCCAAGCAATATGTTGCTATGCATCATTTTGTGTCTGTTAAAATTGTGATGGTTTTGGTATATACACTTTGATATAACTTTATTTTTTTAAATTTTATTTTATTGATTTTAACACTTTTAAGCACTTTACATTACCGTTAACTTTTCATCCTTCCCCCCCTCTCACTGGGGGAAGCAAATTTCCATTCCCCTCTCTCACCGGGAAAGACAATAGACATTTCACATTTAACGTAATTAACATACTTCATGTCATTGCTTAAGTCTGGCCTATTTCTCTAGGCCAGTCTTTCTTCCTCAATTTCATTTTTCTGTTGACTTCCTCGAGTCCCCCCTGTTGAATTCATCATCTATCCTCTTTATCAGTTTTCCAAATTTTTCCACACAATCATAAAATACCAAAAACATTTTACTAACTTTAACAATCCTAATTTGATATAACGTTGTTAGTGTGCTTGGAGAAGCTCTCTAAGTGTTCACTGTTGTTGTGTTTTATTTTTTATTTTCATCTTGTGTAATTGTTGCATGCCATATGTAATTAAAAGTAAATGTTTTGAGAGACATTTAACTTAAAAAGAGAAAGGTAGTCAGAAAGTATAAAACAAATATGTCAACAGTTACCATCTGTACCCATATCCTGCATAAGGTCCACCAAGCCTTAGCACATGGTGAGGAACAATACCAATTTAGGCTTGGCATGGTCACAATTTGAACTGCAAACAGTGTCTACTTGCCCCACACCTGACATCATTTGTGTGGTCAGGTGTGTAGCAGGTAGAGACATGGCAGGATTGGGTGCATGAGTGAGATCCCCATGTGGAACTCGACTACCGTGGTACCTCTGGCTACGAACTTAATTCGTTCCAGAGGTCCGTTCTTAACCTGAAACTGTTCTTATCTGTACTTTAGCTAATGGGACCTCCCGCTGCCGCCGTACGATTTCTGTTCTCATCCTGGGGCAAAGTTCTTAACCTGAGGAACTACTTCTGGGTTAGCGGAGTCTGTAACCCGAAGTGTTTGTAACCCGAGGTACCACTGTATGCAGCTGGTGTCTGCAGAAAGCAGCTTTGTGCTCCATGGCAAAGCCCATTTCACTTTGGTTCCCAAGTGCCTGACAACCAGTGTTATGCAAGGGACTTTTGAGAGGTGAGCAGGACAATCTACCTATCAGTTGGCCCGTGGGGGTGGGAACAGATTCTGACCTGCTGGGCCAGAAAGATTTTCCACCCATGCCTTCGAATAAGCCACTGCTCTCGTTCCTCTTCCTGCTGCCCACACATTGATTGCAGAAGCTGGAGTCTCTGTCTGGAATTGCTGTGCTCAACAATCATATACGCCCAAGACAAATAAAGCTTTAACTGCCACATAAATCTGTCAGCAGAAATTTCCAGGGGGGTAAGCTGTTGCTAGTTTGTTGCAGCAAAAACAAGAGCCTTGTGTCACTTTAGAAGACAACCACAATTTCATGAACTCGTCTTTAAGTTGCCACAAGACTCATTGGTTTGAATCCTTAGACAAATCCCCCCCAACCCGTCCTACACTGTTCAGGAGCCCCTCCCCCCCGACCCTCCAACAAGGCATTTTGGGGGGTGGGTCCACTGCAGAGATGAGATGGGAGTAGGAAACTGTCTGTCCATGCACTTCCTGAAGTTAACTAATCTTGGAGTTTGCTGTTATGCTGCATTTGCTGTTATGCTGATACCAGAAGTAAGTTTATCAAATGCTGAAGTTGTTCATTTGCTGTTGCTTTAGCTTGGCTGAAATTGGCTCTCAAATGCTAATGATTAACCAAGAATGGGAGCTGAAGAACAGAATTTCTGCAGAGAAGCATTGGTCTTAAAAATGAAGGGTGGGAATCTGTAACTGTCTCAAATGCTAAAAAATCTGTGCTGCAGACGGTTACACTTGTTTTCTGGAGTTGGGAAGAAAATGTGAATGCAAGACACCTTTCATGGACAAAACCTAACAATACTTACGATCCAACAACCTTATTTTTATTATGAAACAAAGAGATAACTACCATACCTTCATGAACTACCAATAGGCAAGAGTTTTGTTGTTGTTTTGTTTTGTTTGCTAACTAGAGAGGCTTAACTTCTGCTTGAGAGCACAATGAAATCAGAACAAAGCAGATTGGAAAAAGTGTGCCCCAGTTATAAAGGACCAGAACTGCCTTGCCTGCTAGGCAACCCTCGTTGCCTGCAATCAGTTCACAAGAGGAAGACCATAGCGTGGCATACGCAAAGAACAGGTGCTTAGCAGAAAGGTGCTGGCAAACCAAATGCAGGCAGCAACTGTTTTAGGCACGTCCAATATGTGTGTGACAGCAGACTTGTTCATCATGCTGACCTGGAAGTGACCTGTAACCAGGGTGGATTTGATTTAAATCAAATTGATTTAAATCACAATTTAAATCACTAGTCAGTAAGGCTTGATTTAAATCACTAGTCAGTAAGACTTGATTTAAATATTTTTTTTTACAGAAAGACTCATTCTTGCTGGTATAATCTTAATATTTACAACCATATGAAGGTTTCATTTTTGGAATAATAAATTTTCAGAGTAGTTTTTACAGTTATAACAAAAATTACTGATTTGGTTATACTACTAGAAATACATAGACAGATAATTATGAAATTATGGCGAGGTTTAATAAGTTAACTGTTTATATTTGGACAACTTTCCTGCTGTACTTTATTGGAAGGAGAAAAATAACCATTTCCTTAATAACCATTTAAACAATTTATTTAACTAAAACAATAACATGATAGCATATGTATCCATGTTTGTTAACTGATGTGGTTAAACATTTTTTTAAAAAAACTTAGACTGTTTTAGCACACTTGATAAACTTAAAACAAATCCTTATTTCCTGATGAATAGCCTTTGGACTACAATGTAACTTAAATAGAAGACTATATTTAGAAAGATTTTTCCTCCAAAAGCATTTTATTTTAAAAATCCAATTTAAATAAAAAAAATCCAATTTTAAAAAAAAAATCCAATTTAAAAAAAAAAATCGTTGATTTTTATCCACCCTGCCTGAAACCATCACAAAAGGGGTAGAATGGGGCGGAGGCAGAACAGGCTTACACAGGCCCTGTCAATGTGTGTGTGGGGTGGTGGTCCTGGAACGTTACCCCCATACAAATTGGTCATTGCCTGTAGCTGTAGATGATGTACATGGACAAGCCAAGTGCAGGGCCACCTCTCTATATGTACGAGAACACTATCTCAACTCCAAAAATGGCAGTCAGTTGAAGACCTCAGCAAGGCATAATTAAATGCAGTGCTTTTTTTCTCAAACAAAATTTAGGAGTACTCTCATTCCATCTGAGACTTAGGAAACACCGTGACAGGAAATGAGGCCACCATCAGGAGTAGCAACAGAACTGACGATTCATTGTGCTAAAGAAACTAAAAATGTTAAAAACTTTAGTTTCTTCTCCTGTTAGATTCACAAAATGTTTAGGGGTGTACCCCTGCGTACTCCCCCCGAAAAGGCACTGATTAAATGAAAACATACACATTGAAAAATTATATGTTGATTAGAAAAAAATGGATTCCCTGTTTTAAATATGTTCAATGATTCAAAATAAGCCATAATAAATATCAATGTTGGAAACAAAAGTCGTTTTTGCACATACTGTGACCCTCAAATCATCTTAATTCCCGAGCCAGATACTCATTTTCCACTGTTAATCAGGTACAATCCACAAGTTCCACTTCCCCGCAAAAAGTTGCTCTGTGCACAGAAAGATTTTACACCAGGCTCTTTTTGTCCGCAAATCAAATTGCTTGCAGGCTGTAGTGTAAAGTTATCAATAACACAGATATAAAAGGATATGTTGCTTTGTATTTTACACTTCTGAAGTGTTTGGGGAGGGAAACCTGGGACTCTGCAATTGGAAGTTGTTTGCTTTGCTTTCCTACTGCCACGACTGCAAACCTAAGGCAAGTAAGGCTTCAATTTTTATGCTATTTTTTAAGCTGGAGAGGAAAACATACCTTTTGTTCAACACAACAAAGCCCAGAAGTCCCTCACCAGCAGGTGTGGCAGTAAAGTGAGCACTCCTTCATGTAGTCAATCCTATCAATCCACCTGCAATTTTTAAAAAAACAAGAAGTCACCACCTGTTCCATCTCAATCTCAAAGCACTGAGGGCACAGTGTGCAATCTCAAAGGATGTTTTAATTGTATTGCACCTAAAAACAGACCATTTATTATCTTCACACCTTGCCATAATTAAGCAGCGATTAACCGTTAGACACTAGCTTTGGGCTATATGCTATGGCCTCTCCCCAGGAGAGGCGTGTTACCTTTGAAGTCTGTCCTAACCAGATAGGAGTCTGCTGTATTTCTCTCTCTCTTTTGCATAATATTTTATTAAAGCATTTTCATAATACAATAAGAGAAAAGAAACTAATTTAAATGAAAAAGAAAAAGAAAGAGGAAAGAAAACCTAGAGTTCTCTCTCAAAGGTAGCTCTTAACCTTTGTCTGATGCGGAAAGTGGTGAACCCTCCCAGCTATCACCCGGAAGCTTTCCTTTCTTCTCCCAGTTTCTCACCTATCTCCTTCATTTGTGTGCAATCCTAGGCCCCAACAATGGCCCAGAGCAGACGACACCAAGGAAAACAAAAGGGGGGGGGAAAGAGAAAACAGATGTTTAAAAGAAGTAAAGAACAAAAGAAAAAGGAAAACTAAATAAATAAAATGGACTTGTGCATTCCTCCATTTTAAACAATAAATCTTTTCATCTTTGTGCACACAAGAATCTCTTCGCTCTGATGCATCCATAATTATTTTCATATTATGTATTCATTTGCACCTAGTTCGGTATCTTACAATCCAATTTCCTGTTGCATTTGCCATGATTTCCCATCCTTAAAAAAAAATCCTTCCATTTAAGCTTCTTCCATTCTTTTCCCAAGAAAAGCACCAGATGAGTCTGCTGTATTTCTCAATGAATTCTAAATTCCTATTCAGAACAAGCCTCTTTTATTAAGGATAAAGAAAGGCGGAACATGTGGATTTGGTCAATTTTGTATGTGACTCAGTACACATATATTCAAATAACAACTCTGCTGTATTATAAGTTTCAATTTATGGGCCAGAGCAATTTCTTCTGCTTTGAGTAACCACTCTTTTTTGTGTCCTTGCAGATGTTCACAAGGGACCAAAAAGAAATCATTAATATCATTATTTCAGTCTCTGGGCAACTATATATAATCATTGATTTTATTTGTATGCTGCTTTTCCATGGTAAACTGCTCAAAAGTAGTTCACAACATCAAAAAGGGTTATATAATAAAATATAAGATTTCAAGATAATTAATGAACAATTACAAAACAAAATTTAAATAAATACAGTGGACCCTCGGCTTATGTTACAACGTAAACTTCGGGTTGCGAAAGCGGCAAACCCAGAAGTATTTTTCCAGGTTTCACCACTCACACATGCGCAGAAACACTAAACCGCGCCACACACATGCGCAGAAGCAGTCCTCTGGTTGCGAATTCCTCGGGATGCAGCTGGACCTCTGGAACAGATCCCGTTCGCAACTGGAGGTACCACTGTATCATGGAATGCCTTGCCTGTAATTGCTTCATAAGGCTTTGTGTGTGCTGATAGGCTTGGAAAGTCAGCTGCAGTTGTAACTGCGCCTACAAAACCCTTTCCCCATAGGCCAGGCATGTCCGAAGGCCATTATCTTGGGCCTAATCCGGCCCGCTGGTTGGTTAAATCCGGCCCTTGTGGCAGTCTATTTCCTGCAGTAAAATCCTAAAAAAAACCTCAACAGCTTCAATCCTAAAAAAGGTCAAAAACTTCACTTGATCAAATCTGCCCCTCTTTGAAAAACGTTTGGACACCACTGCCATAGGCCTTCACTTTCTGGCTACCTAAGAACTAATAATGCTGGTTGCACAGTAAGGTGCTGGAAACCCTGGTTTGAAACCCTTGACATCTTACACCTATCCTTAAAGCATGATGTGATTCTGGACTCCTTTGGAAGGAAGGGCAAGATATAAATTAAATTAAAATAAATGAATGAATGAATGAATGAATGATGTATATCTGAGGGTATGTCCTGCTCTCCTTATAAGGTTAGAACCTCAAAAGAGCAGTGTGTGTGCTTGTCTCTCCTGGAGAAAAAATTGCCCTTAGGCTAAAATGAAAGATGTGTGTCTGTTATATAATCCAAAGAAGAGATTTGATAGTTTAATTTGTTCATGTGCATAACAACTTCACATGCTTCAGTTCATACATTCAGATGAAAAAGATATTGCAGTATTGTGGCTTCTAGAAGCACTGAGTTCTCACTCTGCTGCTTTTTTCTTTTCTGGGGAGGTGTTTCCCTCTGTGTGTGTGTAGTACCTGTACTTCTGCACAGTGTTCAAAACTCCCATTTTGTGACAAGGAATTTCATTAGCATGAGCAGTTTCTGAGCTCTGAGTGTAGTACTGTGCCTAAGAGTTCAGATTAAAACTGCAGAGTGGAAGCCAAACACCGAAAACCTGGAAGTAAAACCTCGGTTTTTGAACATTTCGGAAGTCAAACGGACTTCCGGAACGGATTACGTTCGAAAACCAGGGTTCCACTGTATTCAGCTGCTTGGGAGCAACAGCACACTCTCATCTCTATTTTGGTTCCACAAAATAATTAAGAACAGCCACAGTACAGAAGACTGAAGTCACTCTTCTTTCTGCTGTTTATATCTGCTACATATAGTTCACTATGAATTATCCAGATAACCAAGTTAACTCAACAGACACTTTTGAAATATGGGGAGGACACCCTGCCAAATCAGCAGGAAAGAACATTTGTTCTCAAACTCCTTAAAGGACACATTACACATGATGGCAAGAGGGAAAGAATTAGAACTGTAAATTCAGTCCATCACTGGAAAACAAAATTTGTGCCCAAGATATGACACACCAAGTAGGAATTTTGAAACAGAGTGCTTTATAGCAAATAGTAAATCATTCAACCAATCAGAAGGCCACTGTTTTGAGTATGATATGAGACCCAGACTGCGATGGGGTCTCAGCTTTTTGCACTGGTGCCAGTTACCGGTAACTCTTATACCACACTCATTTTCTCTGTCACAGCCAAACAGAACTGTGTCTCTCTACTTCCCACCACACTGAAAAACAATTACTTCTGAAAATGACAATGAGCCACCTTAAGAAATAACATTTTTTTGGATTAGGTTTGCAGTTCTGTAGCAGTTTCAGTAATGCCTATTAGACATCAGAATGTTAATGTATTTTTACACAGGAAAAGAATTAAGTTTGTGGTGTAATGGCAGCTGATCCAAGACAACCTGACCAATACACACCATTGCAACTCTGGCATATAAATAGTACTATGCTATGTATTTAGAATTCTACATTAGTTGCAAGCTCACATGTTAATGCTTTACAAATCCTTTAAAAAATATTTCATCATGGTCTCTTCCATCCAGAAGGGTGAAAAAAAAATTCTAGACAGCCTTGAAGACATTTTTTTAAGAATTAGGAAGAAAAATGTGGCAGACCTTTTGGGGAACAATTTTCAATAATTCACTGGTGCAGCTACCTTTAATCACAGCAATTGTTTTACTAGGCTATCTTGTTAATTGTGCTAGAACTAGTACTAAAATAGTTTTTGTATAATGGGCAAATACAAACTGTGATAATGGTGACCTAAATCACGTGCTGGTGATAATAGAAGGAATACATATTTTGTTAAAGTGCACCTTGCATAAGTAAAAAATTGGCTGAGAATTGCATTTCTTACTAAATTAAAACTGGCCTGCTTCTTTGTTATTAATTTAATACAGGATGTCAGTTTATTAAAAGTTTTAATAATTCACACTTGAAGGTAAGGATCATAATCTTTCAAAACTGAACTGCATAGTATCCTCAGAGAGTCACTTTTGTACCTACTGTATTTATCATGGGCCTCTTAAAACTGAAGGTATGCCTAGATTGAAACAAGCTGGAAAGATCTGGCCACCGTGCTGCAGGAGGGATGTGCAGAATCCCAGACTGCATTACTTGGCCAAATACATAAATACATAAATATAATTCTGCTCTCTGTAACTTTTGAAGGTACCTTTCAAATATCAAACCCTAAGAATGCTGCTTGTTTTGTAATCTAGTCAAATGCAGAAGCAGTGCTATCACTTACATTTATCTTTGATCCAATTGATTTGCAGCAGTCTGAATTGGATGGCAACAAAATTATGTTGCTCTGTACTTTTTCCTGTTCGCAGTCCTTTGAGGCCTAGTCCAGAGGACAGAAACAGATCCAACAAGAAGAAAGCTACAAGCAAAGAATGCATGGAATCCTTTATTCTCTTTTAACAATGACAGTGCCTCCCAAGAGGCAAAAGTGTATCTTACTCTTGCTTTTTAGAATTGTACTCTGTGTACAGCTCAGGACCTGCTTGTCCTCAGTGTATAGGAATTGTAATGATTTGATACTGTACAAAGCCTTACATAAAAGTCCTCCTGTTAACAGAGCTTTAGAAATCATTTTGGGAGACTAAATTTATGAACATTGTGTCTTAAAACATTTTGTGCTTCATTCTAAAAGAAAACATTTCATTTTCTGGGCCTTCACATCTCTATAAATATGATCTGACCATCACAAGGGATTTAAGATTAAATCTCCGACTATCAGATAACTGAATTTGTTTGAATATAATGATTCACATTATTTTTTTCTTTTTCCTATTTAAATATCTCATTTCAACTACTACATTCATTGGAAATAAACTTTTAAGAGGAACTGATAGTAGTAATTTAGAAAATGGGACTTATTACATTTTATGCAGTGTTCATTGACTTTTTTTCCCCTCCCCTTTTCTCAGCTCTTTTAATGGAAATGAATGCTTTATGTCTGCTTAACTGTTATTTTCTGAATAGTAATTTGTTTTACTATAATATTGGTTTCTGTTTTTGCTCATTCCTCATAAACTAGCAAAACCAAAGAGATGCTAGTTTAGCAACTTGTAGCCCCATTTGTAAAAAAAAGAAAACTTTAATAAATTTTTGTGATGAACTGAACTTTTTATATAACAGGCATGATAATTCTATTGCAAACCAAGTTATGCATAATGCATTCTAGGTTCAAAGTGATTTTCAATATGCAGCGCTGGAAACAAAAAAAATATTGCATCCCCCCCCCCAAAAAGTTGTTCCCCCTCCCAAACAAAACATCACCCCCAAAAAACCTGTCCCCCTCTCCATGACTTCAAAATTTCTGGAAATTTTACATATCTGCTCAAGTTAAACTTTAGGCATTCAATGGCATTAATCCATCTCCAAGGGTAGAGTGGGAGGGCTCTTAGTCTTAGATGACAGTGGAGGCAGGGTGTTTCTAACTTCCACTTCAGAAGTTATAATACTGGTCATAAAGAAACCTGGCATGAATCTAGAAAATGTCAACAATTATAGGCTGGTTGACATGTCCTGAGCAAAGTACTTAGATGAAAGAGTTTCTCTATATCCATTTAAATCAGGCTGCAGGCAAGGTTTTAGGACAGAAACTGCCTTCAGCAATTTGTGGGATGGTCTTTTCTGAAAACCAAAGGGTTCAAAACCCTGTTGATTCTCTTGGACTTCTCAGGTGCTTTTGATGTCACTGACCATCAGGATAATATATCAGAACTGTGTGCTTGAGATACCACTTAGTGGTGGTTCTCCTCCTACCGTATTTGGATGGCGAATTCCAGAGAGTTCTACTGGGGAAACTGTGGCTCAGCCCTAGTTATTACACTCCAGGGGTCTACACAATTCTATTCCCCTCTCTGCCCCTAATGCTGTTTAACATAAAACTGCTGGAGAGGTCTGCAGAGATTTATCTTGAGGTATCAATACACAAAAGGCATCCAGCTGTTTTTCTTTTTCATCTTTTAGGTGAGGCTTTTGTGCCCTGAATCAGTGCCTAGGTGTGGTAAAGGATTGGAAAAGGGTTTATTGACTGATATTCAATCCAGACATGATGGAGGTACCTTGGTAAGTGGTTTATCTGACCAGATGATGGTGTTAAATTAGTTCTGCAAAAACTGCATTCTCTTATGCATTAGGGCCACAATTTAGGGGCTCGTATTAACTCAATATTGTCACTCAATATTTACATGACATCTGTGGTTCGAAATGCCTTTTATCAGTTTGCACTGTAAGAAAGCTCTTCCTAATGTTTAACCTAAAACCCTTTTCATATAATTTGATCCCAATGGTTTGAGCTCTATTCTCAGAAGTAGTAAATAAATTCCTTTATGAACTATGTCAGGGGTGGGGAACCTCTGGCCCACAGGCTAAATCTGGCCAACCAGGGTCTAAAAATTCATTTGCTAGTCTACTTTTCCCAAACCATGCCCACTTACTACACACCTACGGTGTGAGGAAGGCAGAGATGCAGCTGTCAATGCACAATTAGGAGCATCATTGAAGTGCACTCCTAATATTACACTGGTAAAGGAAAGCAGGCTTCAGCTGTACTACCTAACAGCTGGTGTGTGGCAGAGCCAAAGCCTGCTCAACTGTCTGCACAAGTTACCTCTCCAAGGGAGTTTTTAGAACAGAAAGTCCCTAATTTCCATGTCCTACTGAAACCAAACTTAACTACTGTACAACATTCTCTTCTCTTTTTTGGTCCTGTAAAATCCTGCTGGCAGGGGTAGCTAAGCTGCGGTCCTCCAGGGGGTCCTTGGACTACAAGGCCATGTGGAGTGGGAGCTGCAGCGAGCTAGGATTTAATCACCACCATCATCTAGATCAGTGTTTCCCAACCTTCGGTCTCCAGCTGTTTTCGGACTACAATTCCCCCCACCACCACTGGTCTTGCTAGGTATGATGGGTGTTGTAGCCCAAAAACACTGATCTAGAGGGCCACCCCTCACACTATGTAGACACAAGCTAATTCGTATCTAATTGTGAATTAATTTGCAGCTCCCTTTTAAAGAAAGAAAAGCAGAATGCCGATGGGCAAGACGGAATGGACAGATAATAAACACTGCACGCAAGGAGAGGGGTTGGGTGCCGTGGCACCTGACTCAAGGGGGGAGGCGGCCCCCTCACCCGATTGCACGCAAGGAGAGGGGTTGGGTGCCGTAGCACCTGACTCAAGGGGGGAGGCGGCCCCCTCACCCGATTGCACGCAGACTTCTTTTTAAAAAATAGAATAAAATGTCGGCATCCATTCAATCGCGAAAGGAGAGGAGAGGGCCAGAGGCCGCCTTCCCGGTACCTCTCCCGCCAACACTTCTAGGTGGATTTGCCAAAACCCCGTCTGGTTTTCGGGGGCGATTTTTAAAAAAAGCCCCGATTCAGCTCTGCTATCAGAAATAACGGCCCTCTCTACTTACCCCTTGGCCTACCCGCGAGCCGACCTCCTCCCAGGCCACGCGATACCCCTCCCCCACTCGCCCCTCCCCCCCGCAGCTCTACCTCAGCACCCCCCTGCCTGGGTTGTGTGAGGTAGAAACACAATCCTTCGCCAACTTTTTCAATCTTAAGGGAGGGGAAACAAATAATAATAATAACCCGCAGGCCGCGGCCTCCTCCTCACCGTTCAGACGCGGCCTTCTTTTCTCGCCCGCCTTTGCCTACCTCACAGCTCACCACCACCGCAGCAGTAGCAGCAGGCCCAGACGTCCTGCGCGCGCAGCACTACGAGGCATGAGCGAACTGAGTGAAGCCGCTGGGAGATGTAGTTCTTCCGCGCCCCCTTGGCCTATTTGCACCGCAGACGGCTTTCACATCATGTACTACAAGACCCGGCATGCCTCTGTAGGAGCCCGTCATCGACTACCTTCCGCCCCGCCGACTCTCTCGCGCGCTCTCTAAAGGCAAGCTCCTCCCCCTTTCCAGCTCGCTCTCACTCCGTCCACAGGAGCCACCCTTAGGCCTGATGGGAAGTGGAGTCTTTTTCAGCCCAAGCTAGACTAGCTGGTATAGAAGTATCGCCCAAGGGGGACTACAACTCCCAATGGTGGAGAGAAAGTCTTTAGGGTGATATGCTCTCGAAATGTTGGCGCAGGATGTTGTCTTATGTATAGTATAGCGAGGCTCCCTGTGCGGACCTCGGGAAAAAGTGGCATTTTACGAGGGGCCAAGAGAAGGATTTATATGAGAGGGCAGTCTTTCAGTATCATGCTTGGTTGCTTAATTTGATTTTTTAATTATTATGATTCCTTGCATTTATATCCCATCTTTTTCTCAAAGGAGCTCTAATGTAGCATACATGGTTCGCCTCCTCATTTAACCCCATAACCACCCTGTGAGGTAGGCTAGGCCCAAAGCCACCCAGAGAACTTCATGGCCTAATGGGGATTTGAACCTTGGTCTCTCCCAGGTCCTAATCTGATACTGTATAAGCACTATACCACACTAACCCTCAAGTGCCTCAAAGTAATAACAGCTTTAAAGTAGGTAAGAAAGGGCAATAAGGTCACCCCAAAATATGTACATTTCAAAGCCCTTCCCACTAAACGTCTGTGGCCTTTGCTGTGTTCATCCTTTATCTACCTGCCTTCCCAATATAAACAAAGCCTGGGTAAATAATAATGTGTTCCCTCATGGGTAGGCTGAGTGAGCCAGATTCACTCCATCCATTCTTTCAAGTTTGTCTTATTTATTACATTTATATACCAACTTTTCCTTCAGGTTGCTCAAGGTAGTGTATATGGTTCTCACCCTCCAACATTTTATCCTCACAACAACCCTGTGTAGTAGGTTAGGCTGAGAGGCAGTGACTGGCCTGAGGTCATCCAGTGAGCTTCATGACTGAGTGGGGTTTATGAACCCTGTTATCCCAGACCTTAGGTCAGCACTCTTTTTTTTTCCTTTCTTGGGTCAGCACTCTTAAACACTACACTATACTGGCTCTAAAAAGAGGCATGGACAAAAATGTGGACAAAAGTGCCATACAAATCCATAGCAGCAATGACCAGAGAAAGATCCCTTAAAATTGCACCGAGCTGGAACCTAATACCTAGAAGCCTAGGCTATATAAAACCGATGAGTTCTCCCATGTGTTGGAGAGGATGTCCCGCTATAAGGACATATCAGCAAATGTGGTGGTGTGTCCAAAAATTGAAAAATTCTGGAAAAAAAGTATTTACAAGAATATATTTGATTACAGAAATATCTTTAATTACAAGGCAGATGGTCCCCATGACCCCAGGACTGGCTCTACTTAATTCATGTCATCACAATACAGTATGTTGCAAATTAGACACAAAAGAACTCATAACACATCTGTTAACTGCTGCAACAACAGCTATTGCCAGGACGTGGGAATCATTACAATTATTAACTATGGACCAATGGTATAATGCAATTTGACAAACAACATTATTGGAAAAACTGACATAAAAATTAAAAGTTGCAAGAGGCCAAAAGAAAGTCAACAATTTTTATTTTTATGCATTCTGGTGTGACTTTACTGATTACACAAATAATGAGGCATATGGTAGAACACCCATATTTTATAGCAGTCTGGGGTACATGAAGTATATATTTTTCCCACCCCCACTTGATGTTTTACAGATTTTCTTTATATAAATATAGATATATGAACTGCAAAGAGCAGCAGCACATAGAATAACCCAATTTATTAGAATCAAGTTGGTCATATTAGTTCATGCTGATTTTAATAACATTTTGTACAGTAATTAAATCTGTTTAAACTGATTTTCAAACTGTACAATGGTTTGTGTATATTTTTGGAAACCACTTTTGGAAACAATTTGTTCAAAAAGGAGTCTATACACATTTTAAATAAATAGAATAGTGGGACTGCAAATTGCACTGTTAGTGGTCACCATGTTGGGACTTCACATCCTTGATCTGCTAAGAAGCTCACTAGGTGACATTGAGCTAGTCAGTGCCTGAGTACAGCCTACTTCACAATTTATTATGAGGATAAAGTGAGGTAGCCCCCATACTTGTGTATGCCATGCTAAGCTCAATAAAGGATGGAATACAAAGGCAAACAACAGTAGACCACATAGGAATCAATGCCAGCTTCTGTTTGATGGTGGTTTGGGGAGGGAGTGCTTGTAAAAATTATGAGGATCCATGAAGGTCCTGGTCCAGTGGCCCAACTGCTGCACCACGCTGACTCTCATTTTGGCAACACATTGGAGCTGTATAGCAAAAAGCATTTAGAAGCTAGCCTACAGTGTCATTCTCGGCAGCAAAAACAATTGAGTGCAGCCTATTACTACCGTAGCAACTGCTTTGCAAGGAGTTTGGCTCCCCCATCCCCTTTGAGTTTGAAGCTTCCAATGTAGAAAATTTTCCCAATGCAATGCCATCAAGTCACCAGATGATGGTAGCATTGAACAGTGAGTTAAACTTCAGAACCCTAAATTCTTTGGCATCCATTGACATACAAGTGCTAATCAAACCAAACAGGGGCGTACCCAGGATCAAAACGGGGGGGGGGGGCAAGCCATGGTCGTTCAGGTTTGCTTTGAATGGACGCTGATCATTTTTGCTTCTAGGGCTGCCTTCTGGGGGGGGGCAGCTGCCCCCTCTGCCCCCCCCCGGGTATGCCCATGAAACCAAATCAAAACTATTGTTATTTTGGGGTGAGATTTAATCACATACCCGCAATGCATGTAGTACAATTAAAGCTGATCTGGAGCTCCTGTGAAACAAACCTGCTTTACTTAAAAACTGGGCTTTTTACAATAAGGAAAGTGGTGGGGAAATGCGCTGGAAAGTTTGGGATAACACTTGCTCAATGCAACTTCATCTACCGGTAATTTCCTCAAAAACAAATCAGGATGAATGTTAATTAAATAGCCAAGATCCTCTAGGTCTCTGCAAACAAATAAAGCTATAGATTCATTAAACAACTCAGGTTACTCTGTTGTTGTTTTTTCACACACACAACAACAACAACAACAACAACAGGAACAGGAACAGGAACAGGAACAGGAACAGGAACAGGAACAGGAACAGGAACATTAAGAATACTATCTCACATTTAAGACCAAGACTCCCTGGGCTGTGAGTGAGCTTTTAAGTTACTCAGAATAAAGCAAAATAATAAGATGAAAGCAAAAAACAGTTTGGGGTGGGATGGGATTCGGCACTGCCTGCAGTTTGTTTCAAGACTGAGATGCTGTTGGAGGAAGTTTGTGCAGGTGAACAGGATCAAGATCATGCCTTATGGAAGTGTTACCAAGTTACGGTTAAGGTCAAAAACATGGGTGTCTTATAATTCCTATTCTTATTCTGCGTACCATGGTATTAAATAATGGTTGAGTATTTCTCCATGATCCTAGTGCAGCCCAGTTATATGCTTATAAGGTCACAGGAAGGAGCAGTGCTGCCAATCAGGTAAGGTAAAGGTAAAGGGACCCCTGACCATTAGGTCCAGTCGTGACCGACTCTGGGGTTGCAGCACTCATCTCACATTATTGGCCGAGGGAGCCGGCGTACAGCTTCCAGGTCATGTGGCCAGCATGACAAGGGCGCTTCTGGCGAACCAGAGCAGCACACGGAAACGCCGTTTACTTTCCCGCTGCAGCGGTACCTATTTATCTACTTGTACTTTGGCGTGCTTTCGAACTGCTAGGTTGGCAGGAACTGCTAGGTTGGCAGGAGCCAATCAGGTAGAGAGGGGCAATTACATGGGGGTAGGGCCAGGACCTGATTGGCAGACAACTGACCAACCAGACTGGAACAGCCTGGCACCCCCAGAAGCAGCCAGACCAATGGGAATGCTACATCAGGAACCTTAGGAGAAGCACCACTCTCTGCCTCACCTGCTCAGGAAGTGTAATTTCCCCTGGCAGTATTTGAACCAGTGCTCTTGGGAGTATGTCTGCATCCTTGTTTTAGTGTATCCACAACTTAACTGACTATCCCCTTTTCAATTAATGATGCCTCGTGGGAAGGAAAGAAAGAAAGAAAGAAAGAAAGAAAGAAAGAAAGAAAGAAAGAAAGAAATGAATTGACAGCCTCCTGTATATATTTATGTGGCTGCTTTGCAAATTGTACATGGTATTACATGAACCAGTAACTTCCCCAAGGTGTTGATGGCTGCTTTAAAAGACAACACCACAGGACTCCTTTGGCTGTGCTGGTGGTTGCTGCGTAGTTCTGTGTTTCTTGTCTGTTGTAGGTGTGGTGACTTGACAGACATGGCTGGCCTCGGTTGGTTGGTTGGTTGGTTGGCTCCCTCCATCCATGTGTGGCATAAGCCACACAGTCCCTAATTGGTGGGCATGTCTGCTATCTTTACACAACTTGTATACTTTCTGGTGGTGTTGTTTTTCCTGATCTGCCTGGGCTGAGCATGCATTGGATTTGGCAGCCGTTCTGGTGGTTTAGTGGTATAGCTTTGGTCATACATAGAGTAATATGAATAATAGAGCTTAATTTCTGTCCAAGAACATGTAAATAACAGTACCACTGAGTATGTGCAGAGTGTCTTGCTTCTTGGTTATGCCTAAACTGCTCCCAACAGGAACGTGGGAAGCTATTTTTTTACTGGTCCATCTTGTTCAGCATTGTCCACACTGACTGGTAGCAGCTCTGCAGAATTTCAGGAAGGGAATTTCTTCCAGCCCTACCTGGAGATGTCAGGGATTGAACCTGGGACCTTTTGCATGTAAAGAAGATGCTCTACCACTGAGCTACTGCTTTTCCCCAAGAATGGGGCATACTTTGCAAATACTTTGTTGAGCTATTGCAAAGGGGCCACTAGGCTGGCAACAGGTTTGTTTTTGCCTAACGGCTTTTTACCAGTTACAGGTAGATAGCCGTGTTGTTCTGTCATAGTCAAGACAAAATAAAAAATAAAAAAAATCCTTCCAGTAGCACCTTAGAGACCAACTAAGTTTGTTCTTGGTATGAGCTTTCTGAAGAAGTGTGCATGCACACGAAAGCTCATACCAAGAACAAACTTAGTTGGTCTCTAAGGTGCTACTGTGGGTTAAACCACAGAACCTAGGGCATGCCGATCAGAAGGTCGGCGGTTTGAATCCCTGCGACGGGGTGAGCTCCCGTTGCTCGGTCCCAGCTCCTGCCCACCTAGCAGTTCGAAAGCACGTCAAAGTGCAAGTAGATAAATAGGAACCGCTCTGGCGGGAAGGTAAACGGCGTTTCCATGCGCTGCTCTGGTTCACCAGAAGCGGCTTTGTCATGCTGGCCACATGACCTGGAAGCTGTATGCTGGCTCTCAGCCAATAAAGCGAGATGAGCGCCGCAACCCCAGAGTCGGACACGACTGGACCTCATGGTCAGGAGTCCCTTTACCTTTTAAGGTGCTACTGGAAGGAATTTTTTTTATTTTTTATTTTGTCTTGGCTTTTTACCAGAAAGGGTAAATATGGATTAAAGGGGCTGGTATCTTGATGCCAGGTATGTGTTTGGGCGTTGCATTTTTCTTCTTCTTCTTTGTCTGTATGCAGAGCGCCGATCTCACGATAAACACCTGTCCTGGCACTTGTGCCCCAACAGCAGCAGCTCTCCGCCTCCAGCTGGGCTCGCCCGCTCCCTTCGCAGCAAGGTGGGACAACTTGAGCAGCTCCCGCGGGGAGAGCCGCTATCTGCCCCCGCCCCCTTGTGCAAATCCAGCGCTCCTAATTGGTTCGGCTTGTGGCGCGGGCGGGGCTCGAGGCGCCAGACGCGATATAAGGGAGCGAGCGAACAATGCGCCTCGATCCCGACTGGGTCGCTTTGGGGGGGCGGGGAAGCGGGAAAAGACGCGATTTCTGGAGCGGAGCGGGCGAGCGAGCACAGAAAGGCTAAGCTACCAAACCAGGCGGCGGGGGCGGCACCGCCTTCTTAGCTGCAAGAGCCCGGAGGGTCCGCCGCTTGCACTTTTCCAGGCGGAGGAGCGCGCCCGCCCGCGCGCTGCGCTCAGGTGAGCGCCCATCGCAGGTGGGAAGCGGGCACGCCATGGAGCTCGACCCGCCTCAGCTGCCTCAGGCGCCGCCGGCGCCGCCCTACTTCTACGACCACCACGAGTCGCCCGGCGACGACTTCCACCGCTCGAGCGCGCCCAGCGAGGACATCTGGAAGAAGTTCGAGCTGCTGCCCAGTCCGCCGGCCTCGCCGCTGGCGCCGGGCCCCGCCGAGGACGCAGCCGCCGACTACCTGCTGGAGCCCGGCCGGCTGCTGGGCAACCTGAGCGCCTTCGTCCTCCGCGACTGCATGTGGAGCGGCTTCTCGGCCCGCGAGCGCCTGGAGAAAGCCATGGGCGAGAAGCTGACCACCAAGCCGCCCGCCCAGGGCCCGCCAGCCAACGCCGCCCCTACCGCCGCCCAAGCGCCGCACGACGCTGCGCTGGGCGGGCAGTGCGTGGCCCCCGGCGCCGTCTTCGCCTGGCCCGCCGACTGCAAGCTCCCTCCCTCCTCCGGCTCCGAGAGCCAAAGCGAATCGGGTAAGGCTGCCTCCGGGCCGGGGAGCGGGGCGGCGGACCGCACGGCACCCCCCAGGGGCACCCAGTCCTGCAGCTCTGGCTGGGCGCCGAAAGTTTCTCTCCCGGGACAAAAGGCTCCTCTCGCTCTTAATTTCCCGTGGCGCCCCTTAGACTGCGCCCCCTGTCTTCCCAGATCTCCGTGCAGAATTCTGGAGGGATCTTTTATTGCAAAATTCTCCGAGCTCTTGCATTTACTCTGCCCCCCAGAGGTTCTACTTTCAGGGGGAAGTGTGCATTGTCGTCCCGGCCGAGCTTCCCAAGGCTGCTGCTGGGACTTGCATAACGTGCTGAGCCCAACCCATGTCTCTTGCTTCCTCCTCCAACCTCTCCCAATTTAGCACCCTTCAGCACAGCCGGCGGGGGAGGGGGGGTGCCTGGCGCAGGACCGAAAAGAGAAGAAAAGGCGCCACTTGCACAACTCCCTCCACCACTCCAGGAGGTTGGGTGGGGGGACCCAAGATACAGAGCATTTCTTTGAGAGGTTGCATTTCAGCAGGATGGGCTTCTCCATAGTTTCCTGGTTCAGGTTGTCAACGCTGTCAATAAACCTGTGTCTGAAGCTTGAAAAAGTTTGGCTTGGTTGGTGTTGTTGGTTTCTTATGCTTGTGGAGTCTGGAGGGTTGCCACAGTGGACCTGTGATGGTCAAATCTCTGGAAGGATTTGACCTGGGAAATACATGAATTGTCTTGCAAACCCCCCTCCTCTCACAAAATGTTGAATGGAGTCTCAGGTCAGGTTCTGCAGCCAAGGGAAACCAGCCATATTATGCATGATACAAAGGTTTTGTGGCATAAGTGCCCACATCTATGCTTGTGGTGTTATAAGTGCATCAGTTGACATGTAGCCATTACTTTGCTGAGTGTGCTACCCTTAGATCAGTCCAAAACAGCATCTCCACTGGCTGGTGATGGTGGGAGTTGTAGTCCAAAACATCTGGAGGGTCCTAGGTTGGGGAAGCAAAGTCATTCCCATTTGATTATTGGCACAAGAGTTGCTGTTCAGCTATCCTCTGATGGAGGCATGCAGGGGCAGTGTGTGTGTGAATGGGATCACAGATCATAAAGACCACCTTTCTGTCTTTGAAGTGCTCTAGGATGTAGGAACATTAGGACACAGAATCATAGTTGGGAGGGATCCAGAGAGTCATCTAGACCAACCCCTTGCAATGCAGGAATCAACATCAATGGGGAAGAACCCTAGTTCTGTGATAGAGCATCACCTTTGTATGGAGAAGGTTGAAATTCAACCTCTGGCATCTCCAAGTAGAACTGAGAATCATCCTTTTCAAATCCTAGTAAGCTGTTGCTAGTCAGTATAGAATCTAGACAATACTGACTTGGTACAGTATAAGGTACCGTAGCTTCCTATGTAGGATTGAACTACTCACAGCTAGAAGCCTGCCTCTGTCTTTTCAAGTCTCTTAAGGAAGGGAATTTCACAGCCTCTTCCTTCTCCCCCAGCCCCATTTGTTTGGCTAATCTGATTTCGATGCTTTTAAATCTTAAGTTTTTTTTAATGCTTTCCTTCTATTTGGATTGATGTACCTCGCTTGCACATCCAGTCCTCATAATACCAGGGGTTTCTGTACACACCAACATATTTAGGGGGCAATTTTCTTTGTGAGCCTCTAGCAACCTTTGCCAACCTGGTTCCCCCCACCCACAAACTCTCACCTGCTTCAGGTTGTTTGGACTGCAACTCCCAACAGCCCCAACTAGAACACCACATGCATATTGTGTTCAGGGTTAACATTGCTATAAATAAACTTGTGGCATGTGTTATCCCTTGAAAAACTGACATAGCCTTGAAATGGGCACACTTTCTAATACTCTGGCCTTGTGGTTAATCCTTGTAGGGCTGAGTCACTGGGTAAGCAGTGACTGCTTATATGACTCACTACAGAGCTTGAATAGGGCTTGGGTTGAGAAACAAATTGGGTATAAGATTTAATTACATTAGGAGAAGCAGGTCTTAATCTCAATTAGCAGA
Source organism: Darevskia mixta (assembly GCA_034641385.1). Taxonomy (NCBI): domain Eukaryota; kingdom Metazoa; phylum Chordata; class Lepidosauria; order Squamata; family Lacertidae; genus Darevskia; species Darevskia mixta. The sequence goes on along the minus strand of JAWWNH010000033.1, from coordinate 2,346,621 downwards.
AGGGGCGGGGAATGTTATTGATTTATTTAATTGTGCTTGCCCTTGCTGACCTGGACTTTTCACCCCCATCAGCATCTAGGCTCCTCCTTCAAATGCTATTTTTTTCAGCCAGTCACATGATTCCAGGGACAAAAAGCAACAGATGCAAGTGTTTGTGTGTGTGCACTCTCAATAGCTCACTATGCCAATGAGAGATGGAGGGTAGGTAACAGCAGTGTTTCGAGCACTGCTATTGGCTGATTGCCAGGATGCTTGGAGAAGGTTGTTCTCACTGAGTCACACTTTTTTATTAATGGGAAAGTGCTGATTGCTTGCCCAGTGCAAGTTTTAGAAGGAGAGCACTTAAAAATGCAAAGCAAGTGGAGGGAAGGCAAAGTGGGGGCATAGCTGGCCTATGTTATTTATTTATAAATTCATGGAGGCAGAAACAAGGCTTAAACAATGCAATTGGGGGCACCAGATAGTGTGCACTGCGGATGAGAACTTCTGTGGAGGGCTGGGAGGGTGTGGGGCACAAGCCCTACTGAAACTGAGCCTGCTGCAGGAGAACTTTCCCTGCCCATAGAATTAAGCATACGGAGCAGGCTGGAGTGCCCACTGTATGCTCTGCTGCTACTATTGTCTGGCTGTGATTCTGCATTTGCCATGGACTTTAATGGCTTGGAACCTCTGGCACAAGAGATGGGGTAGAATAACACTGCTGACTTCCGCTATGGCGTTCTTTGCCAACCTGGTGCTCTCCAGGCCTTTTGGACTACAACTCCCATCAGTGCAGGCATGCCAACTCTAGGGGGCCAAGGTGTCTTTGGCCCCCTCATTTGTTGCACGTCTCGGCTTCAGTGGCCACATTCTGCAGATGACAACATTGCATGTATGACATCACACAAGCACAATGTGCACCTGCACCCTCAATATTGGGGGGGGGGTGCAACTTGGCGCTTCTGCATCAGTGCTGGCCATCATGAGCTGAGTTGATAGAATCAGTGAATTCCTCCCACCCATGTATCTGAAGAGTATTAATTTTTTTTGCATCGTTCCCCACTTGTGACATGAGGTGGTTTTCTTCTGCATATGATGGTGCTTAAGCTTTTGAAAAAGAAGGACAAGAGTATCTTGCACTCTCCTGGAGGCCTCATGGTAGTGAGCTGTCACAGAACCTTGTAAGAGTGGTTTTTAGACATGCGTCCCACAGAAAACTGTCTATGTGCCTTGTCTCCTGAGAGCAAGCAAGAGAACCCTTACTAGGCAACATGTGAAATGCTGGAGACATGCTTTGAATGACTCCAACTCTTAAGTAGGCACGACGCCACCTTCTGTGTAACTTGAAATCATTTTCATTGTGTATTTCTGTGAAAAAGGTGCCTCCTGTAGTTTTCTCCACAAGGGCCCTTGGTCAGTTTCTAGGAAACATTGTCTATGTGCAACCTGTCACAGGCTGTCTTAGGCATACAAGTCCCATTGTCCTCAGCAGAACTTAATTCCAGCCAGCACAGATAGGGAGAAGCTTTCCTCTGAAAGCTGTTGCTGCAGTAAACCAGATGGCTGATTTCTTGCTCATGCAGACTAGCGGGACTTCGCTTTGTGAGTTCAGAACCGATCTCTTTGTTTTCTACTGTGATAACCTTTCCCCTTAAACTTCTTTCCTTAAAAAACCCTGACCACTTTGTCTGAAGGCTGTATAACTTGCATCTATTGAAAGTCACTCAAGCCTTCTGTGCCTTTAAAGGACCTTCTCTTCCCACCCCCTTCCTGTATACTGGATGGGGAGGTGCTGAGATCCTTTCTGTGCATCTCTGGCTAAGTGGGGAGGGCTGCCCACTGTGTGTGTTGGGGAGGCTGTTTGTGCAGGGGAATGGAACCCTTTGAACAGGATTTACTACTTCTGAAAAGTAGCAAATCCCTCCTGAAGTGTGAAGCTGTAGGGGCAAAGGCCATCTCTCCCCATTCCCTGCTTCATTTACAATTCCAATGGGCAATGAAAGAGCCTTGGGGGTGGAGGGTGGGGGAGAGATAGAGCTTTAGCAGTAAACTTTGTTCCAGGCCAATGGTGACTATTGCCCCCAGTCTTTTTAATTGGGGATGGGGAGCATAGGAATGCCTTGATGATAGCCTGGCCTTTTGTCCCTTACAATTGCCTTTGGGAAAGCCACCCCTCCCCACCCTCCGGGGACACAAAGACAAAAAACCTCCATTCCACTGCAATTGTTAACAGACCCTTGGGGACAGAAATGTTCATCCCTCCCCAGAATGAAGCTCCCAATACCACAGGATTCCTGCAGGAATTACATTTGCTCAGGGTTAAAGGTAGATAGCCGTGTTGGTCTGTCATAGTCAAAACAAAATAAAAAAAAAAAAATTCCTTCCAGTAGCACCTTAGAGACCAACTAAGTTTGTTCTTGGTATGAGCTTTCATGTGCATCATCTGAAGAAGTGTGCATGCACACGAAAGCTCATACCAAGAACAAACTTAGTTGGTCTCTAAGGTGCTACTGGAAGGAATTTTTTTATTTTTTTTTATTTTTTTATTTTATTTTGATTTGCTCAGGGCTTTGCAATAGCACCAAGTCAGACTGCTTGAGAGAAGGTACCCTGTTTCTCCTAAAATAAGACGTAGCCATAAAATAAGCCATAGCAGGATTTCTACACATTTGAGAAATATAAGCCATACCCTGAAAATAAGACATAGGGATGTGGCGCCTCTCCCTTAAGACCAGGCATCCCCAAACTGCTGCCCTCCAGATGTTTTGGCCTACAACTCCCATGATCCCTAGCTAACAGGACCAGTGGTCAGGGATGATGGGAACTGTAGTCCCAATTTGTAGATGTTTGGGGACTACAACTCCCATCATTCCTAGCTAACAGGACAAGTGGTCAGGGATTATGGGAATTGTAGTCCCAAATTGTAGATGTTTGGGGACTACAACTCCCATGATCCCTAGCTAACAGGACAAGTGGTCAGGGATGATGGGAATTGTAGTCCCAAATTGTAGATGTTTGGGGACTACAACTCCCATGATCCCTAGCTAACAGGACCAGTGGTCAGGGATGATGGGAATTGTAGTCCCAATTTGTAGATGTTTGGGGACTACAACTCCTATGATCCCTAGCTAACTAGACCAGTGGTCAGGGATGATGGGAATTTTAGTCCAAAACATCTGGAGGGCCGAAGTTTGCGGATGCCTGCTTAAGCTGCGTCCCGACGCGGAGCAGTTAAAATAAGACATCCCCCGAAAATAAGCCATACTGTGTTTTTTTGAGGGGGGAAAAATGAAAGACGGTGTCTTATTTTAGGAGAAACACGGTAGATCAGACCGCTCATCCTTTCAGTAAATTGTAAAGGTTAAGAATCTAGTCTTTGCCCTCAAAATAAAGCAGCTTACAGGGTGAGATTTGAATCTGGAACCATGCCCAACACTTTATGGAGTGGGCAATAAGTACATTAGGATGCACTTGTAGATTGGGAAGGACTTTCCATTTTGCCTTTTTTTTTAAAAAAAGAAAACCTTCTCTGGTTGGCCATGAGCTAATGACTTATCTTTCATGTTGGGTGTTCTTCAGATGTAAATGAGCACTACTTGGTGAATTTTGATGTGGTGTTTGGAGCTCTGTTGACCAGTTTCTGAGTTGTGTAGCCTCACTGTTCATTTAAAAGCATACTTACTCTGCTCTTTAGGCAAAAAGGCAAAAAGATAAATGAAAACAAGGAGGGAAAAAGAAAATAAGTGAACTTGATAATCAGTTATTAAAGTTAGTTTTCATCTCTATATATGGCTTATGAGGTACAGAAGGAACCTGGCTCAGCAGGTGCATCTTAAATGACCCCTTTGCCCTGCACTTCACCCCCATAGGAAGCCCTGGCTTGTGCATCTTCCCAGTCCTTTCCTACTTCAGCCTCTGCTGTATGTGGTAGCTTCAGGAACCAAAAGAGATGAAGAGGAAGCTCACCCACCTGTCCCCAGTTGGCCTCAGTGCTCAATAGTAAGAAATCAGTAGGTGGGCTCTTTGCTGATTCTGCAGAAAGATTCCATAGCTGGGGCGGGGCTTTGCTTTGCCCTTTTGTTTTCAGTCCCCCCCCCGTCCCCCGCCCACAACATTTGGTGCAGGTCCCCATCTCTTCTTCATCATTCTCCACTGATATTTGAGCAACCTTTGTCACCACCCTGTGTGTGTCCATGTGCAAGTTCTCCATTTGGGATTCAGGAAGGAGGAAAGTAGAGAGGAAGCCTTTGATAGCTCAGGTTGGGGAAGGTGATGACTTGCCCCAAATGTGCTGCTCCTCCTGTGATGCAGCTGATGTTAGTTACTGCTTCCCAAATTCTTATTTGTAATGGAGCTGCATGGTTTTATGCTCCTGAACACCCCCTCCCCTCAAAATGCTTGGACCACCACCTTGTTACATCTTGCAATGGTATAAAAAGGTTGTTTCCTTCTTTAAACGCCTAGTGCAGCTCTGTTTAGAGAATAAGGAACAGGGAATCGGTCCCAGACCCTTTGAGGAATCCAGTTCCACTTGATGTACAGAGCTGGCTTTGAAGCAAAGCAGGTTGAGTCTAGTCAGTGAGGCTTCCTTGTAACCTCAGTACAGCTTGAATGTATGTATGCTGCCTTGATTTTCGCGGTGGTAAAAAGGTGGGGTGTAAAACCAATAAATGAGCAAATCTTTTCCAAGGGCATGTGAAACCAGACCTCTCTCGTGTGACCTCTCTCCAGGTGTTGGGCCATAGTTCCCATCATCCCTGTCCATTGGCCAAGGTGGCTGAGGCTGATGGGAGCTGTGGTACAAAACATCTGGGGGGGCACCTGGTTGGGTGCATGAAACCCACTCTGGTGTGCTAACTTGTGTGTTACTACCTGAAACAGCCTGTGGTGTTTGCCAAGGTTTAACGGGTTGTTCCCTCTTGTTTGTACGCAGAAGGGGAAGAAATTGACGTGGTGACGGTTGAGAAGAGGCAGTCGCTGGGTGTGAGGAAGCCGGTCACCATCACTGTGCGGGCTGACCCCTTGGACCCTTGCATGAAACGTTTCCACATATCCATCCACCAGCAGCAGCACAATTACGCAGCCCGCTCACCACCCGAGGCTTGCTCCTGCACGACTGCCTTGGAGAAAAGCAGTCAAGAGGAAGAGGAAGAGGAGGAGGAGGAGGAGGGTGGTGGTGGTGGTGGTGCACAGTCCCTGAGGCAAGTGGCAGAGCCTTCCTCTCTTGAACCTTTCCTCCTGAAATCCGGGAGCGCTCCCAGTTCGGACAGTGAAGATGTGACCAAGCGGAAAAACCACAACTACTTGGAGCGCAAGCGGCGCAACGACCTCCGCTCACGTTTCCTGGCGCTGAGGGACCAGGTCCCTGGTCTCGCCACCTGCCCCAAAACCCCCAAAGTGGTGGTATTGAGCAAAGCTTCGGAGTATCTGCAGTCACTACTCAAAGCAGAGCAGCAGATGGTTGCTGAGAAGAAGCTGCTAAAATTGCATCAGCTTCAGCTGCTGAAACGGATTTCGTACCTCAAGAGTGCGCATTAGCTGCCAGGAACTCCAAACTGCTTGCCAGTCTGATCTCTGCACTTTTTTTTGGGGGGGGGGGACCAAACAAAAACAAATTGGTTTGTTGACTTGCAGATCCCAGAATGCAATGCAGCTGGTGCACACAAATGGGGGCTTGCATTCCATACACTATTTTCCACCCTGCTCTTATTTCTTAGCCAGTTATGGGTGTTGGAGAATCTCCTAAGTTGTGCAGGAATGATGATGATCAGGGCAGTGGGTCAGCTTCTGCAGCAAAATGCTGACTTCTGCACAGGCTGAATGAGCCTCCATTCCGGTTGGGATCACCAGAAGCCTGAGTGCTTCTCTGGAAAAGCATCTTGTGGAATACTTCACAATACTTTCTGACAGAGGGACCTGAGTCAACATTTCTAAAGCTGGGGCAAAGATGGACCCTGCAGTTGCCTCTGCCGAGAGGCTTCTTCTGTTTCCCCAGTCAAGGTTGGATTGTAAACAGTGGCTGTGGATAGTTCTACATATTCTCTTTTCTCCCCAGGTTCTGCTTCTTGCCACTGGCATTTAAGAAGACAGATATCTTGTGCAATTTGTTTCTTTTTTTACAATGGTCCTACGCAATAGACTTTCCCCCACCCCCAAGCACACTCCCCCCGCCCTATTTTCCAATGTTGTTTAGGATTGACAGATCTCTTCCCTTCTTGGAATTTATTATGGGTGAATTTTTAAATGTCACCGTCTCTGATGTCCTGGCTAGGGCTTATGGGAGTTGTAGTCCAAAACATCTGGAGGGTACCAGGTGGAGAATGTCACATTATGTGAAGTTATTTCACAGCTGACATGTGAAGACAGCGTAAATCTGGCTTTTGCTTGAGATCTACAGCTAGACAACCCCTCAGGCTGAGATCAGTGCCTTTCACACTTGAGGTGGAAAAAAATATTGGGCAGATCTACACCATACACTTAAAGCACATGACTTCCCCCACCCAATCCCCAAAGAATCCTGGCATCTGTAGTTTCTCACAGAGCCAGAATTCCCAGCACCCTCAACAAACTAAAGTTCCCAGGATTCTTTGGGTGAAAACACATGCTTTAAAATGTATGGTGTGATTCTGCCCTTAATGGTATCAGCATAACAGACCCCAAAGTGGATTGATTTCAATGGGATTAATTCAGGTGAACTTCTAATCAGTTGTGTCCAGTGATGAGACATGACTGCTGTCTTCCTGTATCAACCTTGAATCTGCCACTCGGGTAATTCCTCTATCTGAGATGGAGGGGTGCAGAACCTTCTCTCAAGAACAGTTAGAGGCTTGATGTGTGCTTTTAGGACATTCTCTCCCCCCCCCAAACTGCTCCTTCACTGGAAATGCACTGAGATCACCTTGGATTTCATTTACCTCATACTTTTTTTTCCACTTGGGCAATGCAGCTGCTTATATTTGGTCTTTGGTTTTGTATATCCTAGAATCCATTGTTGTGTTGCCTGATTCTTTATACTGGATGACTTTTTTTAAGATATACTATTTTTATACTTTTTTTTAGAAATTATTTTGTAAAATACTTGTGCTCTCTTTCCTCCCAGCTTTTCAAAGATAAAACAGTGGGTAGAGTGCTCTCAGTACTGCTTTTGTAGATGAGATCGTTCAAACTGAGATTCAGCAGGGAAAAAATACTTCTGTTTTGACTAGAAAACGATTTCCTAAGTCAGGGGTCTGGTCCCAAGTTTCAAGCACTAATAATGAGACTACAGTGGTCCCTCGACTTACGAGCGACTTCCGGAAGAAAAAAAATGGCCGCCGCAACCGAATTTTTTCGACTTCCGATAGGAAGTCGCGGCCGCTTTGAATAGGGTTTTTTCGACTTACGAATTTTTTTCGCTCAATGCATCCCTATGGGGACTCGACTTACGAGTGTTTTCGACTACCGAAGATCGCGTCGGAACGCATTATCCTCATAAGTCGAGGTCCCACTGTATTAGACATCTTAAGGGTGTTTTGGGATGCGGGTGGCGCTGTGGGTTAAACCACAGAGCCTAGGGCTTGCCGATCAGAAGGTCAGCGGTTTGAATCCCCGCGATGGGGTGAGCTCCCGTTGCTCGGTCCCTGCTCCTGCCAACCTAGCAGTTTGAAAGCACGTCAAAGTGCAAGTAGATAAATAGGTACTATGGTGTTTCTGTGCGCTGCTCTGGTTCGCCAGAAGCGGCTTAGTCATGCTGGCCACATGACCTGGAAGCTGGTCACGACTGGACCTAATGGTCAGGGGTCCCTTTACCTTTAAGGGTGTTTTGGTAGAGTGGGTGGGTAAAGGAGTCCCTAGATGGGAACCTTGTAATTTCAACTGCCCCCTATAGAGAAGTTTTCTACTGAACGTGTCCTGCTGATTCTTAAGACTAAGAGAAGCCTTCCCCCCCTTCCCTTTCTCTGGAAATAAAAGGGCTGCATGAATATATTTTGGGGAAAATGTGCAGTGTGGCGTTAATTGATGTTTACTCACAGCTAGGTTCCACTGTGTCGCCCCCAGGAAAGGGAGCACCTCAGTCCCATACATAAAGAGAAACAAAGCAATGATAATGTGGTGATGTGTTTTTTTGCTCTGGTTTTGCCAGGTCCTCAACAGCTTTTGTTGAGCTGGCTGGGGCTACCCCTCTCTCCCTCCTTCCCTTTTATGCAGATCCCTCCCACCCATCCTCCTTTGTTTCTTGGGTAGGGAGAGGCCAGAGCTGGAGGTGATGGATGACCCTTTATCTTGGCTTGCACACAGTTTGGTGGGTGCAGACTGGTCTCCCACAATGCATTGGGGGCTCCTTCAGGCGTTCCTGACTGGCCCGCTAGAGCCTCAACGCTGGGTGGTCAGACTTAGCACTTTCTTTGTTACCTCGCACTTCTTAAATAAACGGAATCTCAAAAAGGACAGGCTGAGTCTGCTTTATCCCCCTCCCTTTTTGAACCAAGAAATAGATGAGACCCTTATCTGCAAAGATACATCAGTCTTCGTGTTTGTAATTTAGTTGAATGCATGTTTGTTTAGTTATGTAGAGGAGGGGAAGAGGAGAAAGTTTGGACAATATCCTGGAAAAAGAGAACCAGGGGAGCATGGTTCTGGCATGTGCTCGGAAGGAAGAGCATGGGAAACGGAGAAGTAGGAGAGCTATCATAGCCCGCAACTGAATCAACCCATCCACATGCAGCTAATAAAAGAGTGTGTAGGCAGGAATTCTTTCTGTGCTGCTCTTCATGTGTGGTGATTCTTTTATGTTTATATAGGACCTGGGGGGATTTTACAGTATTCTATAGGCTTATGATGATCTTGGGCTAAGAAAAAGACATTAATGGAAGACAATATTTCAGCAGCAGCAGTAGTAGAAAAATTAAAAAGCTGTGTATTTGAGGTGATTAACTGTATTTGCACATCATCTTTCCTCTGCTGGGAGATGGACCAGGCCCTCTCTGAAGCACTGAGCCCACCTTCTCACCTGTCTGAAAGTCGTGCCCCTGCTTTCATTTCCCTCTTATTGGCTGCACATTTCTATGTTCAGCAGTGTAGCTGAAAGATATACTTTTTGTAGGAATTAATGCACCCGAAATCTTTTGGCCCCCTTAGAGTTGGATCCAGTTCTCTGCAGCAAGCATTCCTTTCTGTGTCTGCCTGCCACTGGGAGCCATCAAAAGTGGAGGTAAGGTATCAGCAGAGCCCCTCAGGAATCCTGGCAAAACAGACTTCCTGCCTCTGTAGCAGGTTGGGCTAGATGAACTTTGGGGTGCTTTCAGCTCTGATTCTGTCAGAGCCATCCTGGTTCTGCTTAGGTCAACAACCTCTAATAAAAAAGAAAAACCCATCACTATCAGAGGCAGACTCTTTCACTGAGAATCAGCTTGCACCATTAGGAAGTTCATCCTTGTGTTTAGTCTATACAGTATTTCTCTACCAGTTCAGGTCCTATCCTTGGAACCAACAGATGGTGACAATTTGTTTCTATATGACAGCCACCTTCACAGTTTTGAAAGGCTCTCCTGTCACATCTTTTCTTCAGACTTCACCTACCCACTTCCTTCAACATTTCCTCACAGGACTGTCTCCAGGCCTCTCACCATCTTTGTTGATATTCTCTGGACACATTTCACGTTGCTGATATCCTCAAACTTTTGTGTCCAGACAGAAAGCAGAAAAGAGTGGCTAACCAGGTGACCCGGAATCATAGCAGTCTTTAAATAGCTATTCTTGCATAGAAAATATGGTAAGATAAGAGGACTTTTACTTGAGGGGGTGTTTTTAAACAAGGCAAATGAGCCTAAGAACATTTGGGTTTTACTCATATCTCACCACAATGCATTAAAAAGCAAGTTTTCTTCCTCTCATTCTTAGAAGTTTTAGAACAAGCTGAACAGGTTGCACTTCTAGAACAGCAGCTATATCAGTGTGTTGTACTAAAGGAAAATCCTCTCTGCATATGTAATTTGAGAATGGACCTGTCTAGGATTGAGCATTCCAATCTGAGGTGCCAGGATGAAAGGGTCTTTGGGCTGTATCCCACTAAGTCCTCTGTAGAGTAGATCCATTGAAATAAATGGATCTGAGTCATGTTCATTATCTTCTGTGACCCTACTCTGAGTAGGAGTAGCATTAACTGCACCCCTTCATGCCTGGCTCATTAAACCACAATCCCTGCCCTCTCCTGGCATTTGGCCCTCAATCCTGAGGGAAGGTGGCCCTCGGCATAAAAACATTGCCTACCCTTGCAGTAGACGATGACTAAGCACTTTAGGAAAATCAAAGCGTGAATCCTCCACAAGCAGATGGGAAAAGGTTTCTCTTTTATCGGGATTAAGGAGAGGCTGGGGCATGTCTGAGTCCCATTGCAAAATCAGGTATGTAGGTCAGGTGCCTCAGGACTTCAGTAGCTCTGTGGCTTCTAAAAATAGGCACCGCTGATGAAACAGACTGTTATTAATAAGTGCTTTACAATTCTGTTTGCTCTCAGTGTGAGGTAGATTACTGATATTCCCATTTTAGAGATGGGGTATTGGGTAGGAGGTTGTGATTTACCTGAGCCTCCCAGTGGCAGAGCTGGAATTTGGATCAAGGTCCAAAATGAAATGAAATATTGTCTTATTAATGATGACTGACAATTCATTTTCAATGGCACAATAAATATTCATGCTAATATGTTGCATAGTGACTGCTAACTTTAAATTATCTCAGTAGCATGAATTACACCTTGGGAACTATGGAAGTACAAAGCTGCCTTGCACTAAGTTAGCTGGCCAACTGAACACAATGTTGCTGGCTCTGGTTAGCAGCAGCTCATAAACTGAACATGCTGGGAACTGAACCTGAGACCTTCTGCATGTAAACCACATGAATCACTGAGCAAAATAACCTTAAACATCCAGCTCTCCTTTGTCATTACATGGGCTTGTGTGGGTTTTCAGCTTGGGCAAATCATACCCTTATAGGAAGAAGAGAGCAACAGGATTCTCATGAAATGAAGTCTCTTAAAGTGGAGCTTTATTTGCAGGGTTTCTTTCTGCCTTTACATGCCAAAGTGGAGCACTTGAGGCTGCCAAACATGATGAAATAAAACCACACCTCTACTCATAACCAAAAACAGCATCATAATTCCAAATGTAGAGGGGAGGGAACTAGATGGGTAGCCCTGCCAGGATCCTACCTAGCAGTCTTCACATGACAGCAGAACAGCGTCCAGGGTGGTAGTGTTGGATGTTGGAAGAAAGAAGACACCTCTTTGTGGCAGGGATGGAGAAAATGGCTTTACATTGATCAGCCATTGGTGATCTAGCCAGGTGTTGGCCCTTCTGACTGGCAGCAGCTTCCTAAGCTCTGGGGAAGAGGCAGGGTTGTGTTAAGTGTCAGACATGGTTAGACACCCACCACTGCCATGAGCCCCCCTTCACCATTGTAGCCAGCTTTTTCACCTGCCTCTTGATTGCTCTAACCCAGAAGGGATGCACAAGCAAATAGGAGTGATGGTGAGGAAGAGGAGCTGCCAATACTTGCTCACTCATTGGTTCTGGAAAGCCAGCCAGCAGATTAAAAGCATGTATGCAGCATATGCCACAATGGTGAGGGGTGGTGGAGGGATCCTTCCCAAGGGCCTCCCAAAACCTGGAGCCAGCACTGGGCACTGAAAGCTGGCTTATACCAAGCTGGGCCATTGAGTTCAGTGTTGTCTACACAGTGGACATCCAGATGTTTCAAGGATGATGGGGATGGCTGATAAACTCTGGAAGGCTGCAGGCTTCCTGTCCTTGGTCAACACTGACTAGTAGCAATCGCCAGTGTTTCAGAAGGGACATTCTCAACCCTACCTGGAGATGTTGGGTACTGAAGCTGGGATCTTCTGCATGCAAAACAGGTAGCCTACCACTGAGATATAGTCCATTTTCTCAGTCCAGCTACCTGCCTTCCTAATGTTTAACTGGACAAACTAGTGAGGATTGAACCTGGGAACTTTTGTGTGCCAAACCAATGCTGTACAAGGTAGCCTTTGAAGCTCTTTTGTTTTGACTTCAAAGTGTAACCAGACCAGAAACCCATTTTTAAAAATCTAGCACAGATCTTCTTTATAATACTACCCCAAACATACTGCATGTGTAGGCATATACACATAAACAAAGAAAGCCTGGTTCAAAGTCTTCCTCTATAACATCTTGAATTATTTTTCAGAAAGCATTGTTACTTATTTTCAGACAGCAGTGTTATTTATTTATTTTGGACACATGGGTCAGTAAAACTTCATGCATTTTTCATATCGCCTTGCATAAAGGGTGACGGGGAGGCGGGTTCGTGCCTGGGTTAGTAAATTATTGTGTCAGTTTGGCTGAGGCTGCTCTAATCCCATCTCTGCCAATGAGCTCTTCTGCTTTTGAAAAGGGATCCCTGCTCTCCCTCTGTTGCCATGGCAAGAGATGTGTGTTGCTAGGAGAAGAGCAGTCGCCTCCTCCCTCTGTTGTCATGGCAGAAAATCACAGAACCCCTTCTGTTACCCTGACGATAGCCTCCATCACCCTGGCAACTGTCTCCCTATCCTTTTTTTTCTTCCTGACTCTGTTGCTACAGTAACAATTCCTTTCTCCCTGTCTTTGGTCACAAGTTCATCTCTTTATGCTTCTGCAGAGCTTCTGCTTCCCACCCAGTTACCAATGATAGATCCCCCACCTTCCAATGTGGTTGCTATGGTAATATTCCCTCCCACAACCTTCATTTTCATCACCTTGCATGTGGCTATAATCCCCATCAACCATCATCATAGACAGATGTGATTAAAAAGAACCTTTTGGGTTTAATGCAGGGATGGGAAGCCTTTTTTTTTTAATCGGTTTATTTGATTTACTGATATCTCACCTTTCCTCCAAGGAATTCAAGATGGTATGTGTGATTTCTCCCATTCCCCATTTTATCCTCACAACAAACCTGTGACAGGTAGATAGCCGTGTTGGTCTGTCGTAGTCAAAACAAAATAAAAAATTCCTTCCAGTAGCACCTTAGAGACCAACTAAGTTTGTTCTTGGTATGAGCTTTCGTGTGCATGCACACTTCTTCAGATACGTATGAGCACACGATATGATATGAGCACACGATATGAGCTCCAGATATGAGCACACGAAAGCTCATACCAAGAACAAACTTAGTTGGTCTCTAAGGTGCTACTGGAAGGAATTTTTTATTTTGTTTTAACAAACCTGTGAGTTAGGTTAGTCTGAAAGTGAGTGACTGTTCCAATATCATGCAACAAGCTTCATGGCGGACTTGTAGTCCCAACAACAGCTGGAGACCCAAGTTTGGGAAAACCTGCACTACATCAAAGCTGTGGCCCTCCAGATGTTTTGGGATGACAGCTCCCCTCATTCCTAGCTTATTGGCCATGTTGGCTGGGATTGATGGGACTTCAGTGGCCCCCGGAGGGCCACAGGTTCCTCATCCCTGGCTTAGCATATTTTTATGAGCTTTTCATATCCACTCAAGTGCCAAAATGCTGGGAAATCACAGGTGTTAAGGGCCACAGCCATAACAGGCACATTATTTAGACAATATTGGTGAGGTTTCCTATCCTGCGATTCATTCCAGCTTCGCCTCTGCATCCCTGTCCGTGGCACAGTTGGACTGAGCCCAGATTTGCTTGTTCATCGGAACAGACAAATGGAGTCCATGCAACTGAAGCCATCATTCAACAGGAGGTGCCATTCTATGTTACAAATAGCCAACTGGCAACCAATACCATCTGTAGACAATGATAAAGAGTTTAAGGGTGTCCTGAAACTCACCCAGCCCACCCCCTGCTCAGAGCAGGATAGTCACAGTGAATCCTTCCTTTGCAAAGGGTGTTAGCTTGTTCTTCCCACCCCCCATTAATGCATCTGAGAAGAGAGCCAGTGTGGATTGATGGTTAGTGTGTCAGGCTAGGACTTGGGAGATCAGGGTTCAAATCCCCTCAGCCATGAGGCTCCTTGGGTGACCTTGGGACAGTGGAACTATGTGCATCACCTTGAGCCTAAATACATCAGAACAGCGGGCTGGATCAAGCCAGCATCCTGTTCTCACAGTACCCAAGATGCCTCAATGGGAAGCCCACAAGCAGGAGCCAAGCACAAGAGCGCTCTTCACCCTCCAGCACCCGTGGCTTCATTTACTGTCTCCTCTGAGAAAAAAGTGGGATTTTAAAAAATGCAATAAACAAGGGTTTCCCAAACTTGGATCTCCAGCTCTTTTTGGACTGCAAGTCCTATCATCCTCAGATAGCAGGACCTGTGGTCAGGGATTATGGGAATCAAGTTGGGGAAACCCTGAAATAAACAGCCCGTTAGCCTCGACCACACAAGAAGACGCTTGTGCTGCTGCAGACTATCAGAGAAGCGGCGCCCTGGACGCTGGGAATGTGCAGAGTACTTTTTTTTTTGCAAAGGGAGGGCCTGTTTTTGCTGCTTTACGGAGGGCGACGCACATGCGCGGCCCTCCAGATCTTCCTGCTCCCCTCGGCAGGACCAGCGGCGATGCTCTCTGCACGCGCTGGGCCGGCTTGCCGCGAGGGAGGCGGGCACGGCGAAGGCAGAGGCAGCAGCTGGTTGGGGGCCGGCAGGCGGCCCCGCCTCCTCGCGGCCTGCTTCTTCCTCCTCCTCCGGCTACCGCAAAGCGGCTGAGGCCTTCCAGCGCATGGCGAGTTAGCCGCCCGCCTCGCTCGCCCGCCAGCCAGCCACAATGGCGTCTGCCGCGCGGCCGCTGCCCCTGGTGGTGATCCTGGGCGCGACGGGCACCGGCAAATCCCGCCTGGCGCTGCAGCTGGGCCGCCGCCTCGGCGGGGAGATCATCAGCGCCGACTCCATGCAGGTAGGGAGGGAGGGAGGGAAGCAACAGAGGGAAGGAGACCCCGTCCCTGCCTGGTACTAATTGGGAGGCAAGGGGATCAGCAAGCGCGTGCAGAGCTCATTGCTCGCGACTGCCGGGCCAGCCCAGGGACAGCAAGAAGGAAGCGCCTCTGGTGGCAAGGGAAGAGGGGAGGCAGGGCTTAGCCTCGGAACCTCTTTTCTGTGCCAGGACTCAACCCTGGGTCAGCAGCATTGCGATTCTTGGATGAAGGGATGATATGACAGATAGACAGACAGACAGATAAATTCTAATCTATCTATCTGTCATGTGTAGTAATGGAGAGAGTGCTTCTGAGCATGCATGGAATGTGAAGGCCTGCACTGGCTAGTAATGCCAAGCAGCACCTGCAGATTAAGTTGGGCTGAAGAGGTAAAGAGTTGTCATAGTAGGGCATTTGGGGCACTGGTGACCTGTGCCCCCAGTATCACATGCCAACAGAGCACAAACCTGTCCTGGCTCTGAGATTTTTGCGGGAGGCCCTTCTCTCAGTCTTGTTTGGTGGGGAAAGATCCTTCTGCTCCTCGACTTTGAAACTCCCTTCCTAGACAAGTTAGACTGACTGTGTTGATTAAGAGCCGCTTCCAATCAACCAGAGGTCTGGCACCTTCATTATACAGCTTCCAAAGGATGCTGAAGACACACCTCTTTACTCTGGCTTTTGACACACCAGCTGGTGAGCCTTAGGGCTGGGCTGTGGATTTGTGCAAGGGTGGACTAAGACAGTAAACTCTTCTTCAGTTCTTTGCACTTCCATAGATTTGCCTTCTCCTTTTACATTTATTTCTGTCAGTAATGGGGTCGGGGGGGGGAAGGTTCCCCATCCCTACCTGGTACATGATGTCGCCTATAAAGCTGGAGCATCTGATAACAGTTCAAAATGGCCAGGTGAAATTTGCATATCTGCAAACTTGAAAATGTCAAAGTTGATCTCTCTGCTAATTTATAATTTCCGTTAGACAGTTTTTGTCCACTGAGATAGAGACTGAGATAGAGGCATTGCAGTTAGGGCAAAGTAAACATGGGGAGGGGGGCAGTGAGGCTCAGCACACTAACTCTGCCCCTGATCACTATTCTATTGTCTTCCAACTCGCTATGCTCTCATCTGCACACACACACACCAAAAAAACCCTCCATGACCCTGATACTCCCCCTGTGCCCGCCAAACTTGCTATTGAGTTTTCTTTACAGGTGATCCAGAAAATGATAAAGAAAGTCCTCACTCCCTCCACACAAATAACAAAAGCACGGTCACCATTGGTCAATTTTTAATGATGCTGGGGTTTTTAATGGCACAAAATGGAAATTGGGCACAAGAAAAAGGAAACATGACACATGTACACCTCTAGAAAATAATTGGCTCATAGTTTGTTAGAAGAGGGTCATGCAATGGCAGAGAGGCAGGTGGTAGTGGAGGAGAAGCAAAGCCAGGATAGGTCAGGAAAAGAGAGTGCTAAATCTGCTTTAAGTTTTCTTCTTCTGGTTTACTTTGTTTCGCTCTGATAATGTGTTCACGTCCTGCAAGAAAACACACCCTGCAAATTGCAGAAATCATCCTGTGTGCTGGCCATATCTGCCCCCTGCCCCGGGAGCCTCGAAGTTACGCAGCAGAGCACAAGCCTGCCCTACACAAAGGAGGCCTCATCCTGTTCTCAGCCCTGACACCCACATCATGAATGGACAGGCACCCTTTGCACATCATGTGCTTGGCTGGGTTTCCTGTGGAGGCTCCTTCTGACTTGCATTTTTCTCCGGGGACCTCTCAGAGCAGCCCTGGCAGATGCTGCCCGTTGTGCCCTGCCAGTGGCACCGGAGCCCTTTGTGCAAGGCCAGTTTCAGGGACTATAGCACTAAAGAGATCTGTGTTGGTGAGAATGAATGCTGGGGCAAAGGCCTGTCGGTGGGACAATGGCGCTCTTTGGAAGAACTGCCTTAGTGGGTGTGGCAGAGAGCTGGCTGGCTTGTCCTTGCCAACTTCTTTTTCAGCGAGGGTAGATGGGGAGGGAAGGGGTCACGAACACGACAACAGTGATGAAACAGGAGCAGCTGTTCCCCAAAATGTTTTGTAACTTATCAATGAATCCCTTTTCCCTCCCCTGTTTTACTTGCCGAACATAAATGGCAAGCTCTCTGAACACAATGGGGCTGCCCCAGTGTGGTGCCCAGTGCTCCACAACTGGGGGCTACTTAAACCTCATGCAGTTTCCTCCCTC
This sequence comes from Darevskia mixta, assembly GCA_034641385.1. Taxonomy (NCBI): domain Eukaryota; kingdom Metazoa; phylum Chordata; class Lepidosauria; order Squamata; family Lacertidae; genus Darevskia; species Darevskia mixta. The sequence goes on along the minus strand of JAWWNH010000033.1, from coordinate 2,329,534 downwards.
CTGTCCTAGGGAGTCTCCTGTAGCTGAACTCATCCTTCTTCAGACTAAATTCTGGTTAACAACTGTGTCTTAGCTGATAAAAGGGGGGAGCTCAAAATGTACACAGGGTGTGGGGTTGTGCCAATCTTGGACGTAGTCTGGATCCAGAACGAGCATAATAAAACTGTCTCTTCAGTAGAGATGGAAGGTTCTGTCAATGTTGGTTCTCTCAATTTCTTGTTATTCCAGTCATGAATTCAGTTCTCCACATTGCTGCAGCAATTTGTAAAAAGTCTTGGGTATTTTAGTGTGGATTTCTTGGAATAAACACAAATCCTCCTAATGCAGTGCATTTTTTCCCACGGATATGTCCATTTTTATGCACTTTCCCCTAATACATGCATACACTACATGCATTTTGGTAAACATTCTTTAGTGAACTACATTGCAAAATTGGGATAAGAGCAGATTTTGATGGAGGGCTGCATTTCGGTTCTCATGTTGTTTCAGAAAGGGCAGATTTGCTGGATTCAGCTTCAAATGCAAACTGAATGGCATTTATCCCCCACCTCTACATCTCCAGCATCATTCCTCCCCCTCTCACATTGTCCTCTTATTGCTGATGTTTGGGAGCTCAAACTCCTGGCTGCCTTGTGCACGAAATGCCTACTGGCTTGCCCTGATGACATGCACAAATAGCGGCTTAAAAGTAAGCCTGCCTTATTAGGTTCTATTATAAGGGCCTCTAATCTGCTGCGAGAATGTAAAGCCTTTTCCGAAAGGGGCTGTCCGGCCAGCCCTCTGAAGTGGCTCTCCCTTTCTTTGCTCTGCTGTGCCTGGCTGCCCAGAGGTGCCTTTGCCTTCCTCCGTCCCTCTCCCTGCTGACTGTACCTGTTTGATCACCACAGTGAGAGTGGGTAGGACAGCAAGCTCTCCCACAGACCCTGACCCACAATGGGACTCCCAAGCTCAGATAAGCACAACTTAGTTGCGGTTCCTTAATGGTGAGGGACTCTATACATGCTCAGGATCGCCATGTTTGTGTTTGCTGTGTTCTGAGGCTTGCAACTATTTCTAGGGCACACCCTCAGACCTTGCAGGGGAGAATACCAGGTCTCAGTTAATTGCACCAGAAAGAGATTGTGAAAACAATTGTGGGTTTGGGGTGCCTGCCTGCTCATCTGTGTGGCTTGTGGTTCTGTCTGCAGACTCAACTCCACATCGAACACAGGGGCCACATGCCTCTTTTTCTGGGTCTGCCCCACCAAGCACCCAAGAAGATGCTGTTTTGACATGGTCAGAGGGAGAAAGGGAGAGCCGTGTTGCCCGAACAGTGAACTTTGGGTCTTAAGCAGAGCAGACTGACCCGGGCAAGCTGTGCTGTGTTGAAGCACTGGGTCATTAGGGCACATGTAAACCCATCAGGAGCAGCAGTGCCAAGTCTTGCAGCTTGTGCTGTGATTGTCTCCAGTGTTGGTGCATCCCCCACTTGTGATGTCAAGAGACCCCTGCAGACAAAAGATTTCACAGAGGAAATGTGGCTTCAGGCATTTCATAGTTTCTAGTGAGTCAAACCTCCTGCGGTGCAGGATTCACAACAAAAGCATCCCTGACAGATGGCCATCCAACCCTCCAGTGAAGGATCATCCGCCAACTTCTGAGGGAGTCAGTTCCACTGCTGGACAGCTCTTACTGTCGGAAAGTTCTTCTTAATGTTTAGGAAGGGATCTCCTTTCTTGTGATTTGAATCCATGGGTTCAGGGCCTACCCTCTGGAGCAGCAGAAAACAAGCTTGCTTCTTTCTTCCTCTCTGGTTTCTCAGCCTGCAGAGCTTCCCTGTGCTTGCAAACAGCTCAGACCCCAGCCAGTGTACCCCATGGCCAGGGATGATGGGAGTTGGAGTCCAACAACATCTGGAGGGACCCAGGGGTTGCTCACCCCAGAATTAGACCATAGGTGATGGTTTTTCTCTTGGCGCTTCCTGCCACTTTGCCTTCCTTTCTTGCCACCTCTGCCACCCCACGTGCCTCTGGACCATTTCCCCCATTTTACAGCCCAGTGTCATCTTCCCTGCGTGCTCTTGAGGGTCTTGGGCATAAGAACACAAGAAGTGCCTGGCTGCTGGATCAAGGCAAAGGGAGCTTCTCTAGTCCAGCATCCTGTTTGCATGGTGGCCAGCTAGATGACTGCAGCTGTGCTTTCCCCACTTCTGACTCCCAGCAGCTGGTATACAGAGAGATACTGCCTCCAACAGTGAAGATGCAACATTGCTATCATGGCTTGCAGCTGTTGGGAGGTCCATTGCCTGTCACTTATTATTATTTTATTTTATTTGAATAAAAAAATAGTCTTGTACACAGAAAAGTACGGTAATTAATTTTTTTAACTTACTAGTCACTTCTTTTTTGTTTTCTTTTTTAACAAAAGCCGCTTACAATAAGCAAGCAAACATATGCATTGAAACCAGTATAAAACATATGCATTGAAACCAGTATAAAACAAAACGGGGGGGATCTTATTTTATCTATAAAACTAAGCCCGAAGCGAGTGTGAAAGTCTGCCTGTCTCTTTCTCTCCCTCTCTCAGGTGTACCAAGGCCTGGACATCATCACCAACAAAGCCTCTCCTCAGGAGCAGCGGCTGTGCAGGCATCACATGATCAGCTTTGTGGACCCCTTGGTCACCAACTACACCGTGATAGACTTCCGCAACAAGGCCACGGCCCTCATATCCTTTCATGGGGGGGGTGTCTTTCTTGGGTGTGTGGCATCTGGGGTGTGGTACAGGACAGCGACTAGGGGGTATCATCTGCCTTTGAGCAGGCAAGCGGAATTGGGGGACGATAACATGTGAGGGGCTGATAATGGATGTAAGAGAAAGAAAAGTAAAGGTGGAAAATGCTCATTTCTAGCTGAGATGGGCAGCAAATAGTCGGTGCCCTTCCTGGTGGATTCTTGTTAGGATTCTGTGAATCAGGGAAGTCAGCAGAGGAGGCAGAAATGCCTTTGATGAACCATTTGTGGCCGGAAGCAGGATCTAGTAGGAAGGAGGTTGTAGAAAGATCTAACATCAGTATATACTGTCTGGTACAAATTGAAAAGTGAACTAAGTCAGGCTAAGTCACCACTGACCTTGATCTTTTATAATGCAATACCAAGAGATCATGAGTCATGCTTTGTTTCTGGTCTAGACCAGCTGAGAAATTTATGGAGAAAGAATGCGACAATTACATGACCAGGAAGTTCTGGGAGATGAAATCTGCATATTCTAATACTAACAAATAAAAAATAACAATAATTAAGACACAATAATTAAGCACTTAAAAAAAGAGGTTTGGAAAATGACAGAAGCATTTAATGCATGCCTTTAGTAGTAGAGGAATCTCAGTCAGATGGCATGAAATATTATTAAATCTAGACCAGGCTGACTTTAAATTTGAAGAAGGATGGCGAGAATGATTCAGTTACTAAGAAGGAATGGACCTGGTTATATAAGAAGAATGCAAAAAAAAAAGTTACCTCAATCACATTGAAGGAAAATGTCCATGAAATGCCCTTCAGATGATATCTTGTACCTGCTGTACTTGCTGATGGTACAGACTCTGCTCTGCCTGCACTGTTCTGAATACCACTTGCTGGGAAAACACAGGAGGGGAGAGGGCTCTTGTGCTCAGGTCCTGCTTTGGGTACTTCCCATTGGGGCATCTGATTGGCCACCATGAGAGCAGGATGCAGGACTAGGTGGGCCATTGACCTGATCCCGCAGGGCTCTTGTATGTTCTTAGGCCCATTCAAAAAGCGCCGTCGTTTTTAGAGATGCAGAGGCTGGCACAAGGGTGCCAGCAAGTACCAGGAGCAGCTGAAGATGACGAAGGCAGCTGCACTGAATGCAGGGAGAACAGAGAGGCTCACTGGCCTGTGTGATGAGGAGAGGGCTCAAAGACAAAGTGTGACTTTAGTTGTCTGGAATCTGCCATGCTCTGTTGCAAGGAATGTTCAATGCCTGCAGCTCAGAGATACAGCGTAGCTCATAGCCTCTGCTCTCCGGGCGGCCCTTGAGGGCAAGGCAAATTGCCCAGTTGTCCTCAGGGCTGCCTTTTTTCCTTGTTAAATGCCTCACTTGTTTTTCTTGGGGTTGTTCCTTGCCATTCTCACTTGTAATCCTCAATGGCCTACATTGAAGACATCTTCGCTTGCAAGAAGATCCCCATTGTGGTTGGAGGGACCAACTATTACATCGAGTCCCTGCTCTGGAAGATTCTGATTGACACCAAGGTATCTCTGGCATATTCTGCTAGTCCTGGGTTCAGGGGTTGATGCCACACTCAGCAACAGCAGCAGGGGCTTTTTCAATAAGATGAGGGGTGTCTGATAGTACGGATGGAAGTGTGCTCAGTAAAATTATCACTTTATAGAAGGGCTTCTGGTCCAGTCTTGTGGCCTCGCTGAGCAACACATTTGGGACGAGAGAGGACTTTCACCAAGTGTCCTTTGGCTCTCAGATATTTGGCTTACTTGCTTGAGCCATTTATTCCACAAGCACCTTCTTGCAGGGCATTCTGTCAGCAGCATGCTGTGGCCTCTTATTGGGAGTTTTTACCCTTTCAGTTTTATTTTCGTAACATGCCCCCAGGTCCTATAAAATCTGCAATTACAGAATTATTTGCAAAATCCCTCGATTTTCTTGAATTCTTGCAGAATTCTGTGACTGCAGAATATCAAAATACTGATGCTGCAGTTCATTCTCCTCCAATGCAAGTTTTACTCCAGATTCTCCTATCTTAAAGAAGCGCTTTGTTCATTTGCTTGTGAGCCAATCAAATGTTCATTATTCATTCAACTGTTCATAATGCCTTCTGATTGCTGATGTTAAGCTCCTTTGTGAGCCTGTTGCTCAACCTCTGTCACAAGAAGAGGGTGCAAGCTTCCAAGTTGCATAGACATTTTTGACAGCTCCATGTATTTAGTTGCGAGAGATTTGCAAGGCCATGAGTGGTATTCAGTTAAGTCTACTCGGAGCAGACTTTGGATTTGACTGTGTGCCAAGTAGGCCTCAAAGCCTCAAAACACAGTACCTTTCTGGCTTGGGCCTAGCAGGCTTCCCAATATTTCTCCTCAGCTTTGCAGAGTCGTAGACAAAGAACGCAGCGATTCAGTTTGCTTTCTGCCCAGGAGCTTTTTCAATAATCTACACAGAGTCCATACTTCTGAACTACTAAACTTTATTTACTGGTAGATTAAACAGAATCTGGCTGAGCTAGCCGACATGGCTGCTCCTCAGATCAGCATCATAAGAACACCTCAGTGAACAGTGGACAAAAGACCCCAACTGTCACTTACTCCTCCCAACTGTCACTTACTCCTCCCAACTGTCACTTACTCCTCCTCCCCAGTGGGCGGGGCGCTTTCCTGGAGCTCAGGATCCACTCACACCCCCTCTCGTCCCGTACACTGGGGTGTGTAAGTGTAACCACTCACCCAATACACAAACACTCACAGGACCTAAGTTCTTGAGCTTAAAGAACTCACCAAGTTCCTCTGCAAACTTCTGCACCTGCTCTTTTGTCCTTGCCAGAAAAATGATGTCATCAACGAAAATCAGGACTAACTCCTGCCCCTGGCCTGCTCCTGCCAGGTAAAGACAACTGTCAGCCTGACTCTGGCTGAATCCAAGCTCCTCTAAAGCTTGCTGTAAACACAAGTTCCAGTTCCTAGCGGACTGCTTCAGACCGTAGATGGACTTGTGTAGTCTCCACACTTGATCTGGCCTATCCCCCTCGAACCCTGGTGGAGCTCGCATGTACAGCTCCTCCTCGAGATCAGAGTTCAGATAGGCAACATCAACATCAAAATGGTTCACCTGGAGACCTTTCTGGGCAGCAGTTGCTAACAGCAAACGCATGGTCTCGCTTCTGGAAGTGGGCGCATACACCTCGGTGTAATGCAGACCTTTCCGCTGCGTGAACCCTCTGGCTACCAACCTAGCCTTGTACTGCACGTCTCCAGATGCTGTAGGCTTGAGCCTGTACACCCAACGACAGCTCACCACTTGCTTTCCTGCTGGTAGCGTTGTTAGAGTATACACACCCAAAGACCTCATTGATTTCAACTCTTTTCCCATTGCCTCCCGCCATTTCTCTGCTTCTTCCTGAGGCAACTGTTGAACTTCCTCAAAGCTTTCTGGCTTACACTGAGCCAGACAAGCCCACACACTAGTGGCTGTGAACCTAGCTGGTGGAACCCCTTTTGTGATTCTGGCTGACCGTCTGGGTACGGGTTCCCCCTCTGAACCTGTCGCGCTGGCCTCGGCCTGCGTGTCTCCGCCTTCAGGTTCCTCACCTATTGACCCGCTGCGCCTCTTGACCCTCACCGAACTGCTCGTGGGTGATGTTGGCGCGCTTCTGGGTTCCTGCTTCACCTTTGGTGAACCCCCCTCTAACACTGGGATTTTGCCCTGATCAACTCCTTCAGCTGGTGTAGCTGATCCTATCACCTCATCATCAAAATCGAGGACTTCCCTCATTAGCGCATCAGGGTTCCCATGAATGCGTGACCATCCACTCTGCTCACAAAACTCAGCGCTCCTGCTTATCGTGATCTTGGACTGATCTCCGCTAGGATTTGCGAACCTCCATCCTTTGGTTCCTAACTCATAGCCGCAGAAAATCATTCTCTGCGACCTGTCACTACCTTTCCTTCTCTTGGCTCGGGGTACCAAAACCCATGCTTCAGAGCCAAACACCCGAAAGTAGTGAACCTTTGGCTTCTTGCCGTTCAACAGAAAATAGGGCGTGTCCCCTACCACAGAATTGTGAATCCTATTCTGGACAAAGTTGGCAGTTCGCCAAGCTTCCCCCCAAAACTTCCTGGGAAGACCAGAATCAAACAACATGGCCTCAGTGGCCTCCTGAAGTGTACGGTTCTTCCTCTCTGCGATCCCATTTTCCTGTGGGGAATAAGGGTTAGTGAGTCTCTGCACCACCCCCCTCTCACGGAAAAAAGCTTTCAGGGATGATCCAAGGAACTCCCCGCCGCGATCGCTTTGAAAGCAACACACACGGCTGGAGTACTGCAACTCCACCTGTATTACCCACTCTTTAATCAGGTCAGCTGCTTCACTCTTTTCCTTCAGCAAAAATGACCAACTATTCCGCGAATAGTCGTCAATCAAGGTCAAAGCAAAACGAGATCCACCCAAACTGGGCTCTCTCATTGGACCTGTGATGTCCATGTGGACTATCTCAAATGGTTTGGTGGTAACCCTTTCAGACCTGGGGTATGAGCAAGTTTTTACTTTCGCTTTCTTGCACGCTCTACAGTCAAGGTACGTGTCACATGATTTCATCTTGCACCCCTCAGCAACTGTTGGTTGCTTTTGCACCTTCCCCCAGTGCCCATGTGCCAGTCTTCTATGCCATAAATGGGCACATTTGTCGTGAGGTGGCACATTTGCACACTGGGCCTCAACTGTACCAGTGTTACTCTCATCTGAAACTGGGGTTTGCATCTCAACAGCAAACAGCCTGTCTTCTCCACGCTCCACACTGATCAGCTTCTTGTCACCCCTGTAAATGGAACAAGTGTTATTCTCAAAAAACACTTTAAACCCATCAGACAATAGTGTTGACACAGACAAAAGACACACTTGCATGCCAGGCAGAACATAAGTCTCAAGTTCTGTCTCTAGAAAGTTGGCGTAGACCTTTCCAACGGTTGTCAACTGTTTCTGTGAGCCGTCTGCCATTCTAACAAACTGCTGTGAAGAAATGTCCTTGCAGTTCCTCACGTGAACACTAGGGGGCGAAATGTGGTGTGAAGCTCCCGAATCGATTATGTAGCGTAGTCTTCTGGCATCCTTCATCGTTGCCATGGAAGCTGAAAGCTGATATGTGTGGTTTTCTCCTCGGCCTCTGTAGCTCCCTCCGCGCCGGTTCCCACGTCTTCCAGCCTTGCCACCACCCCTTATCTCATTTCTAGGGGCAACGTCTTTGGCAGCTTCCTTTGCTGGGCACTGAGCCCGCAGGTGATTCGGACTACCACAGTTGTAGCATCGCCTAGCAACAAAAGCTTTCACAGTGTCTTCAGGCTTTCCTGCACCCCCACTCCTGGGAACGCAGTCCACTGCTCTTTGCTGGCCCCCCTTCTCTCTCAGCCGGCGTTGTTCTTCATCAGCCAAACGTCCCGACAAATACGAAAGTGTGAGCTGCTCTGGGGGCATCGATTCCAAGGATACACAGAGCGTTTCGTAGCTCTTATCAAGTGAACTAAGCACGATGTACGACTTTAATTCATCCGCAATTGGTACATTGAGCATTCTCAAGCGATTAAATGCAGCAGTCATTTGCCTTATGTGCTCAGTCACCGAACTGCCAGGCTTTAGTTTGAGCTCAAAAAGGCTCCTTGTGGCGGCTATCTTGGCCCCTGAAGTAGTTCTGCGATGGATCAGGGCCAGTCTCTCCCACACTTCCTGTGTAAATTTCAAGCCATACACATGGGGAAGCTGAGAACCAGCAACACTCAGAACCAGCAACCCTCTTGCTTTCTTGTCTCTTTGCAATGCAGCGGCTGCTGTTTCCTTTTCTGCTGCAGTCGCATTTGGTGGAGCTGGGGCTGGAGGGGTAGTTACGCAATCCCAAAGGCCCTTGGCATCAAGCCAAGATTCCATACGCATGGCCCAATCTTCATAGTTGAACCCATTTAACCTCTCAAAAGGAACACTATAACTCTCATGGGCTTCTGCCGCCATCTTTGTCCCAGGGTAGCTTGTTTACTCACTCTTTCTGTGGCTTCCTGGCTCCCAAGATGCGGCTGCAGCTCCTTTTCACCAGGAGGATCCACTGGGTTTTTTGTTCAGGGCCTCAACTGGGCTTCCTTAGCTTGCCTTAGGCCCTAGCTGCTGTACAAAACAGCCAGGCCTCTCTTAGCAAGCTGCTTTTAAACATTGTCTCTCAGCTTCCAAGCCTCGGCTTGAAACAGCTCCTATCTTCTGGGCAAAGCAAACTTGGCAAAAAAAAATAGCACTCTCTTGCCAACGTGGATCGACACCATAACCTTTGGATTTGACTGTGTGCCAAGTAGGCCTCAAAGCCTCAAAAAACAGTACCTTTCTGGCTTGGGCCTAGCAGGCTTCCCAATATTTCTCCTCAGCTTTGCAGAGTCGTAGACAAAGAACGCAGCAATTCAGTTTGCTTTCTGCCCAGGAGCTTTTTCAATAATCTACACAGAGTCCATACTTCTGAACTACTAAACTTTATTTACTGGTAGATTAAACAGAATCCGGCTGAGCTAGCCGACATGGCTGCTCCTCAGATCAGCATCATAAGAACACCTCAGTGAACAGTGGACAAAAGACCCCAACTGTCACTTACTCCTCCCAACTGTCACTTACTCCTCCTCCCCAGTGGGCGGGGCGCTTTCCTGGAGCTCAGGATCCACTCACACAGACCCATTGGGGAAGGGCCATAGCTCAGTGGTAGAGAATCTGCCTTGTAAGCAGAAGGTCCCAGGTTCAATCCTGGGCACCTCCTGTAGGGTTGGGAGAGAGTCCTGCCCGAAATTCTGGAGAACCACTGCCAGTCAGGTTGGTGATACTGAGCTAGATGGACCAAAGGTCTGACTCAGTATAAGGCAGCGTCTTATGTTCCCATTGAAATTCATGTTGGGTGCAACTCAGCTTGTAGAAAGGTGTTTGCATGGTATTTAAACACATAGAGCATGGGACCTCCAGATTCCCAGACTATCCCTGTACCTTTAACCTCTATGTTGACCTCTCTGTCCTTTAAAGTTTAGACCAGGGGTCTGCAACCCGCGGCTCCGGAGCCGCATGTGGCTCTTTTACACCTTTGCCGCGGCTCCGGGGTGGCGTGTCTTCTCCCGCTCCCCTTTCCCTCCCGTCGTGTCGGTGTGTGTAGTCGGGGGCGGCGGCGGGAGAGCGAGCTGCAGAGAGAAAGAGAAGTTGGCGAGCTGCGACGGGCGCGTTGACGGCAAACCAGAGCCGAGCGCGGAGCCCGAGAGCGAGAGCAGCGCCTCCTCCTCCTCCTCCTCCTGCTTCCCGGCTGGGCAATTGACAGAGCTCATTATCATGCTGCGCTCACTCGCTGCCTGTCTAGGGCCGGAGGGAGGGAGAGCGAAACGCGCGCGCACACAAAAGCTGGTGTGTGTGTGTGTGTGTGTGTGTGTGTGTGGAGAGGAGGCAGCGAGCCCCAGACAAAGCCCGTGCAGCGCGCACACAAAAGCTGGTGTGTGTGTGTGTGTGTGTGGAGAGGAGGCAGCGAGCCCCAGACAAAGCCCGTGCAGCGCGCACACAAAAGCTGGTGTGTGGGTGTGTGTGTGTGTGTGTGTGGAGAGGAGGCAGCGAGCCCCAGACAAAGCCCGTGCAGCGCACACACAAAAGCTGGTGTGTGTGTGTGTGTGGAGAGGAGGCAGCGAGCCCCAGACAAAGCCCGTGCAGCGCGCACACAAAAGCTGGTGTGTGTGTGTGTGTGTGGAGAGGAGGCAGCGAGCCCCAGACAAAGCCCGTGCAGCGCGCACACAAAAGCTGGTGTGTGTGTGTGTGTGTGTGTGGAGAGGAGGCAGCGAGCCCCAGACATAGCCCGTGCAGCGCGCACACAAAAGCTGGTGTGTGTGTGTGTGGAGAGGAGGCAGCGAGCCCCAGACAAAGCCCGTGCAGCGCGCACACAAAAGCTGGTGTGTGTGTGTGTGTGTGTGTGTGTGTGTGTGGAGAGGAGGCATCGAGCCCCAGACAAAGCCTGTGCAGCTGTATTTGAGCTGGGCCAGCGCTGGCAGACGTGCTGCCATCTCGCAGGAGGCTCCTGATGGACGCTTGCCTAAATCGCAGCGGCGCGGGGCAGCAGGGGGCGGGGCACCGTACGTCATGCGCAATGACGTCACATGGCCCCGCCCCCTCGCATAGGGCGCGAAAAGCGGCTCCCAGGTTTTTTTTTCCCTTCGGAAATGGGTCCAAGTGGCTCTTTTTGTCTTAAAGGTTGCCGACCCCTGGTTTAGACTGATAATCTTAGGTTGCATCCTGTTTACAACTTCCTCCTCCTGCTCACACTTCCTCTGGACCTTGAGGCATGAGGTCATCTTGGATGTATTTTCTGAGAACAAAGGAGCAAGTAGGGCTTATTTGTTTCTCCCTAGTTAGTTAGGAAAGAGTTCTACAGTATAGTCCTAAGCATTCTTTTTTCATACCAAGTCTCCTTCTGAATGCCTTTCAATTATAAAGGTGTGCTCTGAGTAAGGATTCATTTCACTCAAGTTAACTTCTGCTATTGCATACCGACTCTATATGCTAACAATCAACTTGAGTTAGTCATGTCCGTTAACTTCACTGGGTCTGTCCTGAGTAGGACCAGTGCTTTTTTTCTGGGGGGATGCAGTGGTACGCATACCCCTAAACATTTTGTGAATCTAAGTTTGGCCTCATTGAGGGGCAGTATTTCCGTATGAGTAGGAAAATGAGAATATCCCTAAACATTTTTTTTTTAGGAAAAAAGCACAGTAGGAGCAACCTTGGAAACCATCCCATGCTGGTGAAATTCACTCACCGCTGCAACTGGCTCTGGGGGCCCCTTTTGCCCAGCCCTTCAGCAGGACAGCCTGCTAATCCCTGAGATGGGCATAAGGAAGGGCCCTTTCCTTTTGGGTCAGCTGCCCCCTCCTGGCCCCCCTTGGCAAGAGTGGGAGGGCACCCCTTGCAAGCTGCAGGTTACCTGGCTCTATACGTAGTGACGTTCAGAAGCTTTGGTGAACATGGTTTATACGGTAATCTTGCAGGAGGTGGCCAGGAGTTCAGGCTCCGCAGAGGGGACTATGGATCGGAAAATGGAGCTGGAGAAACTGGATGGCGAAGAGCTCCATCGCCGACTGAGCCAGGTGGACCCCAGAATGGCAGCCAAACTGCACCCCCACGATAAGCGCAAGATGGCCAGGTCTGTTTCTCCAGCTGGGAGCCACAGTTGCCAGGCAGAATTTGTTACCCCATTCACCTGGTCACCTGCGGTCAGTGCAAAAGGGTGACTAACAGGCACAGCTTTCTGTAAGAATGTAGCATAAGGAAAGTCCTGCTGGATGAGGTCCGTTTAGCATTCTGTTCCCCAAACTGGTCAATCAAAGGCCTCTGGGAAGCCCTTGCCCTCCGCTGATGCTTTCCCCCAGCATCTCTTATTCCCAGGTACACTGCCTCTGAGCATGGAGGCTCTGTTTTCTTGTTGCTTTCAATAGCCATTTTAATCACATATCTTATTCACCACGCCACGTAAGCCTGCAGCAATTATATGCTTTGTGTTAATCCCTTGGTGTCTGCAGAAAACCAGAGAGTTGCACACTGCCATACATGTCTCCTCTCCTTTACAGGCTCTGGGGCTGAGCCTAAGTGGGAATCCCAGCTCCACTCTCCCTGCCTGCACAGCCGTGACCACAAAGCCAGCTGTGGGGTTCTGCCCTCTTCCTGCCTGGCCTACAGCGAATGCTCTTTCTTTTTTTACAGTCAGTTCTTCCTTCCCCGGTTGCAGAGCCTCCTCCCTCCAGGGCTTCAAGCAGGCTGCCCTGGAGGTGAACTGCTTCCCCTCCCCTCCTGCCTTTTTGTTCCATGCACTGCAAAGCAGCCCCTGCACCCCCCCTTCCCACGCCCCCCTGCCAGCTGCTCTGCTCCTCTGCTGGTGTTGGCTGATGCTTTTCACTTCAGCAAGAGAGAAAGCCACCTTACCGGCTGGACTGCGTGCCGCAGCTCTGTGGGAAATGGGGCAGCGACGAGCCTCAGCTTGCCGCCTTAGCCGGACCTGCCCTGCCCTGCCCTGCCTGGGAGCCAGGCAGAGAGACACCCACCCCGTTCACATGGATCAGGGGTGTGTCTGGGATGGGGCTGAGCCAGAGCCGTCCTGCATAGCCCCGGGACTTCTTGGCTGGCTGGTTGCTGGGGATGATTTTCTCCTGAGAAATTGGGAGAGCGGGGTGGAGCCGCCTTCCTCTTGCCTTACAAACTGAGCACAGAATCAAGGACTGGGGCTGTTTTACGCATGAGGCCGGAGTGACTTCTTTGTTCCCAGTTCCTTTTTTATTACAACAGCCTGAGTTAAGGAACGGAAGTTTACATGCATATCCCAAATGAGCCTTGAAGCTACCCTACGTTAGGGCTAGGCCATCCCCTGGAGACTGTCCCCTGTGAGATGCCAGAGCACACACCCTCTCTTGTGCAATAGGCCACACTTTAGGATCAGGGAACATGGGGAAGACGTTGTACCCTGGGCTCACCCCAAACATCACACACCCACAACACCCACCATCAGGAGGCTGTGCAGCCTACCTTGTGAGCCGCCCTGAGATCTTCAGATGAAGGACAGTATGTTAATTTAATAATAATTATTATTAAAAGCAAACTGCTTCACTCATCTTCGTGTCTGGGCCCAACACTTAGCTTTTGCCCAGCTGGGAACTAGGAGCTAATATCAACCTTGACACAAACGCTGGGAATTTCACCGTAGCCGTTAAAGGCATCTCTGTTGACTTCACAAAAAGCTGGCTGGCTGTTCTGCTCCCTACATTGGGGGTGGGGGAAGGCAGCAGCATCCGGCTGATTGAGATATCATGTTACTGGCCTGCTGGCCTCTGGCAGCAGTTTCTGTGTGGGCTCCTTGGGGCTTGTGTCACGTTGGACTGCCTTCCTTGGCGGTCTTGCTGTTCATGGTAATACCTGTTGTTGTTTTTTATGTGAGTCCTGTTGCATGAACACTTGTCAACCAAGCTGCCTTCAGGGGTAGCAGTGTTCTCCATTGCTACAGCTCCAAAAAGCACCCCCCTGACTTTTGTACTGTGCTGCCTGTCTGAGAGGAAGGCAGTCTTGTGAGCCCAGTAGGAGAACGGAGCTGAGCTGCTCCTCAGTTGAAAGGTGCTGCCTGCCCTTCTCCAGCAAAGGAGTTTGCATCTTTGAGAGAAGCTGTATGCATCCTAGGTACCTTGCGGATTCCTGGGGCTCACAGTGGCCTGATCAGCTAGCTTCCTTCTTCCCAGCTGTTGAGCACTTGATGCCCTCCAGATGTGGCTGGACTTCAGCTCCTGTCATCCCTGGCTAGCATGGTCGCTGGTCAGAGCAGATGGAAGCTGCATGCCAGCAACATCTGCAAGGGCCTCAGGGTTCTCCCCTGGGCTCCCACATTAAGCCAGCAGGTGGGGAATTTGTGCCCCCCCCCCAGCTGTTGCCGCCTGCAGTTCCCATCATCCTTGTTCAGTGGCCATGCTGGCTGGGGCTGATGGGAGTTGGAGTCCCACAACCCACAAAGGCCTGCAGGTTTCCCCAGACCTGGTTTGTCCTAGCAATTGTCAGGATTGGCTGTGGCCAACAGGAAAGGAATGCTCTAAATATAGATTTTTGAACGTTCAAAAGCATCTCACTTGTGCCGGAGGGATGGGGGGGGCGGATCTCTGCCTCATGGCGTTCCTGTCTAAGGCAGCCATGCCTGTCCCCCACCAGGCGTGAAGCTTGAGGGAGGGAAGCCAAATGCTCTTCTGCCCACTCAACCTGCCTGCCTGTCTTTCTCACCTGCAGGAGTTTGCAAGTGTTTGAAAAAACGGGCACCCCCCACAGCGAGCTACTGCAGCAGCAGCAGCAGGAAGAAGGGGGAGGGCCGCTGAGCGGCCCCCTGAAGTACCCCAACCCTTGCATCCTCTGGCTACATGCAGAACAGGCAGGTAAAAAAGAGGGAGGGACTAAAGGCCACAGCCCTTCGACTGAGTATTTCTTCCTGCTTTGCACTGCAAATTTGTCCTCCACCCCCTGGGCAGTGGTGAACATGTTGCTTTTCTGATCCTTTTACAAGGCCCACTTAATCTGCATGCAAAATGTGAATATTCCTGGCTTTTGCATAGTATGCTTTTAAAAAAATTACCTGGTCCATTTCAGGGGTTGGAGAGGTGGGCCATTTCCCCAGCCCCCAGTAAATTCCAAACCAAGCAGATTATTCCAGAGAACGAATGGAGGAAATAGCAATGCTGCTTCTCTCTCACCCTCTGAGATCAGGTGGATGATGTGGCTTGGTGCCATGTGTGACCTGATTTTGCCCGTGGCATCCAGAGCGATATTTCCCAACCTGTTCCGGGGGCGGGGGGGGGCATGCCTTTGACTGGCTGCATCCTTAACCTTCTGGGTGTTCATCAGTTCTAGAAGAACGGCTGGACAAGCGGGTGGATGCGATGCTGGAGGCTGGGCTGCTGGGAGAGCTGCGGACCTTCCACCAGCGATATAACCAGGAGAGGGTAGATGAGAACAGGTGAGTTTCTTCCCATCTCCCCCCACACCCCACCTTGCCACTTCCTGTCCTGGCATTAATCCACCCAGGATGGGGATAGAGGTCAGAGGCTGGGACTCTGTGTGGATGGGGGGGGGGAGTGGCAGAGAGCATCAAGCACCCTGTGCATGGCTCATAATGGCTGGAATGGGTGTGCCTGACGGACTGGCCGGCCTGGATCTCAGCCCCCAGTGCACAGAGGGGCTTGTGGTGTTTTGCAGATGGAGAACAGTCTGACCTGCCTGCTCTCTCCCCCCCCCCCCCCCCCGTTCTTCTGCCTCAGCCAGGATTATCAGCACGGCATTTTCCAGTCCATTGGCTTCAAGGAATTCCACCAGTTCCTGATTGCAGAGGGCAAGTGCTCGGAGGAGATGAGCCAGCAGCTCCTGAACCAAGGTGGGGACCAGGCTGGCAGGAAAGGGGCTGCTCTTGCTGCAGGGACGGGCTGGGCAATGTTTTTCAACATTTGTCCAGCGAGTTTTGGGTTTCACGGCCATACATTTTGGATTTACGTATTGCGGATGGAACAAACGTCCCACTGCTTTTGAAAACCCCACTTTGCATCTGTAGGGAACTGTTTTATACCAGGTCAGACCCTTGGCCCGTCTAGGTCAGTGTAGCTAACACTGAGAAAAAAATCAGAGAAAAATAATTGGACCCCTAGAAAAGAATTCCCAGCACCTCTGCGACGTGGGCAAGATTCTTTGAGGGAAGTGGCTGGCAGCTGGGCTGGTTTGAAGCCGGTTTGAATTTGCAGTGTAAACGCTGCCTTGCAGTTTCAGACTCTTTGCGGGAGGGTGCTTCTTTTGGTGTTTTCTCCTCCCCAGTCTTGCTGGGAAGGATCTGTCCTTTTCCCCCTTGGGGCATCAGTTCTTGCAATATGTGAGCACGTCCCCTTTCCCAGGCTTGCTCCCTGTCCAGTGTCCTTGTCCTCTGTGAGCTCTCCCCTTTTTATGATTTTAGGAATCCAGGCCCTGAAGATAGTGACCAAAAGGTACGCCCGGAAGCAGAACAAATGGGTCCGGAACCGCTTCCTGAGACGTAAGTCCTTCTTTCCTGCCTCCATTCTCTCCCGCCGTTTTGCTCTCTGCCGGCTGTCCTCCTCTCCCTCCATTTCCTGTTTCTGCCTCCTTGAAGTCTTTGCATTTCCCCCTCTTCCCTTGGCTCTTTGTTGGGGCCTGTGCTCACCAGGATTCCTCTGCCCCCACCTCAAAAACTGCCATTGCTCAGTTTTGTGAAAACCTGCTGTTCCTTTGAGCATGTGCATAGTACCTTCTCCTCAAAGTGACATAACCCTCACCCACAACCTACTCAAGAGGGTGTGGCTTTCCTTTCTTATTCCAGCCCCGCCTTTGATCTGATCCACTTCCCTGGCTCTCCCTATGCAGGCTGGGCCTAAGGTCATACCTTGGCCTGTGAATTGTAAGCAGAGTATGAATTGTGAAGCAACTTGTTCCCTGTCAGTCACTGGCCAGGCAGAGAGAGAGAAATGTGTTGGGACCCTACGCAGACACCCTCTCTCTCTCTCACACACGCACTGTGTCTCTCCCCCCCCATTGAATCATCCTGGAGTGAAAGACGGGGGTGGGGTGGGGGAGAGACAGCTGCCCTTCCCGATCCGATTGGCTCCTTCCTGGCTAGCTGCACAGCCTCCTCTGGCTGGGAGCCAACCGGACTTCCCTCCCTTTGCTCCAGGCTTGGAGGAGAGCCAAGATTGACAGCTGGGAGCCGAGCACTTGTTGAAAGGTTCTTGGGAGGTTTGTGAGGCAGGGTGAGGGGGCCAGGGGTGGGGAGGAGCCCTCAAGAAACCCAAGAAGGGAGGAGGAACAAGAAGAGGCTTTGGGTCGATGGCCCAGTCTTTTCCCGGCACAGGTGCAGCGCAGCCCGCGCTCCCTCTCCCGCCAAAAAGCCGACAGGTGCTCCCTGGGCTGGTGGTTTTTGTGGTCAGGGCATTAAGAGGCATCACCTGCTTAGGTTTTGGCACTTGGGAAGCCTTTTGTCTCATCTGGTGCTATTGAGCTTGCCCAGCCGGCTGGCAGTTGGACCTCAGAAGGGCAGGAGCTGGAGGGGGGAACCAGGCGGAGTTTGGGGCTGGAGGCATCTTGCAGGAGATGGAGGTAGGAAGTGGGGAGCGGGGTGGGCTGCCACACCCCTGGATTTCGCAGGCGGGGATTTGAGACTGCAGGCCCCCTGGTACGAATTTGATGCAGGATTTGGAATGCCTACAGCAGAAGTTGTTTTTAAAAGAACAAGTTTCTAGATCTCATGGAAGAAGGCACAATGGTTTGCACCCTGCTTTCAATTGGGGTGCTGGGGGATCCTTTTCTCTTCTTGGCAACATTCCAAGGGCCAGACTTCAGTGGTGGGTGGGGCCCTTGGTACCCATGTGGTGGTTTCCCCCCTTCCAAAAGATGCTTGACCACTCTCCTTTCCTTGAGCTTATGAAGGTCCCTTAAAGGAATAATGTGAAGTTGCTCAGCCTTCTGCTTTTATGCCGGGTGGGGTGAGAGAAAATGGTCCTCTGCCAGACTGGCAAATGGGGTGGGCGGGCTGCTGACCCTCACTGCTGCCTTCCCCCCTCCGCCTCATTTCTTACCTTGGTCTCTCTAGGGCCCGGCCCAAACGTGCCCCCTGTCTATGGCTTGGAAGTCTCAGATCTCTCTCAGTGGGAGGAGAAAGTGCTGGAACCTGCAGTGCAGATCGTGGAGAGCTTTGTCCAGGTAGGCAGAGGAGCTAGAAACAGCATATAAAAAAGTGGAGGACCCCTTTTCATATCAACAGAGACTCAGTGCTAGGAAAGTGGAAGCCACCTTTATACTGAGTCAGCTCCTTGGTTTCTCTAGCCTAGTCTTGTCCGCTGTGACTGGCAGCTGCACTCTAAGGCCGGAGGACGAGAGAGATGCCTTTTTGCAGGACTTTGTCTGACCCAAACTCTGGGGAAGTCGCGTCTTAAGAGTGGGGCTTGGAGCTCTGTGGAGAACCCCCATGCAGCTGACCCACAGAAGCCTCAAGGCAGCCAGAAGTGCCTCATCTCATGATTATGGATCAGTTTACATGGCAGGGGGTTGGGTTAGATGACCCGTTGGGTGCCTTGCAAATCTACAATTCTGAGTTACAGTGAACTGCAGCTGCCATTTCAATGCCCATTTGCCGAGTTTGGAGAAAGCCTTTGGGAATTCTTTGCAATCTGATTTTGTTTTTGTTTTTTGTCTCCTGAATCGTTTGGTGTCTTCCACAGACTTGGCCACCTCAGAGCTCACCCCTAACTCTATAGATCATTAATGAATAAATGAAAGAGCCCAGGCCCCTTTGCTGAGGTGTTTTTCATTCTGTCCATGGAGGGGGCTGCATGTGCTGATGTGGGCAGACCCAAGTGCTCTCCCCTCCAAATGTCCCCTTGCTGCTGCTGAAAACCTTATTTCTGCTAAGCAAAGAAAGAAAATAACTAGCTGGTGACATTCTGTCTGGCTTCCTCCTTCACCTATATGGACTTTTCCAGGCTGAGAACCAGCAGCTGGCAGATGCATCCTAGATGAGCTCTGATTGTATTTTTTTTAATCACCCACAAGTGTTCTGCAGAGATTTGACCCTTTTGGCCTTCCGTTTCAACTTCCTTTTTACCAGTTCTCTCATTTTCAAGAAGTTTCCTCTTTTGTGACTGTGGCAATCGTCCACTTCCACTTTATGCTGACTTTGGTAGCACTCTGGCTACTGTTTCTGTTCAGTTCAATAGCATGTCTCGCACAAGGTCCCGGGTGCTGGGTTCAATTCCTAGTGGCACTCCTAGAGACCCCTGTCTGAAATCCTGAAGAGTGACTGCCAGTCTAGATGATTTTGAGCTGGTTGACCAATGGTCTGACTCTGCATAAGGCAGTTTATTATGTGACTTGAAACATGCATTTACCCATTTTATATGAGGGTACATAAATTTGCAAATAAATTGAAAGCAGTTGTCCAGGGGTTGTCACACCTTAATGTGACCAAGGAATACCATTCAGGCTGGGGCTGCAGGGAGGCAGTGCAGATAGCAGCCAGCTTCTGGCTCCATTCTGTTCTATGGCGGAAATAAACAGGCTACAGGGCAAAAGATAGGATTACCAGGGGCAGGCATCACCTCTTGGCCCTGGGTTACCCACAGGGACTCCACAGGGCATGTGTGCAATGTAGCCTTCACCAAGCGGGTACCCTCGGGATATTTTCCACTGCAGCTTTCATCAGCCCCAGCCAGCGCTGGAAGTTGTAGTCTGAAACATCTGGAAGTCACCAGGTTGGCAAAGGAAACCTGTGGCATCTTGAGTTCTTTCAGGGGTTCCTCTCTCTCTCTCTCCCAACACATATCCAGCCTGGCATTTTGCTAAAGAGGAGAGTGAGGCCTCTTGAGCTCCTGCAGAGCCCAATTTAGTTCACATGTGATGAGTGCCACTGACCATCTCTCCCCATATCTGGAACTGAGTTGTGGGGATGCTTCACAGGGTGGGAAGAGGCCGGCTTGCTTAAGTTCTGAGGCCTTTTAAGGACTGGAGGGGCAGCCCCTCTGTCACCCTCTTCTTTTGCTGGACCATTCTTCTAAGCCAGTGGTTCCCAAAAGTAGATGGCACCACCTCCTGGGGGGTCGTGGGATTCCCTAGACGGGGTGCTAAGAGGCAAGGGGTGTAAATGACTATTAGGCTTTGAGAAGCTAGTATCACGGGACCAAGTCCATTAATTCTGTTAAATTAATTAAACTAAATGCTTTTGATTCGGTTTTGAATCAATTCACCATCAAATGGTTCCTGTTTTGTATTTTACCCTGTGGTTTCCTTCCTTAGTGGGTCGTACAAACCGCTATTCTGAGCAATGCTTTTTAAAGGGCAGGGTAGGGGGGCAGCTGGGGATGAGTCCGAGGGGACGGTTGGCAACCACTGGTCCAAAATGTCATTTCCTCGCAAGGGGCGGCAGCCACTGGCCGAGCCCATCACGATGGCGGACGAGGCAGATGAAGCCCAGGAGGACAAGCGGAGGCGGCACATGTGTGAGCTGTGCAGCAGAGTCATCATCGGGGACAGAGAGTGGAAAGGTGAAGGATTGCGCTTGCAGGAGGTTTTGGGTGGGGGGAGGTGGAAATCGTGGCGGGGGGGATGGGGTGCAAATGGGAAAGGAGCAAAAGGAACAAAGCTCTCCCAGTTCCGTGGAACAAAGCCCTGCTCCCTGCCCCCCACCCCCAAAATTTCCTCAACCTCTTCCTGCCTGCCGTAGTGATCAGCTCCTGGAGGGCTGTTTACAGCATTCTTATAAAAGGAGCCACTTTACAAGGGGGTGGAGAGAATCATAAACCCTTCCAGGAGCTGCCATCTGTCATTTTATCCTCCTCTCCCATCTCCCCCTCGCCCCCCCAAACTTTCCACTACTGTAGCTGTAAAAGCAGTTGCCTCCTTGGGCAAAGGGATCTTGAACCCAGCAATCGCATGCAAGGCAGGAGTGATCTGCTTCTGTATTAAATGTGGGGTGCGGGGAGAGAAATTAGCATTTCTTCAGGGAGAAGCTACTTCCACCTGCTTAGAAACAGCAGGAAGCTGGCCATTGAAGGTGAAAGGGATGCGCTTGGATTTTCTTGTCTGAGCTTGGCCTTCTCCAGGCGTTTTGGACTACGACTCCCATCAACCTCAGTCAGCAGGGCTATGTGATGCTGGGGCTGATGGAAGTGGTAGTCTAAAACATCTGGAAGGCTGTCTGTAATTCAGTCCTTTATGAATGGAGCGGTAAGAGCTGAAAGGTTTTTTTTTAGTGCAGCGGAAACAAGCCAAAGGCTTGTTTTGAAGGTAACGTCTGAAAAATTTATTTTTAAATGGGAGTCCATTGTGGTTTGCATATGCCTCCAACTGGCTTGGTAGTGATATGATGGCATCTATCACTTCAAATCATGGTTCTCTTAAAGAACCCTCTTTTTAAAAAGATTTAAATATATGTATATACACACATGTCTCCCTACAAGAAGAAAACTGGATCATGAGATGAGAATTGGCTGTGTTAGAACATTTCTACCTTTATTTGCAGGGATCATTTCCAAAAGTGAAAACCATCTAGAAATGTCCTCCCCACCTTCTGTTTTACAATTCCCTCTATCAGCCCAGGATTCTACTACCTTATTTCCATGCCTGTTCATAGGCCAGCCTAGAGCTGATAAACCCCTGAGGCCAGGCGTAGGCAAACTCGGCCCTCCAGATGTTTTGGGACTACAACTCCCATCATCCCTAGCTAACAGGACCAGTGGTCAGGGATGATGGGAATTGTAGTCTCAAAACATCTGGAGGGCCGAGTTTGTCTATGCCTGCCTGAGGCAGTAGGTGGAAGTGGTAGAATCCTGGCATTTACCATCTCAGATTGCCAGATTGAGTATGCAATGCTGTCCTTAATGACCCCTTGTGTTTACTAGATGCTTATTACATGAAGGAATATTACTTGGAACATTTTTTTTAAAGGCAGCCTCTGCAGTCTGAAGTGACTCTCTCAAGAATCACCTAACTCTTCAGGTAGAGAATGCCATTCTTGAATGCTGCCCCATGTTAAAATAAAAACAAAAAACTTTCCTGCAAGTAAAGACAGACTAGGACCCCAGGCCTCTTTGTTCTGTGCCAGTTTTCTTCTTGCAAGGAGTTTTGTGTTTGTGTGTGTGTGTGTGTGTGTGTGTGTGTGTGTGTGTGTTTTAGGTTGGAGAGCATTCAAAAATACGATTCCTGCAGTGGGACTGTTATCTCAGGATTCCTCTATTATCTCAGACCTACCTGTGGCAGATGTGTAGACCAGGCCAAAACCGTGATTGCCCTTTACTGGACAGTGCCCAGTATATCCACACGATCATAGATTTAGAATAGGAATTGAAATATAGGATGGAACTTCTGGTTAGCACTTTGCTTGGAGGATTTGGATAAGAGACTCTCAGACCACACCGATTTATCTGTAGTTTCCACCCTGAAAGGTACAAAACACATTCAGGTGTGCGGAACGAGTGTGTGTTTATAATAAACAGTATTGTATTATTATTATTATTTTTGCGGTATTATTTAGAAAAGCAGCACTGTTCATGGCTTTGTTTCCAAAATGATCTCCTGTTAACCTGTGTTGGCAGAGCACATAAAATCCAAAGGACACCGTTTCCACCAGAAGCAGCAGCAGCAGCAGCAGCAACAGCAGCAGCAACACTTGGCCTCAGATCCCCTTTCCACAAAGCGCCATGATGAAAGTGCCACGACTGGTGGGAAGGAGAGAGGAGAGGAGGAGGACGGGAGCGTGGAAGCCTGTGAAATGTAGACCCCATCTTTGGGAGGCAGGTTGTTGGTGGGAACGCTGGCCCGGGAGGCAGGATCCTACCCTCATCAAGGATCTCTCATCTAAAAAATGCCGAGTCGCCTTTCTCAAGAAATGGACAGTTCCATTTTATGCAAATAATCGAGTTGATCCAGGCATGAATGCCAGCATGCTGCTCTACTTCTTGACTATTTATTTTTTTTTAATTAAAAAAGATAAAGGCTATATTTTTAAACATTCCAATACATTGACTTTTTATTATTGGACCAGCGTGTCTGCAAAGATCCACTGAGCATCCTCTTGGGGAATAGAGGAAGAAGACATGCGAGGAAACGGTCTGCTGCAAAACATCCCTGAGCGTTTTAAGCTGCTTCATCTTCTCAGATTTTGTTCCATCTGTTTTTAACAGGGAAGTGTCACCATAAGGCAAGGTTCCCCAGTAACTTGGGGGTTGCTGCTAACCTGTTCTCCCTCCAGATGTAGCTTGACTCCAGCACCCATCATCCTTGGCCACTGGTCATGCTAGTTGCAGCTCATGGGAGTTGTAGTCCAACAACATCTGGAGGACACCAGGTTGGCAATGGCTGACTTAAAGGGTTTGGATGTGCCCCCATGAGCTGAAACAAACACAAGCACAGCTACAAGCTTCTGTAGTCAGTGTGTATTTCTCAAGTAGTTGTATCTTTTTGTAGCATTGCATGTGGGAACAACTTTCCTAAGTAACTATAAAATACTTTTTTTGTGGGGGGGGGGACCATCACCTTCCTCTGTTCATCTCCTCATGCAAGTCGAACACATAAACAGACCCTTTTTGGATGAATTTTTGAAGGGTTTTCTTGGTACTAACCGGGTTTTTCCATGGCTGGAAGCTTACACAGCTGATGATGTTCCTCCCCCCAAGTGTGTGCAGATTTTGGAGAGTGTTTCATGTTTGGGCCTGACATCTGAATGTCCTGTTGTGGTACTTGGCTAGTATCTAGACTGGGTTGTGGATGGACTGATGAGCATTGCTTGGTCCACCAGTATCCGCAACTTTAAAATGCAATCCTCTTCTTCTGGCCCTCTCCTCCAAACCCTCTGGCTGCAAAGGGAGATAAATCTCAGCCTGTGATAGGATTCCTCCTATGTGGGTTTTTCTAGCTTTAAAAACCATGGTTCCCAAACTTTTTTGGGCCACTGCTCCTGTGGTTCCATAAACTCATCCCCAGTGCCCCCACCCAGTGCTGTTTTTCTAGAAAAAGAGGTGCCAGAACCCACCATGAATGCCTTCCTTGTTCCGTTTGGCAATGGCGCCCACCTGAGAGGTGCCGGAACTGAGTTCTGGTGAGTTCCAGCTGGGAAAAAAACCTCGCCCCTGCCCTATAAAAAGCATTATTCAGGGCAGCAGTTTACACGACCCACTAAGGAAGATAATCACACAATAAAATTCAAAACAGCAACAGTTAATTGCACATTTATTCAAAACCCAATTAAATCTATTTGGTTTAATTAATTCAACAAAAGCAATGAACTTGATCCAGTGATACTAGCTTTTCAAATTCTGATAGTCATTCCCACCTCCACCACCCCCCTGCTGCCCCTTTGCCTCTTAGTGCCCCCCCCAGGGAATCCCCCCCCAGGGGGCAGTACTGCCCACTTTGGAGATCACTGCTTTGAAAGGTTTAGGGCCCAGTGGTGGCTAACCTTGGCACTCCAGATGTTTTGGAACTACAACTCCCATCATCCCTAGCTAATAGGACCAGTGGTCAGGGATTATGGGAGTTGTAGTCCCAAAACATCTCGAGTGCCAAGGTTAGCCACCACTGGTTTAGGCCTTCCTGTGGCTGCTGGAGAAATGCTTAATGGGGTCCAGAAAGGAGAACTGCCCTCTTGGGAGCAGGCTTTGTTTCAAGGAGGCTTCCACCTGGGGACTGGGAGGGAGGGAGAGAGTTGTAGATCTGTGGGGATGCAGGGAGCCTGTTGTGAGTTAACAGGAGAATTTGAGTTTCCTGCCTTAGGCACTCTTGGAGTAGAGGAAGCTTCCTTTCACCTGTGGCCCATCTAGCCCCGCATTTTCTCCTGTGACTGACAGGCAGCTCTTCTGGGTTCCAGGCAGAGAATTTCTCCCAGCCCTTTCTGGAGATGCCACTAGGGATAGAGGCTGACAGCCCTTGCATGGAGAATCAGTAGGTCTGTCTACTGAGCTCACAAAGCTCCTTCCCTGCCCCTTACAGAAGAAGAAACAGCAAGGATCTAAAAGCCCTCTTGCATTTACTCCCATGGGCACAATCACCAGTTGTACACTTTCTCGGGTTTGGGGCTGTTATCACTTGGGAGTGCCTGTGTGTGTGTGTGTGTGTGTGTGTGTGTGTGTAAGAGAGAGAGGGAGAGAGTAGCGAGGGGGTGGGGACTAGGAAGGCCACTTAGCTCCATCTGCCTACAGCTAATCCGCAGACAAATGCCAGCCTCCCATCTGGCCGCCCTGTGCGCCCCCCTTGCTTTCCTCCAGCCACTTTAGCTAAATGGCTTGGGCCAAAGATAAGGTCATTAATTACAGTGGGATTAAAAGGCAGCGCAAGCCCACCATCACTGCCCCTCCCCTCTGTCTGTATCTTTTATGCAAACCCTGTTTTACACATGCACTGACCCCCAGCCATCCTCACCGCAGCCTTCCTTGTTGCAAATTGGGGGGCGGGGTTTCAGTCTGAAAGTTCGACTGCACAACCTGTCTTGAATTTTAAAAAAAAATGTGGCATAAAAGGAAGCAGAATGCCTCTGGGTGTATGCAGAGTGGCCATCCCTAAGTAGCCACTTTTAGCATGCAGAAGAAGGGAATTAAAGAGAGATGGGCATCTCTGGCTAGCAGCAGCTGTGACTTCAGGGTAGCTTGAAGGCCTAGTGGCATTAAAATAAATGAATGGGGTCGGTGTGTCTATTTTGTGACATGCCTTGTTTTTCCTCCCCCCCCCCCCCAAAGTGCATTCAAAGCAGCATACAACAGCATGTCTAAAAGGTGTGGGTTGTTTGCTAAGTTGAAAGAGGCAAAGTTGAGACAGGTCCCCAAATAAAATCTCAGGATGGTTGGGCTGAACATTTGGGTAAGCAGAACAAAAAGCTCTGAAACTGTGGAAGGAGGGGTGGGTAGCAGTTGTGAGAAGGAGGCCAGTGAAGCAGTCTAGGATAGATCTCTCCCCCCCCCCCCAAGTCCCCAACCTGGTGTTTGGGGACTATTTTTCTCTCACTGCATTACTGTCCCACCTTTTCTCCAAGGCGCTCCAAGTGGTGCACATGGTTCTCTCCTCCTTTTTTACCTCTCACAACCCTGTGAGGTAGGTTAGGCAGAGACTGATGGTGACTGGCCCCCAAGTCACCCGGTGAGCTTCATAGCCAACTGGGGATTCGAACCCCGGCTTCCCCAGTCTGGAGTGTTAGAGCTACAGTAGTCCAAAGAATCTAGAGGGCACCAGGTTGGAGAAGGCAGGTCTATAGAAACCTCACAGAGATATGGGTCAGGGGCTGACACTAGAATAGGAACACTTTAATTTTTTTACTCATTTACAGAAATTTGATACAATTCAGAATGACATTTCAAAAATGTTTTTCAGTGGAGGGCTACTTTTAAATCTTGCTGGTTCTCCATGCTTAGTATTAACTTCCAATGGCTGGAGTTGCTCCTGCAAACAGGTTGCAAAGTTTTGCAGCTGTGCAGTGATGGCTCACCTGCTACCTGTATCTAGTGCTTCCTCTCTCCCTCCCCGTTGTTCTCCCCAAACGTTGCACTCCAGAGTGCACAGCAAACAGAGGCCCCTCCAGGAAACATAAAGAGCAATTGTGTGCATTGTCTCAAGCCAGAAGTTTGAAAGCAAAACATTCCAGCTGGCTGACTGTAGAGCAGCCTTCTACAACCTAGTGCCCTAGCTGTTTCGGACTAAAACTCCCATCAGCTCGGGGGGGGGGGTCAGGTGAGTGGGAGGAATATCAGGAGTGACACAAACCAGCTATTGCAGGGGGAGGGGCTGAGTTGCTTATCAAGGAAGCTGCTGGTTTGAATCTGACTTCGGTGATTAACTCAAGTCACGAGGTGGCCTGATGCCAACATCACTCATTTCCTTCTTTCTCCCAGCCTACCTTTCAGGGTTGCTGTAAGGATTCTAAGCAGGTAAAGGATCTTCAAGAATGGAAGTTCAAAAGCATTATAGCCCTGCCTGGAGATGCCACTCAGGCACTCAGGATTGAACCTGGGACTTTCTGCATGTAAAACAGATGCTCTCCCCTGAGCCACAGCCCTTCCCCGTGTGCATGTATGGAGAACGTCCTGCCCTCCCCGGCCGCTGGCTCCAGGCCCAGCTCAACAGTTGGAGAAACCACCTGCAACAAAGAGCTCTCTCTCTCCTTTCTCCCTCCGCCCACGCTGGCCCACACCTGCCACGCTTTTCCCGCCGTCTTTGATTTCCTATGGCTTTCCCTACCATTTGACGGAAGCTTCCCCCTTGCAGCCGTCACTCCCTCACCCTTCCTGCCCTAACCCCCTCCACCAGTGGAGCAGGTCCAGTTCCCAGTTGTTGCCAACTGACCTTCTGTCTGCTCCCAGCAGCCCAAGGGTGCTAGTGAAGGAGCTCGTGATCCAAGGCCACCAAAGGGGCTGTTCATGGGCTCTGGGTTGTTGCTTGGGCAAATGGGGCACTGCCCCGCCTAGTCCAACCTGCCCTCAGCCAGCCCCTACCTGCCTGCTGTTTGCCTTGCAACCTGGCCATGGGGAGGCTGGGCCTGTCAGTTTCCTTCTCCATTTCACTGCTGTCCTTGTAGAAAGCAGGTTGGAGGGAAAGTTGGGACAAGTTGGCTCTGCCTGTCATTGACTCTGGCGCAACCTACTGTTGGGCTCCCTGCTTTCTGCCCTACCAGGCCCAACAGGCACAAGCCACCATTGCCTTGCAGTCCTGCCCCTTGCAGCTGGAAACTTTCAGGCGGTCTGCTTGGCAATACCTTCCCTTAATCCTGGGAATCTGCAGTTTAGTCTGAGTTGAGGGAATAATTTGGAATAATTTATTGGCCAAGTACATTTTCCAACATACTTGGAATTTTGCTTCAGCTACATTGCAATCTGCAGTTTGCAGAGGCCCAGGGTCCTCCTTTTCCTTATTATCTATACAAGTTGTGCTGGAGGGAAGGGGGAAGTGCAAGTGGCTCTGTCTTTTGAGGAGGATTGGATGGTTTTGTAGTTCCAGTTCTCCAGCACCAAGTTCACAGGTTAAACCTAAGCACTCTAGGTAGGTTCTGGAGCCAAAACCTGGTGAGACTGGGCTCAAATGTTTTAGAAAAGTAAATATTGATGTTCTGGTCCTCCTGGGATGTTTTAAGACAGAGACTTTTAATTGAAAATAGGTTATGTGGCTAAGCCCAAACTCTGGTTAAGACTTGCATCAAGATGCCCCCAGAGATGGTGGTGGCCTTTGGTTTGGGGCAGTTCCAAGGCGAGGTGCTTGTTGTGTCAAACCAACGACAAAGATTCAAGAGAGCAGCTCCCTGGCGGGAAAGCCTTGGAGGTTTGGCGGCAAAACTCGCCCACTGTATTTGTTTTGCATGAATGATAAATGCAACCTCTTGGAATTTGGACTTTTGCCCTTCTTTGAAGTGGAGCGGGAGAGTGGCGGTTAGGAGAGCAAGCCGCCTGAGACCAGGAGGAAGTGCTTTGTGCTGGCTGCCTGGAAAAGTTTGACGGTGTACACAGTGGAGTGTGTGTACTTAGGGGAGTATGTTGCTTAGCTTCTCAGGGGAGAGGTGCTCAGGGCTCTGGGATCCCTGGAAACCAAGGCCTTGTTCCCTGGAAACCCTTCTCCCACATCCAGCTCATGCCTGGGGAGATGTCTGTGAGTGCCACCGATAAGCTTAGATCAGGGATTTTCCAAATATGTACTGTGGTACCCCAGAGAAGCTCAGTTATGGCAAGCAAACCTTTTAGAAAGTCACCTCTCATCCCCTCCACTGCACAACCACAAGGGGGACATTGGGTGGGTGTAATCTGTCTGTTAAGGGACGCGGGTGGCGCTGTGGGTTAAACCACAGACCCTAGGGCTTGCCAATCAGAAGGTCGGCGGTTCGAATCCCTGCGATGGGGTAAGCTCCTGTTGCTCAGTTTGAAAGCACACCCTAGCAGTTCGAAAGCACACCCAAAAGTGCAAGTAGATAAATAGGTACCACTGCAGCGGGAAGGTAAACGGCATTTCCGTGTGCTGCTCTGGTTCGCCAGAAGCGGGTTTGTCATGCTGGCCACATGACCTGGAAGCTGTACGCCGGCTCTCGGCCAATAAAGCGAGATGAGCGCCGCAACCCCAGAGTCGGTCACAACTGGACCTAATCGGCGGGGGTCCCTTTACCTTTACCTTTTAATCTGTCTGTTCACTCAAGGCAGCAGCAAGGAGCTGAGCATGATTCAAATAGGTGGTCATGTCCCAGAATCCTTTGCAATGGGCAGAGGCCCCTCAGCAAAGAAATTGTTGTGGAAAGGTAGAAAATGTGGAAAAGATGAACATCCCTCATTGGGTGGTCCTTGAACTTTGATATGGACCTGAACAGTGGTGGGTCTTTCTTCTGGGCCTGTGTGATTGGAGAGGGGGTAGGGTACATTTTCACTTGTTTCTAGATCTGCCTACAATATGAACGAACAGTTGCATTAGAATGCAATATTTGACTTTGGAGATCCATCCCACATCTTTAGTGTAGGAGTCTGTTGTTGTTGTTGTTGGTGGTGGTGGTGGTGGTGGTATACCGGCCTTCATCTGAAGATCTCAGGGCAGTTTGGTAGTCCAAAACAGCTGGAGGGCACCAGGTTGGGGAAGGCTGGGCTTGTTTGTAAAAGTGGTCTAAGGGCCTTTTCACACATGACATGAAACCCAGGTTTGTACCAAGAGTATATGGGTACAATACACATGCTTGTAAACACAAGTTTGTTCCTGCTTACACTTTAAATATCCACTTAATCATTTTAGGTGTACACCTACCAATGCAATTTTTTAATTGATGCAGAGGGACCCAGACAGATTTGGAGACCAGTCGGGCTCCTGCAGTGCCCTGGCATGTGTGTTTCAGCCTATGGTTATTCCAGGTGGCACATTGTCTGTGTGCCGCAATGAGGGGCGATTCCCTGTGCCACTTTGTTCAAACTTTTTTTCCTCCAGAGGCTTATTGGTGATTCTGCTGGGAGGGTGCAGGGGTGTTTTTTGTGCCCGCTCCAGTTTGGGCAAGAGAGTGCCATAGTTGAGGCAATTAACCAGCTGTTTGTGGTACCCAAGTGCCCCCTACCTGCCAACGGAGGCAAGACATGCAGCTGGGCTGATTGAGCAAAACAGCGCTTGTAGCCATCAGCCACAAACTGGCATGGCGGCTGGTGCCCATTGGGACTGGTAGAACGGAAGGCGGGGATCCCGACAGTAGGTGGCGCCAGAGCCAATAACAGGTAGAGCCAACTCATGCTAGTTTTGTCTCCATCCTCCTCCCAGCCATGTTCTACAAGGTCAGCACTGAGATGAAGGAGGAGGAGGAAACTGGCAGGCAGGACCACCCCCTGGACTAGTTGTAAGCAAGAAGGCAGGCAGGTATGGGCTAGCTGAAGGCAAGCTGAGGTTGGTGGGGCTGCCTCTACTACACCACAGTGTTAACTGCCACAACCTGATGGGTGTGAGGGTCCATCTTCTGACATATAGATGGCTCAGGCCACTGTGTTCTGCCGGTGGGGCCATTTTGACCATACCATGACCTACAGAGGCCTATCTGGTGGGGGTGTGAAGGAGAGCCTTCTTCACTGTGGCACCTGTCATGCAAAAGGCTCTCCCTGTTGAGATCAGGCTGGCACCACCTGTGAGGTGTTTTCACCATTCATTGGAGACATACATACCTGTTCACCCAGGTGTTCCCTGACCCTTCATATTGTTAATACCAGGCATTGTGGTGATTATTGTTTATCAGCCATTGAGTTGCAATCAACTAAGTTTTACTTAGAGTAGTCCCATTGAAATGAATGGCCATGCATAACTTGGACCCATTGATTTCACCGGGTCTGCTCTGAATAAAAGTTAGTTGACGGAAACCCTTTGTTATTGTGTCAATTACTTTGGCATTTCTTTCTGTAAATGAAAAGCAGTATAGAAACTTTTCAATAAATAAATAAATGGACCTCAAGGCAGGGGAAGCTTGTTGCCCTTGTGCCCCAGATAACGATGGGATGTCAGCTAGTGACTGTGGCTAATGGCGCCCAGTTGATTTTGATCGGTTTCAGTGTGATTGAGCTTTAGCCAGAAGAAAGGTTAACATCAACCAGTATTACCAAAACATTGTCGCTCTTTATTGACATAAATCAAGTGTCAGTGGAACAATGTGGCTGTGTGTTTTGTATCCAGAGGAAGCATTTGGAAATCCAGTTTCCCCTCCCTCAAGTTGTGGCTCTAGCTTAAAACAACAAATAAGTTACTTTTTTATTCATAGTCCAGTAGTCTCGTGTAGCCTCCCCCAACCAGGTACCTTCCACATGCTTTGAACTACAACTCCTGTTGGCCCCAGCCAACACAGCAAAACATCTGGAGAGCACAATCTTGTTATGGATCGGTGGGTGAAAAGGGGTCTTTAAAGCCATTCATAGGCCATTATGGGCGTTGAAAGAGGTGAATGGCCTTGAGATGCTAAACCCACTAGTCAACAAAGGGACCGGTAATATTGTTTTGTTTTTTAATCAAGAGTCATAAATTAAGGAAATGTGGACCGTGCGCTGAAAACTCTGAAGGATGAGTTTCCTGATTTGTAATAGCAGATGGTGAAGATAATATCGAAACACATCTACATTTTTAATCTTATTCATGTGTGTGTGTATGCCCATACATTGCCCAGCTACTTGAGCTATTAAGGCTTGATTTAAGTACTGACAATATTTTGATTATGTATAATATATTGATGTGAACCCCTTTTTCTGTTGTGCTATTATTTTGGATAAAGAATGTGGCTTTTGTGCACATGCACACAAATCCTACTCCTGACAAACATGTCTGAATAATGTGTTTGTGCGCACATGCACACAAATCTCACTTTTGATCACCTTTGCCCAAGCCTTGTTTGGAACATGAAATAATAATAAAAAGGGACCCCTCTGAGCACGTGCATTTTTGCCAACATAGCAAAACAGACAACCAGGCCAGTCTCTCACACAACAGATTATTTTTTTCTTTTTATTTTATTTGACACAAAAATGTACAAAATAACAGGTGAGTGGATTTTAATTGTTTATATTAAAAATCTAAAAGGTGTGACTGAGCCATTTTGAATGGAATCAGTGTTGAAGATTTTAATGATGATGTCCACCATCATCATCATCTTGCATCAATCATCCTAGTCATTCCTGATCAACAGTCATTTTCCAGACACATTATTTACATCTTAAACAGGAGACCATCTCTCCATCTTTCTCACTTAGCCCCCCACCCTCCTCTGGAGTCTGGGCTAGTTCAGGAGATCCATCTCTGGACCTCTCAAGAGTTTAGGAACAGACCTTCCACCTGGTTCCAAGATGGTGGTTCAACCTCTTTCCAGCTTGGGCCAAACCCTGCCCCCTTTGTCCCTCCTGAAGCTTGGTCAGACTCTGTCAGCCTTTCAGGGCTGAGAACTAGACATGTCACATCAACATGGGTGGGACTGGGACTGGAACGGTGAAGAGGAGCGGCCTTGGCAACATGGCGCTTCTCTGGCAAAGCTGCACTTCTGCCAGAGTTGAACATGGAGTGTCTTGGGAGATGGGGCAGATTGGCACTGAGCTGGAAGGATTATCTCTCATAATTTTATATATATATGTGTGTGTGTATGTATGTGTGTGTGCATATATATATATATTTATTTGTTTATATATATATATATTTAAAATCTCCCCCCTTCTTTCTTCTTCTTCTTCTTCTTCTTCTTCTTCTTCTTCTTCTTCTTCTTCTTTTACAAAATGACGAATATGATGGCCAATGGTTATTTATAGCAATATGTCAACATTAAAATTTCTGCTGAAGGTTCCATGGAGAAATCCCCTTCTGGGTCTCTGGTGAATGCCGCCCACCCCTCGACTGCAGGGGGTGCTCATTGCAGCAAGGCCCGGATCTGCTTGGATGTGGTGTCATCATTGAGGTGCCGGGTGGTGTACCTAGGAAGAAGCAGGGAGGCAGTGGGAAAGGGCACACCAATTGTAGAGAAAAGAAGCCAATTGCGCTGGCCGCTGTGGGAACAGGTGCAATGCACGTCTAAGCCCCTGATCAAAGGTAAAAATGTGAGATTTCTTAGTAGGGACTAGTTTGGCAGAAAGGAAGCGTGGATATAGTAGTGGCACCCGCCCTGTGGAACACCCTCCCTTCAGATGTCAAAGAGAACAACAACTACCAGACCTTTAGAAGACATCTGAAGGCAGCCCTGTTTAGGGAGGCTTTTAATGTTTAAGAGATTATTGTATTTTAATGTTCTGTTGGAAGCCGCCCAGAGTGGCTGGGGAAACCCAGCCAGATGGGTGGGGTATAAATAATAAATTATTATTATTATTTATTATTATTATATGGGGGAGTTTGCCGGTGAGTAGAGGGTAGGAACCTGAATGCCCAGGTGTAGCCAATAGCTTAACCTCCAGGTGCTGTTGGACATCAACTCCCATCAGGCCCAGCTAACATAGCCAATAGTCAGGGATGATGGTAGCTGTAGTCCAGCAACATCTGGATGGCCAAAGGCTGCCTACCTATGCCTGGACTAAAAGGTTGGTTTCTGTGATGCTGGTCAAAGCAATTAAAGTGCCAGTTGTTGGGGACAGGGAAGATGCAGTGTCCCAAAACAGCATACAGTGGTCTGAGTGCTGAGAAACTGCAGCTCCCTTGATACCAAAGCACCTGCTGGTGGGCAGGAGCTAGTTTGGAATCCAGGACTCAGGCCAGCCCCTCCTGTGCGATGCACACTGGAAGGGCTGCTGGCCTCAACTCCCCAGCTGTAAAATGGGAATAATGGTCTGCCCCACAGGGTAATTGTGATGTGAGGGCAATGCACGAGGGAGTTCCTTCTGTGAAGCCAGGTCAATGGTCATTTAGTAAAAAGTCAACTTCTCCAGTTCCTGCCACTGTGCTCCTTCAATAAGAACTGCTCATGTCTACAAAACCAATTTCTGAAAATTCTTCCATGCTATCTATCTTCAACTCCAGCACCTGCCTAGGCTGCCAAAGTCATCCCAGTGCAATCCTGGTGCTTGTGAAAGGGTGTGTGTGTGTGCGCGCGCGCGCATGCACTTGCAGTTCTTTTCTGAGAGTTGCAGCAGACATTTTCTGGCTGCCAAAGCCCATTTCCTCAAAGGTGCCTCTTGGGCTGCCTTACCTCAGTGCATTCAGAAGGCCTTCTGTGCTGTTGGAAGGCTGGTCTTTCAAGACCTTGATACATCCTTTCATCTACCGGCATTAAAAAAAACAAAAAAAAACCTTGTTAGTCAAATTTCAAAGGGGGAAAATGTTGAAAAGTGCATCCACTTATACTGACAACAGTCCCATTGTCTTTCATGAGATTTGAAAAAGGCAAAATAGGGTCTTCCAGAACATGTGGATATGGGAGGTGCAGCAAGAGAGGGGGAAAGCCCCGCATTTAAACTGGAATGGAAAGTCCCACCCAGCGTGGCTCTTCTGATGCTTGGTTGCTCCTATGGATCTTTGCTCCTCCTTCCCTTTAAAAGCTAATTGAGGATCAATTGTCACTAAAAACACTGGAGGCTCCAGCCTTCCCCAACCTGGTGCCCTCCAGGTGTTTTGCACTACAACACCCATCAGCCCCAGTCGTTAAGGCTATATTACTCTGAGGCTGCTGAGTTGTAGTCCGAAACATCAAGAAGGTCAAGGTCATCAAAGGCTGGCTTGTCAGCTCCTTGAGTTTCTCTGATTGATGTTTCTATATGAAGAGAGAAATGTCACTCACGTCAATTTTGGAGGTCTTGGCGAAAGCCCCCACAGGATGGACATGGTCATAAAGAATGATGACCCCCACCATCACCCGCATGCAGAAAAGGAGAGTTTCGGTGTTGGTGAAGCGGCTCCGATATTCCCTGTTGCAAACAAGAAAGAGGTTCATGAACAAGCCTCCTTGGACCAGCTGCCAATGCCCCACATTTCCTTCCCAGCTTTCCTGGGGAGATCATAGCATGGAACTGCTAAACACAGCCTAAAGACTCTTAAAATATGTGATTTCTGGTATGGGTCCCTTAAAGTCATCTAGCGGGTGGGGGCTTGCTACAGACACCTGGTCCTTCAGAGGTCAAAATGCTGGTGACCAGGAACAGGGCCTTTGCAGTGGTTGCCCCTCTGATGTGGAATTCCCTCCCTAGAGAGGCTCACCAGGTAAGTCGCTTTGTGGCACGTAGAAGGCTGGCCA
Organism: Darevskia mixta; assembly: GCA_034641385.1. Lineage (NCBI taxonomy): Eukaryota > Metazoa > Chordata > Lepidosauria > Squamata > Lacertidae > Darevskia > Darevskia mixta. Next base: position 2,294,601 of record JAWWNH010000033.1, on the reverse strand, counting down.
ATCCCATTGTACGGTGGCCCTTGGTGACTCTTTGTTTATATTTTTCCACATTCATTTGATAATAATGATAATAATAAATGTGGTCCTGGCGGCCACTCTCAGTCACCAGTCTAGCAGCCACATTCTGGATTAATTGTAGTTTCTGAGTAACCCCATATTTTTAACATGGGGTCTCAGTTTAGTCGGGTTTTAATTGCAATTGCCAATTGTGTGGCTTTTTAGACTCTGCTGTATGTGTGCAGCCCTGAAGGCCACTTTGCTCAGCCTTTGGGGCCTATAATCATGTAGGGCATGTACTCACGGCGTTTCCAGCATCACCCGGCAGACACAGGCCATAGTGCTCAAACAGTCAGTCGTGTCCTCAATGGGAAGAGTTTTGTTCTGAAAGGAGACCCAGTTTGCATGCTGATCACCCCTGCTCTTCCTCCCCAGGGAGAAAGCAAGCTGAATATCTGAAGGGAGAGAGGCAGCCCCAGTCCCTGTGCCACCACCACAGCACAGATTCCTTGGGGTGGATTCTGCCCTTCAACCCACCAGGCCAGTGTGCAGCATTAACCTTGCATGAACAACCAAGGAAGCCTGGACTTTGCAGCAGGCTGTCATGTTAAGGTGGTCTTGGCAACTCTTGCCTCTGTCTTCTCTGCGCCTTGGGAGGCATCACTCACCTCTGAAACAAATTTGGTTGTGGCATTGCTGAGAGTCTTCAGCATCGGGGTGGCCTCTGCGTAGAAGAGGGACATCCGGTTGGCCATTTCGTTGTTCACTTCACTCTCAGCGTCTAACTGCAGGGCAGGAATGGAGATCAGTTGCAGCAAAACGTTGCAGCATGGAGGGCTTCTGTTTAAGGTCCCAGCCACTCTACTCCATCAGTTTTTCATCGCCTCCCCACCAAAACCAGCCAACATTCCATTCCCACTGGGCATGCTCAGTCCTTACTGGGTTGTTTCTGTTGTTGCGTGTGTGTGTGTTGGTGGTAGAGGGTGGGCACCATGTTGCCCAACTCCAGCTACCTTAAAATGTTGGATTTCTCTGTTTATTTCTTCCATCCCTGGGGACATTTAAAAATAACTTCTCAGTGTGAAACAGGAAACCACCTATCCAGACGAGATAGTTCATTTTACTCTTTTTATATCTATGTCTCTCTCCTTCTTTTCCAGTCATTCCCTTCCATTCCCCCTCCCACTTGGCTTTCAGTTATTCTTTTTCTTGACAGTTAGAGCTCATCCACACTTTTGCTTGACCCCTAATTTGATTGTGTTGTGTGCTGATTAATTCTCCCAGATCCGAGAGCTTTCCTCACTGTGTCTTGCGAAAATCCGATCTTGCCTGCTGAATTGGATATGCAGAAAATCCGAAGAGTGATTTTGCTTAATTGAGCTTCAGTTCAGCAGGTAAGTTTGGATTTTTGCAAGGCACAGCCATGGAAGAACAATAAAAACTCTTGGACCTGAGGGAATTAATCAGTACACAAGGCAATCAAAATATGGGTCAAGAGGAAGTGCGGATGAGCCCTGGCTCTCAAGTGAACATACTCTGTTTGCTCTGGCATCTCTGCACATTTCCACTTGCATGGCAGCTTCAAGTTCCCACCATTCCTTTGCCATTAGAATTTCCATCCATTTTGCCCAGCCTGGGTTTTTACTCTGCCTCCCAGGGAAAGGAAGGAGCCGTTCCTTACCTGCAGGTTGTTGATCCGGTTTCGACTGATGGTTCTTCTATAGTAGCTAAAATCATTCTGGATGGCAGGGTTGGTCATCTGGGAGACAGAGGAGGGAGACTTCATTCAGGGGTGATGGAGAAGATGAAGCAGAAGGCTTTTCTTCACATATGGGAGGGAAAGGGATGGTGTGTGTGTGTGTGTGTTTTGCAGGCTACATCTGCACCTGTGCCAACCATCCTTTGCTGTGCAAAGTGCCCAATATTGTTCCACAGGGGCAAGAGTCAGAAGCCCCTGTGGGAGGTTTTTACTTGTTATTATGCTCAGATCACATTCCCTGCTGCCGCTGGACCAACCACTGTTGGCGGCCTCCTCTCCCACACGTACCTTGAGCTCATCAAAACTGAGGGTGAAGTGTAAGATTTCTGCAAACTGTTTGGCGAGAGCCTGTTCCCTCTCCAGGTGCTGAGTCGGGGCGTAAGGTGGGCTGGTGAGAGCTTCCAACAAGCTCCGCAAGGCATTCTCTGGGAGAGACAGGAGGAGGGAGATGGTTAAGTTAGGCAGCAGCCCCCTCACCTGGCCAATCCCTGCACAGCTTGCAGGATTAGTGCAATTTACATTTTAATGTGAACCTGCCAAAGCTCTGCTTCTGGAACCAAAGCACAGCTTTTCCTTTGAAATCCACACCAAAAATGTTTATAGTAATGAGAAGGGCATGCAGAAGCAAGTATTTTCGTGAAATCACCATAAAGAAATGCATTGTATTAGGGACAAATTGCCTCTTAAAAATGTATATGCTAAACAGTCATGTACCCAGATGGGCATATTAGGAAGAAAGACATTTTCATGTGGCACTGTTTCCTTATCTTAAAAAACAAAAAAAAGAGGTTTGCAAACTAATGTGGAAGTGGGTCGAACTGGACTGAAGATGAGAAGAATGAGAAAATGAGAGAACGCCCCCTCTTGCTGAGATGGGGGAGGGCACTTACCAAGTCTAAGAGAAAACTCATAAAAACGCTTCAGCTTTGCCACAAGGGGACACACGGCGTTCCATGCCTTTTCTTGGAGCTGCAAGTCACTGGGGTTTTGGATGGCCTGTGATAAAGTAACACAAGATGCTAGGTTTTCTTCCTGAAATGTTAGCTTTGCAAAAGTACAAAAATCTTTGTGGGGAGAGGGGGGGATCCAGACCACTTGCTAGCATTGCTCCTAGCTCTGGGATGTGGGGGTCAGCTTTGGGAAGGGCTCAGGTCATACCATGATGGTTCTGCTCTGCCCTCCACAGTCAAAGGCAGCAATGCTTCTAAATACTAGTTGCTGAAAGCCGTAGGAGGGGAGAGCACTCTTTGTTTGCTTGCTGGTTTCCCACTGAATAATCTGGTTGGCCACTGTGAGACCAGGATGCTGGACTGGGTGGGCCACTGGCCTGATCCAGCAGGCTCTTCCTAGGTACCTCTCTGATCTCTTGCCCAGCTCCGGTGTAGGACTGCAGTTCTGCCAGAATGGTCTGCGCCTCCTCTAGGACAGCGTTCACCTGGTTCCACACAGCTGTCTCGGCTTCTGTGGGCTGTGCATCTGCAGCGAACCCCACCCAGAGAGAAAGGGAGAGGTCAGGACACTTGTGCTGCAGGACACTTTCTCAGCCCAGCCCCAGGGGGAAGGGAGGGAGGGAGGGACATTGGGATGGCTTGCTTGGAATGAGGGGGTCCAAGAGCTCCCTCTGCCTGGTCAGGGGTTGGGGGGGCCAACCCACGGAATGTCAGGGGGACCAGGGGAGTAGCCATTTGCAACCAGAGAGTTCTGCCTCCCCGCAAACCCCTTGGCATCATGGGCAAGGCTTGTCGGGCGTACGCAGGTCACGTTGTGCAACCGCCTGGGGAGGGGATGAGGTCTTGGGCTGCCCCCAAAGAGCACTGGGAAGCCATGGCCCGGCCTGTGAGCTGCAACAGAGCCCCTCTCTTGCATGTTTTTCTCTGGGAAGCCCACAGACCACCCTTACCATCTGTAGCCCTCCAGACATTTTGGACTACAGCTCCCATGAGCCTCAGGGAGGGCTCATCCACAAATGCCAACTGGGTTTTCCAAGGATAGATGTTTGCTCTGATTCAGTGGTTAAAGAGTGGGTTTCCCCAAAGAAAGCGGCCAAGCAAACTGAAAACCACTTGGGCGTGTGCCTAGAAAGCATGGGAGAAGCAGAAAACCTCCCAGACATGTGCTTCCTAGGCACAGGACAAATGTAAATATGGACGAACCCTGACTCGTACAACCATGCTGGCTGGGGCTGATGGGAACTGTAGTCCAAAATATCTTGAGGGCGACAAGCTGGGGAGGGCTGCCACAGACCTTTGGCCCTTAGCTGTACCGGGAAAATATTAGAAAATAAATATACAGGAGGACCAAAAAGAAACCACAAAGTATAAAAAACAAAACACTAAGAGGCACTAAGCCAATGGCATCCTAGGCAGTGAGCTGCCCACCACTCTCCTCCCCAAAGCAGGGCTCCAGGACTGTTGGCTTGCCTGCCTTATCTAGCAATAGCTTGTCTTCCATGCCTCTCTCCCCATCTTCAGTAGTCCTAGGGCCCAGCAGGTCTCATGCACACCCTATGGGAGATTGAGCAGGGGGAGGGGGTCAGGCACACAGAGCCCACCTACAGCAGTCCAGGTCCGGGCTGGCGTCTGCTTGTGAGGAGGTGTGGCAATGTGCCATTCGAACCCTGAAAGTTAATTGTTTGGCAATGCTGTCTGGACACCGCAGGGCTGCTAAGTGCCTCTTCACTGAGATGCTAGCAGAACTCTAACAAATCCTGGAAATGTGGCTGCAGTCAGGCCATCACTCTGGAGGAGATGCAGACTGCTGCCTGTAGGACGTCTCCAAATGTGGGAGCTTCTGAGCAGCCTGCTGGAGGAGAAGACTTACTTTCTGGCCCATCACCCTCCCCTTCAGAAAACAACTTCCTGCTATCCAGGGTTCTGAGAAGCTCCACCAATCTCTTCCCTTGCTCCACCTCCAGTGTGATTGGCTACTGCCCTTTCCCACTGCTATATAATGATCATCCTGCCAGAAAGAAGGCATTGTACCTGCACCAGAAGCGTATTTCAACCCAGCAGCCATTACAGTGGTACCTTGGGTTAAGTACTTAATTCGTTCTGGAGGTCCGTTCTTAACCTGAAGCGTACTTAACCTGAAGCACCACTTTAGCTAATGGGAGCTCCTGCTGCCGCTGCGCCGCCAGAGCACGATTTCTGTTCTTAGCAGAGTTCTTAACCTGAAGCGTACTTAACCTGAGGTACCACTGCTGACTCCCTCCTCTGCCTCTCTAGATCTCACCCTGAAGCTTCTTGGGGAATTCCACATGGCAGTTTATTGCTGACTCGGTGCTGCTCATTCAGTAATGTTTTTGCAGCATCCACATGACACCCACCTCACCAAAATACTGTCCCATATTATTCTCCCTTTTTATTTCCATGGGAAATCTGGTTAGTAAAAAACTCGTGGAAGCGGTAAATCTGGGTAGGAGATGGGATATGGGATGGCATTTTGGTGAGGTCAACATTGTGTGGATGCTGCAAAAAATAACAAAAAACTTGTATGCCTGAGCAGCGCTGAATCCACAAGAAACTGCCCTGAGGATACAAGCCCTTGCTTCTACACCTCCACACAAAACGAAATAAATCAATTTTAATCATGAATTAAATCAATGAAAGAAAGTCATGAATGAAAACAAAGGCAAAAAAATCAAAAAATCCCTTCTCACGTTCAAAGTCAAGGAAAAAATTAGGGCCTTGGTCAAGCTCGTTATAAGTCAACACTTTAAGAAGGTTCCCCATGTGCTACCTGCAAGAGAAGAGACAAGAGGGAGAAAAGCATGATGGGTAGTGAGGTGGGGAAGGAAGGAGAGGTCTGTGGGAGAATGTCACTGGGAAAGGTGCCCCTTTCTGGGTGGCAGGAAGAGTCATTCAGCAAACAATTTCTACATTCAAGTAGGACCACTAACCAGACGTTACGGCTTATTTGGCTGCGAGTGCTTGGTGATGAGGTGAACATGCCCACAAACTTTGTAGCATTCAGAGATATGTTTTAGTCAGTTCTCAATTAATTAGACCAATCTCTGCCAGCCTTGTTCTTTCCTGATGTGCTGGACTACAACTCCCATCAGCCCAATGGAGTAGTAGCCCAAAACACCTGAAGAGAACCAGGCTGGCGAAGGCTAGACTAGAGGGGAAGAAAATAAACAACTGTTGGTGGTCCACGTTTGAGTATAGAGAGGCCCACCCCACCTCTTCCTGCCCCTGAATGGAGATGTGCATTGACTGATGGGAAGAAAGACCAATGATAAGGAACAGAGGAGGACAAGAGTCACTGTTCTCCAACCAGATTTGGGGGCTAAGGGGAGCGTGGTTGTTCAACAGGACCTATGGCTGGCAAGTTTGGGAGAGTCTCACCAAAGGTTGAATTTATGATGGTAGCCAAAGCATTTGCCCACACAGGGGCTCCATTTAGCCATCAGGCCTTGGTTCGGCCCACACATTGGTGCAAGTGTCGATTATGTTTGCTTAGCAGGACCCAATAGCCTTGGTGGCCATAGCAACAGGCCAGAAATGCTGCAGGGCCTTTGTGAATCAGTCCTTACCTCTTTGGAAAGGGAACAACAGACTAAGCCCTGCAACAGCTTTCCCCAACCTGGTGTTCTCCAGATGATTTGGACTCCAATTCTCATCAGCCCCAGTATCATACAGATCTGCTGCTGGGGCCAATGGGAGTTGTAGTCCAAAACATCTGGAGGGCACCAGGTTGGGAACACAGAAAGGGCATAAGAACAGCGGGCATGAAATGGCTTGCTGCTGCCCAGATCAGAGGCTGCCTTTTCTTTTCCCTCTTTGATGAGTCCAAGATGTCACTGACCCTAGAGTTTGGGGATTAGACCCATGAGTTCAAGGCCCAAATCTCTCCTTGGCTATGAAGTTCCTTGAGTAGTTTTGGACAAGTATCTCAAACCCTGGCCTTCCTTGCAGGTGTATTGTTTTTTAAATGCTGCTGATTTTGTTTCTGTGTTATTGATAATTATTTTATATTATTTTATGTATACCACTTAAAGATTTTTATTATTATTAGTCAGTCTATGAATTTCTTCTGAAGAAAGAAAGAAATATTGTGAAGACAGTCAACTGTAAAACACTTGGCACATGTTTGAAAAGTTGTGGAAATTGGCCCTCAGCCAGTGGAAGATATTTCTTTCCAACTCCTCTTGGAAACAATATAGTCCTTTTAAGTACTCAGAGTGATTCAGATACACTTTCACAGTGATCCTTTAACTGTCTCTTTCAGATAAATTAATATCCACATATTACAGATGGAAATTCCAAGGCCAAGAAATAGTGGTCTGAGTGCGGTGAACACAATTTGAAGGAGGGACTGCCCAGTTCTCAGCTCACACTTTAGTTACCACACCTGACTGGGAACACCAGGGCATGTTGGATGTTGGACGGGCTGGTCACAACTAATATTCATCCTATTGCTTTCAACAGGAAAAGTGAAACTTAACTTTGTATGTGAATAATAATAATAATAATAATGTATTAATATTCCCTTCCTAAGTGCCTTTTTTGCAAGGTTAAAGTTCTTCTTAGGCTGTGTACACACGACTGTCTACTCTGGCCCTAGTGCGCTCCCACTGCTGATGTTTGAAGCTGTGTACACATGATGTTAGTCACAATCCATATCTATTCTGAGGTTTCCTATGAAAGACTGTGGTTTGATGCATCTTCCCTCAAACCAGCTTCCACCCCATTCACTTTGCAGTTCAGCTAAGACAGCTTTGGCAGTTCCTAGGATTCTCTAGGAGCAGCCATGACAGCTAAATTGCAAATCTGTAGTGTAGTTATGCCCAGTCTGTTACAGTGTCTGGTTGTCACTGCCTGCTGCTTCCCAACAAAGTCTTCTTCTTTTTTAAAAGTATATTGGCCCCACCCCAAATATTTATATAGTAAAGTGTGACCCCCAAAATTTGTGGAGAACAGCAACTCCTTCTGCCACTAATCACAGACACCACCCCCGTCCCTCCTTTGCGCATGGGACTTACTTTCAAAATCCAGGAAAAAATGAGGACAGTTTTCTAAATCTTTGCCCAATACCTTTATCAGGTTGCCCATGGCCAGCAGACCTGAGCGGGAGAAACAGAACAGAATATGGAAGAAAACAACCGAGGCAGAGAGAAAGAAAGAGAGATTGAAAGAGAGAGGAAGAGAAAGGCTGCAAGAAAGCCCCTCGGAGCACAGAGTTCCTCTAGAGGAGAAGGAGCAGCTCATGTACCTTCCAGGTGTGGAACTCCAACTCCCAGCAGCCCCCCATAGCCAATGGTCAGGGAGGGTGGGAACTGGGAGTGTGGGAACTTCTGGAGGGCACAACACTGGCTTCCCCTACTCAGAAACACTGGTCTTCAGTTGGGGGGGTCGGAGCCCACAATTGGGTCACACGGTCTGTTCTAAGGTGGGTGGCAGCAGCACCACTTCCGCCATGTAGATATATGGTACAAAATTCAGAAATGGGGGGTTGAGTTAAAGGTGTTTACTGAGAGCCCCCTTTCCAATGGGGTCCCTGTCCATAGCCCCTTTTTGGCCCAGTGTAGACTCTCCTCCTCCTCAATGCTTCTCACCACCACCTCTCTCCTTCCTAAACCATCCCACCCACAGCACCCTTGGGAAAGCAGGACCTCCCAGCTTACCTGCTTCAGAGAGAGCCCTCTGTCCTCAAACAGGTCCTCTCTGAAGGGCTTGAGCGAGTGAAGAGGGCACGTGTCACTGCTGCTGCTGCAGGCAGCTCAGCTCTGTCTGTATATCTCATTGCAGCCTTGTCTGTGTGGAAATCCCACAACCACTTCTATATTTTCTATTTTGGACTCCCAGAGGGAAGCAGAGTGTGCTGTGCTGCACCTCAGACTTCCTGTGAGAACTTTCTGCGTGTTTCCAGAGCCCTCGGCCTCCACTGGACTTCCCCTTCCTCCCAGCTCAGCAGCAGAACAACCGTACCTCAGCAGCTTCAATTCCAACATGCAATGCCTACAGCAGGACTGGGGAGCCTGTGGCCATAGAGATCTTTGCTGGACTACGACTCCCATTATCCCTGGCCATTGGCCATGCTGGCTGGGGCTGATGGGAGTTGAAATCCAACAACATATGGTGGGCTACAGATTTCCCCACCCCTTGATTAGGGTATGAATGGGCACTAATTGCCGAGGAGAGACCATAATCTGATCCTGGCAGTAGCCACCCGCTAGCCCCATTTGCTCTCCTAGGGCACTAGGGCAGCTCTAGGTTTCGGGTAAGGCACTTTCAGTGGGCCCTCTCCTCCACAGCATGTCTGCCTGCTCACTTTGTCCTCTCTTTCCGGGGCCCAATCCATACAATCACCCAGAGGGAAAGGCAGCGCTGAGGGTGCTGCTGCTGCTGCTTGCATGCTCAGAGGAGGCAGGTGACAGCAAAGAGGAGCTGCAGCAGGGCTAGGAGTCTCCAGAGAGTTGCAGTGGCTCTCCCTGCAAGTGTGCAGGCCTTGGCAAGTGCCCAACACGGTCTATCCCTGACACCGTACAGGGTGATGTGAAGCCTTTCTTGGCATCACTAACAATAGCGACCCTTTTCAGTTCCTTGTGACTTCATGTGAGTTGAGCCTGGCAGTCATTGATCCAAGGCTGGCCTGGGAGAAGGCTCTGTTGCACTTTGGATAAACAGTGAGCCTCTTGGTCAATGACCTGTCCTCCTGATCGGCTCTCTGCTCGCTGCTTCCTTGCTACTGTGCAATGAATGCTTTGTAAGCCTGACCTAACCATACAGCAAATGAAGCAGTAAAGACTTGATGACTGTAATACACTCAATGTGGGGCTGCCCTTGGGACTGGTCTGGAAGCTCCGGCTGGTGAAAAACGCTGCAGCTAGGCTGTTGGTGGAGACATACTATTGCCAGCACATAACTCTGGTGCTTAAAAGCTTGCACTGGTTGCCCATATGCTACCAGACCAAGTTAAAGGTTATGGTGTTAATTTATAAGACCCTTAACAACTTGGGCCCAGGACACTTAAAAGAGTTACATCTTTGCCTGATCACGGAGGTCTTTGAGGGAATCACTGCTAGCAACCCAATGTAGTAATTGGTAATTACAGAGTTAAATATTGTCTCCAGTTATTATGGGTTGGAGCTAAGACTCAATCCTTCAGTTTCTTCTTGTGGTTACTTTCATTTTCCTGTGTTAGCCAGCTTGTGGATAAAAAGTCACTTGTTTTCGGCCTACAAAGTGAGTATCTTTGCTTTATCTGTCTATATACATAGAAATGTAAAGTGTTGTCATGCTCTGGTGTTTGTGTGGCTTGCCAATAGACAGCGACACCAACCAATGGGCCTGCAGCAAGGTTTAATGGAGGACAGGAAACACTTCACACAGCAGTTTAGCAACCTGCTCTGTGAAGCACTTCACTCTCCTTTAAAAGGTGGTGGGGCCTGGGGTGAGCTTGGGCGGGGGAGGGTGTACAGAGTGAGCTGTGAGAGGGCACAGGCAAGGGCATGGGTGAGGTGTAAAGCGAGGGGGGGTCAGGTGTGGGGAAAGGTCTGTTGGCAAAGGGGCAGGTGGAGTTGGCAAGTGGAGTGAGCAGGGGAGGCAGCCCCTAGCATTAAAGAAGAACTTAGCACCACTTGCGGCTCAGATATGCATGGCTTGTGTCTCCTAAGGGCCAGGCAGTCCATATTGTGGGCCTAATTCTGTGGAACTCCCCACTAGTTGAGATCCGACAGACCCCTTCTCTACTGGACTTCAATCAAACACTTCTCGAGGACCTTTCTATTTCAGCAGGTATTTAAATAATTGTACATTATTCAAGTGTATTTGTTCAAGTTCGTTTATTCAAGTTATGTTTTTATCTGTGATTTTGGTTTGTGTTAAACTGATATACGAGGAAGTATTTTATTAATTTTTGCGTAAACCGCTTTGTGACAGTCTGTGGTGAAAAGCAGTCTGTAAATATTGGAAATAAATTATCAATAAGTTGTGATGTGGCAGAATGGATGGTTATAGTTTTAGATTGCAAATTTCAAAATGCAGTTGGGGAGGGGAGTTGTCACATTTTTTAAATACTTACTTCCACCCCCAAACTCTTATTTTTTGCTTACAAGTTCTTTACATAATAATATTTTTTACATAATAAAAAAATATTATGTTCCATCTGATGTGACACAGTGCACTCCGCTCCCTCAGGATTCTGCCACCTTATTCTGCTACATGTTTAGAGGAAGACCTGCTTTTACACTTGCTTTTCTAGGCCTCGCCCAGCACCCTTTGAACTCTAAGACTGGATAGGTCCCTGCATCACACAAGCAGCAAAGGGGGCTGTATTTTTTTACCTCAGTTTGTGATGCTTCAGTAACCTCTACAGCAAGAAGCAGGATTCTGTAGGGTTCATAAAACACTTCATTAACTGGGAGAATCCTGCAGCATGAGAGAGAAGGGGGGGGGAGAAAATGCACCGTTAGGCTTACAGATTTAGACCGTTCTCATGAGCTAAGCAATTCGCCTTCAAATTGCTGATCGAAGGTGTCTGAAATGAAGCTGTGTCCTTGGTGGAAACCTGGAATTGTGAAAACTGAACCCCCTGCATGCGTGCCAGAGATAGAGAAAGTATTCACTTCATCAAGTGCATGGCATAAGAAGGAATGGAGAGGGTGATGACCAAAGGCCACAGTGTGGCTCTTTGGCCACAGAACAGTCATTTTACTCCCTCACATTGCCATATGGGCCAAGGCAAGCATTATTCAGTAGAAGCATGAAGTACTTCTTCCATTCCTGGAGTTATTCTGCCATGGTGAATATGGCCTATCAGTTTATTATTTGGACACAGTCCATGAGGAGGTCCCCCACATCACACGCCCCATTGGGATGAATGGCAGGCACACAGGGGCTTGGTATAAAGGGCCGAGGCCTTGTCATTTTATCTGTTCCTAAGCGCCTGCACTGGCCATTCCAGCAGACTAAACTGCATTTCCTTCCCAGCAGTAGCATTCCCATAATCTCTGATGTTTTGAAGCCAGCTGTAGCTAAGCAGGGGTCTTTATGCATTCAGAAAGGCACTGTTGTCTGTATCCACATGTCTAGAGGTAAAACAGGACAAGGGGAGAGGAAGGCTGAGCAGGGTTTTAATCCACATTCACACAGCAATATCCAAAATGCATATGTATCCTGTACTTTATTACAAAAGGCTCCTGTTTGATGCCCTGTTTCTAAAACCACCTTCACACCGACCGGAGCCCTTAAGCTGCTCCTGATTTGTCTCTTGCCAACACCTTTGTATAGGGTAAATACATCCCTGCCCCCTGCCCCCCTCACTTTGCCCTAGTGTGTACACAAACAAAAACAAATTGGAGCCATGTTGATGTGAACAGCTAGCAGGGAAATTGCTGTGAAATGCACACCCCCGTCAAACTTCAGTGCATTATCACCCTCAGTCTACTGCTTCCCACCCCCCTTTGCTTCTGGCTACCAACATTTTCCTCACCTGTCGTGAACAGGTCATTTGAACTGTTAACTGTGGACTCAAGCTGCAACTTTCCATACAACTGTTCAGCTTGTGGAAGCACAACATGGGCGCAACATGTTGTAGCGAACAGTGAATGCTTGAAGAAGCCACTTGCTGTAAACTCTGGCCTAATCCAGGCTGGGGTGTGTGTTTGCTTTACCAGGCTAGCACCACTGCACAGCCATTTCCTCTTTCTTAAAAAGGTAAAGGTACCCCTGACCGTTAGGTCCAGTTGCGGACGACTCTGGGGTTGCAGCGCTCATCTCGCTCTATAGGCTGAGGGAGCCGGCGTTTGTCCGCAGACAGCTTCCGGGTCATGTGGCCAGCATGACTAAGCCGCTTCTGACGAACCAGAGCAGCACACGGAAACGCCGTTTACCTTCCCGCCAGAGCGGTACCTATTTATCTACTTGCACTTTGACGTGCTTTCGAACTGCTAGCTGGGCAGGAGCTGGGACCGAGCAACGGGAGCTCACCCCATCGTGGGGACAGCGCCACCCGTGTCCCTCTTTCTTATCCATGTCTATTTCTCCTCTGAAGGACTTTGAGATTCCTGAGCCTCCCCTTCCCAGATTCAGTAGCTTTCTCCTATGGGAGCAGCTGTGGAGAGGGCAGGAGAGATACACTCTGCAACCCACTTGAAGTCCTGCCCTCTCTCTTTCTCTTTGGGAAGCAAATGCTGGAGGACAGAGGCAGAGTTTTATCAAGCTCCCCACCTGCAAGATCACAGCTTGAGTGGGAGGTTAAGCTCTGACCACCAAGCGGTCCTTCTGCAGAAGAAAGTCAAGAGCTTTGTCTACATGCACTGAAAGGTGCCCCTTCTTCTGATAATGTGTACAGCTACTGCTGCTGCTAACATCACCAGCAACAAACCCAGCCACCTTGCCAGGGTCCTGGCAGTTTAACAGAGCAAAGCAGAGCTTGAGAAAATTACACACACAAATGCAAATATTAATGCAAACACAGACACACACACACACACACACACACACACACACAGAGAGAGAGAGAATTCACAAACCTCTGGTAACCATTCAAACCACTAGGATTTCAGAGGTCAATTAAGGATACTGGGCAAGTGTATCAAAAGAGTGCTGTCCTACGCACCTGGCCACCCAACTTTGTGGTACATGAACTTGTTTTCTGCTCTGCGCACCCCTCCTTGCAGTGTGCAGAATGGTGTCTAAATCTTTCTCCTGATTAGTCTTCTCAAGAGCTCTTTGCTGCTACTTGACCTACTCAGACTGAGCAGCTGCTCCAAGGCAGTCCCTACGAGGCCCACCTTGGAGGATCCCCAGATGATGCACGGGATTGTACCAATGTGTGCACAGACAGGACGGCCCTGTTCACAGCATCTGAAGGTCCTTGACTGCAAAATCCCATTTTGCCTGGTTCAAAAAGGCTTCCACTGTCTGTTTCATACCGCAGAGCACTTGCTTCATGAACCTCAGCCCTTGAACTTTATCTGCAGCCTGGCTGAAAGTTAGCTAAGTCCTTCCTGGCCTTTCCTGAGCTTTTCTTCAGCTTTTGCAGAATTTGCAGCTGGTGGTGGCAAGGGTTGGTAGCTTCTAACACCATGTTTCGGTAACTGAGCAGAGGCAGGTCTCATTTTTCAAACTACTTTATTTCTAGGCTCACAGACAATGCTGTCCCCTCCTGATCATTTCTATCTCTTTTCACATTCTACTCCAGACCTGTTGCTGGTGTAATGTAGCATTGGTGAAGGTTACTGGCGGGCAACATCCATAGAAGTCAGTGGGTCATAGCAAATATCAGATTAAAATATTTTTCTTTTCTTTTAAAACCACCCTCATTGATTGGGGGGAGGGAGGAAAGGACAGCTAGGCCCAGGGTAGTGCCAGGTCTTCTTCCAACACATTTTCGTAACATTCTTCTATGCAACCAGTATCAGGAGCTGCGGGGCTTGAACCAGATCAGGCACTGGCTCCATGGGTTGGAGGAAGGAACCAGAAGTAGCTTCAGTGGGGACTATGCACAATGTCCCAGAATCCTCCTGGGCGAGGGAATCAGGTGACAACTGAGGGCCAATCCACTGCTATTGCTACTTATAAGTTCCCAGTTCTTCTCAATTCCCTGAGTCTGGGAAATCCATTAGCAACGTGAGCAACTTCCTTTTTCTCTGCAAGGCTGCTGGTCTTCAGCTTCCCGTTTCCTGAAGGTGTGTGCCCTGCAGTTTCAGCACCTGGCAGCAAACGTGTAAGAAAGACCAGTCGATGAGGAGGTAAGCCCTGGCTGCAGGTTCTTCACAATTTGTAATTTTAAAAAAGAGAGGGCTTGTCCACGGGTCTGAGCGGTGTTCCACTTGTCACATGCTTTCTAGGCATGGCTCCGAGTAGTTTTGCCATTCCCTTGCTGCTTTGCCCTGGAAAACCTGCTCTTTAGCACTAAATCGGAACAAACGTCAGTCTGGAGAAAACCCGATCGGCATTTGGTCCAGTTCAGTGCTAAATAACAGGTTTTCCCAGGGAAGTGTGGGTGAGCCCAGAGACTGTGGAATAAGAGGGTGGGGGGAAATGCAGGCTACCCCTTGGGTAAGGATGACATCTTGTGGACAATGCAAAAAGACATGCACTACTAGGACACACAGCTTTAAGCTGCCATGTGAACTCAGCCCTAGACGTGATTTAAGATCCTAAACTGCTGCCTCTGCTGCAGGGTGCAGTCACTGAGGCTGGTGGCTTGGCCTGCCTTTCATTCCTCCCTCCCTTCTGCACAAGCAGTGTCTCTTGTGAAAGTTGCACAGTAAACTAATGGTCAGATTATTTGCATTGTTTACAGTGATTTAACTGACTTCAGGGGCTTGTGAGGGGGGAGAGTGTCTTTAAACGTGCCATAAGGCCAGACATGCTCTGGTGAGTCCTTTGTGGTCCCCCTTCTGAAGGGCACAAGGAGAGCTTTCAAAATAGAAATTTGCTTTGCTTTTTCAATTTCCTGCATCAGTACAAAATGGAGGGGAGCTACACAGACCCGCATTATGCATGCTCAAATGTTAATGGTTCTGTGCTCCTAATTATGCCAACTTCATTTTAGGAGGTTGGGGGGGAGGGCTTGTGAAATGCTTCCATTGGTGCAAAATGAGCCTACTGGCAACCTTGCTCATGGGAAAATGGTGTGAGTGGGAGCTGGACGTGAGAGGGAAGTAAAAGGTACTCTGAGAGAGGTGCTGGGGCTCATGCTGCTTCCTAGGCCTCAGTTCCAGTGCACGTGAGCAAGCCAAGTGGTGAGGCATTTTGCACATGCTCAGAGCACTCTTGTCATCTGAAAAGGGGAAACAGAGCCGGGAGCTGCATGCTGGTGTCGTGACTTGGTCCCAGATCTCTCCAGTGGGGATGCCTTTGATAATTGCTTTGATCGGGGAGGGCCGTAGCTCAGTGGTAAAGCATCTGCTTTGCATGCAGAATGTCCCAGGTTCAGTTGTAAATGGCATGTCCAGGTAGGGCTAGGAGAGAACCCTGCCTGAAAATCTGGAGAGCTGCTGCCAGGCAGTGTAGACACTACTGAACTACATGGAGCATCGGTCTGACTCAGTATAAGGCAGATTCCTGTGCTCCATTTTGAGTTAGGATTGACAACATGGAAGGTATTGTGACCCCTTGAATTCACTAGAATTTGGAAAGGAATATCCTGACAGCCTCCCTAGTGAGAAGGAGGACTTACTAGTTGCACCTGTAACCTTTCAGGTGAGGAGTCTGGCTCACTCTCAACTGTTCATCAGATTCCTGCAATGGACACTACCCATGCATTGCCGCCATAATTCATGCTTCTGTGCCTGTAAATGCTTGGTGGCTTCCTTTGCTGGGCACCATCTATGGGGATTTTGTGAAGTCTCCTTCTGTGCTGCTTGGAACGTCTTCCTTCACCTGCACTACCCAGTTCTGACCAGCTGCCTGGAACCCGCTTCTTTGTTCTAGAATAGATCAAAGGTCAACAACCTTTTTCAGCTGTGGGCCAGTCCACCGTCCCTCAGACCATGTGGTGGGCCAGACTATATTTTGGAAAAAAATATGAACGAATTCCTATGCCCCACAAATAACCCAGAGATGCATTTTAAATAAAAGGACATATTCTACTCATGTAAAAACACGCTGATTCCCGGACCATCCGCGGGCCGGATTGAGAAGGCAATTGGGCCGCATCCGGCCCCCGGGCCTTAGGTTGCCTACCCATGCTCTAGATCAGGCATGTCCAACAGGTAGATTGTGATCTACCAGTAGATCACTGGACGTCTGTGGTAGATCACTGGTAGATCCTTGGCTCCCCCCAAAGAAGCTGAACAACTGTGGCTTCCTTAAAAAAAGCTCAACAATTTACCTCCTCCCTGGAAAAAAGCTCAACAACTTCGACTCAAACCCCCCCAAAATAGGCCTTCCCCCTTCCTAAAAAAACCTCAACAACTTTGACCTGAACCCCCAAAAAGGGGGTAGATCACTGCCAGTTTTTAGCTCTGTAAGTAGATCGCAGTCTCTTGAGAGTTGGCCACCCCTGCTCTAGATCCTGCCCTGCTTCTGGTTTCACTCTGCGCTATGTCCACCTTCTCTAGACTTTGCCAAATACCTTCTGGGCTTTGCAAGGGGTGAGGAGATGCAGAAGTCAGCCTTTGGGAGAGGAGAACCAAATGTTTTGATCCAGGAAGGTAAATTCTGGAGGAGACAGCCTGTCCTGAGAGCTGGGTGGAGGAACACAATTCATGGTCTCTGCAGGGACTTCTAGATGGGGACTTAATATTGTAAACGGGTTGTTCAGATATCACAGATGAGTGACAGGAAACAGGTTATGGTTTTTTGTTTTTGTTTTAAAAATTATCAGATTTCCCTTCAAAAGGGTGAATGTGGATTAAATGGGGTGGGGGATACAGGCTGGCATTTTGATCTGATGGTGTCAGGTGGAATGCATAGGAGCAGACATCCCACAACAACCACATCATAGGTTTTTGCCACCCAGGTTTTCTTGGTCTGTTTTACACACACACACACACACACACACACACACACACACACACACACACACACCTTGCCTCTGGCAACCAGCGCTGAGATGGAAGAATGGCTTGCATTGCCTTGAGGGGACAGCAACTCCCTCCCTGCATCACATCGCCCCTCTGCTTCTCCTTTCCTGCTGTGCTAGGGAGGAAGGGAGTGTTTCATCCCAGTGGCAAATAAATTCTGCAGGTTCACACCTAAGTGGTTTGGGAAGGGGGGTGGGTTGGAGGAGCAAACTGACTGCTCACAGTCTGAGACCTTCCCAGTTCACTGTCACCGTGCTCTGCAGCCAAATCAGCCTCTGTCAAAGGCAAGCCTACACTTTGCAGCCGCCACCTTCCTGCACCTGGTGCCCTCTGCAGCTGTGCTGGCTGCGGTCCTTTGCCCATTGGGGCAGCAAAACATTTGGAGGGCACCAGAATGGGGGAAGAAGACTGACCTGTGCCATAGGCAGCAGCCAACATGGTGCCCTCCAGATGCTACAATTCCCATCATTCCTAATCATTAACCATGCATGGATTTGGACTCTGAATTGTCTGGAAGGGAACCAGCTTTGGGGAAAGACTGGCTTCGAGGGTGAAGGAGGGACCTGGCTCTGTGAAGAGGGGAAATGATATTAGTGGCTTGGATCCTCAAACCCTGGAGATCCACTGCCAGTCAATATGGACAGTTCTGACCCACTTTAAGGCAGCTTCCTCTTTTTCTATTAAATCAGCCCTTCATTCAGAATCTTGAGTTCCACTTTCTCTGATACCAGGAGGCAAAGGCTCCAACCTCAGGCCCACCAAGCAAAGCCTGGGACTTTCCTCCAATGTGTCCTGGACCAACCTTTGCTGCTACCTCTTCATCCCCATCTAGGTTCACATGCTCCCTCTGGTCCAAGATGTGCAATCAGGTTTTGCTCATTGGGGCATCAAAATCCTTTGCATATGCTGTTGGGGCCATTTTGCTTCTTGTCTAGGAAAGCGCCTAGTGCCCCAGATCTCACGTAGCCAACACCAAGCCTGAATCATGCACCTTGTCCTTCTCACCATATCAAGCGAAGGCACGAAGGAGACCAGAGCCTGAGATTCTGCTCTTGCTTTCAGACAAAGAATAGAAGAGGGGGAAACTACAGAGGAGACCACTCACAGGCTTCAAGAGGTTGTGAGAAAGGAGACACAAAGCTGGCTGTGGAGGGAACATACTTATTCAAGTTCCATCAATGAGTGACCTAAATCAACCCCAGGCAGGCCTTGGATTTTGAGCAGATCTGTTCCCCCCCTTTTTTCCCTTAATGAGTTCTCCCAAGAGAAGCTCCCATAGTGTAGATTTCACTGCAGCATCTATAATTATCTTCCCAAACAGAATCCACTCCAGACATCCAACAATTATTGAGTGGTAAAGACCTATTCCTAGGGGCAGTTGCCGTGTAGCCTTCATCCAACTGCAAGGGAGATGCACCTGAAAAGCTCTTTGCACATATGAACATGAGCATCCAAATGACCTTAGCAACCACCTGGCCCAGCCTCCAGCTTCCAACAGGGGACAGCTCAATGCTTCTATCTAAGGGCATGGAGGCAGCTTGCCTATCCCCCCCACTTCAGAGGAAGTCTCCCTTCTAGGAACTAGTAAAGAGTGCGGGGGAGGGGGGGTATGTGGTTTGACAAGGGAGACCAAACCTGAATCTTCATTCATTATTACAGAATAGACAATAGACTCTATATATCTATCTGCTCAGTATCCCAGGAGACTTTGACCTCTGTCTGGGCCAATGTCAGTGGGAGGAAGACAGAGCTGTACAGGTGAATTTAGATGCTGACACACACTGATAAGTCCATCCCTATCCCAGGTTGCGATAGTCACCCTTGCCGATACACACTCACCGGTCAGCAGCATCACTTGCAAGGTAACCAGCACCTTGGGCCACCTGGGTACCGATTTATGGGCAGAACTTCTGGACAAAAGCCCATTGCGCTCCAGCAACCAGGAGCTATACCCTTCCTTGGCAAACACACACAAAAGAATCTCACTGAGCAGACCCAGCTATTTTTTATTCTCCCCCCCCCCCCAGAAGAGGCAAAGAGAGCCATGTGCTGCCGCTGCCGCTGGCATCTCATTTCCTGCGACTGCAGGCAGGGAGGGGGAAAAGAAAATTCCGCAGGGGGCTAAGGATGAAGCAGCGATGAGTGCCGCCTTGCAGGAGAGGGGCACAGGCACAGCACATCTCCCTGCGCTCCACCCATTTCACAGATCAGAGAGAGACCGAGACCCTGGCCTTGCGCGGCACAAAATGGGGAGCGTGCTCTTGCTTCCAAAGGCAGCGGCTACCCCAGCGCCATCCCTGCCTGCACATGGGACACGGAAGGGGACCAGAGCGCCTTTGCTCAGCGCCCGACGGCAACAGTAAACAGGGTGTGGGTCGGGAACAGAGCGCTGAGGCTGTGCAACCCTAGAGCGAGACGGTGCCCAGGTTTTCAGCATAGAAAGCCAGTGGGCGAGCAGGTGGCAGACCTGCATAAAGAGAGCTCAGAAAATCTACTGGGGAGACCCTGACCCCCACCCAACTCAGCAGTTCTTCCCCCCACCCTCCCTGTCACTGTGTAGAAAGGGTGCCCCGGCCGCCAGCCAGGAAGATTCATGAGAAATCCTGTTTTGGACTGCCCTGGAAATACCAGGTGCTCATATGCATCTTTTGTTCTTGCAAAAAAAAATTTAAAATCTCTATTTCAGTTCGTCTGATTCCGTCCTCGCACCCCTCCTCCTCCCCACTTGCCAATGGAAGAGACACCCACCTTTCTGCCGAGGACGACAAGGCAAAGCCAGAGATCTCAGAGAGACACGCTGGGGAGGATGCAATAATATTTCTCCCAATCTTCTGCAGATCCTTGATTGTGCCTGGGAAGAGTAGCCCCTTTGCAGAGAGAGAGAGAGATTGCAGAAGGAGCGCTGCCCTCCCTGTGTGTGTCAATCCAACGAAGGGAGCTTTGCTGGTGCAGCTGCTGCTATCAGTATAAAATGCATCACAAAGACCACCATAGACCACTACTCGGCCCCCTCCCCTCCTTCTAAAACATCTGTGACGTCTGCAGTGCAAGGAAGCCAGGGCAGATTAACCCTTGCCTTGCTGTGCCATGCCCTCTTTTCCTTTTTCGCTCTCTCAGTCTCAAGAACCAGGCAAGGGAAGCCTGGGTTCAGGATATGGAGAATCGGAAGGCACCCAAGAGGTCATCCAGCCTGCCCCCCACCCTGTCCCAGACAAGAGTTGTACGCATAACAACCCCAAATCAGAATCTTGGTTATAGGCAGATCTGTGGCCTGTTGTCAGTGTTTCACTGGGGTCCATGGGCGTAGCCAGGATTTTTGTTGGGGGTGGGGCAGCCCAAGTTGTTGAGTTTTTCTAGGCACAGCTCTGGGATTTAAAGCTCCATGTCCAAACAGTTTTCTTTTTTGTCCCAGTGCTTTCCCCAAGTAAAACCCATGTTTTACCAGTCTTCTGTAGACTGTCATTTTCTCCTATTCAGCAGTAAAGAGCAGGTTTTCCCAGGGAAAGCACCAGGTCAAAATAATAAAAATGCTCAGACACAGAGCTTTAAAGTGTGGACCTGTGCCTGGAAAGTGTGGCACAAAAGGAAGTCTGGATGAGCCCTATGTCTCATTCATTACTTATATTTTGGGGAAGAGCTGCAGCTCAGTTGCTTCTGACCAAATAGGGTCCATTAGGTCTCAGAGCTTATATTTTTCATGAGTTTGTCTAATTCCCTTCTTGAAACCACCAGAGCCTGTGCAGATGGACATGAGATAGCAAATGAGGTGAGCAATGAAGCAAAATCAAGCACAAGTCAATAAAAAGCAAATTATCATTGGCACAATTTTAAACAGATCCACATGATCCCCCCCCACTCCCTTGTGTCACTGAACAATTGAACAGACAATGTCGAAGGTCCTCGACCTTGTCTCATCTGTAGTGGCAGAGGCAGCAGATTGCCATGCACAACCTGGTGTCTTCCAGGAGTTTTGGACTGCAACTCCCATAACTGGGACTGATGAGAGCTGTACTCCAAAGCACCTGGAGGTTAGGTAAAAGCTGTTGCAAGACGTCTTTGTTCCTTCATTCTGTGGCAGCAAATTCCATAATTTCTGTTTCCTGACTAGAACCTTCAGAGCCAGTCACAAACTTTTTGCTGCCTGAAGCAAAAGACAAAATTATGCTCCCTCCGCATCTAGGTACAGAAGCTGACTGGATTGCCAGTTGACTCTTATTTCAACACTGTTGATGGGGCAGCATCCACCACAGCAGGAGGTGGGTGAACAGAAGGTTAATTTAAGGTAGTGTAGGCAAGGCACACCTCAGCATCTCTCTGGCACTGCTGCCCCGCAGCATCTGCCGCTTGAGGCAGCCATATTACTCTGCTTAACGGTAGGTCCGGCCCAGTGAACCTGGTGGCGGTTAAGTGTCATTGGGTGATCCTGAGGTCTGGTTTAATGCAAGTGAGGAAAGAAGATTACTTTCTTCTCCCACATTCTTCTCCTATTTCTAAATTGCTTGCATGCATTCCCTCCCGCCAGGCTCCCAGCTGTGCACTCTAGAGCAACAGCCCCCTGGACACACCCTGGTGATGATGACAACAGCTGTCTCTGAAGGCGGTTAGGGATGCTCAGCTCGTGGTGGGCATCCGCTTGGAATGAAGGCAGCAGCAGGAGGAGGAGGCTGGGTGATCTGCAGAGGCTGGAGTTTTGCTGGCTCATCCATTTGGGTTGCAAATGCCACGAGGAGGGAGGGGCACGGAAATCTGGGGCACACAAGCTGCCTGCTGTCGCCCAGAGAGGGAAAGGGAAGCGTCTTGGCCCCATTCCCAAAGCACGATGGTCAAGGAGGGAACGTGGTGGGGAGGGGGCTGTTTCTGCTTCTCCAGGCCTGACATGAATGCATTAGCCTCCTGAACCAGATCTCTCATCTTAGGCAAGTGGCAACCCAGGTGATGCTGATCGGCACTGACAAGCAGCCACTACTACTTTCTCTGCCTTTGAACGTAGCTGGCGATGCAGAACACATGAGTTGCCCCACAGCGAGGAATAATTCGTTTCTCTGGGTAGGACGGAAAGAAGCATGAGTTAAGCCTTACAGGGTCTGACTGGAGGGTGTAGGGCCAGTGGACTGGATCCAAGATTGCAGATTCTGAGGAAGAGGCAAGATGGCATACCTCTGACAGGCCGAGAAAGCAGAGATCTAGGACTTGAATTCCCTTGCTGAAGCTCCAGTGCTGATTTTAATTATTTGGTTAGATATAAGAACGCAAGAAGAGCCCTATCAGATCAGACAAAAGGCCCATCTAGTCCAGCATCCTGTTCTCACAGTGTCCAACCAGATGCCTGTGGGAAACCCACAAGCAGGACTTGACGGCGGCAGCACTCTCCCCTCCTGTGATTCCCAGCAACTGGTATTCAGAGAGACATGCTGCCCCTGACAGTGGAGGTAGAATCCAGGCACTGTAGGAACATATATAGCAAACCCTGCAACTGGGCATATCAAACCACCTGGCCCTTGGTCTGGATTCTATCTGAAAAATATTGAATGGTGATTGATGCAGAGTGGGATGTAGTGAAGGACCCTTTTGGGTAGACCTGGAACAGAGACCTTATTTGCAAGCAGGGCTGAGTCCCAGAGCTTGTGGCACAGCTGCAAAAGTGAAGTGGGCTTTTTCCACATCACTCAGGGCTCATCCAGACTTCCTTTTGTGTAGCGCTTTCTAGGCACAGGTCTGCACTTTAAAGCTCCATGTCTGAGTTGGTTTTGTTGCTGTCGTCCCAGGAAAACCCACATTTTACCACTGAATTGAGGCAAATGGCCATCCACAGAAAACCCTGGGGAGAAAGGAAACTACCTTTCCCCAGGTAGGGTGACCCAGTCCACTCCGCCACTCCTAGGAGATGCACTACTGCAACCTCTCTGCAGGTTGCTCCACCAGGATCCTCTCAGGGTTGCTGTGGGTGGTGGGAGCCACTGTAAGCCCTCCAGTCTGAGAGCAGCCTTCCTTTGCAGCATGGCCACAAGCGTCAGGCTCCTCCAGGTAACTATTTACAGAGCATCCATCCTGATCTGCTTGCACAAAACTTACACAAAGGTTAGGCTATGTCTGACCTTTGGTGAGCATTTGTTCATGCCACATGTTTCAGTGCATTTTCCTGTCACATTCCTCACTGCAAAAGATGTAGGTTGTGTGTGGTGTTTTTTGGGATTTGCTGCCTATTGTGGACTCCCTGCCTACTGAGATCAAGCAGGCTGTACTCTTTTTGGTGCCTGCTGAAAACTCTTGTTTAGGCAAGCCTACCCAGATGCTTAGGAAGTTGAAGTAATTTTAATCTGCTTTAGTATTTTAACTTTTGCATGCTTTAATGTAGGGTTGTGAATTTTTATCGCTATATTATTTTATATTTTTTGTAAACTGCTCTGAGGTTTTTCTTTACCATCAGGTGGTGTATAAACTTTATGAAATGAATGAATGAATGAATGAATGAATGAATAAAATGCTTTGATCCTCTTTAATTGTGCAAACCTAAATCTGATATATGCTTGAATTCCTCTTGCAAAATAGTGGCCGTCAGAGAAGCACTCATTGATACCCTCGGGCACCTCTCTGGCATGCATTGTTTAAATCCAGATACTGTTGCCCTCAAACTGCTACTTGTATTGCTTTTGTCCATAGTCAGAGCAGGCTATCCTCAGGATGCTTCCCACACACTTGCTTGTAGGCTGCAGCATCCAACCCACCTGGACTGAGAAAGGCAACTTTCCCCTTTGCCACACCAGTCACAGACCCCCTTGCTTGGATGCCCTGATGCATCCTGGCAAAATGCATCTGCCCCCTTGGAAAGGCACCAGGCAGGCAGGCAGGCAGGGTGTGACTGGCCGTCCTCCGTGCCTTGCTCAGCATCTCTAGGTCAGTCCTGTATCTCCATGGAGACAGCCAATCATGGGCAGACATCTTCTTTTCTCTCTCCACCCTGAAATTCATCACTGCTTGGTCCCACTGGAGTGTTTAAAGACAAAATGCAAATTGTTGCCTGAGCTGTAATTATCGATGTGAGGTGCAAAGGGCTGCATTTCTAGGGACATCCTGAGCTCAGCATGCATCTCAGCAGTGAAACAAACAAACAAACGAAAAATAAAAATTGGGAGGGTGTTCAGTGTCAGGGGATTTTCAAGAGGGGATAAAGCATAAGAGATTATGCTCCTTTGCAGAGGACGTTGAAGGAGATGGAGGCCAACATGATGGGCAATGTGATCCTAAGCGAGCCTTCCTCAACCCTGTGCCCTCCAGATGCTTTGGGCTACAGCTCCCTTCACCCCAAAGGCTGAATGAGATTGGGGGTGATGATGACTGTGGCGGATGGGAATCCCAGTCCAAAACATCTGGAGGAGGGCACCAGGTTGAGAGAGGCTTCCTGGTCCTGTCTCACTTCAGTGAACAAATGTGTCATTCCTCCCTGCTTTGAGCCTCCAAAGGATGAATGCCGCTGGGCTTTCACCTGCCGGAGCCTGCCCCCTGTCCACAAGGCAGAAAGGGGTGACTTTGGGAGACCACCAAATTCTGCCTTGCCTGCCCAGCACACTCCCTTTTCCTGGTGCCCACACTGGGGGTGCCCCCTTACTTTCAGCTGTGCACCTCAGACTAGGAGCATGTTGTGGGAATGTGATACTATGGAGGGGAGCAATTTCAGTTCCTAGGAGGATGAACTGCATGCTATGGGCTATGAAAGCTTCTCTCCAGGTTAACCACTCTCCATTAATGTGTTGTGATATTTGCACTGAACTGGAAAGACCGCTAGTACATGAGCATTACTATAAGGGCATAAGGTGAGCCTGCAGCAGGACCAGGCCGATGGCCCACCCAGTCCAGCAGCCTATTTTTGCAGCAGCCCACTCAATGCCTGTGGGAAGCCCGCAAGCTGGACCCTGCCCACCTGCTGTTCTCAGCAACTAATATTCAGAAGCATAATGCCTCTACGGTGGAGGTAGAACAGAGCCATTGCGGCTAGTAGCTGTTGATGGCCTTGCGGCTGGTGAATTAGGAAGGCTCCCCTATCAAATCTCACCCTCCCACCTGTAAACCCACAAGGTGGTCACAGGCAGGCTAGCACCTCCCATATTCAGCCTCTTAACTTTGGTAGGAAGATAAATAATATAAGCCTGTTTTGAAGGCTTGTTAGAAGTGTAGAGTTGGGAAGACCCCATGAGTCATCTCGTCCAACCCCCTGCAACTCTGTGGTTAAGTATGTGAAGTGTTTTAAGCACTCTAGAAGCACCCTCTAAATGCTAGCTGCTGCTTGCTATTTTTGCTGGGTCTTGTTCCGTACCCTTTCTGATTCCCTCAGTTCCCTGTACTCCGAAACGGACAGAAGTTGTGTGAGGCAGCTTTTCTCCACGAGCGCATGCAGCAAGAAGCAATCCAAGGGGGTCCTGCCCTGCCCCCCTTGGGGATACAATGCTACTAAGGGGAAGGCATTGCCTTCTGCTTGGAAGGAGCTGACTGTGCGTATAAAGGAAGCTGCACAGTGACACAGAAAACTGCCCACCGGGGACCCCCTCCTCTCTCTACCTCAGATGCCGCTGCTGCTGTGAGCCAATCCTCAACTATCCCATATATGGTCATAGCTGTGCTTAGCAGAGCCCTGCAAAAAAAGATTCATCCGTGTGCAACTGATGCTGCAACCTATCAGGAAAGAGGCTTCTAGGAAAAACCAGGTCAGATCATGGCAGGGTCTCCTCTCTCCCACCCCCACCATCACCCTTCCCTTCCTCCTGGAGGGTCCTCTCTCAGCTCTGCAACTTGACCCTGGAGGTTATCTGTACAAGATTCCCTTCTGACATCTGGCTCCAGGATACCTCTTGCTACTTGCCATACTCCAAAGGAGAGGAGGAGGAGGAGTGCTAAGAGACACCAGGGGCTGGTTCCATTGTGACGCTCTCTCCAGTGATAGTCCCCCCTCCCCAATATCTTTGGAATAATTCCCGGGAAGGAATGCAGGTGGGAGGGGGCTCTCCTTGCTTTCAAGCCTTTAACAGCCACTTGGTGGATAAACATTTAGCAAGAAGAGGAACTGTTCCTGGCATGGGGAGAAGTAGCAGCAAAAGATACCACTTGTTTATTTTCTGTGTCTCAGGCTACTATTGGAGGCAGAGGAGCAGGGCTGGTAAAAACGTTGGCAACCGACCATGGGAAAAAGGATATTGTTGTGTTGGGGCTGGTTCCCTTCCCCCACACTTGGGGTGCCTCCAGTATTTTGCAGGAGGGATCCAAGTGGATAATGCTCAGTTAAAGCAGATTAAAGGATTATTATTATTATTATTAATTGAATTTATATACCGCCCTATACCCAGAGGTCTCAGGGCAGTTCTGTAGCTCTGGTGCAACATTCCACTTTTTAAAAAGCAACAACAGACCTTTTACTGCAAAAAAAGAGGCAGGGTGAAGGAATGATCAACGGGGAAGGTGTGTAAACAAGCAAATGAGGACAAATGCAGGACATTGTTGTGTAACTGCCCCAGGACAGATGCTCAGACCAGACAATAAAACCCTCCCCTCCCTGTGAGCCAATCAGGAGGGATGCCCAGATCAAGCTGTCCTCCAGAGGAGGCCTTCTTCTCCCAGGGCCTGATGAAGAGACACAACGCATTAGCACCCTGTTTGACACATCCCAGTTCTGGGTTTTTTTCTTTATTTGTTCAATTTGCACCCCCTTTTCCCACCATACGTTGCCCAAGTTGGCTAAAACAACAATACAAACTCAATACAATCTAATAATTAAACAGCAGTCAAATGCAAAATTAATAAAATAAAAACAAGGCAGGTTAAGCATCAATGAAAGTAACCGTTTCAAACCAAGTTGGGGGTGGATAAGTCTGTCATTTTCTGTTTCTCATCCTCCCCCCATTTTCAGTTCTCCCCATTTCACACATAAATTTGCTTTAAATAAATAAGTAAAAGACCTAACCATTCACCAATATTTTAGTGCCCGTGTCTCCTAATAGATACATTTTTAATGTAATTTTGCCTAATGTTTGCATTTTTGCAAATTATTTCCCGTAATATAATGCATTTCTGTATGTTATTTTCACTATTATATGCATTTTTATGCACATTTCCCCCCCAGTTCACACATTTTTGTACTCATGTTTTGGTTGGAGAAGTGCACCACAAAATTCAGAGAAGTGCGAATTTCAAAGGATAGCTGTGTTTCCATTCACATATTGTTTCAGGAAGTATGAATTAGATAGGTTTGCATTAACATGCAAGCCAAACCAAATTTCTCTCCCATCCTTAAACAAAATGCAACATATTTTCAAGTCAGTTTGGTTGCTGGCAAAAGGCCATCGGAAAATGGGACTAGCCAGGTTCCCTTGGCAAGGAGTTGCAGAGCCTGGGAGCAGCCACCAAGAAGACCCTCCCTTGAGTTCCATCAGATGTGCTTCAGATATCGTTGGGACAAAAAAGACAAGCCTCTCCTGGCAAACTTGTATGGGAAAATGCAGTCTTTCCCATGTGTGTGTGTTTTTATTACAATTTTTTTATTTGATTTTCAAAAAAGAGAAAAAAACAAAGAAGAAAGGTGGCAAAGTTACATCTAAATGTCTTACACATTCACGTATCGTGATTACTCTAAATCTCCTGACTTCTCCCATCCCATCTGTGGGTCCTCCTAATTCTGTTTTCATCTGCATATCAGTACTCTCCAAAAATTTCATCTTCCTAAGTTATCTATAGTTTCTATTACATTACAAGTGTATTTAAAATCCTGCTAATGTTTTAACCTGTTTACAATAATTTTGTATATGCATTATAAACATTTCCCATTCTTTTATAAATTTCTTGTCTTTTTGGTTCCTAAGCTCCCCTGTTAATTTTGCCATTTGGGCATAGTCCATCAACTTGGTCTGCCATTTTTCTTTTGTCTGGGTTGTCTCTTCCTTCCATCTCTGGGCTAGCAGTATCTGGGCGGCCGTTGTAGTACTGTACACATAAATAATTTCTTCTGTTCTTTTGGAATCTCGGTACCTATAATTCCTAGTAAAAAAGCTTCTGCTTTTTTAACAAAGGTTAATTTAAACATTTTTTTCATTTCATTATATATCATTTCCCATAATTTTTGATTACATTACAGTTCCACCACATATGATAAAAGGTACCCTCTTTTTCTTTACATTTCCAGCATATATTGGTACTTGTTCTACACATTTTTGCTAGTTTTACTGGGGTTAAGTACCACTGATACATCATTTTCATGCAGTTTTCTTTCCATTAAGAGCATGCCATAAATTTCAGATCGGTTTTTCATTTCCTCAATCTGTCATTTGTATATTATGTCCCACATCTTAAGTTTCCGAACAGCCCCGTGTAGAGGTTATCACAGTACTCTAAATTAGATTATTTATTGATTACATTTGTTAGATGCCTGCTACGACTAAAAAAAATGAGATAGTGATGGCCACCAACTTGAATGGCTTGGATTGGCAAATTCATGGAGGGCAAGTGCCCTCTGACTTCTGGATGCTTGAAAATAGATGGATCAGAATCCCACCACTTTTTGCTTCATTCCGTAGAAATGAACATTTAAAAACTCATAATTACAGTATGTCCTCCTGCACCCTCTGCTGGTCTCGCCTTGGTCATGACATCCTTTCAAATACGGCTCTAGCTTGGAGGTTATGTTTTGAAAAGAGAGGGGTATTTTGGAAAAATAAGAGGCAGGACTGCCTCCTGCTGCTGCCAAAGGCCAGCCAAGTAACACAATGAATAACCCCTGTGTCGCAAACAGTAAACAACAGCAATAAGGGCAACACGTAA
Organism: Darevskia mixta; assembly: GCA_034641385.1. Classification (NCBI taxonomy): domain Eukaryota; kingdom Metazoa; phylum Chordata; class Lepidosauria; order Squamata; family Lacertidae; genus Darevskia; species Darevskia mixta. Next base: position 2,265,565 of record JAWWNH010000033.1, on the reverse strand, counting down.
TGACCAATGAATATATCAGGCACTTCAATAAACAAACTCAATATATATCAAGAAAAAAACAAAGTCATTGAAAACATAAAAAAAGTCTCTAGATGAAATGAGATAACAATGTTCATGAGAAGATGTAGTCAGTCAATGTACTGTAGCAATAACGTCCAAGTAGTTCCAGTAGTAATGTGCACAGCGATCCCGGATAATCAAAACTGTTTCGTAGGAGTCTTCTTCAGCACAACTACAAAACAATATTAATGATCATGATACCAGCGATGACCCACACATTAATACAGATATAGGGTTGTGAAAACAAATCAACAGATTTAATACAGATATAGGGTTGTGAAAACAAATCAACAATTTAACAAGATACATACCAAATAGGTTTGAAGAGAACGCGTACTAGCCATATCATGAAAATATAAATCCTACTGTGGAGTAGTGGTCATAAAGGTATGTAACCACTACTACTGACTGCATGAAACCCAAGGTTTAAAAAGATTTGTTTTCACAACCCTATATCTGTATTAATGTGTGGGTCATCGCTGGTATCATGATCATTAATATTGTTTTGTAGTTGTGCTGAAGAAGACTCCTGCGAAACAGTTTTGATTATCCGGGATCGCTGTGCACATTACTACTGGAACTACTTGGACGTTATTGCTACAGTACATTGACTACGTCTTCTCATGAACATTGTTATCTCATTTCATCTAGAGACTTATATTTTATGTTTTCAATGACTTTGTTTTTTTCTTGATATATATTGAGTTTGTTTATTGAAGTGCCTGATATATTCATTGGTCATTACGTGTTGCCCTTATTGCTGTTGCCGAAGGCCAGCCAGCAACTGCAGAATGTCTACAGCAGGATGAAAACTACCTAGCTTCAAAATGTATTTGATAACACATCTTGTCTAGAACTGTAATCAGGTAACAGATTACTGCATTGTACCCAATGCAGACTCTCCGGCTTCATAACTAGCGAATCTCTCTCTCTCCCCTGCTTCCCATTTACCATATAATCTGGTGAAGAGTTATGGAGAGCTAAAAAACTGGCATACCCTTTTGTGGCCTAATAAAGGTATTGCCCTAACATGGATTTTGACATTTTTCTTACGGGCTCACACAGCTACTTCTACTTTTCAATTCAGTATTGATCCAGTGTCATGGCAAATCAAGTGTCTTAGAATTTAAGCATCTAATGTAGTAGACTATTTACTTTTTTTGTGGAAGGGCTGAATGTTCAGTCCTTGGCATCTCCAAGTCAGGACCCTTGCCTGAAACCAGGGAAGCCAGCCAGGACAGTACTTAGGGAGGTGGACCAATGGCCTGACTCTGTGTAAGGCAGCTTCATTTCTGTTTTAGGAAACATTCAGGGCAGCTAACAAATATTTAAGAAGGCATGAATTGCTTAAGAAACAGACAATGAAACATGGATGAGGCAAAATGTAATGAGTTATTTTTAAAAAATCTATCTTCCACATTTTTAAAGCAAGCTGGAATGGGTCACACAAGTTTAAAAAAACAGGAAAATAACATAACAAAACTATACACACAGGAATGACTTAAAAGCAGCCATCACTTTCATATTGCACCAAGAACCTGAATTAATGTATACCCACAAAAATTGTTGTTGTTGTTCAGTCGTTCAGTCGTGTCCGACTCTTCGTGACCCCATGGACCAGAGCACGCCAGGCACGCCTATCCTTCACTGCCTCTCGCAGTTTGGCCAAACTCATGTTAGTAGCTTCGAGAACACTGTCCAACCATCTCATCCTCTGCCGTCCCCTTCTCCTTGTGCCCTCAATCTTTCCCAACATCAGGGTCTTTTCTAGGGAGTCTTCTCTTCTCATGAGGTGGCCAAAGTACTGGAGCCTTAACCTCAGGATCTGTCCTTCTAGTGAGCACTCAGGGCTGATTTCTTTAAGAATGGATAGGTTTGATCTTCTTGCCACAAAAATAAAACAGAACTAATAAATATACTGAGTTAATTATAACAATAGCAGTAACCCTGAAGACACCCCAAGAGGGTAAACCAGACTGTGTGTCACAGGAGTGTGCCAATCAGTGATCACACACTTCAAAGATGGAGTTAACTCTTTATGAGCAAAAACATGACCTCCACAGACTTGGCTGAGTGTCAGGCCTAATGAGCAGAGCAGTTCATTCCCAGTGGTCTTCCTTCATGAAATCAGTTGCCAAGACTTTTCCCAAGCAATTGCAGGCAGCCAACCTCTCCTCTGCCCTTTTAATGCCTCTTCTGGTTCTGGGAGACAAGGGAGGAGACCCTCATGACTCCACCAGCCCAGCTGATCTCTGCCTCTTGGCCTCCCTCATTCCACTCTCCTGCTTCAGCTTCAGCTTCTGCTTCTTGACTGCTCTCTGTAACAGACTCTCCCAGCTCACTAAGCCCTGTTACCTCTTCAGCTTCCTCCTTCCAGTCTTTTCTTCTCTTTTCCCTCTTACTATTCATCATCATCCTCCCACCACCACTCCTGGGCTCTGAGCCTTCATCCCTTGGTGGTTCTCCAGCTGCTTCCTCTCACCATTCCTCTGCATCCAACCAGCCCCAGTGAGATATTATTATTTTTGTCACCACCCCACATTGCAATTTTTGGGAATGTTGCCCAGAGTTGTTGAGCTTTTCTAAGAGAGGGTACCCCAAATTTGTTGAGCTTTTTTAAGGGAAGGTTGCCCAGAGTTGTTGACCTTTTTTAAGGGAGGGTTGGCCCACCGGGGATGCCAATGCCACCCAGCGATCACAATAAACCAACTGCCGATCGCATAAAAGCGCCCGCCGGGATGCAATCACCACCTGCCGGGGGGTGCAAATGACGCCCGCCAGGGGTGCCAGGCTGATCATCGGACATATTTGTGCGATCAGTGGATGGATTTTCACAACGACGATCACATAAATCGTGAAAATCCACCCGCCGGGGGTGAGAGCACTGCCACACTGATCCGCCTGGGGGGATTTTGTCACTCCACCTAGGCATGACACCTGTGCCGGACCACACCCCCTTGCAACGCCCCTGCATGACACCCTGATTCAGGGTGATTGTTTGTAGCAAAACACAATTGCAGTACCAAGTGTGGAAAAATAATGTGGGATGGAGACTTCTAAGGGCTATTGTGGCTTTAGCAGAAAAATTCCTCTTTGCAGATTCAGCTCATTTTATTCCTTCCTATCCAAGGCAGTTGTGGGAGGAGTGATGAATAATCCCTTAATTAGTCCTCTTCTATTAAGAGACAATTCACCACTGATCCCCCAGTTTGCACTCCACAGGAAGCAATAAAAAGGGCCAAATCTGAAAGGAAAAAACTTTTAACTAATATTGCAAGGGAACTTTGCTCCATGGGACAAACTGTTGAGTATACATTATAGACAGATATTGGCTGTAGCAAAAGGTGTTGCCAAACAACATAGCACTATATGTGCTACACAGTGCTTGCATTTTAATTCTGCATCTAGCTGATGATGAAAAGCAATGCCTTTGCTCTGCTGGAAGACTCTAATATGAAAACTAAAATAATCCCCACCACCACCCTTGCATCCTCCTCCTTCCATGCTCTTGGGAAATGTGTGTGCTTTGCTGGCAGAGAAAATGATCTGGTAGCCAAGGATCTATTGACCTCCAGAAGTGGAGTGGGGACAACAAAACACAATCCACCTTAATTGCTAATGCTGTGGAAGGTGGATCCTGCCTCTCCTACCCCAACAGTCAGGCATCCTGGATTCCCTTGGCCTCACAAATTATCTGATTCAATTAATCTTTCATAAATATTTCAAGGCTTCAGAGGATCATGGAAAGGGGAGGGGGGAATGTTGCTGGATTTTTAATTGATAGCTCTCTTCCCCCCCTCTTTCACGAACACTTTCAAGTGTCTTGTCTAAGTGGGTATTGCTGTTGTTTTTGTCCCGGTGCTGCCCCCCCCCATCCCCACTCTTTGCCACTGGATCAGAGCAAACGGCAATCCACAGAAAACCCGAATTGCTGTTTGTTCCTATTCAGTGTTACAGAGTGGGTTTTTGAAGGGGAAAGCACTGGGCGGAGGGCAGGGGAATGCTCACATGGGGCGCTTTAAAGTGCAGACCCATACCTAGAAAGTGACTGTCTCATTGAAGCTAATGGACCAGCCAGCCCTGGTATGCACACACACTCACAATGGTGTAATGGTAAATTCTGAAGTACAAGAGTTCATCATGACAGCCCCCCCATGGCAGTCCAAAAATGCAGGCAGCTGGGTTAATTACACTTGGTATACGCCAAGAGCCTTGGTCAGTACAGCTCAGGATTGTCTACACCAACCTTCTTTGGGTCCCCAGATGTTGTTGGACTACAATTTCCACCAGGAGTGCCAACTTGAATAAAATATGGGGGGGAGGGGGTCAGGTAAGCCAAGCCCTGCATAATCAGCCACAATACACAGCGCATGCACACCATTTGAATGGCAATGCCCATTAACTTGGAGGGGGGAACAGTCTCTTCAAATACTTTATTGGGGGAGCTGAATGGACCTTGACCCCTAGGAGTTGGCTCCTATGACTCCCAACATCCTGGACCACTGGCTAAGGTGGCTGGAGCTGGTGGGAGCTGCTGTCCAATAACACCTGAGGACCGAAAGCTAAAGGAGGCTTGTCCACAGGGGCCAGCACCATCTCTCCAGGGGTTTCCTGGTCCCATGCCAAGATGCCACCAGGTGCTCTATCCTTGAGCTACGGTCCTTCCCACTGAACTCTGCATTTGCTTAGTGAACGTATGAAGCCTTCAGACATTGACTCTGTTGTGCCCCAAATTTCCTACTTCGTCTAGGGTCTCAGGCAGGGGTCTCTTGCATCCCCTGCGACTGCACCCTTTTAATCAGCAATATCAGAGGTGAAACTGGATGCCTTCTGCATGCAAAGCAGCTGTTCTATGCCTGAGTGATGGGCCCTTCCCTAGCCTGGTGTCTTTATGGCTGTCCTCAGGGAGATGCCCCTTTTTGCCATTTCTACTGTCTCGGTTGCTTAAATGTTTCTCTGTGACATTTCGAACAGGATTGGCTGGCTTTGGGAGGGCCAGGGGAGGTAGCCCAGCCCCCTCCTTCTGTTCAAATAGGTCCCTTTTGGCTATAAAAGAAGCTCCCCCTCCAAAAAAAATATATGTCTCTGTAACCTTCAGGATAGGCTGTTGCAGCGAAGCACTGAGGAGGAAGTGGGGGGGGGGATCTTCCATATCATGGGCAGTTGCCATGGAAATGCTTCACATTTGTTTCTGAAATCTGCTTCTCCCTCTTTTTAAAGATCATGACGACAGATTTCTCACAAAAGAAACTGTATCTTCTTCCCTCTGTCTGAGCCTTTTGTAGTGATGGAGCAGGTGAGACCTCAATCCTGCCCAGGCGCTGAGTGGAGGGTGAAGCTGCCTGGCCTTACGGACAGAGGGCTCCTGCTGATTGTGACAACAGTGGGGCAAGGGAAGAGGCAGTTGATTTTCCTCACACTCAAAGGGTGGGAAGGACCAGTCCATCCAACTGGCATGGATTCCTTAAAGGATCAGAGTCAAAAGGGAAGATACATTGCCCATCCAGTGACATTCAGGTCATCATAGGGTATCTACGGGACCTGCTTCTGTTGCCTTTGCTTGTTTATTAACAACAAAGCACTTTTCGCTTTAGAGTTTCATCAACAAAAGGGCCCTTCCCCAAGGAAGTTACAGAGCAAATGCTGACACTTGAAAAGGCACTGAGGAGGGAAAGGAGAAACAAAACAAGGGAGTGTGCAGGAGCCCAGCCTTCCCAAACCGGGTGCACTCCATATACTTTTTGACTACAACTCCTACACTGGCTGGGCAGTAGGTTGGGGAAGGTTGCTCGAGATCCTGTAGTGGGCATTAAATTCATCTGCTTCCCTACACCATCATTTCCCTCAGTCTTGACACAACCACACACCCTGTCTTGTGGATTCCCATCCACCTGTTCTGTTGCAGAACTCAGAATCCCAACTTCCATTTTGGAAAAGGAGTCCAGAGCTTACCTTACCCAGAACTCCTGTTTGCTCTGTTGCCATTCCTTGCCCAAATATTCCAGCCAGATTCGAGCAGGAGGAGGGTCTCTCCTCCAAGGCTCATCTCCAAGGCTAGGTTAACTAGCCAGTGTGGTGCAGTGGTTAGAGTGTGGGACTAAGATCTGGGAGACCAGGATTCAAATTCCCACTCAGCCATGAAGCTCACTTGGGCCAGTCACTCACTCACTCTCATCCTAACCCACCTCACAGGGTTGTTGTGAGGAGAGAATGGAGAGGAGAAGTACAGGTATGTACACCATTTTGAGCTTCTTTGAAGAAAGGTGGGCTATAAATGTAATGTAATGTGACTTTAGTCAGGAGTCACCCCACTGCATATCTGCAGTGCCAACACAGCCTTAGACTGGGAGTCTAGAGTGCCTCTCAGCATGTGCAGAGACACTGCCTTTACTTTAAAGCAGGCATGGGGAACCTCTGCCTCTCCACATGGGGCTGGCCTGCAATTCCCACCAGCCTCGGCAAGCATGGCTAGTGGCCAGGGGTGGTGGGGTTGTAGTTCAGCGACATCTGGAGGGCCAAAGGTTCCTTACACCTGCCTTAAGAGAATGGTTGTAGCTCAGTGGGGGAGCACATGTTTTGCATGCAGGGACCAATCAATCCATGGCATCTCCTAGACAGATCTGGGAGAGACCCCTATCTGAAACCCCAGAGAGCTGCTGCCAGTCAGTGTTGGCAGTACTAAGCTAGATCGAGCAATGGACTGACTGGGGATAAAGCAGCTTGCTCTGCCCCTCTGTCCCTTTCCACAGCATGTAACTGTGACTGTATGTGAGAATCAGGCTAAAGAAGGGCTGGAACGAACCCTGATCAGGGAGAACTGAGGCTTTTTAGAGGGTGTCTTTCCAACTCTAAGGGCTTCTGGGTCCTGAGGGCAGCAACTGAGCCTCGGCACTGGGGCTGGCAGTCTGCTGCAATTACTTCCCTCCAAGCACTATGCATCTGTCTCCAGCACTGTGACTTATGAGCATCCCTTGTTGTCCAAAAACAAAAGGTTCGGGCGGGAGAGCCCTTCAGGCAAGCAGGCTGGGACTTGCCTGATGCCAGGTGGGCACCGTGCCCTGGCAGCTCTCCTTTTAGCCTTGGTCTGGGCTGAGGAACAGGAGCAAAAGGCAGAGCCCCACCTGGAGCAGTGTGCGCTGACAGGCACTCGCTGCAGCCAATGAGGCTGAGAGGCAGGCTAGTGGGGCCCCTCCCTTTTCCCTGCTAGGAGGGGCACATACTGATACAAGAGGAGGCGGAGAAGCAATTCAGAAGGCAGAGCAGGTGAAGGAGGAGGAAGAAGGTGCCAACCAGCAGCAGTAGCAGCAGCAGCAGCAGCAGCAGCAAGAGGAGCAGTCAAAACAGCAGGCAGCATCTCCTTCAGTGGATGGCTTAAGCGCTCCCTCCTGCTCTTCAAACTTCGCACCTGCGGTGGGCATCCCCTGGGGGCAGGCAGACCCACCAAGGTAAGCAACAGCCCTGGTGACCCCAGCAGTCCCAGAGGTTTGGGAAGATCAATGGTGTGTGTGTGTGTGTGTGTGTGTGTGTGTGTGTGTGTGTTGATGCTTTTACAGGGAAGGCAATCCCAAGCCACTATCCTTGTGCTATCAACAGTGCTGCAGTTATGGCATCTGCTTTGTCCTCTCTCTTCTGGTCAGGGCATCTCCTGGTTGTCTATCCTTTAACTCAAGGGGATGCAGGTATCGCCCAGGTGTCTAGCAAGCACACAGCTTCACAGTGAGGTCCACTCACCTGTTTCACCACAGTTATGCCAGGAAAAGCTGTCTGATGGAAAATACCAGATGCTTTTAAAATATGCTTAATTCCTCGGCAGAGAAGTGAGTGGGTGGGTGGGGGGTTGGGATCAACTTTTATTGGAAGTCCTGCCCCCCTAATCCCAAACAGATAGGAGTGGGATGGTGTCCCTTGCCTAGGAGGAAAAGCTCTCTGCACATGCTTAGGGATACCCATGACCTGATGCGTCTACCGTTGCATGTTCTAGGGCTGGCCTGTGGAATTCAAAATGGGTTCTGCACATTGGCTCAGATGAAACCCTCCTTACAGTCCACCCCACTGGCATACTCCCTCCATCCAAACCCCTTGCTGCCCCTGTAGCAATCCCACCTTCCCAAATTATCTCTCTTCCCCTCTCTCTTCAACACCCCCTTTCAAAAAGAAAACAGACTTTGTGGATTCCGTGTCTGAGCGTATAAAATCTCAAGAGTGGCTGGCACTGCAGTGGAGGGGGGGCGGTGGTGGTAGAGGGAGAACGTTCCTGCCTTTAGGAGCTAGCAGATGGGGAGAGGGAGGGAGGAAGCGAAGGGGGAGGTGTGCGATGTGGCCTCCTCTCTGGGCAGGGAGAGGGAACTGGCAATTCAGTTTTGCAGTTTGTGCTCTCCAAAGACTGAGGGGGAATCCTTGTGCCCATTCTGCACTGATTTCCAACACTGCACAGACAAAAATAGGAATGCTTGCCTGTACTTGCAACACCCCCATTCTCACGCAGCAGGGGGAGGGGGTGCCTGTGCCTGAACACCCCACCATTCAACCCCCACAGGTTGCTGGAGGTGGCTGTGTTCCTTCACTTTGCAGTGACCTCTCCTGTGACAGCCTCTGAAGCAGGCGCTGCTAAGCAAAGTGGCCCTGGCAGTTTCCTAAGAACATGCAATACAGAGCATTTAATCTTGGGATGGATCTGCCTGGACTTGTGAAAAAGCGGCTGCTCGACACATTCACATTAAGCAATACTGGATGGGTGTTCTGAAGGGTTCAAAAGGAGACAGGGCCTGGGCATTTGAGGCTGCCGTGCATGTGTTGATACACCCATGCACACACAAGTCAAAAGGTCTCCGTTCTGCCTACAGAGACCTAATGACCCAAAAGAGGGGGGGGGGGCTGAACCCTGAAGAGCAGAGGTATGACCAGGATTTGTTGGGAGGGAAAAGGTGAATCCTGACATTTCCCTTAAAAGGGCTAATGATTTATCTGGGAGAAGTACCAGAAGACAAGGGCACTTAAATAGGAACACTTAGTGTGCACATAATAATCTCTTGGAGCTAAAGCCTTGGCACATCGGCTGAGGCCAGTGGTTTTGTGCACTCTTACTCATTGTCTTACTCATTCAAGTGAACAACTGGAGAGGTCAGTAGACTGTTGCCCTTTTAGGATTCCCTCTCTGTCCTCCATAAAAATACAGTTTCAGCTATCCTTGCAAGCAAGTCTGCAAAACCTGCTAGACAACGCAGGGCTGACTGAAGCCATTTACGGCACCCCAATGGCCTGAGGAGAGGGAAAGCGCCAACTCTCTTTCAGAGCGCAAAACACTTATCTGCTTGGAAGCAGCCCTGGTCTCCCAGAGGTTTGTCTTATTCACCATAGGTGAGTATTTACAACCGTCTTTCCCCCTTTTTAAGACACCGTCTTATAATTTTTTCCCCTCAAAAAAACACAGGGTGGCTTATTTTCGGGGGGATGTCTTATTTTTATTACATCAATATGGTACGGTACAGCCTCCCCCTGCGCGCTGAGCAGGCGGGGCAGAACTCCACAAGAGGCGCGTTTTCCCTCCGCGCCTGGTTTGCTGGCTCCCTGTGCACGGGGAACAGGCGGGGCAGGAAGAGGCGTCTCCCCCCCCCCACGCCTCTCCCTGCACGCTAAGCAGGCGGGGCAGAACTCCGCGTTTTCCCCCCGTGCCTCTCACTGATTCACTGGCTCCCTGCACATGCAGGAGGGGCTGAGGGGGGGACGGAAACAATGGCGGCACCACGGCTTACTTTTGGGGTATGTCTTACTTCTCACAAAGGTAAAAAAACCCTGCCATGGCTTACTTTATGACTACGTATTAAAAAAGGGGAAACAGGGAAGTCAGAACTAAGACCAGAGTAGCAGGCATCGAATAAAGACCAGTCCTCTGCAAAATAGGACCCACAGTCAGACTTGTGAGGGGTTTTGTAAGGGATGAAGCTCTTTTGTGAAAGGAAGAAGTGTGGGGAGGGGGGGGGTTGGAGCTGTGGGTTTGGTCCTCCAACCTTGGAAGAAATCTTGGTGTGCCTCTGAGCTCACAATTTCTCCCATTCATTTCAAATAAGCCTGTGCAGGAGAACTTCCCAGTGGGTTGTGGTGCATGTTTATTATTAGCACATATGACTGGGGCTATTTGGACTTTCTCTACTTTCACCAGCGAAAGGTTGTTGGCCGGACAGTCTCCACTCTCCTAGAGGCAATCTAGTCCTCAGCAGGCTTGCTTGGAGGAAACTTTTGTTGATTTTGTGGGACCTCTGCGCAAGAATGCTTAGGAGGGCAGCTGCCTTAGGTAGACTCCCTTCTCTGCAAATAGGGAAATAGCGGAGGCAGATTAGGAAAGTGCGACTGGTTCAGTCACAGTGGGTGCAGAGCCTCGGGGGCTCCGCAGCGGGCGCTACAACCATGATGTAGAACGAAAGGTGAGAGGTGGGGTGGACCGCTGAATTTTGGCATCACGCAGGGTGCCGCTGAATGTTAAGACCCCAAGATCTGCCACCGGGAATAGGATGGGGAAATGGGAGGTAGCCACACAGCAGCTTCCAGAATAAAAGCCCACCACTTTGCAAAATCCACCTCCAAGGGGAGGATAGCAGGCTGGAGCAAAGTATGGTATTTTTTGCTTTAAAAACTCTAGAGAGGAAGTGGTAGGAGTGTTGTTAGGCAAGGACCTGAGCCCTGGGCCTTTTTCACCAGGATTGTCTGACCCCGCCCACTTTAAATATAAGCTGAAAATCAGTTTATATGTGCATCCTTACATTAAAAAAATTAGCATATGCATATGTTATGCAAATGTGTGCTATAGACTGGCTGAGTCCCACGTCCTTTAATGACCTGGCAACACTCCTGAGGAAGTTGCCTGAGACCAGTTAGAAAAATGAGCAAGCAAAGCAGGGATGGGGGGGGGGAGATCTTGGAGGTGGGCAGGATGTGCTTGCAGGTGGGGGCTCAATACTGTGAACAAGTTATTGAGATACACCTCAGGCATGGATTTCCCCCATAAAGACTAAATAAGGTAGGGAAAGAGAGAGATGCAGGCTGGCATTTTGATGACATTGACATCATATGGATGCTGCATAAAACTTGGGTGAATGAGGGGCTCCAATCCCATAGTGTAAAGAATCATCTTATAAGATGTGGTGATACCTGTCTTGCCAAGGAGTACATGTGAAAGGGATTTAGGTGCCTTAGTGGACCACAAACTTAACATGAGCCAACAGCGATGCAGCAGCAACAAAAGCTAATGCTATTTTAGGCTGCATCAACAGAAATAGTGTTCTGATCAAAGGAAGTAATAGTTCCACTCTCTTCTGCCTTGATCAGGCCACACGTGGAGTACTGTGTCCAGTTCTGGGCACCACAATTCAAGAAGGCTTTGACAAGCTGGAATGTCTGCATAGGAGGGCGACTAAGATGATCAAGGGTCTGAAAACTAAGCCTTAAGAGGAATGGTTGAGGGAGTTGGGTATGTCTAGCCTGGATAAGAGGAGACTGAGAGGAGATATGAGAGCGATCTTCAGATATCAAATGTGCTGCCACATGGAAGATGGTGCAATCTTGTTTTCTCTTGCTCCGGAGGCAAGGACTTGGATTCAAGTTACAAGGAAGGAGATTCTGACTAAACATCAGGAGGAACATCTGACAAGTTAAGAGCTGTTCAACTGCGCAATGGATTCCCTGAGAAGGTGGTGGACTCGCTTTCCTTGGAGCTTTAAAAACAGAGGTTGGATGGCCATCTCTTATGGTTGCTTTAGCTGAGATTCCTGCATTGCAGGGGGCTGGACTAGAGGACCCATGCGGGTCCCTTCCAATTCTACAATTTTATGATTCTTTGAAATGGGGAAGATTACTTTAAGGGCTTTTCCCAGGCACATGCACAGGGAGAGTGGAAGGACTTCAAAAAATTATTTCCCTCCACGGGTGGATGTTGAGGAAGTTTCTCTTCCTATCATAACAGGGTCCCAGCAAACAAAAGAGGCAGAAAGCACAATCTTCGACGTTTGTATAATGCTTTAAGAGTCTCCAGTGTCCATGCATTATCTTGTAATCCTTACAATGACGGATGGGGGAGAAATTCGATTCAGGCCTCATCCAAACCTCTGCTTGTCTGGTGCCTAGAAAGCACGGGTTCCAGTGGTTTGCCCCATGTCCTGCTCCTTTCCCAGGGAAAACTTGCTCTTTAGCTCTAAATCAGAGCAACTGTCAATCCGGAGAAAACACAAATTGCCATTTGCTGTGATTGAGCACTAAAGAGTGGGGGAAAGCAGCAGGACAAGAGGAAGTGTGGCCAAGCCCTCAGCTCTCATTATAAAACCAAATGTATCAAATTCACACTTTCCGAAACAGCATGAGAATCAAAATACAGAACCACCTTTCAAAATTCACACATATCCAAATTTTGCAATGCAATTCTCTAACTAACTGATGATTACAAAAATGTATATATTAGGGAGAGATGGGTATAAAAATGAATATACAGTGGTACCTTGGGTTACATATGCTTCAGGTTACATACGCTTCAGGTTACAGACTCTGCTAACCCAGAAATATTACCTCGGGTTAAGAACTTTGCTTCAGGATGAGAACAGAAATCGGGCAGCAGCGGCGCAGCAGCAGCGGGAGGCCCCATTAGCTAAAGTGGTGCTTCAGGTTAAGAACGTTTTCAGGTTAAGAACAGACCTCCGGAACGAATTAAGTACGTAACCAGAGGTACCACTGTAATATCAGTGAAAACAACATACAAAATGCATTATAGTAGGAGAAATTGCTTGCAAAAATTACATAAGTTAAAACTGTAGGCAAAAATGTATTTGTTGGGAGAAATTTGCACTAAAATGCTGAAGAATTTCCATGAGGATTTGAAAAAAGAAGAAATTTTAGAAATTGCTGCATAAACCAGAAGTGCATGTAAGATTGGAAAAATGAGAAACTGAGAAAATGGAAACTGACAGATCCTTCCATCCTTACTTACAACACCTTTGCAAGGCAGATCCGTGTTGTTCTACTGTTGCAGATGGGGCAGAATGGTTTCTCTAAGCCAGCCTTCCCTAAGCTGGTGCACCATAGATGTTTGGCTGGGGCTGATGAGAAATGTAGCCCAAAACAGCTGGAGGATGCCAGGTTGGGATGGCCACATTCAGCTGTGTCTCTCTTCTGATCTGATGCAAACTCTCCAACTCCCCCCTTGTCATTGAGGGTTGTCACTCTTGGTTGTTACCTCTGCATCTGACGTAGCAACTCTGGTACATGTAAGGAATTCATAGCCAACATAGTTTTTTTTTTTTTTTTAATTTTTATTAAAGATTTTATTGATTTACAAAGGTATGTGCAATGTCTCTCTCATATTTTTTCCATGTAACATTTTTACAAATCAGTTTCATTTGTTGAGACATTAGGAAGAAAAAAAGGGGGAAGGAGGTGGGTGGGATGGGGAGATGGGTGGGGTGACGATGTTTCTATCTTACTTAATATATGTAGGGTTTGGTGTCAGCGTTGTTTGTGCAGGTTCTCTGTTGTTCGCTTGTGCTCCTTTGGTGGTGAGAGAGGTTGGGGTTGGCGTAGGGTGTGATTGTTCATTTGTGGTTGGCTATGGTGGTCTTTGGTTTCCTGTGTGAGTGGGGTGGGTGAGTGTTTTTGATCAGGTTAGCCATATTGATTTGTATGCTGTTGGTAGATTTTTGTCATTGTCTTGTTGCATAGCCAACTGTAGTTAATAGTCCTAGTCGTGACACTGGTGGAGAACTGTGCCTTGCATCCAATTATCATCTGACATCCCAGTTAGTGTTTCCTTCTGTTTTTTGCTGTGATTAACTTACAGCTTGTTGAGGGCAATGGACATTTCTTGTCCTCTAAGATTTCCCATAATGCAACTCCACTTTCATAAGCCATCTCTGGCCCAGTTTGAAATTCTCACCCACCTATATTGGAGCTTCCTTTTTCCTACTGCGGGTTCTAGGAAGAGAAAGGGGTTGAAACCTCACTGACCTGCCTTCTCCATCTTTGAGGCGTTGGTTTGTTAGGTATGATGAAGGTGTTGGTGGTGTTGGTGTTGGTTTTAATTTATTACCCTTACTTCACCCTAAGGTCACAGGGTGGGTTGCAAGGATTTAAAATGCAACATTAAAAACAGTTTAGGGCAACTTAACACTCACAGAGATAGAGTGGGTCCCAAAAATGTAGATTTCAGGTGTCAAAGGCCAGGGGGAAGACAGATACACTCCTGTGAGGAGGGCATTCTACAACTTAGGGGCTGCCACAAAGAAGGCCCTATTCCAAGCCGCTGCCACTCCTGAACTTCTGAGGGCAGCAGAATTACCTGCTTTGCTGATCTTAACACCCAAGGGGGCCTGTAGGGAAGGAGGCAGTCTTTCAGATATTTGGAGCCTGAGTCAGTGAGGGCTTTAATACAAACACTTTGAATTGGGCCTGGAACTGAACTGGCAATCGATGCAGCTGTATTTAAACAAGGGTTATCTGAGATCTAAACGGAGCACCAGCCAGTAATCCAGTCGCTGCACTTTGGACCAGTTGAAGTTTTTGAGTCCTATTCAAGGGCAGCCCTGAGTGAGGACAAAAATTGGTACCCCCTAACTTAGAGTAGGTACCTATATAAATATAGGTTTGATGGTGATAATTTAGATTCTGACTAAACATTAGGAAGGACTTTCCGACAGTAAGAGCTATTTGACAGTGGAATGGACACCCACGGAAGGTGGTGGACCGTCCTTCATTAGAGGGTTTTAAAACAGAGGTTCATTGACCATATGTCAGGGATTACCGTGGTTTTTGCAACACAGGGGGTTGGACCTTTGGGACCCCTTCCAGCTGTGCAATTCTATTGTTCTGGTTGTTTGCTTGCTTGTTTTTAAGTTTCTGTCCCTCATGACTGCTGAGAAAACGTCTAACAGGTTAAGGCTTAGGATTCAGAGGAGGGCTCAGATAGGATGTACAGTGGTTAGGTGTAAAATCTCCGGACCTCACAGAGCTTTCTGCTCTGCCATAATGTGTGCGTGTGCTCCTTAGCTAGCTCTGTGCCTCTTGCCCCATCCCACTCTCCAGCATCCCATACCTCTCATCCTCGCCTAACCTACACACTAGAACTGGGACAATGAATCCCTTTTTGAACAGAAGTAGATTTTGTTCAAAATGGTGCCTCACTTCTCCCTCTCCTAAAACAGCAGTAGGAGACTGAGTTCCAGTTGATTAGGCTCATGAGGCTGTTCCCCACCACACCCCCACCAAATCACAGCCACCTTCCCAATAACTGGCATCAAGTGTGACATCAGGTGATGGGGGCAGGTAAAGACATGGTGGGAATTCCACATCAGGAATTCCCTAGTGCAGCTAATGGGGCCAATGTCAGCGCTGATCAGCTTATGAGCATTCATTAAGAGGAGCACCTTTGAAATCCATCCATGCTGTTTCACCCTTGCCTGGGGTGGAGAACATCTGTGGCCCTCCAGATGTTGCATGACTACAACTCCCATAATCCCTGGCTGAGGCTGATGTGCGCTGGAGATTCAATTGGGGGGGCACAGGTTCCCCACCCCTGCTCTGTTTTCAAGGTAACTCAAAAAGCCACCTTTTCCCAGGCTACGTTCTGCATCTGAGAGGGTCATGCAAATGGTGCCTCCTTTACAACAGGTTTTCTGTTCTCTTATGCAAATAATTTTCCCCTGTCCCAGCCAGCATAGAAGGGCTGTGTGTCGACCAGAAAGGGAGGCAAATTTCTGCAGCTCACACACTAGACAGAGATTCCTTGAGTCCAGCCGCAAATCTGCATTCACACCCCAGCTGTTGGTTCTGCCTCCACTTCACAGTAGAGGCTTTGGTGCATTGCGAGAAAGAAATAGACAGAGGCACGTGTGGCAATAAGCAAGGTAAGAGCATGGAAAAAATACAACCATAGTGTATAGTGGCCATTGTGTACTGCAGGACCAGAGGACTTTTTTTCCTTCCCAAACTGGGTGCATCCAGGCGGTTCTAGTTTGGGGGAGTGAGAGGATTTCCCTGTCTGCAGTCCAGGAACGTGGGCACTACATTCTCTGGGTCAGACCTATCATGCAACAAGGTGAAGTTGTCTGCTTCAGGTGCTACCATGGTGGGTGTTGATGAAGGTAGGAATTGGTGTCTGACCCTGGGAAGAAGTGTGTTTGTGAGATGAGAGAGAGAGAGGAAGAGAGAGAGAGATTTGAGCATCATTACAAGGAATGAAATGTCTTCGGCTGTGGCGTCTGCAGTGTCATTGCTGCATATGGCTGAGAGACCCTCTCTGGAGGGCCGTCATGATTGGCTTCAGCTTGGAGTAGAGCCCCCATCAGCTCCAGCCAGCACAGTTGAATGATGCTGGGGCTGATGGTAGTTGAAGTCCAAAAACATCCGGAGAGTGCCAGGTTGGAGAAGGCTGGCTTAAAGAAGTCACCCTCCCTCCCATTTCCAGCAGACAGCAAAACGCTCAGTTTGATGCCTCCTATTCTGAAATATGCTCCCCCAAACCTATATTTTCTTTTGGCCAGTTTCACCTCCATTTTGGCTCCCAAAAATATTGGCAACATTTATATCAGCCTTTCCCCAAGCTGGTGCCCTCCAGATGTTATGGGTGACAATTCTCATCAGCCCCAGCCAGTACAGCTGTTATTGCCAAGGGGTTCTTGCCATGGAAGCACAACTTAGCTTATTTGCCAACAAAGCAGAATAATTTAGAGAAACAGAGTAGAATCATGAGTTCAAAGGGAAATGTCTTATCCTCGACCACATTTAGAAATAGAGTGAAAAATGCAGCATTTTCCTCCTGAGTTTTACTGGGTTCAATTTAATCTTGGCTGATTAATAGTGGAGAGAAGCAAAAGGGGAGAAGGAAGTTAAAAATTCCCTCTTCTGAATGTTCCCATGCAGACATGACCTTGAAGCAAGACCAGCTATTGCAGCCTTCTGGCATTTAGTGCCCTCCAGGTGTTTTGGACTGCAACTCTTGTCTAGCTGGGGTCGCTAGGAGTGGCAGTCTTAAACATCTGGAGGGCACCAGGTTGGGGAAGGCTGCCCTATTGAAAAAGTAAACAGGTGCTCCCTTCCATGTATTTCTTGTTTGTACTCCAATACCAGACCCTTACAGCTCACTTGTAATATCTGGCGCAAAAGTAGCCAGTGGGTTTGATTTTCCTTTTCGTCTCTTAAACTTGCTGCCTGAACAGGTTTTTGCTTTTGTTTTAAAGAACAAGAGTAGAGAACCTTTGGCCCTCCAGCTGTTTTGGGGAAATGATTCCTAGCTTCCCTGACCCTTGGTCATGCTGGCTGGAGCTGGCTGGAGGGCTACAGGTTCCCCATCCCTGTTTGAAAGAGAGAGAATGAGAATATACTGTTGGGCAGCCCTTTCGTGTGACACGAGCACCGAAATATATATCAGCTGGATGCAGCTTGGTTTTAGAATGTGGAGAGACAAGCCGTGCTTGAGGGTCATAGAGAAGGCGTAACATAATAACTGCTTGCAGGGTGGGATCAGAATGCTTTTGCTCGCTTCTATTTCTGTTCTTCCTCCAAAAGAAAATGAAAAAATGGCTTAATTGTGTGGAGGGTAGGGGGCCAGTTTTGGCTGAATCATAAAAGGTCTGTGGGAGGAAGATGGGGGAAAACAAATGGGGAGACATGCAAGGATGAAAGAGTTGGCTGGTAGCTTCAGGGATGTGCTCTGCTGCTGCTGCTGCTGCTAGGAACAATTTCACTACAGTGCAGCTGTTGCCATGGCAGCCTCAGCACCCGTTGCTATGTGTAGCAAGGATGGGTATTGAAATGCTTGTCCCTTCTCTTCTCTGCCCCAAATCTCCTCCTGAACATAACACCCCAGTGAAGGAGCGGGGGGGGGGGGAGGCAATCAGAAAAGCCTGAAAGGAAAGCTGTTATTCATAATCTCTTTATTGTTAATCAAAAGAGGTAGCTATTTTGGTCTGTTAGAGCAAAATCTACATAGACAGAACTGTTACTAGGACTGGCAAAGGTTCGCAATGTAGCAGCAAGCTTTTCGGTTACACAGAGCTCTTCCTCAGCCCGGAAGTAAGGATACCCTCTTCTCGAAATATCTGTTTATTCACACAAGTGTGTGCCTGTGTGTATTATACAGATATGTAACACTTTGCCTGAGGTGGAATACAGTGCAACACATCATGTCACCTATAGAGCTTTTCAGAGCCCTTTAAAATGCATGTCCCATTTTGTTGTGGCAAAACAGATGTGAGCTTTCAGGCTGCCTGATCTGGAAATTAAACCGTGCCTGCCCACCTCCAAACCCAGCAGTCTCTCAGCTGCACCATGAGCAAAACCTGCAACGTTTGGAGCATTTTTGTTTAGAACGCAGGTGACGGGGGGAGGGGAGGGGACATGGCAGAGGCTCACAACTTCATAGAGGATAAGACTATCAGTGGCTGCTAGTTGTGATAACTCCATAGAATGGAGTTGTGGTTCAGTATATACTTTGCATGCAGAAGGTCCCAGGTTTAATGCCCCAGGGCATCTACAGGCAGGGCTGCGAAGCCTCCCTTCCATGATCAGAGACTGAAATGCAGGGTGGGTGGGTTTGATGTGTGCTGTGACATTTCGCTAGGTGCCTACTCCCATTTTGTTTCCATCAGCTCAAAGGAAAGGATGCTGCATGCATGATAATTTTCTTTTATTTCTGTATTATAAAAATGCAGTTCTTTCTTGCAAAACTGCTCTAGCACAAAACAGCTGTTTATTTATTTTTTACAAAAAACCCAAACCATAAGATTTGCTTTGTGTGTGCAAACAAGCGAGAGCAGCACAGACTTAAGAGTGCGGAGGTGGGGGAGGTGAGCTGTCTTTCTGGCGATAAGTATGTAGAGATGTGACCAATTTTCAATTACTCAATCTGCAAAGGACCTGGAACTCAGGGAGGGTGGACAACAGCACACAGCCCAAATACACCCCAGGATGGACCGGCCACTCCTGTGCTTATTAGGGTCCTTCAGGAGGAATAAATACAAAAAATGCAACGTGAACTGGAAACATCAAGATTGAAAGCACTCATGGGTGCATGATGGCACACAAATGCGCACATGGGAAAATTGGCCCGTGCATGCATTAATGCCCTAGTGTGGACACAGCCTCAGGATTAGGCAGCTGGTATGTTCAGAGGGAACCTACCTCTGAATCGTAAGGCAAGGGCGGTCTCTGGCCTTCCTGGGGGGGTTCTGATTGGCCACTGTTGGAAGCAGGATGCATAACCAGGCCCTTGATCTGCTCCAGCTGGGCTCTTATGTTAACCTTTCTCTGCAGAAAATATCCCCCACTTCTCCACCTCTTGTGCGTATGGAACGCTGCATGGATACATGATGTGTGTTGCATATAATAGCTGGGCAGTGACAAAGTAAGAATTGGGATTCCTGTTAGGGTCGCCGGCCATATCACTCCACTCCTCTCTGCTGGTGCCTGGTTGGCACACCTTCTTCACCACACAGCAGTTTATTGTGTGCTTAGTGCTGCTCCTGTATGCAAGCTTAGCCGTGTCCATATCGCATTGTTCTCATCAAAATGTATATTATTTCCCCATTTGATCTGGATATACCGGTACCATTTCCATGGAAAATTTGATAAGTAAAAAAACGACAATAACAAAAGCAAACCAGTGACAACCTAGATTTGGATTAAATGGGGGCGGGGGGGGGGGTATGGGATGGCAATTTTATGAGGACAAGGTTGTGTGAGAGCAGCAAACAACCACAACCCTGCATGCCTCTAAACTGCTGCAAGGAAGCACTTCTGATCCCAGCTGCCTTCAAGAGCAAAAACCGAACTGGAGGGTGGAATCTCTCCTCCCAGCCTTTGATTTCCCTGAAGGTCAACAAAATAACTATCTCTTGAAATGCAAGAGGGGATGGTAAACATGTGAAGTATGCCCTCCTCGAGAGAGAAGTGCCAGAGGGGAATTTAACTGGCAAGGGAAGGGAAGGCTTCTGCATCTCCTTTGCTTGAGCAGGCGGGGAAGGGGGATGTGGGCAAGGGGGTCACCTGCCTTCACCTTTTGACACCTGCTTCAAAACACAAACTCCAGTTACCAAGTCAGGCCATTGGTCCATGCCTATCTTTGTATTGCAGCCTTTTCCAACCTGTTGCCTGCCAAGGCTGGTGGTGGTGGTGGGGATAAGGGCAGCAGAGGAGGGAGACAGGTTGGAAGAAAGCTGCAATGGGAGGCACTGGTTCAGGGCAGAACTGCATTATTGCACATGTGAACGCTAAGGGCACCATCAGGGCTGCAATCTGATGCTTACTTACATAAGAATCAGCCACATGGAACAGACATTCATTCAAAGAACTACCATTCCACAGCCATAAAGGTAAAGGGACCCCTGACCATTAGGTCCAGTCGCGGACGACTCTGGGGTTGCGGCGCTCATCTCACTTTATTGGTTGAGGGAGCCGGCGTACAGCTTCCGGGTCATGTGGCCAGCATGACTAAGCCGCTTCTGGCGAACCAGAGCAGCGCACGGAAACGCCGTTTACCTTCCCGCTGGAGTGGTACCTATTTATCTACTTGCACTTTGACGTGCTTTCGAACTGCTAGGTTGGCAGGAGCTGGGACCGAGCAACAGGAGCTCACCCCGTCGCAGGGATTCGAACCGCCGACCTTCTGATCGGCAAGCCCTAGCGTCCTCACAGCCATATCTTCCCCCCAAGAACCCTGGGAAATGTCGTTTGGTAACTGGGGGCAAGAGTTGTTTGGAGGCCCCTATTCCCCTCACAGCACCTGTAACAAGCTACGGTTCCCAGGATTCTTTGAGGGATGCCATGACGCTTGAAAGCGCCATAATAGTGCTTTCCATGTATGGTACTTTGGTTGGCATGTGTGTGTCGTGCTGTAACAGTGCACAAAAGGCTGCGTTTGTCACGAGAGAGAGAGAGAGACTCATCCAAGCAGGGGCTTTTTTCCCCTGAGCTAACTTCCAAGGGGAGAAATGGAGAGAGAGCCCCATGCAAGGATGGCAGAAGCGAGCGCCTTCCCGTCAGCCATCTGTTGTTCAGAGTGAACTAGCGAGGAAGTGCCAAGGCTGCGTGGGAGCCCTCGCTGGCGATGGAGGATTCGTCATCTCTGCCAAAATAGGCAACCTGTTAAACTGTATAGGAAGTCGGGGGGGGGATAGCACCCTCTTTTGAGCTAGTGGCTTTCCTTGTGGTCTGGGCCGGTCCTGCCATTAGCCGAAGGGAGGAAACCACCTCAGGTGTCAGTCCCTGGAGGGGCAGCAATGGCAGACCCCCAGCTGTTGCCCCTGAGGCTGTCTCTAGCTATTCCTCTTTGTTGGAGGGCAGTGCTGTGTACGTCACATGTCCTGCACCCACACCCAAAAAAACCCTAGCCTGCTCCCTGCAGGTGCAGTTGAGGATGCTTGTACTGAGAAAAGAATCAGTCATTCTCCGTATACATGAAGGGTGTGTGATGCCATTTTGTCCTTTGCCTCAGGCAGGAAAATTTCTTAGTCTGGCCCTGCCTGCAATATGTGGGTTGATAGGTCAAAGGGGAGAGAAATGGAGGGGAGAGCTGTGTGACAATGTATGCTTTTCTCCAGTGGATGCTGTGAGTCCCCTGATGAAGGGAAGTGGTGGCAGAGGGCCAAACAAGGGAATAACGTGATGATGATGATGATGGTGGTGGTGGTGGTGATGATGATGATGATATCTGTTGCACATAGGCCAAGGGCTTAGTATCGCTGACGACATGTCGCTCTTTCTCCAGAACCAGCAATGGGCAAACACAACAGCAAACTGGCTCCAGAGATGCTGGACGACCTGGTGAGGAGCACTGAGTTCAATGAGCAAGAGCTGAAGCAGTGGTACAAGGGCTTCCTGAAGGACTGCCCCACGGGCATCCTCAATTTGGAGGAATTCCAGCAACTCTACATCAAGGTATGGTGGCGGTGGCAGGGAGTCCGTGGTCTGTACAAGGGTGCAGGGGCTGCCTTGGTGGGCCTTGTTGAGGTCCTGCTGTCTGAGCCTGGCACAGCAGCAAAGCTTGTTCCCATAAGACAGGGACCCTCAGTCCCTCCCAGCGACTGAATGCGGCCTTCCTCCACACACGCATTGTTTTTGCCTGGCTGGAATGTGTCTGTGAGCTGTAATAATGTCCTGAAACCTCAGACTTTTGCAATGGTGGACTCTCCTTCATTGGAGGTTTTTAACCAGAGTTTGGATGGCGGTCTGTCAAGGATTCTTAAGCTGTGATTCCTGCATTACAGGGTGTTGCACCTGATGACCCTTGGGGTTCCTTCCAGCCCTACAATTCTATGATTCTGTGATCTCCACGTTGGGAAATTGCACCATGAATACAATAGGGGAAAGAGCAGAGCATGGATTCTGCAACCTGCTTGTGATATTTTCTGCAATGTTGCCTTGCCATTGTCAGCTGATGCTGGTGCAGCTTGTAGGCAGAGCTTTCCCATCTAGACTTTAAACTGGAAAAGGCTTGAATCCAATATAGGTGGCCTATGCTAAGTCTTTGCCCAGCTCTTGCCCACTGGCCTCCCAGATTGCTGCCAGCTGCTACCCCTCTCATGGCTGCTCCTATCCCATCTTATCTCCCTGTAGTTTTTCCCCTACGGCGATGCCTCCAAGTTTGCCCAGCATGCATTTCGCACGTTTGACAAGAACGGGGATGGGACCATCGACTTCCGGGAGTTCATTTGCGCTCTCTCAGTCACCTCCAGGGGAAGCTTTGAGCAAAAGCTGAACTGGGCCTTTGAGATGTACGACTTGGATGGAGATGGGAAGATAACACGCTTGGAGATGCTGGAGATAATTGAGGTATGGGAGGATGCTAGCAATCTCTGTGGATGTGTTTCTTCCTCAATCTTGGTGGATTAGATTAGTATAGCGCAGGCTTTGGTAACCCAACGCTCTCCAGATGTTAGGGGCTATGTGCTGGCTGGGGCTGATGGGAGTTGTAGTCCAAAACATCTGGAGGGTCCTAAGTTGACAAAAACTCGTTTGGGGCATGAGCACTACATAGGAAGCCTCCTGTAGACAGCCAGGTAAGCTCTTTTCCTGGGATGACAAGACACTGATAACAGCAATTACCTCCACCTGCCCTCTGAGACTAGTCCCAAGCAGATATCTCCTGGCTGCAGAGACCTCAGAGAGTCTCTGAGCCACAGAGCCATGTCCTCAGTCCTTCCTCCTTTGCCTTCCAGGCCATCTACAAGATGGTGGGCACCGTCATCATGATGAGGATGAACCAAGATGGGTTGACGCCGCAGCAGCGTGTCGACAAGATCTTCACAAAGATGGACAAAGACAAAGATGACCAGATCACCCTGGAAGAGTTCAAAGAAGCCGCCAAGAGTGACCCTTCCATTGTCCTCCTGCTGCAGTGTGACATGCAGAAGTAGAGGGAGGGTCCCAATGCACAACTCACCCCCCGCCCTCCCCTGGCCTGGCCTACCCATCCTTGCATCTTTCCCCCCTTCTCCTGGGGAGCTGCAGACTCCACTCCCTGGGACAGGAGGCACTGTGTTTCACACAGCCTCCTGGGCCCCAAACAAGGCCCCGCCATGCAATCCCCTGGGGCCTGCAGCTCATAATTTGCACAGTTCCTCTGGCCATTGCTCTTGTGACCTCACCAAGGTCCTATTAAAATGAATTTCTTCTGTCTCAACCCTCTGGTCCCACCATCTCTGGGGCCCGTCATCCCTCTTGCCTCCCCCTTCACTCCCGGACATTCCCAAGAACATACAGGTCAACTTACCTTTCGATGGCTTGCCTATATATCCATGACCCTTGACAACTGCAAGGTCTTGTAATCCTCAGAAGTCTGTTATCCTTCACTTCAGTTGTAGCTCTTAGGATTAGGGCGGATCTCTTCCCTCCGGTGACCCTCTAACATAATCTTCAGATGTGCCCCTTGAACAGCAGCTCTGGGGCAACCATTTCCCTCCCCTGCCCTGTAATTCCCCACACTCACCTTGAAGCCCCAAATGGGGAACAGGTCATTTCTCCCCTCAACACCTTTCCTACCCCTTTCTTCACAGCCATGAATAGTCAATGGCAGCAGCAAAACGTCCTAGCAATGGGTCAAAGGTATTCTTTCCCCCTCTAGACTCTCCTCCTCCTCTCTTCCTTGAAAACAGAGTGGCACCACCTGCCATTGAAAGGGATGCCATTGCCAGAGGTAAGAAGTGTTTCTGGGTAATCATAGGGTAGCATTCTCCAATCTGGTGCTGGCTAGTGCTGATGGTTGTCGTCCAAAACATCTGGGGGGCACTGTGTTGGGTAGCACTGTCCTAAGATGGCCATGCTGAAAATGCAGGGTGTTCTGTGTTTGCTCTTCCTGAATCCTTTTCTCTTGTCATCCCATCTACTAATGGGCAGGGGGAAGAAACACCTGCATTTCAAAAGGTGGGGAAAATGCTGTAGGATTCTGGGATTCCATGTTTGAAGCATCTCTCCTTCTTCCACCCAACATGAGACAACAGTCAGTTTTTTTGGGGGGGGGGGTAAGGGATGCTCGACGGCATTGCAAATATAGTTATTGTACATTTTATATTTGGCTGCAAAGGGAGCCCCTTTGAAACACGGAACCTGAGACTTGCATTTTTAGGGTCCAGCTTTGAATGCTGGCAGAAACCTGATGCAGGAGATATGTGGTCCTGCAGGTGTTTCTGGTCCCCAACTCCCATCACCTCTGACAGATGGTTTTGCTGATTGAGGCTAATGGGTGATCAGGTCAAGAGTGGGGAACAGGAGGCTCTGCAGATGCTGCTGGACTCTAGCAGCATCTGCAGAGCCTCCTGTTCCCCACTCTTGACCTGATCACCCCGGTCTGGAAGAGCAGGGCCAGCCCTACACCTTTTTGGTGCCTCAGGCGAGACACGCTGCCGACACATACACAGAGATCCAGGCCTGCTGGAAGGAGACCAGCAGTAATGTAGCCAGCACCAGGTTGGGGGAATGCTCCCTTTTCACCAAGACTCTCCTTGGCTTTGGCTTTCAGCTGTGTCTTTGGTTTATCCAAAACTTAGCTGGAAGCCGTTGCCACCAAGGCCAGAGAAGGGTGGCCGCTGGAAGAAACATGGTGGTGGGTGCTGCAGCCGCGGGGATCAGGATCTCCTGTTTCTTGTCGAGCATGCTGCCCATTGCTTTAGGTGCACTGGCAATGTGGAAGATAATACTGGGTTTTGTTTTGTTCTTTTACTGTAGGCAAGGAATGCATTTTGCCCCCAGGTTGAGCGAAAACAGATTTGATTTGGAGCCAAACAATCCTATGTCAGAATTGCTGGGGTGGGGGGCCCTGGTGGGTGGGGTCTCTGCTTTTTGTTGGGACACTGCTGCGCTTCCCAGACAGCCCTCTCTTCTCCCCCCTACCCACCCCCTCTTCTCCCACCCCTCTTCCAGATTGCATTTGGCCTGTGGCAATGTGGTTGTGTGAAGCTCTCGGCCCAGAGTGAGTGGGTGGGCTGTGTGCCCTCTTGTTCACTCCTTGAAAGTTTACAATTTTGCAAACTTGCACTGTGACAGAAGCCGCGTTAGCCCGTTTTTCCAGGCATGAAATGCAGGCGAAACGCAAAGAAAAATGCCCCAATTTGAGCAAAGTGATTGTAAGAATTGGCATTGAAGAAGGCAAGACATGAAGGGTAAAATAAATATGGGGATCCTCTGTAATGCCAACTAGAGGAATCAAGTGGGAAAAAAATATTACTATTGTTATTATTTTTGGGACGCTCTTGGCAGGGCACCTGGTGCAGGAGAAGACCCAGGAAGTGGGAGCAGGCTGGCTATGCTGAGCTCTCCCAAAGACTCAGCTCCAAAGCAGTGAAATTGCATAGAGATGAGCCCTAAGACCAAGGTTCAGACCTAGTGCTGAGCAATAGTTTAGCCTTAGGAGGATGAGCCACAGCAAGTCTCCTTACACACTCCTCTCTTCTCCCCCCCTTCCTTCACCTCCTCTAGCAATTTGCATGGAGGAGCTCAGAAGCTTCCACTTCTGATTAACTGCAGATTCCTGTGTCATTTGAACCTGCCTAAATTAACTCTTAACGATAGTTAGCAGAAACAAGCCAATTTCAAACCATAATTTAGGAATCTGGCTTCTTTCAGTTCAAACCACAGTAAGATTAACTGCACCATAAGGTTTGGATGGCACACTAAACTGTGGTTAAGCAAAATCTAAAACGGAAGCAGAAGGTTTGGCTCACCTCTTTGCAGCTGCACCAGAGTGGAGAGTCCTTGGGCTTGAGGCTCACCTAGGCTCATTCTTGTAACACCAAGCTGTGGTTTAGCTTAGCATTACACCATAATGCAGCCATAATATGGACCCACAGCCAATCCCCAGGTCTGCTACCTCCACCCTTCATTGTCCCCATCCTGAACTGAAGATTATTCTTAGAGATCTTGTCCTGTCTGCTTGTTGTGGTTTTTGAATATTGTAATAATTGTTTAGAAACTGTGATGTTGTTTATAAATATATACATACATAGTCTTTTTTTTAAAAAAAATACTTGGGGGAAATAAAATGTGTCCAACACAGTGGAAGTTTAGAACTTGGCCTCTTTTTCTTTTTTAAAAAAGCAATATTTATTTGTTTTATTTATTTAACAAGTTTTTTATGATAATTTAATAATTCTCACAACTTATACAAAATGGTATTCAATATTTGTTAACATTTTCATTAACGTATTAGACTTTTAAAAAAGTAAACATAATAAAATTATCAAAATATAGATAAATCAGCATATTTTAAAAACAAATGTACATGGTAAAACTACATTGCCTTAAAAAAGGTTTTAGGAGGTGTTGAACACAGTACAACAAAGGCACCTGCCTAATCTCAACAGGCAGGAATTTCCAGAGAATAGGTGTTGCCACACTAAAAGAGTGATTTCTTATAAGTATGGAACGAACATTGTGTGGAACTCGGAGCTTCTCTTGCATGATGGGGAAAATGAAGGGGAAATTTGCAAACCTTACTTTGGACCCAGGTTATGGTTATGGTTTAAACATTGATACTGCATTATTGCTGTCTGAGGGGTTGTAGCACAACAAAAGCAGGACAAAAATACAAAGCAAAAAACAACAACCCCAGAACATTTGCAGTATGAAGTGATACAGCTGCTCATTAAGGTTGGTAGGGAGGAAGGAAGGCAAGGAGGCCCAACAGTAGGTGGCGCCAGAGCCAAGGACAGGCAGAGCCAACTCATTCTGGCTTGGTCCCCATCTTCCTCTCCACTGGGTTCCACGAAGGCAGCGGTAAAGGCAGGGGGAGCTGACAGCCGGGGCCACTCACCTGGATTGGATGTCAGTAAGAAGGCAAGCAGGTGGGGGCTGGCTGAGGGCAAGCTTAGATTGGTGGGGCAGTGCCCCACTCGCCCTCAGACACCATCCTCCTCCCCTGGCATGCAGGCTCCACTGTCACTTCTGCTGGCCTCCACTCTAAAACACAACAGTAATAAAGCCACAATACCCTGTGGGCATGGCTTTTAACAGCCACTAGAGGGCACTGGAAACCATGGAAAAGGCCAACTCCCGACCTGAGGGCAGGGGGCCAAGGAATTGCGAGCAGGGAGAGGGCTGTCACACTCAGGTCCTGCTTGCAGGCTTTGTACAGAGAGACATCTGGTTGGTCACTGTGAGCACAGGGTGCTAGACTAGATGGGCCTTTTGGCAGGGCTCTTAAGATCTGATGCTGTCCCACGTGGGATCCTTTTCTGGCCCGGAGGCAGAACTTAATTTCCAATGTACGTTTGGGTGGCTGGAACTCAAAGAGCTGTCTGCTTTGCAACCATGTCTATGCTGCTGCGTGTCACCATTTAGCGCAGGGATGAGCCAGCCTTGAGAATCAACGTCTTTCGTCGTGCCTGCCTGCCTACCTGTTCAGGGTGACTCACCAGAAGCACAAATCACACTTTCCATCCCACGTTCTGCCTCCCCCTCCTGCGAGAACATTTGTGGCAATGTTGAAGGATTCCCAGGACTCTCCCCCACCCTGCGCGCGCACACACACACCACCACCGTGGAATCTGGATTTGAACAACAAACCCTCCAGACAGCTGTGTCAATTGTTCTTTCGTTCAGCCAACATCCCTGCCAGCAAAGATGTCTGTGTATATGCGCTCTGTGCATCATGTTTGTGGACACCCCAATCTCCAAACGGCGAGAGACTACAGGGACGCCTGCACTTACCTGGGATTTTCTATTTCCTTGGAAAGGAGCTCAATGGAGACTGTGGTGTCCTTTGGTTGTCTGGTTTTATTGACACATATGTACAACCTGAGAATAAGATGGGTGGGCTCTCAGTATTAACACACCAACAGCTTTTATGTCTCCATTAGGGTTTCAGGGAAGTCCCTGGTCACAGCTTTGGGTCTAGCACAGAGCAAGACGTGTCTTAACTGTTTCCCTATTAGACAGTGAGCTGGTGCTGTCAAAACAGTTCGTTTATAGCTCTGAATACACTACAAATTATTTGACACACCTTGTTAAACATCTCTGCCCTTCTCCCTTCCGCTTCCCCTCTATTCCCCAATGCTTTGGCAGCAGAGAACAGGGGAAGGTTTGCATCAAAATGGTCCAATCATTCTGGTAGAGCTCTTGATCATATGATCTGGTCAGCAGGAGATGATTTGATCTGGAATGTGGAAAAGCGATAGAGGATCTGGTTTGCATGCAAAAGGTCCCAGGTAGGGATGGAAGGAACCACCCCTTTTGATTCTTTCAGTTTTCCAATCCCAGATTCAGTTCTCCACATATAAGGCAGCTTTCTATGTTCCTAACGTGCAAAGGAACAGCAAACAGAAAAAGTGCAGAATACATTTGCAGCATCGCTTGGGGGGCACTACTGAGCCCTTTGCTTCTGAGAAAAAGGTGCCGTGGGTGAGGGTCAGCAAGCTTGAAGCCTTGTCACGTCTTTTGAGAAGCAAGCCACAGCTGGAAGCAGATCACCTATATTTAAAGGGAGTGAAATTGAATCAGTGGGCTCAGATAGCTGGATCTGCAAGAGGGAGGGGCATTGGGAGCTTGCTCTGAGTTCCTTACTCTCCCTGGCAAATTCTAGGCCCATCCTTCTCACCAAAGTGGTAAACTGGCCCACTTCCAAAATGGCCCACAGCAGACTGCAGGAGTAGGGAAGGTCGCTTAACAACACATTAATTAAAGCTCCTCCACTAAGAAATTAAGTAAATCCCTGCAAAGACAAAGCAAGCATGTCAAGGACAAAGGTTGAGGGTAGCTTTCTCCCTGGCATGCTCAATTTCTATGTGTGTGTGATTTATGTAGTTATTGTACAGATAAATATTCAGTTACTTGGACCCACACCTTGGCACAGCCCAAACAGAAGTTGACCAAGCAAGTCCAGAAATTCCAACTTGGGGGCAGGGAGGATACATTTATATCCCACCTTTCCTCCAGAGAGCGCAAGGTGGTGCACACAGTTCTTTCCCTCCCGATTTTATCCTCACAACAACCCTGTGAGGTAAGTTAGGCTAAGAGACAGTGACTGGCCCAAGGTCACCTAGTGAGCTTCATGGTTGAGTGGGGATTTGAACCCTGATATCCCAGGTCTAACCCAGTGCTCTAACCATTACATCATACTACCGGTAGCTCCTGTGGATGGCCCAATACATTTTAGCACCTGAGGCGAACCACAAAATGGCAGGCACACACCCCTCACTTCCAGAAAAGAAAGGCTGAGTGAAAATCTACATCAGGAACAAAGGGGGGGAGTAATGCTTTACATTGGAATCTGCTGCCCCTGTGGATCCTGCTGCCTGAGGCAGTCACCTTACCTAGTAACCTCATGGGTGAGCCAGCCATGTCTGTTGCACAAGAGTGCCTGAATTTGCCAGTATGTGACTGAATCCCACCCTAAAAGAGTGGCAGTCTGGAATCGCCCTTAGGCTGGGTCATGGAAGAAATGAGGAACAGCTCATCAAGAGTGGGAGGCTGGCTCTTTGAAGAAAAGGATGGTTTGGGGGCTTGAACTCAGGGGTCAGAGTGGAACGGCAACATTCCCTTCTGCGTCCCCTTGTCATTCTGGTCAAGGTGCTAACTGTACAGCCTTCCCCAACCTGGTGCCCTCCATATATTTTGGACGACAGCTCCCATCATCCCCAGCCAGCATGGCCTGAGACTCTGTCAGATTTACAGGAGAAAAGATGTGTGCGCATTTATATATGTGTATACAAACATATCAGAGAACCCATTCCTACTGTTGCTTAATGACGATATCCGACACTTCTTACCCCTCTATTAATTCTCCGCTATCCATATTATGTTCTCCTCCAAATCATGACCTTCCCACACTTCCCCCTTCCTCAATCCAGATTGTCTCATGCTCTTTCCCTTTTGGAGTATCCCTGATATGAGAAAATCCGGTCTGAAGGAGTGGAATGTGTGGGAAGGCAGCACTTTGAAGGAAAATGTCATATGGACAATAGAGAATTAATGGAGGAACAGGAAGCTCTGACTATCCACATTAAACAGCACTATGGATACGCCTATAGTAAATACAGCTTGCTGCCATTGATGGTCTCAGTCACTCTGGTGTCTGCTTAAGGGTGGGAGGCAGGGACGTGCCCCACAAGGGCTGCTGGTCCCATTTAAGTTCTTGTCCACTAGTGGAAATCCCTCTCCCCCTATCTTGCTTCAAGATAGGATTCATTAAACACCCCCCTATTATGTTCACTTTTCTGGATAGCCATAAACCCGTTAATGGTGGGTGGTGGTGGTGCCACCAACTTGATTCGTGAGGGACCCCTCTTACTATCGTTTGAGTTTGGTTAGGGGCCAAAACTACTTCTTGGTCCAGGGTCCTGCCAAGTGCTTCCATCCCGATCCTTTAATTCAGTGGTTCCCAAAGGGGGCAGTTTACCTCAGAATGAGCACAAAGGGGGCAGCAGGGAGTGCTGGAGGTGTAAATAATGGTCAGACTTCGAAAAACTGGTATCACTTAATCAAGTTCATCAGTGTTGTTTAATTAATTAAACTAAACTGTTTTAATTGGATTTTGAATAAATGTGCAATGAATTGTTCCTGTTTTGAAATTTATTATGTTATTGCCTTCCTCAGGGAGTTGGGCAAACCTCTGTTCTGAATAGTGCTTTTTATAGGGTAGCATAGGGGTTGTTGGAGATGAGTTTAAGGCCAGAAAAGGTTTGGGAACCCCTGCTTTCATTCCTTGCCCCCTTCGCTTCTTGGTAGAGACACCATGCTTTCAACAGTGGCATGGCCAGGCAGAAATGCAAGAGATGTTGTCTCTTTCTTTCTTTCTTTCTTTCTTTCTTTCTTTCCCCCTCCCTGGCAATTAGTGCACCACTAAACGTGATGCCACCCTCCTCCCACTCCTCCCGCCAACCAGGTGTTCAACGCCCAGAGCTTGTGTTGGTGAAAAAGATATTCTCCTGTCCTGGGTGGCTGTTCACTCTGGGTCTGTGTGTGTGGAGGGGACAAAGGGAGAGCGACTGTGGTGAAAACTACTTTACTGTGGTTTTATCCTAACGAGAGTGTTTTAGCCGTGGAAAATTAAGCTCCTTTTTATATCATAAACTGAACTGCATTACATAACCACATACCCTGCAGGGATTATCATTGGGCACTTGCATCGAAGCATCTGCTAGTCATTCTCCCGGGTAGAGAGCAGACACCAGCCTTGTGCAAAGGGAGAGAGAGAAAGAGAAAGCAGGGATTTTTGAGGGGAGGAGGGGGATTGCACCCCCAAACCTGCCAAATGATGCTATGCCAGGTTCCAAATAGACTCCTCCAGTAGAAGATATATATGTTGCGCAGTCTTTTGTGGAGCGTGAAAACTATCTAGAGGTTATGGGACAGGCTCTCAGGGGACTCACCCAGATGGTGTCCTCTCTGGTGAACAGCCAAGCAGGTCTGGCTGGGTTGGATTGTTATGCAGGAGAGGGAAGGATCTTGGCAAACATAGCCATCCTTGGCATCTTCTTCTGGGCAGCACCTCTTAAAGATGCAGCAGGGCTCAGTCCTCATCAGCTGCACCAGCTGCACGGTGTCTGCTTCATTTCGCATCTGTGCAGTGCACACCTGTGGGCGCCTCTGGCTGTGCTGGTCTCCAGGTGGATGGCAGGTGGCAGTAAGGGAATGGTGTGAGCTACAGAGTCCATTGAGCTGCCTGCAAGGCACCATGTGAGGCAGAAAAGCTCCTGGGGCAAAGCGAGGTAGCTAGAACCAGCTAAATTGCCTTTTTTTACAATTAAACAGTATACAATTTTGTATCAATAAACTGTGGTGTGTCTCCCAGGCATATCTTTGCAAAGGCTGCGTCTGGTATATAATGCAAAATTCAGCATCTTGAACATTTTCATTTGCACAAAGCATCCACATGGCAGAAAGTCCCATCTTTGGCAAAGAAATTAGACCCTTGCTTTAGTGTTGAGAGCTTATTCTGGTCAGATTGAAAAGAAGAGGGAGGAAAAGTGAATTCACAGAGAATATGTCTCCCAGCAGCAACTGGCCAGGAAATGAAAGTGGAGCCTCCTGATTCAGAGGCAGTCTACCAGATACTGTGGGACAAACAAGAGTGTAGGGCACTTTCTTCCATGCCCCACTTGTGAGCTGCCTGGGAGCATCTGCCTGCCTACTGACAGGAAACAGATTGCTGGACTGGTTGAACCTTTGGTCTCCTCCAGCAGGACTCTTATTATGTTGTGCCTGAGCATGTGCAGAGTAATTTGTATTAACCATGGGTTATCCCCCACAGCCAGAGTCCGGCTGGATCAGATCAAAGTCCCATCTGGCCTGACATGTCTGCTTCCACAGTTGCCCACCAGATGCCCCGAAGGGAAGCTCACAGGCAACCCTCCCCAACTGATATTTCCCACAGGTGTAGAGGAAGCACAAAGGAGGAGGAGAAACCTTTTGGCAGCTGAGGCTCACAGCATTGCTCCTGGCGACCTGTGTCAGTGGGTGGCCTCTGACATTTTCACAAACACAGACCCTTCAGTACACAGAGACACTGGCACACGTAGCGCTCGGACACCGAAAGAAGATCTGACAGTGTGGGTGGGGGAGAGAATCCTGTCAATCCTAGATAGAAGGCTGTGCAGAAAGATAAAAGTCACAGCCATGCCTCAGAGTCCCTTCTCATTTTACTTGCCTGAACACTCCTATCAGCCTTCTAGCTCACACATCCCCATTGGTAGTGGCAAGCACCAATAGCCATGCAGCTGCGTAATCCCCTTTTCAAAGCCATTCGAGTTGGTGGCCATCACTGAACCTTGTGGCAGGGAGTTCCACAGTGCAAGCTGTGTGGTGATGTGTGAAGAAAGGCTTCTTCTGGAGAGCCTTGACTCCCCCAACCTTCACTGGATCATCCTGTTGCTTTCTAGCATTATAAAAGGGAGGAAACCCTCTTTCTCCAGCCTAGTTCTATATAGGCTAACTAGTTTTATTCATGCTTAAAACATGCCTCCGGTTCAGAGACAGCACACTTTCCAAGCAGGTGTGGGTACAGCCTCCCCCTTTTTAGAGAAGCCTCTCTCTTTCTCTCAGGATGGAATATACTATTTGCAGTGGCCAGCTCCTTTTAACTGCGATTGCATGTTGATTTGCAGTGAAACACTCCAGATTGCCGGGGGGGGGGGGGCGACGGCACTTCCCTGCAACAGGACCAGGAACAGCTTGCTAGTAGCTGCAGCAGTTCCTGCCCTGAGGAGGTTAAGTAACTCGGCCACTTGATCTGGCAACGAGAGACGCCCAGGAGGTTCATGGGATCCCTTATAAAGAGCTTTCTCTGAGGGACGGACACACACGGCAATCTGTGCACACGTGCCTGCACCCCCCCCCCCCAGCCGCCGCCGCCGCCGCACACACACAGACACAGCGACTTCGCTGCCGCCGGATTCATCCTCGTTTGCTGAGCTGCATCCAAAGGGCTACCCGGCTCTTGATCGCGGGCAGGCAGTCCTGTGACAAGAGGAAAACAAGCTGCTCGTTGCCATTGCCTCCCTGCTCCCCTGGAAGGGCAGAGAGGAGGGGAGATGGACCCGGCAAGAGCTGGGCACCCAGAGAGCAGAGGAGCCCCCCGAGACTCCGTCAGCAAGGCAGCCAACGGCGGAGGGCAGCCGAAGCAGGAGGGATGGGAAGATGACCGGGCGTTTTATGAAAACCTTTCCCCCAAAAAGAAACCCAAATCAGTAAGAGATTTCTTCTTTCCTGGGGCGGGAGGAAGGGTCAGCAGGTGGCCTGCCTGGCAGGGTGGCTTGTTTACTTGCATGTTTGTACATATAAAGAATAGGACACTCTGGCTGGATGCAAGGAGAAAGAGAGAAAACCCATCCTCAGGAATAGGAAATGTCAGCTTAGGGAACCTGTTGAATCTCCCTGCTTGGCTACCTCCAACTGTAGAGTGTTGGAGGGCTGGGAGACCAGGGTTCAAATCCCACACAGTCATCATGAAGCTCACTGGGTGACCTTTCTGGCCAGTCACTGTTTCTCGGCCTAACCGACCTCACAGGGTTGTTGTAAGAATAAAAATGGAGAAGGGGAAACCATGTATGCCACCTTGAGTTTCTTGGAGAAAGAGGTGGGATGTAATAAATAAATGTAATAAATAAAATAAAAATACGGTAGGTGATGTATGGTGGAGGGAGGCCCACCTGCTCTTGCCACAAGGAAAGGTGGAACACAGCTCAAAGGTGGAACACAGTTTTTGCAGGCATAAGTTCACAGGTCCAGCCTGCAGCATGTCCAGTTAAAAGATTGCAGAGGCCTGGGAAAGTTGCTCTCGCTCAACTCCCACCAGCCTGGATCAGCAGCTGGGAGTTGTAATCGGAAGCATCTGGAGGGGACCAGGTTGGGGAAGGGTGCCTTAGACTCGAGGGGTCTACTCTTAGAGCAGACAGGTCTATGATGGTCTATGATTGTTATTCATTTCAGTTTTGAATTGGTTCCTATGAAGCACCTCAAAGCGAGTTCACAATACGAAGAAAACATATAAATACAATTAGACACAATCCAATACCAACTGGAACGGACTGATGATCTGACTCAGTATAAGGCACCTTTATATGGATCAAAGGCACATGTTGTACAGCATCATCGAGATAACGGGCATTCGGCAAAGAATGTTATTTTTCCTGGAAGATGCTGTTCTCGCTTGCATGGAAGAGGCCCATGACAGCTGCAGAGATAAAACAGGAGAAGGGAGTAAGGAGTAGATGTAGCCATGAAAACAGAGTGTGCCTTCTTCCTTCTGGGGACCAAGGTCAAAACCTTGCGGGCTGAGACACACATTCCATATGTTAAGACCCCTTTGCCAGTTCATATGCCCAGCAGGTGGATGTGTCTGTGTGTACACACACACACACACACACACACACACACACACACACACCATGTGTCATGGTACCACATCTACTTTTTCTAACAGCAGGCTTAAAAACTGCTACTCCCAAGTATTATTTCTGGATGATGTTGTGGATCATCACCATCTGAGGCTGGTCCTTCTGTTTACTGCAGGAGAGTGCCAAATGTCTCAGGGTAGCCCGAGTATCAGCGTTTCTTTCTAACATGACTGCTGGAGACAGCCAGTTCAACTGGCATCACCTGACAGACTAACCTGGGCAAGGACCTGCCAAGACCACCTATATAAACCTTACTGAAATGGATATGAATTGTGCTGGAGTGCTTCACGAGCCATGGGCAGAGCCATCATTCACACCTGTCCATCTCCAGAGTTCATGATGTCACCACTCCAGCCATCTCACTGTTTGGCTCAGGGCAGGTGGAAAATGCTGTATTAGCTGCTGTCCACTTAGTTACGTCACACGTGCTTTAACAGGCTGCAAAGCTCTTGCAGGGAGAGGGAGTAAGATCTAGCCCACATAGGTCTGCAATGGCCTGCATAGATTTTCTGCTCATCATTTGCTTCTCTGTGGTCCTATGTCTCCTCTCTAGGGTAGTGTTTGCATCCCTGTTTACTGTGCACACACGGTGTTATCCAAAACGCACATGTAACCTGTACTTTGTTATACAAGACTACTACTTGATGCCGTGGTTTCTCAAACCAGCTTGGAGTACTTAAGCCACTCTTAATTCACCTCTAGCCAAGGTGTGAGCACCTTGGCATAGGGTGAAGACCTTGGTGTGTACACAAACAGATATGAATCTGACATTAATGAAGCCGTGCTGATGTGAACAGCTAGTGAGAGAAAGAGCTGTGAAACACAATGGGACTTAGCCTTCCCCAACCAAATGCTTTGGACTACAACTCCCCTGGAGCAGGGTTGGGCCAGGCCATTTTGCTGTTCCGCCTCCTGAGGCGACTACCTCATCTTTGCACATGGGAGGACAGTCGCTGTCCATGAGTCCCAGCACCATAAGGCTGTGCAAACTGGGGTTGATGGGAGCTGTAGTTCAAAATATCTGGAGGGCGCCAGGCTAGGAAAGACAGTTTCCTTTTGAATCAAGCTTGAAAGGCCCAGTGTTGGCAGAAATACATTCATTTTTTTCTGAACGCATGGCCAAATGAAAACCATGACAGCTTTTACTTTCCAGAACAGTGAATGGGTAGGGCATTGATTTCTGACCAAAATTAGGTGGGGGCACTGCTCCAGTCAACTCCCACCTGCAAGAGAAATGCTTCCCCTCGTGCACCCCCCGGACCAGATTTGCACCTCCACAACCTTTTATGGCGGCCTTTCAAACAGAAGGCTGTTTGTGGGTTTTTCACATCTAGTTTTGCCCTGTACCTGGTGCTTGTTTGGGGCACTCCCTTGCAGTTTTTTTATTCCACATCTCTGCAGATTTTTAAGCTTCTGGTGAGGCAGGTTCCTTTCCTTCCCCCTCTCGGTTCCCAGCCCAAATGCTGCTGGCCTTTGCCAGCTGGCTGGCCCTTGTGGCTCGAGGACTGGCTCCACTTCAGCAATGCTGAGATTGGACTGCTGAAAAACAGCCCCCCACCCAAGCGCCCCAGGGTAGCCTGAAAGCTGGCCACAGGGAGGAAGGAAGTCCCAGCACCATCCAGCTCAGGTCCAAAGTGTGGGCCTTTCTCGATAGGTAAAATATACAGAGTGTAGGGCCATTGGAAAAAATGTGCATAAAATTTGCTTTTGCTCATTCATGCAAACTGATGCCTTTATCTAACTGATGCAAATTTAAATGCCATAGAAGGCCAGGCAGCTAATTTCTCATCCAGCTCACCCCAGATAAATTCTTAAATTAATTTTCACAGGCCAACTCACCCCAGGTCAGTTCCTCTTCAATTAATTTATCCCCCATTAATTTCCCCGTAGATCCTATTCAGAATCAATTCAGTCTCACACACACACCCATTCACTGCTGCCAAATCATTTCGAGATGAAGTCATCTTTACTCAATTTGGTCCCCAAATTAATATCCTACCCATAGTTCCAGTTAAAGGTATACCCATAGTTCCAGTTAATATCCTACCCAGTTACCCTGACCACCCCCAGTTCAATTTGTCCCAAATTCATTGCCCTCCCAGGATCACTTGAGACACTAATTAGTGGGCGATAATATTCTCTCTTTGTGTATTAAATAGGGCTGCCATACACCCAGAATTTCCGGACATATCCAGGATTTGTCCGTCAAAAATAGTATCCGGGCTTAATTTCTGAAAATAGGCAAAATTGTCCAGGAAAACCTGGGTGTATGGAAGTGCCCCCCCAAAAGAGCTCAACAGCTTTTGTTTCCAGATTTTCACTTTTTGAAATATGGCAACCCTATATTAAAAAGCTTCTCCGGTTGATTTCTGCAGATCAAGCTGCTGTTAAAAGTCACAAGAGTAGCCAGGCTGGGTTTGTGGTCATCTGGCAAATTATTCCCTCCATACTAAGGTCTCATTCACTCTTACCTTTGCTTTGCATTTCTAGGCACAGGTCTGGGCTTTCCAGGGCTGTGTCTGAGCACTCCCACAGACTCTCCAAGTGCCCCTATTTTCCAGGGATAGTCCAGGATTTACAGAAGCCATCACGATTTCTGATTTGATCCCAGAATGTCCCGCTTTCCTTAGGACGTCCCTATTTTCATCGGAGGAATGTTGGAGGGTATGGAGTTATGCGACCCTGAGCCAAGGAGATAAGTGGTAACTGTACAACCTTTAGAAGACATCTGAAGGCAGCACTATATAGGGAAGTTTTTTTTTTAATTAATTATTATTTTTATATGTTGGAAGCCACCCAGAGTGGCTGGGGCAGCCCTGTTAGATGGGCGGGGGCTAAATAATAAAATTATTATTATTATGGAATAAGATGTCCCTATTTTCACTGGAGAAATGTTGGAGGGTATACTCCCCCCCCTCCCTGCACCCAGCACTTTCCCCATAAAGACCTGCTCTTGGAAGAAAAAGCAATCTGCAGAAAACCTGGATTGCTGTTTGTTCCATTTCAGTGTTAAAATGTGGGTTTTCCTGAGGAAAGCAACAAAACAAACAAAACAAAGTGCTTGGACACAGAGTGGACCTGTGGTTCAAAAGGTAAGTGTAAATTTCCCCTGTCCCTTTCCTAATTGCGAAAATTCACTTTCTTTTTAAACGTTCTTTAAAAAAATTTATTACAACTTGAAATTCTTACAACTTGAAATCACATCCTCTTGTAAATTCCACCTGGAGCAGCCAAAAAATACGAGGTCTTCTCTTCATTTCTTTTTATGGAAAAAATCCTTTGTTGTCCTAGGGCAGCTGTGGGCAACATCTGACCCTCCAGTTGTTGCTCAACTACAATTCCCATCAGCTCCAGCAAGCATGGGCAGTGGCTAGGGGTGATGGGAGTTGTAGTTCAGTAACATCTGGAGCTCCAAAGTTTGCCCACACTTGCACTAAGGCAATGGAGCACTTCACCTGTCCAAACATTTCTGGTATGTACTTGCATCCCTCCTGTAAAATACAGTCTGGATGTGACCTCCACAATCCCTATGCACCTGACATAAGGTTTTCTGGCTGGGGGCCTTTT
This sequence comes from Darevskia mixta, assembly GCA_034641385.1. Classification (NCBI taxonomy): domain Eukaryota; kingdom Metazoa; phylum Chordata; class Lepidosauria; order Squamata; family Lacertidae; genus Darevskia; species Darevskia mixta. The sequence goes on along the minus strand of JAWWNH010000033.1, from coordinate 2,226,584 downwards.
ACATCCCCACCCCATGCCTTTGTTTTGTACTCCCAGGGGCAAATTTCTCTCTTGACTATCTCTGCACTCCACATTCCTGGAGGCTCCTGGAGTTAATAGGATTAATAGAGCACCATTTCTCTATCTAGCACTTCCATTCTGGCTGCCTGGCAGCTTTCAGCTGTGAAACAGCTTGCATTCCTTGATGGTAACTCTGCCTCCTTGTCTCCTAGTACAATGCAATGGTGTTCTGATCTGTTTTGGGATGCCAGGCTCTGATCAGAAACCCAGCAAATGCAACCAAATCGCTCCCTTCTCTGTTCCATTAATTTTCCTGCTAAACTTAATCCTCCACCCAGTCAAGAGAGTGAGGAAGAGGATGGTCTGGAAGGGAGCTGACCTCATTTTTCTCTCCACCCCAGTTTCAATCTGCCAGGTTCTGTTTGCATTTATGCAACCAGCCCCTTCCCTCTCCTCCCTGCCAGCCAGGGGCTGCTTTCTAGATCCAGACATCTCATTGGCGTTTCCCTGACCTTGTGCAACCTTGGCTGTTGCTAGGAGGATAAATGGGGCTTGCTCAGAAGTATTGCCATCTCCTGCATCCTTGCAAGAGCCGAAGGTTGCTGAAGGTCACACATGCACTGGGTCACAGGTCCTGAGGTTTGTCTGCCTTAATAAGGGGGAGTCTGACAAAGAGAGATTAATGCAGGAATAAGACTTGCATGGTTTTCTTAACTAGTGAAATGCCTGTTATTACAAAAGGCAAAATGGGTATGTGGATGGAGAGCCTGTACGTTGCTGTTGATATAGAAAAATAGGGGTGGTTGGCTTTTGCTGCCCAACTCCCCAAGGGACTGACTCCCCTAATTCCATGATCGGTCAGAGAAAAATGGATGGAGGCAGGATGCAGTGAAAGCAAGGCATATCTTTATCTTTCTGTTGCAACAGAGTTCCCTCCCCTCCTTGCAAGGAGGCAAGAGAGATCCAGAATCAGGAAGAAACACCTCTTTTAAGGGTTTGCATTTTGGCATGGAGAAGAAGGACACCCCCTCTACAAACAGACAGAAATTACATTGATTGTAATTTCCACGAGAACTAGTGTTTTGAGAGAGGGAGAAAAAAATGTTTCTATTCACTTTCTCCATGCCATGTCAAATTTTATAAACTTCTGTCGTGTCACTTTTATAAGGTCAAGGCTCAAAAACAGGACCTCAAAGGCAATTGGTGCACTGGGGTGGGGTCATCCCAGCAACACATACAAAGCAGGATCAGTTATTTTTCAGCTCTGCCAACTAACAGGCTCATTTGCCAGCCAGAGACAACTAAACCAAATTATAATTATTTTTTGAAAAAAATAAATTGCGCCTTTTGGCTACAAGAGCTCTCAAGGCAGCCTAAAACAAAAATAAAACAGACACAAACAAGAAAATCAAATAATTAAAAGGGGAAAAAAACCAGAGGGCTAAAAACTAGAGCAACGCTAAAACCATCTGTAGTAGCAAGGAGAGGTCAGAGGAGTAATGCCTTCGGCAGGGATAGGAAACAGGATTTGGTGGGTAGGCTGGATACTAACCTGTCCCAGCACCCAAGGTCATTTTGACAGATGGGCAGGGCTGTGAGGCACTCCAGAAAAGTGCACTGCAGCAGGAAGCCATTATTATTTTTTATTATTTAATTTTACTCCTTGAACTTGTATCCCACCCTTCTTTTCCAAGGAGCCTGGGGCAGCAAGCCAATACACAGTTTGAAAACAAAGCAAAAAAAATCTAAAACAGTTAAGGCATTGAAAAAATAAGCAGCATTTACAACTAAAAACATATATTTCCTGGCACTGGTAATACTCTGTGGTACAAATTGTCAACTTTGGGGTGGGGGCAAAATCTGGGATTTTGAGAAACTGCTGTGGGTGTCAGTAACAAAATGGCTGCTGTGGGGTTGCGGCATAACACAAAATGGCTGCCACATCCAAGAGAACAGAGAAGGGGACTGTGGGAAATGGTGTTAGCATAGTCCGTCCGGTGGATGTTGCATCCTGGCATCCAAGAAAATGTGAGCATGCTTCAGGCGGGGAGGTGTTCAGTGCTGGAGAAGCTGAGTCAGTGCAAACAGGAGCTGAGCAGGAAGATGAAGGCCTCATATGAGGATCGTAAAACTTAATCGCCCTACAACCCCTGAAGAGCTATTAAAATAATATTTTAGCTAATTAGTAACTCATGGCTCCCACATTATTGAGAATTATTGTTAGCGGGGGTGTTAATAACTAGTTAATAGCTGACTACCTTGAACAACTAATGGCCCAATAATGCCTCATATTTTGCCTTTTTGAAATGTGGAGAGGTGAAGTAGTAGAAGAGAAAAACGTCCCAAATCTTCCTGCTTCAACCTTGGTACATCCAAGTAGCCACAGCACCAAATGTTGTAAGCCAAAAATGGCTTATCTTCTGAGTTACGCCAATAAAACTCAGAGACAAGAGGAGTTAGGAGTCCATTGTTGTTTATTGCAAAGCAATAGGTTACAGTTGAATCTTTTCGCAAAACTGCAACCCCGCCCAAGGGTATTTATAACATTTCAAACAAAGGATTTCCATTTTCACCAATCATGTACATCATTACCTCATTTCATGTTTAATACACATGCGCAATAAGCATTGCTAACTAAACTTTGATTCTCACCGTGATCTGTTACATTGTGTTAGTTTGCATGTTGGGAACCTGTGTTACGTGTAGCCATTTGCACCATGTATCAACTTATGTTCTCGCTTATGAGCTGTATCTTTGTGATTGACATATTAGCTGTCCTTCTGTCCCAGTGGGGGACGGCATCTTGCCAAATCATCAGTTTCATAAAGCAACAGGTTACCATAACTTCTCTATTAGAAGCATATTCTAGGATTTATAGGGGTCCACATTATCACATTCATTATGGCCCTTTGGGCCACTACCACATTAAGAAGGTGTTTCTACTTTTACACAGATTTCCCAAGGTCCTGCAAAGACCTCTGTTTTGGTCATGCACCTCAGGTGCCGAGCTGGGTCTGAATTAAGCTTGCAAAAGAGCAGGTGGGGGTAAGAAATGGGTTGCACTGTGTGTCCCATCCATGGCTGGTTTAAAAGTCCTTCTTGCCTGTCCACATTAGCACTTGCACACCAGACAGGATCTCCCAACAAACAGGACTGCCAACTGTCAGTCTGCCTTCAAGAGCTGTCCAGTCAGCAGACATTCCGTAGCAGAAATGTCTCCCAGCCCAGATGGGAACAACTTCACACATGAATCAGGATTAGCCTTTGTCATCATTTTGTTGCCTAGTTAAGGCTTTCCTTTTTCAGCAGGTCTTTTCGGTGGATTTTTTTTTTTTTACCTCGGTCTGCATCTAAATTGCATTTAAAACTGTTTTAACTAGGACATTGTTTATATATGTTTTTATTATTAAAGCACTTTGAGATGTTTTACAGGAAGTGGGATCCAGTAAATAAATAAAGCCATCATGCAACTATTTCAATGGGCAGAGACTGGCCTTATGAAATTGTAGGATCCTGAAAAATTTGCAGTGTTGCACATATTATCTCTTCCAGGAGTGTCCAGTCCAAACCTTTTGACCCAAAGTGCCAATTACTCTCAAGGGGGAAAAAAGATTGTAGCTCTCGACTTCCACTTCCTGTACTGTCTTTGGTCTCTTTCCAAGAACAGAGAGTGTGACTCCTGGGATGAGTTAATTCTGCTCACCCATGGGAGACAAGCCATATCTCTAGTATGATGTACAGACTCTTCCTCCAGTTATCAGTCAGTGGGAGTTAGATGGGGTTGGTTGGTAATAACAATAATGGTTTTCAGATATAGGCTACACTTGGAATTTTGCTAATTGAGCTTTTTGGCAGCTTTCCCCCCAGGAGTCTTGTTTTTCATTTGGTTTTCTTTGAGACATTTTTATTAATGCATTTTATGTTATCTTCCCTATTGTTTTTACAGAAGTAACTTGATATGTTTTTATTCATTTAGCACAAGATAATGAGAAAGTGTTATACATTATTATATTTTGTAAACACTATTCCATTACTTTTTATGTTATTCATATATGTATAATGTCCCCAGGAAGGATTTTAGTTTGGCTTGAAATAAATTATATTTCAAGCCCCCCATTTTTTCTCCATGTCAGGGCTGCTGCCCTCATTTTATATGTGTGGATGCCTCTGGGAAATTATGATGTTGGGTGGTGGGGGTATCACCAATTATTACATTTATATCTCACCTTTCCTCCAAGGTGCTCAAGGTAGTGTACATGGCTCTCCACTTCCCCATTTGACCCTTACAACAACCCTGTGAGGTAGGTTAGACAGAGAGACTGTGACTGGCCAAGGTCATCTCTGAAAGTTGTAGCTGAGTGGGTCCTAGCTTTAAGTAGAAGGTGTGGGTATGACATGAAGCTCTTGATTATATTGCTATTGAAAAATATGCAGGCAGTGTATTTCCTTTACATGGCAAAAAGATTCCTGCATTGCAGGGGGTTGGACTACATGACCTCTATGATTCTATGACAATCAATATGCTATATTATTGAATTAAATCAGCCTTCCCCTACCTGGTGCCCTCTATATGTTTAGGGCTGCAGCTCCCATCAGACCCAACCAGTAGGACCATGGGAAGTATAGTCCCAGACATTTGGAGGTTACCAGGCTGGGTAAAGCTGAATTAGAATAATATAAAGTATGTAAAGTTTTATGACATCAAATTCCATCAGAATGGCCTTACTGGATCTAACTGAAGTCCATTCTGCATCCAGCAGTGGCCAGTCAGATGCTCTGGGATGTTGATGAAGCTGATGGCCATCATCTCTTGATATTTGTCCTCAACAGGAGCACCTGGTGTTTAGATGGTCCCTTTGGGTGCCATAGGCAATATGGCCGTGGATAGGCCTGTTGTCTTTCATGGGGCACTACCATCTCTTTCTCTTTCTCTCATGCAGCCAAAGCCGCAAAATGCCATCACGATTGCTGTGTCATCGCGAGCCCTCTTCCGTATGGAAGAGGAGCAGAAGATTTACAATGAGCAGGGTGTGGAGGCCTACGTGAAATTCCAGCTGGATCACGAGAATGAGCCCTTTCTGCCTGGAGCAGCCTTCCCCTTCGTCAAGGTCTTTTCCTTGTCTGATGATTTTGTTCACCTCCAGATGGAAACATCAGAATCTGGGTTCAAGATAAGGGGATGAAGCAAGTGCTGGTGGTCACTTATCCGTAAATTAGCCCAGGCGAAGGTTTTATGATTGATCCAATGAAATGTGGGTCGTGGTCTGTTGCAATGCCACAATATCCTTGTGCTAGGTGTCTCCCTGAAGGTCTAATGTAAGACTCTGGGCACTGGAGAGTCTGTTGGGGTTTTTAATGCCATATTGCCATCTTTGTGCAAATACTATTAAACACCAATATCCTTCTTGTGACCCGCACTCCAAAGGGTACTGAAACCTAGCAAGCACTGGGACCCCTGAAACTTCTCTTTGCTTTGAGAAATGGGATCTGCATAACAGTGCTTTAGGGAGGGACCTCAGTCGGAGAGCCCATGGTTTTTATTACAGAAAGTCCCAGGGTCAGTTCCCAGCATTGACCTGAAAGGATCAGGTGGCAGGTGAGCAGGAAAAGGGAATTTCTCTCTGCCTTAGACCCTGGTGAACCTCTGCCAGTCAGAATCAATATTGAAGTAGATAGAGGGACCAACCTATATAAGGCAGCTTCAGGTGCACAATCAGGGCTTCCCCAGCTTTTCTTTTGCATAATTTTGATTAAAAAAGGATGTAAAGTATCTGAAAGATGAGCTGTTCACCTGACAGTAAGTACTGTACTGATGGTTTGGGGCCTCCTTCCCCCACCTGTTTATTGTTTTATTTAAGGAAGTCCGGTTGTGTTCTTGGCCAGACTGCTCTGCCATCTTTGACTTTCTAGGCACTGGAAGCTGTTAACATGCAGCTGCGGGTGCTCTACCCAGAGAGCGAAGAGCTCTTCGACATCGTCCTCATGACTAACAACCACGCTCAGGTGGGAGTCCGCTTGATCAACAGCATCAACCATTACAGTGAGTAACTGGAAGCCGCCTCCCTTGACCAGAAGCACCCAAGCAATTGATGGGTTACTTGTCACCTATTTGCAAACTACCAAGTTGCCTTGCTTCTATACCAGTCTAACTGTCTTGAGTCCCCATCCCACAAAGAACCCTGGTAAATGTATCTCGGTGTTCTAATGGGGTGGTCCAATTCACAGCCCAAGGGACACATGCAGCCCTTCAGACCTTTTTTGGTGGCCCTCAGCAACATTTGACGCACCCTCACAGCCCTCACACTGCCTTCCCAAAGCTGGGTAAGCTTTGGGAAGTAAATAAGGTAAATAAGTTCATCAGAGTGTTGCTGCTTTTGAAAGATGCCACCTGAATTCCCTGAGAAACAACTGAACGAAACTTGGGCGCCAAAAGGCAACTGAGGAACCAGTGTAGGTGTGAGTCCCTGCAGGTGCTACATCTGCTGGTGGATTGCGCTTCCCAAGGCCTCTCTCTTTCTCCCCTCAATGTTTTCTTCTTCTCGCTCTCTTTTCCAGACCTGTTCATCGAGAGGTTTTGCATGACAGGTGGGAACAGCCCCATTTGCTACCTGAAGGCCTACCACACCAACCTGTACCTGTCGTCTGACTGTGAGAAAGTGAGTGAAGCCATAGAAGAGGGTGAGTGAAGGTGTTTGTTGTCCTTCGCCTGCTGTTGGAAAGGGAGTAGGAAGTCACCTGTGTGTGCGAGTGTGTGGTCTGTTGGCACGTGTGGCTTAAAACCTAAACTAATTTTTCTGTTGTGACTCTCCCCCCACCTCCTGGAAACCCCAAGTACTCTAGTTTTGCACATGTAGTCTTGTAGGTTTAACAGGGAGAAATGTAAAGTACTACACTTGGGCAAAAAAAATGAAAGGCACAAATACAGGATGGGTGACACCTGGCTTGAGAGCAGTACATGTGAAAAGGATCTAGGAGTCTTGGTAGACCATAAACTTGAGACCATAAACACTGTTGACATGTGGTCTTGGTAGACCATAAACACTGTTGACATGTGGTCTTGGTAGACCATAAACACTGTTGACATGAGTCAACAGTGTGATGCAGCAGCTAAAAAAGCCAATGCAATTCTGGGCTGCATCAATAGGAGTATAGCATCTAGATCAAGGGAAGTAATAGTACCACTGTATTCCGCTGTGGTCAGACCCCACCTGGAATACTGTGTCCAATTCTGGGCACCACAGTTCAAGAAGGATACTGACAAGCTGGAACGTGTCCAGAAGAGGGCAACCAAAATGGTCAAAGGCTTGGAAACGATGCCTTATGAGGAACGGCTTAGGGAGCTGGGTATGTTTAGCCTGGAGAAGAGAAGGTTAAGGGGTGATATGATAGCCATGTTCAAATATATAAAAGGATGTCATATAGAGGAGGGAGAAAGGTTGTTTTCTGCTGCTCCAGAGGAGCGGATACGGAGCAATGGATTCAAACTACAAGAAAGAAGATTCCACCTAAACATTAGGAAGAACTTCCTGACAGTAAGAGCTGTTCGACAGTGGAATTTGCTGCCAAGGAGTGTGGTGGAGTCTCCTTCTTTGGAGGTCTTTAAGCAGAGGCTTGACAGCCATCTGTCAAGAATGCTTTGATGGTGTTCCTGCTTGGAAGGGGGTTGGACTGGATGGCCCTTGTGGTCTCTTCCAACTCTGTGATTCTATGATTCTAGGTGCTTTGAACTCTGTTTCCCCTAGCAGACTCCATGATCCTGGGAGGGCTCACAATAGGTTTATGAGCCTTGTCCATTATGATAGTAGTAGGTAGGGTGACCGTCTGTCATATGAGATGAATTTGTGGGATGGATGCCTGGGAAGCAAGAGCTTGTTTACTACATGCAGAATCAAGTTGCCTAGAATAAACGATTGAGGTTAGGGCTACTTCCTTTTGAGGATGGTGCTGGGTTGCTTTGCTTCCTTGACAGAATCATAGAATTGTAGAGTTGGAAGGGACCACGAGGGTCATTTCATCCAACCCCCTGCAATGCAGGAATCTTTTGCCCTAGTGGGGCTCGAACCCACAACCCTGAGATTACCAACTGAGCTATTCTCTTCAGATAAGACTGGAGAGAACTCTGCCTGACCACAGTCCGTTCGACAGGTCCCCACGCCTAACACTTATCACACACTCTGATATATACACCACATTGAGGATATTGTTTAGTTATGTTCCAATATAACTCATATAGCATTTTGGGTTTTACAGACCTTTACATATTTTTTTTAAAGCAGAAATTAAAGTGCGAGCCATCAGGAGGCTGAGCTTCTAGAAAGTGCCGCTAGATCCTTTTCTTCTTCTTTCCCCAAGGAATTGCTGCAGCCACCATCTTCAGCTCCAACAGGGACGTGCAGGTTTCAGAGAACCAGCTGCGTGTAGCCTTCGACGGAGACGCCGTGCTGTTTTCAGACGAGTCTGAGCAGATTGTGAAGGCTCATGGCCTTGACAAGTTCTTTGAGCACGAGAAGACTTATGAGAACAAGCCTCTGGCTCAGGTATGACTGAGAATACCCAGAAATGCATTATCGGGAAATGTTGGGATGGCCACAAGCTGGTTGAGCTCAGGAGCCAGGAAGGTTGTTTGATTCCCTGTTTGCTTGCTTCTTTGGCAGTGGTTTTTTTTTTTTGCAAACCACAATGAGGAGGAAGAAGAGGTGAATTTATTTCTGAAATTTATTTCTAGTTGATTTGTTACTGTTTTTAAAACAGTTTAATCTTTCAACCATAAGAGCAATTAGGCTATGTAAATAATAGGGGGGAAACTGCATCCAGTCAAACCTTGTTTAGACACTGTCTCCCTACTTTAGCCAGTACTTAGCAATAGAGCCAGTGTGGGCAACCTTTGGCCCTACAGATGTTGCTGAACTACAACTCCTATCATCCTTGGCCAATGATATACTTTATTCGGCTATAAGCCCACAAGGTAAAACAAGCAAAACAAAACAATAAATACATTACTATTTGTACATTTCGGAATGATATCTGAGTAATTCTTCATATATCTCCGCAATACCTACAATCTCTGGATAAACCAAACTTACGACCTTAAAATAGAATAAAGCATAAAGCATAAAATTTACTTGGCTATTAATAATCCTGAAGCCTTCCATGAAGTCTTTTATAGGAAAGCACTGAAACCAAGAATCTGGCGACCTGTAATGTTCTGTGAGAGTCAATGTCCTGGAGTAAGTAAGCTAGATGTTGTTCAATTGGTATGGCTGTAATGTCCCGCATAATTGGACTCAAAATCCTTGATCGGGAAACACTGTATAGGGGGCAGTTAAACAGGATATGGTACAGGGTTTCTATTGATTTGTTGTCACATGAGCATAGAACAGAAATTTTCCCATTAGAGAATCTGTTGCTCAAAACATTTGAGGGGAACACATTGAATCTAGCTCTAACAAATGCAAATCTATGCGACGCAACCGAAAGGGTAGACAGATATCGTGGTGATTGGGGCATCCTTGGCCAATGGTCACACTTATTGATGGGAGTTGTAGCTCAGCACCATCCAGAGGGCCAAAGTTTTCCCATTCCTGCCATAGAGCAGCTTCTTTCAGCTCATCCTTCTTCACAGGCTGTGCATCTTCTTGTTTCTTCTCTCCATGGAGCCCAGGCTCTCTGCAGCACTCTTCATCCTGACTTCTGGTTTCTACCTCTCTACTCTCCCTCTGTTTGCTTTACTTATTACATACACCATTCCAGCTCCCCATCCCAACCTCTTCGCCAATGAGAAGGGCAGGAGAGTTGTTTTACTAAGTAGTTCCAGGTTCCCAGAGTCATTAGGATTCCTTTGCCACCCTCCTCGTGCTTGTATTTTAGTTTTGCCTGTGAAGGAACAGCCTCCAAATAACCCAGTGTCTAATCTTTAAATTAGCCATTGGCCCTTCAGATGGAGCTGTACTCAGACTCCCATCATCCCTGGCCATTGGGCTCTGCTTCTTGCCGGATTGGGAGCTCCACAATATCTGGAGGACGACATGTTCATCCACCTCTGGTTTTACAGAAAGCAGCCATTCTATATAAAAAAAAGAACAAATGCAAAATGGGGACTCATCATTATTCTTCCACATAAGTATTATGGCAACAGCCCCTTGCAACAATTGCAGACTCTGTGTGGGTAGCCAGAGAGGGTTATTTTCCAACTGTATGGAGAGTGGGGAAGGAAGTTCTGGTTGACATTGTCTGTTCACCTCTCCAGGGGCCACTGAAATGTTTCTTGGAAGCTCTTGGGAAGCTCCAGAAGAAGTTCTACTCCAAGGGGCTGCGCCTGGAGTGCCCCATCCGCACGTACCTCGTCACAGCACGCAGCGCGGCCAGTTCTGGAGCCCGTGCCCTAAAGACTCTCCGGAGCTGGGGGCTGGAAACGGACGAAGCCCTCTTCCTAGCCGGCGCCCCCAAGGGACCCTTGCTGGAGAAGATTCGCCCACACATCTTCTTTGATGACCAAATGTTCCATGTGGAAGGGGCGAAGGAGATGGGTACCATCGCAGCCCACGTCCCTTACGGGGTGGCTCAGAAATCCAGGCGCTTGGCACAGGGGAAACAAAATGAGAATAGCAAGTAGCAGAAAAGAGCGGGACTGGGCTAGGCCAACCTTTGATACGCGGAGAGCAACATCTCTATGGAGAGATGAAAAGTTTAGAACACCTTCCATGAGGACTAGAACCAAAAGGGTTGGGATGGCAGGTGTCTTGTTTGGGGTAGGTTGTTTGGGAGAAGGTTTCCTTACACCCACCTGTACACATTGCACTTTACGGAAATGCTCTTCCCTCTGCCTCACCATAACCTTGCGTGCCCATCACACCATTGCTGTCAATATCTGCTGGTAGACTTTTGCTTCTGCCCTGCCATCCACTCACAACGCTTCAAGGTTGATTGCCACCTTTTGCTCTTGAATATTCATGATATGTACTGTTTTTTCCTTGCGGGCTGCTGCAAGGGGGCTGTGTTTTATTACACGCTTCAACAGTTGCATTGTGCAGAATTTGCTAATGGTGCCAATTTAAGCGTTGTGAAATTCCCAGCTTTCAACACTAGTTTTGAAAGAAGAAGAAGCAGCAATCTCTAGCTCTTATGTTTGCAAGGATGAGTGCAAAAGCATGTGTGCAGTTCCTTGATGGAATTTATCTGGAATCAGAAGCCTCAGAGAGCAGGCATTGGTTGGGTGGTGAGGCTGGGCATGGGGTGACCTCCTGAGACTACCCCCAACAATGTGCCCAACCTGCATTGAGCACCCCAAAAATGGTCAAAGGCAGTGATGACCAGTGGGGCCCATCACAAATGGATTGTCCAAGGGCCCCTCAAAGAGATTGACTGAGAAGGAGGCCTGCCAACAGAAAAAAAATGCTCTATACAACTCTTTCCAGGAAGAACTCTTATCAGGAAGGGCCACAGCTCAGTGATTAGAGCATCCACCTTACATGTGGAGGGTTCCAGGTTCAATCTCCGGCATCTGAGAGACCTCTGCCTGAAATCCTGGAGAGCTGCTGCCAGTCAGAGTAGACAGTACTGGGCTAGATGGTCCAATGGTCTGACTCAGTATAAGGCAGCTTCCTATGTTTCCCCCATCTCTCATGGCCAACAGAAGCTAAATAATTATGCAAAACACACATATGAATGCAAGTTTGCTTCATTCGTGCCATTTTGCTCATCAAATGTGGCTTTTGTGAATGCCCCTTGCCTGCCCCAACCTAAAATCTGCATCTGCTTCACCTCTAGCCGGCACACTTACATTTTGCCTCACTCTTTCCAGACAGAGGCCTGTGCTTTAATGCTCCATGTCTGAGCAGTCCCCACCCCACCCCAAGCAAAAAGGAGAGAGAGCAAGCACAGGATGATCTGTGTTTTCTTTTTATTTCTCAGTGCTTTGAGAAAAGACAATAAATGAAAGCTGTGTTCCTGAGTCAGTGTGCTGCAGTGGATGGTGCTGGATCATGGACTATGACAACACAGGTCCAGATCCCCACTTAGGCTTGATGGTCAATGTTAGAGACTGAAAAATCAGTCTCGCTCAGCCTAACCTAACACCCCTATGCCCATACACCATCCTTAGAGGAAAAGCAGGCTATAAATGTGATAAATATACAATCTGGAACCTTCCCATTCCAAGTGTGTCTGGTAGCTTTCCACCACTTACCCCCGGTTTTTTCAGCAGGGCTCCAGAGATCTGTTGAATAATGTGGCGTCTTCCATTTTTAACCAGTGTTGCATTTTCCCTGCTGTGCTCATGGGCTGTACTGTTAACACGGGGCAATATCTGGGGAGCCGTTCCCTGCTTGACTGCCCATTTGCCACAGTGGAAGCAGGCGGAGGCTGCGAAAGGTCATGCTTCTGTGTCTGCTGGCGGCTTTGCTTAGGAATGAAACAATGCAATCAATGACCGTCTGTCCTTCTGGGTGTGTTATCTGTAATAAATTCTGTCTATGTTACCATTCGTTCCCCCTCCTGTTTGTGAACTGTCAGCATTGGTATGTTGATAGCAAGCTGAAGTGCTCTTGAACATAAGGACTAGAAACTTGGAAGAGTGACAGGGAACGAGGTGACAGCAACACCCCTTCTAGCATAGTACTAATTTTCCCTTTCTTGTGAATCAAAACCCAGTTATAATACCATTTATTGGAGAATATCCACCACATCTTGCCATTGGAGGATTATTGGGCATATGTACACTGTAGGGGGAGCGCAAATGCATCTCTGTCTGGCCCTTGGCCACAGCCAAGCCACACCCCTTCCCCTGGCCCACCCTCCTTACTGGTCTTGCTTTACTCCCCCCCCCCCGGTTGTTTTTGCCTGCCTTGAACTCTGATCACGACTCTTGCTTGCCAGGGTGAAGGGCAGAGCAGTGTGTGTGAATGTGTGTCGGAACTAGTCTGCTGTACAAACGTAAAATGTACATTTCTTGTTTTGCTAGCTTTTGCCTCTGGCCCCACCCACCACTGGCATGCGGCCCTCAGAAGGAATGTGGCCCTTGGGCAAAAAATGTTCTCCACCCCTGCAATAGGCCCAAAGTAGTTTAACAGAAGCAGTTCTCCAATCTTATTCCTCAATTTATTACAGTATTATTTTTTGAAACCTTTATCCCCGCTTTCTAATTTCCTTATCACTTCCTTTGGCCTCTTTCCCTCAGAGGAAGAGAAGAAGGAGGATGGCCTCTTTTTCCTCCCCCTGCCCCTCGCCAACATCTCTGTCTCCCGGCCACGTTCACTTGGCATCCAGGGAATTGCTGGTGTTGGCACCCATCCAACTGAAAAACTATTGCATGGCCACGGGTGGGGGGGGGGCAGAGGAGTAGGCCATAGGCTGTGGCACTGTGACCCGCTGGTGGTTTTTGGCCCACCATTTGAGAAGTGTATTCAAAGCCAACGTGAGCACAAATTCCACCTTTTTCTCATTGCCAGTTCTGCCTTTGGGTTCTGCCTTGGGCTAAAAAAAACCACCACTGCCTCAGGCTTCCTCCCATCCCAATGTGCATATTTGAATCCCACCCAAGCTCTGCCTATTTTTAGGCCTGTTAAATTTAGAAGGCCCACTCAGATTGCACACCCATATTTCTGAGAAGGAGCACCTGGCACCATTGCCTTTCCAGCTACTGAAACGTTTGATAAGAGGCACACTTTGTCATACACTCGAAATTCAGAGGCCATTGTCTCTGCTCTGCTATCTGAAGACAATGGCTTTCAGGGGCAGTATCCCAGCGAAACTCCTCCTCATAATCTTCACAGAGAAGACCAGCGAAGGAAGACACGCTGCCTAGCAACTACGTCCATCCCCCCTGCACTCTGGATATGCTCTAAGGCAGGCATGTCCAAAGTCCGTTTCAGGGGCCTAATCTGGTCTGCCGGTCGGTTTAATCTGGCCCCTGTGGCAGTTTATTTCCTGGGGCAAAATCCTAAAAAAAAACCTCAACAACTTCAACCCTAAAAAATGGTCAATGACTTTGGTTGGCCCTTTGGTCGGCCCTCACGGCCCTTCAGTTCATCAAATCTGGCCCTCTTTATAAAAAGTTTGGACACCACTGCTCTAAGGAAAGTCCACTCTCCATTAAGACCCCAAAATAGCTGGAAATAAATACTACAACAAGGGTGGCCAGACTTTATCGCCCAAGGACTAACCCTCCAAAGTTGGGTCTGGCCAAAAGTGGATGTGGCCAGACTAGAGATGGAGGAGAAATCCCATTCAGTGTGCAATTAATCAATATATCAAAATTTCACTTCCCAAAACCGTATGAGAACCACAATACAGCTGTTCTTCAAGATTCACATATGAATTTTGCGATGCAGTTCATTAAACAATATTTACAAAAATGCTTGTATCAGGGGAAACATTTCGCCTATGAAATGTTGGGCAGGATGCAAGAGGTTTGCTGAAGGTAGATGCATGAGAACCACAATTCTCCACAGGTTGTGCCAGAATGGTGAAGCAAGGAGACTGGGATGCCAGCAGCTCCATTGCACCAGGAGAAAGAAAAAGAGGCCTGGCTGTGCTACTTTGGGGAAAGAGCATCTGAAGGAGACTGGAAGATGGTGGGAACTCTGCAGGATGAAAGATGGCACAGCACCAGGAAGGCAAGGGCAGCCTTGGCTTGCAACTCTTGCAAGATCACTGGAAGCCTCTGTCAGGCATCACATTCCTGTGACAGTGCCCACTATTTATAGATGAAATGATCCATGCCTTTGCCACGGGAGCATCAGAAAAGGCTTTACAACATGAGACTGCAAGGATAGACTTCCTTTTCTGAAGCAAGGAAATGTATCCACACAGACAATCTAACTTTGTCCCCATCCACCTCCCTGCAAGGGGCAAAGCTGAGAATGAGGAGGAAGCCGACGGGCACTGCCACCCTCTAGACAGGTTGCAAGTGAGAAGACAGGCCAGGTGGGCTCTGGCAGAGGGAAGACTGAGGTTAGTGGGGCAGTGCCCCATTTGCCCTCATGGGCCACCCCCACTGGTAGGCCTTCCTGTACTTGTCTCCTGCCGCACTGCAATTTGGCTTGGAAAAATGCCTTGAACTGGCTACAACAAAAGGCTTATTTTGAGCCTAATTTCAGCAGGGAGAGGTGAGGGCGATGATAGCTGCGGGCACCAGGGAAGACCTCTGCAGGTGAATGTGCGCTGGCGGGCACCATGTTGGTGACCCATGCTTCAAGTCCTTCACTGGAGAGCGTCCTGTGGGTGCCCCTGCCACCTGAGATTCTGTTTACAGCTCAAGAGGGGACTCAACCTCTTCTTCTCAATACATTGCTGTTAACATTAAATTTGTTGCTTTATTGGTGCAGAATGTATGATTTAAGGACTCTTCTTTTTACAGAAATGCCCAAAGTACTCTGGGCATGCAAATATTAAAAAATGAAAATTCAGGTAGTGAATAATTAACATGAAAACTGTGGAACTTAAAAAAAGAAGGCAGTTTAAAGCCATCAAAAGTTAATGCTTTATTTCCCTGCAAGGCAGGACTATTGGACTGTATAAACCCACAAGAATTCTACATCCTTTAGTGATTTATTCAGCTGCCTTCTTGGGGACAACACTCTTTCTTTTAAAATGAAAGCTCAGAGTCTGCAGCACCTGCCCAGGGCACCACTGGAATCCTCCATTTGGCATTTGCCCAAAGCAGCCCTACAGTGGTGAGGTCAGGCGCCAGTGCTGTCCCAGCAGATCCATCTTTTTCAGTCTACATAAAGCAGCCAAAAAGATCAGACGCAGTTGGAATGAATTCTCAGCTTGCCAGCTCTGTGTTCCTTGCTGAGGCCTCTTGCCTGAGGACTCTCCTATTCCTGAAACTGGCAGTGGAAATCAGCCTCCCAGGTGATGGTTGAACAACTCTCAGGGGTTTAAGGCAGCATATTGTATTCTGGTCCAAATGTAAATGCATGGAACAGCCTCCTCCCAAGCAGGTGGTCCAAATATACATGTTTTTACATATGCATACCATACCTGGAGCGTAACCCCTGCATAAGATGTGAGTTACCTGCATATGTCAGCTAGCAGACCTGAATTAGAAAATCAAAAGAGGTGCCACAAGAGGGCGCTGCTGAACCACCAGAAAGAGAGGCAGAAGGATCTGATGCAGTTTGTTAAAGTTCAAGAAGAACGGATATCAGTGTTATTCCTGTCCTTAAACTTTCATGAGAAAATGAAAAGAGCTAGAGATAAGGACAGGAAATGAGGGGAGGCTTCCCATCAGGACAGTGTGTGTGTGTGTGTGTTTGCGTGCAGGGGCTCATCCCCACTTTGGTGCCATGTTTCTAGGCTCTGGGTCTGGGCTTTCCAGGTCCCGGCCCCAGCAGTTCCCACCCCCCCACCCTCCCCACTTCTGCTGCTTTCCCCAGGTAAACTGGTGTTTTACTGCTGAATCAGAGTACATGGCAATCAGATTTTCACAGACTGCTGTTTGTTCCAATTCAGAGGTAAAGAACGTATTTTCAGGGGAAATCTGTGGGGCAAATGGAAAACTGTTTTCTATGTGGCAGCCCTTCAGATATTTGAAGGTGGCTATTATATCTTATATCAGTTTCCTCTTTTCTGGGCTAAACATACCCAACTATCTCAACTGTTCCTCATAGGACTCACCTTTATCATCTTGGACCCATCAAGGGGAAAAGGTAGATAGCCGTGTTGGTCTGTCATAGTCAAAACAAAATAAAATAAAAAAAATTCCTTCCAGTAGCACCATCAAGGGGAAAATGTCAAACAGAGGTGCCAACTTGAATAAAATATGGGGAGGGGGCAGATAAGCCCTGTCTCGCATAATCAATCACATGACACGGTGCGCACACACACCATTTAAATGGCAATGCCCATCAACTTTGTGGGGACCTAGCCCCCTCAAATATTTTATTAGGGGGCCGAAGCCCCCACGGCCCCTAGAAGTTGGCTCCTATGATGTACAATGTGTGCTTCATCTGCTAGAACATCTCTGTCTCTTTCCTCTCATTTAATCCCCTTGACAGCATCTTTAATTTAACTGGGCACCTCCTTATCAGGCCATTAATAATTCTCATTCATTCTCCTCTGTGGTCTCCATTGCAATTGAAGTGTGAGTAAACTCAGAGCAGTATCTGTTTCATATCATTACAAATACGAGCTAATCCAGGAGCGGGGTTGCTTGGCACATAAGAGGGCTTCTGATTTCCAGCAAATTTACCACACTGCAGGCTGGGAGGCAGGAATGTGGATTTGATTATAAGGGAGCTAAGTCACTTTGCGGTCTCTGCTGCACTCATAACACAGAGTAATCCTAGAGACAACATGTAACCAATTGCGCTGTAATTGAGCTGACATGACAAAAGTTCAGAGAAAGCCCAGAAAGGTTGTGAGGGGAGGGCTGCTGGCAGTGGAGAGCAGTTCTGTTTCTGTCCCGAAGAAGGAAATTGTGCCATGATAATGGGATCAATCATATAAAGTGCACCATGTTTCTCAGGGAATGATGAGTTATTGTTAGTGCCCAGCTGGAGACAGGTAATGGTTTTTAAGGAAGCAGGAAGTGCTTTTGGAGAGAAGTTTTGTTTCCTGTGGTGGACACACACCTATCCTGTTGTCCCACTGTTGCTTCTAGACAAACACATTTTTGAAACAAAATAAAGCCTGCCACGTTTCTTTACCAAAGGCAAAAATGAAAGAGTAACAACAGAAGCTGTTTTATACTGAACCAGACCACTGGTTCGTTTAGTTCAGTACCGTCTTTCCCCCTTTTTATTTTTATTTTTTTAAAATAATTTTTATTAATTTTAAAATTTTATACACATAAAACCTTACAATTCGGTCAGTATTCATCACTCCCCACCTCTCACCATGAGGAGTTATTTAATCTTACCCTCCCTCTCACAGAGGTAAACCCATTCATTATTTTCCCTGACCTTAGACCAATCATTATCTAACTTCGGCCTAACCCTATTCTCAGGTAGACCATTCTTGGTTACAAAACATATCCATAATGACTTCCTCCGCACCTCCCCAGTGGCTGCATTAAACAAAACATAATTCTGGTTCAGGTACATAGGTGTGCTAAACATATCTTTAACATTAATCCAAAACATAATTCTAACTCAAATACAATATCCTTAATTCTTATTTCACCTCATCTTCTAGTTCCAGCCTCCGCGTCCTCCTCCCAAATCTTCTATAAGGTTCCTTCTGACTCCCCTTAATCTTCAGGCTCCTAACTTCGAAAGATCCTAACATAATCCTAGCTCAAAACCATGTCCAGCATAGATGTTCAAAATCCACATATATAATCAGTCCCTGGTTGCCCACCTACCCTGCTCAACCCTCCCCTCGCCGTTCCCCAGTCCAAGCCCAAGTGCTTGCTTGCAGTTGGGCTTCATCATCTCTGTGTCTTCTCCGCTGTTCCAGCTCCCAGTCTTTTAAAAAAAACTTCTTCTCCTTCATTGATGTCCTCTTGCGCTGAAAAACGTTGACTTTCGCAGATGTTGTTTTCTTGATTCTTTTCTTGGGTCCCGTTATCTTGTGCCGAGAAGAAATTTTCCTGCAGCGAGGCTTCTCTTTAACCTTGGGGGGGATTTCTCCCCCTTCCATCCTTTGTGCAGCTGGGATGACATCACTGTTGTTTACAACTCCTCTCATTCTTGCGGTTTCCGCTTGGAACTCCTTTCTCAGTTCCCAGATTTTTTCAAGGACCCTCTTCCAGCCTCCTTTGTCCAAATCATCCTCCATTTTCAAAGACATAGTTATGCAAAGTTCCACACCGAACCAAATCCAAACTCAAAATCCGGGTTCTACAGTAAAATCCAACAGGTCCGATTCAATCCACACATATCAAAATTGTTAGTTAGTTGCCCCCCCGATCAGGGGTGTCAAAAGGATCGAATCTCTGTTGCCAAGCCAAATTCCGTTACAATTTCAATCGCATCGGTAATAAAGTTCCTGATTTAGTGCCACAATAGCAAGGGACGGACCTCCGTAAATTACATCCCTGTACTTCGTCAAATTAGTCCAAATTCTTCGGTACTTTTCTAGTACTCACGGTTAAGGTAGCCAATCTTGTCGTTTTGCGGAGAAATCAGCGCGCTCAGCTGGGAAGGGCTCGCAGCTTCAACCCGACGGGCAATGGCGGTCCGTGGAGCTCCGTCGCCCCGCGTCTCACACGGCAGCCTCTACTGTGGCCGCCGCGGGAGTTGGGGCGACGTTGAGAGCTGCTGCCGGACCTAAGGTCCCGGGATCAAGACTCCCGGGAGTTTTGGGGGCTGCGTCGCCGTCGCAAGCACCCCTTTAAAGCCGGTCGGGTCGGGGAATGCCAGCAGCGGCATGTCCCCCGACCTTTCCCTCCGGCGCGCCGACCGGAAGCCGTCTTTCCCCCTTTTTAAGACACCGTCTTATAATTTTTTTCCTCAAAAAAACACAGGGTGGCTTATTTTCGGCGGATGTCTTATTTTTATTACGTCAGTATGATACGGTACAGCCTCCCCCTCCGCGCTGAGCAGGCGGGGCAGAACTCCGCAAGAGGCACGTTTCCCCCCGCGCCTCTCGCTGGTTCGCTGGCTCCCTGCGCACGGGGAACAGGCGGGGCAGGAAGAGGCGTCTTCCCCTCCCCCCCGTGCCTCTCCCTGCACGCTAAGCAGGCGGGGCAGAACTCCGCAAGAGGTGCGTTTCCCCCCGTGCCTCTCACTGGTTCGCTGGCTCCCTGCGCACGCAGGAGGGGCTGAGGAGGCGACGGGAACAATGGCGGCACCATGGCTTACTTTTGGGGTACGTCTTACTTCTCACAAAGGTAAAAAAACCTTGCCATGGCTTACTTTATGACTACGTATTATAAAAGGGGAAACAGGGTACTGTATTGTCTATTTTGACTGTCAGTGGCTCTTCAGTGTTTCAGTTTCAGCTGCAGTTAGTTGCCAAAATGCTTCCCCCTTGGAGGGTGGTACAGCACCTGTCTTGCATGCAAAAGGTCCCTTAGCATCTGCAGGTTGGGCTGGGAAGAAACACCTGCCCGAAACCCTGGTGGGCTGCTGCCAGTCAGTGTAGACAACACTGATGGACCAGTGGGTCTGACTCAGTATAAGCCAGCTTCCTATGCCCCTAGCTGAAAAGTGCATCCCAGAGTCCTTTGTAATGCTGCTGAGGATCCTGGGATACATGTTTAAGATTGTGCAGGGTTTATTTCCATCCTTGGTGCTTTATAGCTTATGGTTATGGGGGCTGCTGCTGGCCCTGAGATCCTTCAGTGTGGTTAGGAAAGTACTCTCTCCCCCTTAGGCCCTAATAGCTCCACCACCTTGGGCCCTTCTGTTTGTGCTCTCTAACTGATCCTGGTCAATAGTCCTTTGAAGAAAGTGTTCTCCTGCAGCCAAGAGCCTTGGAAAATCTTTTGAAAAAATTATTCAGCCTCCAGTCCAGCAGAGTTGCAGAGACATGATGTGCCAGGTCTCTCTCTTCCACCCCCACCCCCACCCCCATTTCTTTCTTTCCTTCTTTTCCTGAAACAACTCAGGGCTTTATCAGTCTCGCCTCTTTCCCACGGTTTTCTGTTGCCAGGATGGTCACTGATCCTTTTAAACTGCAGCTGAGACCAATCAGTGGAGGCCGAGGGAGGGATGGAGAGGCAATTCACACAGGCTGCTGCTCTTTTACAGGAAAATTTCCCCCCCTCCTGGGATTTCCACCAGCAAGAGGAGGGGGGAAGGCAAGAGCAAGCCAGTAATCTCTCACCCCTGGGAGGGAGCTCCTTCACTTACAGTACAGGAAGGTTAAAGATGTGCTGAGAAAAGGAAGGGAAGGCAGGAGAGGTGAAATCTCTGAGTGGGGGGACAAGGAAGAGCCCATTTCTTTATGTCTTGAAGAGGGGAGATCTTAGCACCTCCCTGTGCCCGTTGGAGGAAGGGAAGGGAAGTGGTGGCCCATGTCCATCTGCCTCCTCTGGGCAGAGTAAGGAGAAGGATGTTTGTCCACTGTCCAGGTGCCTCAGTATGAAGAGACGCTGCCAGGGGGAGGAAGAGGAGGAGGAGGAGGGCCACAACTTGTCGGACATGGGCTTGGATCATGCACCCATCGTGGCGGGAAAAGAAGAGGAGGAGGAAGAATGCAGCAGGTAAGGGGACACCTCCGTGGTGAGGATGCCAAATGGACGAAACTGCATCAGTTGGAGGCAGGAGGTCCATGCCCAATCGCCCAGGAAGGAAGCTGGTAGAGGGAAGCCACTAGAGGCAGCTTCAGCAAACACGTGCTCTAACTCAGAGCTGTTCATAGATTTT
Source organism: Darevskia mixta (assembly GCA_034641385.1). NCBI lineage: Eukaryota > Metazoa > Chordata > Lepidosauria > Squamata > Lacertidae > Darevskia > Darevskia mixta. Next base: position 2,205,330 of record JAWWNH010000033.1, on the reverse strand, counting down.
GCTTTCCTTGACACTGATGGGAAACTTATTCGCATGAATGTGTTTCATTTCCCTTTCAGGGGCAAATGGCGGGTATTGGCTTCTGAACTCAGGTGGGAGTACCAAGTTTTTTCATTTCAGCTTGTGTGAGATTTCTAATTTTCCTACCATTGAGCGGAAGATATATCCTCATGCAAGCTGATTTAGGGCCACACGCCATTCAAATTCTGGACCATCAGATCAACTCTCTTGGCCTAGCAGCAGCTTCTAAGCCAAGGCTGTGCATTTTTTCATACCAAGTGGGCCGCAAGAGTACTTTGACACACAACTTGCGGGCCACACACTGAATTAAATTTCCATACTGTAAATTAAAGTGTACGCAGTATATTTCATATTATTGAATATACACAATTAATACATTTAATTAAATATATGTAATTAAATTTATCGAGGAATGGAATAGCTTTTTGTATTATTAAAAAAAGCGGTGCAACACCAACACGGTTCTTGCATTGGATTAATCCATGTCCAATTTTGAAATGGTATAGTGGTTAAGTAAATATGTGAAACTAAATGAAGGATAGATAACAATATAGATATTGATGTCAGTGTCATACTCTTTCTGATATGAACGTATTTAATTTGGATTAATGGAGAGATGAATTTGGGAAGTCTATTATAAATATATTAATATAGATTGTAGTTTTTCTTTTGTAATTAATGGAATTGCTATAATAGTATTATGTATATATCTTTATATGTTTGATAATTGTCGTATTAAGTAACTTTGGTTATGCAAGAAATTTTTTGTTTGTTTCTTTGTTTGTATGGATATGTGTTAGTGTATGTGGTTGTAGTTGAAAAATTTAATAAAAAGATATAAAATAAATAAATATATATATGTAATTAAATACATACACAATATATTTAATTATTAAACAAATTTAATACACAAACAGATGTATGCGCCTTCGTTAACAAAAAAAGGCAGTGGGTTCCAAGCAGTATTTAAGGGCAGCCCAATGCAATGCATGGAATTGTAGTCTAATAAAAAAGTGCTAAAGCCACAAATGCTTCTTACCGGATCTGTTGATGTTGTTTCTCAGTTTGCCATCTCCCACAAGGATCTTTCATGTACTTGCAAGAAAGAAGCGGAGAGGGGTGAGTGCTGCATGATCTAAAACCTGATTTATTTTTATTCTTTTTTTTAATAATGGTTTTTATTTGCAAAATAACTTGCATTCCTTTTTGTTAGCCCTCACAGCAACCAGTGGGGTAGGCTGCTATCATTTAGATTTTACAATGAGGAAATTGGCTGAAATATAATGACTTTCTAAAAAACCTCCCAGGAGTCCACATACGGAGAAGGGGCAATTTGACCCCAGGTCCCAAGACCATCCACTGTTTGATCAGAATTGCCAGACCTCAATATCTGTTTATGGTCCTCCATCCCCAGGACTTTGCTGGAGTGGGGGAGTGAATTGCTGCCTCAGAGCTCTCTACATGGCCAGGCACCCTTTTCAGGCTGCTGTCCCACATCTTTGGAATGCCCTCTCTTGAGAACTTCAACTGGCTTCCTCACTTCAGGGTTTTAGTTTTAAGTGGGCCCTAAGGACGATGGGCCAGAGTGATCTGATGCTGGCGTTTATTGTGCTGCTGTTCTACTAAATCAATTACAGTGGTACCTCGGGTTAAGTACTGTACTTAATTCGTTCCGGAGATCTGTTCTTAACCTGAAGTGTACTTAACCTGAAGCACCACTTTAGCTAATGGGACCTCCTGCTGCTGTTGCGTGAGCACGATTTTTGTTCTTAGCGGAGTTCTTAACCCGAAGCGTACTTAACCCGAGGTACCACTGTATGTGGTTGTACTGAATTGTTTCTACATTTCTGTTACTGTCTTGGAATGGTTTGCCTTCAAAAGTGGCTTGCAAATAGTTGGGTGGGTATACACAAAGTTCTTCTGAGATTAAACATTTGAGTTGTAGACAGAGTGGATAAAGATTGATGATTTATTGATTTTTTATTTTAAAACATTTTTATATTTTAAAGTGTTTGTATTTCTTTTATAAGTTTCAGCAAAAGTGAATTTCTCTTTTAAAAAAATGATTTATTTTAAAATGAATTCTGAACTTAATGTAGACATCAAAAACTTTAGGCCTACTTAATGTCTACTCAAACGTAAGTCCTCTGGACTTCTGTGAGGCTTACTCCTGGGTTAGTGTCCAGAGGGTTGCAGCCTCTTCAATGAAGTGCATGGTGCAAATGAATGATGCAGAGTTGTCCTTTTCCATGATGCCCTTACAGATAATCGAGAAACGGCGCAGGGACCGCATTAACAGCTGCCTATCTGAACTACGGCATTTGGTTCCCACTGCCTTTGAGAAGCAGGTAAGTGCATCTCCCTGTCAAATTCCTTCCCCCCCCCCCAAGTTCTGATATCAGTCTCCTCCAGAATACATGTTCATTGAACATTCATTCTGATTTGCTTGCACACAGCTTATGTGGAGGTTAGAGTATGCCTGGTCTTCATTGAGCATTTGTTCTGATTGGTTTGCAGGGAGGTTATACAACAATGAGCATTCAAGCTGCTTTCATTCTGATTTGCTTGCGTGGTGGTTATACATATTCCCATTAAAGAATTGTCCACCCCACACTTTGCAGTGCATTTCCCCATTGCTTTTGGTATGGTCACATTAGTGGCTTAAAACGCAGTGAAGTTGTCCCCCTCCTGCTGCAGTTCAAGCTGCATTGGCATGACGTTGTTCACTTCAGAAGGGGGGGGGTGTCTTCAGCCCAATGTGCATGACCTTTTTGGTTGCATTCATGAAGCTTTCATCTGCATGTGGGCGTTCAATCCATTCATAGGCAACGGCAGTCTCAAATATTTTCACCATTCCTATGTACAAAGTGATGATCATGTACATTTTCTTATTGGATTGAAGCTGCTTTGAGAGAGAAAAAAACGCACTGAACAGTGGTATTCGTCGATAAACTAACTGTTTCTTATGGATTCTGGCTAATGTTGTGGGAATGCGGCTTCAAAGCTTAGCAGGAGCCCAAGGGATATGGGCAGAGTACGGGGTGCCAAGTTGAATAAAATATTGAGGAGGCCCAATTAAGTCCCACCCCACATAATTGATCACAAGACATGGTGCACACACACTATTTGAATGGCAATGCCCATCAACTTGAGGGGAGGGGTCAAATATTTTAGGGGGGGGGCTGAAGGGACCTCAGCCCCTTGGAGTTGGCTCTTATGGCAGAGTAAATGACAGTGTGAAGATAACTATTAGTATTCCCGAACAGCAGTAAGTCCTCTTTTTAGAAAAAAGAAATAAATAAATGTGGATAGCCATTGTGGTGTAGTGGTTAGAGTGGTTAGACTAGGACCTTGGAGAGACCTGGATTCAAATCCCCACTTGGCCATCATGAAGCTCACTGGGTGACCGTGGGCCGGTAGCCTAAACTTACAGGATTCTTGTGAGGATAAAATAGAGAGGGAGAGAGTCAAAATTGAACAAGGTGGGATATAAACACTGTGTGTGTGTGTGTGTGTGTGTGTGTGTGTGTGTGTGTTGCACTAGGGCAGTGATGGCCAAACTTGGCCCTCCAGCTGTTTTGGGACTACAACTCCCATCATCCCTAGCTAACAGGACCAGTGGTTGGGGATGATGGGAATTGTAGTCCTAAAACAGCTGCATGGCCAAGTTTGGCCATCACTGCACTAGGGCAATGGCACACTTTAATCCACTTAAGTTGTGCACCTCATTGCCATGCCCCGCCCCCGCCACTATGTGGTTCCCTGACACTACCCTTAGATTCTCCTCAACTACCCTGGATCACCTGACCTGGCTTTCTGATGGGTATTTCTATCAACTCCCTTTATTTCTGCTGTCATCACAGATACCAAGTATCTGAATATTTCTCACCTCTAGCATCACCCAGTAAAGAGACATGTGTATGAAGCTATAATTTATTTTTTAAAGGAATAATCAAAGGCTTTATGATCACTCAGTATATACAAGTGTATGTTCAGTTTTTGGTTACTTAGGCTCACATAATACAATAAGGAATAACAATGCTGACCCTCCTTTATCAGACTAACCCAGTCATCATCCAGATACCTCCACCTCTCATACCAGCTAACAGCTGTAAACTCCCAGCTGCCAGGCACACATTTTCGAACTCCCTTTCAAGCCCTTATCCCATCACCTCTCACTTCCAATATTCCAAGCATGTTCTTTCCCCTCCCAACCAAACACATCTAATTCATCTAACATGCTTACCTACATAAATCTCACATACTAATTTTACCTTAATTACTCTACTATACGGTACATATATGCACACAATATTATTTACGTATAGCCCCAGCAAATCCCAGGGCACACCTAAATTTCTGGTATGTGCATGGATCCCTCCTGCATAGTACTAGTGCTCTGGAAGCAGCCACTATCACACATTACAATCTGTGTTCATATAATGGGAGTCCTCTTTTTTCCAATGAACAGGGTTCTTCCAAAATGGAGAAAGCCGAGATCTTGCAGATGACAGTAGATCACTTAAAAATGCTTCATGCCATTGGAGGCACAGGTAAAAAAACAACTGACTCTGCTCAAGCCTTTGCCATCCATGTTATGTTATTGCCATCCCATGTACGGAGGCCAGTCAGATGCTGCTGCTGCAATTAGCAGTGCCAGCCCTACCATTAGGCAAAGCAGTGCAGCTGTCTCAGGTGGCAGAAGCTGGAGGGTGGCGGCAGCAGAAGCAGCTCTCCTCCCTCTCACCATTCTGCCTAAACTTCTCCAATGATCTTTCAATCATAGGTTACAAGTAACTCCACATGGGTATATCACATATATCAAAAAAGGAGGAGGTAAAGCATGTAAAAACCCAGAGGATGTATTGGGCCTCGTAGCAACTATCCAACTCCAGTTTTTTGGGCTTTGGGGTCCCCTATCTTTGGCCCTGCAGGAAGATGAGGCAAGCAGCATAGTAGCATGGATTATGTTCTGGCTACCTCCTGACATGAAAGAAAATGTCCCTTAAAGCCAGTTCTGGGCATGTCTGGGGGTACTTTGCTCCTTGACTGGGGTGGGTGTGTGGGAGGTGCATTTGCTGCTCTGCCTCAGGGGCCACAAAATGTCTTCAGCCAACCATAGAAGTTAGCATGTAGAGCTATGCTTTGTATAAATGGCTCCCCAGCACTAATCTCCCTCTACTGTGGTCTGAGGTCAAACTGGACGTGACCCCAATAAGCAATTGCCTGAATGGATTTACAGAATAAACAGGTGTGTGTGGCAAAGGGTTAAAGTCCCCCTGCACCTCCATCCTGCTGTAGCCAGAGTCCTGATTGTATTGGGAGACCTGTTGCTGCATCTGCCGTGTCCTCTTTTTCAACATTTAATCAGATAATCGTTGCTAAGTGCACAGATGATGCCACATTGCGTTTGACTCTGCCAGTCCATTTCAGGTGGCATCTCCTGACTGAAATTGCCTTCAGGAAGCAACTTATGTGCCTTAAACTCTCTTGCAAAAGTGCATTAGCCAGCCAGGATTGCATTTCAGAGGGCATCAAAGTCATGTGTGTCTTGCTGAGGGATGTAATGGCAGCGTATCTGTTTTTATTTTCAAAACACTAGATGCTCGAGTGCTGGCCGTCGATTACAGGACGATCGGTTTTCGTGAGTGCTTCACAGAAGTAGTGAGATACTTGGGCACCTTCAAGTGGCAGAGTGGCACCGATTCCATCCAGCTACGGCTCCTCTCCCACCTGAACAACTATGTGGCTGAAATGGAACCTCCTCCTAGAGCAACGTCCTCTCTCTTGCCCTTCCAGTCCTGGCCTTGGTGGCTTTTCCATAAATCCCTAGCTCCTTCTTCCCCACAAGTCCATCTCCCCAGGAGGGAGGGCAACCCTGGCTTGGGTGTCCTGGCTGCTTCGTCGGGAATCTATCCAGGCCCCATGCTGGGAGGAACACCCATTTGCCAAATTCCAAATTCTCTCACATCAGTCTGCTCTAATACCTTGTTTGGTAGAACTTCATCACCCCAACAGAGTAAGCATCGCCCACTGATGACAACAGCCACCCCCAGTAGTGCATCTAGTGAGAGGCCGAGGGAGGCAGCGGCCCCCAGGAGCAGCCAGTTTGCAGCCCTTCTCTTCTCTTCATCCTCCTCTTCGGCTCACAGTCCAGGAGCACCAGTTTACATGCCTCCACCACCTCCAGTTCTGAACGCTGCTGCTCAAGGACCAGGAATCAAAACTGGGAAAGCTGCTAGGCTCTGCCATTCCTGGACTATGGAAATTGGACCTTTGTGATCCTCCCCCCCCCCCCCGAGAGAGAGAGAGAGAGAGATTTTCAGCAGCCCTCTCTTGAATAAAAACAAAAAGTGAAGCTGAACTCATTCCTGCTTTTTGCATACATTAGAAGAACCTTTCCTGGCAATTTGTTGATTATGTTGTGGACACAGTCTATATAAGGAAAATGCTCTTTCCTCCTGACTACCATGCCTTCATTGCCGCTGGGACTGGGAGTGCTCTCTGGGCCATATGCATGCAAGTGTCAAGAGGACAGGAACATAGAGTGGGTAGTGCTTGGACAATCTGCACTGTTTCAGCTTTATAAACCCTTTTCCTTTTTCATGCTTGTTAGAGGCTGAGCATGCTGTTGTGGCACCGTAATAGCAAAAAGTCACCATCTGCTGCTGCACTTCCAGTAAAAAATACTGTTTTTTCCCTTTTGCTTGGTTCAGCTGATGTACTTCCCTCTAATTTTTTGGAGCAACACACACACGGTGAGAGGGGTGAAATGCTGCCCACTGCTTTCATAGCTCCCCTTCTGTATCTTCTCCCTCTTCAGCAGCGGTGGGCAAACGTTTTCAGCCCTGGGATCACTTTGGGACACCTTTCAAGGGCAACATGCCCATGGGTGGGTGGGCCCAGAAGGCAAAAGTGGGTGGAGCAATGAAAGTAAATTTTACCTTTGTACAGTATGCTAGTTTTTACACATACTCCCACTCCCTTCTTTCACCTCTATACAGGTAAGCAAAAGGCATTATCAGGGTTAAGGCAACTCCTACGATTGCCTGCAATGAACTTGCTTTGTGGAGTGCTATTATGTCAGAGGGGAGGCTTCCTCTCTGCAGACCTCCTACCCGTTGAACCAGGAGGCTGGCTAGCCGCTGTTTTGACTGGGATCTTGGAGCCTCCTTTGCTGCCTGCCTGGCAAATGGGGGCCCCTTACTGGGCTGCTGACTGAGTGTGCAAGGAACTTCTATAAGGGGTCACCCTGAAGGTTCTGGCTACAGGTGGTTCTTTTGCTACCCTCCCCTCTTCTTAACTAGGGAAGTTGTGTTAGGGGAAAGGCACTCCTCTGTTTGGCATCTTAGCATGTGTGGAAGGAGTGTCCACTGCGCAAGGCAACATCATGGGCATCCTTTGCTGCTCCTGTGATTTCATTGGCACCAGCTTTGCATAGGTGATATCCAGAACATCACTGGGGGGTGACATTGTGTTTGGAGGGCGTTGCCCTGCTGGGGATGCTGTGGGAGTGGCTGTCAATGCTGCTCTGTCTGTTCTTAGGGGGCAGAGGGAGCTGCTACACCTCAGTCTGGCTCAATCTTGTCTACACAGACTGGCAGTGGGCCCACTGAGCCATGGCTCCCACTCACACAGGCTATACTTTGTTTCTGGCTTTGCCATTGTAAGTTCACAGGATGATCCCAGCTACATTATGCCTAAATAATGCTGTGGGTTAAACCACAGAGCCTAGGGCTTGCCAATCAGAAGGTCGGCGGTTCGAATCCCTGTGACAGGGTGAGCTCCCATTGTTCGGTCCCTGCTCCTGCCAACCTAGCAGTTCGAAAGCACGTCAAAGTGCAAGTAGATAAATAGGTACCACTCTGGCGGGAAGGTAAACGGCGTTTCCGTGCACTGCTCTGGTTCGCCAGAAGCGGCTGAGTCATGCTGGCCACATGACCTGGAAGCTGTCTGGAGACAAACGCCAGCTTCCTCGGCAAGTAAAGCGAGATGAGCGCCGCAACCCCAGAGTCGTCTGCGACTGGACCTAATGGTCAGGGGTCCCTTTACCTTTACACGTGCTTTAAATGTGTCCTGGATCGATGTGCCTTAAATGCATGGAGTGCATCAGTCCCAACACCATACATTTCATGCTGCGCCCCTCCACATCCACCTGGGAACTGTAGTTTTCCCCTCACAGAGCTACAATTTTCAGCATCCTTAAGGAACTATGTGATTTCAGGGAAAAGCCTCCCGGCGCCTTGACGCGACCAGTGTGAGGGAGAAACGGGCGTGAGGAGAGAGACTGAAAAGCAGCGCCGCCGCCGTCTGTTCCTCCGGCCAGGCGGTGGCGCTGCAGGTGGCGGCGGCCCCTCCGTCCCGCTCCGTGTGCCGCGCCTCCTTCCCCGCTTTCCTCGTCGCTGAGGCGGCCCAGCAGCCCTCGCGGCGGCGGCGCCGGCAGCACGAGCAGCAGCGTCGCCCTCGGCCGGCGGCCCGCCTCGGCGCGGCCTATAAAGGGTCCTGGTCGGCCAGCGCTGCCCCCTCTCTGCTCGCAGCCTCCGAGGAGGGAAGAGGAAGGGAGGGGGGCGCGGGGAAAAAAACCCTAAAAAGAAAAAAAAAGCCTTAAAAACAGCAAAAGAGAAAAAAACCAAAGGAAAAAATTGATTATAACAAACAGGAATAAGGAGGAGGGTAATTAATTTAATAATAATAATAATATAATTAAGCAATTGTTAATTGCGCGGGGGCCGCTTTGGGCTGACGCTTCTTTGCCTGCCTTTCCGTCTGTCTGTCTTTGCCTCTAATAACCCCCAAATCTGCCTCGTGATTTTTCTTCCCCCCCTCAGTCGTCTTTGGTGTGTCTTTTCCCCCTCGTATTTATTCCCCCCGTATTTATTCCTATTTATTTTCACCTCGCCTCTAATCTCCTCGCCCCACCTTCCGCCACCCTAGAACCGCTTTCCCCCACCCGGCCCGCCCAGAGAGGGTCGGAACCGCGTTTCTTTTCTCCCCCCGTTCACCTTCCTTGAAGCCAGAGCCCAGGTTTGCCTTGCCGCCTCTCCTGTTCATTGCCGCCCCTGCGCCTCGTCTGCAGGTGGTTCTCTTGCCGCCGCCGCCCCACTTTCCGCGCACTTTCTCCTCTCCTACCACCACCCTTCCTTCTCCCTCTTAATGACTGCCGGTCTCTCGCTTCGTCTTGATCTGCTTGGCCTTCTGTACTGTTTTCCTGCCCTTTAAAAATTAAAAAAAAAAGAAATAAAGCCATACTAGGCCTTACTAGATACATATTGTTGTCTTTTTAAACCAGATTTTATCTGTGTTGCATAAGTAGTCTTATAGGGGCAACAGCTGTTATTTATTTAAAATGGCACAAGGTTATTGACCCCTGCTCCTAAAAAGTTACCCTTTTAATATCTGGAAGACAGGGAAATAAGTTAATCCTGAAGTATTAAACTACAAGTTTAAACTACAAGTTTAAAATACAATCCACATTTGCTCATTTTGCATGGGAAAGATTTACGGGTTTTTTTAAAGGCAGAATTGGAAATTTCATTTTAAAAAATACATTTAAACTGCTTTTTGAAACATATCTATTTCAGGTTCCTTAACTTAGTTTTCTGTGCAAATCTCCCACCCAAATCTGATTCAGTCCTCTTATCAAGTCAAATATTAGTTATATTTTTGAAATTTGCACTGCTTTTTTCTCTTATAGCTGCTTTCCCTTATTTTCAAATACTTTCTAGCATTTCTTCAGCCTTTCCTCTTAGCTCTGACCCCATTCCTCTAAAAGCTAGTGAAGTTTTTAAAAAAAATATATATTAAAAATACTTTAAAAAAAGGTTTAACATAAGCACCTGGGCCTCTGTGTGGGGGAGTGAAAGATGAACACAGCTGCTAGTAGCTACCCGATGGCATCTCTGTATGTGGGTGACCTGCATCCTGATGTCACAGAAGCCATGCTGTATGAGAAGTTCAGTCCTGCAGGTCCTGTGCTCTCCATCCGTGTCTGCAGAGACATGATAACCCGTCGCTCCCTAGGATATGCATATGTTAACTTTCAGCAACCAGCTGATGGTAAGTATGGGGCAAATCAAGATGATCTCTTACGGTATCCCATTTCTCACCATTTCCTTCCAGCCACGTGGTCTCTCAGAAATAAGCACTGGCTGAAACTAGAGTTGTCTGAGCATTGCAGTCTACAGGGGAAGGGACTAAGGAGCCTGCAGTTAGGCACATGGGCCCAACAGTTGTAGGAAGTTGAGAATAAAAAGCAGTTGGAAGAGCTGCAGTACCCTAATGACTGATATATGGAGTTTTGGTGAGAGAACATATTGGCTACCCTGGATGAATACTGTGTGAGAGAAGCAGCCCTAATATAATTATTTCATGTAAGTTCACTGAGGAGCTTTCTGCATTGAAAAGCAGGATATAAATCAAATAGATAAATGCAGGGGTACATCACCTGGAATTTTATTTTGTGCAAGCTCAACTTGAATATGATGGAGGTTTGTAGAGAAAATGAAAAGCATTTTCAGTAAGTGTTTCAGAAGGCTGCCAGTCCATCTGCTACAGTGCTGTCTAAATATGACTTCGAGCAGGGGGGAATGTTTATTTTACAGCAACATCTCAAAGCCCATGGTCACATGTTGCTAGGGAACCTCTGCAGGGCAAGGGGTCCAGCATATTTACGGTGCAGCAAGTGCTGTGGTGGAACCTCTTGTTGCATGCCTACTTCCAACTGTTCATCCCCTTTCAGCTGCAAGTGATGTATTCTAAGGGTTGCTGTGCTTGCCAGCACATGTCTTTGGAGCACTTCTTCTTGCTATAAATAAACACTGCCAAATTTGACTAGCTGGGCTGAGGTGCCACTTGAAATGGAATTCTTTTGGTTAAAGCAACACAACTGAATCTTCCTTTTCAACTAAAATCATGGTGCTCCCACCCCCTTTTAGCAAGTGATTGACAGTAAGGGAATGGAATGAGGGTAAGAGTCCTTGAAAATTTCAGCCATGGCTCACTTTTGGGTAGCGTTCGTGTCTTGCTCAGCAGGTGCTTTCAGTATCACCTGCCTGGTAACGTGACCTGGGGTGTTGGTGGAAGCAAGCCGCCCCTTGAGCACTACTCGTGACAACCCTGGTCTGCATCATGCTATGATGCAATGGGCAACTTGAAACACAACTCTAGGCAACAACAGCAGGTGGTCAACCAGTGAGGGTTAATTTTTAAGGGTTCTGTATAATATTTTGGGCATACTTGTTGAGAACTATTTTTGGTAAAAGGGGAAACTTCTTACTTTGGGAAGGCTGTGAAATGAATTTATGGCAAAAAAGACAGCATTGCCTCCCCCTTGAGATGCAGACAGTTTAATATTAATAAGGACATGCATTTTGAGGTATAGTCAAGAGTGATGAGTGATTCATTAAATTAGCTAACTTTTCACACTCAGTCTCCCTATATTTAAAATATCCTATATCAGGGAAAAGAAGTCACAGGTGTTTAGTTCAATTTGGCCAGGAGCTTTCTAATTTTGTAGGTGAGGTCTTGGTAAGGAAGGCATATGATTAGCTTCGTAAAGAGTACTTCTGTGGACATATGTGAGATCTTAAGCCTGTATTCATTCTTTCTCTTTCCTGATTTCTGCTGCCCGTTCCCCCCCTTCACCTGGGCTCTTTTTTGTCAGGTGAGGCAGCCAGGAAAGCCCTGCATGGGTTCCTTCCCCACCCCCAGTTGGGACAGTTTTGCCTGTTAGAGACAAATAGGTGGGTAGCATATCAGGTAGCACATTCTCATTCTAGCCTCAGGCTTGCCTGCTCTCTCCTTCCTGCTACTCACTTGGCGTGCAACTGAGTCCTAAGCCTCTGAATTTTATGAACAGGATCCTGGTGTGTATATGTCATCATCCTTTTAATATACTACTCAGTACAGAAATAGAATCCTGAAGGAGGATTAGTGTGCGTTAAGGGAGAGTCTACATTGCCGAAGCTTTAGAATATGATGGATGTGATGCCCTACTTAGTTCGAGTAGGACTTATCTGATTCTGTATTGGCATAGGGTGGACATACATAATAATGCCTAAATGGCAAAGAAAGTGATGCTGAAGTACACATGGTAATACCAACTTGGTTCCAAGTCTTTTGTTGCTGTTTATAAAAAACCCTGGCACTGGCAAGTTTTGGATATGCACCAAGCATGTTTCCTGCCTGTCTCACCTGGTTAGGGAAAATCTACATACACTAAGTGCAGTACAGGTATTTGCATTGTGCTCCTGGACCTGTCCGTATTAGTGCTGATGTACTGAATTACCTGGGACGCGGGTGGCGCTGTGGTCTAAACCACTGAGCCTTCGGCTTGCCGATCAAAAGGTCGGTGGTTCGAATCCCCGTGACGGGGTGAGCTCCTGTTGCTCGGTCCCAGCTCCTGCCAACCAAGCAGTTCAAAAGCACACCAAAGAATGCAAGTAGATTAATAGGTACTGCTCCGGTGGGAAAGTAAATGGCGTTTCCATGTGCTGCTCTGGTGTCGGTGTTCTGTTGCGCCAGAAGCGGCTTAGTCATGCTGGCCACATGACCCAGAAAAACTGTCTGCGGAGCGGACAAACACCAGCTCCCTCGGCCTGTAAAGCGAGATGAGCACCGCAACCCCAGAGTCGTTCACGACTGGACTTAACTGTCAGGGCTCCCTTTACCTTTACTAAATTACCTGCAGAGGTCATAGTCAGTACTGGTGATAGTCAGATGTTGAGTATTGCATAGATTTGCATGTACATAAACACACCTTTCCACCCCTTCTCACAGTCTTCAGGTGGTTTGCTGCTTAGTTGAAGGAAATATTTTATTTATTTAAAATACAAATTATCAAAAGAAAGAAAGAAAAAGGGTTGACTAAATGTATGATGTGGATAAAGAATGAGTGTCTAGAAGGTTGACATTATTTAGAGACACCTGCTTGTGAAGAAGGATTACTTCCCTTTTTCTCAAAGTATAGACTTTTTATTGCTTCTCATCCTACAGCTGAGCGAGCCCTGGACACCATGAACTTTGATGTGATCAAAGGGAAACCCATCCGCATCATGTGGTCTCAGCGTGATCCTTCCCTGAGGAAATCAGGTGTAGGAAATGTATTTATTAAGAACTTGGACAAATCCATAGACAACAAGGCACTTTATGACACTTTCTCGGCTTTTGGGAATATACTTTCTTGCAAGGTGAGACTTTATCTTCCCAGGATTCCAGGAAGATCTGCTTATATGTATTTTAACATATTGTGATTTCATTTTGGTGCAAAAAAACTCAGGGTTTTTGAAGCTCAGTTCAGGTGAAGAGAAGTGAGCAACCCAACACCTTGGGGTGCTGGTACATGCTATTCAGTTCTGCCCAATTGCCTTGCAGGTGGTGTGTGACGAGAATGGCTCTAAGGGCTATGCCTTTGTGCACTTTGAGACACAGGACGCTGCGGACCGGGCCATTGAGAAGATGAATGGCATGCTGCTGAACGACCGCAAAGTGTGAGTGTCTCGGCCAGAAGCAGCAGCAGCCACCGCATGAGCCGTGATGCATCTCAGTATTAACCCACAAGGCTGCTGGTTCTCCTGGCCCAGCTTTGGCCTGCTGCCTCTCTACTCCAGGGCTGGTGAGTTTCCCTGCCCGAGCCACAGCCTACTCCCCCTGGTGTAGGGGCCTGCCCCTCAGTTTCTGCCTCCCTGCTGCTGGGCTTAGTTGACTCCCTTTTGGTTTGCCCTGTTGAGCAGCGCTTGGTGGGTGTTTTTGTGCTGCTGCTTCCATATTAGGACTGGATTTTTCCGCTTGGTCGTTTACCCTATTTATTTCTGCCCTTCTCACACCTACCTGCTGCCTGTTGTTGTTGTTTTATTACTTTTCTTTTCTGTTGGCAGAGGTTTTTCATCTTAGCTTTTCTCTTTTCCCCATGCAGATTTGTTGGGAGATTTAAATCCCGTAAAGAGCGTGAGGCAGAATTGGGAGCCAAAGCAAAGGAGTTCACCAATGTGTACATTAAAAACTTTGGGGATGACATGAATGACGAACGGCTGAAGGAGCTTTTCAGCAAATACGGTAAATATTCCAGCAGCAAGTTGTTAACATTCTGAAGCCATCATAGCTGGTACCTTTTTATTGACTCATTTTTGAACTTAACATCTGGGCTCTTGGGTGCTGTGCACATGAAGCATCTTCACATAAGGACAGTCAAGAGTTTGGTTTCAGGAAGCCACAGTGATCCCTTACGGCTAAGCCAAAGGCTGAAAGAGCTGAAAAGATGCCAACAAAGCATCCTTGAGTGCAGGGGCCATTCTTCCTACCTTCTTCATTGCTGTTGCTTGACGCTAAACCTGGAGGGTGTTAGATATGCTGAACTGATAGTTTTTTAAAATATGTATATATAGTTTGTCATCTCATTATATATGCTTCATTAACTAAGCTTTTATGCAATACATTGTTTATGACTCCACTTTTTAGTTAGTATTTACAATTTCCCCCCATTTTAAGCTGACTTTATTTTTGTTGTCGTTCTGACTCTTTGGTTATTATCCATGTACTCGCTGGAGCAAATTAATATAGAGAGAATTGAGAACTTATTTTTCAGCACTTGGTGTTCTTGAGAGCAAAATAGTTTAAATTCTTATGCGTAAGATTATTTAATAGTTCCCGGCAATAAAATATAATAAAGGGAAATGGAAAGAAAGATTGCAAAGCAGAATAAAATAGGGTGTTTCTCCTATGAGATATTGTAAATATTGGGTCTCAGCCTGGAAAATTTGAAGCATCAATGTTTACTTGGTGGGGGGGAATAATCCTTAAGCTACTGGTTTTCGTTTTGAAAGCTCTTCATTGAAATTTTGCTGTAAGCTACCTTTGCTAACTGTTCTTCTGGTAATAGGTAAGACCCTCAGCGTTAAAGTCATGACAGATCCCACTGGGAAGTCGAAAGGCTTTGGTTTTGTGAGCTTTGAGAAGCACGAAGAAGCCAACAAGGTATATGGGTTACAGAATATGCATTACCTGCTTCTGGATTGGAAAACAGACATTAAGCAAATGTTTATGGGTGGCATCCAAACACAGAGCTAATATTATGTCTTGGAACTATTTTCCACTATCTGTCAGCTGTTCTCCTGCAACCACAAAACAAGGTTGTTTTGGACTTCAAAGGGTTTTTATTTATGGTTAAAATGTTGTGGTTCTGCAATTATTTTTAGGGGTGCACATAAAAAAGGAGCCTGCTTTAGATTGGGGGCTTGGATGGACTTTGCCCTTTGTTTTCAGCTCAAAGGGTAGCCTCACTCTGATTTGTTTCATGTAGCTTTGCATGTCTCCCTGTTGACTGATGGGGAAATCAGCACATGGCGATCCCTTTTTAATTTTTGGCAGAACTGGAAGATGTTTGCCACTTCTGAGTGGATGAAGCCTGCCAAATTTCAGATGGGGTTGTTAGTCCAGGAGAAGAAATAGGAGTGTAAATAAGAGTGTTGGTAACCAGTTCAGCATCTTAGAGACATTTACTCTTTTGAAATCCCTTACAGGCAGTGGAAGAAATGAATGGGAAAGATATTAATGGGAAAATGGTGTTTGTGGGCCGGGCACAGAAGAAAGTGGAGCGCCAGGCAGAGCTGAAAAGGAAATTTGAGCAGCTAAAACAAGAGAGAATCAGCCGGTATCAGGTAAAAGGAATATGCTCCTGATTTGATTAGGTTTCTAACGTCACACATTTGTGGGGTGGAACTGTTATGGTGTGTTTTGTCTTAGATTTCCATCTGGACTCTGGTCTCCTTGTACATTCTCTGTTGTGTCAAATAAGATGCACACTGTCAAATTAAGCAGTGACACTTAGTGGGGTTGGCCATGTGTGAAGGTTTGGGTTCCATGAGTAGCGGCTATCAGCTGAAGGTCCTGTTTGAGTAAATTCAATAATTGGATGGTAGAAACAATACGTGGGTTGTATGTAGCATAGAACAAAGTCAGATCCAGGGAAGGGGGCTGATGTGAGTTGCATCTGAATCTTTCCCGCTCCATGCTGTGAGGTGCAGGCCCGGGGACATGTGATGCTAAAGCAACACAGAGAAAATCCAGGCAAGTTTATGTTCTTTTACAAGAGACTTGCCTCTACAGCTCTGTAACATTTCAGGGTTTTTTTTTGCCTTCAGCAGGTGATGGAACATTATTTGTTTGTAAAGATCAATCAGTACGTATTGACTTTGCTTGTAGTTTACTGCTTGTAAAGATGAGTTATTGTCCCCTTCTGCATTGTTACTGTGGCATGCCAATTTTTTCTCTCTGTTTTAGGGAGTTAACTTATATATTAAGAACCTGGATGATACAATTGATGATGAGAAACTGAGGAAGGAATTCTCTCCTTTTGGGTCTATCACAAGTGCCAAGGTAAAGACTGGATGGAATTTAACAGACACAGAGTAAGGCTTCATAACTGAAAGTCCCTCAGAAGTAGGAACTGTTGAGAAATCTGCCTAAGGGTGCAATCCTAAATATATTTAGTTAAGACCTGCTGAACTCAGTGGGACTTAATTTCAGGTAACCTGCTTTGGATGCATCTTTTCCATAAAACATACTTTGTTTGTGCTATGTGTTGAAACCTCTGGGGGCAAGAGGATAGCTAAATTACTTGCAGCTTTGCCTGTGATGGTTGTATGATCCATGCTGCGGTTGTTGTGAGAGGGCTGCACCTGAATCTTTCCCAGGCCTGGCAGAATATGTGTAGGCCTGGGGACATATGGTGCTAAAGCAAAGCAAAGCAAATCCAGACAAGTCACTTCCCTCTTTGTTGAGGGCTTGTCTCTACAGCTTTGCAACATTGGGCTTATGCAGGGCAGTTTCCTGGGTTAAGTTCAGCAGTGCTGTGCATGTCACATGATGAGGCATAGGGGTACCTCAGGTTCTGCCATTCGGGTGTTAAAGCCTGCAGTGGTCCTGTGGTGGTTTCCATCTGCACTGTTAATTAGCAAGTGATAGATCAGGGATAAAGTTACCATCCATGTGTGAACTAAGGGCAGGGAGAGGGCTGGCTGGGGTTATTGAGCAAGCCTGCTTCCAAAGTGCTATTCTTATATGTCCTGTTTGTGGTTACAAACGTATCCCTGGCAGAAAGCCACTGGGCAGAGCAGTTTGCAGTGTGCTGTTGCATGAATTCTCTTAACAATGGGGCTCCTCTAACATTGCCATCTTGAGGTGTTTCCCCACCCACCCATGGCAGTGTTCCCCCAGCTCAGGCAACTTGACGCAGCATCAATGCAGAAAGCATGAGGCTTTCTTTCCCTGAGTTGCTTTTAAAAACTACCTTTGTTTAGGTGATGCTGGAAGATGGGCGAAGCAAAGGGTTTGGTTTTGTCTGCTTTTCCTCTCCGGAAGAGGCCACCAAAGCTGTAACGGAAATGAATGGGCGCATTGTGGGCTCCAAACCACTATATGTTGCATTGGCACAGAGAAAGGAGGAGCGGAAAGCCCACCTCACCAACCAATACATGCAGCGCATTGCTGGAATGAGAGCCCTGCCTGCCAATGCCATCATCAATCAGTTCCAGCCAGCTGCAGGAGGGTATTTCATGCCAGCTGTGCCCCAGGTAAGTCCCAGCAAAAATGGGTTGCGGCTCTTCAATGATTATAGCTACTCTGTCCAAAATACTAGCTTTGATACATGATCTATCTACGGCATATTGAACTACCTGAAATAATCAAAGCTATCACCTTTTAAAATTTGTAGACTCTTGGTCAGTGGAGAAGGAAGCATACAGGAAATTTTCCTCCACTTTTCTTGTGAATTGGGGGTTGGAACATATGAACAGGGACCTTTAAATCTGCTTAGGAACCATTTGTCAAGTTGCTTTGAGACTTTTTCCTTTGTCTAAAGCAACCGATAAATGTTAATAGTAATTTTGCAATGTGGCTGCATGCCCTGCTCTGCTTTTCAGGCTCAGAACAGACCCACTTACTATGCACCTAATCAGATGACTCAGATGAGGCCTAACCCGCGCTGGCAGCAAGGAGGGAGACCTCAAGGTGAGCATGAAGGAGCCACTTGGACCTTGGAGGTAGAGGCAGCAAACCTTTTTGTTTTTGCTCAAGGGCCACGTTTACCCTTGGCCAACTCTGGGGGGGCCACATTTTGGTGGTGGGTTAGTGTGGCCATCCCACATTCTCACATGCGCAGACACCACGTGTACAGGAAAAGTGGCTGTCCTGTGCAGATCAGCCGAGGAAATGAAGTAGGGAGGAGGCAGTTTGCATCTCCATCGGGCTGCTGAATCCACCCACCCTGTGCTGTATATATTTTGTTCTTTTTTGCCCCTACAGCCAAAATTAGTCTTGTGTGGCAGGGGGAAGAAACATTTGCGTGGGGCAGCCTTATCAGGCCCCTGGGCCAGGAGTTGACCACCCTTGTAAAGGCAGTCCTCTCCTTTTTTGATCTACCAGGATATGGTAGCATGGCAGCAACTGTGTGTCACAAATGTCTAATCCCTGTGGTTGTCCTTGCCACAATTTAGTTCAGTAGTATTGTCCTACTGTGATTGACCAGTAGCTTTGTGCTCTATCTCTCTGCCTCCTCCCCATAATAAAAAAAAAATCATTCCAGGCTTCCAAGGAATGCCAAACACTATGCGCCAGTCTGGACCAAGACCAGCCCTACGCCATCTGGCTCCAGCGAGCAATGCTCAAGCCTCACGTGGCATGCCTGGTGCAACCCAAAGGGTTGGTAAGTGACTAGACTCGCAGGGTTTCCTACTGGTTTATAGAGGCTGATTCGGGGAGTGGATAGAAGGTAGATCATTCTGTGTTCTGGTGTGTGCAAAGACATTTTGGTAGCAGAGAATTTTAGTCCTTGCACTTAGTACTATTATTGATCATTAATTTTGTAAGCTTCCCTTCATTCACAAAGGAACCCAGGGTGACAAACACTTAAAAGACAAATCTTATAAGAATTGACAGATAATAGCCCCAGTTTCAAATAAACTTGCTGAACAGGAATAGGATTGGGGACACCAGGCTCAAATTCCGCACTCAGCTGTCAGTCCCAGTCCCAGCTTGCATGTCACATTAAAGTTAAGCCATACAGTGGTACCTCGCCTAATGAATAACTCGCCTAACGTCTTTTTCGCCTAACGAATGACTTCCGGCAAAACAAAATGGCCGCCGGAAACGAATTTCTTCGACTTAAGAAAAGACTTCGCAGCCGCTTTTAATAGGATTTCTTCGACTAACGAATTTTTGAATAGGATTTCTTCGACTAACGAATTTTTCCCCAATGCATTCCTATGGGGATTCTCCGAATGAATTTTTTCGACTAACGGAAATCGCGTCGGAACGCATTATCGTCATTAGTCGAGGTACCACTGTAGTTTAAAAGAATCTGCATGTTAATGCGACTGGGCAGAGTGCACCAGCAAATTGTGAACAGTGACCACAAACAAACCTTGGTTACCACTTCTCGTTTGGAGGAAACAAGCCATGAGCCCAGGTTCAGACAGCGTGACAGCGTGACGCTCGTTTTGTCACCAGCAGGGGAGCAGCAGCACAGGAACGTGTGAGAAGCATGCATTAGCATGCTGCTCATTCCTATTAAGCCATAGTTTGTTTTACAATCTGGTCTAATGTGATCTGCAAACAGTTTACTTGTGAAGATAAAGTGATTGTAGTGGGGTTATGTAGTCGAGCTTTTGAGAGGGAGGTGTGATACTGTTTACTTTAAAAAAAAACACTTCTGATTCTCCATTTTTTATCTCTTTTAAAAACACCCCAGGGGTTCCTGCCACAGCTCCAAATTTAGCGCCTCGGCCATCTGTAGCTGCGCAAGCTCCAAGGGCTGTTCCACCGTACAAATATGCCTCCAGTGTCCGCAGCCCCCACCCAGCTGTACAGCCTTTGCAGGTAGCACGAGAGGCTTCGCATGGAAACATCAGTTTAAAACAATAAAGTGAAGTTACCTTGGGACTGTTGGTGTGGGCAGACTACTGCCAACATATAACACTAAAGCTTAAAAGCTTGCAGTGGCAGTCCCATGTGGTTGTGGGACAAAGTCAAGGTTCTGAATTTACAAGGCCCTTAATATGTTGGGTCTAGGATATCTTAAGGACTGCCTGATTCCTGCATCATCACAGAGTTATTTAGGGGAGTCTTTGTTAGTGGTTGTTGATGGCTCAGATGCATGGCTTGTATCCACCAGAAGCCATTATGCAGTATTGTGGCCCTTCCAGCTGAGATTAGACAGGCCCTCCTCCACTTGCCCTATTGAACTTCTGGCACTTGACAAAGACCTATTCTATCAGGCATTTTATGGAAGCTTTGTTTTCTCAGCAGCTCCTTCCTGCTGTTGTATTAAAGAACCTTGCTGATACGATTCCGGCATTTCCTCTTATGTCCCCAGTTTCAAAGTTTGAGGATTTTGAGAGAAACTTTCTTTCTCCCCAAACTATTCAGTGTGTTTTAATATTTGATTATGTAGTTCCATTCCCTGACTTTAACAAGTTTTTTCCAAAACTAAGAGTTCTTGTAAGGATGATATACTGCTGTTGTGAACATTTTAGTCAAGATGTGACTTCTAAAAAAAGAACTTTTAGCATATAATTATTTTATAATTTTATTGTTTTAAAACAAAGAACTGATTCCCTTTTCACTTCTTACTGTGTTGTTTTATTTATTAAATTTATATACCGCCCGTCATCAGATCTCAGGGTTGTTCGCAATATAAAAGTCGTCTTCTCTTTAACAGGCCCCTCAGCCTGCTGTTCATGTGCAAGGACAAGAGCCTTTAACTGCATCTATGCTAGCTGCTGCCCCTCCCCAGGAGCAAAAACAGATGCTGGGTAAGCCAATCCTTTCTAGCCCTCAGAGATTTGGGGCACAGGTGCCATAGGCAAAATCTTGTAAAAGCAAGTTTCTCTACAATATGTTAAGCTCATGTGTACAGAAGTGAAAGGGTACATAATAGCTTAATATCTTACTTCTCAGATTGTAAATTATTATCTGTACTGCAAAGCCATAGATTCCAATTTGGTGGGGTGGTGGGCAACTCCCATGTAGAGCTTTTCCTGGGAAGCTTCATAGAGGACCAACAGAGTCTTGTGTGTTGATATCCCATGGCACTTAATATTATGATTTAGGAAGATACCTGCTTTCTGTGTTGATCTCCAGTCACAGTCCCTTTGACACAGTTGATTATTATATTTCTATGCCGCTTTGCTATCCCACAGTGGCTTACAAACAATAGATAGCAATAACCAGAGAGAACACAATAGAACATCCCATCACAAATGCAGCATAAAACAGAATATTTAAGAAATCATCAGTGAAACAGTTACAATCTATAAAACGGTGTTAACAAAGCAACTAAAAAATAAGCTAAAGCAAAAGTCATGATTAACAAATCAATATAACATTTATAATCTATAAAATATTAACATTAACAAAATAGCAACCAAAAAATAAATTAAGCTGTTAAGTTTACACACTCTTTTCACACACCCATGACTCATAATCTTTCACTCTATTCAGCTCATTAAAATACACAAACATAACACCTGTGGCATCAACTCCCTACTGAAGGTTCCTTGGGTTGTTTGGAGGTGGGGCAGCATAGGTGAAATGGAGTCTCTCACCCTTCACAGTTCTTCCTCTGGAAACAGCTCCCTTGTGGAGGGAGGGTGGGACAGGGCAGGTGGAAAAAGCCATTACATGCTGGCCAACACAGTGTCTCTCACCCATCGTCTAGTTGACTGGGTGGTACAGAAACTCAAAATACCTTCAGACTCAAGGATCTCTTCCCCCACTTCCCCCCACATTGCGCTGGCTGTGTGATCCTGAAGTGACACCCTTCCTCTTGACTGCTTCCCTAGGAGAACGTTTGTTCCCTCTCATCCAAGCTATGCATCTCAGCCTTGCAGGAAAGATCACAGGAATGCTGCTTGAGATTGACAACTCAGAGTTGCTGCACATGCTAGAATCCCCAGAATCCCTCCGTTCGAAGGTAATGGCTCTCCCCATTCTCTTTACCCTGCCGTATACATTCAAGGGGGAGTATCCCTCTTTTTGCTTCCTTGGGTGAGTGATAGTGAACCTGATTTCTTCCTGCCCCAGGTAGAGGAGGCCGTGGCAGTGCTGCAAGCTCACCAAGCCAAGAAAGAAGCTGCCCAGAAAGTGGGCATAGTTGCTGCTACCTCGTAACTAGGGAGGCTGGTAAGTATTCCAGCTGGCCTGGTTCTTCTCTTGCTCACAGCTGTCACTTGCCTTTGAGAGAAGCTGTGGATCTTTCTGTCTTGTATGTGCCAAAAAGCTGCATCAAGAAAGCAAGTATGGTTTGGTTCTAGGCTTACCCGATAAGGATAACTTGTCTTCTGTTTGCAAAAATGAATGTGAAAATTGTCCCAGGTTCAGTGGGCTATCAACACATCCTTTAAAAGACCAAAACATTTGCATAAAGATTCAATTGATAATCTCGAGTAATTACTTAAAATCAGTACAGAATTTAACTTTAGCAGAATTCAGGGTTGATTCCCCCTCCCCTCAACCTGTACACTTCACCTTGATCCATAATTGCTTTGCAAAGTAACCCTAAAATGTCTATGTTCTTCTCAAAACCTGTGAGGTGCAACAACATACAGAATTACACTGTCTGAAGAGTGGGTTACTAGGAAGAAATTGAGGAACTAATTCAGCATTGCAGCATTCTTTCTCTCTTTATAGGTTGTAGAAAGCCAAATGAGCCCCCTGAAGAAACCACCTGAAGCTGTTTAGAAAATAACATTATACTGCACATTTCAATATCATGCAACATAATTCATTGCCAGTGTGTAAAGAAAGTTAATATGCCTTATTTGCAAAAATAAAAATTAAAGAAAAATCCTCTACTGCTTTTGGTTTCCAAGATTTAAATATGCAAGTTTTCCTTCTTGAAGCCAGGGTTGCAGCTACCTTGTCTTCCCATGAGCAGGCACTACATTTTTCTGACTGAACATTTTCATTTGTGGTTCTTGGTTTTGATCAAACAATCTTGTTTGCAAAGTCTGGAAAATGTTACCAATAAAATAATTAAAATATTTCAAGTAATTGCCTGAGTCTTCTTCAAGCCTCCTGATGATGTGGCCTCCAGGTTTCAAATTATTCTGAGTGCAAACCCCTTTAGGTAGGAACCCTGGTGAAAGCTGGGTTGAAGTGAAGGGAGGAATTATATACAAACACTATTGAGGGTGAGTTCCTTTTGCTTCTCCTTATTTTCATGTTGCCACACAGCACCAACTTGACTGACATTAGCATTCTATTTTCAAGGCTGATACGGTATCTATGTGGGTAGTATAATTTTGATCACAAGCTGAACATGAGACAACAGTGCAGTATAGTTTCTTTTTTAAAAGCCTGTGCAATATTGGACTGCATTAACAGAAGCCTAGTGCCCAAATCTGGAAGAGAGAAAGTTCCATCAGGATGCGGCGGTGGGAGAGATTAGAAGCAGGGTATTTTGTTGGCTCTGCTGAGAAACCAGATGTGTTTCAAGCTCTTCCTCAACTCTTATCTAGCAGTAGCCATTCCACAGGCTACCTGAAGTGATTCTAGCCCACCCAGTTATTTTAAGAATTGGCGACTGCACTAACTTTTCCCCTCCCTCCCTGTCCCCTTTTGTGTCTTATAAATGGTAAGCTTTAGAGCAGGTATGGATGTGTTTTACTGACTTGTAAAGCTGGTCCAGCAGTCCACTTGATTGTGTGTCAGGCCACAGGTGGAATACTAGTTCTGGGCCTCACATTTTAAGGACACTGACATGAGTGTCTCCAGGGAAGGGTGAAGAGGGTGAGGGGCCTGGGAATCAAGTCAATGATTGAAAGAGCTGGGAGAAGGTTACTGGAAGATGTGATAGCAATCCTCAGTGGTCTGAAGAGCTCTCATTGGCAGATGGAACCGACTTGTTGCTCCAGAGTGTGGGACTAGAACTGTTGGCTTAAACGTTACAAGAAATTTCCTAATAGTAAGTGCTGATGAACAGTGAAACAGTCACATATTGAAGGAAGTCAATATGTGTATATGTACGTAAATATTATTATGATGGCATGGTTTTCTTTGTAGGCGTGGAGTTTTTGTTGTTGTTTCTTTTGCTTTGTTTTTGTAATTTTGCATTGGAAAAATAAATAAAATAAAAAAGAACAGTGGAACAGTCAGCCTCAGGAGGTTTTGGGATCTCCCTTGCTTGGAGGTATTTAAGCAGAGGCCATCTACATGTTAAAATGTTGCAATTTACACCCTGGATTGGGATTAGATGATTTCCTAGGTCCCTTTCCAGCTACCAGCACTGCCCAGGCTGCTTGGGAAGGTTCTATTTTAGCTATTTAAGCCAGGCATGGCCAAACTTGGCCTTCCAGCTGTTTTGGGACTACAACTCCCATCATCCCTAGCTAACAGGACCAGTGGTCAGGGATGGTGGCAATTGTCCTAAAACAGCTGGAGGGCCAAGTTTGGCCATGCCAGTGTAACATAAGAAAAGATACCCAGTCTCTGATACTTAAGATCTAAAGAACCACAGGTACCGGTAGTTCTGCATGCCTTATGAATCTGTTTCTTTGTATCAGACCACTATGGAAACTGCAGGAGCCTTTCAGAATCTTGTTTGAAATATAGCTCAGGGCCCTGCTATTTTAAGAGGCAGAGGAATCCTATGGCATGCCCAAGCTCTCCTGGGTGAGCTTATTAATAACTCTTTGGATCCCCACCTATTCATTTCAACAGCGAGCAGATACTTTGGGAAAGAAATCAGTTGGCTACAGCTTAGGAAACACTAATGAAATTAATTATTCTGTTACTTTTGTCATAGAAGACAATTGTTTAAATGATCTAAGTTTGTTCAAGAAAGATACGCAAGAGGCGGCTACTGGGTCAGACAAAATGCCTCTCTAGCCCAGTGTTCTGTTCCCACAGTGGCTGACTAGAAAGCTCCAAAACAGTTGCCCTCTGGAATCTGAAAGTACTAGTTAGTCATTAGTTAGTACTAGTCATTACTAGTAGCCATTGGTAAAATTGTTTCCTGTGCATTTTATCCAATTTCATTTTAAAGCCATCTTAAGTTGGTGGCTATCATTTTCTGGTTTCCATACTTAGCTGCCCATCTTCATTGGGTACCCTGATTTCTAGTATTGCGAGAGGAGGAAGCTCCATGTACTTTCTTTACCACTCATCTCCTTCCTTAGCTGCCTTTCCTCCCTTTCTCTGAACTAGCCGCCCTGCTGTCAAAAGCTTTTAGCTTTGCTTGTTAGGAAGGTGTGCCAGTCCTGTGGTTACTTTGGTTGCCTTTTTCTGCACCTTTTTCAGTTATGGGCTTCTTTGCGAAAAACGGAGTTTTTCACAGGCTGCCAATAGAAATATCTCTCACTGCAGGCACGAACGGCTGCCTGTTGGGCCCCGGGTGCCCCACAAACTTGCCTGTATCTGTTGATGATACAGAGTCAGACTCCGGGTCCCTCTAGCTCAGTGCTGCCTACACTGATGGGCAGCGGCTGCCCAGGGTTTCAGGCAGGGCGCTTGGAGAGATTCTAGTCCTCATGGCTCTGATCAAAAGGGCCGAAGTAAATCGGAACAAGGGAAGCCGCCTTATGCAGACTCTTGGGTCCCCCCAAGCGCAGTACTGTCCACACTGACTGACAGCAGTGGCTCTTCAGGATTGCAGGCGGGGGTCTTGGTCCTGCCCACCTGGCCCCCTCTCCCCACAACAGCGCCCCCGCCCTGCCCGAGGAGCCACACTGCAGAGCGCCTTCCCTGGGGCGAAGGCGCGCAGCGATGACGTTTTACTTCTGACGCAGAAAAGAGGATTGTGGGAAAGGAAAAAAAGATGGCGTCTACCAAGAGGGTGCTCTATGTGGGTGAGTGAGAGCGCGGGAGGCGGGGAAAAGGGGCGGCGGGGGGGAAGGGGATGGCGACCCCCGGGACCCCCGACTTAATCGCGTGGCCTTCGGGCGTCTTTCAGGCGGGCTGGCGGAGGAGGTGGACGAGCGGGTGCTCCACGCAGCCTTCATCCCTTTCGGCGACATCACGGATATCCAGATCCCCTTGGACTACGAAACGGGTGAGGAGGAGGAAGCGGGGGGCTTTTGGCTTCGTAGCTACAGCAGCAGCAGCCTCGGGCGGCCTTCTAGAGGTTTTGGACTACAACTCCCATCAGCCCCGGTCCAAAACCTGTGGAGGGAGGAGTTCCCGGCGTTGGGGAAGGCTGAGCTGGAGGGCGGGATTTTCTTCCTGCATCTTGAGCCGAGAGAGGATTTCTGCAGGTGGTAACTTTGCAATGCAATGGCGTACGGGGATCTTCTCTGCTGCAGGGCTAATGCTGATGGTGCAGCAGCTCTATCATGGCCACCCTGGGCATGCAGTGATTCCTGTTGCTTTGAAAGGCGTTTCCCTCTGGCGTGGGATAGGTTTCTTCCCCAAAACCCTGCTTGCCCCCTGCAAGTGGGTTTGAAAATGGGCCCTGTGTGTTAGGGTGAGCAGGATGCAAGAGAGGACAGAGATCCTGCACCTTGGAACAGTCGTGTAAAAGAGGGGAAACCACACCTGGCATGAGAAGCTGTGGCTGTTGAAATGGCTCCGTTTGCACAACTGCTCAAGATGCTGGAGCCCTGACCTCTCTTGCATCCTCCTACTGGAGGTCTACCCATGGACAGGAGCAATGCTTTGGATTCCTAAGGAAATACTTGAATTTTTAGGCCACCACATTACATTTGATATTGTATGCCTTAAGTGGGGACTCTAATAGCAGGTGGCTCAGATGCTAAAACTTTTTCCAAATTGTGACAGAGGTGAGGTATCCTTAGGTTTAGTCTTGACAGCATAACATACTTGTTCTCAAATGAGGCTCATGAGCTGCAACTGCTCATCATAACTCCTGGATGACCCATTGAGTTCCTCTTTGGCTTTTTAGCTTCTGGTGTATGAGCTCCATAAACATTTTTTCCATAAATGAAATATGAAAAAGAGTGTGCCCAATGTTTTGCGCCATCTATAATAATTTCACTCCACAGTGTTTGCTAATTATTTAATTACGTTGTTGTTCTGTTCCAGTCATTTCAATCTTAGATTAGTTCAAACCCAGCCAGATGGGCGGAGTATAAATAAATTACTATTATTATTTTATTATTATTATGAGTTTAGCTCTGAATTCTTTCTTCAGCATGATGCAGATTGATTTTAGATCTGTATTTATAAATTAGTCCTGACAAAAAACAGAACTTCTTATGGAGAACTTTTAGGCCAAGATCTTTGTGGCTTCTTGCTTCCTATATTCTCTGAGAAAAAACAGCATCCAGGTGGTTGAATGAAAATGAATTTCTGAGCACTTTACTCCTGTTCACTAAATGGTCTGCTAGTAACATGCCATAAATCAATTAGACGGGGCTTCTGAAATGTCAGTGTGAGACATTTTGATTCTCTTTCCAATTTTGTGTTGATGTTTCTTGTCTGCCTTGGAGCCTTTGATTGCTAACTTTTCTCTTGTATTTCTGCAGAAAAGCATCGAGGTTTTGCTTTCATTGAATTTGAGCTGGCTGAGGTGAGAAATAGCAGAGGGGGGGGTTGAGGTGGATTTTCAGTTTTGTTGAAGTTTTCCTCATCCATTTCCCTCACATTTGCTGAACTGCTGGTGGGGAGGGTAAAAAAGGGTGCTGTCTTGGGTAGTGGCTAGGTTTAATCAAAGAAGGAAGGGTTGGACATTAGTTAATCAAGGCTTTTGAGGGAGGGGAAACTTATTGATTTTCCAGGAATATTTTTATAGTTGCTTGAATAATTAAAATTGAATGAGCAGTAGAGAGTAAATGTAAATGTATTTTGGGTCAGAAAGCAGTGTTTGAAGGCACCCTTAGGATTACAGTGGAACAGAAGCTTGTATTGCTTAACCATGCAGAATCATGACTCTTCCTCATTACATTCCTGCTGCTCCAGTTAAATTTCAGAACATGTGACTGTTGAAACTGTGAATGGGCAGAATTGTAGACTGGTGTTCAAAAGTATATTTCTGTCTTTGTAAGCCTGTAGTGATAATGTGCCTGACTATCTGCTGCTGCTTCTGGGTCCTAGGAACAATTTCTCTCTCATACTTAATACTTCTTGGCATAGGGACATCAAGCTGGAGTGAACTAGGTGAGCAAGTAAGCACATAGTAAAATCTATATTTTTCCTTTTAGGATGCTGCAGCCGCCATTGACAACATGGTAAATTGATCTTACTTACTTTTCTGGAAAGTTCAAATGATGCCCCTACTCTGGATTCCATTTCATGGGAAGAAAGCAGCCCAGACACCTTGAGCCTCCCTTCTGGGGTGCTTTGCACACAGCCTCCTCATGCAAAAATGTTAGTTTCAGGTGGCCTTTGAAAACTAAGAATTGAAAGATCTGTTATCTCCTTGTTGTGCATTGGCCTGATTCACACAATACTAAACCAGTGTTACAGAAAGCATTGGGCTCATGTGCCCAATGCTCTCTGCTTTCCTCCCCTCCCCCTGAACTGCCAGGAAGGAGAATTCTATGCTGTTTTTATTAATGATTCATTTATATACCACTTAATTGGCAAAGTGACTTCTTTGTCACCCAGCGGGTGTGATCTTGGGCTAGTTGCTCCCTCTTAGCCTAGTCTACCTCATAGGGTAGTTGCGAGTATAAAATGAAGGGGTGCTGCCCTGAACTCTGGCAGAAGGGTGAGATAAAAGTATGTCATTAAATAATACTGTCCCCCTATCTAGAATGAATCTGAGCTCTTTGGGAGGACTATTCGTGTCAACCTGGCCAAGCCAATGAGGATTAAGGAAGGATCGTCCCGCCCAGGTGAGGCATGGTGCCACAAGCTGATAGTTTTAGCTATTGTGTGTAAGGAAACCATTGAATTTTACCTTGATGGCAAAAAGATCAATACTAGATTCTTTTTTCTCAAGAACGCCTTCTGTTTCTCTTTGACAGTTTGGTCAGATGATGACTGGCTGAAGAAATTTTCAGGAAAGACGCTGGAGGAGAATGTGGAGGAAGAGGGGGCAGAGCCTGCCCGATCAGAGGCACAGGAGGTACATAGGCATTATCTTGGCTTGTGGGTGGGAGCATGCAGCACTCTGTAGATGCAACATCTTTTGGGGGACATAACCATTGAGCCACATCTACACAAGGGGCTTGTTACTAATAATCTGTTGCACTTGCTGAGCACTTCCAGCCCCCCTTAAGTTGCAGAGTACCCCAAGTGCAGCCTGCACAGCCTATTTGCCTACCTGCACAATGGATGGTAGTGTTACGCCAGTGCACACCAGGTTGCCTGACAACTGAGTGCAGTTTGGAGGCATGGCATGCTCTTGTTCCACATCACACACACCTTAAGAGGGGTTTCTTTGCTTTCAGAGGCGGCAAAATTCACTTAGAGATCACAGCGGCAGCAATAATAATACATTTATAAAGTGCTTTGAAGTATCTAGTTGCTTCCTGTACATTATCACAGTAATCCTTACAAGAATCCTGTTAAGGCTGGTCACATAGAGAGAGTGGCTTTGCTGAGGTCGCTTTCAAACTCATGGTTGAGGTGAGACTAGGGTTTTGGAATTGGAAAAAGCTCTGTGTTTCTTCTAGGGTGAACCACCAGCAAAAAAATCAAGGGCAAACCCCCAGGTTTACATGGACATCAAGATTGGAAACAAGCCTGCTGGTCGATTGAACATCCTGTTGCGATCAGATATTGTACCTATGACCACCGGTAAGAAAATGCTCCTTTTTGTACAGTGGCAGGTTGGAAACCCCACATTTCCCCCTGTAGTATTTTAGATCAATTGCCTAGATCCGCCTTGCTCTGTTTTTTGAAGATGGAGGACAACATTTCAGCACCTCACCCGTTCTCTTAAGAATTCCCATAGATGGCAGGCACTTGCTGATATCCAATGTTCATTGCATTCAGAGTGGACCCATTGATTTCAGTGGGTCTACTCTGAGTGTGACATCATTAGATGTCACACAGCAGCTCTGAAGTAACATCTGTAAGCTTCCTTTGGCCCTGGAGATTTGGTATATCGCTAGTGAAACCTCCACTGCTCCCTTGTCCCTCCAGCGCCCAGCACAGTGAGGGAGAAGCAAGCTGCAGCTGGCCACTGGAGGAACTCAGAGCTGTGGTGCGTTCAGCAGTGTGAAACTGCCATCGCGGTCTGCCCCTTATGCCAACACAGAGGGAGAACCAAGCTGCATCGGCCAGGTGCCGATACAGCTTGTCCCTCCCTCCGAGTCTTTAAACTGCTTGACCGACAAGTGTGTGGCTGCCCTCGCCACAGCCAAACAGTTTTACAGAGCCCCTAACTATGCCCTGAGAGCCGAGATTGACTTTCAGCTCCTCCCCTGCTTGGGTGGCGAGCCTATTTTGGCTCGCCCGCGAAGGCTTATGGATCCTGATAGATTCCGCCAGGCTTTGCGGGACCCTGCCCCCCCTGGCAACTCATTAGATGATCTTGTCAAGGATTGGAATAACCGATTCTTGGCAGCCATCGATGAGATCGCACCTAAGCGCCCTCTGCGACCCCGCCGAAACCGGACCCCTTGGTTTATCGAGGGGGTCCGGAAAATGAAACGGGATCTCAGACGGCTAGAGCGAGTATGGCGGTGTGCTCGCGATGGAGCTTCAAGAACATCTTATAGGATGTTTATGAAAACCTATGAGATGGCAGTGAAAGCGGCAAAGAGGTCCTACTTCTCAGCTTCCATTGCATCCGCTAGCTCTCGCCCAGCACAACTCTTTAGAATAATCAGGTCTCTAACAACCCTAGAGGAACAACCAAATTTAAATATGAATTTGACCCATAGCTGTGAGGCATTTGCGAGCTTTTTCGCGGAGAAAGTCTTGCTGCTCCGCCATGACCTCCCTGCTAATTTGGATACAATAACGGAGCTAGAGGCCCCTCGACTGTCTTCGGGTCCAGTATTGGACCACTTTGATCGGATACTCCCTGCCGATGTAGACAGATTCCTCCGAGCTGGAAGGCCCACCACCTGTCCCCTTGACCCGTGCCCGTCCTGGCTGATTAGAGCGTGCCCGGACGAGGTGCGGGCCCCCCTGGGTGAGATTATCAACTTGTCCCTTGGCACAGGGACCTTCCCAGGGGAGTTGAAAGAGGCAGTGGTGTATCCGCTCTTAAAGAAAACTTCTTTAGATCCTTTAGATCTATCCAATTACTGCCCGGTCTCGAATCTTTCGTACTTGGGTAAGGTAATTGAGAGAGCGGTTGCTGAACAACTTAGTGGGTTTCTGGAGGAAACATCGGCTTTGGATCCATTTCAGTCCGGCTTTCGCCCTGGCTATGGGACTGAAACGGCTTTGGTCGCGCTAATGGATGATCTCCGTAGACAGCTGGATCGAGGCGGATCGGGACTGCTGATTCTCTTAGATTTGTCAGCAGCCTTCGATAGGGTCGATCATGAACTTTTAGACCACCGCCTTGCCGACGTGGGGATTCAGGGCACAGTCCGACAATGGCTGCGCTCCTTTATCTCAGGTCAGGGACAGAGAGTAGCGCTAGGGAATGAGATGTCCCCGCGGCACTCCTTGGTGTGTGGAGTGCCGCAAGGTGCAATTCTCTCCCCGATGCTTTTTAACATCTTTATGCGCCCTCTCGCCCAGATTGTCCGGAGCTTTGGGGTGGGTTGTCATCAATATGCTGATGACACCCAGCTTTATCTGTTGATGGACGGCCGTCCCGACTTAGTCCCAGACACACTGGCCAGGTGTTTGGAAGCTGTGGCTAGATGGATGCGTGGGAGCCGATTAAAGTTAAATCCTTCGAAGACAGAGGTCCTTTGGCTAGGTCGGGACGACATGGGGTTGGGGGGCCCCTCTCTGGCTGAGAGGGCTGTGCCAGCGAAGGTGAAAGGGAGCCCTGACGAAGGTGAAAGGGAGTGCTTCCTCCGTCTTTGAGCAAGGGAGGTGGTGAGCAAGCAGCCTTTTTCTCATAGGAAAAGGAGGCGGCTTGCGTGCGCGCGCGCACACACACTTGCTGGCGAAGCTGAAGGATCCCTGTGAACAGAGCCTGTCAGGCTCTGTTCTCAGGGAACCTTGCAAACTGAGCCTGTCGGGCTCCGTCACAGGGCTCCCTCCATCTTGGGGAGTGGAGGGTTAGCTCAGCTTGGTGGGGGTGTGAGCCTTCATGCCCTCCAGCTGATCAGTGGGCTGGGGCCAGCTGCATTGGCCCTAACCTGCAAGGCGCTGAGGTGAAAGCACCTCCGCTCCCGTGCAGGGAGAGCTGAAGTAGCCAATGCAGCTCTTTTCAACTGTGATGTTTGGCTGGTGATATGCCATGATGCTGAAAACCTAATATCGCCCAGCCCTAGGCCC
This sequence comes from Darevskia mixta, assembly GCA_034641385.1. NCBI lineage: Eukaryota > Metazoa > Chordata > Lepidosauria > Squamata > Lacertidae > Darevskia > Darevskia mixta. The sequence continues at coordinate 2,173,002 of JAWWNH010000033.1, read as the reverse complement.
CTTGGTTGTCCTCCTTAATTTTGAACATTTCTGCTTTGACCTTCCTGGATTGCAGAGAACTTCCGCTGTCTGTGCACGCATGAAAAGGGCTTTGGCTTCAAGGGGAGCAGCTTCCATCGTGTCATCCCTCAGTTCATGTGCCAAGCGGGAGATTTTACCAACCACAATGGCACTGGGGGCAAATCTATCTACGGGAAGAAATTTGATGATGAAAACTTTATCCTGAAGCACACAGCGGCAGGTAAGTAACAGAGTTGCTGGGGTGGAGGGTGGGTTTATTTGCCCTTGAGTTGGCCAGGCAGTTTGGAGTCGAGGTTCTCTTGATCTTTTGACTTAAGCCTCCTGCTTTAATTGCTGTGTCGTTTTGAATTATTTTATTGTGTATTTTAATTATGGCTGCTTATATTTTAATGTTAGCATAACCACTTTATAATTTGTAAATGACTTAGAAGCCTATTTTGGCACATGTCTACATTAATGAATACTAATAATATCCAGCAGGTTTGTGCCTAGTCGGAGCATTCCCCAGTCTGCTCTGTGGTGGTGCAGGGATAGTTGGGGTGTTGTTATTCTCCTGCCTCTCTTCCCTTCACTCCAACCAGCCACCACCATCAAATAGTCAAGTGGGCTTCCTAAGGCCATCTTGCCCAAGACACCTGGTCCCCCACTTCTTGCATTGAAGCTAGATCTGCACAAGAGAATGGTTCCTCAACACTGCTTACTGCAAATGAGGCAGAATTGTTTCTTTTACTTAGGTTTATTCTAAGAGTGTTTGTTTTTACATAATCTTCCAAATTTCAAGTTTCCAGGCAAAGAATTGAAGGAAGTGGGAGCTGTTAGATTTGGGGGGGGGTGTATATACCGTTTCTCCTAAAATAAGCCGTAGCCATAAAATAAGCCGTAGCAGGATTTCTACGCATTTATGAAATAGAAGCCATACCCTGAAAATAAGACATAGTGATGCGGCGCCTCTCCCTTAAGACGGCCTGGATAGGCGTGGCTATGCAGCGTACCGACGTGGAGCGGTTAAAATAAGACATCCCCGAAAATAAGCCAAACTGTGTTTTTTTTAGGGGAAAAAAATATAAGACGGTGTCTTATTTTAGGAGAAACAAAATAAAAAAAATCCTTCCAGTAGCACCTTAGAGACAAACTAAGTTTGTTCTTGGTATGAGCTTTCGTGTGCATGCACACTTCTTCAGATTTTAGGAGAAACACGGTATTGCAACAATGCAAAGTGTGAAACGTTTATATCTCCCAAATGGTGGTAGTTGGCTTCTTAAAAATATATAATTAAATGCAAGTTTAGAAGACGCTACAGGATCTTCTACTCTTCCAAAGCTGGAGATGCAGGAGTTCAGCCTCAACTCCTTGTCTTGTTACCTGTTCCCCGTTCCTCAATTTGTTATAAACATGCACACACAGAGAGATAGATTTTTTTATTCCAGATTTGGAGGAAATTCTTAAAGGACGGCTTGTGTCTTTGTAGGCTTGCTTTCCATGGCCAATTCTGGCCCCAACACCAACGGCTCACAGTTCTTCATCACATGTGATAAGACTGACTGGCTGGACGGGAAGCACGTGGTCTTTGGAGAGGTGACGGAAGGGATGGATGTGGTGCGGCAGATCGAGGTTAGAAAGCTGGAGGGACTGAAATGTCCCAGCACATTTTTATTTTTTCCTTTAACCTGACTTTAACACCTGCTCCCCTCTCTCTTTATTATAAAGGCCGAAGGCAGCAAAGATGGAAAACCAAAGCAAAAAGTTATCATCTCGGACTGTGGTGAATATGTGTGAATGTTTGTGCAAGCAGAAGTGAATTGGAAATACCCAACAAAATGAGCAGAGCACCACATCACTTGGTTACAAAAAGTGTATTTGTATGTCCTTATTGAGATCTGTAGATTCTAAAGAAATCTATTTTGTACAGAACTTTTCCTCCTATAAATAAATTATAGCTATTTTTTTACACCTGGCCTAAACTTTCTTGCCAGATCAGCCATGTTTGTCTTTCTGAACTACAATTAGAACTTTTTAGGTTAAAACACTATAGACTTCTCTAACCAAACTCTTTCATCACAGGAAAAAGCCTCCCTGAGACATTGCAGTGTCCTTTTCTGGACATTTTCAAGAGATTGAAAAGGTACTGTGGAGATTCTTTAGATCTAGGAAGACCTGGTACCATTATCCATAGTCGACTTCAATAGATGTTTGAGGCCTTAACTTTAATATCCCAAATCTACAGTGAAGCTGTGGTTTGTCTTACCAGCCTAAGTCCTGTGCCCAGAAGATGCCACCTTGTCACCACTAAATCTGGAGAGCTGGTGGTTACATTCATATACAATGTTAAACGATAATCTAGTGTTTGTTTTTATTTCAATTTATTTGTTGACTGATAAAATATTCATAGGTGACACTGATTGTGTAGAAATCATTGTGAAATCACACTGAGAGGCCTTCTTTTGTGAATGGGTCTAATGCCCCTCTAAACTCACTATAGGTTAGCCATCCTAAAATAGCTCACTTAAAAGAGGTTTAGATCTACTTATGCTCCCAGTGGTTATGAGCCAGAGTAGAACCTCCATGTGCCAATGCAGCATACCCTTAAGTACCAGTTTCTTTCACCACACGATACATTTCAGAGTACAATTGGTGGGGTAGACTGCCACCAGCATCTCCTTCCCAGCTCCCTGTCCAAGTTTTGATGAGCTCTTGCAAGAAGGGGTGTGGGTGGAAATTGGAGTAGCCAGAACACACATGGTTTCATTTGTTAAAAAAAAAAAAAAAAATGTAATCCAGCCATACTGTATATATCCCGTAGAGAATCTGATTGGTAAAACCTTCTGAACAACCAAGGGAAAGGATTTTTTTTCCACACAATGTATAATTATGGGGTTTGTTGCCACAGGATGTTGTTACAGTCTCTACCATAAGTGGCTTAAAAAGAAGATTAAGACCTATCATCTTTGAATTTGTGCATCACTGATGGCTAAAAATGAAACCTGTGTCTAGAAGCAGCAATGTACCGCTGAGGATCCGATTCAGGAGCAGACAGGCATGGACTGTTGCTGCGATGGCTGTGAGATTCCAGGGAAGTGAACACTACACTTGAATGGGCCTATGGCCTAATCCAGCCGGGCTCTCCCTACTTAACTTCTTATGCGTCACTGGAGCTGTAGCAGGCTATGCCAAAGGGAGTGAACCGAGGCCACAGACCCACAGGAATGGGTGTGGGCTGCCCTGCCTCTAATTGCTGGGGAGAGGAACTGGCTCTTCAGGTGCATGAAAGGAGATGCCCAACAGATCAAGCTGGAAATGCTGAGGATTCTGCACAATCTTCCTGGCCTACAGAAAGATTGTGGTGTGGGAGTCACTGAATGATCTTCTGCTTGGGGATAGTGAGTAAGGGGGTGCTTTGGGGCGCTTGAGAGATGCGCATAATTATTCTGAGCAAAGCTATGTGCAAGTTGCAAAATGGTTCCTTGTTCTCTTTAGGAAGGGAACAAGCAACCCCACCGGCTGCAGATGTGCTGAGCAAGGCAGTCGGGAAAGCTGGTTGCTGAAAGAGATGGAATGAAGACATTTCTGTGGGTTGTGGCGTCCAAAGGAAGACTTGCGGCAAAAAGGAAGGCCTGGGGCAAGGAAACTGCTCCATATGCTCAGTGCCCTTAATCATTTGCTCTACTTTGGGGAAGGGGGTGCAGCTCTCTGCTTGGATGAAGCCCCCAAAAGGCATTGGGCATAATTTTCTTATGCATGTGGCCAACACCTTCCAGATTGATTATACAACCTGGTTCTAGCATAAGGGCACCTCCAGCAAAGAATGGAAACTGGCAGACCTAAAAATGCCCAGAGCCCTTTTTGGCTGTTAATCCAGGGTCAAGTGAATGCAGATGGGGGGGGGGACCCTGCTCTCTGGAAATGCCCCAAATGATTGGAACCCATTGGCTACATTATACACAAAGAGAGGAAGTGGGTGAGGAGAGCCACATTCGCCCATTTCACCAGAGGGACACTTCTTTGACCCCGGATAGGGTTAGTTAGTGTGCTCTATATTAAGGAAAACCTCATCCTCCGTAGAGCCTTTCAAAAGGTCTCTTGCAGACCTTCCTTGATGCTACATGGGAAAAGGTCTGACACTGTCAGCTGAAGCAGAGGCCCTGGGTTTTGATGGAGTGCCACAGAGCAGTCTCCCCTACATGGTGGCGGCCCCCCAATTGCCAGGATTGTTCCTTGCCTCTGGGTCCTCATGTGGACATGGTTTACATGGAAGCCTGAGATTTGGGATCCTCAGGGTTTCAAAGAAAGTGTGGCTGTCATGTGCAGAGCCGAAGAGAGATCTGATAATGTGCAGGAGGACTTGTGAAAAGCTCCAGCATCCCCGAAGGGCAAAGGTGACACTCCCCAGGTGTGTTCCTCTCTCTGGGCTGACCAACGCTTGCACACGCTGTTCCTTGCAAGATTTTGGACTGACTTCTGTTTCAAAAGCCCTGAAAACGTCAGGGATGAAATAAAGTGTACAAACAGGGCATCCTGATTTGCATGCTTCTCTACCGTGGCTTTTTAAGTTTAATTTAATTTACAGTGCAGGAACTGGGCGGGGTTTTGGCACAGAATACAAAACAGGCCTATGCGTGCAGCCAGATCATGTTTTAGTTTGCTTGGCAAAGGTTCCTCTGTGGGGGATTGTTCAGTTTGTTGAGGATGTGAACCAACTGACCTCCAGCCAAACAGCCCGAGTCTGTGTCAGCTCAAGGTCAGGCGGGAAGAGCCGACTCCTTCACTTACTGCATAGTGGCAAGATTTTGGTCCCCTTCCTCTCCAACAGGTGCTCAGGGCCCACAGACTGCCAGGGCTTCCCTCCTGCCTCTTTCCTGCTTGCAGCAGCAGTCCAATGTCCACCCAGGCATCAGTGGCAGCCACATGTCTTGACCACCATGTTGCGGTGTTTCTTGAGGATGACGTTGTTGTTGCTGTCATAATAGAGGACGGAGGTGGCGCTGAGCTTGGTGGGTGCGCAGCAGGCCTTGGGGACTGTTTCAGGCTTCATCAGGTGAACCTGAAAATGGAGTTAAAGGGAGACGCAGTCATTGGAGCTCTCCTCCATCGGAAATTGTCCGGCTTGGTTGGAGCGTTGAGTAACCAGCCCTAGAGGTCCAAAGGCTGAATGTGCGCACACCCAGCCTCCCCCCGCCCTAGCATCTTGATTTGGAGAAGGAAAAAACTTCAAAGCAGCACTTGTTTATACGGAGAAAAGGCATCAATTTCCATGAGTAGGTTATTTGTCCGCGTTGGCAAAAATATTTATTCAAAACCGTTTGGCAGCTTGAGTTGCAGTTTATGTTGGAGCCTCTCTCAAGGCACCATCGCTGGAAGGCAACTATCGACGGGCAGGAAGTCAGATTGCAGCGGCTGTTGCTTCCACTGCACATCCACTTTTATCCCATTGAATTTCAACTGAAGGGGAGTGGGGGATTATCACGATGCCTTTCGAGGGATCACGATGCACCTGGAACTGCCTCCCCACCCCAGTGAAGTGAACAAGAAGCTCTTGCAACAGAGGGAAGAACCGATTGGAGAGCACCTGCTTTGCAGGGAAAGATGGCCTCACGCTCAATTGCCTATCTAAAGGCCCAATGTATGAGGTCTCCAGGGTTGCAGTGGGTCCCCAGAGCAAGTGAACTCATTTCAGCTAGAAAACAATATTTGTGCATGGGAAACAGCTTTTGTAGCTGGGGTGAGAGAGATACAGCATCACAAGCTTGCTCCCTCTGCCTCTCCTGACTTGTCCCCTGCCCATGCAAACATTAGGGCAATTGTTTTGAAACCCAGTCAGTTGGAGCCAGAGTCCTACTGGCTGGGGCTGATGGAAATTGTAGTCCAAAGATACATCACCAGGTGCATTTCCACCAGGCACCAGAATTCCCTGAGGGCTGCAAGAAGGAAGGCCACCATGGCATCTATGCTTCAGCTTCACTAAGGGCCAAACTATACGTCAGATTTGTGTTTGCATTTTATAGATCTCTTTGTAATTAAAAAAAAATAGGAGCCAGGAAAAGGAAAGACATGATCAGGATTGGGGTTGAAGGGAGCATTAAGGCTTTGGGTGAGGGGCATTAATTCTTTCTGTTGCACCAGAGCCCAGAAAAAAGTCATCTCACCTTCCTGTTCTCGACCACAGGAGGGAAGATGCTGCAAGTGAAAGGCTGGGACCTGGAGCATCTGGTACACTTGAGGGTCATACCAGATAATTAAAGCACAACCAAGTCTCCTGATGTCATTGTGACATCAGATGATTTGTCAAGTGGGCAACCCTTCCCATTCATCAAACCTGGCCCGCAAGCTGTAGGAGAACTGCCCAGCCCAATCCAGTTCCCCACACTACCAAGTGTACTAAAGGCATCAGTGAAAGCTACTGACCTAGAGGCGATAGCAGAACAAGGGTGCACCCCACTTCTTCAATTCTGATCAGAAAAACACAGGAAGCTGCTCAAAGTCCATCTAGCTCAGTACTGTCAACTGGCAGCGAATCTCCAGGATTTCAAACGGAAGTCTTACCCCAGCCCTACCTGGAGATGCCATTGGGGATTGAACCTGCTCTGCTCCTGAGCTATGGGCTTCCCCAACACCTACAGACAATCCCCTCTAGCTTGCCTCTCTTGTTCCAAGGTGCCCTCTGCCATGTGGAGACACTGACCAGGGACTGAAGGATGGCATGATTTGTGGCATTCATGCAGGAGTCCAAAGGGAAAGCGCAATCCCCTGCGCAGTAGAAGGCGGAGTAGCCCCGGGGGGCAATCACCCAGTCCTGGAAGAACAAAGCAAAATAACTTAGGAGAAGGTGTGGCTAAAAAAGCTTACCTGCAGCAAAGGCATTTAAAGAACTCTCTGACTTTACCAGTTTTCCTAAAATTAGGCTTCAATGTTAGGGTGCAGTTGGTTGCTGCATTTGAGTTTCTGCTTGAAGTCCCCAAAGTATCAGCAGCTCACTCCACAGCAGCTCCGAGCAGGGCTTTCAGTGTGACTGCTCCTCTTGGGTGGAACAGCATCTCCACTGAGATACAACAGGCACCTGCTATCTGCACCCTCCAGAATCAATGGAAGACATTTACAGGTATCTTTTGAAAGGCTTTTTCAACTGGGTAAAAACATCTCTGCCTCAGGAGTCTTTTGGTACTGTTTTGAAACTATTTTAGTTGTTTTTATGGTGTGTTTGCAAATGGCCTTGAGACTCACATGAAAGGTGATGCATAAAACCATAAAATGATAATGAGGTCAGGGAGAGAGATCAGACATCACTGGATTCCCTTCCCCATCACCACAGAAATGTCTGTGACCCTGGCCCTTCAGACACCAGCCCTCCAATGTTGGTGAGGTTTGTGCTGGGGGCAGTGTGGGGTATGTTGGAGGAGGAATCCGAAGGAACCAAGCTTTCCTAGCCCCCACACCCAGGAGAAATCCGCAGCAGCCTTTCACCTTTATTTCCCTTTTATTGTTCTCAGTGGAAGGGAAATTAGTTTTTTTTAAATCCATCCTGAAAGGGATGGAGGAGCTCATTTCTACCCTGCTGGCATGAGACCACAGGGATGGGCACTAGCAGAGCAGTGAAACTACTGCCAGCTTCACTCTTGGCCTGTACTAGCTCTAGGACTGCACTGGTAGTCTCTCTCTCCCCCCCCCCCCCAATTTTAAGAGATCTACGTGAGTTCCCCAAAACTTCTGATATCTAAGCCACACTTTTTCTTTGTAAGTTGCTGATCAGAATGAGGCACAGACAGAGATCGGTGCTCTGCCACAGCAATGTGGGTTAGGGGTGGTTTCCTGCATGTATGTGTGTGTGTGTGTGTGTGTGTGTGTGTGTGTGTGCGCTTAGGTGCACACAATCTGGGCTTATGGGAGCAGCGATTCACCTCTCTGGGCTGCCACCTTGGGAATCCCTGAGAAAATATGCTCTATATAAACCTCCCATGACTTTGAAAGAAATGGGTTCAGAAAGACCGAAAAGATTGGAAATGAGAAGGGGAAGGTGATGCTAAGATATTTAATTTTTCTGGGGGAAATGACTTTTGTAAAAAAACATTTTTTTAAAAGTTACCATCCATTTAAGCTCTTGAAAGTCGACATACATCTCGTGCCTTCTGCACACCTGCCGTCCTTCAGAAATGTGGACATCATCTGTGGGGAGAAGGACCAAGAATGTCCATCAAAAGGCAGGTGGTTCTCTGAATGGGCAATAAGCCAAAGGGAAATCTGCACCATGGAAGGGCAGTGGTGAGCAACCTCTGCCCCCCAGCAGGCCATTTGAACAACACTGTGCCTACTTGCCCTTTGCCCAATGATATAATTGCTGGAAACTGCAGGAGGGAAGGGGGCTCTTGTGCTCAGGTCCTGCTTAGGGGTTTCCCACTAGGGCATCTGGTTGAGAACAGGATGCTGGATGAAAAGAGCCATTGGCCTGATCCAGCAGAGGTCTGTTTATGTTTTTATGCTTCGAGCCAATTTCTTTTCTCCTTGGCACTTGGTTGCATCAGGATCTTTCTTGTGGTTTTTATCATTAGTTTTAACTTGGTGTGGTTTATATTTGACTAGCCAGTGCTGGGCAGTGCCTTTATTAGGAACAATCCAAAAGCCACAACAGAGTTCTCCAGACCTCTTCCTAGGTGCTACACAAAGCTATGTGTGTCGCAGGGGATGGAATAAAAAATCAGTCTGGAAGGCCCTGAACTCTGCATCTAGACTCATTCCAAAGACGGAGGCCGGCCACAGACTGAATTGGTCTCTGCCAAGTGCTGGCAGGCATCAATTTACAACCTAGGATTCTGGGGTGAAGAAGCAATGGCTGATTCTCCATTTCTTAAGACCCAAGTCTACAATAAGCTTCCAGGTGGAAGCATCCTAGATCCCTTGTTGCTAGCAGCCTGCAAGTCACCTCGCAGCACTGAAGGGCCTGCTGGATGCCTGGTGCAGTAGCCTGCTTCTGAGTCCATGCTGGGGCTGCATCTGAAGTAGACATGTGCCTGAGTGACCCTCTGTGGCCCAGCCTGGGGGCAAAGTCTGACTGTCCTTCACTAAGCCAATTCCCTAGCTGCTTCTCCAGCCCTTCTGCTCCTTACCAAACGCTCCTGGGAGCCTGTTTGAGTGGGGGAAGCTGTGGCTCTTCTTGTGCTGCCTCTTCCTCAGGTGCTTGGCTGCACGCGGGACTCTGACTTGGTTTTGGCTTGCCCGGAAAAATGTCACCACAAAGGGCTGCTTGGAGTGCGGTCCACGGCGACCCAAGAGGCCAGCTAATCCAGGATCAACACTCTGTCCTGCAGAATCCAAAAAACAAACCCTTTCCGCTATGTTAATACTGCTGTACATCAGATTAATAGGTGGGGATGTTAATCTGTTTAGAGGTCATTGCCCAGGGCGCCCCACTAGGGAGGACAAGAATCCTGAAGATGGAGAAAGGAAGAGCAGGCACACAGCAACTCTGGTGCTTTCCTTGGCTGTTAGCGAACGGCATTTGCAAGTTTTCAAGATGTACAAATGACTAGATGGAGATTGGATTATAGTCATAATATGCTTTACCTTCCTTGAAAAGTTAGCTTCCATTTTTTGAACGGACTACACATTTAATCTTACTTGCCTGTTGAAATTTGTATCCTGCCTTTCCACCAAAAGGTGCTCAAGGCTTTCCAAATGTCTCATATTATTGCCCTGCCAGCTGCTCTTTCTTCCTAGAGTTTTGCTGGTTAGGATGCTTGGTAAGTAGTGTTTCTTTTTTTTTTCATATAACAGGGGCTTTATGAGATCTAAATGGAACCCTAGCCAGTAATCTGGCTGCTGCCTTTTGGATATATGGATACTTTTGTAAACCTATTTGTTATTTTTTATGCTATGGAGCTATACAATTTTTTAATATAAATAAATAAGCCATACGTGAACAGAAGATGCAATACAACCTTATCAAGTTTGCTCCTCTTGTTCTCTACAGCCAACATAGCAACAACTTTTACCACAAAATGGGATTCCTAAAAACTGCAAAAAAATAAACAAATCAAAAATCCCATTAGCCTTACCGTCCTCTGTTTCCACATAGAGCCTCAAGCCCAAGTTGTATTTGCGGTGTAACAGCCAGTGATTACTTGCAGCTGCGACGTCGAACACCAGCCAGCCCTCTGTCCCAGCCAGGATATCCTGGAGGTCCAAGAGAAGCAGGTCTGAGTCCCTGGAGTAGCAGAAAGCAAGTATGAGCACAGCTGCTCGGAGTAAAGAATGCTTGGCTTTTTTAAAAAGAAACAACAACACTGTGATACAAGGCAGCCTTCCCCAACTTAGTGCCCCCCTGGAAGACTTGGGGTACAATGCCCATCGGACCTAGCATCATCTGAATGTGTTATCTGGGGGCTGATGGAATCTAGAGGGCACCAAATCGGTGAAAGCTATTATCGGACTTCCCCAAGATTTTTACAGTGTTTTGACAAGGAAATTTTCTTTGCAGCAGTTACTTCTTATTTTCTGCATTTGTTCACTTAATATTTGTATGCATGGGGCACCTGTAGTGTAGGTGTATTTATTTAAAAATTACTTCTTATATTTCACAGGGGATTCTCCCTACCTAGTAAACCTTTTTGCATTCCGAGTCTGGCATCTGTATGTGTAAATTTTAAAATAATAGGAATGACCTGAGAATACTGGGCAGGGCTGTAGCTTAGTGGTCAAGCATCTGCTTTACATGCAGTAGGTCCCAGGCTCAATCCCTGGCATCTCCAGGTAGGGGTGGAAATGTCACCTTTCTGAAAACCTGCCATTACTGAGAGATGGACCAATGATCTGACTTGGTGTAAATGAACTTCCTATTGTGTAAAAATGACTGTATATATTTGGAGGAAGGAATGTAGCTCAGTGGTAGAATATCTGCATTGCATGCAGAAGGTCCCAGGTTCAATCCCCAGCATCTCCTGGAAAGCCGCTGCTGAGCTAGATGGACCAATGATCTGGCACTGAGTAAGTCTATGTCCCTAACCCACAGGGAATGTCTCCTGTATGACTCTCACTAGAAAGAACAGAAGTTGTTACCTGCAGTCAAACGTGGTGTAGGAGTTCTTCCTGTGGGATACTGCCTCTAAGTGCAGCCGAGGGGGACTTTGGCCCTGTGAGTCTAGTTAGGCTCACCAGGCCTTCTCATTTAGCCCACAAGGCCATTTGGGGCAACCAACATGTGACACCATCCTATGCCAATCCCAGCTACTGTAGGATTTTTTTGCAAAGCCAGACTTTCTACAACTTTCCACATATGCTGCCATGCAAGGCATGGCTTGAGAACTGCTTCCCGACTTGACTAAGGCATAAAATTGCTGAGCTGCTCTCTTCTTATCTAGGAGGCAAGAGGAAGCTTCTACCTCTAAGGATGCTGCTATGAGCCTGAAATGCTATCCACCTTCAGCTTGCAGCATCCAGAAACTGCTTTCCTGCTCCTCCTTCCATCTCCCAGCTCCTCAGATCATCACTCTGCTGTATCTGGTGGGAGTCTGCAATTGGATATGTGGTTTTCTCCCCAACCTTTTTCTACTGCATTAATTTCCAATATGTTCTGTGAGGGTCATGATGAAACTTTTGCAAGTATGGTTGAATGAATTGGTGTTTGGGAGGATGTTTGTTCTTTGATTTGGCTTGGCTTTTTAAAAAATGCCTTACCCACAAATACCTTACCCAACCTGGTACCCAGCAAATGTTTTGGCTGGGTTTTAATTCAGCCCTTGGGCTACAAGCAGTTCCCTGCCTCCTGCTCCAATGGGACTAATGTTGAACAGTGTTATTATTCCCCATGGTTTGACAGTTGTGTGTTCTGGGTCAGAAGCTGGTTTGCTCTTACTGTACCTGTTAGGATGTTCTTGGACAATCTCATATATGCTGACGTGAAGGGTTTTGTTGACATGCCAACTGAAGCTTTGCATTTTGTAAATTCGGAATTCAGCTGCTGTTACAGACTCCCCTGTTGGGATCTGTGTCAAGTCGAACCTGAATTCCTTCCAATAAGGCTTCTGGTGGAAGATGTCCCAATCTAGTTCAACTGGAAAGAATTGGGACATGATTACACTCTTACACACACACACACACACACACACACACACACACACACACACACCACATGGATTATTGGTACATCTTTAAGTCACATTCTCTATTGTTGTTGTTTCCTGAATTAAGTCGCTTTAACTTGCCCGGTGCAACCCAAAGTGACTTGCAACTGACAGACAGACAAAAAAACCCCATGTAGATACATTAAAACAAAGAGGAGAAAGAAATACATTAAAAAAATCCCACCCACTTCTAAAAGGCCAGATAGTTAAAGGCTAAAGGCCTGGTTATAAAGGAAGGTTTTTGCATGTTGCCTAAAGATATATGATGGCACCAAGCAAGCCAGCATAGTTATCACAGTGTTGTATACCATACATTTAAAAACAAACCAATGCAATGATAATTTAAAATACCAGAATGCTAAACACTAGTAAAATCATAAGGAAATAGCCAAATAAAATATCAGTTAATTAGAAAAATTGAGGTGATTTATTTTATTAATTTTTACTATACAGTTTGATGCTGCCTTTTGCTATGCTTGGAAGGCACTCTAGCCTTCACTCCACATTACTCAGATCTTATTTATTTACTACATTTCTATTTCACCTTCCCCGAAGGAGCTAAAGTTGGTTGTTCCCCTCCCCACTTTATCCTCACAACAGCCCTGTGAGGGTGAGAGACTGTGACTGCCCAAGGTCACCCAGTGAGCTTCACAGGTAAGTAGGGCTTTCCACTTCCATCTCCCAGGTCCTAGCCCAACACTCTAACCACTACACAACTGGCTCTATTTACTGAGCTTAGCACACACCCAATCTGCCAGGAGAAAATGCCTTCTGAAAACTTTGTTGACTGAGGGTTGAGGGGTGGCACAGGCAAATGGCTCTCCCACAATGGATTTGAGTCAATCTATGTAACATAAAACATATGTCCTCCTCCTAAGGAGGGAGGTAAAGCATCATGAAGTTATGGGTCACATTTTTCACGGGGAATTTCCCCTCCTGACTAATCAATATGTCTCACATTTCTTCCATGGCTTAGAAGCACAGCCCTCATATGGTAAAAGACAGATACAGCTGGAGAGATGCAGCGTTAAAATAATGGCAGAATATCCTTTGGTTGCAGCTCTTAATCTATAATGCACGCTATAGGAGTAACAGAATAAAACTGGCCATGGGTGAAGCCAGGATTTTTGTTGGGGGGGGCAGGCCTTTTGTGTGTGGGGGAGAACCTCAGTTAGCTATGTATTTTTATTTATTAATATTGATTTTGGGGGGCAGCTGCTCCCCCTGCCCCTCCCCTTGGCTACACCCATGAAACTGGCTGTCAAAACCTGGCAAGGGGAACAAGGGCTGTACAAGAACAAATGCCATTGACCCTCTTTATTTTCAAAGAAAACCTCTGAAAGCCGTCTCTCAGGCCATACTAGTAAGATCCCCCAGTACCAGCGGTCAGGAGAATTAGGAGAGAACTGCACTCCCTAGCGTTCCATAGGGCATCCTTCGTCAACCTGATGCTCCCCAGATAAACATCTGGAGAGCAGCAGGTTGGGGGAGGCACTCTAGCATCCTGGAATTTAGTGGTTGTTAAGTAGCAGTGCAGAGGCCTGGCGGTTAGCTGGGAGAAAACAGCTGCTTTCCTCCCCCCCCCCTTTTTGGTGTGTGAAAAGGGCTCGACTGTCTGTGACGTGCCAGGAGAGGTTAGGGTGGGCTGCGGTTTCCAAAGGAATACTTCCCTTCCCAATTAAGGGAACCGAGGCAGAGAGAACTTGATGGGGGTTGGACTGCTTGTGTTTGTTTTTATTTCCAAGTCTGACAAACATCTTTAAGTTTAGGAGCTGTCTGCTTAAGCCAGCCACACACGCACACACTTTATCCTTTCCTTGTTTTGCCATTTTTCTAGCCATCTCAGCTACACTGACAGAAACCTCTCAAAACGGGAAGCAGGTCTGGCACCTGAGCAAAGTGTTTGCCGCCTTCTGCTGGCATCCAAAAGGTGACCAGATGACCCAACAGGAAGCCCCAAAGCACAACCTGAATGCAAGAGCCCTCTCTCCTCCTGTGGTTTCCAGCAACTGGCATTCAGAAGCATTGCTACCTTTGACTGCTGATGCAGAGCATAGCTATTGATAGCCCTCTCCTCTGTGAATTTATCCAATCCTCTTTTAAAGCCATCCAAGTTGGTGGCCATTACTGCCTCCTGTGGGGGCAAGTTCCACAGTTTAACCATGTGCTGCATGAAGAAGTCCTTTCTTTTATCTTCCAACATTCAGATTCATTGGATGGCCATGAGTTCTAGGGTTTTGGGAGAAGGAGCACTTCTCTCCACCCACTTTCTCCATGCCCAAGCATTCCCAGCTATTCCTCTTGAGTTGTCCTCCTGGTGGGGATGTGGGCCTGGTTGAGCTGGCCTAGTAATCTTCCACTCCCATGTCATACATGGCAGTGCTGGGAAAGGCCCCTGGCCAAGTGAGCAGGCAGAGAGGCAGCCAGCACAGGCCATACTCTCCAGCTGACCCCATGTATGTGCATGCATTGTTGCTTTGTTCCCAAGGCACATGTGGGTGTTGCCTCTGCAGCATTTGTCTGGCCGAGCAATGTGATGAACAGGGAGCAGGGAGATGTTGGAGGACAGGGCTCACCGGTGCACGTGTCACACTGCTTGCCTGGCAACCCCTAAGCTAGCCATATGAGATAGAGGTCTCTGCCTTACAGCTAGTGTTGAAATAAGATTCAGCTGCTAGTCCAGGGGGTGAAGTGGAGGAGGCATCTTGTCTGCCTCAGGCAGCAAAATATATTGGGCTGGCCGTATTTTTAGACACTTGGCAACTACATTTTTTAGTTCTCCTGGCTTTTAATCTCTGATCATTTAACATCTCTGCACTGATTGTTTCCCGCGCTGCCCTTTCCTCTTGGCAATCATCGTTTTAATGTCAATTTGCTGCCTTTTTGTAACCTACTATAAATTGCCCTGGGACTTTTTAATTGAAGGGTGGCATTAAAGCAAGCAAACGCAGTGATAGTGGGATGGATTCAATTTTATATTTGTTCAGGGGGTGAGGAGACACCAGTCTCAAAAGCTTTGTGTGCTCCCAGCCTACCACCCCTGCATCTAAGAATGTGACCATATTATAAAGCACAAAAGTGTATAAAAACACTGTTTTTGCACTCATGGGCAATTTCTAAAAACAGAAGTTCTGGGGGGTCAAGCCAGAATAGAAGGTTAGATACCTTTACCCCAGGGTGTGTGTGTGTGTGTAGCTCATGATGATTATTAAAAGATAAGGAAAGGCAACCTTCGTGTGCTCAGATGCACTCTTTACTTTAATCTGTCCTTTATTTTCAAGCTGAGACCTGCCTCCTGCACATTCCAAAAAATGCTGTTACGCCACTAATGGTGCCTGCAGGCCAGGCACCCAGAGAACATTTCTCACCTTGGGGATTGTAAATGAAGTTCATTAGTGCTTTGCAAACACTGAAAACAAACCTAAACCAAACCCACATGTTCTTTCCCATCTGTATACAGGATTATGGGAGTTTAATAGAGATGTTATTTAGCTTTGAGGCACTCTGCGATGAAAGGGGAGGGGAACCCCTTTTCCTAGAAATGCCTCTTCCTAACCAGCTGCCAGGGCAGGATGGAGGGTTGTGAGGTGAAGAACTTAAGACAATAACTTATCTGAGATTTATTACTTAAAGCAATCATGTGCTTGTTTTTTAAAAGCAAAGGGTTAAGAGCATACATCTTCACACCCCAATGCACTTGGACACAATGAAACTGGTTAGGCAAATATTTTTATGTTTTAATGTACATCCAAGCACTATTCTTCTCCTACTTTATTTCATTGATTTATCTGATGTGGAAGTAGTGGACTTTGGCTGTCTGTTGTTTGAGAGTTTAAGCTGTCCATTTATATCCAATCTGTACCTTTGTAATATTTGTGGTTATTTACAAAACACCCTAAGTCTCCAGTGGTTGCTTTCCTCAAGGAAACCAAGCCTGGGGGAGGGCCATACCCCATAAGCTTCTCATGGTTGGAGAAGGTGAAAGAGATGAACAAACAAACAGGCGGCTCTGCGCGAGTTCGGGGTGAGCATTGATCGAGAAAGCGAGCAAGAAGGAAGCTCTCTGGCTCGCACCTCGGTTTAAATAGCCACCCCCCAGCCAGCGGATTGGCTGGCTGGAACTTTGACACGGCCGGGACCTCCGGTGCTGCTTGCTGCCATGGCGCCCGCCATGTTGCCTTGCCAGAAGTCCCCAGGCATAAATCCAGGGACATTAATTAAAATCCAGGGACATTCCGGGGACAGATTTTGTCTGGGGACAGATTGGTGAATCCGGGGACTGTCCCCGGGAACATCTGGTAACCCTACTGTAGGCATCCTTTGCATTGGACACTGATGATTAATGCTCATGAATCCATTCCAGCATGGCAGAGAGGTCCTTGTGTGGTACTACTGAAGCACAGAAGAGACAGGTCCATGCTCTGGCAGCGCCAAAACCCTGATGCTGTGTACTCTATAGACATGGCACCAATTCCTAGCTTCTAGCCATTGCCATCTTTCTCTAAATCATTTGCTAATGAAACCATGCTAGATGGAAAGTCCTAGGACTGTGTCCTTTAATAATGAAATCAAAATAGTTTGAGGCTACAGAAAACACAGCTTGATGTTATTTGGCATGTTAATTGCTTTTGTGTTTGCTTCATATTTTCCACTCTCTTTTGTTAACTCTGATCATCGTGTCAGGCTGGATGTTTACATAAGGGGAGTGAGCGACGGAGGGCCCTTCTCCCAAACAGAATGCTGAGATTTTAATTATGCATCTCTGTCTTTTAAAAGTCATTCCTTCCAGCTACTGGGTTCACCACAAATTCCTCATTTTGTTTTTAAAGAAAATAAAGGCGACTCTGGCAGGGTGCC
Source organism: Darevskia mixta (assembly GCA_034641385.1). Taxonomy (NCBI): domain Eukaryota; kingdom Metazoa; phylum Chordata; class Lepidosauria; order Squamata; family Lacertidae; genus Darevskia; species Darevskia mixta. The sequence continues at coordinate 2,156,020 of JAWWNH010000033.1, read as the reverse complement.
CGACCCTGGGCGGATGCGGACACAGAGCTCTTCCTGGCCAGAGGTCTGGGCCTGGCAAGGAGGGATGGGCAACACTGCTGTCACTGAAGGAGAGGAGGAGGAGGAGGAGGCAGAACTCACCACGGGCAAAGGAAGCAGCCAAAACGTTTTGGGAGTGCTGAGGGTGTTTCAATGAGAACATAAGAAGAGCCTGCAGTTGGATCAAGCCAATGGCCCATCTAGACTGGTGTTCTTTTCTCGCAATGGTCAACCAGATGCCTGTGGGGAAACCTGCAAGGATTTGAGCACAGTAGCACTCTCCCCTCCTGTGCTGCTCGAGCTCACACACATTTTTACTGTCCTGTTGTGAGATTGGGGGTGGGGAGTGCGAGCATCCACATGCTTTCATCATGGTTCAGTTTGAGCCTGGGCACAGCCGGGCTCTCATGTGCTGGACTACCACACTGCGCCCAAGGTGGGGCTGCCTTTGAAGAATGTTCAGAAGCTGCAGCTGGCACAGAACAAAAAGAAAAAAGGTTAGCCGTGTTGGTCCAGACAAAAAACTCAGATCTACAGTATATTAGGACTACACCTAGTTTCAAGTTCCCCAGAGCTCTTCATTAGGCTGGATGCCAAAGAAAACATATTCTTTTGTCAGCTAAGATGTTCTCCCCCATTTGCTTTGTTTATTATCCGGCCTGATGTTGAGCTCTGAACAATTCAAGATTGAACTCTGATGTTGAGCTCTGAACAATTCAAAAGATTGCCTACTCTTTCTGTGATATTTTGGTTGGCCTAATAACGTGGGTGGTTTTTTTTTAAATGTCTGATGCAGAATGGATGCTGGCAGGAGCTTGCTACTCAGAGTATGTGACTCCTTTGTCATCTAAATTGGCTCTCAGTATGGTTCTAAGCCCACTCTAACAGCTGGCTGTCACCTTTAAAGGCCTATACCTGGTACCCTACAGATGTTCCAGGCAACACCCATCAGCCCCAACCAGCACAACTGTAGAATCCTGAGGCTGACGGGAGTTGTAGTCCAAAATACCTTGAGGGCACCAGGCTGGGGAAGGCTGCCCCATATAGATTGATTTCAGGGTATCTAAAGGACCACCTGCTCCTCCCCAATGATGGCCCTGTTGGGAAAATTCCATTCCACCTTAAGTTGCAGACATGGAACTGTTGCATGTCACATGTCTGTTTACACACCAGCACAGATTGCTGGGAACTTCTGTTGTGTATAGTTTTTTGCTTTTGCTTTTGAGACTCTCTCTGAGGAGACAAAGGAGAGCCGACATGCTTTTCTTTGTTCTGATTTATGCTCAATAAATCTGCTTGTACATATGCAAACACAAGCCTCTCTTGCCACTTCTGTTGCACAGTGTGTTCTGCTAATATAGTGTGCTCAGGCTTTGAAGTCTGGGTCACTGATTAAATGTCGCACCAGAGATCGGGGATCGCCCAGCAGGTCGGCTGGAAGGACGTGATCCAGCTGGGGGCTAGCCAGCTGGCCTCCCGACTCCCTCTGGATGCCAACAGGCCCACCTCTTAAGAGATTCCAGGGTGGCTTTGCTCTGTGCCCCACCACAGTCTGCAGTGCAACTGGGGAATGCAGGGTGGGGAGCAGACAGACACTGATTTCTCAGTGGAAACTCGCCCTCTCAGCAGCTCTATTTAAGTGTGCTTTTAATATCATCTGATATTTGTGCCCCACTGTATCTCCAAGGGCAGCACCCTTTTTTTGTCCTCACAACAGCCCTGCGAGGGGCCTGGCCCAAAACCAGGGCTTCATGGCTAAGGGTAGATTTGGACTAAAAGCTTCTCCACAACAGCTTCAGTTCCTGACCAAGTATTAATTTTGAAAGCTAATTGTATTTCAATTCATATATAGGTTTGAGAAGTGCAAACTAGGTAGTTTCTCATTAAAACGCAAACAAAACTCCATCTCTTCCAGCACCTTTTCCATTCCTACAGATAATTCCAGTATATTTATTTTCTACATCTTCCAGCATGCCCAATGAAAAAATCTCTGCAGGTCTGCACAGAGGACATCTTTTACACCCCTGCCAGTTTCAAGGTATTTTTAGCTTTAGCTGTGTGTGTGTGTGAGTGTGTGTGTCTCATTTTATTCTATAAATTACACCTCCACTGTAATTATACTAGTCCCTGCTGCCTCAGAGTGGTCCATGTGCCTTTTTTGGACACTAAATTAAAAGGAAATTCTGGCACACCGAACCACATAAAGAATCTGAAGTCTTAAAATATATTCGAATGAGATGCAGAAAGAACTCTATCTATCAGAATCCATGCCAAAAAAATAAGCCGAACGCAAGACTTTGTCTGGAAGGGAGCGTGTGGAACACTTCAGCCCCCCAGCCTTATATAAGCTGCTTAACACAACCAGACTTTCATGGGCAGAAACCATCTCTCTCTCTCTCTCTCCCCCTGCGACTTAACAGGTACCCTGTTTCCCCTTTTTTAATACGTAGTCATAAAGTAAGCCATGGCAGGTTTTTTTTACCTTTGTGAGAAGTAAGACATACCCCAAAAGTAAGCCATGGTGCCGCCACTGTTCCCGTCGCCTCCTCAGCCCCTCCTGCGTGCGCAGGGAGCCAGCGAACCAGCGAGAGGCGCGGGGGGGGGGGGGAAGCGCCTCTTGCGGAGTTCTACCCCGCCTGCTCAGCACGCAGGGGGAGGCTGTACTGTACCATACTGACGTAATAAAAATAAGACATCCCCCCAAAATAAGCCACCCTGTGTTTTTTGGAGGGGAAAAAATTATAAGACGGTGTCTTAAAAAGGGGGAAAGACGGTAGGCTACTTTGAGGTACATACACAAAGATGTATCTGCCCCCCCCCCAGGATGAGCTGCCCATCTTCCCAAGAGCAGACATAGAAAAGAAGAGGCTTCTTGACCTGAACTTCTCTTTCTGTAAAAGGCTTTTCTAGCTTTCCAATATTCAGGGTGAACCCTACCATAAGGAAGAAAGGGGCAGTCGCCTCAGGTGACAGATGCTGAAGTGTGGAAAGTGGATGGGCTTGCTCTGCACCTCCTCAGCTGAAGACAGTGGTTAAGGATCCCATTGCCAGTGGTGGCAGGTGGGGAGGCACTGCCTTTGGCCAGTCCCCCTAGTGATATTCATGACTCAGGTTAAGCAAGTTTTCTATCATTCCACAGTTCAGTTTATTTCCTGCATGGTTTCTTCTCTGCTAGACATCCATAGCAGCGCTGGGACACCCCCAGCACTAGACCACTGAATACCATTCCTTTGGCTTCCAACCTCTTACCACACATTTCCCACATGTTTTCCAGCTCACCCTTATTAATCTAAACAAACAAAAAAACAAGCATCAAAAATTCCATACGTGGTACAGGAAAAAACCCAGACAGCTGAACGCTCCTCCTTAGCTCAGGGAATGCCAACATGGTGCCCTCCAGATGTTCTTGGCAACCCAGCTTCCCTCATCTCTAACCACTGGCCAAGCTGGCCAGGGCTGATGGGTGTTGAAGAGTCCAACAAGGTCTGAAGGACACCACGGTGGCTGCCCCTGACTTCCCATCGTCCCTCATTCCTCATGCTGGTCTCCAGAAATTGAAAAATCTTCTCGGCTTCCTTCGAGGTCTGGATCCCAAGGAATTTAGGAGCTGCCAGTATTGGCATTTTTTTAAAAAAGCTACTTGTGTGCCATTATGTGGAGAATATGGGCAGAGTTTTCTCTCTTGTGGGTAGGGAGAATCTTTTCCCACTTAATCAGTGCAACCATAATCCTCTGCTATCTGCATTGAGGTTTGTTCTGCTGCCTTATGTGCAAAAACAAGAGGCCAGACCAAATCCAGCTGAAGCACAGCTGAAGACCACCAGCCAGCAATTACACTGTCTCTGAGAGGCAACCACGTTGCCTGCCAGCTTGCCAAACGCCCACTATGCTCTCCCAGGAGACCCTTCAGCTGCCTCCCTTGCTAAAGCGGGTATGAGAGAAGCCACTCTAGCCAGCCTCAGGCTTTGCAAGAACCAGGAGCAGAAACAGCACCTGCTGCAGGCATCGGGCCTGGCTTCCCACCCCAACCGGTAGCTGCCTGCTTGGGAGCCTGAGGTGGAGCCCTCTTAACTTTAAAGGACAAGGCAGCAGGTGGGTTGAATCCAAAAGCTGCACTAGTTTGTTCTGGGCTGTTCACCGTTTATTTCAAATATGGTCTGGAACCACTCCTTGCCATTGCAACAGTTAGAAAATGGGGGGGGGGGGAGGAAGGAGCGGCAGGGGGTGGGGTGGAAACAACAGAGGGACCCTCAGTTGGCCTCTTAAAGGGGAAAATAATGTAGAATTCACAACCACAAGATGGATACTTGTGGCCTCAAAAGCAGAAGCACTGGCTTGCCACACTATGAAGTACCGGTAATATGCAGGACCATCTAAAGGGGGAGGCTGCAATAAACCAGAGTCCAAATGACCCAAGTGCACCACAAATTCATAGACTGGAAGACTACGAAAGCTGCATGGGGTCTCCATGGTGTGAGGCAGTCTGCCTCCAAATGCCAGGATAAAGAACTGGGGGGGGGGGGAATCACTGTCATACTTGGGAGCTTCCTCCCTGTCCCTGCCGAGTGAACAAAATGCCAGCCCTCTGTGGAACGGGAACCTTAAAATTGCATGCCAAAGTCAATACCTCCCTCAAGGGCTTAATTGTGCAAGGGTTCCAACTACTGAGCGGGGAGATGAGCCGGATAAGAAGCACTGCAGCTCAGGGGCAGAGCAAAAGCCCCCAGGTTCAACTGGAGTTGGGGAGAGGTTTTAACATGGGCCTCCATCTCAAAGAGGGGCTCCAATCCAGCAGCTTGTTAAGCTTTTAGCATTGGATAACTTTCACAAGTTGTTTCTTTGTGCATCAGGCCAAAATGTTTCAACATGTTGAAGCAGGTAAACAACTACTGGTATCCCCATTCAGCTATGGGGCAAAAGTGTTTGAATGGGCTTAATGTCAGCAGCACTACTGCATGAAAGCTAGATTCCCCACTCAATAATTAGTGCATGTGCACAGGAAAAGGCTAGGAAAGCATCTGTTAAATGTTAAAAACATTCAGATTATGTCTCATTCTTTTTTCTACGTACTTTATTTGTGTGTTGTAGTTTTTCATTTTTATTATGGCTGGTGCCTCAGAAGTGGCCTGGGTCTCTCTGGACCTCTGAGAAGGCCTGTTTCCAGGTAGGGCTGGGGAAACCTCATTCCTGAAACCCGTGAGAGTCACTGCCAGACAGTGCAGAGAATACTGTGCTCAATGGACCATTGGTCTGACTCAGTCTAAGGCAACTTCCTGTATTCCTACAACAAGGGGGTGGGGGCAGAGGCAGTTTTAGGATAGCACAACTGGTTTAGTCACACTGGGTGCCGATGGCGCCCCAACAAGATGTAGAACGAAGCGTGAGCCCCCCCCCCCAATTTTAGCATTGCACAGGGTGCTGCTGAAATTTGAGAGCCCAAAGTCTTCCACTGGTGGGGGGAAGCTGTAGAGTAGCTTGGCAGGACTTTGGACCCTGCAAGGAGGAAGGGTTCAGCCAGTGGTACAAATAGGTGAACTTGGACTTAATGGCTTTAACCGACCCTGCAGATACTCATGCATGATACTAGGTTGAAAATCACACTGTTAACACACACACGCACACCACAGAACAATTGCTTCTACCTTCCTGGTACATCAAAGCAAAAAGAAAAACAAGAAGAAGAAAAATTCGCCAACCCTGATTTTTTTTAAAGAAGAAAAACTCTTGAGTATGTGCAGATTTGCATTGTAAAGTCATTTAAATCATAGCATCATGATGGCTAGAGGAATAAAGTAGAGCTTGCTTCAAAAAAGTAGAGTGGCCTGGTGCTAAAGACATTTACTTGGGAATAAGCATAATTTTGTTGTAGGAAAGGATAGTGTATTTTAAAGAACAAAAACAAAAAACCCCCCCAAAACCCCAAAAACCAAGTTTAAGCACCCCTCAGGTGGGCACCATTGCCTTTATAAGAGAACAAGAGAGGCGTTCATGGTGAGTTTCGGCACCTCTTTTTCTAGAGAAAGAGCACTAAACATTGATATCCATTTAGATAAGATTGATATTAAATTCCTGGAAGTTGGGGAAATAGCCACAGTTTTTAGGCAGTCTCACTGGCCTTTTAAGAGTCTGCTGCTGTTTTCAAATTACAACTGTGCTGAACTATGGAGGCAACAGCACTGCTTTGACAGAAGGAAGACTATTGGCAGCTGCAGCTCCACCCAAAATGGCAGCAGAAGCAACCGCTGATTATCCAATTGCAAAATTCAGCTACGAGGAAGGAGATGCAAACTCCCACTCTTTTCCAGATGGAGGGGGTGCTTGTGCAGGTGAAATTCCCAAGATTGTGCCCAAAGACTTTATTGGTAAGACTGCCAAGAGTCCAGGCAAGGCCCATGCAGCAGGCCCAGCTCCATCATTCCTAGGACATAAGCAAGCCATTAAACTGGGTGGCTCCCTCAAGCTTTCTGCGTTGCCCAAAAATAGTCGCCATGGACAGCGAGCAACTCCCAGAAGACAACCTCAGTTTCCTCTTGGCATTTGGTCCAAAGCTCTTGCGGTTGAGGCAGGGAGCGCGATGCAGCTGCCCTTTCCGCTGGAAATCAGGGCGGCTAGCGAGAATCCTAAATTTAAAACGTCCTCAGAATTTCTCTGGTGCAAGAGGCCTCCCATATGTTTCCTTGTTGGGAGGCTACCAAAGATGAACTCGCCCTGCACTGAACAGGTGTGGACAGGCTGGAATCTTTTATTTGTACCATACATAAAAAGGCAGTATGAAAGATAGAGAAATTCATTAGAACGGGTAATGTCTGATGTCAGCGTATTTTTTTTCTTTGAATCTGCTCAACAAAAAAACCTGAGCCTATTTAAGTGGTGTTGTGTAACAATGGAAATGAGGTGTAGTATAGAATTATTAATATTTTTGTTTTGCAACGCCATCAGCACCACAAGATATACAATGCCTTTCACCAAACAAAAGAAAGTGCAAGTTTCCTGTCTATGAAAGAACTCCAAAATATATCTGTGTCTTTCTCCTTCCTCCTTCAATCCTTTTCTCCATTGCCCCTTCCCTTCCAAGAATTCTGGAATGTTTAAAAACCAGGAACAAATTATGCAAAACGATATGAGGCTGAAGTTGGTTCTATTTCCTAGTTACTTAAGTTTATGCCAACACATTTTGCTAGTCCGTGATCAGAATTTGCTCCCCCCCACCCAGCAACATTCAATGGTGAGCATAGCTGGTTTGTAAGCCATGAAGAGATAAAACCCACTAATTACGGTTATCAAGAAAATTAACCCACATTTCCAGAGCACGTAGAGTGTGAAATTGTGGTGTGTTAAAACCTTTGGGCAGGAGCCTGTTGGGAAGCAACCAACTTGTTCCCGAAGCACTCCAACCCTAAAAACCAGCAAGTGATATATGAGCAGGGAACCAATCTCGGGTAAGAGGGTGGTTTTATTCCCTTCCCAAACACTGGAAGCTGCCTTATACCAAGTCAGGCATATTGCCTACACTGACTGGCAGCAGCTCTCAAGAGTTTCAGAAAGGGGACATTCCCAACCCTACCTGGATGCCATTGGGGATTGAACATGGGACCTTTTGCAGGATGAAAGTGCAATGCTGCTGGTATTGCTGGAGTGAGCTACACCTCTCTGTGCACTCTGCCCAGATGAACAGGCCACTGTGTTAATAGCCAAAGGGAACACCAGTTGGTGGGAAGGACTTGAACCTGTGTTGTCTCAGAAACTGCTACAAACCTGCATCACCTCACAAACTTGGCGAAAGGGTAGAGGCGGCTTCCTTTTTGCTAAATGATGAATAGTAGAGTTTGAGGGGTTTGGATTGTTGTTTTTAAAAATGCAATTCATCTTACATGACAAATTCCAGTCATCCAGGGTCTCAAAAAGGTACTTTTCACAGGAAGCTGTGGAGATCTTGGTGGGCTAACAAAGTGAGACTTAATCTGGGGGAAGGACAGAGGTGACAAACTGGAGATTGGGAGTACAACCTGTTCTGGATGGGGTTGTGCTCCTTTTGAAGAATGAAGTTCACAGCTAGATTGGGGGTTTGCACCTGGATATATCCAGGTAGTGGCTGAGGCTCTGAATGCTCCAGGTGCACCAGTGGACTATAGGTGGACTATAAAAGCAGGTAAGCACAAAGCTGCCCTGCTTTCCATGGGGAAATGCACAGCAAGCTTCCAAGTCAGGGGTTGGCAGCACGGTCATGCTCGCTAGCAGTAGCAGCTGGTGCCCACTGCGACTGGTAAAGTAGAAGACAGGGGAGGTCAACAGTGGGTGGTGCCAGAGCCAACAGCAGGCAGAACCAACTGACTCTACTTTTGTCCCCTTCCTTCTCCCTTCCTTAGTTGTGCAAGAGCAACACCTGAGACAAAGGAGGAAGCTGGTAGGCAGTGCCACAAACCTGGAGAGGTTGCAAGTGTGAAGGTAGGCAGGTGGAGGCTGGGCTGAGGAAAAACTGAGCTTGGTGGGGCTGATGGGAGCGGGGACTCCTCTTCTAAGCACATTTTATGCAGATTTCCCTCTGGAGGCCTAAGCTGGTGCCTCTTGGTGCATTCTGTGCACAAAGCAAGCTCCTTTGTGCATTTGGGCTAACTCCTCCATACCATAGTCTTTATGAGAGCAAGAGCCCCTCCAAAATAGACCTCTCACTTCTGGGAGCGTGCACCACTTCCCCTCCTATTAAAACAGGTGTAGGCCAACTTGGTGCCCTCCATCTTGCTGGACTACAACTCCCATCAGCCCTAGCCAGCTTGGCAACTGGCCAGAAATAATGGGAGTTGTAGTCCAAAAACATTTAGAAGGGCACATTGGCTTCCTTCCCCTCCTTTTTTGCCAGAACCCACAGAAAGGCACATCAATGTTTCCCCATCTATCTTTCCACAGTTACAAATTTCACCTGCCTCTTATCTGGATTCTTCCCACACACTTCAAAGCTAATTAGGATATGTGCTTTAATTAGCTTCCTAGTATTGCTTGGGGGATTTGGCACCAGCTACAGGGCGGGATTCCCGCTGTGGGGTGCAGGGAGAAGGAAGAGAAGTACCCCACTTCCCGTACCTGGAATGCTAATATGTACCCCCCCCCACTTCCCGTACCTGGAATGCTAATATGTACAAATGCAAGACTGGAAGGCTGGATCAGAGCCTGTGTTCTGCCACCCAAGGCGGGCCTTTTAATCATTACCCTATTTTTCTCACTGCTTGGCAAGAGCCGGGGCAGAATAGGCAAAGCTAGGCCAGGATTGTGCCACTTTAAGCATGTAATGCTGAATGGCTTAAATAGGGCGGTAATGCAAGCTGGCATTTTCATAACAACCACCTCGTGTGGATGCTGCAAAAAGCTATCATGAGCAGGGATCCCCCATCCCAGAATAAAGGCCCCATCTGGAAGCACCCCACAGATCTGCCCCAGGATTGACTGTGCTGCTGGAAAATGAATGTGGGGAGGATTGTGTCTCACATGAATTAATGGGACAGGGTTGGGAGGGAAAGAAGCCATTCAAGGTTTGCTTCCTTCAGGCCAACTTAGACATTTCAATCTGATTGCATCTATTTCATACCGGTTCTTGAATTGTTACCTACCGCGTACCCTCAGGGAAGAGGGCCAGCTTGAAAATGAAGAAGTATCACATGAGGGATGCAGGTTTAAGGAACAGCCGCTTCATATACTGCTCACACAACCAAGTTTCAGTAAGTCAGCAGTTCAGAGGCACAAGAACTGGCTCAACAGGATTCCAGTGCCTCTTTGCTTGCCACCTGGAATGGGACTCCTTGGAATCTTTGCTCCAAGTGTCACAAGGCTGCGGGCCTGGTCCACCCAGAGGGGAAGCCCCACCTTGACTCTCAACGCTTGATCCACCCCCACTTTCCTCCCTCTTGCCCTCTAGTGCTGATGGAGCAGTGACCCCCATCAAGAGGGATGCTTGGCAGTAGGTGGCAAAGAAGCCCTTGAGTCCCCTGCTCTCCATCCAACACATTCTGGCTTGGCCACATTGCTCTTCCTAGTTGTGATAAAAAGGCAGTTGTGCTACATTTCACCATGAGAACACCCCACCCAGGCTCCACCAGTCACTCACTGCTAAAAACCACCACCTGCAAGTTACAGAGGGGCAACATGTGCATGAGGGCAGGTCAGGGGGCAATCAGCACAGTTAAGTCATCAAGCTTATCAGGATGCAGGTCCTGGTATGGCTGCATGCTTCAATATCCCCATAAAAAAAACAGATTGCAAAAAACAACAGCAAAAAAGCATCAGGTTAGTCTATACAGTACACAAGGAGTTTCCTTGTTTTTCCTGGCATGGAGGGAGAGAATCATTTGAATGTACTGTACTAAGATGTGGCACAGGGTGACCACAGGACCCCTTTGGCTCCTGAATGGATTGCTCAGTGGTCCCTTCTAGGACCGTCTGTTTGACACCCCCCCCCCCCCGCTGTAAACAGCCAAATAACATTATACCCTAAGATGGATTGTGAATCTGGACTATTCCTATAATCCTCAAAGTACAGACAGGTTGGAATTTTGCCACCCCACACTGATATGCCTCCCCAAAATAATGCCAAAACAATGGTATGCCATCAAGTGGTGGGGGAAGTTCCTGAAGAACTTCAGCTTGCAGAAAAATGCATGCAAGTCTCTCTGTCTCTGTCCCCCCCCCCCGCCCTTGAAATTCTGATGTTCATAGGAGCCAACTCCAAGGGGCTATGGGGTCTTCACCCCCCCCAATAAAATATAAAAGATGGGTGGGGGTTATAATTAATTAATTAATTATTAATTATTAATTATTATTATTATTATTATTATTATTATTATTAAATACTTGAGGGGGGCGGGGACACCCCCCCCCCACAAAGTTCATGGGCATTGCAGTTCAAATGGTGTGAATACACCGCATCATGTGATTATGTTGGGCAACTTACCTCTCCCCCCTGCTGATGCCCCAGCTGTGCCTGTGGGGGGTTTCTTTTCATTTATTATTCCAACTTGGGACAGCAAGGGTTTCATCATCATCATCATCATCATCATCATCACATTTCTGCCCTGCCAATGGAGCGCGATGGGTGCGTTTTCCCCCCTCCCCCAATTTTTTCTGCAAGATTTGCTGGAAGTATGCGACTCCTGCTGACCCCCACATTTGGAAGGTGGAACCTAAATCATGTGAAGGGTGGGGAGGTTTGCTTCCTACCTTTGGTGCTTTCCCTCACCCCAGTGCTCAGTCAGTGGCTTAAGTTTCCCCTAGGACCCCCTGAAAACACCTTGCTGTCCTGTCGGCTTGCTCTTCTCAGGGTGAGATTTGTTGCCCGCTGTCAGTCTCTCCCCCCCCCCCCCCAACGCAGGTCTGGTGGAGAGGCTGCTGGGTGGACTGCAGTGCCCTGCTTGGGGTGAAGGGCTTTCCTACCCCATGGATCCGTCCCTTTCAACAGATGGCTTCCTCCCCAAAGTCGGTCTGGGAATGAAGTGTCATGACATTTTGTGGGACCCCCACCGTACCACCAAGATTGCAATCCTATGCACATTCCCAAAAGGTGCAAATCTACTTCATTCTCAGTTCAGCACACCTCAGATTGCCGCTTGCACAGCCTAAAATTTGCAGACCTTCAATTCCACCTGGCCCTTTGCACACCCTAGACTAGGCCCAAGGATGGGCAGACTCCGGGCTTCTAGGATCTACTTGCTTTTCTTACTAGAACCAGAAGGTACGGTAACTCAGCTGGATCCAGGAGCAAAATAATAGTTCAGCTCCCTACCTCCACCTCAGCACTGTAATTCAGAAAATGGGCTACCTCTGCCCAGGAATTCAGAAGCACCCAAGAAGAGCCAGTCGTCCTGACACACACAAAACCTTATTTCTCCACGCCAGTAGCCGAATTCAGATGTTTTGTTATTATTACTGGTCCGCGCGGTGGTCCCCGGCTGCAGACCACCCTCTACCCACCCCGGCCCTCGCCCAACCCTCGGCTCTCAGTCCCCTGGCGTCGGAGGGGCGGCCGCTCTCCCCATGCCGGGTTCCCCGAGAGCAGCGCTGCGCCGGATCGCAGTGCCGTCGGAGCCGCGCAGGCAGGGCCTCCCCGCTCGCTTGCTCACTCACTCACTCACCCAGGTTGACGAAGCTCATGACGGTGTCGGCGCCGTCGGCGGCCCGGCTCCGCGGGGGACTCCTCGCCCAGCTCGGCGTCCAGGGGCTGCCCTCGTCGTCCCCCGTCGTCGTCCTGGCTTGCCATCGCACGGTACAGGTCGAGCATGAAGAGCGGCGCGGCCGAGGGGCGGCTGCCGTTGCTGCTGCCGGGCGGCGGCTTTGGTGCCCGTCGGGGCGGGTTCGCGTCCGGGGCCGGGGTCTGCCCGGCAGGCCCAGCAGGGCCAGGATCTCGCGCTGCATCTCGCGCCGCTCTCGCCCGCTGAGGGCGTCGCTGCTGGGGCGGCTGCTGCTGCTGCGGGCAGGAGGCGGCGGCGCGGCTCGACGCCCGGCGGGCCCCAGGGCTCCCCCGCCAGCAGCAGCAACAGCAAGCATGGGGAAGAGCAAGGGGATCGGGGCCGGCGGGAGCCGCATCCTGGCGCCCAGCTCGGCGGTGGCAGCAGCAGCAGCCCGGCCAGGGCGCAGGCGGATCGGGCGCGCCGCGGCCGTCGGGGCGGCCCCTTTAAGCGGCTTGAGGCGGGGAAGCACGTGCTGCTGCTCGTCGGACGGGCTGGGCGGCCGCTCGCTTGCTCCAGCCCTGCCCTCCGCCGAGCGACGGTGAGGGGCCCTGAGCGCGTGCAGAGTGCCTCCCCCACTGCCAGGAGCGAAGCTCCCTTGGATCGGTTCCCAGGGGAAGGGAGGCTCCCCGAGCCGCCGACGCGCCTCGCGAGGCCCCCGGGAGGAGGCCGCGCGGCTGCGAGGGCCAACCTCCCCGCCTTCTTTCACACAGACCAGCCTGAGCCGCCACCGCCCGCCTCCTCAGCAGCAGCTGCTGGGATCCAGACGGGGCAGCGCCTCGGGGCAGAGACCGCAATTCTTTTGCCACGAAGAGGCAGAGCCGTGATGGCGGCACAAAACTGCAGCTCAGCCTGAAGGGGGGTGGTGGCGTGTCCTCCCCCTTTCTTGGGGGTCACCCACAGAGGACAAGAGAGACCGCAGGGCGGCATATCTCGCGGACTAGAGCTCTCTGGGCGAGCAGGTGCCTGCTACCTTACGATTAGGGGTCCCGCAGGTGAAAGGTATCGTGGCTCTGTTGGACTCCATTTCCCATTAGCCCCAGCTAGCTTTTCTAGTTATCGGGGGGCGATGGGAGTTTAAGGCTGTGCTCACTCACACTCCCGTTGACTGTGCATTGACTGCGGTTTCCGGTGCTGGGGTTTTTCACCCGTGGTCGCAGTTTCTCCAAAATGCACGTGTATCCCGTCCTTTTGTTATAAGAGACTACTGCTCGAAGCCGTTGCTTCCTCAAACCAGGCAAACTTCACGCCGATTGGAGTCCTTAAGCCGCTCCTAATTAATCTCTGGCCAAGGTGTGAACACCTGTGCAGAGGGCAAAGGCGTGTCCCGCCACAAAGGGAATATAAACTGTTGCTGATGTGAACAGGTAGCATGGAAAGAGCTGTGAAACAACTTCATTGCCCTCCAAGGGGGTAATGTGAGCACATCCACAGGAACTTTTGTCATCCTGTTTTAACTGGTTTATTAGCCGCCTTGCTCTGAATTGCTTGGTTGCAATTCTGCTTCTTTCCGACCGACAGAGGGACCCTCCCTGGGAACTCTAAGCGCTGGTAGGACTTCTCAGATTGGTTCTCCAGGCTGAGTTTATAACAATCCTCTCTCCCTGTGCCATTTCCTTTTTATGATATGTCTCATCACTAGCATTTGCAAGCCATTCTGGAAGCTCTCCACCCACACGTCCACAGAATAGCAAGATAACAATGCTATATAGATATGGCACCCACCCACCCCTCCGCAACTATCTGAGTCCATGATGGTCAACATACTCTGCTACAACAGGATAGGCCGGGGGACATAATGCAGAGGGAAATAATGGTTTTTAGACTGTTCTGAAACTACTACGTATCCATAAATTTCATCACTCAAGATACTACTATTATTTTGAGTGGGCCAGTCCCCTGTTCCCAACATTTACCGGTAATCAGGCTTAGGGAACCAATTTGACCTTGGCAAATTCCTGCAAGAAATGACCTGATCTTGGACAAAATGTGGGGGGTGGGGGGACAGAACTTAGCTATACATGGGAGTGTGCACTTCTCTGAATGTCATGAGACAGTTGGTGACAGCTTATATGTATCAAAACACACATTTAAACACTAATGAGAGAAAATTCATATTTAAGTTAGGGTTGGCTGAACTATTTCTTGTTTGTTTCACTTACATTGATATCAACTGTTTTGGCAATATTTTGGGGGATGAAACAATATTCTTTGGTGGAGAAGAGAATGGGAAAAGCTGCCATTTTTTCCCCAATAAATCCCTGTTATGAGGTGCTGTTTGAATTATGAGGAAACTGGAAAAGCTGCCATCATAAAGAATGGTTGCCTCCTTGGAGCTGCCATTATAGTGGACAGCAGAGTGTCCGTGACGCAATGTACAGTTTTATGGAGTGGATTCACTGCCCCCAGCCCTGGCAACTCATTCTGCTTGAGGAGTGAAGTGTTAAATACTCCCTCTAAGAAAAGACAAAGGGCAGGAAAAATATTTGTTAACAAAAACCATATCCTGCAATCCTATTTTTAAATATTAACAATTTCTTCTTCTTATGTCAATTGTATATCACAAAAATAAGTTTGCGGTAATATTAGTGGTCAATGTATACGTCATTGGTTTCGTGAATTCGTTTAAACGAAAGCAAAAAGGAAACAGGACAGAACAGAGTTAACAGATAACATTCAACATCAAATGGCTAAATGTCTAATCAGGAGCCCTTAGGGTTGTGCTTAGATTCAGTATGAGTATAATAGTCATTTTTCCGCTTGTTAAATTTACATTTATTTCAACAACAATTCAATAACCTTTATTAGGCATAACAGACCAGATGATTTCAGAGCAACCATTTCAACCAGATTGAGCCAAATGCTGATTGTTCATTTTCTGGAATACTAGCATATGTTATGAAATTAAACCACACTGGGATAAAGCCATCTTTCTTGATCTGTCCACATGTCAACTGTTGTTTATTTGTTATATCTCAAGGAGGGCTGGTTCCCAAACTGTTCTGTACCAATTGTCTATTGTTGTGTCAGAAAGGTCTTTCCAGTGTCTGGTTATGTTGTGTCTTGTCACTTGCACTAAATGGCTTATTAATCTTTTATTATGTAGATCCAGATTGTTGTCTTGAAATATATTTGATAAAGCTAATTCTGGTTTGACTTCCAATTGTTTTGTTATTTTATTAATTTCTTGGAATATCGCATTACAGAAAGGCTGGGTTTTTGTAAATCCCCACCACATGTGGAGAGTTGTACCAGGTGTTGGGCAACCCCTCCAACAATGTGGTGAGGCACCAGGATGGATCATTGCCAGCTTCCTAGAGGTTAGGTAAAACCTACATGAGTTTTTACAGTTAATTCTCTATCACTCACCAAAATAAAGAGTTTTTTTGTCCATTCCATTGAGCTGGCTCAAGTTTATAGCCAAAATTGCATTCATGTTGATAGGGTCAAGTGAACCCACTGATGCACTGAGTAGAATTTTATAGATGTTATATCTGGTCCTTGTCCTTCTGGGGATATTACAAGGGTGGCTGCTATACTGGTAATTGGGTTAGCCAAAAAAGTGTGGATTTGGTGGAGTAGCAGCCAAGGGGTTTGTAAGTTTCCTAGTTTAGTCTGTATTTGTTGATCTGATAGTGGTGTATTTTTGTTATAAAAGTCACATGATCGGTATTAGACCTTTAGCTAAATGTGAACTAATTTGTGCCTCTACAGCTGCCTTTCTCAAACTTGGGTCCCCAGATGTTTTTGGCCTACAACTCTCATCATCCCTAGGTAGCAGGACCAGTGGTCAGGGATGATGGGAGTTAGAATAATATTGGGTTAAAACTGGATGGTGCAGTATCTGAGTTAACTAGCCAGATAAAAGAAATAAATGGCAAGATCCATACGGTGGAGGAGCAGTCTAAACGAACACAAAAGGAGCTGAGGGAGAGTAAAAAGGAGATAGAAAGACTTAAGATTCAGATCGAAGAAATGACAAAGATTCAGGAGGCAACTCTGGACAATTTGGCAATAATTGAAATGAATCAAAGATCACAAAATTTGAAAATTAGAGGTTTATTAGAAATAGAGGGAGAGAATTTAAGAGAAAAAATTTCTAAGGAAATAGCCAAATTGCTAGATTTGAAGGATGAGGAGGTAGACTATATGATATTGAGTGTGTTCAGAATTAAGGTGAGACCTAGCCAAGCAAGACAAAAAAAACCTTTTCCGGGTGACTGTTTGGTTAATTTAAACTCGATAGAGATCCGAAATGAGATCCTGAAAAGAAGTAGAGAGCAAAAATGGACGGTGGATGGTAAACTAATAACAGTATTCAGAGACATTCCTAATCGATTGTTGCGTAAGAGAAATCCTTACAAGGATTTGACAAGAAACTTGAACGGGAATAAGATAAGATATAGATGGGAATACCCAGAGGGAGTGTCATTCTACTATAAGGATAAGAAATTTAAAATTGACACAATTGCAGAAATGAAGAAATTTGCTAGAAGGTATAAAGAACTGGGAAAGATAGAAGGGGTGGAGGAAGAGGAATCAGAGGAAGAGGAGAAAGAAGAACAAGTACAGCAACAGATACAGGAGGTTAATGAGGATTTGGTTTAACTTGGATTACAAAAATAAAAAAAAAATTATTTAATAAAGAAATAAAATGACAGTGAAATTAATCTCTTGGAACGTGAACGGAATCAATGACAAGAATAATGTATGCAGTGACGGGGGCCAGAACATTACTGGCCCAAGTCTGGAAACAGACGCAAGTACCAACAATTGATGAATGGAGACAAAAAATGACAGAATACATGAAAATAGCTGAAACAACTGCTAGAATCCGACAGCAGGGATACGACAAATTCGACAAAGAATGGGGAAAATTTGTGAAATATATCAACAAAGAGTATGGTATATAAATTACCGGCGGAAGGAAATGAAACTCAAAGCATGATCTTTGTAAAATTCTTTATTGGAAATACATAAGGGAATAGACTAATAATAGATTAAAAGACATATGTAATGAGTATGGAAGAGAAATAAGAAATGGGGAAGAATGACAGGACTGGAAACGGTTTGATTAAGCTGTATAAAAGCAAATCATGATACTAGGATTTATTATATAAAGAATAACAAAAGTGTGTAAGATAAAGATAAAAATGTATATATAAAAATTAACAGCAGAAGATGGGGGGAACTCCTCAGGGATAAGATTTTGGGTGAAGGGGTGGTAGTTGGGAGGGGGGAGAGGGGGAGGGGGAGAGGGGAGTTTGTGTGTTATAAT
This sequence comes from Darevskia mixta, assembly GCA_034641385.1. Classification (NCBI taxonomy): domain Eukaryota; kingdom Metazoa; phylum Chordata; class Lepidosauria; order Squamata; family Lacertidae; genus Darevskia; species Darevskia mixta. The sequence continues at coordinate 2,138,515 of JAWWNH010000033.1, read as the reverse complement.
TTGTATTTTGTATTATGTCCGATATAATTTCCGTTTAAAAACTTAATAAAAATATGTTAAAAAAAAAAAAAAGATGGGAGTTGTACGCCAAAAACATCTGGGGACCCAAGGTTGAGAAAGCCTGCTCTACAGCTTTATTTAAAAGGTTTAATAGGTGTTCCATATCATTTTGGGGGGGGGGAGGCTTGGATGGAAGAGAGGCAAAGTTGAGCAGTAAAGAACTACACACGCCTACTCTGAGGTAAGCCCCAGAGTACTCAGTTGGTTTTTCTCCAAAGAAAACATGCCAAAGAACCAGTGAAATGATATGGTAGCAGGGCAATTTCATGAAACTCCCCTCAGATGACTGGGTCATTTCACTTATTTTTGGTCAAATTCCTTCCCTTCTTGGGCAACCTTGTCTGTTTTGCAGTCCTGAGGTAATGGTCATGCTTGTATGCTACCTTTCTACAGTTCAAACCACGCTCATGGTGGCTTACAATGTGGGAAAAAATATGTAACTTCAGCATAACAAAAGTAGTCCTAAACAATAAATAAAATATTTAAAAAAACCCAAACTGAACAATTCCCATATAAATCACAGCAAAATCTAAAATAAAGATACAAGAAACCAACAGCAGCAACTCCCCTCCCAACAACCCTCCCCCCCCCAAAAAACCCCACCCCAGTTCTTACATTCTGAAAGTGGCAGTTGGGGCTGAGGGCAGTTGGCACCCATGGTTGCCATGACAATTGGATTCTGAGCCTAACTCACTGTGAAGCAGGCAGCAGGTCCTTGTGGTGCCTCTCTGGACTTTGCTGCAGGCAGAGGTATGGGGTGCGTGGGAGTCTCTCCTGCCAGTTGATTTGTGCTAGGGCCCTTGAGAAGAGACTATTCAGAGTATGTGGTGACACCCTCAGCCACAGTTTGGAGGGGGAAACAGACCCACTGGGTCAAAGTTTTCAGAGTCCCCCAGACCTGACTGCACCCTGGCCCCAACTGGCATGGAGTGTAGCTGAGCACCCACCCAGTCCATCCCTCCCTCAGACTCAGATGCATTTCTGCTCTCCTTTGCAGAATGTCCAAGAGACACTCATCTGCTGCGTGTCAGAGAAGAGGTGGTTCCAGTAGCTCCTCTTGCAAGGTATGACATCTGGCTTCCTATTTATTATGATTAAAAGCACCCCCATCAAAACACATATGCAGAATTTAGCAGTGTTTCATAAGCTGGGAAAAGAAGCGTCTCTGCCCCCAAAGAGCTTCCAGTTCAGACTTAAATTAACTGAGGTGATGATGAAGGGGAGAGAGAAGGGTAGGAAACAGATGACATGACTTGGATTAGTATTCAGAGGTTTCCATACTGAAAGTGGGGAAGACATAGATAATGACCTCCTTGGGGTTTTTCGGGGGGGAGGTCCTCTAGGATGGTGCACCTGTCACTTGATCCTTTGGCACCCTGAATCCAGTTGAGCCCTGCATCTCCCTGGAGCATGACACTAATGATTAAGCATGTGGCCTATTAGCTGAAGTCAGTGGAGAGAGAAGTTGTTGGAGAAAGGGTGTATCTAGGATTAGGGGCATTTAAAACTTCAGAAGCTGAACTTGCCTGTGAGCATCTATGTGCCTTATATGGAGCCATACTATTAGTCTATTCAGCTCAGGACAGTCTACCTCTCCAAGACCCCCAACAAAGTCCTTGCTCAGCTCCGGCACTTGAGAGCCTTTTAGATATGGGGATGCCAAGGATAGAACTGGGGAACCTTGTGTAGACTAGGCATGTGCTCTGCCCCTTGATTGAGGCTCCTCCTGTAGGTAAAAGCCTGTGGTCTTGGATAAGAGGGAATTTAGCAGCTGCATCTTGTCATGTCAGAGTCCTGCCAAATCTCTTCTTCACGCGTATGAAATTTACATGTGGCAACCTACCCTAAGTACAATTTCTGGATGTTAGGCTGCTTGAAAAGGCACAGGAGCAGAGCCTGGAGAACAACTGACAACTTTGTTTGCTTGTTCCCTGTTGGGCCCTGGAAGAACAACCCCATTTGTATTAATTTAAAGAGGGGCAGTTGTGGCTCTGGATTCCAGGCCTGTGTGTTTACATGGTTGCCAGGACACAGATGTAGTGAGCTGGTCTTGCCCATTCCGAAGCCGGCTGAAGGTTCCAATGCTGCTTAGGGATTGGCTCACTAATTGCTTCTCCTCCCCTGTTGGAAGTTCTCTTTCTGTCTCTATATGGCAGGGAAATTGTGACGGTAGCATTGCTCCAAGAAAGCCAGAAAAAAAGAAATGTTTTAATTGATGAAGTATTGGGTTACTGAGTGTGTGCACTCCACAGCTCTGGAGGGCAGTGTCAACTTACTTGCAGGGTTGCCAAATTACAAGAACATTGCTATAATCATTGCCTACATAATTACTGTCAAACCCCATGTTGCCAATTTCAAGAAGCTCATAAATGCAAGTGCTGTGCTAAAAAAAAAAAAAAGCAGGGCCCAAAATTATCTGTGGAAATAGCAAACTTCCATCTTTACATCCATTACAACATGCCACCATTGGCTTAGTGGGACCACAGACAAGGTGTTTTGTATTGGCTGCAGTATAATAGAGAAAGTGGAATATTTTTCTCCCTTCTCATGACACTGGAACTTTTGGACATCAAATGAAGCTGAATGTTGGAAGGTTTGGGACAGACAAAAGCAAGTCTTTCTTCACATAGTGCATAGTTAAACTATGGAACTCGCTCCTACAGGGAGCAGTGATGGCAATCAACTTGGATGGCTTTAAAAGAGGACTGGACAAGTTAATGGATAAGCCTAGCAACTGCAACAATGCTCTGCCTCCATGGTAGGAGGCAGTAATATTTCACAATACCAGTTGCTGGAAACCACAAAGAGAGTTCTCTTGTGCTCCTATCCTGCCTGTGGGCTTTGCACAGGCTCCCGATATGCTTTGGGCAGTCTAAGTATGGAAATGAGCACATTCTATCCTCTTATCATTTGTACACAGATTGTCCTTGACGCTGCCTGTCATTTAAGTGCTTCATATACACATTCACCTAACATGTCGTTTCCCCATTTTCCCAACTGCACAACAAAACAAAGCAAAACCAAACACTGCTGTGAGTTGCCCTCCTGTGCTTTGAAAGGGCAGAGCAGATGGAACACCATCCCTTTAGAAGCGCAACAGCCAGGAGCATGGGGAATTGGTCTCTCTTACTGCAGAGGCCCTGTAGGAGACAGTGGACTGGTTAACTTGCCCATAATTTGTGGTTGTCTGGTACACATCTGTTGGTTTCTACGGTTTGGAAGTGGTTCCCAAATGGGGTGGGGTATTGCCCCCTGGGAGGCAGTGGGATTACCTAGGGGATTGGTAAGAGGCAAGGGTTTGGAAAGCTGGTACCACTGGAAGTTCATCAATTTTGTTGAATTAAGCTAAATAGTTTAAATTGAATTTTGAATAAATGTGCAATTGTCTGTCACTGTTTTGAATTTGAATTTTGTTGTCTTCCATAGTGGGTCGTTCTGAATGTTTTTATAGGGCAAAGAGCACTGGGGATTATCTTATGGAACCAAGTGGGGGAGGCTCAAAAAAAGTTTTGGAACCACTGCATAGAACAAATAATCACAGAGAAAGCAGGCGGCTCTATTCTGTGCCAGAGGAAAAGTGATTGGCTGTACACACCTGTACTCTTAATGCTAATCCAGTGGTTTCTTCCATGGCATAAAAAAGAGGCAAGTTTCTTTTTATTATTACTGCAAGCAATTTTAATACAAAAAGTGTCTTCTTTTTTAAACAATTCATTGGTAGAGCTTCAGGTTCTGGCTCAATTAAACCAACTGAGAGAATCACACAGCAATATGGTCAGTCAGAGCAGGGGAAAGAGCAAAAGTTAATAAATACAGGAAGACCAAGTAGCCCCCAACTCCCTGCCCCTCCCCCCTTCTTTACTGTCCCAAAGTTGGCTTTACTTTTTAAAACATCCCTCCCCTTCTTCTCCCCTCCACAATGGAAAAAATGATCATATAAAAAGCGAGCTGGGGGGGCAGAGGGGGCGGCGCACAAGTGGGGCTGCTGGTGATGCGCTTTAAAATTCCCAAGAACAAGCTCCTGTGCGTGTTGAAGGCAGCTCTGTCGTCTTCTTCCCTGGAGTGTGGAGGGGCCTCTTGGACGTCAGTCTGGTCAGAAGTGGCATTAACCAGTTGAGACAATAAATAGGAAACAATGCAGTTAAATAGCAGTTCGTGAACTAAAAAGTGAAGTCAGTTTTTTTTTTTGTTTTAACAGCAATGTGAGAGAAGAACCAAGTTTTGTGGGAACTCCCCTCTTTGGCTCCACTGCTCAAAGGTTTTGCTGTGTGTGCCCCAACCCCAGGCATCGTCCACACATGTATGATGCTACTGGAGAGCTTCAAGTGTAAAATATTGAAAACATAGTATTAGTTGTTCTTTAAAAGCTCAGCGGCTGACAGTACTTTCATTTCGCTAAATACAGCATTTTAGTGAACATCTTTACTTGTATGTAGCGTGTATGCAATTCTTTTAAATTTATTAGTTCAAACTTACTCCACTTTATCTTCAGGTAAAACCACAATGATTTCTTTTAAAAACTGGAAACAGAAGCCCCAGATCTCACTCACCTCACATTTCTCTCTTTTTGAGGTATCCATGATTTACAAAAAGAAAAAGAAAAAAGAAAAAGAGAGAGAGAGAGAAAGAATTCCTTGAACACTGCTGGATATTCAGGTGTTGCTTTTAAATATAATTTACCTTGCTGAGATAGCAAGTTAAGTTTTTATAAAGATGCATTTAGGAAACAATCCTAAAAGATAAAGCAGGATCACTTCCTGCACTGCACAGAAATCCTATTTATATAATTTTTTTAACTTTTTGTTTTTACATTTTCACATCTTGACCTTTTGCTTGCTTCTATTCTCTCCCACATTTCATTTTTTTCCCTGGGCCCTCCCAGTGCTAAGGAGGTCACCAGAAGGCAAGTTTTATCTACATAAATATTCACATGAAAATAGTAACTTACAAAAAAAAGAAAATTAACAGAACAAAATAAGGCAGCTTCATAACACAATTAATCTTTTACACTTTTAACAATATAATTTCTCCCATGTAGAATAAATATACATCCAATGTATGAAGCGGGGTTAAAAAATGGACACAGGTTTTTTTTGTTTTTTTTCTGTGTGTATGTGTAGATGTGTGCATGGGGTCTTATTATTATCTCTTGGGGCCTGGCGTCTTGGGGGTGGCTGTGGTCGCTTTCTTAGATATGGTGGGGATTTTGGAGGGCTTTGCCATGCCCCGTCGGGAGCTGCCCTGCCCCCCTGTTGCGCTGCTTTCGGAAGTGTCTGAGCAGGCTGACTGTGTCTCTAGGAGGTCAAAGTCAGATGCGTCACTGCCCCGCCGGCTGCTGGCACGGCTCCCTGCCCGGCTCCCTGCCCGGCTCTGAGGGCGACTGCTCGTTTTCTTAGGATCTGAAAAGTAAAACAGATGTGTCCATCACCACCATGGAAGCCCAGGAAGGCCTTACAACATGCTATTCCTCCGTCCCTCGAGGGCAGCCCCCGTCTTGTTTTCACGCTAGATGCCACCTTCCCTTTAGACATCCTCTGTGTGTGCTGGAACGGTGGCTCTCACAGCTACCACAAGCAGTTGATGCCTGAGCAGTCGGGCCCTCCCCACAACATAGATGAACCTATTTCAGTGTACTACTCTCTATAGAGATACCCCTTGCTCTGTGGGGGTGACAGCCAAACTGGCTGATGTTGCTGTATCATCATCGGTGCTTCATTCCACTTTGTGGCCAGGCGGGGTCATGTGTGGGCTTCCTTATGTCTTGGAGGAATCACTGAAGCATGGGGACTTTCACTTGCTATTAATTTCTCAACAAAAAGCTCTTGCCTATCCCATATATATTTCTACTCAAAAGTCCCACCGAGTGCAATAGGGCTTATGCACAGCTATGTTGGGGCAGGATTGCAGGCTAAAATAATAAAACTTTGCATAAATGGAATTGGCTATAGTGAAAGTGTGCTGAACTTCCAGTTGGTGCCACCTGCAATAGCTCTGGCCCGTTGACTGGTGCACACAGAGAAATGGCCATGCTCCCAAGAGCACAGAAAACCAGCTGCAAGTACACTTGAGGCTTACAAGGGCAGAGTGAAGACTGTTAGCAGCAGGAGCCCCCAGCCTGCCCCCGCTGGAAGTAACCCTCATCAGGGAGGCTGGAATTACTCATCCCACCTAACAGAAGTAGAGGCTGAAACTCAAGAGCACCTTGGCCCAAGTCCCACTCCTGTGTTCACCTGAATGTTCAGTTCAGTTTATTGAATTTGTTCATTGTTTTCCACAACCAAAGGAAGCCCCGAAGTGATTTACAAAACAAAGAATGAAAAGGCAATACATGCAGCATACAAGCAGGGACTGTGTCACTTCCAGAAAGGCACTTACCAGCCCGACTAGTTTTGGCACCTGAAGACACTGGCGAGGAGCTGTTACTGGTGTCGCCAGCGAGAGAAGTTCGGCTGGAGTGGAAAGTGGGTCGCTTCAGCTTGCTGCTTGAAGAGGGAACAACCTTGGGAGAAAGAGACATTTATCTCAACAGTCATCATTTGCTTCCTAAACAGGTGCTGGTTGAGAGGATCCCTGCACTCCAGCAGCCAGACTGCAGCCCCCACTGCATCTTAAAGGTCAACGAGGAATGAAGGAGCATCAAGCCCTGCTGCCCCCTCCCCATGAATCACAGAAGGGCTCAACAGTTGTTAAAACAAAAACCCAGAAAGACTGAATTGTGGCTGCTGTAGCCAAGAAGTCCCACGTGGGAACTTCTGTAGACATTCAGCTCTTCACCTGCCCATTTTGCTTTCTGCTAATGGACATGAACACATTTACAGGGCTGCCTGCCCACCCACCCCATGTTCCTCTTGACCTTTAAGGAGCTGCGGGCCAAGAAGAGAAGCAGACAGACAAGACACACCAAGAAGGCCATTCTCTGCTATTAGTCCTCTTTACCACCCAGCGCTGGATGGCAGGCTCATTAATTGGACCCCTGTCCTTGCCGTCTCTAAAAAGTGCAGAAAAGAAGCTCCTGAGCACTTGAGGAGCATGAGCAGCAAGAAGGCACCTTTGGTGAGGTTTAGTCCAAGTCATCACACCCCTGTCTAGAAAGAGCAGGGGATCTGCTTGGTCCTGAACGGTTCTACTTGTGCCCCATGGAAGAAGCAGGACAGAGAGCAGCTCGGAACTGGAGTGGGCGGGATCCTGCTCATTTTGGACACCACAGCTGCAGCTCCCATCAACCTCTTTAAAGCAGGTGTGGAACAGGATGCCAGCTACTATTTCAGTGGGAGGAAAAAGCATCCTCCCAACTCACTCCAGTTCTCAAGCGCTAGATGTGAAGAGGGAGTCCATTGTTGGTGCACCAACTGTCTCTGGCTTTCTAGTGGCACAAAGCAGGGAAATGCTTAATCTAAAGCACATGCTTTGCACATGCAGAAGGTCCCAGGTCCAGTCCCCAACAGCGGCTCCAGGTAGGCCTGGGAAAGACTCCTGCCAGAGACTCTGGAGAGCTGCTGCCAGCCTGTGTTGACAACACTGGGCTAGATGGACTCAGGCACCATCCTATGTTCCGAAAACAGCTTCACCAACTTGTTGCCTTCCAAACATTTTGGAGTATGACTCTGATCACCAGCACAGTGTGTCATCTAAGACATCTGGAGGGCACCCAGTTGGAGAAAACCAAACTGAAGCAACAATCATTTCAGATCTGAGCAACTTATATGGACACCAAGCCGGTAGCCCATCATTAATACCGCCCCCACTCCTCCTGTTCGGCTGGGACTTACATTCCCATGACTGTAAGAACTGCCCTGGTGGACCATACCGTGTGAGGGAGGGAGGGAAAAGGATGTCCATCTAACCCAGCCTCCTACCTCCAAGAGCAGCCAGGCAGTGTTTCAAAGAAGCTTCTCCCCTCCCAACAGTCTCACCTGGGTCGTGTGTGGGATGACAAATTGAGGGGTTTCTGTACAGGCACAGGCACTGATTTTCAAAGTGTTAACTCGGCTGTTTTATTCACGAGATACCCTCCTCTATCATGTCTCTTTCATTTAGTGTTCTAAAACAGCCCAAAACTTGAAAGATTTTCTCACTTTGAACTCCTGGGAAAATGTTTGTTGTTTCAACACAAACTGGTTGCAAACTGTGTATTAACGTTCTGTTGGGTTTTGAAAGAGTATTTCAAAGAACAAATCTTTTTGTCTTTAGGAAACCAGAGTTAGAAGCCCCATGAGCAACACAGCAGCAGCCCTAGCATGGAAAGAGGTGTTATCAAGCGCTGTTATAACAAGGAAAGCATTTAGAGAGGGGGAAAGGATGCCAAGGGGGCTCCTCCTTTTGCAACAGGGACTGGCCCATGTAAGCCATACTCTACCTCAGAAGCAGACAGGTGGAGGTCAGCATTATCGTAGCCCCTCAAAGGGGTACCTGCCTTGCTGTTTACCAACCAGGGTTTGTCATAACTGCGAGTGAAGTGATGCGGAGTCTGTGAAATGGAAAATCCAAAGAGAAATTGAGGGAGAGGGAGGGAAGGAAGGAAGGAAGGAAGGGGGAAGGGAGTGAAAGGAAAGGAAGGGAGGGGAGGGGAGAGAGGTGTACAGGATGGAAGGAAAATAAAAACAGAAAAGTAAATAAACCCTAAAATAAAATAAAAAAACAAACCCAACAGGTAATGAAAGCAAACATACAAAATGGGTGATGAGATGAGAATCACACAAGTAGGGGTTGTGCTCTGTGCCCACTGCCAACATGGCCACCTCACCCAGGCCAAGTGTCAGGGGAGAAAAACTCTCAGGATCACAGAAGCCAGGAAAACAAATCAGGGATGGCCCAAAAATTAAAATGAGACACAAACAGACAGGTGTAATTTGGGGGAGGGGAGGGGAGGGGAAGAGGAACTCCGCCATTTCACTCTACCCACCTGGATGTGATAACATTCCATTGTCGTCGTGGGCAGAAATAAATGTTTGAGTGACCCTGAAAGTTCTGTCCTCTGTGGACAGGCCCCACTGGACACTCAGAGGCCTGTACCTGTCCTGGAGCAACTGAGTGACAGAAGCCATTTTTAATGGTTAAAGAAGCCCTCTCACCTTTGTCCCGCTTGCAGGTGTGGCTGGGGAGGAGGGCATCGAAGTGCAGCTGTGGTTGCTCTGGCTGGCGCTCGAGCTGGACCGTGTTGGGGAGGCTGCCCGAGAGGAGGGCTTTGACCTGCGCCCCCTGGACCGGAATGGCGCCATTCCCTGAGAAGCTCCCTCTGGGAGAATGAATTTCTCTCGAAGTTCAAGGTTAGTTCTTCCTCGAGCTGTAGGAAAGGAACCACCATAAAACATGAAGAAAAAAAAGCCAAAGAAACCAGAGTCTGAAATATAAAAAGATGGCAAAGCCAGGCAAAGCCAGATGCTTCTGACTCCCTGGTGCAGGCTTGCTGGGGTGTGCTTTGGATTCTTTCCTCCTTCTTCCAGTTCATTTTCTGTGAGACAGACCCCTTGGTCTTCTCACTTTGCTACACCAGCAGCAGCTTAAAAGTCTCAAGATAGAGAGGAAAAGTCTTCCTAGGAGGGGAAAGATCTAGAAGCATTCTGCAGCTCATATAGAAGCCCCCACCACAACCATCATTCAGAGCAGTGGTGTTTCAGCCTGCAACAGGGCAAGTCCACACAGCTTTTGAAAGGACTCAGATATGCAACCTCTAAGCACGTATAGAGCGCGCCCATCTCGTCTATACCAACTCCATCTATTACTCACGTCCTTCTGTACAATCTGCTTTACAGGCTAGTGAGGGACCCTCTGGAGGGGGCATGGTGGGAGTCTCCTTTACCCAGTCTCAGTTCAGCACCAAAGAATTCTGGAATAGCTCAGTCAGCAGAACATGAGACTCTTAATCTCAAGGTCGTGGGTTCAAGCCCCAGACTGAGCAAAAGATTCCTGCATTGCGGGGGTGGATAGATGACCCTTGGGTTCCCTCCCAACTCTACAATTCTATGAACCCCCCCCCCCCAAACTGTGGGAAGCTTGCTGACCCAAAGCAGAGCTTGCTCAGCTGCTGGCACAGCACACTTAGCTAAGTTTATGTGGCAAGAGGTCTGGGGAACAAAGTATTGTCCAAAGAGCTCTCAATTCATTTTCACCTGATTCTCAAGAAATGGAAGGAAATGAACCTGACTTAAAATTTGCAACCAGGATACAGGAACATAGGAAGCTGCTTTATACTGTGTCAGATCATTGATCCCCATAGCTCAGCATTGCCTACACTGATTGGCAGCGGCTCTCCAGGATTTCTGGCAGGAGTCTCTTCCAGCCCTACCTGGAGATGCCATCAGGGACTGAACCTGGGACCACCTGCAGGCAGAGCAGTTGCTCTCCCACTGAGCTACACCCCGTCCCCAATTTTCAGTTTCCTTCCTCTGCAATTATACCACCTGCTTCCTAGCAAAACAGTGAGCATATTCTGCAGTTTTACAGGAAAAACAGCAACAAACCTAACAAACAGATATACACAGCAAGGAGCAGTTTTGTTAAGTGAGCAAGACACCATGCATAAAGCCTTGCCAGGCAGAAAAAGGGGCAGCTGGAGATTTCACACATTTTCTACCCCAAGACAAGCAATTGCAGCTGCCAAGGGGGCTTCCAGAGAGGGGCTTAGCTTGCAAACGAGCTGTTGAGATACCACAAGTGGGTTGTTGGCAACTGGGTTTATATATATATTTATCAGATTTCCCCCAGAAAGATCAAATTCAGAGTTGGTACAAGCTGGCTTTTTTATGCCAACAATGTTGTGTGGACTTTGCAAAACACTTGCATGCATCAGGAGAGCTGATTCCATGATAAACCCCCATCTGGAAGCACCCCTAGGATTGCGTCAGAACAATCTGTGGATGCCTAGCAGGAGTGCTCAAGAGCAGCACCGGGAACGGAAGAATCAGCATTACCAAGAGGCAATCAAGAAACAGAAATCCTAGAGCAGCTTTCTTGAACCCTTGGCCCTCCAGATGCTTTGAACTACAACTCCCATCAGCCCCATCTTTCATAGTGCATGCTAGCTGAGACTGATGAGTGTTGTAGTCCAAAACATCTGGAAAGCACTGACTGGTGAAGACTATCCCAGAGGTTTTACAACATGGCAGCATGCAGCCGCATTCAGACAAACTATCATGGGAGGGGAGGGGAAAATGGCCACCCAACAGCCACAGGCCAGAAGGAATAACCTGTCTTCAAAGAAAGGGGGCCCAGACTGCAGGCCTGGAGGGTTGGGTTGGTAGCCATTCCCTCTCAGGCCTCTAACATCAGCCTTTGTCTTACAGAACACCATATTTACTTAGAGGCAATTTCCAGGAGAAAAGGTTAATGATATAATGGAAAAGGGGAGGATTTTTTTTTGTGGTTGAGGGAGATGCAGAAAAGGCAAGAAAGGAAGCTAGTCTGGTGTTGAACCAGGGCCCAAATCCCTGCTCCTCACTCGGGCAAGCTGCTCTCACTCAGCTGAACCCATCAAGGCTGCTGCGAGCATAAGCTAGTGCAGAGCATACATGTTGCAACCCTCTCTTGAGTCCTTGGGAAAAAGTGAATGATGAGTTCAGGGCCAATGTGACAGACAGGAACAAGATGAGGCAGGGGCTGTGAAGCCTACCCACCTTGCAGCTTTCAGCCCAAACCAGGCAAAAAACAACCACCCAAAAAACCCCTTCTCAGTCTCTCTATTTCTCTCTTCCCCCACCCCATGCCCTTCACTACAGCAAAGTACTATTCTGGGCCAGAGGGGATGATGGGGAAGATCAAGGCAGGTTAGAGAAGCAAAGCCATTCCCAACAAGTGGAGGAGTAGTAGTGAGAGGAAGCCAAGAAAAACCGCCAACCTATCGGAGACTGACTGGCAATCGAAGAGCTGGAATCAGAGCGTTTTATTTTACTTCCCGGGTGGTGAACTAGAATAAAGAAAATACATATATACAAAGAAAAGACAGAGCAGGAAAAACAAACAGCAGTGGGGGTCAAGGAGGAGGAGGAGGAGGAAAAAGGCAAGGAGAAGTCTCTTACACTCTGGCTGGCATGCAGGGCAGCCATTTGAGAGGAAAAATGGAAAGGGTACCAGAAGAGAGCTCAGCCCACAGATGCGAAAAGGTGGGTGGGAGGGTGGGGGCTCTGGTGGATTCCACTTCTTCCCCCCCCACCACACGTGAGTGTTACATAGGAAGTCCTAGTCAAGTACTTATTGGTACTTATGCTGACATTCAGGATGGACTAGGGTCTGCCCAAGACATCATGGTATTTGCAGCAGAGAACCTCACTGGCACTTCTCTCCCACTCATCAACACAGGACAATGCCATCCTCCTCAAGAAGTCCTTGGCTAGGCTGATCCTTTGACTGATCTCAAGAAGACTTCCTGCTGGGTTGGGATGTGCTTCATGGGTGGTCCTGGCCCGCTCACTTTTAATGGCGGACACCTCACAGCCTTACACTGGGGGAGGTTAAGAGCCCCATGTTTGTTAAGAATCACTCTCCATTTCTTACCTCTGCAAGGATCGTTCTTCACTAAAAACTCATCCAGGGCCATCCATCCTCCACCAACGCGAACCATGACTGTGCTACGCAGGATACGGACCAGCCGCAGTTGCTGCGAATCGCCAAACTGTGGAGGTAGCAGCAGAGAGGGAAATGGTTTAGATGAGCACCCACAAAAGACACCTTGCAATTAAAAAAGGTGGCGGCGCAGGGCCGCTTCAGGAGAGGGACTGCAGCAGGATGGGCTTTGACACTGGGGCCTCTCTCCTGAACCTACTAGCTGCCTTTAAGAAATTGAATTTTTTAAATGTCTAAATGGGTTTATTATGGATGTTTATATTTTAAATGTTTGTATAACTGGTTTTCATGCTTTGTAAACCACTTAGAAGTCTATAAGTGGTATATGAATAAATGATGATGATGTTAATATAACCAGAGTAGATCAATTTTAATGCACTGCTAGCTATAACTAAATGAAAATGAAGGAGGTGCACCCTTGTTTTGCTGGAGCTACCTCAGCTCAGTGGCAGGGCACCTGTTCTGTGCCCAAAAGACCCCATATCCCATCCCTGGAAGCATTTCAGGTTAAAATGAATCAGGCAAGCAGTAGGTGATGGGAAAGGCCTTTTCTCTATTCCTGCCAGAGACTGCCCTGGAGATCATTTGGTAGACAGTTAAGGTTGCTTAACCAGGTTAAGGTTAACCAGGCGGACCAAAGGGGACTCAGGGTGAGGTAGTGCCCAATGTCCACATTCACCAGAAATATCTCCTCTGCAGTGTTTGCACATCTATTGTGCTCCCTTAAAGGCTTGCCCATTTGTCTCTGGGCCAACTGTAACCATTGTGTTATGCGGAAGATAAAATAAAGTCAGAACTTCAAACTTCCGAGCAATTTCCCAACAAAGGACTTGGGGGGGGGGTTGTTTGGAGCATAGTTCGAATTCAGCCGCATGCCAGTCTTGATACAGTTCATTTCTGGAGAGAGGACAACTGGAATTCAAATGAAATTCAGTAACGGAATCCCACCAATCACTCATCAAAAAGGAGAGAAGCCCTTCACCAGATCTGAAGACCCATTAAATTTATGGTACATGACATCCCGACCACCACGCAGAAGAGTTAATTGCAGCAGCCAGAGATGTGCAAACCTGCAAAGTGGTAGCCTTATGGATCAGAAATATATTTACTGCAATGATCACTAGCAGTATGACATCTCCACAATTTGAAGCCTTGGCCAATGGACCAAGCAGCATGTCCTGCCTCACTAGAAATCTGCTCTGCAAAGATCAGCATCCATAATGCACACTGGAAATGCCAAGTGCTATATGAATCTTTTTCACTGCCCTTAATTGTCATCACCCTCATGGTAAAGTAGGCCATTTTTACCCATGTTTTACAGGTGAGGAATTTATCATTTCTACATTACAAAAGTGAGGGAAGGTAACTGCAATCAGCTGCATGCACCTTCTCTGTGTTTTTGGCTCACCGTCTGATTTTCTGAACAAGAAAGACTTTAACTGTGCTCTTTCCTACCAGTTCAAGGAAATTCAAGTTCTTTTTATAATGTTAGGCTTTGAGGGCTAATTTGAAGTAAAAACAGTCCACCCTGTCCAGCAAAATTAAGGCAGTGAAGACATTAGTTTCCCACCATCTTATCAACAGAGGGGTAGAACGTATCTCACAAAACAAGTTTAAAATTGATTTCTTCTCTGCATTGCTGAAACTCCCTCCGGAGTTATGATTTGGCTCAAAATTATGCAGGAGGAAATGAGAAGCATTTTTTTCATTTTATCTTCTTGAAGCCTTGAGTTATTTGACACGATCCATGCAGATGGCTTGAAGCTTTAGTGCTAATTATGGAAGGAAATTATCCAAATGGATTCAGCGCTTGCATTCCAAAAGCGGTGGAAAATTAATTGGAAGGCATCCAGATACTGGTATACAGAATACATTGCAAGAATTTCAACTCTGTGAAAGAGGCACAGAAGTTACACCTCCTGGAAGAACCAAGAGATGATGCATTCTAAGAACTAGGTATCCTGCTGGTATCTTGCTCTGATGTTACAGTGGAAGGACCAAACTTGTGAGGAGCTGCAAGAGAAATGTGTCCTCTTGTCTCAAGTATGATATTAGAAATCTGAAGGTACACAATGGAAATGATAATTAGCTTACTGAGCTTGCTATTTACATGCCTCAGGGGCATGGATTTGCATGCACAGTATGTTCTGCTCTATGTGCCCTTGGTCAGTTCTGGATATTTTATTTTGGTGGTTAACAGCATAGCCTCAGTTGCTAGTGATTGAAAACATCCATCAATCCCCCACCGGCAAAGTCATGTGGCAGGTTCTGAAATCATAGGATTATGCAGTGCTCAGCTCCAATGGGAATCCTTTCTCTACATCTCTCAAATACGTGGGACTAAGGCTGAGTTTACAGAATCAAACTGTGATTGTGCTCTAATACTTCTTATGGGTGAACAATGGGCTTCAGAGACTGGTTTAAGGGCTACAGCCTGGTTCAAGTTAAGCCCATTTGAGTTAGCTAGCCAGTTTTGAGGCATTCAGTCCTGCCTGCACAGTTTTCCAGCTTAGCTGCACAAGAAGTCAAATATGAGTTATTTTAAAGCAGACTTTGCCAATATGGTGCTCTTCAGGTGGTTTGGGCTGAAACTCTCATCAGTCCCAACCAGCACAATCGGTGTTGATTGGAGTCACAGTCCAAACCATCAGGAGGGCACACAGTTGGCGAAGGCTGCTTCACTACCAAGAGTTTCAATTTTCTAAAAAAGTGTCTGGCACACAAAACTCATGAAAGTTCCTCTGTGAGTGCCCATGTGTGTGTCTGTCACTATGGGTGCATTTGCACATTTGTAGCGTTGCTTCCATTCCATTCCTTCATCATTATGTCACTGTATACCAGAATCTTGGCTGTTAATACAGACAAGCTCTTACCATAGCATCCACACCAGCACAACCACCCATAGCAATGAAAATATAAGTTTGTAAAGGGACAACACATGCGATTCTTTTAAGGGAAACAATCTATAAAAGGATGTAGAGACAGCATTGCAAGGCACACTGTACCTGGTTGCCGAGGAAGAACTACAAAGGAGAAGAAAGTACAAATGAAAGAGAGAGGGGGGAGGGAGAGAGAGGAAACAAAAAACATTGAGCAGCATTAACAGAGCATCACTATGAAAAATGTCTTGTTAACCACAAGTACCACTGATGTGTATACTCGATATTACTCAGCATGCTAAACGTCACATTTTGGTACTTCCCTTTTATACATATTTATATTAACGAAGCAAGCCAAATATCTTGTACACTTTAGAAATGTGACAAGGGCCAGTGCTGGTTATTTTACACACACCACTCTTATGCTAAATTCAGGGCAAGCTCAAGACATTTTGCCAACCCAAGTGATAATTATAACCCCCGCTTTGTTCCTTAAAAATGCAGCCACCCACAAGTGGCCGCTCAGATTGTTTGCAACTCAGCTAAAATTGCACCCAGTTCAGGCACGTGGGGAAGCTAAGCTAGATGGCTCTGTTGCTAATGGAAGACTCTAAGAACTTGAGACAAAAACAGAAGCAGCACAGAAGTCACCTCTTTGAGATGATATCCCCATGAGCATTTTCAGAAGGACTATGTTTAAATCTCAGAGGAACACACAGGGCTGAAAAGTAAAACAGGCAAAAGGAAACACTTCCTGCCCCCCATCCCCCCAGTCAATCATGGAGTTCCCTGCCACAGAATGAAATGGGGGTCCACAATGAAATTAGAGAACTTTTTTTTTAACCCTTTACAATGAAACCATCATCCTATGAATAGGATTGTGTTGTCAGGCTGCCAGAGGACCTCCCCCCCCCGAACTGTCAATGCAAGCAAAGCCCCCTTCAGCTTACCCGGTATTTGTTCTCTCCAATCTGCTCCACTTGGAATCTCTTTGCGCATTTACACTGAGCCACCTGCCTGGTCACCTGTTGGGTAGAAAGAAGAGAAGAGATTCCATTAGGCTAAACTACAGGAAAGCTCTCCAACTGGTTTGAAAGGTTTTTGCTTTAACTAAGACAGTCCCTACCGAAAAACCACAAGGGAAAATGGTGGGCAATATTGTCCCAATTTATCTTCATCAAACCCTGTGAGGATAGGAAGATTAGTGGTGACTAGTGGTGATGTTTTGGTGAACTTCATGGTTGAATGGGAGGGATTTTAACCCAAGACCCCAGTGGAACAAGTCTGAGGGTCTACCTATTGCACCACACTGCCTTCCCCAGATAAGATTCAAAATCCCGTTCTACTATTTATTTATTTTAAAGATTTATATCCCTCCTGTCATCACAAATGATCTCAGGGTGGGTTGCAAGAAGTTAAAATACAACAACGCAATAAAATACAATTAACACCATGAAAACAATTCCCACCGTTTTTTATAGCAACTCTCTGGAACTCTGCAGCTACATATGTAAAATTTAGAAGGAATTTAACAAAGGTTGGCACCAGCTGAACTTTAGAGCAGAGGGTGCTCTACGCCTGGATGTTATTGCACTGGCAAAGTCTCTCATTTCTTGACTCAAGTTCTTCTCACTCTCACAAATTTTGATTCCTTGACTTTTTACATACAAAAGAGATGTGACAGTCCTGAGCAAATGAAGGCTAGCACTTGTGACTATTATGATTATTCTTATGGCACTATCCATGCATGTGGTGCTTTGCAAAGTATGAGAAAACAGGTCCCTTTCTCAAGGTGCTTACAATCTTGAAAATAAGTAACAAGGGAGGATAGCAGGAGAAGAATATGGGACTATTGAATTAGGGCGTGGAGACCAGGTGGTGGCTTTGCCAAAGGCTTTCTAGAAGAGGTGGGCTTTAAAGGGAGGGGGGACCAGGAAGATTAAGCAGGCATCCTTCCACAACTTACACAGCACCAACTGCATCCTAGGTGCTTGCAGAGCAGTGTGAGATTGAAACAGCTTAACTATCTCCATAGCTCCTGGACTCCTGCTGCCTCATCAAAATGTCTTACCTCATCCTCAATTTTGTCTGCATCTGTTGTTGGCCGATAAGCATCTTTGTTAGGGTGCAGAGCAGCTACAAACTCATAGTAGTCAATGTAACCATCCCCATCACGGTCAAAGATGTCAGCTACCGCAGTCATCTCCAATTTAGTAGTGGGGAATTCTGAATGGGAGAAAACAGATGGAAACTCTAATTACCGATCGCAAATGCAAGATTTGTCAGACATCTCTGAGAGGCAGTGACTGGTCTAAGGTTACCTAGTGAGCTTTATGGCTGAGTGGGGATTTGAACCCTGGTCTCCTAGTCCGACACTCTAACCACTATTTCCGCCTAGTCCGACACTCTAACCACTATTACGTTTATTACAGTTTTTACACTATACTGCACCACAATGGCTCTTCTTGCAGGCAGGGCTGTTTGCTTTACACTAAGCAGGAATTGCTTCCTGCTCCTCAATCTGGAAAAAACTAAGCCCGCAGGTAAAGGCAGCTGAAAGTGTTTTAAGGATTAAAAGAGGTGGGGGGCTTACTGGATGCCAGGATCCCATCGATGAACTCCTGCCGGGTGATTTTCCCATCTTGGTCTTTGTCAATCCGCCGGAAGAAGTCCATCACACGTGACTTCTTGTGGTTCATCCAGCGCATGTACTTCTTCCGCCATACATCAAAGTCAAAGTTTGCAAACTCTTTCAACTGTAGAAGGGAAGAGGAAAGGCTGTTTTACATCTAACTTGGAAAGAGGATCCACAGATATTTATATCTCCTAAGATGCAGGAGGCAACAGCACAGCTCTCTTTTCTCTCAAAGTGTAGGATTTGCCTGGCTGACCCTCACCAAAATAAGGAAGGGGTACAGTGGGGCTGTGCATTTAGCCCTGGCCCCTCAAGTCTTTGGGGTGAATGTCTGTAGTGGGAGAAGCCATCTAATGGCTTCCTGTGCAACTGAGAATCCTGTTTTACCAGGGCTCTTAATTGTACACCAAGGGCAAGGGGCCAAGAGCAATTGCATAGATTTGGGGTGGGCTAAAAGTATGCCCTGCCAGCTCCCATCCATCTGAGTTTCTTCTTCTTCTTTGTCTTTTAGTGAGTAATGCCTGAACAGGGCTATGGAGGACTGGAAAAGTTGGACCTGGTTCCCCAAAAGCAGTGTGGTTGGGAGGAAAGCAGTCAAGATACAAATTCCACACTTGCCCCTTTGTCCTGCTCTCCATTTTGGGCCCTGCTGCTGTTGTACAGACTTCTTTGCATTACCTGTTTTACCTCAGTGGTTTTACCTTTGCTAATTATCTAGCTGGTATGGTCAAATTGTAAATGACTGTGAACTCATAGATGAATAGAGAGACACAGAAATAGTAATTATTATTATAGTGGCATAGAATAAATTAAAAATCAGTAATTTTTCTAGCTTACGCAAGGTAAAATGATCATGAAGTGGTTTATGGTAGTTGCTAGACTACCAAGATATTGCTTTCCTTTTTAGGGGGCAGGGATAGGTGAGGCCCCTGCCTAGGCTTGCTTACCCCAACAAGCACACCCCACAGCACCAAGAGGGAAACAGGAAATGTGGTTAAGACTTGCAGACCCTGAAAAGCAGCCTTAAAGCAGGGCCAGTTTGGGAAAGGACATGAGAAGGTAGTTTGCCTTCCCCTGCTCCAGCCTCACTGCACTCACCTCCTTTCCCCAAAGGGAGATGGAAAGGCTATATACCCACTGACTTTCCACCCACTGACTTTCCTTTGAAGGGAAAGTGAGGCGCACCATCAAGAACACCAGGAAGCTACAGTTCCTGTAGCTGGAAACTGGCAGGAGCACTTTCGTTTTGCTCCCAAGATAGGAAGAGAGCTCTGTACAGAACCCCTGGAAGCCGGCCTTTGGGAGAAGTGCTACACCATCATGACCCAGCATCTCTCAGCTGGGGCTTTGGTTTCTGTGCTGGGAAGGGGTTCCCTGTGCACATGGAAAAGGGAAAGTGGTTACCTCTTCCAGCCGATCCAGGGCATCATTGAGCTTGCGTTGCCGCTCGAGCGCCAGCAACCACACCTGCTGCCAGCGGGCCGAAAGCTGGTTGATGCGCGGGTTCTTTGCTTCCGACTGGGAAAGAATTGGCATTGGGGGTGGGGCTGTCTGGTTCAGGGGTTTTCCTGAGAGGAAAAAAAGACAGGGGCAGGGAGGAAACATAGCAGAAATTGAGCAAAGCAAAGGAGCGTAATGAAAAAATTATGGGGAAGGGGCACAGGAGGAAAGGCTGAGCTCTCCTTCTGCAGATGAAACTGGAAACTTCACTAAGATCATATCAACTCACAGGAACCCTGCAGTCTGCATGGGGCATTTGAAGACAGGGACAGGTACCAGGTTTCCTGACAAGGGCTGTGTTTCCTTGGGGGCCACATGCTGACTGTGGGCAGGGCTAAAGCCAGAGGTAGGCGGATACACCTCTCTTTCTCTCTACCCGCCCCCCTCACACCTCTTCCTCTCTCTTCCTACCCTGCCCAGCAGGCTCCTGAGGCCTGAAATGATTGCTTGCCAAGGGCTTATGAAACTAGGCCAAAGGCTGCCCATCCTTGTCCAAGGAGGTGCAGAAAGTCACCCCAAGCTTGCCTCTGAGCCAAGGCACACCAGAGCTACAGCCCAGACTTTTGTTTTAAAGACTGGTCTCAGCCATGGAATATGTAGTAGTAGCATCAGTAATTATCATAATAAAAGTAATAATCATAATGCCGATGATGATGTGAGTGTTCCTGAGCACATATACAGTACTTATTTCTTGATCAAGGCCCAGTTCAAGATGCTTTTTATTAGTGTTTAAAGCCCTAAATGAATTAGGCCCCAAATATTTACAATTTTCCCAAAGGGTTGCCAACATACTATTGCTTCGGGATTTCTCAATGAAAGGTCCATGAGCCGGCTCTGTGGCTTTCCTCTTGTATGTTTTTGTGACGCGATCCACATCTGGCTGCTTTCGGGTCATTACTTCCATAAAGGACTGGAAAATGCAGTAGGAAGGATGATTAGAGGTAGAAGAAGAGTGCAGCATTTTGTTACTATGCAACTAAATGTTGTCATTTTGCTAATGTAAGCAGTCCTATCCCCAAACAACTCAAAGCACCTTTGGCTGATTAACATCTGATACCCTATTAAATGTGTTGTGGGAGGGGGGGATTATTGGTTTGTTTTTGCTCTTATTTTTGTTATGCAGTTTGTGTATTTTCTATTTTATTGTATCTTTATGTTGTGAATTGCCCTGAGATCTACAGCTGAAAGGCCATACACAAGTATATAATACATAAATATTTATCACATTTGCATTCTTTCCTATTTAACCCTACAGCAACCCTGAGAGGTAGGTTAGGCTACCCGAGTGGGGATTTGAACCATCGTCTCCCAGGCCTTAGCCCAAACACTATAACCACTACACCAGATTGGCTCTTATTCTTATTCAGTCTCCTCTTTGGATAGTAACATTTCACTAGCTGTTGCCCATGTACCTTCAAGCATATCTTTGCCACCACAGGGGTTAGGAACTTAGTACCTCACTCTCAAAATTAAGCACCAAATTCTCAGGAACCCAAATCCTGCATCTAATGCCACATTCTCTGTTCTTGCATGACATTGCTAAATCAGTCTTCCCTCCAGCTGTTTTGGACTGCAACTCTCATCAACCCCAGCCAATGTGGCCGTTTTGAACTACAACTCTCATCAGCCTCAACCAGCGCAGCTGCTGGGAGTCCAAAACATCTGCAGCAGCAGGTTAGGGAAAGCTCCTTTGCGCCAAGGCTGGGGCTGATGGGAGCTGTAGTCTGAAAGGCTAGGCATCAGGTTTAGAAAGCCTGGAAAAGAGGGTGAGCCAGGATTGGGGGTGGGGGCACCAGCCAGAGTGCCTCTAAGCAGCAGGAGCTGAAGGGGAAGACAATGACCCTCCATTCTGCTCTAAGCTTACAGGCATGTGGAGTCCTACTCCATGGCAAAACCAAAGCAGTGCAAGCTCACACACAGCTAGGAAGAATGAAGTCAGGCGCTTTGTTTCACTTTAAAGCCACTGTGGACAACTTTCTCAAACACACAACATGCTCTTTTCTGGAAGTTGGCAGAGAGGGAGCCAAGCAGGGCAGGGTTACCTGGTGCTCTGCAATGAGGGCTTTGACCTGGTCAATGTTCTGCGGCATTGGCTCTTGGTCCCTCTGAATCAGCGTCGTCTCAGCCCACTGAATCCATGCCAGGAGCTCCTCCAGCAGCTCTGCATTGGCCACCAGCTCTGAGAGGGCTGCTTCAAGCCGTTGCTGGTGTTGCTTTGCCCATGTGAGAACCTGGCAGAGGAGAAAAGCAGGGAGGGTAGTTGGCAGCAAACGAGAGATATCTCTGCATGGGGACGAGGGAAGGCAGCGGAATGGAGTGGTATGTCTTTCCGGGTTACTCTCTGGGGGTATGCCTCTGTGTGCGCATGCACCTTCCCTCGCCTAAGCATCTTCTTCACTTTTGCATTCCCCTCCTCTAGCTCACCTGGATCTTGTGTTTTACCCTGCAAGCTCTACAACCTACGGTACTAACACTACAAATTTAGGGCACCAAGAGCAAACTTGTACTAATGGTGCCAATGATAAAATAGTCTAGAATCTAGATTAAGGGAAAAGACTTTAAAACATTTTAAGCTGAAGGTGGAGGGAGTATACAGAAAAAATATTAAGGGTATGCTGTATGTTCTTATGTGATTATCATATTATCTTTATATACAAGCTACTCCGAAAAGGTTCATTCAAAAAGTGGAGTAAACAAAATTTCATTTAAATAAATAAAAAGCTCTTGCTTGTTCCAAAAATAGAATCAAAACAAAAGCACCTCTACCCAAGCATTTTACGAACTGCAGTGAATTTCTATGTTCTGTAGCTGGCTCCTCTCATCTCAGTAGCCAGCTTTGTCATGAACCTTCTATGATGTCACAGCAGCTGAAGCAAGGTGGGAAGGGGATTCAAAATGCATTATTATCCTTATACAGTCATAAAATTATTAAGTCTCTCAGCTCCATTCATGCTGGCTGCAGCTGCTGAGAGGCGGAGCAAAAGCCTCTGTGACTCACTTCTTCAAACCGAGCTCGGATGATGGTGATCCAGTGCTTGATGGTGGTGATGCAGTCTGGGTGGCAAACAGCCAAGATGACCTCCCCCATCCCCACAGCAGAGTTCACATCCAGCCTTTTCTCTTCGACTTTCTTCATGAACTCCTGCAGCAAAGGGCAAAGGCACAACAGCTCAGCCTGGCTGCCTGGCAATCCCCTCAGGCTCCCGCCTTTCCCCTCTTCTGAACAGCTGCCCACCTTGTGCACATCGATGAGTGACTGCAGCGCTTCTGCGTCGTCGGGCAAAGCTCCCCGGAAGCGGAGGGTCTGCTCAGCTTCAGAGAGCCACTCCAGCAGAAGATGGACAGCAGTCCGAAACTCTTCTGCCTGGAAAGGAGAAACAGCACCAGTGAACCCTTCCCCGTGGAGCAAAGGCCTTTTGAGTTGCCGTACAGCAGGGTTGGAGAACGCTTCTCAGCCTAGGGGCCACTTTCCTTCACAGGGAACCTTCCGGGGTAGGGGAGACACATGCCAGTGGTGGGTGGGGCCAGAGGCAAAAGGGGTGGAGCAATAGATACAACAGAGTCACAGGGCTGGTATGAACCAAAGAGATGTGCAAGCTGCAGATGATACCACCCTGCTCCCATCTCTTACCTGCTTCAGGGCCTCCTCCAACCGAGTTTGCTTCAGGACAGACATCTTGCAGACGGTGTCCCAGCGGTTGCTTAGCTCTTGCAGCTGCACTTTCACCCACGTTGTGTCATCGCGGCTGTTCTCAATAAGTTCCCGGCCTGAGCGCTTGAGAACCGTGACGGTGCCTGTTCGCTTGCCAAGCTCCTTCTGGAAGACCTATCAAGGGGAACAGAGCATAGTTGCACTCTCTTTCTCTAAGCTCTCCACCCCTGTAAAGAGCACTAAGTTTGTTTTTTGATCTGGAGACCTGTAAACCCGATCTTGGAACTTTTGCAAGTATATTTTCATTAAAAGGCAGTTTGATTCTAATGGCCTTGCACTTTTCAGGGACTCCAGTTCACTGCCTTAGTCCACAACACACTGAGGCTTACACAGTGTGAAGTGGCTTCCAAATGGATGGCTCTGTCCCCCAGCAGCCGTTACCTTGTGAGCATCCATTAAGTTCATGACCAGGTCCAGGTCCCCATGGACAGGCAGGTCTTCGGCCAGCTGGGGCTCCACCTTGTACAGCCAGTCAACCAGAGCTTGCAATGCATCCATGAACTGGCCAGAGAACAGAAGGGCTTCTTCCAGTTTGTGCTGCCTGTAAAAATGAAAAATGCAGGGGTGAGTGGGTGTTGCAGTTTCCCCTCAATTGGCCACCTCCTTGGGCACCATAATAAATATGGTGTAATTAGAGCCTTAGGCACACCTTAAGAAAAAATGGTGTGTTAAGGTATTTTATTTATTAAAACAAATTACATGGCTTTGCATTTAAAAATCATAAAGCAGTGTACAGCACAATGTAAAAATTACAATAAAACCAGGAACTACACAATGATAATAAAGAGGGGGGAAATCCAAAGCAAACAGATTAAGAACAGACTAGTGTGGATTACCAGCAAGGGCCTGGGAGAATCCAGATGCATCCAGAGCAAATCCAGCAGGAACCTAGCTAAGGCCCCTGCACTGCTCTGATTGGATGTGCAGTCAGTATACAAACTGTTCAAATATAGGTCTTGATGCTGATAAATGCCCGTCACACCCTATCCAAATAGGTGACTTAAACCTGGCTTCTAACACCCCCTTGTAGGACCTGCAGGCACCTCAACTTACTACAGGATGTTACCTGTTAGGAAGCCCTTTCAAGGCACTCACCTTTCCACCGATTTGCCACAGACAGTGTCCCACTTGTCACGGACTTCCCCAAGGAGATGGTCCAGGCTCTGGTTGTCATCTGGGAACTGAGCTTTTTCTTTCAGGGCCCTTCCTGTCCGGATCGTGGTGTCATAAACAGGCTGCTTGCCACCCAGGGTTTTTTGGAACTCCTGATTTTCCCAAGTAAACCCGCCCAAAACATAGGTTGAGAATGAGGCCAGTGACTACAGATAATTTCACAAGAAGCAAAGGAACTGTTTCACATGCAATTCTAACCTTGTGCTTAGAGAGCTGCAGTTTGATCTTGTCAGGATCATTTGAAATTTCAAGCTCAGAATCCAGGAGATTTTCTGCATCTTCTAACCAGTCAACCAGCTTCTTCCAAGCTTCATGGAACTATGAAGATTAATTTTTTTCCATTTAATTTATTATTAGAATTCACATGCCTCTCCACTACTCTCTGCCAATTTTCACCTACCCCCACCCCCTAACACCTGACCCACATTTCATACTTTTGCAAACAGTGCCTAATACGCCAATGGCCCTCAATGAGCCCAAGAGGAACAGAAGTATTTTGTAGCTCTGAACTGATGCCCTTTGTGCCCCCCTGGCTTCTGGCCTACAAAGGATTGTTCCTCACCTGCTTTGCCCGCTTCCTGGCATCGTCCAGAGCCCGCCCTCTTTCCACTGACCGCTGGACGACCTTCTCCCAGCGTGACTGGACACTGACCAGGAGGTTCTTGATCAAGACCACATCCTGCTTCTGGCTGAGAAACTTCAGCTGGTTTCCACTTTGGTCTAGGCCAATTATCTGGTCCCGGTGGGCGTTCACTTCATTCGCAAACACCTGGCAAGGAAAAAATGAAGGCTGCTCTCCTGGGTCTCTTAGGCACCACATAATGCAGGGAAGGCCAATTCATTTGGAATGGAGGTTTTGTTCCAAGGTGAGACGGCACAAAGCTCAACTGTAGTCACTACGGCTGGCAAGGGAGTCCCAAGACTAGGCTGGGGCCTGCCATGGCCACAGATTGACTGGGTAGCCATGGGTGAGCCACATACACATACAGCCTCCAGTTCCTAACCTGCAACAAATGAATAATCTGACCCATCTCACAAGCCCCATCACTTGTTTTAGGGAACTAGTAAAAGCCTGGGGTTGTAGTCAACTAACTTTTACTCAAACTAGACCCCATTGAAATTAATGGCCTTGACTAACTTAGGCCCACTAGTTTCGATGAGGTGTACTCTGCGTAAAGTTTTGAGCACTTGTGAATATGATACAATTATAGAACCTTAATTGAATTCTCTCAATACTCCACAGCTATTTTAAATAATTAAGTTTTTCCCTACCTTTTGGCAGCTTCACTATTCAAGTCAGATAGCCCCCCCCACCCTCCCTCAAATGCACGTATGCACACCCAGGTGGGCATCATTACCTTGTGCTCTTCTATCTGTGAGAGCACTGTGTTGAACATAAGGCTGGGTGGAGGAGCAACATTCAAGCTCTGCTCTGCAAGGGTGAGCCAGTTGATGAAATCTTGCAGGGAATTTTGAAACTCGGTTGCCAAGCTGAGGGCCTCTTCCAACTTGGACTGAATTTTAAAAGAAGGGGGAGGAAAAGCAGCAGAATGAGCACAAAAGGCAGAAAGAAAGGAGCACCAGCCAAAGTTCACAAATGCTGGCTTCTGAGACAAAGACCACAGTTGTGTAATAAATGAGAGACTCCTTCTAGGCTGGACCTTCTCAGTCCAACCGACGGAACGTGACTTGCATATTAACAGGTCACATTTCAAATGTTGATAACTCTTCCCCTTCATCCAAGCCATTCTGGAGCCAGGTTCTCTTCCAACAAAAAGCATCAGAACAAGAAGAGACCACCTACTGGGGGGGCAGCCAATGTGGTGCCCCCTGGATGCTGCTGCACCAGTGTCCATTATCCTTGACCATTGACCATGCTGGCTGGGACTCATGGGGCTGGGAGCCTGAGAACAGCCGGAAGGCACCACATTAGCTTCCCCTGCTCTATTGGACCATCACAACTTCCCAATAATGGAGTTCTGAAACAGCTGGATTAAAACCAAAGCAAGGTTCTCTCTCCACCCCCTTTTTAAACACACACCTCTTTAATACCACCTCAAATCCTAAGAGTTCCTCTGTATGAAGCTCCACATGCGCAGAGCCTCGCTTTCCTGCACAAGCTAGGGAATGTGTGGCACTCATACAAGAGTCCCCTGCTCTGCACCATGCAAATGTGAGTACAGTGATTTGGTGGTGGGTACACCCCCACCCCTCCTAGCACATTACCTTTCTCTCCTCCATCTTCATACTGACGAGGCCCCACTTCTGTTCCAAGAGAGCCACACTTTGCTCTGTCTTTGATCCAGACCCAGAATCATCACGGCTCAGGAGCATCAGCCTCCCTTTAGCCAGGAGCTGGCTGTAGACCTCCTCGTTGGCTTTGAACTGGGCATAGAGCTCCTGTACAACACAGAGGCATCGTAAACAAGGGATGCTTTGCAGGACAAATTCCTGACATGGGGGTTCACGTGGCATAGGCAAGACCTAATAGCACATTTTGGTGTGAAGATTGCTTCTGCTGTTTGCCAGGTGCACTTGGCTCTGAGGGTTGTCTGCCAATTCCAGCTTCTCAGGGCCAACGCTTCATGTTACTCTAAGCATGTGGTGTGCAGCTACGCCTACAGGTTTTCCTTTTCTAATTACAGGGATGGGAGATCCCTAATCTGATCAAGACCACAATCCCTGGGAAGGGGAAAGGAGGTCTACCCTACCCAGTCATGATCTGGACAAAAATCACCCTTCCCGCTTGTGGCTTCAAAACTTAGAGGGAAGATTCCCACTGGTGAATAATCTTTACACCTGACTGTGCACACATTTTTCTCTGTGACATCCTTATGAGTAAAAACTTCACATTTGTGGTGGTCCAGGGTTGCTGATGCCAGCTGTTAGCTGAGTGATTGCAACAACATGGAACATCCACGAGTACCTTAGGTAGATACAGCTGTGCACTGTAAGCTAGAATGTAGCTAACCAAGCCTTCCCCCATTCCTTTTTCTCTGGTGCTTTCCCTTTTAGGTATTTCACGTTCCCACCTGTGATGCGCATTATCCTTCCCTCCCATATTAAGGGGCCATTCATTCCAGGCATCAGTTCAGCCATCACAACTCACCATGTGGGCATTCAGTTGCTCTCGGGCAGTCTCTGGCAGCCCACCTGTCGGTTTGGAGGCAGACAGCTGGTTCTCCATCCTTGTGAGCCAGAGGAGGAAGTCTTCAATTTCACCATGGAAACCTTGAGCCTGCAAGGGAACACAAAGCACATGCTGGACTGAAGGGCACAAGCAATTCACTCTGATGGTTTCTGAAATTTCAGTGGGAGGTACCAGGATTTTTAAAACCAAAAGTGCAGAAATACATTTTGAGGTAGTGACATTAAAAAAGCAAAACCAAAGTGCCAAGCATAAACTTAGGTTCAAAACCCAGCCTATTTCTAGCCATCCTCTTCTACCCTAGCTCCCAGAAGTAAGAAAAGCTTTCCCAAAAAGACTCTGGCTCAAGGAACGAATCATCTCCAAAGTGAGAAAGCGGCTGAGAAAGACTCATCTGTACACCCAAACAAGTCCAGCCACAGAGCAAGTCTTGGTGGGCAATCACCTGAACACACAAAGGGATAAATAAATAACCAGGAGGAGGGGCAGCACACACAAGGCCCACCCCCCAAATCCCCTCCCCCTCCAGGGGCACCAGCTGTTCTTCACAACTCCTTTCACTTGTACATTTAACAAGAGAGTTCTATCCCATCCTTCATCCCCCCCAAATAGTTAGAATGGTTTACAAAAAACCAAAATAATATAAAAACATAATGTAAATTTGTGCACTGAAGATTCAGTTATAGGGAGAACTTCAATTTGTGAGAAGGTCTGAAGTGGTTTGTTTTTTAAAGAACTGGTAATTAACTTGCTTAGAAACCCCCTGCAATTGGAAGCCTTCCTTTTTGTAGGGAGACACACACTCCAAGAAACCCTACAGACCTTGGTGCTCATTGTGGGACATGCCCCCACCTTCCCCACTCCCATCTCAACCTTCTATGTGTTCAGGTGCATGCCTGAGTGTGGCTCCTTTGAAATGTTGGGCGAGGAATGCAGGGAACGAAAGGGCTTTGAAGAGCACCCACTGCCCGCCTAACTAGGGAGGCCGGACTCTCTTCCCAGCTGACCTGCTGAAGGGTCATCTGCAGCTGCTGCTCTCGCTCCTCCGTCTTCTGCAGCACCGACTCCCAGCACGAATTCATCGTCTCCAGGCGGTTTCGGAGACTGCTGGCATCGTCCCCTGCGCTGGATTCCAAGAGCTCATTGCCCGCCTTGTTCACTGTCTCCACTGTGGACTGATGGGCCAGCACATCATTCTTCAGCACCTAGTGTGGTGTTGCAAGTGGAGAAGAGGAAATGCTTTAGGGCCCTTGCAAGCCTCTGTGGCACTAGCAAAGGGTGGTGGTGATGGATGGTGACCCCAAGTTCAGCCCCTGTCAATCAGCATGGCTGGAGTCTCCTGCATTTTGGTTTCGGTGTACAAACTCAGGAAGCAAAGCACATGAGACGAGGCTTCCTGGATATTATCACAAAACACTCTCAGCATCAGCAGTAAGTTACTGGCAATAACCAACCAAATGTGGCTGGCAAGCCCAAGCAAACACCCCCGGCTAGAGGAAAGGCTGTGGCTCAGTGGCAGAGCACCTGCTTTGCATGCACACAGTGCCAGACTGGATCTCTGGTATCTCCAGGTAGGGCTGGCAAAGATTCTTTCTGACATCCTGGGGAATTGCTGCCAGTCAGGGTAGACAATGCTGAGCGAGATGAACCAATTGTCACGAGCCCCATGGAGAAATCTTGGTAGAGCTGGTTGGCATGGGATGGCAGTGTGGACCCTGATTCTGGGGAGTGGCTCAGTGGGCCAGAAAGTGGGTTGTTGGGAGAAAGACCCATCTCAGAATCATCAGGCTTTCCAAGTGTCAGGGGAGTAACTCCGCCTCCTGCCAGTGATGCACTCCCTTCCATAGGGGGAGGTGTTGGCTCAGGTCGGACTGTGAACAGACAGCATCCACCCACCCCATGCCCAAGGACATGTCTTGTGCCACCATGAGCAGACCCAGCCTTCTCATAGAAGTGCTTGTTTGCTTGCCTGGTCCTGTGGCTTGGGACAGGACCCACACGAATGACTGTGCCCAGCCAGCTCTTCAGAAGGGGATCCCAGGGGGACATGTCACATGTTGGGACAACATCTTCACTTATGCTTAGCCATGAACTCCACTGCCCTTCTTATGTCTAGGCCCTGCAGTGAATTCTAGAATAAAGCTTTTGGAATAACTGACAGCATTGTGTCCGTGAGTGGAAGCCAGGATACCAAGGGTCTACCTCAGTGTAAGGCAGCTTCCAGTGTCATCCATTGATGCTGCTCTCATAATATTGCCTCCGATTGAGCTATAATGGCACAGCTGCAGTGACAGCCCAGAAAGATGAAGATTCCTGAGGCAGGACACGGAGGAGGGGGCACTTTTGTCATCCAAAAGCTCTGCAGTGGCCCAATGGCAAAAGGACAGAAAGGAGCTGACTTAACCAGATCTTTGGCCCATGCAGCCATGCACTGCATTTAGCAGCAGCTCTCTAAGGTTTCAAGGAAATTTTGTGAGCCCCGTCACTAGAGATGGGCCAGGACCTTAACCTGAGAACAGACACATTCTGCTGCCAAGCTGGACTCCTCTCACTGCAGGACAGAAACAGGGACCTCTTTGCAAAAAGCAATCCAAAAGTATTACTACTACTACAAAATTTGTATACCGTCCTTCATCCATAGATTTCAGGGTGGTTCACAATATAAAACCCCTTCCCCCACACTTACATGGTGCTTAGCTAATTCCACCTCAATGACTTTTGGGTCACCATTGATGGGCCTCTGGGCATCCAGCAGCTCTTCAGTGTGGGTCAGCCAGGCCATCACCTCAGCCAGCGCATGTTGGAACTGGCCAAGGGCCAAAAGGGCACCTTCTAGCTTGTGCTGTTTGTAGACAAGGTGAGAAGAGGAATTTCTTTTAAGAAAATAAGGTTAGGTGTGTGTTTGTATTTATTTTATAGGATTTTTAAAATCCCGTTTTCCTATGCACCAAGGAGGAGCGCTTAAGGTTGTAGTATTTTAAAAATAGTACAAAGTATACCAAAAACAGGCAAATAAATAACAGGACCCAACAACAAGTAAAAATAAAACAGGGAGACAGAAGGCAAGCAAAACAAAGGCTTAAGCAGGGGAAAAAGTGTTTAATAGATGACGAAAGACCATCAGCACAGAAGCTGCACAAATCTCTAGCACTCCAGCTAGCAATGGGGCACACAGTGGATGACCTGGCCAGGCCCAAGGAGGAAGCAGCAGTGGCAGCCCTCAAGGTAACCTGGTGTGAGACCCTTTAGGGCTTCAAAAGGTGATAACCAGCCCCTTTAATTGAACCTACGCCATCTTCAGATGGAGCGAGGGCTTTAAAGGCTTCACCCACACCTCAGCCCATGCAGTTCACCCAACATACCTGCCGATGCGCTATTTTCTCATTCAGGTTCTCCCACAGATGCTTCAACTCCGTCAGAGGCTCCCGGATGATGTCTCGGTCTGTCTCGTCCATGGCTTTTTTAAGCATGAGCCCTCCCTGGTGATTCAGTTTCTCCATCTCGATCTGCTGCTGGTAAACTTCCATTTTAAATTCCTGCCAAGAAGGAGAAAGCAGGGAGTTTCAAACTCAGGACTGTGACTGACGATTTATTTAAAGAATTTATAAACCGCCCACCATTTGAAAATATCACAGAGCACAAACACACGCACCTTCATCTCGTTCAGCTGCTCTTTGACCGTGTTGAGATCTGTCCCCACAGGGGGCATGTTGCAGAGTTTGATCACTGTGTTGTCCAGCCAGTCAAACATGGCCTGAAAAGGGAGCAGGCCCATAAATGAAGGGAGACCCAGCATTGTGGCCTCCATGAAAAGAGTCAGCACCCAATTCATAACCCTTTCCCTCAGCCTCTCCTCTTTCTCACAGGCTCAACTACTCCTCTGAGATGCCTGGCCCTTAAGACAAAACAACCCAGCTGGCTCAGACCAAAGATCCATGTCCAGCCTGGTATCCTGTACCTAACAGTGGAAAGCTGATAGGCAAGGTTTGGAACATCCCCTGCTGCTTCTCCTCAGGATCAGCCACTCTAAGGTAGACTGTCCCTACACACAGAGACTCCCTTTACAATTCTAGGTCTTTTCTGTAGTGGTGTCTGGTTGTGGAACTCTCTCACCTCAGGTGTGCAGGTTGCTACAACTTTGCTGGGATTCCATCACCAGGTTGAAAAATACCTGCTCTCTCTCTCTGGCCTTTGGAAGAATTTAGCTATTCGGTCCAAGGTCTAAGTACTATTTTGAGATGCTGTCATTTTTGGCTAATACGGTAATTCATAATTGGTTTCAACAGTAGTTACATTCCTGTTGTTTTACTGATGCATTTGCCAACCTGGTGCCCTCCAGATGTTTTGACCTACAACTCCCATTAGCTTTAACCAGTGCCGATGGGAGTTGGAGGGGATCAGGTTTGCAAAGGCTAGTGTATAACAACCTTTAGTTAATAAACTAAAATGACACTGGCCCTCCCACTCTCCAAGAATCTGGTGTTCCTCAGACTACTCTGTGATGTTTATGCACTAAGCCTGGCACTACAATGAAAGATGCTCAGAATTAAGAGCCAGAATCCATTTCAGGCCGTAGCTAGAAATGATCCCTGCTTGCCTTAGGAAGCACCATGGGCTCAGTGGCAGAGCAGCTGCTTTTCATGCAGAAGGTCCCTGCTTCAATCCCTGACAGGATCTCCAGGTAGGGTCAGGAGGGCCTTCCTGCTTGAAATCCTGGAGAGCCACTTCTAGCCAGTGTGGATGGACCAATGGTCTGGTAAGGCATCTCCCTTGCCTCTGCGCCTTCCCTACCCCTGCATATCGCCTCCACTGCTACCCGTTGTCACCTGCAGAGTGTCCTGGTACTGCACTGCCGACTGCATGGCCTCCTCCAGCCGCTCCAGCCGCTCCTTCCAGGTTTTGTTCAGGTTCTCCCAGGCACCGTTCATCTGCAAATGCAAGGAGGGGTCAGTGGGGGCTGAGCACCTTGCCAGTGTGGGAGCCAGATGGGCAGCACCTTGTGCAGGGTTGGATTCAGACAGGGGAGCTCCAGGCACCAAGCCCCGGTCAGCCCTGGAGCTCACCGCATGTGCCATTCTTGTGCAACTGACTCTCATGCCTGCCAAGTGGCAGCCCAGACTATTGCCTGCTTTTCAGGAATGTGTGTGTGTGGTGGGGAGTGCCCTGGACTACCTGTCCCCTGCCTGCTCTGATATCCCATTTGCAGCATGGGTAAGCTAAGCTGGAGAACACACTTGCTAAATATGGGTGGTGTATTGATGCCTCTAATTCATTTTGCAGGATCCCTGCCTTCCTGGCCTCCTAATCTGACAATGAAGTGAGAGCAGCAGCGAAGTTCTACTGCAGACATGTCTCTTCATCAGGCTGAGGAACTTTCAGCAGTCCTCTGTGCCATAGGCTGGTTTCTACACACACTCACATGCCCCTCTCTATCCTCCATCCAGGCAAACAAGAGGCATGATCAGGGTTCAAGGACATGCCTCTAGCAAGGCAAAAGCACTCAAGGAGGGTGTGACGCCAGGCTGGTGAGAGGATGTGTGACTGAGGAAGGGTGTGTGACCTGGGGAGAGGTCCAGTGGTCAGAAAGAGAGGTCCAGGGGCCACAATCTACCCACCTCATCTATGCTTTTCTTCACTTCTGGTTTTTCTGTCTCACCGCAGGCAAAGATCAGGTCAGTCCCAAGAATCCGGATGAACTCCAGTTCTTCATGCAAACTGTCCGTTTCCTCCTTGATAGTCTGCAGGATTAAGGTCACCACAGTGGGTGATGTTTTATTAGCAAGCACTGCTCCAAAATGGCATCTGGGCTGCCAGAGTGACTCACAACACACATTTATAAGCCATCTTGTTTATTAAATTGTGCTTCTAATCAGAGATTAAATTTCTAAAGAAAAAAGGCAGGAAGCTCAGGCAGCAGCACTTGCAGCAGCACATAACAATATGCAAGGCAGTTGCCAAAGCTGCTAAATGCAGAGATTTTAAAGAACGAAGAGCAGAAATCTGTTCTGCTTTTAAATAGGATTATTTGAATCATTTTCACCTTGGGAGGCTTTCTATTTATTATAGGTGAGCGTATTATTCCATGCCTTGCGCAGCAGGCCATTCCGTTTGCCTACAGCAGAAATGTTTGCCTTTGCCATCCTTACCTCTGCTGCTTCAACCTGCTGTTTGATGATGGATGGGTCAATCCCCGGACTCTCCAAGTCATGGACAATGTCCTGTGTGTCTCGGATGGTGGTCAGGAGGGCAGCCATGTCATACCAAAATTTCTCTGCCAGTTCCAAGACATCCAGGAATTTAATTTCACGTTCCTCGGCCCGGGCTTTGATGTCTTCCCAGAAAAACACCATTTGGTCTAATTTATCCTGGATCTCTGAAATGGAGGAAACATCACAAACCAAAATAATGAGAATCTATTTTAGTCGGGGATGGAAATCCTTCTAATACCATAGGAACACGTGGACTATAAGAATTTGCATGACAAAAAACCGAAAGGAGTGAACATGTGACAGTTCCAATTCCCCTGACCTTTGGCTGCCAGGTCCTTGTCTGCACCTTGCGACCGTCCAATCAGCTCCTCCCCGCGGCGTTTTAGGGCCTCAAAGGACGGCTGCAGCTTCTCCAGCTCCATGGTGGCATTTTTGTTGTCGCCAATGCACTCTCGGATCTTCTCAACCTCAGCTGGGATCAGTGGAGGCATTCGCAGGCGGGAGGAGAGGGACTCCAGAGTCTCCAGCATGGGCTCAATCTTGTCATGGAACTGAGCAGGAAGAAGGAGGAGGCTTAGCAAGGGCATGACTGAGAGGCTGCACTGAACAGCCAAGAGGAATCTACAGGCCCTTCAAAAAGGAGCAGCAGAAACAGCAGCGCCTGTTGCAATCAGCACAGGCTTCTAGCCCAACACTCTTATGTATGGTTAGATGCATAGTTTATCTGCTGTGTTGCTATGATTTGTTTTTTAATTTTTTAATTGAATGTTATGGTTTTGATTGACTTGTCTGTAACCCACCCTGTGATCTGCAAATAAACGTATGTACAGAAATTGACTGAATAGGTAAATAAATGCATGTCAATTTCATCCCAGAGGTCGCTTCCTGTTTCCCCTCCCACCACAAAAGGTTGCTGTCATGCCCCTCGCTGAACAAAAGCAACATCTATATAGGTTTAAGAGTTTGGTCGGTAAGGCAATTTCAAACTTTATTTGTGTGGGTGTGATTCTTGACAGCAGATGGATTCCTGGTTTGGTTTCATAATCCAGAAAGCTTTCAGAAGAAAGTCTTCCCCTGGAAGGAATCTGTCTGGATACTGGAATACCACCCACTCCCAAAAATGATATGCACGGGGATCTTAAGATTTGAGTCATCTTACTCAGCCCTAACTGAAGCTGTTTTTACAGAAACCAAATCCACTCTGAGCAAAAAGATGGGCAATCCTCTGACATCACAATCCAACTGGCACAATCCTGCACAGCTTCAAGAGCCTTCTCCATTCATGTTGACTGCAGTGGTGATGAGTGAAAGCCAAGCGATTCCCAAAGTAAATGCCATCTCAGACTCAGCAGGTGCTCCAGAGATAAGCCACTATTACCCTCAAGCTGAGCCACCTCTCCATCCAGCCATATGGGCATAAAACTGGCCTGCCTCACAAGGCTGTTTTAATTTAGAGATAATATATGCTCTGAACCCTTCAAAGAAGTGCTAAGAGTCACCATAATCAGATGCATGAAATACCAGTGTGCATACATAGAACCACCTCCCCCAACCTGGTGTCCTTTAGTGCAACTCCTACCAGCTTCAGCCAGCACAACCTCCTCATTCCATGTTACAAACTGTTTTTGACATTCCCCATGGTTGCAAAAGCAGCTAGTCATGCGGCATGGCTGAGAAGCTGCTGTCTGAGAACCAGGAGTGAATCACACAGTCCTTTGGATCCTGTCCATTAGCTGCATCATTCCCTCTTCAAAAACAGCTCCTCAAAGAGCAATCCGTAATTAGCTTAGATGAATTTGCAGCGATGGGCATGTTGCGGGGGTGCTTCTCCTGAGAACACACTTATAGGGAGAG
Organism: Darevskia mixta; assembly: GCA_034641385.1. Classification (NCBI taxonomy): domain Eukaryota; kingdom Metazoa; phylum Chordata; class Lepidosauria; order Squamata; family Lacertidae; genus Darevskia; species Darevskia mixta. Next base: position 2,102,787 of record JAWWNH010000033.1, on the reverse strand, counting down.
GGAGGGAGGTCCAACTACAGAGCTACAGGGATTCTGCTTCAACCGAACAGCAGCTGAAAGGCATGAGGCCAAGAGCAAACCTTTGCCAGTTGCCACCCCTTCTGAAGCCTAATGCTTTCATACCCCACTGGCTTTTCTGCCTGGATCAAAGTCTGCAAAAAGACTTCCAAAAAGGGGGGAGTCCACTCCTAAATGAGCCAACCGTTTAACTTTTTGATGTACTTTGAAAAGAATTCACACCAAGGAATTTAAATACTATTGCACCTGGGAGGTTTTTAAGCTTTACAAAATAAGGGAGGGTGTTTTGTGCTTCAAAAACCCAACAGTACTTTCAGACGACAATAGATACATGCAAAAAACCACTTTGCAAAGAAGGGGAGCGAAATTGCTAGCCAATGAAGACACCGTCTTTCTGGTAAGTCAGAGGGGAGAAGGATTGCAATGTGATGAAGAGGAGGGATTCTTACCTCTCCAATCTGTCATGGTGTGGTGCAGTCAACACAACAATGAAATGTGAAGAGCACGCAGGGAAGACGGGAACAGGCACCGAAACACACAACAGGGAACAAAATCCACAATGGGAGGGGAGATGAGATGGGAGATGGAGGAGGAGGAGGAAAAACAACTCAGAGTTAATATATGAGCAAAAACCGGAACGTGGGGGGAAATAAAAATGTATTGTTTTATTCAATATATTAAATAGATGAAACACAGAACAAAACCTAGGCTAGGGTACCATAGATTAACAATGGTTAAAGTTTTACCAACTAATTTCCAAATAGCATGCGAGACAATTGCATGGGGTGGGGGAGAGTCTGAAATGAGGTGATAAGAACAATCTGTATGATTCCTGGCTTAAGCTCAAAATCACATGACACAGAAAAGGAAATTAGCAATAGCATAGGGATTTGTTCCTAACAAAAATCCTTTGCCAAACTTAAATGTTGTTTCTCCCTGCACTGATCTCATCCCCACTCACCCCTGCTCTGATCAGGTGGGAAAACGGGTTCACTCCCCTAAAGCAAAGGAACTCACTGCCTCCTATGTCATGGGCCAACCCAGCCCCTGCCCAGTAGTTATTCACTTCAGCAAAGGACCTTCCATTGGGGCTAAACTTTTGTTCCAGGCTATTAGCAGCATTGGGGGAGGGGGAGGGTTGTTGGGGATCCTGGAACAGGAGGAAGAAGTTATGATTCTGTGATCTAGCTGAGATTTCCTGCATTGCAGGGGGTTGGACTAGATGACCACCACAGTCCCTTCCAATTCTATGATTTAACAACCCCTGCCAGTCAGTGTAGACCAATGGTGTCCAAACTTTTTTCAAAGAGGGCCAGATTTTATGAAGTGAAAGGCTGTGAGGGCTGACCAAAGGGCCGACCAAAGTTGTTGACCTTTTTAAAGGGTTTTTAGGGTTGAAGTTGTTGAGGTTTTTTTTTAGGATTTTACCCCAGGAAATAAACTGCCACAGGGGCCGGATTAAACTGACCGGCGGACCAGATTAGGCCCCCGAAACAGACTTTGGATATGCCTAGTGTAGACAATACTGAGCTGAATTGACTAAGGCAGCTTCTTATGTTGGGTTGAGGAGTTGGCAAGTCTAATGCATTTGTGGGGACTGTGATCTTTCAAAAAGGTGAGGGGGTGGCAGCTAAGTATATCCCCCTCCTCTTCTAAAGCGAGGGCAGATCGCAAACTATCTCCACCTAAGCCCCCCATATGATACCCACAGATTGCACTGAATCATTGAAGGATGGAGCCAGGGAATCACAAACCTGGGTTGACTGTGAGACGGCCTCGTCCATCGCCAGAGCCCGTTGGCGAACATCCTCCTTGATGCGCAAGTACATGGCTTCTGACGTCAAGTATTTCTCCTGTACCATCTCTCCTTCTTCTGGGTTCAGCTCATTCAGCTGTGGTCCGATTTTCAGCAGCTTATCAATATGGGGTTTGTGTTCTGCAATCAACTCTCTCAGTTGCTGCAAAGTGAAGAATTGCAATGAGACTCAAAGACGATACCTCCTGCTTTATGCATTTCACTACACTGTGATCCCAGGTTCACAAATCAAACAAAAGAGCAGATTCTGCAATTAAACCAACTGTGTTTATTGGCTCCAAAAAGCTAAAGAACTTGTGTTTGCTCAGCATCATGTTATGAGATGCAGAGACCATATTAACCATAATGCTCAAAGCCAGCCTGGTGCCCTCCAGAGGTGTTGGACTACAATTCTCATCTCCTGCAGCCAGCAGACTGTGCTAGCTGGCATTGGTGGGAATTGTACTTCAAAATATACTGAATATATACGAAAATAAAGTGTGGAAACACTGGGTGGAATTCAAGGTCGCGCTAATGCAATCAGCGCACGCATTTCTGCTAGCCAGATGGAGCTATCTCCCCTCTCCCCTCCCCCACCCCCAGTGCTGCTCTGGGTTTCTCCCAAAAAACTCCAGAGTGGAATTGGGGGAGGCACAGGGTGCAGAGAGCAGTCTCATTGTGCTAGTGGGAGTCCTTGTGCTGGCTTCTGCTACTGCACTAGGTTAGCTGAGTCCGTCCCAGAGTGAATTTCTAATCTGCATTGCAGAGATCTTTTATCACTAAATGATTCAGTAACTACTTCTACCATTTTCAGCAATAAGATGAGGCCATTGTGATGCCCTCTCTCTGCTGCCTTGCATGATCCAAAGGGGATCCAAAGAGAGTTGCCGGGGCAAATTTAACTGTCTTTCCAAAATTCCAACAGAGCTTTGGGATACAAAACCCTCACCCTCCTACCCAACCAATCACTAACTCCAGTCTTTTCCCTCCCTCCATTCCCTAACCCACTTGCTTCTCTAGTTGACTGCTACCCAGTATCCACATGTTCTGCTCACCAACCTCCCTCAGCTTGCAAATGTCTGCTTGCAAACAACCTCCGTCCCTCAGGAAGGGCCCCTGGCAAAGCTCAGCAACTCTCCCTGAAGCCAAATGTTTTCATGATCCACACATTTGGGGCTTTCATTATCGCCCGAACACAGAGGGACTTTTGCTTGCTTCTCACAATCAGAGTTCTATAGTTTTTAAAGCTACACATATTCATACCATGGGCGTCTGCAGAACTTTTTTTTGAGGGGAAAGGCAATGCAAAGTGGGGAGCAGGCTACTTCGCCCCCCCCACACACACACAAAAGAGGAAACTAAAGCCTGCAAATTTGGCCTCATATCTCAGGTTATACAGGTGTGAGAAACTTAAGTTTTACAAAACTGAAAGCTGGTTGTCTGGGCATTCATGCTTCTCTCTCATGCCCCCATCCCCTTCTTACCCTCATATCTTCCTGCTGCTGCTTGAGGTGCTCGTGGTCAATGGCCAGAGGGGGCAACTGCCCAATCAACACCTGCGTCTCTTCCAGCCAAGGGTTGAGCTCTTCATAGGTCTCCCAGAACTGGTTGACTAAGACCTGGGCGCGTTCCAAGCGGGCGTAGCGCTCCGAATTGAGGTGGCTGATGTCATCGTACTGCTTCAGAAGACACTCAGTCTTCTCCTGCAGGAAGAGTAAGATGTGAAGCTCAGGGAAGAGGCGCAAAGATTAAGAGGTCTGCCTAGGAGATGCCGGGTGATGGTTTTCGTGACCCAGCTCAGCAGTTCTGCTCCATTCTGTATTCATTTTCTTATATGACTGGATTATGTTCCAACCTGTTTTCCTAAATAAATCTCCCACACTGCCTCTTGGGCCATTCACATAGCTCTTGCCACTAACCAACAGGCACACATCACTTGGTACTCTGCATTTTGGATATAATATACTTTAGGAGGAGGGAAAATGGTCTATCTGAGTCAAAGAACAAAAGCAGATGCATGGAGCGGATGCCAACTGGATTCTTTTTATTTATTAGTTTTATATCCCACTTTTCCTTCAAGGAGCTCAAAGAGGTGTATATGGCTCTCTGCCTCTAATTTATCCTCACAACAACCCTGTGAAGTAGGTTAGGCTCAAAGATGATGATTGGTCTCAGGTCACCCAGTGAGCTTCCTGGCTCAGATTTAAACCCTGGTCTCCTAGGTCCTGGGATCCAGGTGGCGCTGTGCGTTAAACCACAGAGCCTAGGGCTTGCCGATTGGAAGGTCGGCGGTTCGAATCCCTGCGACAGGGTGAGCTCCCGTTGCTCGGTCCTAGCTCCTGCCCACCTAGCAGTTCGAAAGCATGTCAAAGTGCAAGTAGATAAATAGGTACCGCTCCGGCGGGAAGGTAAACGGCGTTTCCGTGTGCTGCTCTGGTTTGCCAGAAGCGGCTTTGTCATGCTGGCCACATGACCCGGAAGCTGTACGCCGGCTCTCGGCCAATAAAGCGAGATGAGCGCCGCAACCCAAGTCGGACACGACTGGACCTAATGGTCAGGGGTCCCTTTACCTTTACCTCCTAGGTCCTAGTCCATTATTCTAACCACAACACCAAATTGTCTTTTGCTTTGCGCTAACTAGACGTTTCTACCTACCGGCTATAAATGCATGGTGCAACTTCCAGTAGCTACTCTGGGCTAAGTACTAGCAAACAAAAAACAAAAAACTTGGTTAGCCCAGGGGCAGGACCACTGAAAACATGCACCAGTACAACAAGGCTGGCCCCTGGCTGAGTGTTGCCCTCTGCAGCTTTCTTGTCTCTCACTAGAGCAGTCTTAGCCAACCCAGTGCCCTTTGGATGTTTTGACCTACAACTCCCATCAGCCCCAGCCACCACTGGGGGCTGCTGGGAGTTGTAGTGCAAAAGCAACTGGAGGGCAGCAAGTTGGTGCATGCAGGACAAGAGATTTACCTGCAGTGTGGCTTTCTGTTCTTCCCCACAGGTTCCAAAGATCTCATTCCGCTGGCTGAGCAGCTCGTCCACAGAATCTTTGTGTCGGATGATGTCAATAGAGAAAGCCTGAAAGGTTGAACAAGCACAAAGCAATTTTCTTTAAAAAGAAGTGGGTGATGAGAGACAGCACAAGCACCCTGCATCCATCCTGCAATGTCATTCTTGGCCTGACTGCAGCCATCGTGTCTACACTTACCAGGGCCATAGGGTTCAAGTCTGCCTAACTCTAACCATCTAGTATTATTCAAATCAGCCTTTGCCAACCTGGTGCCCCCACCCAAATGCCTTTGGGGTACAGCTCCCATCATCCCTAACCCTTGGCTGTGCTGGATGATGGGTGTTGTAGTTCAAAACATCTGGAAGGGACCAGGGTTGGGAAGGTCAATTTAAATTTATATCCCACCCATCCATATAGTGGTACCCAAGACAATTAACAACAAATAAGATAAAATACAACTTAAGAACAAAGCTGTAAAATAAAAAAACTGCAAAAAGCCCACCCCAGACTGGTAAAAAACAGATCAAGGAAACAGCCCGTTAAAAATAATGAGAACAGAATTGGACGCAATATTGCCCTGATACTGTCTGCTCTGCACAGCTGGAGTCCAGATGCCACCACTTCCCCAAAGAAATATTCAATTTCAACTCCCTTGCCCACAACACCTCATCCAATCTGCCCAATCTGAACAGCAACTCAGATTTTATTCAGAACCGCCAAAGCCCGCTGATCCCCCCTCCCCCTTGCCTTTCTTATCCCTGTGGAGATCAAAACCCAAACACTGAGTTGGTTCCAGAAAAAGCCAGTCATTCTTTAGACCAATTGAAATCAGCAGACTATGTAAGACAGTCATTACTAATCTGCCCTGGTGATTTCAATGGGCAGGAAGCATGGCTAAGTCTGGACCTAACCTATGGTTTCATCCATGATGCCTTTAGACCACCACACGACTCCCAATGGCTCAAGAAATCTCAAGAGCTCCAGCTGATGCTGATGCTTCCGTGTCATTCTTCTCTGGAAGCACCCAGCCTCTCTGCTGGCTTCCCAGCACTCAGGGCCATCATCTACTCTTCTGCAACGGCATGGTTAATAGTACCACTTTGCCCTCCAGCTCACTCTATCCAGCAAGCATTCAACCCAGAGTCCCGCACCTTTTGGACCTGCAGCTGGGCTGTAGTCTGGTCTTGCTCCAGGCGAATTGGGCCAAGCGCCATCAGCTTCCGTTTCGTCTCAGCAACCCAGGCAAGCTCTGAATCAGCTGCCTGCTCATACTGTCCAGGGGAAGGAGAAGAGAATTCAGAGTCGGCAATGCACAAACTGGGAGAAGCCTGGCATTTGCCCTTGCATGTGGGGCAACTATGAGGCTGCATGAGCATTAAATGAAAAGCAAGGTGGGGGAAAGGAAGTCAGGCTAGATTTTGGCTAAAGCAGTACATACGGACCAAGCTGCAGTTTCCTCTTAGCCACAACATTGCTTTCTGACATATCCACAAGCCCCAATGCTGTTCTCCAGGTGCTGCTGGGACTCAAGACTCTCCTCAGTAAGGCCAATGGACAGGGGTGATGAGTCCATCAGCAGCACCCAAAGGGCCACGTGAGAGAAGGCAGCTTCTGAGCAGTGTGTGAAAATAATTTTAAGTTCATAAGTGCTGAGAAATCAAAGTTTTAAAACTACTAGCCCTGTGCAAAGATGGAAAATTCTTAGGAATCAACGTAAGTGTTTTAGGCACTTGACTCATCAAGAGATAAGATTTACGGAGTTAATTCCATATCTGAAATGAATGAATGTGTGTGAGAAAGTTGACCTGAAGCTTGTGGTTTTTTGGTTCACTATTCTCGAGTGAAAACTCTGTTTTCATCCAATTCTCCATCAATGACTCACTCATTACCCTTGAAACTGACCTTGGCCTCACTAATGTTACTCTGCAAAGCAGAAGACAGCCCAGAGAAAGGACCACCCAAGACAGGCTAGAAAAATAAACTGATTTTACAAATGTTTGATTCCTTGATGCTCCATGCAGAAACATTACGTTTTGTGAGTTGATGTGTACATATATCTTTAGTTCTTGTTTTGTGTCACATTGTACCAGTCCTGATTACAGCTTATTGATTGGCAGAGTCTCCTGTCATCTGTGTGGAGGAGCAGGACCTATTTTCTTTTTAATTTAGAAGCCTGCCCACTCCCTGCCTTCTCTGCACCAAGCCCTTTTCCACAGAAGGTCCTTATGAGGGAAGAAACAAGGGCCACTAAAAAACTCTCATACTCTACCTGCTGGGACCTCTGTATAGCAGCATCTATTTCTTCCACCCTTTGTTTGATGGTGTCACTGATCGTCTTGTAGCGCTCATTAGTATCCGAAACCAACTTATCCAGCCCTTCGCGGGCACGCCATGGCACCAGCTCCAGGAGGGCACGGCTGACTTCGTTCACAGTATCCAGGATAAGCCTGTGTTCCATCACCTCCTTCTTCAGTTCCTGGAAAAGAAAATGAGAAAAGGTCCGTCTGTCTGTGGTTGTGAATCCACTTGCCCTTTGGGTTGTACAAGAAGGGTATTTTTTCATGATCAAAGACCGGCACAGGCCCCCCTGATGTTGGAAATCCAGGCCTCCATTTGCTGAGATGGAGAGAGGTATTTCATTTGTAGTGGAAGGAAGGAGGAAAAAACATTTCCCATCCCAGTAGAAGCGGGCAAGGCATCTTCCTGGCTGTGGATCACAGGCCAGTGTATGATAACAACCACTTTTACTTGCAGGTGCTTTAAACTAAAAAGCAGACATAGTTGTGTCAGTCCATTAAAAAACCCTCCAAAGTCCACAAATGCCTTTATTAGGACCAATCTAAAAGCTTCTAAGCTCTCCATAACTCTTCAGAATATCACACAAAGCTGGGAGTATGGACAATTTGTTTTAAAAAAACAAAACAAAACAAAAAAACCCAGGGAAGTAGAGCAATTAGCTAGCCATGAAGTCAGCACTTGTAGACACATTCCAAGAGGAGGATTGCAGACTGAGTAGGTCCCTCTCTGATGCTATAAACAACGGGTTACACAGCGAGGCTCATTTGGTAAAGTAACAATGGCTTCTTGCCTGATGAGAAGTTCTAGAGAACTTACAAGCTGGTCACATTTTTGTGAGTTTTTGGTCTGTTAGTTACTAACAAGTTAGCACACTCTCTGTTACTACCAAAGCCCACTCTCCCTTGAACACTCTCTGCCTGAGTGTGGAATGGCTCCTGACCTTCTGCCTCTGCTGGAACTGAGGGATCTGCTCCCCGACAGGAGAGTGCCCTCCACCCGACGTCAGCTCCTCTTCCACCAGACCCATCCAGCCTGTCAGCTCCTCATGCGTGGACTGGAACTTGGTGGCCAGCTGGCGGGCCTGCTCCAGAGTGCGGAGAGCCTTTGAGCTGGCTGTGGTGATATCCGAGTAGCGGGTCTTGATGCCGTCCAGCTTCTCCTGGATGAGCAGCACCTCTTCCCCTGCAGGGAGCCACCAAGTGTTTAGCTGCAGCAAGCTCTAGTCATTTGGTTTAGAGACTTCTTTTGTTTGGCCTCTTTATCTGCAGGCTTAGAAACTACTTCTCAACCAAAAGCTACCGAAGTAGAATAAAATAAGATTAACTCCCCACAGGTTATAGACTCAATAAGCTAAAAACAATAAAACAATTTCTGTACTTAATGTTCTAGAAAATGACAAGCCTTCTTAAGCAAAAAGCAGCAAATACTTGGGATTTAAACCCCCTGCTTTCAACCCCCCTCCTGTTTGCCTGAAGCAACCCTTTATAAGAAAATAAGAAATGAGGTGGGTGAATCTTTTTTGGGGGGAGAGTTGTACTATGTTCTGCAGCCACTGGCACAGAGGAGTCAATCTTTGTTCAGTGGCTGAAGAATGACAGGAAGGATTGTGGGGAGCGCAACAGGCTGGCTAGCCTTACCTGTGGTTTGCTTCAGAAGGGCCTGCCCGTTCTTAATGGCCTGGTCTACATTCTTCTTGCGGTTCACAATCTCATCATTCAAGGCCTAGGCAGAGGGGGGGAAAACCTTGTGTCAAAGGCAAGTTCCCCTGGAGAGGCTCCTCTTTGACCAAAACAAGTTTCCCCCACTGGGGCTCCAACAACATCAGCACATTGAAGGAGTAAAGATGGCACCCAAGAGACATCTGTGGCTCCCTTCCACACAGGAAGCCTCTGGGAGGGGACACAGAAGCAGCCTGAAGCTTAAGGAAGGCAGGGCATTGATGATGCTCACTATTTCTACCAAACAGAAGAGGAGGGAGAGTCCTAGGTAGACCACCACTGCATCAAGCTAGGAGGAATACTTACACCAGCCTTTCCTAACCAGGTCCAAATGTTCTGGACTACAAACCCCATGAACCCCAGGATCATGGGGCTGATGCGAGCTGTAGTCCAAAACCTATGAGGAGCGCCAGTTTGGGAAAGGCTGCTTTAAGCAGAGGGTGGTAGCCTTCTAAAAGGCTTAACTGGGACAAGGGTTGGTCATCATTCTCTCTCTTTTTCTTCTTTGGCACAGAAATAACGCCGGTTTGTTTGGTGGCTATATGGGGCAGCAGCAAGGGTGGGGCTGGTATTCTAGGGAGATATTAATGGCCCAGATCAAAATCAAAAGACTCAAAGCAACAGAAACAAAGGAAAAGCTAATAAGAATACACCATGGAAGATGGGAAAATATAATAATAATAATAATAATAATAATAATAATAATAATAATAATAATAATAAATCATGAAAGATGGGAAAAGGAGTCAGTACCAGCTGGTCGGCATGCTGCCTCTGCAGGATGTCCCGCTTGTAATCCTTGACGGCCACTGAGCTGAGCTTGTCCTCAACCTCAGCCAGCCAGTTGAGCACCTCCACCTCGTCCTCCCCAAAGAGCCGGGCGTTGGACAAGGCCTGGTCAAGAAGGGCAGCCTTCCGGCCGCACCGGTCGCAAACCTCTGCATACCGGGACTCAAGCAGGTCAAGCTTCTCAGCCAGCGAGGCCTGCTCAGCCTGACAACTCAAGGAGGCCAGGGACTGTCCAGTGTTGACCGCCAGAGCCACAGCTGAGCCATGACTCTCTATCTCCTCCTCGAGGGCCTGGAGATCCGTGAGATGGTTTAAGAGAAGGGGGAACACAAAACAAGCAGACAGAAACTTATGACTGAAAATGGAATAAACGGGAAACAAATCTAAAACAAAACTGAGAAATGAGCGTGTCTGATGATCATGCAAACTCAAAGTAAAAATATCCACCCATGAGGGCAACAACATATATGAAATAAATTGTTTTAATAAAGAAAAGTGAGAGATGGGAGTTTTGTTTCATTCTTCTCTGGAGGCCAGGTAATCTCATGAACAGGAGTTATAGCTGTGGCTGCTATTTTCATAGCTTAAACAGGAAAAGTTACTGAATTTGGGAAAAGGTGTGTGTGTGGGGGGGGGTTGTCTCTCTCACACAATTCCCTTCTAATGAGCCAGGATTCTTCCTACCCAGAGACCCCTGATTGACACCAACAATGATTCCTTCTTGCGATTGGCTGAGCTGACGTGACATCACTCAGGTGTTCAAACACTCTAAAGCTGCAATTCTATACACAATTACCTGGGAGTAAGTCCCACTAAACCCAATGGAACTTATTCCAAGCAGACCCATCTAGGATTGCACCAAGTGCAGGATTCTAGGTTTTAGTGATATGGGCAATATGCTAGGAACTACTAAAGTTAAAAACCTAAGAACAACCCTGCTACCGGATCAGTCCAATAGCCCAGTATCCTGCTCTTATACTGGCCAAGCGAATGCCTGTAGGAAGTCTGCAAGCAGGACCCAAGTGTATCGGCATTCTACCTGTTTCTGATTCCCACACCTGCTATTCAGAGGTATACTGTGTCTGACAGTGAAAGCAGAACATAAGTCATCACGGGTAGTAGTCATTGACAGTCTTTTCCTGCATGTTCTAAGGCTCAACATTTTGCTTGGATACAAACCATGAGAATCTTCATCCTGAATTCCAACCAACTCAGCTTGGCTTAAGGATTGTTCCGTTATGACATGCATGTTTCCCCCCCCCCCCCGCAACCCCCCCCCCGCAATCGTATTCAGGTACCCAGGTTCCACAGCAGCAGCTATTCTTACTGAAGTGCCTACCGCACAGTGCTCCCCCGTCACCCCCACATTTCGCAATTCCTTGGCAACCCTTCGCCCACCTTATGCCGGCTTATCTGCTGCTGGATCTTGGCCGTCTGAGTCCCAATGGGCTCGGAGTTGGCCAGTTTCTTCTCAGTCACTGACAGCCAGTCAGAGATGGGCTCTGATGTCTCATGGAACTGCTTGGCCAAAACCAGGATCTCCTCCAGCTGGTTTTGCCTGTGGCAAGAAAAAAACAAATCCATCAGCAACAATTTGGGGGGGGGGGGGAGGAAGAAGATGAGGCTACTTTGCCATTCCTGCAATAACAAAGAATGAAATGAGCACCCAGAGTATTTATCCTGAGAAAGTTGAGCAGATAATCAGGTTCAGCTTTTGCACCAGGGATTCTGCTAGAAAACATTTTAAGAGCCTTTGCCAAGGTGATGCCTTCCAGATGTTTTGGACTACCACTCCCATCAGCCCCAGCCAACATCTGGAGGGCATCATCTTGGCAAAGGATGGGCAAGAGCCTCCAGGGTCATTAACTACATCCCCCTTTTTTGAAGGCAGGATTAATGTATCAAGGGCCTGCCTCATCAACCTTTTGGAGTTCGAGAGTGCCAATAAGATTGCTGAAACATGTAGTCTGGCAGACACTGCATAGTTGAGCTTACTAAAAGTTTTTAACAAGGTCCCTCTCCCCAAACACTTCTGAATAAACTCAGCAGTCACAGGGTGAAAGGACAGATCCTCTTAAGGATCAGCAGCTGGTTAAAGAACAGGAAACAGAGTGTGAGAATAAACAGACAGTTCTCACAATGGAAGGAAGGAAGCATGCAGTAAAGTTCCTGAAGGATCTGTGCATTGGAGCTGAGGGTGCCCCTGAACTTGTTCAGGAATGATCTGGAGATAGGAGTGAGAAGGGAGGTGACAAAGTTTGTGGATGACACCAAAGTATTCAGTATGATGAACAACCAAGTAGGCCGTGAAGAGCTCCAAAAGGATGTCTCCAAAACAGGGCAGGGGGTAACAAAATGAGAAATGCAGTTCAATGAATATATAAATAAAGTGATAGATGCATGAAGCAAAGCAAAGCAAAACAAAAACAACCCCCCAAACCTTAATGATATATACACTGATGGGGCCTAAAGTGGTGATGATTGACCAAGAAGGGAATTGTGGGCTCAGTGAAAATATTGGTAATTTTTGTAGCCCCATGCAAAAGATCTTATGATCTGAAATCTCATGTTTAGACATGGTGGGGCTGAGGAGGAGTGGGGTTCCCCCTTCTCCATGTGAATGAAACCTGTCTAGGAAATGTGGGAAAGCCAGGGGGTGGGGTGGGGGGAGAGACACACAGCTTGAAGAAATTGCTGATACAGGCCATTTTCACAGATGTTGCACTTGACTTCCTGTGGAGTTGCTGGAATGCAACTGCCAGGTTTAAAAAATATTAATAATAACCCTTTCCCTGGATTTTACACTTCCATCTAATTCCAGAGCTGTGCAGAAAAGCTTCTCTCTCTTACACCCACACACAGCCCCCTCCCCAAAGCAAAGCAGAAACTTCAAGGGACAGAGGGAGGGAACCTGCAGCTCTCTATACCCAGGACATGGTTCCCTAGCCCTTTTTTTGTCTGTGGGTTGCTTCACATATGTGGGAAAGCTGTATGTATGCAGTCATGTGTAATAATGAGCCCACAGGTGTGCCAATGTAAACTGGGTTTGGAGGAAACACTCCATCCCAACCCCAAGTACTTGAAAGAAGCAGAGTGAGGTAGCAGTTTGGGGGTAAGCTAAAGGGCAGCAGAGAGTAACACAGAGCTGATGCACAGGTCAAAATCCACTAACATAAAGTTCTCCTGCACTGACTGCCTCCTCTGAAATGAACCACAGCTGTTATCTGTTCTTGCATAGCTACCATTCATTGAAAGGGGACCCCCCCTTTTTCTTACATCTTCAAGGGACGTCTTGAGGATTGCCCTCCACAGACATTAAAACATCCTGGACTGGCCCTGGATGGCCAAAGGTTATCTGCTACCACTGCTGGTTTTATTGTTATCTGAATACTGTATTTTTGTTTTATGCTGATTTAATCTTATAGTTTGATTTTGGTTTATACTGGACATATTTCTATCTTGGCACCTTCAAGTGAAGGGCAGATGATAAATATTTTAAAGAAAGATATACTGTGGCACAGAAGCGTGTTCCACACGTGCTGCTCGTGGTGCTCTGGGACTCACAGGATCAAGGTTTTTGTGTGCGCGAGTTTTACAAGCAAGAGACTCTCCTGCAAGTAGTGCATCCCATCCTCCGGACACAGTTTGTATTCTTCAGTCCTGCTAACCACATTCAGCTGCAATGTCCTAGCCATATGGCTCAGAAGTTCAGAGTGATTTCATTCAGAGCACAGGCACGAGACAGCATCTTTAACAGCTTGTTTTGCAAAGTTATTGTGTGCAATGCACAGGCAGTCACAGTTCATAAAATAACTCTTGTGTTATGAAACAGCAGGGTTACCAGAGCAAAGGGCCACAGCTCAATGGCAGAGTATCTGCTGTGCATGCAGAAGCTCCCAGGGGTCCAGACCCCAGCAGCATCTCCAGGCAGGGCTGGGAAAGACTCCCTGCTTGAAACTCTGTGGAGAGCTGCTGCCAATCAGAGTAGCCTGTACTGAGCTAGATGGACCAATGGTCCGACTCAGTATATGGCAGCTTACCAAAAGAACACCAAAGTATACTTTGCTGGGAGAGGAGAGCACAAAGCAAAGGTTACTTTCTCTCGCTTCAGTGCTAAATTACAACAGACAAGCTTGCATCCTACAGGCCTTGTAGCTTACCTGGCTGTGGCTTTGCTGAGAAGTCCTGCCCAGTGGCTTCCAAGGCTCTCCAGTTGGGCAACTATCTTCTCCCTGTCTGCTGGTTCAGCAGACTGAGCTATTCTCCCACCCTCTGCTTGGATCATCTCGACAGTAGCTTTCCGGTCATCCAGGAGACGCTGGAGCAGCTTTGGAATAAAGTATTAGAAAGTGATAATTATTCTGCTAAGGAAGGAATTACCCTTCTGCCTTCAGTAAGGCCAACAGTCCCCAGGGCTCTCCCTCTGCTAAACTCACATTTCCCTCCTATCTTTCTGCCCTCTTTCTCCCCTTTCACTCACCACCATCAACTTCAAGTTCCCAGACCTCACCCAACAAAGGCTGTCTTTTATGCCACTCCTAGTGGGGGCTGTCTCCACACTAAAGGTTGGGTGTCTACTCCCTATATTGTCCCCTCTCTGTTCTGCAAAGCTCACCAGCTACCAGCCTCTTTCCTTCCTTCTCCTGCTTCTTTGACATGGCACAGGTGGTAGATAGAAGCCATCTGCCAAAATGAAAGCAAGTGAAACCTTCCCTGTCAACTGGGGATACCTGGGGCTGCTGGTGGAGCTGAGTGCCCAGAGCAGAGAGGCCATGGAGGGTCCTGCCAGCCAGCTGTGCTCTGTGAGTTCAAGGTCCCCTGGCCCCCAACTCCTCACCTTTTGCTCCTGAATCTGAGCCCTCACTACTTTATATTCAGCAGATGGTGGCTTCTGGTTGGAGATGAGCTCCTCCGTGTCGGCCAACCAGCTGAGCAAAGGCTCCAAGGCATCCTGGAACTTCCCACAATGCAACAGGGCTTCCTGTAGCTGTGCAATCCTCTGCGCCACCTACATTTTGCCAGAACATAACAGTTACACATATATATTGCTACAGAAGCATTTACTGGTCAACCATTTGGAAAGAGTGTTTCTCAGATTCGCTTCATTTTCACAGTCACCCTGCAAGGTAGAACATTACTTCTCTTGAGTTCTTTTTTTTTTTTTTAAGTGACTAATAACATTTATGCAAAAATCGATTTCCCAATAATTGGTCACTCTCTAGGATGACCAAGCAACAGAATCCAGAATGAATCTATACAGAGAGAAGAAAACACAACTCACAATGGTGGACAGATCCACCGGGGGACACAATTATCTCCCACCCCCAGCCACTTCCTTAAGTGTGCACCTTTTACCTTCTTTTATACAAAGGAATAGAAAAGTACTTGAAGACAGTGTGTGTGTGTGTGTGTTTGTGTGTGTGTGTAAAAGCCCACATCCATTCTCCATGCCTAGCACTAGGTGGCCTGGGCTTCCTGGCAATCATCTTCACTCTGCTCATGAGCAGACACCCTCCTCCTGCATCCTAACAGCTCCCGTGCAATATAAATAGTTGAAGTGCATTTAAATCCCACCTTTCTTCCATCGTGGAACCTGAAGTGGCATACCTGGGGTTCCCAAGGCGTCTTCCATCCAGGCATCAACCATGTTCAGGCCTGGTTAGTTCTGCAAGGTGGTACCTTGTGTGCCTGCAGGCTGTATCCCACCGTCCCCCCCAGAAGTACGTTGTTAGTAATGCCGAGGAGCCACCAAGTGCAGCTCACCTTCTTGTTGAGGGTGTTCCAACGGGTGTTGATGTCCTCCATGTCATGTTCCAAGCCCTGGACATCACAATTCTTTCCCGCACTCTGGATGAGTCCCTGTCCAATCCCATTGACTTGCTGCAGTTTTGCCTGAAGGGGGTCAACTTGCTCCTTCTGGAATGTCTGAGGAAACATGGAAGCAGGGGGTGGGGGAGGGAGAGACAAAGGATGTCAGCCTCCATCACAAATCATCAGTTTCCTTACTTAGTCTTTTTATTTGCTATAGTTTTATCAGGCTGGGAACTCAGGGCAGCATACTTTACATGGTTAGCCCCACTCCAATTTTATCCTCACAACAAACTTGTGAGATAGATGTCGCTTTAGTGGAGATTCTTACTGTCCCAAGGTCAAGATGACCGGCTGTCAGTGAACATCAAGGCTATGAAGGAATTTGAATCCAGGTCTCTGTCAGCACACAACATTGATCTAAATCTAACACCAGACTGCCAAGAAGCTGCTCAGCACTTTTGGGCACCCTCGGCCTGCCTCGTACCCCCAAGACTTTTCGACAACAATTCCCATCATTCCTGAATATTGGCAGTGCTGGCTGAGCTGATATGAGTTGCAGTCCAAAATATCTGGAGCACACCCAGTTGATGAAGGCTGCCTTAGGGCAATCCCTGGAGGCTACTGGCTAACCATTTCATTCTGTCTCCAGCTGTGGCTGAGAGCATCTCCTGCATATGAATGCCAGACTTCATTTACAGATCCCACCGACCCATGAATGAAGCTTGCAGACATAGCAAGTTAATGAGAATGGACTAGCTTACTAATTGGCTATCAGTATCTTGAGCTGCGGATATAAAGGTATTTGCAGAGAGGAATCTGGAGTTTTGTTTCACTTCTGGAGAAAGGTTTGAAACACAAGCAAAAAGAAAGAAAATACTGTGTGCAGCTGAGCTATAAAGGGTATCTCTGTAAAAACCAGCCAGCCAACCTGATAGACAAGAAGAGTGTTAGCTCTGTTGCATTTAGAGCTGAGAGGAAAAGTCATGGCAACAAATGAGGCTGTACTGAAACACATGTGGGCCTAGAAGGCAAAGTGGCCAGCAGCTACATCTCTCTCCACCACCACTTCCTGCACCAGAAAAGCCAGATTAGACACACCCATACTCCTCTGTAAGCTTGACAGGCATAATTCACTCTCTCTCTTGGAGAAAAACTTATCCACTTCCCTCTCTCAACACCACTGGAGAGAGCACCACATTCCACAGCATGTTCACACAACTGCTTCCTATACATTGCCTTCCACATGCACAAGATATCATAAACATACTTAAAGTTTGCTGCATTATCACTAATAAAGACAAAAGAAAGATGAGTGCAATTGCTCCATCTCCAAGATCTTCCCACGCCCTTGTGAGGAAAAAAAGCACCATAGGGCAAAGCAAGGTTTAGAAATAAAGGGAGGGAAGAAGGTGTGAGATAAAATCAGAAGGCTGTTGCTATCAGGGAGCCCTGAATCTTCTGAAAAGTACCTGATGACAGACAAGACTCTGACAAAGAGCTGCCATTTCTCCTTCCCAGGAAAGGGAGGCTCCTGTGAAGGGGAAATGGTAGCAGAGGAGGAATTAAGAAAAAGGGGAAGGCGAGTAGCTCCTTCACTTGGGAACACTACAGCAGAAGAGGCCATTTAGCCATGTGGGCACATGTGAAACTCCAAACCTCTGCAACTCCCAGGAATACATATTATCACAGGTAGGGAAGAATCCAATGGCTGGAATTAAGAGAGATTCATATGTCCACAAATTCCTACACAAAAGATGCTTCCATGTTGGAATTTGCACTGCCTATTCAAGGCTCAGGAAAGACAATCCCATCTAAACTGCTCACTGTCTAGCTAAAGCATCCCTAGAAAGAGGCCCTTGGCCCACTAAGGACCAGTTTAGATATGTTTTGGACGGCCCGATTCTCAGCTTGTTGACTCCCAGCTGCAAATGTAAACTGATCTCAGTGATGACGACAAGCCCTGTGTGTTTCTGGGAGTTCTGATAATATACCATGATGGAACGCATGGCATGTTACTCTTTCATGTCATTTGGTTCTCTCCCTGTGGAATGGGAAGAACAGTGGCCTGCTTCACACAGAGCTGGGCAAACTCCAAGGAACCATCAACAGCAGCCACAGTGGCAGATGACATAGGACTGCTTGCCCCAGCTGGTTGCTAAACAGCAGAGGCCCAAAGCCAAGCTGGCAGATGGAAATTAAGGAGGATATATTTATGCTGGAACTTCCTTTTGTGGGGACAGAGCAAAGGATGAGTTTACTAAACCTTCATCCCAATCCCTTCTGCCTCACTTCCATGTCTGGTGCACAATTTTCACTGTGATCTTCAAAGTTCTTTATAGTGGGCTGGATTTATTATTATTTTATTTAATGAACACAAAGGAGTTATGTGAGTCAATAAACACCTGAAGGTTTGATGCTGTCCTGGAGAAACATCAACTGTCATTCCAGCCCCCAGCCTTTAGTTTTGTCATGTTTCATCTTGGGATGCCTCTTTTCCCCTCACCTCACCATATCATTCCTGTTTGATTGATCTAGCACCTCATTCTCTTCCCAGCTGCCTCCCAATCCTCTTGCTGCCCCTTCTCTTCTAGAACTTCCTTTTAAAATGCACGCAGTCCCTTCTCCTTCAGCTTACATTGATTCAACTTATGGGAAGGGCTGTAGCTGCGTGGAAGAGCACCTACCACAAGATGCAGGAATAGTCACCAACCTGAATGGCTTTAAAAAGATTAGACAAATTCACAGAGAAGAAGGCTATCAATGGTGATTAGCCACAACAGCTACGCTCTGCCTCCACTGCTGCATTCAAGTCTGGGCTTCCCATCGTGCTGGCCAGCTGGAGAACAGGATGCTGGATTAGTCAGTTCCTCTGGCCTATCAAGGCTCTTCTTATAATTTAACTGCTTTGCATGCAGAAGCTCCTAGATTTAATCCCCAGCATCTTCAGGCATATTTACAGGAGGAAAGCAGGGTAGTTGCCCAGGGTGGCAAAGTAAAGGAAGAGGCATTGCATTTAATCTGTTGGGAGCCGCCCAAAGTGGCTGGGAAACTCAGCTGGATGGGTGGGGTATGTATGTATGTATGTATGTATGTGTAAATAAATTATTATTATTATTATTATTATTATTATTATTATTATTATTACCTCCCCACCGCCCTGCAAGGCAGCTGCGTGAAGAGCACCAGAAGTGGTCAGAGGCCACACTGAGAGTGACACTCAAAGGGTAGCTGCCCTTGAGCAAACTCCTTTCCTCAGAAGGAGGCGAGAAGAAGGGCAGAAGAGCCTCCCATCCCCCATGCCCTTCAATCCACACCAGCTGCATGCAGCCCCTGGACTGGGTCTTACTCTTCCCAAGAAAGCTGCCATCATGCACTGCAAGAGACAGTTCTGTGCACACCTTATTTCGGAGGCAGCAAACCTTTTCTGCTTGGGACAGAAGACAGAATAAATACATCACTGTATCCAGGTAGGGGTAGGAAAGAATCCCTAGAGACCTGCTGCCAGTCGTAAGCTATATAGACCAATAGTCTGACTTGAGATTAGGCATCTTCCTACATCCTGGCAGAGTCTTCTTTTGGACCTCCATTTCAAAACAAAAAGTTGTCTTATTGCTTCTTCTTATTGGGCCAACATCTACTGGCGTATCACTGAGACCAGGTGCAAGGAACTGTTGGCCCTCCAGATGTTGCCAAACTGCAACTCCCATCAGCTCCAGAAAGCATGGCTGAAGACCAGGGATGGTGGGAGTTGTATTTCAGCAACAACTTGCGGTTCTGCACATCTGGTCTAGGCAAGGAGTTTTGTGTTACTCAAAAGCTACAGACATTGGTTCAGTTGTAAGAGAGAGCTCTGTCTTACTGGGAGCAGCTTATCATGCCAAGATACACCACCCAGAAGAGCCTCTTTCTCATGCTTCATTGGGAGAACCTTTTTTTTTATTAACAAGATTTATCAGGTGCCTTTCCGAAAGATCAAGTCAACACACAGCAATTCTGTAAATATCATATTAAAATGCATGATTTGTGCAGGTGTAAGTGGTAGAATTCATCCGGTGTGGCATTTAAACACAATTACTTCAAACCACAGACTTTTGTTTTATAACAAAAAAAATAGACGTGTGATTAAATCCCACAGGGCATTTAACCATGACTGAATGTATTAAGGTCCAGAGCTGATAAAACACTCAAATTTCAAGCAGTGCATTACGCACCATGCCCCCCCCCCCAGTTTCTTAGTACCTGGTTGCTGGGGGTTTTTTAGCTGCTGAGTAATCGCTAGAACGTAAGACTCCCAAGACCAAGTCTCTTCTTCATCCAATAACCCTGAATCACCACTATTTATCAGTCTGCCCTACCTCATAGGGATGTCATGATAAATGTCAGCAGCAGGAGTGGGAGAAAGAAAAAGCACGCTCATACTCATGGACAGCCTCCCCAGGTGCTCTGGACCCCCACTCCTGCCAACATAGACAATGGTGAGGGCTGATGGGAGTTGTAGTCCAAAACACCTGGCGAGGTAATTTTTGGTGATTTTTAAGGAGCCCTTGGCTCCCAGGGGGAAAGTGGCACATGAAAGGTAAATCAGCAGCAAAAACCACCAAACTGAAGCAACAAATTGCTCTGTTTGTAAGAAAATGAGGAACAGCAACACATTTCTAAAGCTTTGCAGCCAGATAACGATTTAGCAGCAACTTCCAAACAAAACTGTGCCCAAACTTCCCTATGTTTTACAGAGGGCCCTGAGAGAAGAAGAAGAGGAGGAGTTTGGATTTGATATCCCGCTTTATCACTACCCGAAGGAGTCTCAAAGCAGCTAACATTCTCCTTTCCCTTCCTCCCCCACAACAAACACTCTGTGAGGTGAGTGGGGCTGAGAGACTTCAGAAAAGTGTGACTAGCCCAAGGTCACCCAGCAGCTGCATGTGGAGGAGCGGGGACTCGAACCGGGTTCACCAGATTACGAGTCTACCGCTCTTAACCACTACACCACACTGGTGTGGAGAGAGACAGCTGCGATGCAAGGCAGCAAGAATCTAAGCTTGGAAAAGTCA
The DNA here is from genome assembly GCA_034641385.1 of Darevskia mixta. Taxonomy (NCBI): domain Eukaryota; kingdom Metazoa; phylum Chordata; class Lepidosauria; order Squamata; family Lacertidae; genus Darevskia; species Darevskia mixta. Next base: position 2,082,295 of record JAWWNH010000033.1, on the reverse strand, counting down.
GGGGGAAATGTTTTCCTCCCTTGCAATGTTCAGCAACTTGTCTCCAGAAATGGGAACATGCCAGGATATTAAATGAAGATGCTGTCCAGAGCTATAGAGCCATTCTGCCATAAGAAGGATTGATGGCAACATAACAGCAAACGACTCACCCAGCCCTTCTGCTGGGACTGCTTATTTTATATTATATATTTTATAGATAGATATAAATGGAAAGGGCCCTCCTACGGTACATGCAACAGCAGCCAGACACACACACACACACACACACACACACCAGACCGATAAGCCAGGCATGCAAGCTCTCTGAAGGGACATGCCGCCACCTCTTCCTACACGCTCTGGCCATAACCTCAAATACAAAACTTATTTTTAAAACGAACACAGGAGAGGACTCCAAAGCATTTCGCCCTGTTCAAGCAAAATCCCCACCCCCACCCGCAACCAGGAACAGCTGCCATATTTGGGTGGGAATGATCCAGAAACCAGAGACAGGTTTAGTGGGGGAGGCTTAAAAACGCAAAAACCAGTCTTAACAACCGCCTCGGCAGAAAATACTTGGAAGCATAGCTTAGAGCTTCAAATACAGAACGCGGAGAGGATGCCAGAGCACTGGCTGGCCAGCTCCCACTTGGACAAAGGAGCAAACCTTTCCCTGATTCAGAGAAACAAAAGCAGCAGGAGGAGGAAAGACTGGAGGGCAAAAGAAAAGGGAGGGTAGACACTAACTGCCTTGCGATAGGAGGGCCAGCATGTGGCCCCTTTCCTCACACCAGCCTTCCCCAACATGGCGCCTTCAAGACACACTGACCTACAACTCCCGTCAGCCCCAGACAGCACAGCCATACTGTAGTTCAAAAAAATCTGGATGGTGCTACACTGGAAAGGGCCATTTTTAGACAGTAAATATCTGAGGGGAGAAAGGGGGGGTCTACCTCTTCCCACTCTTCATCTTAAGACTCTTACCAGATGTAGAAATGGATAGCTTGACAAAAGTACCTTCTTAAAAGCTTCTGTACCATTTTGTGACATTTGGGTTCGCCCAATAGAGAAACTAAATGTGCGTGTATTGGGGGTGGAGAATGCCAGTCAGTGTTCCTATTCACAGGAAAGTCAGTGTGGTGTAGTGGTTAGAGTGCTGGGCTTCAAATCCCTACTCAGCCATGAAGCTCACTGGGTGTGGTCTTGGGCCAGCCACTCACTCTCAGCCTAACCTACCTCACAGGGTTGTTGTGATTAAGAAATGGGGAGAAGCTTGTAGGCCATATTGAGCTCCCTGGAGAAAGGTGGGATATAAATGTAATAAATGAATGAATGAATTTGGAAGCAAGTCCTGCAGAATTACCCAGAAAAAACACGCCATTCATCTGTTTGTTATTCTCTGCTTCCCTGCCCTCCTAATGATGCTACAAGGCTTTCATTTACAAGATGCTTCTCTCAAGACCCATTTCTAGTACCCTGTTCCCATTCTTCACGGTAAACCTGCTGACCTCCTTCTCCTACCTAAAAGCCGGTTTATATTTTATCCAAGTGCAAATGCAACACACACACACTTGCAATAAATGTATCATGCAGACACACCAATCAGAAAGCCAGGAGAAGTCATGGCTTCTTGCCTAATGTACTTGCCCGCTCCCCCATCATCACACGGCTAAAGTGAGAATGGAGGATTAGATCAGGAAAACAAGAGATGGGCGAGTGAGTGGCGGCGGCTAAACACTCTCTCCCTAGTGCAGTTCCAACAATCCAGTTTGGGGGCTCACAGCTGCTTTGAACCATATTAAAAAGTGGGAGATCCTATCTCATACCGAGCAGCACAACATTTCGTTTGGCAATGTGTGAAATGCCCCATAACCTCTCATAGCTTCTCTTCTCCCCTGTAGAACCAACCATGGCAACAGCTAAGAGCACCTTCCATATACTCCCCTGGCTGTTTTGACCCTGGCGTGTTGAGCAAATATCTCCCAATCTGGGCACCATGGGACTGAGAATGTTTCCTATCAAATAGCTCTCTCTCCTCAGATAGCTCTCTCTCCTCAGACTCGGCTGGACAGACTGTAATAAACCCAGAGCGATAATTCATGTCAGTTTGGCTTAGCTTGGCATCCCCTGCTCCCCCCACTTTTCTTCCTAATTACAGGTCTGAACTGTACAGTCTTGGCTGTGGGTGCTGCATTTTTTTCATTGAGAAAAACTAAAGCCTTTTGCCCACAGTTGGAGACTGTTTTCCACATGTGAATTCAACACTACATCATAGCCCTTCTCAAGCCTCTGGCTACTTCTGCTTTTCTTGTTTTTGAAATGTGCAACTGTCTGAAGCGTGAGAAATTGCAACCAAGCAAAGTTCCTAGGCAGCGGGGTGGGGTGGGGGGGAAACCAACGTCATGACAGTTTAAAAAGTACAAAAAACTAGCTTAGCTTGGTTGACAACTGTCAAAATCAGTATCCAAAAGAAAACAATGCCCTTTTATAGACGTTTGGTGCTGCAAACGGACTTGGCACAAAAGCTTCTCTTTTCCAAACCCCCTCTTTACTTGGAGATTTAAAGAAAAAGTTTTCAGCAACTTCTTTTCTTTATGGATTTGAAAGAGCCTTGACTAGGCAGTTGGTTAGTTTTTATCATTTATGTAATGTTGTTAGCCGGAATTTGCCTTATATCATTTCCCTCTTAGCAACACATTTTCCCATCTATGAGCTCTGCAGCTACCCACACTTAATCACAATCTTTCAGAAGAAAATGTATAATTTGCTTCTGAGCACATGAACATAATGCTACTTGAATAAGTCAGTTCAAGACACTGGTGGTGGCAAGAATATTTTTACGTAAGCAAGATAATGACAGGTTTGTTCTTGTTTGAAACCCTCCCCACACCTGAAAAGAAAAAGAAACCCACCAACCCAACACTGTTTCTACCAAGACCATTAAATCTGCCTACAAAATGTAACCCCCTTTCAAAGGGAAGGAGAACCCAAATTTTAACAAAAGGGAGAAAAGGTCAAGCATGCTTTGTACTCCAAATTACATCAGTCAGTCAACTATGGATTAACTCCTCACTTCCTCCCCAACTCCCTTCCTACAAAAAAGGTAATTTTATGTCCGATATGGCAGCGTGTGGGGACCAGGGGAAACAAATACCTCATTATCTGGAACCAATCCATCCGTTTCAGCAGGAGGCCCTTCTGCAGCTAGGGAAGAAAAGGAACTACTTTCTGAGTCTGGCACAGCAGAGGTCAGCTCCTCCTCTCCACTTTCAGGTGCTGCAGAAGAGGGCAGCTGTGGTGTGCTGAAAACTGTGTCCCACACTGCTCCAGGTGCCAGAGAGAAACCAACTTCTGACGGCTCTGGCACACCATCTGCACCCAATGGCATAGACATGGCAAGGCCTTTAATTCCTTGGGCCACCTGATCTTGGGCCACCTGATCCTTGGTGGAGGTGGACATTGTGGTATTGGCCAGCTCTTCCAGAGCAGGCCGTTCCTCTCTACTTAGAGGCATATTTTCCAAGGAGAATGGCACAGAAGCAGAGGGCATCTCCTCTGCATTTGGTAAGAATGGTATCAGGTCCTCTGCTTTGGACTCCGAAGTGACTCCTGCAAGGCCATCTTGACCACAAACTTCTTTATAACTGGACAAGCAGGCAGCATCCACAACAGGCCCCCCTGCCTCTGGGGTTGAAGCAAGTGAGGATGGCAAAGGCAGGGTGGAACATGTTACAGCTACTGGACCATCAGTGATGGAAGGCCCCACTCCAGCAGAAGGAAAGGTGTTGGCAAGTTCCTCTGGGCTATCTGGAGGGGCATCAAGAGCCTTGTCATTAGGGAGGGGACTGACAGAAGCAGATTCCTCTCCAAAAGCAGAGGCCAAGTCTTCTGAACTGGGCTGTGCAGCAAACAAGTCTTCAACAAAAGCTTGTGAGTTGGTACACACAAACTTGGCACTACATTCCTCATCCTTTGTTATCTCACTGTCCCCTCTCTGCCCAAAAAGGAACTCCAAGTCTCCAGGTTCCAAGCAATATCTCTTCTCTTCTACTGGGCTGCCTTTGGCTGCTGCTGCTGCCCCCTGCTCAGCTATCTCTGGTGTTTTCTCCTGGAGAAGGGCTGCACTCGCTACCACTTCTCCATCACACAACAGCCTTGTTAAAGGCTCAAGTTGACACACAGCCTTCAAGTTCTCAGAGGAGCCTACATGTTTTAGAGGCTCCTCAGAGTCCCACAATGCAAACTCACTTTGTGAAGGCACCCAGGAACTATCTACATCCTCCATGTCATCAACGTGGCCCCCACAGAGGAGGTTTTCTTTATCCAGTTCTGCAACTTCATCCTCAGAAACCAGCTCTGGGACATCCCAGTTGGAGAAGTCAGTCCTTTCTGATGGGTTGAGCTCATCGCAAGCCTGCAGCTCTTTCCCCTCAGCACTCACCATCTCTTTTGCAAAGTCAAAATCTGGCTGGGAGTCCAGCTCCTCAGCAGTTGTGGCAAGTTCATCATGGCTCGGGGATGCCTCCTTTGCTCCGTAGCAAATGACAGGCTGCATTTGCTGCTGCTCAGTTTCTCTGCCTATGGCAAGAACATGGATGCAAGGAGGTGGTTCTCTACAGCAAGGGAAATCAACTGAAGCCACAGGTTCACCCATGGCAAAGTCCAACAATCCTTTGACCCTCTGGCTTTCTGCAGGGTCATGACCTGCCAACAGTTCTGCCCCATACTCCTCTATCTGACTAACTAAGGATGAGAGTGATTGTTGGGATACAGCATCTTTTTCAAGCGGAGGACTGGAAGACGTCACCTTTTCAGAGTCACCAGAAGTTTCCCGTTCAGAGTAGCACTCTGAAAGGGTAGCTTCTGCTGTACTTACTGCTTGAGAACCACATGTGGCATCAAAGTCCTCCAGATCTGAGACCACAGCAGAGTCTGCCATGCTGACTTCAAGGTGTGTCAAGGGATGGGAGGCTCCCGCCAAGTCCTGCATGTCTAGCCCTTCTGAACACTGATTAGCATCCTGCACCTCCAGATCACCTGGAGCCACTCCACCCCCTCCTTCTTCGAGCATGCAAAGCTTTTCTAGTTCAAGGAACATCTGCACAGAATCCGTGTCAGAGAACTGCTCTGGGGCAAGAGAGCTGGCACAGGCTTCTAGGCCAGAAGCAAATTCCTCCTCTTCCACTTCGGCTGCTACAGCTTCAGCATTGCAGGCACCAGCCTCCTCCTCCTCCTCAAGAGTAGCGTTTAAGTCTTGGTGCGTTTCCTGGGGAACGGGAGCAGAGTTGACAGCTCGCAGCTGTGAGTCATCCCACAGCTCTTGCCAGTGAGATGGGTGGTTAGAGGTCCCTTGGACACCAGCAAAACTCTCTACAGCTTCCGTAACTGTCACGGCTGGAACACTTAATTGTTCCTTTTCTTCAGAAATATCTGTCAAGTAACAACTTCTTTTCTCAGCAGCCTTCCCTGACAGCAAGCCTTCCTCCCACTCCTCCCCAGCCTCCATCATGATCAATCGCTCATCCTCCTCAAACCTCAGTTCCGACTCAGTCTTTTCCCGGAGGTTGGGGGCGATGAGAATGCTCATCCCTGGGTCCAGGAGCTCTTCACTCAGGCAAGGAGACAGTGGTACCGTTTCTATGACACAGTCTGTGTTGTCTGCCTCCAAGGTGTCATGATGCCTACTGCCAAGGCCTGCTCTGATGGCATTTTTCATCACCCTTGGCCACGTGGCGCTTGAGAGCCTGTGGTCCCGCTGCCTGCCACCAGTCAGGTCAACTACCATGTCCTCTGGTCCCAGAAGGGGCTGGCACTCATCCTGAGACAACTCGCAGAAGGCTTCGCTTAGCTGCTTCACTTCCTGAATTTCTGGAACTCCAGACAGTTTGGGAATGTGCTCCAGGGTCAACGGCTCTGACATGCATTCCCCCTGGTCAGACTGCCTAGGGCTCTCTGCCAATATGGCAATGGACTCCTGCTTCTCTTGCAAGGATGGGTTGGAAACTCCAGCTTCTGAGACTTCACTCAAGGAGGCCTCAATTCTCTCAGCAAACTCGGGGAAATTGGGTGGCATAAAGGACTTCCATGACCGCCTGTTGACATTCTCCTTCTTCTCCGGGTTTGGCCGCCGCCTTGGGGGTGCCGGTGCTGACTTGGAGACATCACTACTAAGTTTCAAGGCATCAAAAATGACCCTCTCGTCTAACTTTTTGCTCTCAGGTGCCTTTGATTCAAAGACACTGGGTGCCCCTAAAGTCCCATTGCTAGAGATTGTGCTGCCATCCCCTTTTTCAAGGGTACTCTTGGAAGGCTGGCTAGTCTTGGACCCCTGATCAATTTGCTCATTTATCCTCATGGTGTCATAGATGGACCTCTGAGGGACGTAACAGTCTTCTATATACCCATCCTCATCCTCTCCTTTCCCCAAGCAAGCAGGACTCTGCCTTAAACAGTCAGGCCTGCTGAGTGGCTTGCCCATACTTTTCAAAAAAAATAAAAGAAAACAGAATAGAATAGAATGGGGGGGACCCCACAGAGAAGAGTCCCACAACAAGCAAAAAAAACCCTCCCCTGCCTTACAAGCTCTCCATTCAAAGCAAAAAGAAATGGATTACGGTGGAGCAGGGTGTCTTTTGAAAATCCCTAATAACGACTTGGGAGGCCACAATTTTGTATTCCACAGAAGTTACAGAGCTTTCCAGAGAGAAGTCATCTTCCACCATGGAAGTCCTTGAAAGAGGCAAGGCATTCCATGGCTCCTGCGGAAACGCTAGCAGTCCAAGGCCAACACATAAAGCCGTTTCTGACGATCGCTATTTGAAAGCCCTCCGCCTCCTCCGGTTGCTCAGTAGGGCTGCTCTCCTTAAGGCAAGTCTTCCTGCCCGCTCCGACAAAGCCTCTTCCAGAGGGCGCCCAGGTCGGAAGCTCAGCAGCGGCAGCGGCGAGGAAAAGGCCAGCTCTCGGGAAGGCGGCTGCAGAGCGCGCTCTCCTGGCGGAACAAAGGCCCGGCCTCCCGCGCGCCTCCATGCCCGGGCAGAACTGCGCTTTGCAGAGGCTGCTTCGCCGGCCCCTCGGCGCGGCTCGGCTGGCTCGGACTGCGCCTGGCGGCGGAGATCCCTCGCGGTCCCAGCGCAGGAAGTTCTTCATGCCGGACGACGTCGGGCGCCTCCAGTCTGCCCAGCATCCTCGGCCGGCCGGCGGGCGGGATAGATAGTTCAGCACCGCTAGGAAAGGCCCCGGAAGGTAGGCAGGCAGGCCTCCCCGTGCAGTCTGGGAGCGACCGGGGATCTCGTGGCGAAGTCTGCTCGGCGTTCCTCCCTTGCTCAAGGGCGGCGGCAGCCGGCGGACAGAAGCAGAGGCGCCCCCGCAGGGGACGGGCCGGGACAGGCGGCTGCCGGTGTCTTCTCCGCCGGGCGGCTATCGGCCCCTGCCATGCTCGGGCCGCGCAGACGGAGCTCTCCCCGCTTGCTCGCTCTCCAGGAGGGAAGTTTAGTTGGAGCCTTTTGTGCGTCGCGGCGGCGGCGGCAAGAGCGGGGCCCGCCTCCCCCGGCAGCCGTCCCCGCCGAGCCGAGCCGTGGGCTGCATGTCAAGCGAGCAGCAGGAGCAGGAGCCGCCGCCGCCGCCGCCCCCTCTTCTGTGCTCCCGAACGGGGCTGCAGCTGTCACGGCCCTTCTCAGCGCACAAACTTCTTGCCGGGGGAACAAAAGGCTGCGCGGCGAGGCTCGCTCGGATGGAGGGATGCAGAGCGCGCGACGGCTGGCTGGCTGGCAAGCCGCTCCTCTTCCTCGCCCTTGGAGGAGGGCCGGCGGGGCGAGACCAAGCAGCAGTCCGCCCCCCGCCCGGGAAGCCCAACTCCGGCAGGAGAGCTCCGGCCCTCAGCACCAACGGCTGCGAAATTCCGGCTGGGCCAACGAGCTGCCAACTCCGAGGGGAGGGGACGCGCCGAGTGGCGGGGAGGGAGAGAGGGGAGGGAGGGAGGAGGCGGGGACCAGCAGGCGAGGCGAGGCGGAGCGGGAGGGGCGGGGAGGAGGTAGGATGGGGGCGGCCTTAGTGAGCCCCAGGCGGGCTCGGCGAAGCCAACGGCCACGGTCAGATCGCGGCGCGGAAATCCAGCCCCGCCAGTCAAGGACCCGGCCGCTCAGCAGCGGAAAAGGCGGCTGGACGCTGAGCCCCACGCGCGCTCGCCAGGGCGCGAGCCTGGTCCGCGGGGGAGAAAAGGAATCTTGCTGGTTCAAGGGGAGAAACAACCCCTCCCCCGTCTTGTCTGGGTCTCCCCCCCTCCTCTGCCCCCTTCGCCTGGTGCGGGGGTCGCAGCGCAAATCCCTTGACAAAGAGCTGCGGCGCCCTGGTTCCCTCCAGCGCGCCCCTCCGCTGACTCCGGTTCGCGGAAGCCAAGACTTTTTGGGGGGCGGGGAGAGAAGCCGTGCGATCAGCAACCGCCCGCACGACTGCCAGCGCATCTCTCTCCGGCAAACAACCGTCCCCCAAACCAGAGAAATATAAGGTTCTGCCTCGAGTAGCACACTGGTGCCGTAAAGATGGTAGAGACGTTTCGTTGGAGCGTGAGAACGCGCCGCCTGAACATGTGCAGAGTGCAGAGCAAACCATCCTCACAAAGCTGAAATTTTAACTAGGGGGAGGAAATGATAGTACCTCGCCACTGTCTTCCTCCTAGGCGTACAAAACCACTATTATAAATTGCTGGCTTTGGGTTTTTCCAGGAGAGGGCAGGGGAAATAATTTGCAGATGAGCTTATTAATATGATGGAGCAGGGGAGGTACCTGTGCAGAGTAAATCCCTCTTCCTTAGCTCTTATTTGCTATCCAGCAATTGGCTAAGGAGTTGCAGGTCATTTAAATCTCTTGCAACCTTACAGCTTTGACAACACTGTATGAAAGCATCCTCACTTCCATTTATTTTTAAAGCACAGGTATGCATGTGTGAGAAAACAGCAGGACAGGGTCAAGATGTGTCTTTATGTGGAAATATCTGCACAAAGGTATGCTAGGATATTTCAAATGGAGCTAAAGTTTCATAGTTGGATTTCAAAGGCGTTTGTCTGACATTTCCCTTGCAACACACCATTTTAGGAGGGCCATAGCAAAGACCCAACATAACCCTGCTTCTAACTACATGATAGGATTAAGCTCTGTGAAACAAAGAATAAAAGAGTTCCTCTTTTGGAGGCCTTTCTCACACAACATCACACCCACAACCAGCCTTCATGGTACTGTACATGTCCCAACAAAAGCACGTGAAGAGTGAGCCTCGGTTAGTAAGGTGTGATTCTTCTCCATGCCTCCTTTAAATTTTCAGGGCAATATGAATGGAGACAGGTATGTGGGGTCAGATGAAATGCAGCAAGCTTCCCACTTAGCTATGGCTAGGGTGGAGTTGCATTAATGAATCACAGCACATTTTGGTCGTGCTGCTGCTGCTGCTGCCACCCCCCCCCCAAAGGTGGGGTGAAATGTAGGTAGCATCACCCCAAGGAGTGAAAAGAGCAGCTCTGCAGTGACATGCAGTGGCTCATCCAGAGGCTCAGTTTGGGCCATGGATCTTCACAGTATAATTGTTTTTACTGCAAGAGCCCCTAGCTGGAGCGCCTCTGACCATGTGCAAACACTTCCTCTTCAACAAGTCTCCCTGCCAATCTGGCTTCCCTGCAACACGACTATTTTCAGAAACAAAGCACCAAGAGCAAGCAAAGTCGAAGGTTTCTAGCTCTAGCAATGCTGCACGAAGCAAGGAAGGACTCAGCGGGAGCTGGCAGGAGAAACTTTGCACAGGCGTTTGCCCCAATGAGGCCCTGAATCCTTAATGCTCAATAGTCCAACTCATTGTATTCACACAGTTTTCAAGCTTTTCTACATTGAACTTTGCCCACCTTGTCATGCAGGAGGGCATCATTCTCAGCTCATACTAGGTGTCCTGGGCTTCTCCTTGGAAACCAAAAGCACAGCCAGCAACACTCTGGGGCTGGTGAAGGAAGTTGCTGGTAGTCTTGGGGCAAACACTCTTTCAAGGAAGATTGTCTACCTTGATTTGAGGAACCCACAGTGAACACTTGACAAAGCACAGATTTCCTCATGATACAATCTGGAAATCATGGCCAAAAGCAAAAAGCAGTTGCCTCATCTGCAACAGCACGTTCACGCATCTTCTCCCCACAAAACCTGCAAGGTTGTGATTAAAAGCAGCAACTGAACCCGGATTGTATGGGTGGGGGGAGAAGTGGGCGAGTGCAATTCACTTTCCATGCAAACATAGCTCACACTCCTACCCAAGAAATTACCCTCCTAGGAGCTTCTTCCCACAATCAACCAAAGCAATCCAGGCCACAGGTATGCTGCAGAGAGCAGGTGCACAATCCAGTGAGGCAATTCTGGGGGAGGAGGATTTCTTGTCAATCAAATCAAACTTTAAATATGATTTCCTCCCCCAAGGCAAGGGAGGAAACTTGGCAAACAGTTAGGGGATGGGCCAAGTCAAGGTGATCCAGATTATCTGCTTGGATTCTGGTGCCACAGAGCATTCATCTCATTAACCAACATTTCATTGCATCATTTATACCAAACAGGAAATTTCACCAACAAAAAGCCCTATAGCAACGGCTGCATACAGGGTTAGAGAGATTGCCCAGTCTCCTCTCTTCCCAGAGCACCACCAGTCAATATACTGTTTTGTGTGCGCACAGAGACCCCCTTCCTGGCCTTTCCCTTGCTTGGCTCAAGAGTGCAGTAGACAGCCAGACATTACAGTCACAGAAGAACGTCTAGGCTAGCTGTAATAATTGGATGCAGCTGCAACAATAATCTGGCCAGCAGTTTCACCAAAGCAGGCGCTTCATGTACCACCACCGCCTTTGCTGTTCAAACTGCCTCCAATTGCACAGGGCCAGTTTTTCTTTTTTAACGGCTCTCCCAGCTTCCTGCAGGAAGAATCTGAGGAATTCCAAGTGAGGTTTCCCCCCTCGCTTATAAAAGGACGATGTGTTGAGTTTGCAGCCAGGAATTCTTTGGCTATTTCCTCATCAGGTCACATGCCAACAAAAGGAGTGCCAATATACATTCATTCCCCTCCTCCTTGGAAGAGGGAATGTAGGCCTATCCCCTTCCCCACTAAAATCAAATATGCACATAAAGATAATGACATCGAAATTGGTCTGTCCTTCATCACACAAACTCTCTTGAAGCTGAAATATTGCTTTGAACTGGCATTAGTTCAAGCCTGCTTGACGGTCTTGGAAAAATTCCAAGTAGCAACAACTCACACAAGATGCCCACGTATAAGAATGGTAACATTTCTTCCACTCCACCCACTTCCTTGAAATGGTCTCTAAAATTTCAGCTCTCGCAACTAAGAATCTGAAATATCTCTTCCCCTGCCCCAACTGATTCTTTAAGATAGGGGTAGGGAACCTGGAGTCTAAATACTACAGACCTCACTTTCTGGTCCTTGGGAGTCTCCACAGGCCACACCTTTCACTGGCTCTGCCTAAAACCACTATCCTAGAGCAGTTTTGCTTGGCTGAAATGTGTCCTTGAACTTGGATAATGCCTCTTCCTTGCCTGGAGAGAGAACAGGGAGGGGTGTGTGTAGGAACTAATGCCTCCCTGCTCCTATATCTGTTTTTCAAAAACCTGAAGGGACATTTTACCTGGTGGGGGGAAATCCTTTTGGGTTCATAACAAGAGGGCACTCCTTTAAATGAATAATGGCTACTTCCTTATAACCATCTTCAGCACTTTGAGTGTTCTGGGGACCTTCCAATAAGATGCTCTGAGCACCCAGAAGATTGGCCCAGTTGTAGGAGACTTGGGTGGGAGTACAGGATTTCTGAGGGATCCATGGGGACCATGGTTTCTTTTGCATTTCTTGCAGTGTGATGTAGAAAGACCAGCTAAGCAGCCAGCTGTGGCACTGAACTACATTTACCTGATGATGGAACTTCCAGACTCTGTATCCCCTAGCAACAATTTAAAAGGAAGGGCGTGAGAGAGAGGGAGAACAAGCCAAAGGCACGTCTGCTAATTTCAGTTTATTTGTGGGACTACAGTATGCCTGGTGAGCAAAGAATCCCAAGGCAAATTCAAGCAAACTCCCAAGCCCACATGCACAGCAAAGGTTTGTTAGTTCAGGAGGCTCATCCTTTTGAGCAGCCCCAACCTGGCACCTTCCAGATGTTTTGGACTACAACTCCCACCAGGATGGCCATGTGATGCTGGGGCTGCTGGAAGTGTTAGTCCAAAATGCTTGGAGGACAATAACTTGGTTAGGACGGGGGGGGGGGCACTTTTAAGCCAAAGTTGGTTTCCTTCTGTAGCCAGCAGCTTTTCACAAAGCATTTCTTTAAAAGGAGGAGCTGGGACTTTGCCCACTGTTGCACCTGGGTCCCAGCCTTGTTAAATGGATTGCAGGGTTTGCTGTAGTAGCTCAGCCGTAGATGGAAAGCAGTCTACATGCTCAGAAGCACAGTGTTAATCCACATGTTTGGGGAATGTGGCTTGTAGCCACAGAACTACAAGCAGATTCCAGGACTGTGCTCTGATGAGCCACTGAGCAAATTAATCCTACAAACTGATCTTAAGTAGGGCTGTCGAGCAATTAATGAATGGCAGTTGATAACTCACAAGGCAGGTAGTATGAAGCTGCTTCCTATGTTCCTGACTCAGACCCTTGGTCCCATCTAGCACAGTACTGTCTACATAGACTGGCAGGGACCCTCCAGGGTTTCAGGCAGGAGATCCCAAAGTCTAAAATATTCGTACTGTATTGAGACAGCAGCATTTTAAAGCACACTATTAACAGGAAAAGACCACCTTCAATATTTTCTTTTTCTCAGTTTTTATGACAGTGGCACACTGTACTCAAAATAGCCTCAGAAAATAGGTAAGTGTTGTTATTTTTTAACTCTGCTAATTAAAATCTGTTCCCATGGATTCATCAGCAAAATATTTAGTTGATTGATCTACTGATTAAATCAATTAAAGCTTGAAGCTCAAGACTTAAACTGTGGGTTGTGTTTCACAAACAAGGCGTAAGAAGACTGTTGATGGTTACACGGCACCAAGGATTAGAGCAAAACTCCCTATTTTTCCTTCAGAAGGCAGAGCACCTCCATATATGGGGCTTGCTGGGCATGCAAAAGTATACAACACAGCCTGTATTTTGCTTATGGGCCTTGCCTCGTGCACCCCCCTCCACACTGCCCATTTGCAGACTTCAGCACCCTCCTTACCCCTATCTGCTAAACAACTGCACAACAGCTCCTCCAGGCAACAACACAAACTGCTTGCACGGGCAAGCCACATCAGGAGGCTATTTGGATGGGTATTTTTAGGTCCCTCGTAATGCAACTTAGCAGCTGGAAGTAAGCAGCAAAGCAAAGCACTTTCCTCAAGACTTAATTTCTAAAATGTGAGGGGCCCAGACTCAATATTGGCCTAGAATGCATTCTTCACTATTCCACCTTGGTGTGTGAGGGGCTTGAGACTGCTCAGAGGTGAGAATTCACTCAGCACGTGCCCAGTAACATGTTCACTTCTTTAGAATGAAAGAACATAAGAACAGCCCGCTGGATCAGGCTCACCTAGTCCAGCATAGGTAGACATCCTTTTCTCATAGTGGCCAACCAGATTCCTGTGAGAAACCCTCAAGCACAGCTCATGCACAATGGAAGCATTGCTGCTTCCAACTGTGGAGGTACAGCATAGTCATCATGGCTAGTAGCCTCTGATAGTCGTCCCCTCCATGAATTAGTCTAATCTTCTTTCAAAGTCATCCACGTTGGTGGCCATCACTGCCTCCAGTGGGAGCAAGTTCCATAATTTGACTATATGCTGCATGAAGTACTTTCTTTGATCTGCCCTGAATCTTCCAGCATTAATTCACACACTCCAAGGCTAAGCCCATGGCAGTGGAAGCAGGCTCTGATTCAAACAACCCCCACCCCTTGATTTCCTAGGCTCATTCAGTGATCTTTGACTGGATTATGATGGGGTTATAGGGGAAAGATGGGGGGGCAGTTTTGGCTAACACAGAACTATGGTGTAAGGAGACACCTGCTGAGTCAAGCCAAAGGTCCATCTCAGCCCAGCATCCTGTTTCCAACAATGAGCAACCAGAGGCATCTTGGGAGGCCACAAGCAGGTCAGGAAGGAAATAGGCTGATCCTCACAGTTTGTCCCAGGCTTCTGGTATTACTGGTAGGCTGCCACTGCACTTGGAAGTTCTAGTTAGCCATTATGGTTCTTGGAAGTTCATAAATGTACAGCACCTTTATTTGCTTTTTTGTCAGAGAGTCCAGTGACCTTACAATCTTGTCTGCTTCTTCTTTTTAAGGATAGTTACGGAGATTTTGCAGCAATCTTCCTCAAAACTGGTACCCACTAGATGTCTTAAGACTACAACTCCCATCAACCTGAGCAAGGTTGATGGGAGTTGTAGTCTTAAGACATCTAGTGGGTACCAGTTTTGAGGAAGATTGCTGCAAAATCTCCGAATCACAGGGAGATGCTCCTCCGCAACCACAGCCAGGAGAATTAAAGTTATCCCAGTGCTGAGCTCTCTGTGATTATGCTAATTCAGAACTTAACACTGCACCTTCGCACAAGCACACACCCTCCTACGAAAGAAGCGGGATTTGTATAATTTATTTTAAAGCCCCTCCTTCACTCACGCTCGGCTAGTACTTACGAAACACAAGGGATTTACTTTATCTTTCCTCCTCCATTCAACCGCTTCTAGCCTAGATCCAGCAGTTCTGCCTGCACCAATCTTTGAGGGGAGGAAATTACATTTCTGTGGACATAGGGGGTAGCTGTGACACAAGGCTAAAACCTCAGCTCCAAACGTGCTCTAGACAAAAGCCGCCAGGCTAATCCCACCCAACTGCACTGCACTGGGCAATTCCGTTTATCTGCTTTGCTCATGACAGACTTCAAACTGATTTCATGTCAGGTCTCAGGCACCTTACAATCCTGCTTTCCTAAGAAGAAAAGCCTCTTCTCTTCTTGCAGATTGTGGTTAAAGGAAGGTGGCCTTGTCCCAACAGCCAGAGTTAGCATTTCTGCAAGCGATGCAACAGAATTTCCTAGGATGCACTGCAGAAAGTTGCTCCCTGCAGCAGCCCAACCAGGCCGTGCCTGGATTAAACCTGCTCACCAAACTGACTGAAGCCCACCAGGCACAGATCAAGCCTTGCCAGATGCTAAGCAACCACCAGGCAACAAAGCCAGGAAGTTTCTGGAGCCCTACAGTCTGGCATGGCCCATTTAAGGAGCATATTTCATCCACAGAAAATAAGGAAGCACAACACCACTGAAAGAAAGTTGCAGCTCCAATACAAGCTTCTCTTTCTGCCATTGGGAAGAATATCATCTCACACTGGTGGTGGCAAGCCCTTGCTCTAGCTAGCTCCTTTGGGGAGTAGTGGAAGAAAACTGGTCTATATATTACAGCAACCCATGCCCTGCAATCCTGGTTACAATACCTTTCAGAGAGGGTGTTTTCAGTGTCCTCAGATGTGACATTTGGCACCAGCAAAGGCCACTTCAAGTGACAGGATTAGGGCCACTCAATCAACTCAGCTGTGAACTGCCACAGTTGGGCTTCTCACTTGCCCAGAACTCACCCTCTCAGTGGCCATTCCTCCTGGTTGACCAACATTTACTTTTTTGAAGAATTTATACCTAAAATTGCTCATTCTCCAGCACTAGATGCTACACTGAAGAGTGGCCCTCACTTCAGCTATCCCAGGGAGTGGTGGACCCTTCCCACTGCCATGCCTTCATCTATTCCTTAAACTGAAATCCTGCCTTGCCTTCTGATTGGCTGGGAGACCCCTATGTAAGCTTCCCACCTTTGCAGCTCATCCAGACCTTGGGCATTCTGTTTGCAATCTTCCATCTGCACTTCAGGCCTCTCCTGCGTCTCCCACCTGATTAAGAGCCTCATCTGATTAATGCTTCATCTGGGTTGGCATTCAGCTGAGCTAAACCATGGGCTTGTTTCCTTAAGGTTAATTTTCTTTTAAACATGTACCAAGTGCATTCCTCTTGCCACTAAGTAGCTTGCTTTAACAGACTGGAGATTTTGGAACAGAGCTTCCAGGTGATAGATGTCAAATTTGAGCCCTGGGCACCCAATTGTACATACAACATACACTCTTCTATCTCCTTTTCCTTTTCTTAAGGAAAATAACCTCTGTTGCCAGCCTCCAGCTCATGAGTCACCTGCTCATTCTTAGTCTCTGAAACTGTGTTGCCTCAAATTTTGGGAAACTATGTAAGTGGACATAAATGACTAGTTTGTTGTCGGGAACCGAAAGCGCCCTGGTGATGCCAACCTCAGATAAAGCGGGTACTTTGCAGAGCTGCTAAGTAAACAGCCTCTTGGGTTGCCATGCCAAACACTACAGTGCTCACAGCTGCTGCCCATTCTGGGACGCACCCTGCAGGAAACACAACTCTCCCTCCCTACTCTGCTTGGCAAACTCAGCTGCTGATTGATTTCCACAACAGGAAGGTGTGGCAAGCAATGGGAGTTGATGAAGCATCCTTTTAGGTTGTTTACCAAAGGGTCAAATCAGATACGCACATATTTCCCCAAACACAAGGCCAACTTGCCTTCCAGCAGGCAGGGCAGCTTGAGAGCTGTTAAGAAGGCAAACACGAATGCCCACCTATCTAAAGCAGCCTTTGCCAACCTGGTCAGACTACAACTCCCATCAGCCTCAGCTACCACAAAGACAGCTCTAAAGTGCTGAAATGCTAGCAATCATTAATCAGTGGACAGGTGCTTGGCTCACATCCTCCAGTTACTGAATCTGCATCTGCCTTCTCTCACCTTGGGGCATTCTGTACTCTGAACTCTATGGGGAATGGCCCTGTTATATGATCAGGTGGTCCTTCCAGGATTCCCACTCCTCCTTTTCACTCTTCCCAGCTGTGCATGAGTGCTAACTGTGGTTAGCCATTGGAGAAACACTCAGCACATAAACAGAAGCATTCTTGCTTATTGCTACTTCGCATGTTGCAGGGCTGAACTTTGCACTGCAAACAAGTCCTGGGAGAAGACTCTAGCCTGGGTACCTGCTCCCTCTTTGTGGGACACTAGTGCTCTGGACTGGGTACACTGCTCTGCCGTGGGAATAGGCCTGTCTTTCCATCACTGATAATGACCTAGAGCTTTCTACCTTGGCATTATTTGCTTCCTTGCACTGGCAAGGGAACATTGATGAGGAACTACTGGCTTCCTATACTGATGCAGCCAGAAGAAGAATCCGTGGCAAAACTGCACAGCATCCCTTTCACAACAGCCCTTCTCCCAAATAGGACATTCTGGGCCTGGAAAACTTATTAGCACAAGTTTGATCAGAAGGGGAAGCCCTGTTGATTGTGGTGCTGCCCGGCTCATGTTTCTCTGTAACAAGGCCTCCTTGGTGGTGGATCCCCATTTTTGGAATGCCCTTCCTAGTATGGTGTGTCCAATTTACATTCAGGGGGCATTTGCTGACTGAAAAGATGCTATTCCCAGCAACTTTGTAATTATTTGCTGCAAGGATATGCAGCTGTTTTAAAATGTTTTTAGGTGTTCTTAATGTTTATAAAGATATTTTTATTTTATTGTAATTGCATTGTTTTACTACCTTGTTGCTTACTGCCCTGGGCTCCTTTCAGAGCAAGAGTTGGGCAGAAAATTAATTAACAAATAAGCAAACTAACTAACAGGAGAGAAACTGAGTTCAGCATCAACTCCCAAGGGAGCCAGATTGCACCTCATCCTGAGAGAGAGAGAGAGAGAGAGAGAGAGAGAGAGACAGAGAGACAGAGACAGAGAGCAAGCAAACTGCAAGACCAACCTCCCACCAAAAGGCCAAGGTCATGGTTAATCAGGGTTTTTTCCCTGTCTTCCACAGAACAAACAATGGCAAGATTATTTGGCCGATGCTGCTTTTGGCAAACGGAGGCTGTCTGGGTTCCTGCTGGCTTCTCTTCCAAAGCACTTTTATTCCTTGAGTAAGAAGGGTGTTGCCTGACACAACACATTAAGACTTCTTACTGGAGCTGGAGAACATCTCTGCTTGCACACAGATCTATTTGCAGCACCTGCACATTCACACATTAGGAAGGGGCCTGCCACCCTTAGCACCATCCCCTTGTTACTTATGTGCACGGTGCCTAGGCGTATGTTGGCAAGAAGGGGGAGGAACCATAAGCGAACATTTCAATACAAGGAGTCTAAATATAAAGTGACTTAATTAATTCAGTCTGATTTGATTAAAGTTTAAGCTAAAGGAATTAAACCTTGCTGATAATGCCAGTGCCTCTGCATTCATTGGCCAAGGCATTGGAAGGGATTTGAGAGCAAGCTAACTTCTTCCTGAACAACCAGATGGGTTGCATTATGCACCTCCATTTCAGAAGCAGGTACACCAAACCCTTTTGCCTCCTCTCTTTTTTTCCATGAAAACATTAATGGGAGAGGCCCGAGGCACCCCCCCAAAAAAAAACTTCAGGGGGACCAGGGCCTCAGAGCCCTTCCCTTGCTCCCCAATTCAACTGGCTTCCAAGAACAACAACTATTTCACATGGGAGAGCCCCAACTCAACCACAGTTTTAACTCTGCAGTCAATTACATTGATTAATGCCTAATTCATTTCAGTCTTCTGTTATAAAGCACTATTAACATGCAAGGCACATCTTGTTTGTCCTCTCACTTCCATTTTGCAGATGGAGAAGACCAGGGGCCCTTTTTTCTGCATGGAATCCCCCCGCTACACACACAGAGCCTTCCTTTTATTGAGCTCACTGGGTCAGGTAACTGGAAAACAACAACAGATCATTTGTTCACCCTTATATACACATCCACATGCACTACCCATAGAAGCAAGATGGGTGGGTAGCATGCAAACCTTAATCTTGGCAGCATTTCCACTGTTAGAAGAAATACATCATCACCACCTTGCCACCCCTGGAAAAGCCTGGCATCTATTGTTAGGATGGATGAATAGGTAGAAATGTGCCTATTCTATGCTATTTTATAAGAAAGAAAAGGCTTTGATAAGAGAAGAGCAGCAACAGTGGGGTATTTTGGGTGAGGGGCAGTATAGGATGATGTCCATCCAACCAAGAACAAAGGTTCAGAGGTTAGTGCCTGCTTAATGAGGCACTATGTTGGAAAATCATGAATGGGAGGCACAGGTAGGAACTAACGATGCAAAGCACCTGGAGGAAAGAAAAACATCCTACGGGCTGAGCACTAGATGTTGGTCCAAGGCCACCCAGCCAAATGGCTATCTCTCTGGCCCACATGCTTCTGCTCTCTAACCACTGGATAGAATTGCTCACAGCCCCAGTTCTAACGCTGCCCCCTGGAAGTGCTGGTGCCATGACTTAAAGAAGGTTAGGCAGCTGGGGAAGAGGAAGCATTCTGCTGGGTGATGCTGGCCTTCAAAACAGCAAGGCGGAGGCAGCAACAGCAACAATTTAAGTGGGCCTGGAAAGCATCCAACAAGGAAAACAAAATAGCTACCCTGTTCACCTCCCTCCCTCCCACCCCTTCCCCACCCCCAGCTGTTCAGAGCTGGACTGGAAGGAGCCAATGCACATCAGAGAAGGGTTAAAAATATTGCCAGCTGGGCCATCCGATCTGGCAAGGCAGAGGAATGAGCAAGGGTGGATTTATCAGCATCCCAGCATCCATAAAGAAACCAGGATTACAGAGGAGACGATTCCTCCTCCTGCTACCCAGCAGGGCCAATGCAGCCACACAGAGAAACTAGGATTTCAAGTTACAGGCATAAAAATGTCAACCACGGGTGCTGGTTCAGATCCCTACTATGCCATGAAACTCACTGCCTAACCTATTTCAAAGTGTCTTGCAAGGCCGTCATAAGGTTTAGGTATGTGCAGTGCTTCACATATCCTCAAGCATCCTTTCCCAACTTCAGCCACTTTGGACTACAGCTGTGCTGGAGGGCACCAGGTTGAGAGGGCTACTTTAAAGGACTAAGGTAAAGGTAAAGGGACCCCTGACCATTAGGTCCAGTCGCGGACTCTGGGGTTGCGGTGCTCATCTCGCTTTATTGGCTGAGGGAGCCGGCGTACAGCTTCCAGGTCATGTGGCCAGCATGACTAAGCTGCTTCTGGCGAACCAGAGCAGCGCACGGAAATGCCGTTTACCTTCCCACTGCAGCGGTACCTATTATCTACTTGCACTTTGATGTGCTTTCGAACTGCTAGGCTGGCAAGAGCAGGGACCAAGCAACGGGAGCTCACCCTGTCGAGGGGATTTGAACCACCGACCTTCTGATTGGCAAGCCCTAGGCTCTGTGGTTTAACCCACAGCACCACCCACTTCCCCTTTAAAGGACTACCTCATGTCAATTGAAATGAAGGTAACCGGGCCTGCTGCATTCTGCACAATTGCCCTGACAGTCAGCCTTGGTTCTCTATGGCCAAAATCGGCATCCAAAGAGTGTCAACTTTTATGAATCCCCCCCCCTTTTTAAAAAGCCCTGGCAATTATGCAGGGCAGCAACCACAGAAGCAACCATCCAAAGCATTTTGGAAGGTCCACAACAACATCCTCTTCAACACTGGAAAGGCACTGATTTTGGGTGCAGGATGTAGATAATTTCCCTAAAACATCAGCACAGATCAACCTTTAGATTTGGGGGGCAGGGGAGAGGGAGGAAGAGCTGGAGAAAGCTGCAAAATAATTATTCTCCTAGGCACATCAAAGTTGCAAGGTGTTAGAAAGGTGGGGAGATGATAGGTTCGGAAGTGTTAATTCAGCAGTAAAATCCCTTCCATTCAAGTGTAACTAAATCCTATATGAAAGGTAAAGATCATTTACAAGAGGGAAAAGGATCACCACTCCTAGCTTTGTGG
This sequence comes from Darevskia mixta, assembly GCA_034641385.1. Taxonomy (NCBI): domain Eukaryota; kingdom Metazoa; phylum Chordata; class Lepidosauria; order Squamata; family Lacertidae; genus Darevskia; species Darevskia mixta. The sequence continues at coordinate 2,061,418 of JAWWNH010000033.1, read as the reverse complement.
ACAAGGAAGTCAGGGGTAATGACTGGTGAACTAGTGGGCATCTTAAAAAGCACAGGAAAGCGTCACCTCACATCAGGGTTTGCATATTTGATCACAGAGGCAAAGCAAGGCTTTGTGTGCAGACTAGACTAGCCTCACTCATGGTCCGTTTCAGGCTGGAATGATGGGCTACTCTGTCCTACATCACCATTTGTGCCTTTTTGTTTCTTAACACACAGGAGCCCCTATCTGCCTCTTTTGCATAAAAACTGAAAAGCACGAACCATTCAGAATAAAACAACAACCACTCAGCCTGCAAAGGTGATGATGTTTGTGTGTGTGATGGATCTAGCCTTTCTTCCTTCTCCCTCATGGCCGCCCCCACAAAACGGCTCTATTGTTAGCCGAACTCCCGTTCTGCCAAGAGCACGCAGGTGCTTTTCAGCTTTTGGGTGGATGAAACCACCTGGAAAATCTGCATTCAATTTCATCCCCCTTCTGGCCACAGCGCCTTTGTTCCTGCAGTTATTATACAAAGCTGGCAAAGGATGGCAGCCAGACAGAGAGCAAAAAGGAGAGAGGAGGACTTGGGGGCGGGGGAGAGGAGAAGGAGGAGGCTATGGTTCTTTTAGGGTTGCCAATATGCAAAATCCCATTTCCAACAGGGCACTGGCTTCTTTTCTCCCCCAAAACAAAAAAGGCCATTGTAGGGGAAAGGAGCTCATGAACAGGAAACCCTTGAATGTATTGTCATCATTGCCACTAATATATTTCTTGAATCCCACCACTAGCCAGACCACAGGGGCAGCTTGGGCCCTTTCCGGTGGGGTTAAAATCTGCACAAAGCAGGTGACGCTGGGGGGGGGGGGGAGGATAAGGGACAAGTGCAGGGATCAGTTTCAGTGCCAAGACTCTGCAACATACAAGGGTGAGATATTCATTCATTGAAATGGATGTTGGCTGGCAAACAGGCTGGAGGGGAGAGTGCCTCTGAGCATCTGCGGAGTTTCTTTCAGTCATAGATATTTATTTCTTGGGCTATGAAGCAGGCTGATTAACAGGCCTTGTTAGATGGAGCAAGAGAGATGAATCTGAAGGTGAAAAGTGAAGGTGTGTGCTTGTTTTTGCTATAGTTTGAACATTTCATCATCTTGGAACTTTTCTGAAATGTTTTGCTGGTTCTTATTGTTCTCATATTCCCACTCATGCCACCCTGGCAAATATACATAAGTAAAGGCTGGGATTAAAAATATATTATAAATCAGCCTTCCCCACCCTGGTGCCTTCCAGATGTTTGGGACTACAATTCCCATCAGTGCCAGCCAGCATAGGGAATTCTGATAGGAACTATAATCCAAAACATCTGGAGGGCACCAGGTGGGTGAAAGCTGCTTTTAGCAAACAAGCAAGCCTCTCTCTTAGTAACGATTGGAGTCTCTTTGGCATCCTGTATGGTGTCTGGCACATTCCTGAGGCTTATTAAGCACCAGACAACCATATTTCTGGGTGTGTAGCAGCAAGTGTGGAATTACATTGGCATGGTAAGTGTGGAGGGGGGCAACTGAAGATGAACATCAGCCTTGCATGAAGTCCTTTCTGGGTATGGCTGGATGCTTTAATGTATTTCCTGGTAACCAGTCATAGTCCCATCCCCCTACGCTGCGCATGGTAATTTGCACTCTTAATCAAATAATTGGAGTGATTAGGCAATGGATGGTTTGACTGCAGATTAAAAACAGAGCTCCAATAGACTGGAACCAGCCATCTGGTCTCTCTGTGTGTCTCTTTGCTACCTCTCAATGACTCTTCAGAAGCTTCTGCTGGGGAACACCAAGGCAGCTCTGCTTGCAGTGCCCATCCCGCACCAACCATGCACCAAGTTCAAACAGCAGAAGCAGTGTTAGAAACTGAAATATGAAAGCTAGGAGCTAAATGGCACCTTAAACCTAGGCTATGGGTACAACAACGGAATGCCTAGGTGAGCTTTTTTATAACAAGAATACAAAGCTGAAAATAAATGAACTGCAGCTAAAATGTTATGTTCATTTTTCACATTGTTTAGTACTTCCCCTGCCCACCCCCCTAAATATTCTTAAGAGGGTCTCTTCTCCAGTCTTCAGAGAGTAGCTGGAAGTGTGGAGGCAGAAAAAGGTCCTCCTTTCCTTCTACTCTGCAGTTTTAATCTGAAATTTTAGGTGCAGTACTATGCCCAGAGCTCAGAAACTGCTTGCACTAATGAAATTCCCTGTGACAAAATGCGCCTAGAACAATGGGAGTTTCAAACACTGAGCAGAAGCACTCACCAGGGACATCCTCAGTAGCTGTCCCTCCCTCACAAAACTCACCAAGAGTCCAAGCCTGAGCACTTTCCATGAATCATATCAACACCATTTGGCCTGGGGTGGATTTGGTGGGCTGAGATTAAGCCAGCAGCAACCCACCTCTGCCCCTATCTCATTAGCCGGCATTAAGCAAGGCATAATTCTCACCTTCCTCTCTGCTCCACATCTGCAACATGGGGCAGTAACAGAGGCATCTATTCCTGTGACATAATTTTTTCCTTATTGATTTTAATACTGAATTCTAAATTGTTGCAATTGTTGGTGAAGGGCAGATAATACTAATATACTAGCACTAATTATACCACTGGACTGGTGTAAAGATTACAGAAATTATGTGCTTTGAAAATACAAAAAGTGTTGTATAAATGCTATTACTAATTCAGTATTGGCAGTTTTCATTTGAGAAGCAATTTTACTCTGGAGTTATTGGCTGCAAGTCTTTGCAGCAGATGTGACTTGTCTAAGCTGCCAAACAAAAACAAAACTGAATTTGATGCTCTCCAGATTTGGTGAGTCCTAGGGACATTCATGACTCTTTCCCCTAGCAAAGAGCCCCCTTCATACCATCACTTCACCTGAGGCATCACAAACATGAAAGCATACCGGTACGAAAGGCTGTGCCAGCAGCAGCCTTCTTGCTCTGTGTCCTGGCTGTCCTTGTGGTGAGTGAGCCACCCAGGGATGCAGGCCATGTAGAAAGGACAAGTGTTGCCCTCTCAGGGCCCTAATCAAGTATATTGGTTCGCGCTGTAAATACTTCCAGGTGAGGCCTGACCTACTGCACCTGAGCAAGAACCAGGCTCTGAACTTCTGGGTTTTGTCTCCCTGCCATCCCCCACTGCTGCCCTTCTGCCTTTGGAGAGCAATTGGCTTTGCCTTTGGCTCTCCAGTGAATCTGCCCCAGTGTTTTCTCCAAGTCTGGCCCCAAACCTATGAGGACTTGCAATAGGCGCTACAGATGCTCAGATGCCCACAGTGTGCTAACAGCTGGGGATAGGAGAGATCAATGAGCAATTGAGAGGATCAGCACAGTGTACTGGTCAGAGTGCTGGAGACTAGAGTTCAAATCCCCACTGCGTCATAAAGCTCACAGGGTGACCTTGAGCAAGTGACCAGCTCTCAGCCTGGCCTACCTCACAGAAGCAGTTTGGAGGATAAAATAAGGAGGGGCCGGCTCACCCATGAGGCAAGATGAGGCAACCACCTCAGGTGGTAGGATTCACAGGGCAGCAAACCCAGCCTCCAAGGAATGCATCCCTGCAGCTGCTGTCATGGTGGCATCAACAGCTGAAGCGTACACCTTAGAGACAAAATCTGCCCCACCCCCCAGCAGCCTCTATAGCATCCTCTTCGTGAATGGGTGCTGCTGCTGGTCTCCTCTACTCTTGTTCACTCACCCCTTCTTCCCTGGTGGTGGTGGGTGCCATTTTGTGGTTCACCTCAGGTGCTAAAATGTATTGGGCCGGTCCTGGGGCCAGTCTTCAAAGGATATAAAGAATTCTCTCCAGGACACGAATAACAGAGTGCTCAGTAACTTGGAAACAGCACTTGGAAGGCTGCACGTTGCTCACACCACCCACTAAGCACCTGCCTCATATCTAAACACTAAGAAATGAACGGCTATTTTGATAGTTTGGGGGGTGGGAATGCAATTTGTGTCAAGGATAGCCTTTTCCTTCCTTTCTTAACACTTCCCTCTGCCAATCTGCAGCCTCTCTTTTGCAGCCTCGACAGCAGCAGTGGGGCAACAGACCAGAGCAAAAAAAGCAACAGGAAGAAAAATCAGATTGTGAGGGCCCTCTTGTCTTACACAGGCTGATTCTGATGGGAGTTACAGCACCAAACATCTGGAGGGCACCAGGTTTGCAAATGCTGCAATAGGGAACTCAAGGTAAAAAGCAAGCTTGGGGTTTTTATTTAAGGGTGGTGATGGTAAACTCAGGAGAAGGTAAACCAATTTTGTACTCACAAGATATTTGAGAAGGGGGATACTCTGCTCTCCAAGCTATGGAAATGAGCCTCAGGAGAAATCTCTGCCCAGTCACAGACCCTCTGGGGCAGGGGTAGGCAACCTAAGGCCCGTGGGCCGAGTGCGGCCCAATCGCCTTCTCAATCCGGCCCACGGACGATTCGGGAATCAGCGTGTTTTTACATGAGTAGAGTGTGTCCTTTTATTTAAAATCTCTGGGTTATTTGTGGGGCATAGGAATTCGTTCATTATTTTTTTTCAAAATATAGTCCGGCCCACCACATGGTCTGAGGGACGGTGGACCGGGCCACGGCTGAAAAAGGATGCTGACCCCTGCTCTTGGGGGTGTAAATATAGCCGACAGAGACAAATCCTTTCCTCCCATTGTTCTAACTTCCTGTGAGCTCAGCACAACACAGATCCCCCTTATCAGCCAGCCGGCTGCCAATCCGGCTTCTGCAACATGAGAACAGCAGAAGAAAAGTCACAGAATTGCTGCAAGCTCTGGGAAGAGAAGCTTCTGAGTTGGCGCCTCTCCAGTCTCTGTCCCAAAGGAAAACACTTACAAGCCCAGGGTGTGATTTCATGCTGATGAGGGAAACCATTCAAAGTTCCTTCCCCCGCAGCAAGTTCAGGAGGCACCTGAACTCTCCTTTTTTTGTGAGGAAGGACAACTATCATAGTGACCCTGCGCTCATATCACCAGTTACCAGTTACCAGAACTGGAAAAATTGGGGAGTCCACTCCCCAGGCTCTGCATGCCATCAGATACAGCCATGCAGTTCAGTATTGTGGACCCCAACCCTGTCAAACTTGCTCCTGACTGAGATTAGACAGGCCCCCTCCCTGCTGAACTTCAGGTGATTGACAAACACTTTCCTGTTTCAGCAAGCATTTTAAGGTAGGCATTCTAGGATTAATTATAATTGTTCTTATTCTTTGTATGGCTTAAAAAAAATCATTTTATGTACCGGTACATCACTTAGAAATTCTAAATATTAACCAGTATAATAAATAAATAGCTATTTTAATTGTCTCTCCCCACAATTGCAATTTGTTATAATGTACCCTGCCTGATTTATGCATCACGGCTGTGCAGAAATTATTAAATAAATAAACATATCAAGGGTGAAATTAAACTACAGTGGGTCCTCAAAGCATTCTACTCTCCACACAGAAAACCCGAGTCACAGTCCTTGCCCCTTCCTGACTTTTCCATATCAGCCAGGCCAGCTAGAGGACAGCTCCTTCTCAATGTAAAGTTTGCTCAATCTCAGTTTCCAATCAAAGGCACTCAGGCTAGGAGGAGACCAGAGCCTTAGGCTTAACTGAGTCAGCACCAGATGCCCAACTGAGATCAATTCATGGTGTGATTCACTGAGATTGTTAAAACGTCCCCTGTCTTTCCTGGCAAGTGGAAAAGTTGTGTGTCCAACTCAGTTGCCACAAACAGCAAGCCCAACAAGGCAATTGGCTCAGTTATTGCACAACAATACATCCTCAAGAGTAGCGTTTCTCAGACTTCTGAAGCACATTTCACTTTTGCAGCCAGCAAGACTTTTGTTTAAAGTAGAAAAGACACACCCTCAGAGGATGTTCCTCCATGATTTGTGATTCATTGATCTGGGTCCAGGCTCTGCAGTGGGACAAGAGCCAGTCTGTTTCCTCAGAGGAAACTGTGGCATCTCTGCATTGAGAATGGTTCAACAATTCGAATTGTGTCCAGTGCTGGGATGTGGCAGAAACTCCTGCCCCCACTGGATGAAGAAGGTAAGGACAGAGCACCAAGTCATACAAGGAAGCCTCAGGCAACCTCCCCATGGAGTGGGGAGAATAATACAGAATTATTTGATGATTTAACCGATTCACTTCTCATTCTGCGGTGTAAGAGTTACTACTACAAAACGTAATAAAGGTGCAGTTCATTATGTCTTACATGCTTCTAAATATAAAGAGCCTTTTCACAGAATACCTGTGGAAGCTGAGAGCTGTTAAAATATTCAAACCAAATTCAAGTTAAATATTTAGAATAAGTAATCCAAATAAGTGGAGGGTCATTGACCGCTGTGGGTTGTGAGGGACAGATGTTTTCTAAGCACAACATATTAAGTTTTTAGTGTGTTGCAATACATGTACACACTAAGATGTAATGAATGAAGAGCCTCCTAAATTGGACCACACAAGTTGCTCATGTGGATGAAAGAGTCACCCAGGGAGAATGACACGGATGAAATTCACCCTGTGCTCTTTGTTTTCTGCCAAATCTGGCAGTATCTATACAAACAAGTGATAAAGGTCTTTTAAAAATAAGAGTTCTATAAATAGTATAATCTTATCTCCCTCGTTTGTATAAAAGCTGCTAAGGTAAGCTGAAATATCTTATGTGGCAAAAAAAAAAAAAAAAAAAAAAGGAAAAGAAAAGAAAAAAGAATGAGCACATGGTGAATTTTCACCCAGAGCCAGAGCAGTGCAGGCCCTTCACTCTAAGGTTCCAGGGTGGGTTACAGCATTAAAAACAACTCATCAGTAGATTCAGCATCAGCCAGAAGCCACCTGCAGCATAGTTGGGTCCTTACCTTGAAATCTGCCAGCTGCTGGCTGATGACCTCCACTTCTGTCCCAACGACCCACTGCAAAGCTTCGCTGTCTTCTGCTGTGGCTGTCATGTAGTTCAGCTCTTTTAGTTTGTCATAGAAGTCCTTGACGCGAGCCAGCGTTGTGTCCACCTGCTCCAGGCGACTTTTGCCTCTTTCGTTCAGTTTGCCACATTGCTTATTTAAAGTCTCCAGCTCACGTTTCAGCCCTATGAGGTCGGGGCTTCCTTCATCATCCAACATCTGCCTGCATTTCTCTTCAGAAGCTTGGATATCCAGCCTCAGCCTCTGAAGTTTGCCCAGGAATTCATGGACATCCTCTGCTTGAGACTGCAGGCTGTCCATGTCTCTCCCAACAGAGCCCATGCTGTCCAACTCATCATCTAGGTCAGCCAGCTGAGAGAACATCTCCCGAACATGATTATTAAACTGGCCAATCCCTTCAAGCTTGCTCTCCATAAGTTGACAACATTCGTTAACTTTTTGCTTGACTGCTTTGAAGTCTTGCTGGGCGACCTCAGCTTGACTTAAGAGATGGGAGGAGTCGGACCCCTCTGGAGCATCTTCCACCAGGCCCCGAGTGAAATTCCTCAGGTAATCCACCTGGGGTTCCAATGCCTGGATAACCTCCTGTTGGGCTCTCAGCTTCTCCAAGTTCTTAGTGCTGCAGGCCTGTGGGCCGAGAGCCTCATAGATTTCCAGCTGATGCTTTGTCCCATCTAGTTTCTTCTCAATGTTCCTAAAGCTTTCTTGGAACTCCTTCAGCCTTTGCGACATTTCTTCCAGGGAACCAGTCTTTGCTTGGAGTTCCTCTGTAATAGCGTCCATCTTCTGGTTGATCCCAGCTTTCTCATCCCTAACATCATCCTCATCCATTTCTGATGCATTGATGAGTATATCAGCGGCGCTGTTCAGCATCTCCAGAAGGGAGCGGCGCTTCTCCACATCACTCAGCATAGCCTTAGACCTCAGGAGTGTGGCTTCCAGTTGCACTGGATCCAGAGTGACTTCCAGCTCTAGCATCTTTGACTTGCAGTCCTCCACCCACGGGAAAAGGTCTTCCACATGACGCTGGTATTTCTGAGCCTTCTGTAAGCAGTCCTTGAGCTTAGCATGTCGGTCTGTGATCTGTTTGCTAAGCTCCTCCCAGTTTGCTTTCAGGTTGACCAGCTGGCTTTGCAAACTGGCTCTCTCCTCGCCGGGATGAATGGAGTGAAGCAAAGACTCGCCCTCTACCACAATCATTTCATAGGAGCCCCTGTGCTGGTTGAGGCTCTTTTGGAATTCTTCCTGCTCCTGGATCTGAGACTGCAGCCTCTCCAGCTTAGCTGAGATGGGCCCGCTCTGTGCCTGCTGCCTCAGCTTGTCATCCAGCCAAGTGTGGAGCTCATCAAACATCTGTTGAAATTGCTGGGAGCTGGCAAGCACTGTCTGCAATCGATTCATCCGGTCACCTGAAAATTGCAGGAGGCAGGAATACATTGTTATGACATGCATTTCATAAAGGTAGGAACCTCTCCTAATGTGCCTGATGCACAAATCTACACTCCAGTCTTTGCAAATAAGCACCTTTCAGTGAAAAAGCAAATTGGTATACCATTAAAGGTAAGGCAATCTTATAAACCTAGGAAGCCACAAATCACAGAACATAGGGTCTATTCAGGGGAATTTAATTGATTCTGTAGGATCCCCAGAACATCTGTTTCTTTAAAAAATGGTTTCTAGACCTTACATTTACATAGAGGCAGTGGTCAAAATGGGATGGTGTGGAATTCCAATTCTTTTCAGACAGACAAAATGGAGCCCAGCTAACAATCCCACTTCTTCTACACATGCATTAGGGAAAAATACACCTGGGAGATGGCATTGGCTGGGGCTTCCTATTGGGCCTGTGTTGGTGACACACTGAGTTTGCTTCATAATGCGTGGAGTGGCCCTGAGGTTAAGCCTTTCACCACATCTGGTGAGCCAAGGATCTATTGGGTCCTTATTGCCCACACAACTTTCCTGGCTGTTGGGAGTCCTCCTTCTTGACTAAATGCTGTTTGTGTTTCTAAACTCTGCAAATGGAGTTATACAGCACCTGATGACCCCATGTTTTCAAATGATTCATTTCCATACCTGCCAAATCCTCCAGCCCTTTGAGAGGGAGGGCCACTGTCTCCAAGCGCTTCTTCAGCTCATCCTTCAGGTACTGCTCCCCAATGAGGACTGAGAGCTCATCACATAGGGACTGAGCCTCCGTGATCTCCTCTTCCAGCTGTGCCAGGTTGGACCGGATTTCACTCGTTTCTTCCAGCTGCTGCTTCACAGCCTCCGGCTGGGTGCTGATGGTGGACTGGGTGCTTAGGCACTGCCCAGCAGCCTTCACCTTCTCAGACAGCCCCTGGAGCAGCTCTTGGTACTGGGTGCTCTTGACAATGGCCTGGTCAATTTGGCTGGAGCGTGAGTTGAGCCTCTCTGTGAGTTCAGTCCACTTCTGGTTGACAGCCTGGAGCTCCTCCTGCATGTTACTGATGGATGGAGACCCTTCGCTGGGGCTGGTGAGTATCCCTTGGGCAGCCTCATTCAGCTGATCATACTGGGGCTTGCGGGACTCAAACTCTTTCAGCATGAACTAAAATGGGGGAAGGGGTAGAGAAACAGTGCGTATGTTTTTTAATGAGAGACCAAGATGGTTAAAAAAAAAAATTAAAGAAGCCAAGGAGAATGCTACCATAGCACTGTCAGTCTTGGTTGCATAATAAAACACGTTTTTAAAAGGACCAAGGGGATGGCTGCCTTCTTAAACTTGATGAAAATAATGACTTGGTGCTACTACTGGGCCAATTTCAAGGTGTTACTATTATATACAGGTGTTAATAGCCTGGGACCAGTTTACTTATAGGATCTCCCTATATGTGCCCACTCAGCTGCTTCAAACTGTGGAGATACTGTTAAAAGTGCCACATAACACTCATTCTGCAATAAATCAATTTTTAGCATGGCAGCACTTACACTTTGAAATTCCCTGCCCATTGACATCAGGCTGTACAATTTTTGGTGCCTCCTTACTTGCTTTTAACTGTTTTTATTGATAACTTTAATGTTTCTTTTAATTTTTGTAAAACCAATTAGAAGGTGCTTTGTTTTTTACAATCAAGCAGGACTGATGTGATGTGATGTGATGTGATGTGATGTGATGTGATGTGATGTGATGTGATGTGATGTAAGCAATGCCTTTCCTGGGAATATCAGTGGTTTCCAAACTTCTCATTTTCACATTAATTAATCTGAGAACACGTTCTACCCCTCAATACACCGCAAAGGATTCTAGGACAGAGGTGGACTTTAGGCTTGTTGGATCTAATCTGTTTTTTCACCAGAACTCCAAGATCTACCAATGAGAGCCAGGTGCAAAAGACATGCAGGGTGCCTCCAGACCATCACTATTTGGGGCATTTAAAGTGGATTAAAGGGTTCAGTCACCCAAGTGCAACAAATCCTTTTTTTTACACAAACTCCAATTTATAAAACAAGTCCCACTTTGCAGCACAGAAAGTGACGGGGGAAACTGTGGGATGAATGACTAACAGGAAGATGCGTAAATCCCCTGGAAGCAAGTCAGGGTAAATGCAGAAGAAAAGCTAAATGGCATATATACAAACACATCAGAAGGAGTGCGCAATGAAGACCAGACATAGTCGAACCATTTAAACAAATTAAGATGTGTGCTGAATAAATGGAATGTCTGGAGGAGCCCATCTAATTAAATACCAGGGTGCCTCTGAGCTCATTCTTTTCTGAGCTCAGTCCTTTTGCACAAAAAAATCCACTCCCTGTTAGCCATCTCCATTTCAGCAGCCTAAATTAGGTGAGAACAGTCATTTTGTTGTTGTTAATGTTGAACTGAGAGATCAACCAGTCTACCTCCTGCCCACCCCTGTTCCAGGACACACTCTTGGTTCCTGCAAGTGTTCTAGATGGCCTCACATGACCCGAGTGGGTCCTAGAGCACACCCAACATTTCCCTGTGTGTGCACACTGGAAGGGAAGTGGTAAACGAAAACTTGCCTGCCATGCCTGATTTGATTCTGAATGAGAAACCCCTGATAAGCTTCCAAGGAAGTCCAAAGCTCCTTGGAAAGCTGAGGTCTGAGCAATGAGAGGCAGCCAAAGATGAACTGTCCTCTTCATTGAGGAAGATACATCCAATGAGCTGCAAATGTATGTGATGTCAGCTGATGAATCAATTAAACAAGTTAGTCTGCTCCAAGAGTTTAGGTTGGCTGACACACAACTAAAAGCATATTGAGTTGCTATAAACCATCTGTAGAGTTTCTGGAAAGAAGCTGTGGGAAGTCAGCTTGAAACAGGATTTCAGCTTTTAAAAAATGTCAGGGATGATGATGACATTCAAAAGACATTCCACTCCCCTGCCTTATTTGTCCTGCTGCTGCTCCAGTTCATATAAACAAATTGCAGACTGAGAGTCAAACTGTATGAGCATGGAGATCTCCCAACAATCCTACCCTCGCGAGCGTTTGACTGCCTACAGGCCTCTTCTTAGCAGCATGATTCATAATCCAAAGGAGAGGAAGGCAAATGCAAGAGATGGGCCAGCTGTTCAATAAAACTGAGCATTTCTACACAAGCACCCCTTCTGTGCTTGTGGCGCAATTGACTTCCGACAAGCACACAGAGTGCGAACAAGGCTGAGTGTATGTGTGTGGGGAGGGGGGCTCGTTTAATTTCACTGCACACAGGTGGTGTAGTGACAATAAAGGTTTATTTATTTTATTTTATTGTCAGGGCTAGTTATCTGGAGCTGGAAAGCAGGTAGGCAAGGATAGGCACCCTGTGTTGATCAAACTGATGAGCCAGGGGACAGGTGGAAATATATCAGCCCCTTGTACCAACTGATCATTGCTGTGCTAGAAGCTGCAATTGCTCAGGCCATCTGCAGAGGTGACAGTGCAGTGCAAAAGGTCAACAGTTCTCTCTCACTGGCAAATGACCAGCATGGTGCACTTGTAGTCACAGGGGTGTCTTGTACCTTCTTAACCAAGCACACTTTTGGAAACAAGATTTGATTTTAGGAACACCCCTGCTGGGATGGTGCACTTGCGCGGCAGCTGCTCCAACTGCTTGAGCACATGCTCAGCAGGCACTTCCATCTGCATTGACCACCATACTCTTTTCAACCTGGTTGCATAAAATGCCTTTGCCGGCTTCTCACCTGAACTTGCTGCTTCTGTGCATTCAGCATGTTGGGATCGATGGAGAGTGGGCCCAGCACGCTCATCATGAGCTCCTTCTCCATCAGCCAGGGACGCAGCTGGCCCTCAGCCACCTGGAAGCTGGCCAGCTCGCTGGCTGATTTCTCCAACTTCTGCTGGCGCTCTGCTGTCACCTGGTTGGCATGTGCCCACCTGGAATCTGAATGCCAGAAACACCATGACTGGGTACATTCCCTCCACAAAGGCTTCCATAGGACTCATTGGCTAAGGGTGAATGCGGACCTCTAAGGGAATTTTTAGGACTTACTTGATCAGGTATTTACAGCAGGGGTGGGAAAACTCAGGCCCGTGGGCCAAATGAGGCCAGGTCTCCCCTCCCCAGGTGTCATGGGACCTAGGTGGTTGGGACATGGTCATCACAGCATGCAGGCGTGTGTGTATGCATATGGGTGTGGTGTGAGTGTGGGGTGGCCTTGCCCTGTATGAGCTCTGGCCACACCTCCTTTCATTTCTACCCTGCTCATGGCTAGAATGTGGCCCCCTGGAAGGTTAAGTCCGTCCCTCCTGATTTAACTGAAGATACTGCAGACTGAACCCAAAATTTAACGCAGGCGCACACTGTGTCCTACCCCCACGCTAAGGGCTCCCCCCACCCACAAAACGAGGTGGTGCACCTGATCTCAGCTGAATGGCAGAGCCTCCTCCATGAACTTTTGGAAAGATTCCATACAATGCTTTTCATTGGCCCAGTTCCCATGCAAACAGGGAGTGTCTCCTCTCAACAAACAAGAGATGGAACTGCTCTTAAAACTGCTCTTAAAAAAAGGTTTCAGGGGACAGTTTTAGCAAATGAAGCAGTTTCAATATTCTTTTGCAAATATGAATTACAGTTTAAGCAAATATTTAAAATGTCAGGGTTCATCTTTTGGGGGGGGGGAATCACACAGCATTCCCCCAAAATAACAACAGTAAGACTGCAGTAGCTTTGGCAAGCTGATGATCAGCTCTGACACTCACTCAAAAACCAGATCATGCTTTGTGCTAACTAATGATTTCTGGCTGCTTCAGAAATAAAATGTCATTATAAACTGGCCAGGACATGAGCTTGTTCTACCCAGATTTGGAGTGGGATGTGCAAGGGAAGATCTGGAAAAGGAAGCACAACCAAATATGAGGGTAAGGGAACTCTTGACTATAAGGCATGCCCACAACTGCAGGCTTCAGGGTCTGCAACTGCTACACACTACTCAGGAGGGCCTTGTGCAACTCCATCTCTCTGGCCAGTGTGGATCCTCTGTTGCATGCAGAACAGGGAGTGGGGTGGAGAGAGACCATGCACTCAGCCTGGGAGGGGCTAGAGCTCCCAAATGGAAAGAGCTGCACATTCCTGTGGAATAATCCACTGGGCCAACCCTGTGGGAAATGAATGCACACCCACACACATAGGATGGCCCCTTTTCTCACACCAAGGATAACTGCCTAAGACACACCTCCTCTCTCAGCCTCTCCACCCCGATTGCTGAACGCTCTTCTCTGCCTGCTGCACATGCTTTCGCCACTTAACTCTGTGATAGCCTGATTTGTTCAGAAGCAGGATGTGCTTGCCTGCTTGCCACTGAAGAGGTTTATCTGATGATACCCCAAGAATGTCAGTAACACAATTTCTAAATGACTCCCCCTCCCCAGCCAGCACAAGCCATTTTGCTTCTACAGGCAAGGACAAGACGGCACCCCTCATTTCATATACAGATGCTGACTGGACTGGTAGCAGAATCTTATTTTGATACTGGTGATAGGACAGCATCGTCCTGAGCATAGCAGGCTTCTTTAGGGGGCACAGAGGAGGCTGCTGTCTGCCATCTCGCTGCCATTCCCTGCCCTTCAGCATCTGCCATCTGAGGCAGCCAGCTCTCATTCACTTTCACAGCACTAGAGTTAAGAGAACTTCCTGGACCTTTGGCTTCCTTGTCATGCTTTCCACACTTTTCCCTTAGCCTACAGTCCTTTCCCGATTGCCACGGCACCACCCACCGCACAGTCTACATTTCAGCTAGATGCAACTCTGCTTTGCCTTTCTAGAACTGGCCCAGTCTTGCTCAGCCCCAGATGAGTTTGTCAGAGGTCTCTGGGTCACATACTTAAGTCCTCCAGCATCCGCTTCCAATTTCCTGCTTCTGGCGATTCGGGATATTTCTCCAGGAGTCCAGAAAGAGACTCTTTTGCTTTCTGGACTTTCACAGCGTTCTGCTCCAGCTCAGCCAGAAATGCCTACAGGGTAGTGGGCGGGGAGGGGAGAGAGCCACAAGAGACAATTGCAATATTATTATTATTCTTAGAAACAGAATATGGTTTGTTTGTGGATTTGATGAAGCAGCAGAAATTTCAAGGTGTGGGGTGGGGTGGACGGGTGCGTGGGAAGAAAAACGGCTGCCATTTCCAAGGGATTTAAGTGCCACATGCATTTCAAGCTAGGCCTGTTCATGAAGGGCAGAATCTAGGAAATACTATAAAATAAGCACACTTTGAACTTTTCTGAAATGGACAACACACCCAACAACACTTCCACTGATAACCAGAAATATATTACAGGCCATAACACAAAGCCACATAATAATGAACTCTCAGGGCAAGTCAGTTTGAAAAATGCACAATAATTTTTCACAACACATAAAAATGGGTTTATAAATGCAGCTTTGTAAAGTATCACCAGTCAGGTCAACTCTGACTGATTGCCAATCCTGAGAGACAGTGCTTCATTCTCCAGTTTTGTTAAGTCAGTTACAGTAGCAGATTTTCAAATTTGGACTCTCAGGGCTGCAAGGCCACCATCCAGTCAGTCATGTTATCCAAGGGACATGTTATCTTTAAAATACATTCATCAGTTTCAGGGGGCTCTTCAGAATTGTTTGTTAGCATTGAACCTTTTGTCTGCTTAGGGCCACACTGTGCCATTTTGGCCGGGCCTTCCTCTTTGACAGATCAGATGAACTCTGCTCAGTTACCTCCTCCATGTCCGGTGTCAGGAATTTACCTTCTTGTCCTCAAATTACTGCAACACGTTATACGTACGGCTGCCTCTGAAGATGGTTCGGCAACTTCAGCTGGTGCAGAATTCAGCAGCCAGGTTGCTCACCAGGGCAGGATGGTTTGAGTATATTACACAGATACTGGCCTGACTGTACTAGCTGCCAGTTAGTTTTGGGGCCCAATTAAAAGTGCTGGTTTTGACCTATAAAGCCTAAACGACTCAGGACCGCAATACCTTCAGGACTGCCTCTCTTCATATGAACCTAAATGGGCCCTGAGATCATCATCTGAGGCCCTTCTTCATGTGCCTCCTCCATGAGAGGAACTGAGGGTGGGAGCACGAGAACAGGCCTTTTTTGCGGTGGCTCTCCGCTTGTGGAATGCTCTCCCCAGGGAGGCTCACCTGGCGCCTTCATTATACACCTTTAGGTGCCAGGAGAAAACAATCCTCCTCAACCAGGCCTTTGGCTGACTACACTCACTACCCTTTTTAATCTGTTGTGGGTGGTGGATACTTAGTTTGCTCTTGCTTTTATTATGCTTTTTTTTTTTTTTGTCTTGCATTTTTATGTTGTGAACTGCCCTGAGATCTATGGATGGAGGGCGGCCTACAAACTTAAATAAATAAATAATAAAGTATAAACACTTTCCCTTCTGCATTCCCTTTTTAATGCTATGTCTGGGGCCCTGTTTAGTTTTTTGGATTGCATATAAAGGCCTCAAACCACCTGTGGTTGTCACGTGGCAACTGGATTCTTGCCATTAAGCTCGGTGGCTGGCCATGCACCAGCACCAACAGTTAGATCAGCCTTATAAAAGAGTACCTCCTGTGCCAGATCTATAAAAAATGACCACTTCCAAATTGCGCATCTTTGCGATATTCCCCCCCTGAAAGCTATTTCATGTATGGACGTTCTCCCCTTATATTATCACCAACTGCTGCAAACAAGGTGAGGAAGCAGGATATCAAGGTATGTATGAATAACAATAGGAACCTTGTTATGGTCCGCCTGAGCCCTCATCGTCTCTGACTTGGTAGGTGAGGAGGAAGCTTCCAGTGCGGTCAAGGCCCGCTCCTTTGACTCCAGCCACTTCAGCACGGAGCCCACCTCCTCCTGGACATCTCTCATCTTGGCCAACATGGAGGACAGCTGCTCCTGGTGCCCCCGTAAGGTGGCACCAAGCCCCTCGTACTGCTGGTTGACATCTGACACGTCACACTGGATCTCTGTTAAATCTAAACAAAACAAAACAAAAAGAGGGGGAGGACTGAATCTGAGCTGGAGAAATGATTTCATTTCCATATTGATGGTAATATAAAGATAAAAAGTTAGAGATGTGTTCATATGGACAAAGACAGGACACCTAAGCAGATCGGCTGAGGTGATTCAATGGGTGCCTGTGTGGTTGTACCTGTGTGGTTCACAGGCACACCAGCTATACATACAAGTGCTTTCCATACATTCTGATGGAAGGCCAGGGCCAATGAAGTCACAGAAACAGGAAATGCCAAGTTATTTGCCACGCATTTGACCCGTGCATTATTTCCCTTGGAGAGAACAGACCAGACACGAGTGCCAAAAGGCACTTGAAATAAGCCAGTCTTCCCCACCCTGGTGCCCTCCATGTGTTTTAGCCAACAATTCCCATGAGCCCCAGTTGTATGTAGTCCAGCAACAGGTTGTGGGAAGGCTGTTCTAAACTCTCTCCCAAAATATTCACCTCACACAGGAAAACCTTTTGCTCTTACTCAGCAAGTTCTCAGTATCTGCTCTGACTCCCACCATCGTGGCCTGAGGAGCAGCAGGCAGGCCTCACAATTTGGTTTGAGGTGAAGCAGTCAGACTGTTGTGAGAAGGTATCCTCCTTGGACACCAGGTGAGGTTTGGGAGGGGGTGGGAAAGGACCCTTGCAAAGTTTTTCTCTGCAGCATGCCCTCTCCCCTCCCCATAGTTCGAACAGGGGGGACACATGCTCTGGGGTTAGAGCAGCGCCTTCTTTTCTCTAGCTGCTTTATACCAAGTCAGACCATTGGTCCAGCTCACTCAGTGTTGCTTGCACTGACTGGCACCAGCTCTCCAGGATTTCTGACAGAGGACATTCCCAGCCCTACCTGGAGATGCTGGGGATTGAACCTGGGCAGGTGCTCTACCAGTGATATTTTGCCTTGAATACAGGGGACAACAGTGGGCACCCAAACACAATGTCCACCCATAAGGGATAGAGGATGCATCGGAATACCAGCTGCTGGGAATCTTAAGACAGTAGGAGAGAGCTGCTGCTATACTCAAGTCCTGCTTGTAGGTTTCCCATTGGGGCATCTGGTTGGCCACTGTGAGAACAGAGGGCTGGACTCGATGGGCCCCCTATGGCCTGATCCAGCAGCCAGGCTCTTCTTCAGGCAGCCAACAACATGTGCCTTGGCCTTACCAACTTCCCTGTTACTTTGAGAGAACAACAGGACAACACCAGCCACGGGACACAACTCACACAAGCACGCACAACAGTCTGGGCTCTCTCACCTTTGCAGGTGTGATATCCATTAACGCTGCCTACAGAACTTCCCCCAGCGGGCAGCACAGAACCTGAGCGAAACAACAGGGAGACAAGACAAAACGACAGAGACAAAACATGTTAGAAATACGGGTGTCTGAAAACACATGTAAGCCGTGCCCTTTGCAGCCATAATACAGCCCTTTCTAGGAGGCCACGAAGGTGCTATGTGCAAACAGAGACCAACATCTGGGGGGGGTGTTGCTGTTTTTACAGCATCCACAGGACAGCTTCAGCAGCATCAAAGTGGCAGCCCAAACGTTTGAAAACAGTGGGTCCTAAACTGGGTGGTACTGCCCTGGGAGCAGGATTCCTTAGTGGGGTGCCAAGAGGCAAATGGGTGGGTGGGGGTTACGTGGGAGGTGCAAATGACTACCAAACATTGAAAAACTGGCATTACTGGATCAAGTTCATCAAATAAATTTTTGTTGAATTAATTAAACTAAATAGATTTAATTGGATTTTGATTAAATGTGCAATTAATTGTTCCTGTTTTGAATTTTATTGTGCTATTAGTGCTATTCTGAATAATGCTTTTTATAAGGTAGGGTACAGGGCACTGAGGATGAGTTTATGGAGTCCAGGGGGCAGTGGCTCCAAAAGGCGTGGGAACCATTGTTGTAAGATGATTAGATATAACTCATTATACTTCTGCAGTGATTGCTGGTGTGGAAGCTTGTTAGCACATTTTTTGCTGTGGGTGTTTTGTCGGGGGGGGGGGGACGTTTCCGTGGAGATTTTCTATTGCGACAACCTGACTTCTGCTGGATCCTCACCCAAGTGCAACTCTACCAGCTTGTTTCCGGCAGCCCCCAATACCAAACAAAAGGCCCTCATTTCCACTGATGGCCAAATGCCTGGTTCAGAGGAGATATTCTCTCAAAAGCTCTGCACAGCAAAAGACTGTGATTGCAGTACACTTATCAGGCCTAAAGAATCCATAATAACAATGCAGAAGTCTTGCACGATCCCTTTTTATCACTCTTGCATAAGACTTTATTATTTAAAACAAAACAAACAAACAAAAAACCAGATGGAGATGAATATTTCTCCCCACAAGACAAAAAAAGCACAAGCCTCTATTATGCCCATTGCAAAATATGAAAACTGGCTGAAAACATTTGCTCTAGTGCACTTCCTGGTTTGTTGTTCGTTTTAAATTTAAAATTGTGCACTGGTACAGAAATACCTCCATACATGCCCAAATGTGGGTTATTTCATGGAGCCTCTCTATGATAAAGGCTGTGTGTAAATAAAATCCCACCCCAAAGGTGGTTCATTGTTGTCTCAGTAGCCAGTAGTGACATGTCACAACCTTCGCTTTGGGTGTTTGCCTGAAGCTCAGTTCCTTGTCGTTGCCTGGGTAACAACAAGGCAGACACCAAAGAAAAATCTCCATGAAGTCATGTGGCTTGGTGCTGCAGCAGGAAGTAATCCTGTCACCTGGGAAACCAATGTGACTGACCTTTGCATATATTAACACTGTAAAGTGCAGGGCCAGCAACACAAAAGCAGTTTTTGGGTGGCTATTATGTTGCCCAATTCATGCACAAATTGAGCCACAATTCATTTTAGAATGATGGATGTGACAGGGAGAAAAAAGCCTCAGCATAAACATATATAAGGGTCTGGTGACTTCTCTTTCAGTGTATCTGAAGAAGTGTGCATGCACACGAAAGCTCATACCAAGAACAAACTTAGTTGGTCTCTAAGGTGCTACTGGAAGGAACTTTTTTATTTTGTTTTAGCATAAACAAAATTAGCACAGCGCAAGAACACAAGACATTATACAACACAGCTTTCTCAATACTCCTCCCCCCGCATTTTCTTGAGTCCTGGGAACCAAATACCAGGGTGGAGCTATATATGGTTCAGAGAACAGGAGGGCGGACTTCAGGTTTGTGAGGTCTACTAAACCCCCAAGATCTACTAACGAGAGCCAGGTGCAAAAGACACACAGTGAGACCGAAAGAGAAGCATGCCCCTGAGCATATTGTGAGCTAAGGAATTTGCTTTCAGAGCAAAGGCTGAACTGAGTTCACAGTCCTAGTTGCCACAAGCACAGCAATTCAGACAAAGGGCATGTCCAGGACTCTTGTCTGCTCGGGTCTTGTGGGATCATTGGAACAGAGGAAGCTACCTTATAGAAAGTCAGGCAGGAGTGTTTCATCAACCCTCCCATTAAAAATGGGACCTTCCGCACACTAAGCATTTATTTATTTAGTTATTTTAATTTATATACTGCCCTTCTCCCATAGATCTCAGAGTGGTTCACACAAAGCATGTGCTCTACCACTGAGAAGCACCCCTTCCCCATTTCATTTTAGCTGCTGCAACCTGAAGATTCAGACAAGGGGCGTGTAGAGGTGTGGCCTACGTCATGCCTGCTCAGCCCTTGCCCTTCATGGATAATTACATCTAGGAGAAGAAGAAAATGAACTGCCTGCATCCAGGTGGCAATTGATGGCTTTTAGGAGAGAAGGTCTCTTGAAAACCAAAGTCACCTTAGGCCTCAAGGATGGATAACACCTGTTAGACAGTAGGGAACATCCTCTTCCTGAGCAAGGTGCTTGAGCAGATGGTGGCCACACAACTGCCACATTTGAGCATGATTTAGCTGTTAATCCACTCCCCCATCTCATTCAAATCAGAGCAGAGTGGTCCACACCTGCACACATTTGAATTTGTACTTGAGGAACAACTTCAGTCATCCCCACTCCATTCCCTTTTGTGGTCATCCCTGCCTTCTAATTTGTTGATTCTATTATGCTAATTAAGTACCAACAGGGCATGTTGCTGATAGCTGCATGGACACCATGGTCTTAAAAAAAAAATCCTGCCCAAGAAGTGTGCAAAAGCACAGTCAGGCAATTGTAAATTCTCTCTCACAGTTTTCTGGTTTTGTGCAAATCAAGGGGATCAAAAGGAAAATAGGGAGAGAGGGAGAGAAGGGGCATATACAGGGTTACGCTGTTGACATGCCCTTACCAGCAGGGTGGAAAAGAAATGAAAGCCATTGATAATTCTCAGCACATACTTTTTAGGTTGCTGCACAATATATCTGTTGCAGCCATTTTTAATGTGGTTTGCTTGTGCAGTTTTCTGGTTTTATGCAAATCTGACTAAGCATTCGGAAAAACTTTCTGACAGTAAGAGCTGTTTGGCAGTGGAGCAGACTGCCACGAGAGGTGGTGGACTCTCCTTCCTTGGAGGTTTTTAAGCAGAGGTTGGATCTGTCATGGATGCTTTAGCGGAGATGCCTGTATTGCAGGGGGTGGACTAGATGACCCCTGGATCCCTTCCAACTCTAAGATTCTATGATCAAAAGAAAAAAAGTTCCCTTCTGGAATGTACTGGGGAAAGTTGCAAAAGCAGCTGGGAAAGCAACGAAAACACTGAGGAAGTTGTGGGCATGGAAACAGGAATAGCAGAAAGTGACAATTGATCTAACCACCCAAAAATACCAAAACAAATGGTCAGCGCCCCCATGTGGAGTGGTTTGGAACCTAATTTCCTGCAAGGGAAGAAGCGTTGAATTTAGTCTTGTCCAAGGGTTACACGTATTAAATGGAGACGCAAACTGCTGCAAAAACACTGTAAACTCCAGGGTGGACAAGCCCCCAATTCAATCTGGGTCTTGGCATAGAAACCAGATTGGTCACCCTGATAAATGATTTATGTCAAGAGAGTGATGGAAAAGTGCTACAGTACTGAATATTCAGGACCACTCAGTGACTTCCAATATGTTCTAGGTTGCCTCTGTAGGTTAGGAGTTGTGGGTATGGCCATCCAGTGGCTTCACTCCACTTCTGGTGATTTCCAGAAGATGGCGCTGGGGAACAACTGCTCAGCCCTGTGTCATTTATACTATGGAGTCATGCAAGTCTTCATCTTTTTTTCTTTTTAGTCTGCCAGGCATTTAAAACGTTTTACTACTTGAAATTCTTATTTTCTGCTGCTCTTCTTATTCTTTTATTGATGATTTTTGACTTTTTATAGCAACTTGCTGTATTTTGCTGCTTTATGTGCTGCAAAAATCCCTGGAATCATGGATGAAGGGCAGTATAAAAATCCCAAAATGAGTATAATTAAATAAATAGAGCAACCTTCACCTACCTGGTGCCCTCCAGATGTTTTGGACTAAAACTACCATCCGCCCCAGCTAGTATGGTTGGGGCTGATGGGAATTGTAGTTCAAGACATCAGGAAGGCAGCAGGTTGGTGAAGGCTGCTCTACTTGGAATAGAGAACTACAGCTGAAGTTTCAGGCAGAAATGGGTCTTCTTGAGATCCTTTAACAAAGGTAGCCTGGGGACTGAAGTGCTCCACCACATGGCCTCTGACCATCAATGTGAACACAAAACAAGAATACCAGAAATGCGCAAGATCTTCCAATATCTTATGCAGATTGCAGAAATGCTGAATCAGGACAAGCCTTATGGCTTATTCCCCAATCCACCCCCTGCCACACACCTCAAGTTTCTATGGTTTGGACAACTGAAGTCAGGAGGGCTCCCAAAGTGGAGGAAGGACAGTGCTGTCTCTGTGGTCTCCAAACAGCTTTGAAAACGTGTGCCCCTGTCTCTCTCACCCACCTGATTTGGACTGGGCATCAGGAGCTGTAATCTCAACTATCAGACTCTCCAAGGCCGTCCCCCTGCGGTTGATCTCATCCACAAGAACTCCCTTCCCTGTCCATTCTTCCAAGATCACCTGGTAAGAGAACACAGTCAGACATCAGAAGGTGGCCAAAGGCAAGTAGGGCATGCCAAGACTTGGCTGGCCCTGGTCCACATTTATATCTGATCTATCCTTTTAACATCAAGTGAATACTTACAGCGGCTTACAAATTTGTAAGAACAACAAATGACATAACATTAGAACATGGAAAACTACCAGAACAGATTTAAAGCATTTAAAATGCCCAGTAAAACAAAAGTGTTTTCAATGCCTGCCTAAGGCTGGGCAATCAAGGGACAAGACATGCTGTAATCTGGATGCCGCAACCCAAGAAAGACCTCTCTCTTGTCCCTACCTACTGATGGGTGAAGGGGGAGCAGGAAACATAAAGAAGGGGCCACAGCAGAAAGTTCTCAGGCAGTTTTCTATGGAAGAAGGCAATTCCTGAAACACCAGGCTGGGCCCCAAGGAAAGGTATCCTCCACCAGTTCCACTGCACAAAGTACTATTGGATGCAAAAATCCAACATCTGGAGAACTTTAGCTTCCATGTTTTCTTTCGAAACCTATAATGATGTGAAGACAGGCCTGAATAGATGGCCATAATCCTGCCAAGTCTCAACAGAAAAGCGGGGAGGGGCAGAGCAGC
This sequence comes from Darevskia mixta, assembly GCA_034641385.1. Classification (NCBI taxonomy): domain Eukaryota; kingdom Metazoa; phylum Chordata; class Lepidosauria; order Squamata; family Lacertidae; genus Darevskia; species Darevskia mixta. The sequence continues at coordinate 2,038,407 of JAWWNH010000033.1, read as the reverse complement.
TTTTGCCAACCTGGTGGTCTCCAGATGTTTTGGATACTGACTCCCCTCAGTCCCAGCTATCAGGTTGGGAAAGAGCAAGCAGAATTTATGGTACTCAGGAACTAGAGCCTGGTGCTCTGCATATCTCTTTGCCTCAGGTCAACCTCAGAAACAGAATATATTTTGCAAAACAAGCAAACTGATATAAACCTTCAATGGCCCAGGGCACGGCCTGAAGGCACACAATGGATCAGTCTTGCTGATGCTAACAGGTGTGTCTGCCCAGCACTTGGGATGCATCACCCACCTGGGCAGCCCTTTGGGTTAATTTAATTTAATTAGTTTATTGCAAACTTTATAAACCGCTCTGCATTCAGAGGCTACCTGATGTACAGAAACAGAATGCAGAACAAAAGACAAATATAATTTGCACAATGCCACAACCCAGATCTCAAGATTAATTTTGGGAGAGGTGCAGAATTGTGATTTGTTCGTTCAGAGTACACCGCAGCTCTGGCTACAAGAACCCAGGAAGACTAGAGATAGCCTACAAGAGAGGGTCCCCCCAGGAGCTTCCTGTATTGCAGTTTCAGAGGAAACTAGCTCCTATTCAGACCATCAACCCAGATGCAGTGAAGCTCTTCTGTTTATGTTGTTGTGATCTCCCTCCCTCAAGAGCACATCTTCCCTAGCAGGCTCTGGGACTCTTTCCTTCTTTCTCTGCCCACCTCAATTTGCTGCATCCGCTTCTCCAATTCATGGGTGCCCAAAGAAGCCTCTGTGGCTGGGATTGTTGCCTCTGTTTCTTTCAGCCACTGCTTGGTGGATTCAACCAGTTTTCGGAATTCGTCCAACTGTTCTTGGCAGGAGGATGCGCCCTTCTCTCTGGGAAGTGGAGAGAAAGGAGGCAGGTAAAAAAGTGGGTCAGCTCTGATAGCCCTTTTCCTAGCATGCATTTCATCAAATGAATTCTGAGTCACTGAGAATTCTGCAACCACAGTAGGCTCAACCTCAGCTCCTGCTCCCCAAATGTGTTAACATGGCCTTCCTTGCAGGGCTGCTGTGTAAGGAATTCTGAGAAAAACAGTGTCCAAGTGCACTTAACACCTGCATATATGCCAAGTATTATTACTGCTCCTTCTGCAACACTGGACCACCTATTTGGGATATTGTTGTTCAGTCCAATGGATTAAGGACTGAAAGGAAATTTCAGCCTCTTCATGCTCTATTCTCCGTTCCTGGCTGACCAGGCCCTAACAAGGTTATCCACCCACCACAGAAAAGTGAGCACACATTTAGACTAAGTTCTCCTGTGAAGTAAATTCTGCCAAAGCCAGCCACCACCTCCCAGTCATGCTAAGAAAACACTGAGGCAGAGATGGTCTACACCCTTTCCGAAACCTTCAAGTTATCAAAATGTCAGTTTATGACAGCTTTGTTCTTCAATCTTCTCTCTGCCTCTGTCTCTGGTGTGAGGTAAGTAGGTTTTAACTCACTACCACCAGCAGAGAAAGAAAATATACTTGGTGTTCCCAGGAAAACCATTGCCTTGACATGTCTTTGTCGGGCTGTGTCCAATGCTTTAGACAGGGGGGGTCCTCCATCTTTGTGGTCCCAGGGACATATTTGGAAATCTAAGAAGCTATCACAGGCACGAGAAAACCCTCATTCCATAGAATAAAAATTGATGATGCTCAGACATCCTCCAAAGAACAGACAACTCCCCCCCACCCCCCAAAAAACAGACAACTCCCTCCAAAACATGACCTCTGCAAAAAAAGTAAAAGCAGCCCTAATTGTTTTTAAAAAAACAACAACAACCAAGGAGAACCAGGCTTTAGACACATGTTGGTTTTGACATTCCTCCTCCAACTGCTGTGAATTTCTATTGAGCAAAAATTCACAACTAAGCACCAGTCACATTGTTTGGAAACCACACTGGGAGGAAAGGAATTAAGTTGTAAAAGGAGCCATATTACGAAGCTGGATCTTGGCTCCCTTCCAAAGATGCCCTCCACCTCCACAAAGGACAAGATGCAGGGCCACTTGCACTGTCTCTTGTGAATGTGGCACAACCCTGTCCTTCTGCATGCAAAGCAGATGCTCTACCCCTGAGCTGCAGAGTGTCTGCTCATCACTACCTTTGTATCACAGAGCAGCAAAGAGCACCCCTTACCGTTCCCTTGCTGCTTTCTGCAACTGCATGAAGTCTTTCCGCAAACTGTGCACCTTCTCCTGATGTGCGGAGGAGCTTGCTGCTGCAAAACCGCAAGAGCTCAGCTCCATGGTCAGATGTTCCAATGTGTCCAAGTCCTCGTGGTGCTGCTTCATCTCAGAATTCAGTTCCTGGCAACGAAACAGGGGTGGGTGGAATATCGCCATTAGAACAAAGAGCAGTGCCCAACGCACAGGTCCAAGTTGGTCCTCTGGGACAAATTCACTACAGAAAGCCACCAATGGAGACTGCACCGCTCATGCCAGCTCCTGGAAGCCATGTGTGACTGGGGGTGGTGTGGGGAGGCAGAAGGGGTGTGTATGTGAAGAAATTTTATTCAGTTCATGCTGAAAGGCAATTCTACCAAATTTGCACTTCCCAAAACAACACACAAGCCAAAATGCAGAAATTCACACTTCTCTAAATTTTGCAGTTAGCAAACCAAGTGCTCAAATTGCATACACCAGGTAAAGTGTGCATTAAAAGGCTCCTGTTAGTGAAAGTCAATTGTCAATATATGGTTTGATTGTACTGTTAGCCACTTTGAGCTTCCAACGAGGAAAGGCAGAGTATAGAACTTTTAAGTAAAGGCCAATTTGAGGGCCATATTCCCTCCTTGTTAACATTGCAGGGGCCACATGCTAGCAATGGGCTGGGCCAATGCAAAAGGCAGCTGGGTAGATCCACCCCACTCTCCCTCACTTACATACCCACCCACATAAGAGACACCCACTTATTCACAAACTCCCTCCCTCCTCCATCTTGCTCTCTCTCACACATTCTCCCCCAGCAATCAGGATTACAAATGAGCCCTTGTTTTCAGTGTTCAAACTCTGAGCACACTGCATTCCCATGCATGTAAAAGCTGCTTTATTCTGAGCCAGACTTTTGGTCCATCAAGTCCCCAAAGGCCTTTCCCAGCTTTGCACCCCAAAGAACCTAGGCATCTGTGCATACAAATCTGTGGCTCCACTCCTGAGCTATGCCTGGTCCCCCAACACTCCACTCTGTCTCTCTCCACCACCATCACTCTGCAGCTTCTCACCTGGATCTGTTGGGAGAAGTGAGCAATGTCACGATCGGGTTGGTTTCCCGAGGCCAACAGCCGCATCCTGCTCTCCATGAACTGTTGCAGTTTCTCAGAGAGGTGCTCGTACTGCTCCACCTTGGGGAGGAGATCCTTCAAGGCGTCCTCCTTCTCCTGCTGTTGCCGGCAAAGGCTGCCAAAGCGCTCCGTCACCTCGGCCAGCTTGCTCTGCAGAGCGGCAGCTGTGGCGCTGTCGGCGGTCTCCATGAAGCGGGTCACCATCTCCCGGGTGGCTTCGAGGCTGCTCTTTTGCCTGGCGATGTCCTGCTTCAGCTTCTGTTAATGGACACACAAGGGCAGGCAGGCATAAGGATTGGGGGGAAAGAATTCTGTTCTGCTCGCTTTTCACAGCCGACTGACCCAATCCTAAACTTCCTTGTGGATTGGAACGCAACTCCCAGTTGGATTATGCATGTCTCTTGCTTTTGCAGTGCAGTTTTGGTGCATTCCAAAGTGTGCATAAAAAATACTTTAGTCTATCCTGCACAGAAATATTTGGGAAGAAAACCATGGACAGAAAGCAAAGACAAACCCCGGCTTACCATGTTTGTGGCGAGGGTCTCCTGGATGGAGGTGGAGGAGAAAGCAGCCACGTCTTCCCTCTGGAGGTTCCTCTCTACCTCAGCCACGGACTGAAGGAGGCTCTCCAGCCCCTCCTGCACACTCTGGGACTGGGCGATGGACTTCTGCAAGAGGTCTGAGCGTTCCGCCATCTGACAGGATAGGCTCTGGAAACGGCTCACGAGGGAATCTGAGGGAGCACCAAATCCATTACAAACCGGGTGTGGAAAATTAAAATGGGTGGGTGCGGGGCTTTCAGTACAGTACCCCATAGATCGTGTGGGGTCCAGCTGCCATGAATCGCTCAGCTGTGTAAAAGGCCGACTCAGGAGGTTGAGAAATGTCATTCCTCAGAGCCGGGCCAGCCCAAGGCACTTTGGTGCGGGAGGTGGTGAACTCAAACAACACCTTCCCATTTCCAGAACCCCCCTGGGAAGTCCACAGAGCAACAAGGGCAGAGAGCAGCTCTTTCCATCCTTACCTGTGGTTTCCTGAATGCCTCTGTGATCAGGTAAGGGCGCTTCGTGTATTTCCAAGAGGGACCGAGCTGCCTTCTCAAGCCTCTCTACAGGCACTTGGTGCTCTGCAAGGTCTTCCTGCAGGTGCTGTTGCAATTGACACGGCAGTGAGAGCAGAGCAGGAATTAGAGCAGGGACAGACATGAAGAATAACCGGCAGCTCTTTGATATAATATCTCAATAAATCCTGGCTGTGGTTAGGGAAGGGCCATATGTCAATGGCAGGGCATCTCTTTTGCACATGGAAGGTCCTCACATCAATCTTGGGCATCTTCAGGTAGGGCTGAAATCTTGGAGAGCTGCTGCCAGAGACCAACCAATGGTCTGACTCAATAGAGCACAGCTTCCTATGCTCATAATATACTTAATCATCATGGACACTCTGTATTTTTAACCATCATTGATCTTGCCAACTTTGATGGCAACTAACTGGGCCAAGCTTTTTGGGGGTAGGCAGTGCTTTACGGGCAGTGAACTATTGGTTCATTGGTTATTGACATACGTTGGTCACGTTGCACTGATTTTGTTGTTGAATTGTTGCTGGGTGGGTTTAATTGGTTTATTCCTGAATCATAAGTTTTAATTTTGTTGATATCACTTTGTAAGTCACCCAGGGAAATATTTTCATTATGAGACGAATAAATGGAATGAATGGATGAATGAAATATTCAGTGTAGAGGAAAATGTACTTTGCACACGTCTGTGCTCTTTTGGGGACTACACATTCTATGACTGAGATCAAGCAAGGCAGCATACTTGGCTTCCCCATGTGAATGCCCTCTGAAAGTTGTTGGACTACAGCTCCCATTATCCTTGGCCACTCCCCATGCTGTCTGGGGCTGATGGAAGTTGGAATCCAACAACATCTGGAGGGTAGCAGTTTTGATGAAGGCTGCCATATATGTAATGTACAACCCCATATGCTAACCCAGATTCCTAACTGGCAGCCTTATTCCAGTAAGCCACAGGACAGGATGCTTTCAAGCAAATCCCCAGCAAAAAATGGGAAAACTTGCGTCACTTGCTCTTCCTTCTGTGATTAATGAGTAAAACCATCAACCACCACCTCAATTCCAAGACTAAGCCAGGGGAGCCATGAGCCCCATTCACTTACTTTGGCACTGGCAAGCTGCCTCTGTAAAATGGCTGGATCTGAAGAAACAGGCTCCGACAGGAGAGTTGCCATAGCCTCTTCACTCTCTTGTAGCCACGTCCGGAGAGATTCTGCTATGTCCTGGAACTGCTGAGAGCGATCCAGGAGCATACTCAGATGGGAACCAAGCGCAGTGCACTGCAAGAAAAGGAGACAATTGTCACAGATGATTCTGCGGTAAGTCTAAGGCTACGGTTCAAGTTTTGCCCCACCCCACCCAGATGGATAGCCAAGATGGCAACCATGGTCAGTTTTAGAGATCATAAGGGATTAGAAAGCTCACTTTCCAATTTCCCACAGTCAGTAGCTTATAATTATATTTCTGTCCCACCTTCTCTCCAAAGAGCTCAAGTGGCAGACATGGTTCTCCCCCTCCTATATTTTATCATCATGTTAACTGTGGGTTCGGCTGGGCTAAGAGGCAGCAACTGGCCAAGGTCACCCAGTGAGCCACATGGAGATTTGAACTCCCGGGCTCCCAGAACCTAGTCCAAGACTCTGTCACTATACTATACCAAGGCTATGTACAAATCATAAAAAATCAACAACACAGGAGGCCCAGTGGTTCCCAAAGTGGTTCCCAAAGTTCCCACCTTCCATGCTTTGTATTTAAAGTTTCACTGCTATTTTATGTAGTTTTACACACTCACACACACACACACAAATATTTTTCATGCAAAATATATTTTTTTTAAGGTGGGGTAGGGGGCATTGGAGATGAGTTTATGGAATCAAGGGGGGTTGGCCCTAAAACTTTTGGGAACCACTGTCCTATGACCTGCTTGTTCTAGATCCAGAGGTCTACACCTTCTTTTTATCACTGTTCTTGTACCTTGGAATGGAGAGAACTGTATCGTTTGGTGGCATCGTCCAACTTGTTCTTCACCAGCACCCCAGTAGCTAAAACCTCAGGCCTTGGAGCAGTCCCCCTAGCAGTCCCAGCTTCTGCCGCCACCTTCTCTGCATCCAGCACTTTCTGCCCGGACATTGTCACAAAGCGCAAATCCCCCTTGTGTGAGATTACATCTTCCGCAAAGCTGCTCTGCCGCTGGAGCAGGGGCTGAAGGGACTCGAGTCTGCCGTCTCCTGCACGCATCCTCTCCAGCTCTTGCTCGGCCTGTTCCAGCCAAGCCTCAAACTCCACATGGTCCCGGAGGAATTTCTGCAGCTCATCCCGGAGCGCCTGTGATTGCTTGAGCCGCACCTCAGACTGAGACATGGTGGTGGCATACTGTCCCTTCAGCTCTTCCAGCCTCCCCTGCAGCCTCTGCTTCTCCTCCGGGGTGAGATTGTGGCCTTGCTTGTCCAGAAAGGCCTGGGCTGACTGCGTAGCTAGAATGACTTCTTGCTGCTGAGAGAGAAGCTCTTGGTGGCAGACCTGGAACAACAGCAGCAAACAACCAGGTTGTAGTACATCCAAGTCCACACTGACCCTTGTGAAATTAGAACCTGGGCCCTTTACAAGGCTAGGGAGGGAAACTGCAGCCACCTTCAAAAATACAAAGCCTTCATACAGTTCTGAGATATCAAGCCCATGGGGCTAGTCCTACCATTAGGCAGCATGAGGCAACTGCCACAGGTGGCAAATGTTGGGGGACAGCAGGGGCAGGCCTCCCTCCCTCAGCTGTTCTTTCTGACTCTCCTGATTTTACCAACTTCTGCCAGAAGACAGAGCTCCCCACAAAGGAATGCGGACCTTGGGGATGAAAAAGGTTCCCCACTCCTGACTTTGAGCAAATGTGTTCTTAGCTTAGCTGGAATTTAGACCTCGATCTTTAACTTAACCCTCCATCCAGCAGACCCCACCAACCTTCAAGCTCTCATAGTGCAAAGTGAGATCTTCTTCAACTCTGTCCACCTCCTTGAATCCACCATCAGGGGTATCTTGGACTGCTCCAGTCACTAGACCCACTCGGTGGTGTTCAGCTTCTGTGAGCTCCTTGGGCTGCTCTAGTGATGCCACCCAGTGCAGAAGAGATTCAATCTTACTCTTATTTTCTTCAAAGTCTTTGACAGCTCTAATCTGGAAACAGAGCAGAGTGCATAGGAAGCTGATTACAAAGCACAGATAGGGTAAACATGGGCTAGAATTTTGATGTCAATAATGTTGTGCAAATTTTTTTTTGCATGCCTCAGAAGCATCCCACTACAATTCTCAGAGCACTGGACAACACACAGCCTCTTATAAGTTTACCCAACTCCTTCCTAATGTGAAGGAGGGATCTTCCACACCAGTTCCAGGTTGTGGGGTGCTGTACCTTTTCTGTTTGCTGTTGTACCACAGTGCTCACAGCACTCTCAAGCTCCTTCTGCGCCGCCTCCGTCCTCTCTTGCAGGGACTGGTACTGCTCCTTGGCCTGGCAGAGCCTTTCCTGCAGGGATGCCAGTTCCTTGGGGTCCAGCTTGGTCCGGTTCTCCTCCAGGAACTCCTCTGTCGCTTTCAAGACACCGGCAAAAGAAGATGCTCGGCTGTGCAGGCTTCTCTGCAAGTCCTAACGGCAGAAATCAAAAGAGCAGCAAAGAGAGTGACCATCTCTGGCATAACTGTAAACTGGTATTCACAGACTTGTAATGATGTTGAGTTCTTCAGGAAAGAGGCTACTGATTTCTGAGCAGAGATTATGCTGATTAGATTTCATGCTGTCCTGTTGATTTTATTAGAACTGTTGAATTGTTAGTTTGCTTTTATATATGGTGCACCTACCCTGCCCTGGGATTACCGGCTTGAGGGGTGTGTTACAAATGAAACAAAGCAAACAAACAAGCAAGCCATATGCCTTGCATTGTAACAATGACAGAACAAAACTTGAGTGCAGACGCTGGAGTGTGGAAAGAAGAAACAACCAGCAACCCAGCCTGGTCACAAGATGTGTTTTGCCACCTTGCCTACCAGCTCCATCAAGGGAAACACAGTGCAGTGGTCCAGCCTCCTGTAATTGTGTTCTCACCTTAACGTCACTCTGGCTCTGTTGCAGTACAGAGAGGTCCCCTTCCCTCGCTGCTCCCTGTGGATCTACCAGTCTGTGCTCAGCCTGGTTCATCCAGGTGCACAACTCCTCCAGTTTCTGGCTGCGTATTGCCTGCTGTTCTTGAAGTGTCTGTTTAGATTTTGGATTGGTTAACAAAAACAAAGCACCTGTTAATGCCTGTCAAGTCAACTGTTAAAACCACAAATGCAAGCCAAACAAGTTGCAAAACAGAAAGCACTTAAGCAGATGCAGTCAATGGCTTGCAAGAGGGATCGTCTCTCTCTCACACACTCTCTCTCGCTTCACCCTTTACTTTTGCTCTAGATGGTCATTTAGGTCCATTGTCTGGCACAACAAAGCACATATGGTTTAAAACGGAGTCATTTGCCATCTAGGTTTGTTCTTCTGCCTTTAACTCCCTCTCTTATTCCCATATAGCAGCCCACTTATCAAGGACTGATGTTGACCTGATGGCTTTTTCCTTGAAAGATGACTTATCAGATGGCAAAATCTGTGTGGCTCTTGCAGGAAAATTGGAGGAAGGAAGAATCTGGTCTCCTCCTTGAAGACCTTTCCTGCAAAATCCTTTTTCTTTTTTCTTTTGCGTTCCAATATAACACTTTTCATGCCTCTTTCTCTCACTGAGGGGTGGGGGGAAACACATTCACTGAACCCAAACATAAATCATTTCCATGGAGGCAGTTATTCTGGCTTATGCTGTCAGGGCTAGAAAGCAATTAACCCAACTTTTGCTTGAAGCCCTGTTTTTGCATCCCAGTCTCAAGAACAAAAGATACCTGGGGAATAACAAGCTGTGCTAAATGACCTTGCACAACTGCTATAAACCCAAAGAATGTTATTTCTGGGAACAGTGGGAGAGATAAAGAGAGACAGAGTGAGTGTGAGTGAATTTTGGACACTGCAGCAAACCAAGTCCCAGATTATCCTCTTGGGAGTCCTGCAAATAGGGCGTCATTGAGCATGATGTGTGACCCTGGGCCATCCTTCTTTCAACCAGTATACAATTTGTCTTTCCCTTGGTGCCTTACGATCAAAACATACAAACTTCTGCCAAATGAAAAACAGGGCTTTTTTTGTTCATTTTCAGACATTTCTTAAGCCAAATAACAGAAGCAGTTTGAGGAGGAGGAGAGGGGAAAAGAGCACTGCTAAAAAGCACTCTTCAGCAGCATAACAAGATCTTCTCGCATTAGGGATGGGAGCACACTGAATCTGAAAAGGCAAAGCAAAACGGTTAATACACACAAACACACATACACAAAAAGAAGAGAGGCAGAATAGGCACACATTACAAGGGGACAATTGTTAAACAAAACCTTACTTGTATTAGCAGTGTCTGAAGGAAAAAGAGAGGCGGAGGCATGCAGTTATGGGGGCTGCAAAAGCACACATTTATTGAGCATCCTTGTGTGCACTTAAGGGCCAAAGTGGATGCATTGCTGAACTCAGAAGCACAGCAAGGGTCTTAGTAGCAGATATTCTTCCTGTTGTTAGAATATTCACTCTACATTCTCTAGATCAGTGGAGGGCAGAATTCAAGCTTGCTGAATCTATTTTGTGCTTCGCTAGAACACAAAGACCCACCAACTGGAACCTGTGAGTGTCTCTGACATGGGTTCTAAACACCAGAAACTGAGCTGAGCTCACAATCATTCCACATTTATATTTATGCTTCCTAAGGATAGTCTTCTAAAAAAAGGGCAGGGCTAAGCAATGGTAGACTGGACCTAGTGGGTAGATCTTTGGATGATCTGCAATGGATTGGCAAGGATTTCTGCTCCCAATTATTTAACAACAGCATCAAAATTAGGCTGCTAAAGTGAGGGAAGCTTGAGGGTAACCAAGAATGTGTTTATATCTGCTGGTAAAAGTACACTGAGGGCAAGTGCACCCGGCACCTTTAAAACACCAGTGTGCATATCAAAACCCCATTCCTTAAATATAAGACAGAACAGGGGCTGGATGGGTAACCATGTTGCAGAGACTGTACTAATTTTTCACAAAAGACTTTCTCCAGTCTGAGAAAAGTCAGAGGAACAAGGGGTGGGGGTGGGGATTTTGATTAAACTGCAGCCCTGGGTGGGCCTTGCGTGCAACTGTGTATAGCAATTCTGCACTATTTCCACCATGTTCATGCGCTGTGTCAAGTCCTAAACCAGGGATGGGTAACGGTGATCCCCTTTGACCAGCAGGCTGGAACCACCCAAAGGTTCTCCCTTTGTACCCACAGCTTTTCTTGACACACCTGAAATCAGACGATGGAGGTGAGAGAAAAGTGGGCATGGCTGGAGGAAAACAGACTTGCAGGCCAAAGGTTCCACCTACCTGCCACAAACCATAACATACAAACCAGCATTCCTGGTTTGTTCCTCTACAAACAAAGCTTGGTGCTCAGTCTCTTGGCTTACTAAGTGTGACTTGTTTGGAGATAAACAAGCCATGAGCAGCATTTTGCAAAACACATTAAAGCAGGGCTCATGGTTTGTTGCTCCTAACTCAACAAAGTGAGGAGCGCAGCAGACACAGCTCCACAGCATAAGCTAGCAGGCTGCTCGTTCATGTGCAAAATTGGACCACTGTGCCTGTTGCACTCATAGTGTGCACCTGCACATCTATTACAGCTAAAAACCACAGTTAGCAACAAGTTCCCCAGACCCTGGGCTAACACTTGAGTCACAAATGTGCCACTTTTAATGCTCCGCTTTCTCCCCTCTTGCTCCATCCAGGGCATTACTTTAGCCTTCCTTATTGAGAGACAAGATTCAGCCCCACCACAATGACAGAAACCAGCTTAACTGGTGTCCCCCATTGTCCTTAGAACAGCCACCTATTTGGAGTCCTGACTCACTCTGTGAAAGGGAGGATGGAAGGAGAGAGACACAGAAATGAGGCATCTCTCTGCTTTGAAGCAGCAACTGACGCACTCTATGATGCCACAACTTGATTGCAAAAGGATGCGTACAAAAACTGTAGGAAGGGCAGCTTGGTTAAAGAGGAAAAGACACACATCCTGCTCCCTGTTAAATACAACACAGCAAAGAGGTTGCCACTCCACCACTGTCACCTGATCTGTCTGCTCCGCTTGCTGGAGACAGACCTGAAGGACCTCTGCCCGGGTGGCCAGCCTCTCTGAAAGTTCCCGGAAGGATGTCTGCAGCTCGTTCAGCAGCCTCAACACCTGCCTGCTTTGCTCCGGGGACAAGTCTTGAGCATGCTCAGAAATGAAGAACTGAATGTCAAGGGCTGTTGCATCAAGCTGAGCTTTGGTGTCTGCAAGGGGCCTTTTCAGCTCCTGGCCATGTCAAGAGAGGGGAAGAGGGAGAAAATGTAGCCACTTTGAGACTTCAGTCACCCGCAGGATACCTTTGCAAGTTTCACCTGCTTGAATGACCAAGTGACCAGAGACTTTAAAACAAAAGAGGCTTAATGGTCCTTCATCAGGGCAGGATGCTTTCCCTGACAGCCTGAAATTGACACACTTAGAGCTAGGGAGAAGGGCAGAGAAATAGCTTGGAGCCAGTCTGAATTCATTCTCTGCCCTTCTGTCTCTCACACACACACCATGAATTTGTGAGTGGGTGAAGGTGAAGCACCTAAGGATGGGTCAGTCTGTTAATTTCAGTTTCTCTCAGTTTCTTATTTTTCCCATTCATTTTTGCACCAGATTGTGTGTGGTTTTTAAGTCCTAATGAAAATTCAACAGCATTTTAGTATACACTTCAATTACACACATTTTTGTATGTAATTTTGCCCAATAAACATATTTTTGCAGGCCATTTCCCCCTAATATAAAGCATTTTAATATGCTATTTTCATTAATATATGCACTTATGTATGCTTTCCCCTAGTATATGCATTTTTGTACTAATTACTTGCTTGGAAAGGAACACAAAATTCAGAGAAGTGTGAATTTCAAAGGATGGCTGTGTTTCAGTTCACATATTGTTTCAGGACGTGCATAGCTGGTAGGTTCGCCTTTAAATGAGAACTGAAATCATTCCCCCCTCCCCAACTTTAGAGGCATCCCAGGGTGCAAGCTCTTTCTCCCTGGGAACCTGATGTGGAATTGCAGCCTGATGCAGAAGTCTTGGTTTACTTCCCAAATACTCTCCTTACATTTGTAATATCTTAAAATATACATTACAACTACACCCTAAGACTTCAGGGTATACTCTGGTTTCCCTTCCCATCCCAAAGAAACTAAACCCCGCCCACCCTTCCCTGGGGAGCTTCTCATCACCCGGAAAAACAAGAAATGCCTGGCAATGTTACATTCTAAGACAAACCAACGTTGGCTGGGGCTGATGGGAGTTGTAGTCTGAAACATTTGGAGGGCACCAGATTGGCAAAGGCTGTTCTAAGTAGAAAGGAATTGGCTGGCAGCCCTACCACTTTACCCAGATAGCAGTTCATACAGCTTAAGGTCTGGCTTCCCAGCCATATTATCTTGGGAGGAGCCAGTAGCAAACCCAGGCATGCCACACACCCACAAAAAGCTCTCAAGAGCTCCAGGCAAAGAGGAAATATTTGTTTTTGTTTTTCAAATGCCAGATCATAAAGCTACACAATTCATAGCCATAAATGGTTATAACTTACAACACTCACAGTCTTGCACAAATGGTTGCGATGTCTATTGGTGCAAAATGCATGGGTGATGCTAATTGCCACCATAGATCCATTTTTAGATCATAATGCAGACCACCCTGCATGGTGTGTGTGTGGGGGGGTATGTGGAGCTTTGCCTAGGCAAGGAAGGGGTCTCCGCTAAGCAGAGTTCTTGAATCTTGCCAAAAGGTGTGCGGTGGAGGTGCGGGGAATCAAACAGGAGTAAAAGGACGGCGACTCAGGGCAATGAAAGAAAAGTGAAGAAAAAAGAGGCCTACCAGCCTCTCTCTGGCCCTCCTAATTCATCCACCAGAATTTCTATAAAGACAACCTTTGGTGGTCAGGATGCTGGCTAGCAACTAGCAGGAAATGGCTACCACCATAACAGCCCTGTTTGTGAAATACCCTGAAGCATCTGGCTCCATAAGGGAGCAACACACTCAACCAATACAGCAGGGCCATTCTCATGTGGGTAACTGTCACTTGCAGAGCTGGAAAGGTCCCAGAATGAGTTTGTAAATACTGAGGACAGCTTCCTAAACATATGCCTTTTTACAAATATTGAGTAGCTGATAGGATAATTGCATTCATGGTTGAAATGAAGTGAGCCAAGGCAGAAGACCCAAAGTGACTGGTCCCAAGGGTGCTCTCAGCAGAGAGTATAGGTTCCCCTAGTTAGCATGTGGACAACCAGGAACACCCCAGCCCTCCGTGGGAAGTTACCACCCTCCCAGTCAGGCTTAGCCTGTGACATTGCTATGGCAACTACCTTGTAGCTCTGGAGGCAGGAATTCAAGCTGCTGGCATCAGTTTTAGTGTGGGACTCTAGATGGTTGAGTAACTCTGTGGTGTCAGACGCCCAGCTCAGCAGCTCCTGGAGCCTGCCCTGCAGCTTCTCATGCTGCGCTAGGATTTCAGCCTCAAAATGAAACAACAACAGAGAAATAATAATTAAAACCAGAATAGGAACAAAAGGGCAAACCAAGGTCAGCCAAAGATGCCGAACCTTAACAAATATTGGCATTTTAGCTGACAGGCGCAAAACTCTGGCCTATTCTTGAAGCAAAAGTGTCTCCACAAGGTGACTCTCCCCTCAAGATCCATGTGGTAGGAGAGCTCTTGCCAATGAGCTCACATACTGTACAGCAGCAGTAGCAATAGCTGCTTTTTAAACTATGCTTGCCATTTTGGTGGTGGTGGGCCGCTACAAAGGAAGTCTTTTTCAGTATGCAATGAATTCCTATTGCTGCACGAGGAGCTATTGTGCAAGAGAACAGAGAAAAGAAAAACTAAGGGGGGGGAATTATGCATGGGTGAATCTTCCCCCACAAAAACTGTTGCATGAAGTGGCCCCTGAAGCTCAGATGCACACACTCCACACAGGCAGTGTTCAGAGGTGGGACAATGTATGGTTGAGGCCCAGGACATCACTTAATTATTTGGCATTTCCCCCCAATCATCTGCTGGCCACAAAGAGAACAAGAACAGGATGCTGGAATCGATGGGTGTAGGCGTGATCTAGCAGGCCTGTTCTTATATTCTTATGCTCTTAATGGCATGTTAAGGACAAACGGGGGTTGGAAAGTTGATGTGAGTTTTAATCTGCTTTTAGTCTACTGTAAATAATGGTTGATTTTTCTTATTGATAATTTTATTGTTTATCATTTTTGTAGACCACTTTGAGATCTATTTTTACTATCAAGTAGTACATAAATTTTGTGAAATGAATGAATAAAACAAACCTCCACTTATGCAATGTGTATGTGGGGGACATTCAGACATGAGACCTTTGCAGCTCAGTTTTGCTTGCATACAATGGCCCACCCCTTCTAGGAAAAAATATGGGTTGCTTCCAGAGAGGAATTTAATATTGTAAAAAAGGTTGTTCGGCTATTGCAACAGGATTCTTTTGTAACACTGTATTTTCCCCAGAAAGCGCAGATCCAGATTAAACGGGGGGGGGGGGGAGGGGATACAGGCTGGCATTTTGATGCCAATGATGTTGTGTGGATGCTGCAAAAACCACAACTCCTGCATGCGCGAGGAGCAGTCACCCCATAATAAACACCCGCCTGGAAGGACCCTGGAAGGGTGGGTCCTGTGCTTCCCAGAACATTCCTTTTCCATAGAATCGGCAAGCACCTTCTTTGAACAAACATGGAGCCTCCTTGCCAAAGGAAGGCTGTAAGGAGTGCAGTACCTTTTCTGCTTCTGTCGCAGCACGAAGGTTCAGTAGCCAAGAGTCCAGGGCCTCGCTGACGGAGCCAAAAGACTTCTGAAGGTTCTTGGCATCTTTCTCCAAAGCCTTCAGTAATTGCTCAGGGACTTCGCAGGGAGGGCTGGATACAATCCCTTTCACTGCCTCCAGCTCCTGATTCATTGGAGCCGACAAGTTCCTCAGCTCTGCGTCCAAGGCCTAAGGGGCAAAAGGGTACCTATAAGCAGACATCTAAGCAAGACAAATGGTCCTGCCAAGGCTGGAACGAACTTCAGCCTCACACTCCCCCTGTCTGCTGTTAAGGCTTCTCAACTCTTTTCAGGTCATGGTAATCCTGTCCAAGCAGCAGAACCCAAGAAGCTCTTGTGCATGTGTCATCGTCCAAGCATGAAGCAAGATTTGGTCCAAATAGTTCAATCCAGTACGAGTAAAAAACAAAACCAACAATTGTAATCTAGTGTAAGGGTGTAGACCAGGGTTCAATTCTCACAATGGCCCTGAACTCCCTTCTACAGCTTTCGGCATGCGTGCACACATACAACACTCTCTCAGCCTCATTTGCCTAGCGTGATCTACATCAAAAGGGTAGATCAGACCAAAGACTAAAAAGCAGTTTGCAAAAACTACAGAGCATGTGAAAAGAATGAACAGCAACAATAAATCATCTGATCAAGCGGACTGTAGTCCACAAAAGCTTACGCCTTAGCAAATGTGTTAGCCTTTTGAGGTGCCACAAGACTCTTCAGAAGTCCCTGAGAAGCTCACAGGCAGAGCAAGTTGACAGGGAACAAAGGTGCTCTTCTGTGAATTGCCATAGTGGCCAGCCCACTGGGGAAAGTGACCTTTAGGTGTGAAAACCACAGCCACTCCTCTTACCTCAGCCTGGCGAAGCAGTTCCCGCAGTGCTGTTGAACTCAGATCTGCAACTTGAACCCGCTGGATGCGCATCTCAATGTCACGCACTCTGGACAGCAGCACAACCAATTTCTCATCATAGCTGAGGCAAAGCTGTTTGCTGTGTGGAGCCTATGGAGTCAGAGGCATTAAAACACCGGTTTTAGACAGAATAGGAGAGAGATATAGACAAAGCACAACAATCTTAGACTTTTCTATTTGCATGGTTCTAGCTTATTTCATCTAAAAACTGCATTTCTTGTGGGGACAGATTTCAGTTTTTTAAAGGAAAATATTGATTTCTAAAAAGATTGTAAGGTTTCCCTGATAGTGGCTCGTCTTCTTGAGACTCTCTCCCAGGAGGGATTCACCCGTCTACCTGGCTATCAACTTCCCAACATCTGGTTAAGAAATCCTTCTTACATTTGGCACCAAATGCTTTCTAGCAGGACTCAAGACCCCAATACAAGCAAGCACCTCATGGCACCAACAGGGCACCTGACACCATGTGGTGTCAGCTGAATGCCTGGAGGTTGTAGTGTGGCCAGAAACAGCTGCAGAGGCCTGACTGGGCGGCCTGGTGGGCCTAAATTAGCCTGCAGACTTGAGGTTCCCCACCCCTGACTTTCAGGCTGTATTTCAGGAGCAGCCAACTGCCATAATCTCTGAGTTTGGGTTGATGGAAATTGGGAGTCTAAAACATCTGGAGGGTACCCTATTCCCCCACCCACTATATCACATATATTGGGCATGTAAATTCCTCTTCCTTGCACTCTTAGGGGGCAAGTCAAGCTCCAAACTATGATGGGAAAAGAGCCACCTTTCCACCTGCCCCTCTTCCCTGAAGCTGGCCAACTGTAAAGGAAGGCATAGGCAGGGCTGCACCAAAAGGAAGGGGGCCTGGTTTAGCTTGCTCCTTCACCGCTGACTACCTGGCTGCCTGAGCAGTGGCGTAGTGGTAGAATTTGAAGTGCATCATGGCAACCCCCAGAGCCATCCATGCCCAAGTCAGTAAGATAAGTGTGACTGCAATCATGTTCATAGTTTCCTGGGGAGTCAGCTCTCCTTAAATGTAGAGATGCTCTCTCCTGACTCCATAGATTCAATGGGTAAAATATACTAAGCTTCAGCGAGGAAAAAAAAAATATTCTAGAAGAGGAAATGCAATTGTTAGCATTTCACCAGGAATGCAAATCACCTTGCCAAAAGGAAAAATGCTACAATCTCAACTGTTTGCATGAAGTCAAAGGAGAGAAGCATTTAGCTTCTTGCTTATTTTTTCTCATGTTCTTGACTTCCTCTATGCTTATTTGTCACAATCCTGAAAGCCTCATTAGTGCCTCATTTACTCACCAGAGTGAGGAGGCTCCATAAATTATCCTGGTGTTCTGGTAGATGCTGTTGCTGCTCTGAGAGAGTCCCAGAGGTGCACTCCCCTGTGTCCCCCAACCCACCCTACACCACTGCTCGAGCTAGCTTCACAATATGAATAAAAGTCTCTGAGATTAATAAGTCCACCTACCTTGGCAAGTTTGGGGGCATCTTGGCATCTCTCTTCCCCACTGCCTTCAACCACACAGGTGGGTTCATCAGCATCCTTGCTTTCTCTGGTCGTTTTTGAGGTTTCAGTGTCTTGCACAGATGCTTTTCGCCTAGAAATATCCCTCTTGCTTTCTGGAAACTCTTGGTCTTGCAGCATCTGTGCCTCTGGCTCCATTTTCTTGTCTCCCATAGAACCAATGTGCCACATCTCTTCTGCTTCTGCATCCGCAGGCACTCCTTTGACAACAGCACTTCCATAGTTTCTAGTTAGCTCCTGGACAGCATCCTCTTGTCTGAACAAAGGCACAGAATGATAATGACTTATCTTGTCCTCTAAGATCTCTCTGTTTTGCACGGGTTCTGTCTTGAGCGCAGAAGGCCCTGAGGATTCTGTGCCATCTACCTTAGTAGTAACATTAGCTTTTTGGAGCTTTGAGAGAACTGGCTCTTTGGCCTTTTCTTGAGATACACTTTCTTCCAGATTATCTACCTCTACCAAGGAATCTTGGTAAATTCTGGTCTCTTGCTCTGTTAACTCTCTGGGTGAATCTGTCTTTGGGGTAACATTCACTTTCTGATCATCTGTGATGTTTGCTTTAATTTTGTCTTGCTCGTTCTCTTTTCCAAATGCCTGTGGAACTAGTCTCTCAACCTCCGTTTGTTCTATTGTGGTCTGGCTGCTGGTCACCCTGTCAGTTATATTCTCCTGGAATGATTCTAGAACCCCAGAGGGCAACTCCTCCTTGAAACTTCTCATCAAAGTTTCCTTGGAATCTGGGGTAGGAGGGGATGGCCTTTCTTGGGAAGAGCCACACAACCTAAGTGGTTCTGTTGGGACAGCAGACTGCTTTTTATTCTTTTTTGTTTTCTTCTTCTTGGTGCTTTTTAAGTCAATGCTTTCTGAAGTGAGAAGATCCCAGGGTCTTAATTGAGATCCTGGGCTTGGTAGTTCAGTCTTGATGTCCGCACACAGCAGCTCATCAGAGGCCTGTTTCTTGGGCTCTACAACTGTAGGAAATCCTTCAGAATTTATGAAATCATTTTCTTCCTCCGTCTGACCTATAGAACTGAGTTTCTTGGGTGCTGACACCTCCAGAGGTTCCAAGTGTACGATACCTTGAGCTTTCTTCTGGAGGACAATGGCTGCAGCATCACTCTCTTCCTGAGTAAATCTCTTGTCTTGTTCCTGGTCCCCATTAATTGTCTGGTTCATCATCACATTCATCCCAAACTTCTCCTCCTGAGACACAATTCCTTCCAATTTCTTTTCAATCACCTGATCGTTCCCTTCTTGCTTTTCCAATTCGCCTTTCAGGAGTTCTTTCCCTCTCAACTTGCTTTTTCTCCTAATATTTTTTTTCTGGGCTTTAACTTTCAGGGCATCAGCTGGGTCTAACATATAGGCAAGCTCAGGTGCCAGCCTGCCTTCTGCTAAAAGCTGACTAGCCAAACTATCCAGTGCAGAAGGAAAAGGAAAGGAGGCTGGCACTGATTCAACCACTTCTTTTGCCATCTCTTGAATCCCTTTTGAAGAGTTGTTAGTGGCATCACCAGTTAGGCTGCTCTCCATAGCTGAAGGCACTGGAGTCTCTTTCTCATCATGATTCTCAGCAGCATATTCACAAAAGCCTAACACTTCAGACATGGCGGTCCCATTTTGCAGCAACAGCTGAGGCTGCTGATCTTCACGTTCTTTCAGGTTCTCACATTCAGATCTATTGTTGCTTATTGGAACACTTTCTTTAACTGCGCTGGCTAATTCCTCACTGACTAAGCCCCTCTCAACGGCCTCTTTTAATGTCACTCGTTCTCCACTCTTAGTACCAATAATTCCTCCAGCCAAGAGCTGATTAACAGCAATGGCTTTAGCTGTATCTTTATCTAGCACTTCTCGCTCCAAAGCAGATGCCAGTGTCAACCTTTGGCAGGTCGAAGTCTCCATGATGCCACCTGTGTCTGCTTGAGCCTGCAACAACCTCAATGCAAGCATGGGGTCTACCTTGCCAAGCTTAACTGCTTGCGGATATGAGAGTACATTCCCAGTCACTTCATCTTTGAGGTCTCGAAACGGAACAACTTCCAAGTATCTCTGTCCTGACTCAATGTCAATTTTGCTTTTCCTCACCAGTTCTGGATAGGAGACCAGCCTACAGCTCTCTGGATCAATTATTGCATGCTTCATTTCAGAGGATGCAACGGCCTTTTCCATAACTGCTTTGGGCAAGAGTCCTTCCTTCACAGCTTTAGCCAATATAATCTTGTGGCCAGAAACAGGGTCGAATATGCTTCCAGTTGAGGCTTGTATTTCTTGAACATTGTTTTGAAAATCTGAGCTGACTAATCCCAGGGATATGGCTTGAGGCAAGGGCATAGGTTCCTTTGTTTCTGGATGAATGTACTGATGCAAGCATATACTTTCTGCCTTTCTGAGATCTTCATAGAAGCCTTGGTCAATCAATCCATGTTCCACAGCATCCTCCACAGAAAGTCTCAAGCCTGTCTTGTGGTGAATAATCCCTCCATCAGCTATCTGCTTGGTCAGGAGATGGAAGGCTTTCTCCTTGGTGAGAAATCCCTTTTCCACAACCTGGGTGATTGTCAAAGGTTCTTTAGTTTTAGGATCTAAGATGCCTCCTATTTCAGCCTGCAAAGTGATTAGCTTCTCTTTGGTTGCATCCTCAGCACCTTTCCCCTTAGATGCTTTCTCTAGTTTCTTAAGATCTTCTTGGGTAGATTGCTGTATGAGGCCATGGTTAGAAGCCAATGTGACTGACATTTTCTTGCCACGCTTGAAGTCAACAATCCCACCGGTAACAACTTGCCCTTCCAGGATTCGTGCAGCAGTTTCTTTGTCCAACAGACCAACCTCAGATGCATCCTTGATGGAGAGAATGGTTTTTCGAAGTGGATCTATAACACCACTTATGGCTTGATCAGATGCTAGCACCTTCTGCATAAGTTTCTCATCCATCAGTCCTTCACCAATTACTTCTTCGGTGGTTAATGATTCACAGGTCTCAGCATCAAAGAAGCCACTGAATATTTTCATCTTGTCCATCAGTTTGATGGCTGTATGACTGGGTACAACTCCACAGGCAATGGACTCATCTAGGAGCATCTTCTTCCCTGTCTGTTCATGAATTATGCCACCATCCTGAAGCTGCATCAGCAATATTTTAAGGGTGTTGTCTTCTCCCAAGTCTGTGGACAGTTTTGGTGATGCAGAACTATTAGTTTGATGGAAATGATCCATTTTTCCTTCCATACTCAACTGTTCTTCCATAATATGGTCATCTGTAGATTTCTCTTCAGCTTGATAAAGACTTTCAACTGATTCATTTCTCACTTTTCTAATACTTAGCCAGTTCATAGAGTCAGCACCTGCTGCATCTTCTGCTGCAAGAGTGACATTTTCAATAGCATTATCCTTCAAATTTTGAGATTCCTCTAGTTTCTCCAAATCAACAGTGGATATAACGGTTTCTTTTTCAACAGGATATATTTCAATACCAGTCTCCCACTCTTTGAAAACCATCTCTTCTGCCTGCATTTTTGCATACGTAACATTTTCCCACGAGATCTCCACATTTGTGGATTCCATTTCAAAGCTGGAGTCCTTGATGGATTTGGACCCTGGCAGTTCAATTCCATCCCTGCTCTGGTTCGATGTCAGGTTTTGCTCTCTTCTGAAGTCGTCCATTTCACTTTTAAGGTCTCCCACAGGATCCACTTCCATCTCTGGCATCTTTACATTCACACATTCTTTTTCTTTCACTGGAAGTTTTCCAATTTCTATTTCAAGTGTTTTGTTAGATGGACAAATTTCTGAGGGCATATATCCTTCAAGCTCTTCTTTGGACACAGATAAATTAAATTCAAATTCCTTCAAAGCTAATTCATTATGGGGTTTAGCAACCACAGTTACTGTCTTCCCGTCCTCAAAATCATCCCATTGTTGGGGTTGGCTTTCACTAGTTTTTAAGGGATGGGCATTAGATCCATTATCTTGAGCTGCAACAAGCATTTCAGCAAGATTACTTAACTCCCCGTCTACAAGCAGCAATTTTTGGCCATTGCTGATGTTGACATAGCTGTGAGTCATCAAATGAAACAATGTCCTTTCTTCACAGCTTCTTAGTGGACATTTGCTTTGGTTCTTAAGATCCCCTGGGCTATCTGAGAATCTGCTTGGAGAATCTGCAAGGGGCATGTTTGGCATGACATCAGGAAGGTGGGTTGATTTCAGTTTCTCAATGGCATCTCTGCCCAGAATCCCACAATCAGCAGCTTTCTCCCAGGTCAGGATCTCTCTGGTTTGGGGTATGAAAAGTGCCTCAATATGTTGCCGTTTGCTTAGAATCTGACGGGCCAGCTCAGAAGACAAGATGCCTTGCTCCAGGGCATCTGTAACAGGGAGAATCTCACCTGACTTGGGTTGCAGAAGACCCATAAATGACCAAAGGGATTCTAGAATCACTACAGCAATTCTTGATGCTACTAAGTCTTTCCTCACTGCTTCATCCAGAGAAAGCCTGTCTCCTGTAACCGTATCTATAATGCCACCTGTCTGCAGCTGTCGGACCAGAAGGGCACAAGCCAGATCTTGGTCAATCAGATTATGTCTTATGGCTTCATCCACAGTCAGCCGGTGGCTGCTTTTGGGGTCCACAATGCCACCAGCAAAGAGCTGTGCTTCCAGCAACCTCACAGTCACCTGCTTCTCTATTAGCCCTTCCTGAACTGCACGGAAGATGCTCACTTTCCGGCCTGAAGTTAAGCTCACCATCCCACCTGCCAGCTGTTTCACTGGGAGCAGCCTCAGTCCTGTCTCCTGGTGAAGGATGCACTGCTGCATCAGGTTGCTCAAGCTGATTTTCTTGGCTGAATTGGGGTCAATCAAGTCCTTGCAAGACCTCAGACGGGAAACCAACTTCCCATGAAGGCGGGTGGTAATGCTTCCTCTTTGAAGAGCCTCTTCTAAGCTGATCCTGCCTTGGTTGGAAGAGTCTATAAACCCGCCAGTGAGAATCTGCACTTCTGAGATTTTCAGCCCAATGCTTTCACTGATGGTTCCGTCTTCCATTGCAGCCACAAGTGGAAGAAACTGCTTCCCTTTGGCATCTGTGCTGTCTACCAGCTGGATGGCACTCTGCAGTTCCTCCAGTAGCTTGTAGATCCTGTCATTTATGATGCCTCGTGCCAGTCCTTCTGCCAAAGAGAGCTTTTCACCGGTATTGGGAACCACAAGGCCAGCTGTGATCACCTGGGCTTCCAGCAGTATAAGGCCTGTTTCTTGGTCTAGGAGACCTTTTTGCATGGCCCCCCAAACAGGAAAGACTTCCATCGTGCCAAGGTCCAGCACTCCTGCCACAGTCTCAATTCCCTAAAGAGAGGGAGGGGGAGGGGGGAGAGAGGGGAAAAAAGGTTCAAGACCAGAGAAGCCACTATGAAGGTGTTTGTTTTGTTAACTATAAAGCACCCCCAAGTCCAATGATGTCTCAGTCTTTTAAGGCACTAGAGAGCAGATTCCCCAATGGATAGGAATATTTTTGGTGAGATTTTGGTTTCAGAAGTTGTTTGGAGCTCAATCTAGCCAGCCATACGTGGCTACTCTGAGACATTTCGGACACCCATCAAGAGGAGCAAAGCAGCCAAAGCAGTGAGATGGACCGAGTGGCCAGGATGTTCCACATAAAGATACAAAGACAGATGGGGAAAGAGAGAGTGTGTCATGCACTCGCCACCCTTTGGCATTTCTATATGCAGAAAGAGAGACAGGTTGCACAGAAGAGCCACAAGACAGGGTCACCAACAGGAAGCAAAGGGAAAGGGAGGAGGGGAAGTGGCACAACCTTAGCCCCCTCCTCAAGCTTCCCATAAGCTTAGTACCCACACACAGGCATGAAAAGTGGCAATCCACAGAAAAAGAGGCAGCCATGCCATTGAGCTCTTTCTCCCGACCACTTAAATGGCAGCCTCTCACATTTCAGCACAACGTTCACCCTCACCATGGTGTTTCAGAAGGTTTTAGAGCCCTGTCTCATGACATGTCAAAATCCAGCCTAGAAAAAGCAAGTACTATGGGCAAGGGGTGTGTGTGTGAAAACACTGGAACCAACTTGAACAGGTATCAAGGTACAACAAGAACCTCAGACACTGCTCACACCTACATCTAGCAGTGATTTCCCAACAACATCCCTGGGATTCCTTAGTCTTCTGTGTGGAGGCAGATCATGGAAGACAAACTGCCTGAAGGACCCAAGCTTGTCTACCATTAGTCATCTATCCATCACAATTGCAGTTACAGGAAGGGCAAGCCAGGAGGCACTTTCGGCTCATCCAGGGCGACTACTGTATTCTGTAGATGAGATGCTTTAGCTGGTAAATTAATGGTGAAAGGAGGCCAACACGTCTCAATGCGTTTCTTCCAAACATAAGCTGGTTTGCATATGATTCTAAGCCATGATTTGATTAAGCCACAGTTTACTTAACAACCCACAAGTTAACTACAAGTTAACAGATGGTCAAACAAGCCACAATTTATTCCTCAAAAGTTTGGTTTGCTTTCCAACTGCTCTTGCCTTGGTGAACCGAAACAAACCATGGCAAAGGAAGGATGCTGAGTTTGCCTGTAACACCAGGCCATAGTTAAAACAAACCAAGGTTTGTAAGTGAACAATAAACCATGGATTGAAAACAAATTAAGAAGAAAACAAATTAAGCTACTTGGCACAAAATGCCAAGTTTAGCACTGTGTGCAAACTAGGTCACAGGCTCATCACAGGAAGTTTTCAAAAGCTGAGCCTAACCCTCTACACACACCTAAAGGTGATGGAGGGCGCAGCATAACAATAATCCTTTGAGGAGATACAAAAGGGTGTGTGTGTTAGTTCTAAGGATGGCAGAATAAATGTAGTGGAGACCACAGATATTTATAGAAATGACTTGAAGTGACTTACCCAAGGACACTGCAGTTGAGCTTATGGCTATGCTGCAGTTTGAACTAAGAGCCTCCCAATATGCCCAGAACTCTGTCCCCTAGAGCACACAATGGGAATTTCATGAACTCTTAACCTGTGAAGGTGGTTTAGCTGGGAAAAGGGAGGGAGATAGAATCATAGAATCATATGTAGCACTAAGTAGACTTGTGGAATCGCCACATCTTGGCCATCTCAGCCTGCACTGCACATAAACCCATATTTGGGGGACTGGTACAGATGCCATATTGGCTGGGGACTGGACTTCACTATGTCCATGGAGGCCTGCTTGCCATCCAGACCATGGGTGCAGCTTGCAGGAAACAAGCCTGATAAGGCATCCAGACTTCCTAAGAAGAGGCTGTGCTCTTTCTGGCTTCAAATGATACACCTGGCAGAGCTAAGATGTAGCCCTGACAAAGCTCCATTTCATGGCCCAGCAGGGCAGGGGCAGGGACCCACTGGAAAGGCCTACAAAGCCTTCTTGCACCACAATCAAGACTCCGAACATGCACATCCAGATATTAAAATCAGCAAGAGAAGAAAAGAGAGAGAAAAGAGGGGAAGGACAGGAGTCATAAAAGACTTTTTACTTACCAGAGTTGTGGGGTTTGCCGTGAGCAGTGAAAGAAGACAGAGCCTTTATGGAGCAGCTCAGCCGTATGGCACACACAGTGTAAAAGCTGGGGGGGTGTTAGCATCCGGCATGCGACTGTTTGTTTTGCACAAAAAAGTAGAAAGAACAATATCCCCCCCAAAACACACACACCACTTTTTCTCATTTCCTGAGTGAGGCTTTTGGTGTGACCTCCAGATTGTTAGTTTTAAAAAACGACAACACAAAATTGGAAGCAAGGATGGCAGTTAATCTGAACAGTAATTCCACATGAACACAAACCAAACAGGGACACATCATGCTCAATGCAGAGAGTTCTGTCATTTTGGTTTTGGCGTGCAGTTTCCCATTGCTTTGAACCAGACATTTTCAACCAAGATCTAGAGGTTTTCAAATGGCTCCCCAAAGGATTCCTACAATTGTGACGCATTCAAACCAAAGTAAAAGGTAAACCCACAAACAAGTGGTGATGTCTAAAAGCAGCTTTCACCAACCTGGTACCCTCCAGATGTTTTGGGCTAAAGCCCCATTCGCCCCAGCCAACACAATCACATGGGTCTGGGGCTGATGGAAGTTCCAGTCCAAAGCATCTGGAGGGAGCCACATTGGTGACAGCAGGTCTACAGCTTCCTTGGGAAAATCCATTCCTTTCTGGTCACTCTGCTCCACTCTGGCCTTTCTTCTTTAGACCCCTGCTAGTTCACATGCAGTGGGCAGCCAGAATCAAAGTGTGCTGGCTCCCAGCGAGTTACAAGAGGGAATAACATGAGCAGATCAGTATGGCCTTTTCCATGGATGGATGGAACCTCCTGCCCCTGTAAAGCTGGTGCTGCAGGAAGGCAGATGATATGGTGGTCTTCAGATCAGGGGACAACTGATATATATCTAAAACAACATTTTAATGCTTCAGTGACAGAAGTGGTTATATTTTCTGAAATGCTGCCATTCCATACAACCTTTAGCCCTAATACTAAAAAGGGCAACAGTGCTTTCTTCCTGGCTTAATAGGTTCGTTAGTGCTTCAAGACACAGGGAGGTAGCAAGCGTCAAAACATAACTCCACACAGATATACATATTGCATTGGACACATGAATACCACACTTACGTACATGTAATATACAGAGTATATCCAGGCAGGACTCCAGAAGAACAAACCAAGAAACACAGATGGGACAGATGTTCAAAGACATTTTTGCCAGAAGGGAGGGTGGCATAAAGTGGAGTTCAGAAGTGTGTGGAAGAAATGTATGAAATATTTTCTGGCAGTTAAGTATCCTATTATTGGAATAACACAGTACTGTCATCCCATGAGGGTTGGGAGGTGAGCAGGGGGAGAAAGAGATTTGTTTTCCTCTTGTTTGCTTCAGATTAGAAGCATGCATGATACTTAAGTCAGGTTCTTGGTTCCCTTTGCTGGCTTTTCTGTTCCACTCCATGACCTCACTTGCCTCCCTTAGCTTCTCCCCACACAACCCCAATCATAACTGTTAGTAGCAGAGCTGGCCCAGCCATTAAAGAGCTACTTGGTCTTGGAACAGCCTCTGATCCTTTCTCTCTATCTCTCTTTTCTTTGCTACCTACCTACTTACCTGCCCCTGACACCTGAACTCTTCAGCTAAACTGGGTCTGCAAAACTCTAGGCTACTGTAATTTATGCCTTTAAATTCATGCTGAAAACTTCTCCTTTTGTGGCAGTGCTGCAATCTTACGATGGAATTCATCATCATCATCATCACCACCACCACCATAGGTGAAAGGCATCCTTGGAAATCTCCAATCCCAGATTACATGGGGAATGCACTCATTTTCAGAGTACTGCTGAAGAAACAAAGTGGGGTGGCCAAAGTCTTATATTTTTTCCTAAGAGAATCTAGCATTGTTGCAAAGGAACCTGAGTATTCCAAAGGCACAGGAGCCCTCCACAGACAAGGAGTCTGGCAACCCTAGTCTGTCATCCGCCCAAATCAACAAGTTTATGAAACTCTCTCTTGTCTCGTCCTTCAGAAACCAACTCAGCAAAGGAGGAACCTATTCAGAATGCAGAAGATGGGAGAGAATGGGATGGAGCTGACTAATAGGGATTTTCAAAAGCCATCAGGGCTGTGGATGAAGGGACAAGTGCTGCCAAGAACAGATTCTCTCTCCCACCCCTGGGGAGGGAAAGAAAGAAAGAATATCACAAACTGGGGGAGGATCCTGGGATGGAGAGAGGAGGGATACCTTATGGGCGGTCTCCTGGGCCATGTGACTTTGGAGCTGCTGGAGCTGTTCAGTGGAGTCAGAGCACAGCTGGTCATAAGTCTTCTTGAGGACATTCATCTGGGTCAAAATGTGTTCCTTCTCCTGGGCAGAAAGCCTGCAGGTTGGCACATAAGAGACATCTCTTGATATAAGCACGGCAATTGTGAAACCCTAAAAGGATGCCTGCTGAGATTCTGGGTTGCAATATAGCTTCAGGCCTGTAATATATTGAGTGGAGGAAGTGGCCAACTTAGCCCTATACTGCTTACTCCAACTGGCAGGCTCCAGGAATCCTGATGCAGAGGTCAACCCTGGCACCTTATACATTCAAAGCATGTGCTGTGTCATTGAGGTGCAAACTAACACCTCTGTGGTCAAGTCAAAAACACTCCATCAGCAATGACAGCCTGGAAATTTCCTCCCTAACTCCTGTGTTTCTACAGGACATCCATTTCAAATTTCCATCTTTCTTTTCTCAGGATGACAGCATAAAACACTGAGAAGTTAAGTGAATTTAAAAATAGGGGAAATGCAAGCTTAAACTCCATCCCCACCCCTTGCAACAACTAAATCTGCAATAAACCAAACAAATTTAATTATTTCTGACGTTCTCCCAACTCACTTGTGTCCATGCTTTGCAAGGAAGATCTGAGCAGTTTTGATAGCTTCCGAGACTTGCTCCTGCTTTGTAACCAATTCCTCATTTAGAACCTGATGAGAAGAAGGAGAGTACTATGTTCAGAAGGGCAAGAAGGGTGACACATCTCTAAGATCTAGTGACACATGTCCAAGCACTGGAAGAAGCTCAAGGGCCAGTGACTCAATGCAGCCTTCCCAGCAATGTTGGCTGGAACTATAGTCCAAAACATCTGAAGGGCACCAGATCAGCATAGACTGGACTAGTAAATCCAAATAGATCACTAGTTCCCAGCATCATAATTAATCAGCTTTTGTCTAAAAAAAATTATCAGAAGTTCAAAATAGGTCACAGTTAATTTGGGGATTTAAGAAACCAGCTAATTAGTAACAGGAATGAACCTGCATTTGGAGTAATATTTGAAGCAGGTAATTCTTTCTGAAGAAAACAGCTTCAGAGAGAGAAGGGGGGGCAGACAAAAATCAGTAGCTATTTCCAGAAAGAGACAGGTTTATTCAGGCAAAAACTCACACCACAGTTTGTTCATTAAGGCCAGAAGAACAAAAATTAAAAAAGAACAACTTCAAGCAAAGCAGAAAATGAACTGAGCCCCCAAGGAAGTGGAGGAGCTCACATCCGGTGGAAAGGAAGACGTTTTCTGCCTTCTTTAAGTGACTAGGAGTTAGCAACCCACCTGGTGATGTCCTACTGCCCACTGGAGAGATAAACCCAGCAGGATGGACCTAGGCTTATTACTGACACACACTGGAAAAGGATCAAAGGAAGTGAGAGGTGCCCCCTGCCCTTACGCACCTGCTGCTCCAAGATGGACTTCTCAATATCTCCGAGCTCTTTGCCCTTCGATGGGACACTTTTGAACTGTGCACTCTGTTTGAAACCCATGACCCAGCCCAGGAGTTCCTTCACTTTGTCCACATGCTCTTGCTTCTCCTCCTCCACAACTTTCTGCAAGAAGAAAAAATAGAGAGAGGTGGAATATGGCTACATAAATGTATGCAACATAATCAAATACTTCTTATAGGCATAACATGCTAAAAAATGTGCTGGCTCCATGTCAGCAAGCCTTTGCTAGATATTAGCTAAGCTGTCATGCCACGGAATGCTCACAAACATTCTCACTTGCTTGGGATAGATGTATCAAGAACAAAACACTGACACAGTGTAGGTTCTGTGAAGTGAAAGTTAACCTGGTTGGAGGTTACATACAATGTAAGAATATGGTGTTGGTGGGGAGGCAGATGGATATGTGTGAACACAGGAGTTTGGGGGAGGGGGGTTAAGTGGGAAAATCTCTGGACAGGGGACTGAAAAGCAAGGGCCTAAAGTATACATAGACAGCAGAAGTGGCTGAGGAAGTCCCTGAGGAAAAAACTAAATGGCAACTATATTGGGTTAAGGAAGGGCCAGGGAGAGAGATGGTTAGAAAAAAAACAACTCACATAAGGCTTAGGGAAAGGAATGACTGCAAGTATTAGCAAGAAGCTGATGGTTTTGTGACTCTATGCCAATCAAAGAGCCCTTCTAACTGTTGCAGCCCTGATGCCTTCAAAGGAAAGGGACTAAAACTGCCAAGATCACATGGGGCAAAACCCACTTCCTAACCCCAGTGGGCCACAATGAATTCACGATGCAGACACCACAGAGCAGTCACTATAAATTATATCCTTACTTCTTCCTCTTCCAGGCGCCGGAGAGCATCACTGATGTACTTCACGTGCTGCGTGGTCAATGTGACCAGAGCTGTGTAGCGTGTGCGCAGGTCCATGAACTGGAAGAGTGGGGTGGAGAAAGAACACAAGAGAAAAACAACACCACAAAGAACATGGTTGTTAAAGCCAATGAATGACAGAGCATCCAACTTCCCACTTTGCTCTGAACATGCAACCTTTCTCATTCTGGAGAACAGGGAAATGCCCCCACTCACTGCACAATCTGATGGACATTTCTACAGAGACAGCAAAGTGCAGCAATCTTGAAGGCAGAGCATGTGTGCATCTTAAAATAACAGTTAAATAAGGAACGGGACAAGGAAGAAATGCTGAAGAAAGGCCGCTTTGAGAGCCATCCCAGGGTGGTTTCTAGCTGGAAGAAGAACTCTGCCGTCTTGCACATGGATGTGAAATCAGGATGCTTCTCTCCTGTACATCTCTTTCCCCCAAAATGTTAGGGTGAGGAAGACAGCCATATCCTGAAATAGCCCAGTTCTGCCAGCAGGACCAAGACACCCTCTCTCTCTCTGGCTGTGTGGAAGACTGCTGAAGCTAAGGAATTCTAGCCTTGTAAAGTGGTCCTGTGCAAGGCTACCAGGGAACAATTTGCTCTGAGGTCTGCAGGAAAAAGTCAGATTTTCATTGCAGGGTGCTGGACTTCACTAGATGACCCTCAGCATCCCTTCTGACACTACAATTCTATGATTCTAAGAAGCAGAGCCCCAATCTGTTTCATCAGGGTGGAAGCAAAGAACAAAAAAAACTCACTTGGGGCCACCCCCAACACAAACTCAGTGCAGAAACTCAAAGAGGTGACTTGCTCAGCACCCCAGGCTTCCATATGGAGCAACAGCCAGTTGAGATTTCTCTTGCTGGCTCTTTTTCTTTGGATGCTTCCAGACAGGGGCTTAATTTGCAAACGGGTGGTTGGCAACAGGGTTTTTTAAAATAAAAAATCCGGATCAAAAGGGGGGCAAAGGGGGATATAGGCTAGCATTTTGATGCTGACAGTGTCTTGGGGATGCTGCAAAAACACTGTGCATGCATGAGGAGCACCAATCTGATAACCAAACACCCATCTGGAAGCACCCTTGGACTCATCCAAAAGATCCACACACAGCGAACTGCATGGTGCTCTTTATTTACCTTGCAGGTGGCAGAGCTGGGTCGATCCCTGTAGGGATTTGAACCCGTGGTTCCAAGAAGTCTACGTATGCCAGACCCTGATGCTTAGAGCTTAGAGCCTCTGTGGCTGACAGAAAAGACAGTGAGGGTGGAAACTTTTACACACGGGTTCAGGAGGAGAGGCAGGAGTGCCACATGTCCATCTACTCAGGAAACTGAGCAAGCCCTCGCCTCCCCTGCCCCACTCCACTTCCAGCCTAGAGAACACACTAGCCGGCAGCGGCCAGGCCCCTCACCTCCTGCGTGACGGCATCAGAAGAGGAAAGCATGCGCCGGCGCTTCATGGGGGACTTCTGCTGAGATTCCACAAATGCACGGTACGTCATCAGCTGCAGCTCATAGTCCTAACAATGCAAAAATGGAAATATGGGGGTTTCAGTTCACAAACCCCACATTTAGTACTGCCACATAAAGCGGAAAATGAAAAACAGAATCCCAAAGCAAATTGAGCAGGCGTGTATAGGAGAGATTCCTTGGGATGAAGGGCATTCTTGAAGAAGAAGTAATAAATAAACTAAAGATGCCACACAATGCCCTTGTTCACGTGTAACGCAAAGCCACACCATGGCTTAGCATGAATGAGGAAACACGAGGCCTCCCACAGAGATCACAGTGGCTTTGAGACTTCATGTTTGTTTTGCTGCTGTGCTATGCTGAGCTAAGCTGTGATTTGGCTTAACGTGTCATTGCGGCATTCGGGAGCAAAAACTAAGCTGTTCGAAAACCAAGGTACGACTGTACTTGTAAACTGATTTTGGCATCATTTTTTTAATACTCCCCAAATCTTTCCCATTTGCCCTTTGTCTGTTTATGTCCAGATTCCATATTTTGGCTGCCAATTTGCAAGTTCTGCAAATTATGTCAATTTTTAACCATTTAAGTTGTAGATTCAAAAAAAAAGAAAAAGAAAAGAAAAGAAAATGAAAATGATGGTTTTGAAAAGGGTTTTGATCAGATCCTTCCAGAATTCATGGGAACTCTTTAAAGAACCCACATATCTCTTGTGGTTCGGTCATTTGCATTTCAGATAACCATCTAAATTTGCCTTTGACAATCTGGTGCTCTCCAGATACAACTCCTATCAGATTCAGTCAGAACAGCCATCGTATTACCTTGACAGCAGCTGAGTATTGCTGAGATAGTTTCTGACACTGGTCCAGTTTGGCTTGATTTGCCTCTATTTCAGCAAACAGTGCCTTAAATGTGAGAGAAAAGCAATGTTAAAATCATGGTGACAAACTGGAAGGTTTATCTGCCCTCTAAGAAGGTTTGTTCTCTCTGTGTTCTCTTTCCTACAGATTCACATCATACTGCCCACATACTTCACTTAATTACTGAGTTAATGATTCCAACAAGAACATCCCTACAGTTATCAGTCAGTCACTGAGCTAGGGACACCCCCGCCTTCCTAATTTACAGTTCTTTTCCTTCAAAAAGCCGTAAGAGACAACCAGCTCGATCAGGTCAATGATCCATCTAGTCCAGCATAGTCTTTCCCAAATGCATTTGGGAAGCCAGAAAGCAGGACCTAAATGCAACAGCTGCCTTCCCACATAGATTCCCAGAAACTGGTATTCAGAGGGATGGCTCAGTTGGGAGAGCATGAGACTCTTAATCCCAGGGTCGTGGGTTCACGTGCCCCTGTTGGGTGAAATATGCCTGCATTCCAGGAGGTTAGACTAGATGGTACTTATAGTCCCTTCCAATTCTATGATTCTATTACTAGCAGCCACTAATGATCTATTTATTAACTGCTTTGTTCTCCACGAATCCAAAAGCTTATGAATTTTAACTATGGCTTTGCATTACGCACAAACCCAGCGCCCTTCCTTAAGCATGGTTTGTTTGGTCACTCCCCACCCTCAGACGCTACAAAGACATGAGGCAAGAGCAGCTGGAAAGCAAAACAAACTCTGGAGAAACAAGCCATGATTTGTTTGACCATCTGTGGAATAACTTGTAGTTAACCTGTGGTTTGTTAAACAGACCATGGCTTAAGCAACAGTGGCTTTGTCCAGGCCTTACCATTTGCTGGCTGAGTTGCTCTGAAAGGACTCTGCTATCCTCTGCTTGTCCAGGTTTCATCAGTTCCTGCTGCGTTGTGGTCTCCTCAATCCACTGGATCAGTGCCCCATGACAGTTCCGGTAATCACTCAGTACTTCCTCAATACTCTCCAGCTCTGATCGGCTGTCAAGAAATGAAGAGGAGGAAGAGAAAAGGTGGGTGAGATAAAACTATGAACCTTAAGTTGCATGAACAATATTGCTTTGATGTAAGAACAGTTTTGCTGTGTATGGCACTTTCTAAAGTAAAAAAGAAAAGTGGATACAGTAGGTTGTGCCCTGTAGAGGCTTGCAATCTGGGATGGTTTACGACCTGGAATGATGGAATCCTGCAAGATTTGGCACTTACAACTTTTAGATGAGCGCTAAAAGAACCTACAATTCCAGCGGCAAATCCATGTTGGGTAACTAATCTTTACCAAGAGCCATATTTTGATCTGGTGACAGCAGAAACACTGGCATCTACCCTCACTCCCTGCAAGACTCTTTAACCCCTTCCTGCCTAGCAGAAACAGCAACAAAAGCCTCTGCAGAGCCCTTCTCTGTTCTCCTGTGCAAGAACTGGCTCATGTCCTTCTCAAAAGCAGCAAGATATGAGGTACAGGTAAGGTATTAGTTTCTCTTTTGTTTTAATTTTCCTTTATTTTAAATCATTTATTACCCAAGGAATCCCAGAGCAGGGTACAGAAAACAAAAAGGGAGTAGCTGGCAGTTGCAGTCTGAAACATTTGGAAGGCAACATATAGGGAAGTGTAGGTTAGCCTATCAGTGAGAAAGCAGTTGCCCAGAGGTGGTTCTTCTCACCGAGTCTCAATCTGTAGGCTGACCCTCTGCCAGCGATCCCAGAGTTGGCTCCCTTTCTCCTGGTAGCGCTCCAGGTCCGGACTGCGCTCCTGCTTCAGACGGTACAGCTGGTCTGTCACAACTTTAGCTCTTGCCAAGTCATCTTCCAACATAGCAAAGACATTGCCCTTATCGTTCACTTCACTGATCCATTGCTGTAGCATTAAAAATGGAGAAAGAGAGAGAGAAGCGCTGATTGAGAATGACCAAAATAAAGAATAGGCAGGCTGCAAGAACCCATCCTCTAGCTCAGCCTTAACCAACCTGGTGACCCCCAGATGTGTTTGGATTGCAACTCCCATCAGCCCCAGCCAGCACTGCCATGTT
Source organism: Darevskia mixta (assembly GCA_034641385.1). Taxonomy (NCBI): domain Eukaryota; kingdom Metazoa; phylum Chordata; class Lepidosauria; order Squamata; family Lacertidae; genus Darevskia; species Darevskia mixta. The sequence goes on along the minus strand of JAWWNH010000033.1, from coordinate 2,004,024 downwards.
GGCTGGGGCTGTGTGGAACTGTTCTGCAAAATGTCTGAAGGGCACTAGGTTCGCAGTGCTGTGAATATTTATTTATTAAGGTTTTATACTATTCTTTGTTCAATGAACTCGGGGCATATTGTTATATAGCTAAAATGATAAATACATAATCATTTCAATCAATACATTTTAAAAAGAACTAAAAATGCCACATCTGTCTAGAGAGTGATTACAAAGCCAAGCATATAAAAACAATAGGATATTGACTCAGTTCACACATAATGCTAAGCCAAAACAGGCAAGCTTGTGGGCTCCCAGACAGGTGATTGTGGTCACTCTTCTCCTCCTCCAATCCTGCCACCACCATGTTGCCATAAGCTCAGCCACAGTTGGGCTTAACATTACACCCAAACCTGAGCTCATGGTTTATGTCACTCTAGACAACCACAATCCATAATCAAGCGTTGTTCTATGACTTACCACTTGTGGTTTATCTGGGATAGATAAACCACAAACCTGAGTTAAGTCAAACCATGGCGAAACTCACATTAGCCCGGCAGCAGCAGCAGGACCAGAAGAAGAGCCAAGCAGCTGCATTCTCCCTGGAAACTTGCACCTTTGTGCTAAACCATGGCTTCACTTAGCAGTACCTGGATTCATGTAGCTGCCAATCCAAGTCTTTCCCTTCAGGCCTTAAACTTAACTGCAACTTATTGTTACATGGGTGGGACACCTGTGGCCCTCCAGATGTTGGTGGACTGCAACTCCTCTTGATTCCTGACTGCTGACCATGCTGGATAGGGTTGATGGGCGCTAGAGTCCAACATATGGAGGACCACAGAGTTAGTCGCCTCTGGAGTAAAATAATATTTGCATTGTTTGTTTCAAGCTAATGCATTTGTAAATACCTAACTTCATTTACTGATCTTAAAAGGTATTTGCTAAAAAGGAAAGAAAGAACTATTTGGCTCAAGGAGGCTATGTACATTTCTTCAATACACAATGGCTTCTTGTCCACCCACAGAATGGCTGGGAGATCCAAAGTACATCTGTTGAAGCAGGCAGACGCTAGAGGGCAGGAGATGCAAAATGCTGTGTTCATCAGCTTGGCACAAGCCAGACTCATTGCCAAGAGCTATCAGCATCAACCTGAGGAGCAACATGGCCTGAAAGGCACAGCTGTTTTGTTCGCTGTTCACCACCAGGCAGCAATCAGCTGCATCAGGACAGTAAGAATTTGCAGTCACATGAGACAGGCGTCCCCCCACCCACAGGACCCAGCTGGTGGAGGGAAAAGCTTACCTGTAATGTGGCTCGGTGACACTGAATGGCACTTAGGTCCGCAGGCACAGCCTCCTCCTGGCTCAGTTTAACCTCATACCCTTTGACCAAAGACTCAGCTCCTTGGGTATTGCGAATGATAACGTCCACCGTCTTTAACCTATCAGATATAACAAGGGAAACTTCACTTCCTGAAACTATGATAAGCTTTTATTTGGTGGCACATCAGCATGCTTGTATCTGGCTAAGTGGGTGGATGTCATCACAACCTAAAGGGCTCCCAAAATGACTGCCACTCCTGGCCTCCCTCCTTCACTGCAAGTACATACAAAATTAAGATCTGCATCACTTGAACTCAACATAGATCTCAGAATCCGAGTGTTGCTAGACTATTCCAGTCAGAAGCAACTGAAGCAACTGGCTTACTGGATTCTAGGGGACTGAATAAGCCCCACTGCATGCATTCCAGGGGATTGCACAAACCACTCTCCATGTACTAGGATGCTAACAAAAGGTCTCTACATTTTACAGAGTAACCACAGCAGAGCACACACACTGTATGTAAAAGCTTTCAGGTTCAGAGTCAGTACTGAGCTAGAAGGACCAATGGTCTGCGTTGGTCTGTGTGTATGTTCCTATCATACATCAACAACTGGTTCCCTCTCTTGGCTTGATAACAAGACAGCTCTAAGGACTCACTTGTCCAGATAGATAGTTGAGAGCCCGTAGACATGGTCCATCTTTTCCACCAGCAGGTTAAGCTCAGAACGAAGGTGTGGGGTGCTGGTTCCCGTTGGAGACTTATGCAGGAAAATAGTGCATCTCTCAGAAAGTTGCTCCATGTCGTCCTTCAAGTGGTTCAAATCTTCCTTCAATCTCTGCAGAGACCAACAGGTGTTAGTGAGCAAGAGCAGAGATGCTGACCTTTCATGCTACATATCTGCCTTCACAGCAATGGTCAGCAGGGGCAAGAACTAAGCTGGGGGATGTAACAAGTCAAAGAAGCGACTTTTCAGTCATACTGTCCAAAATCTGGAATAGTCCCCGAAGACTATAAAACACCAACCTCCTGCTCAACAAGTCGGAAAGTGTTTTCCTGCAGGGCGTCCCCATCCGTTCTTGTGCTGCTTGGCGTCCGGATGGTGCCCACCAAACGTTGTTCACATTCCTCCAGGTGAAGCCGAATATTCTTCAGCTCAGAGAGGTACGTCCGAGAAGCAGTCTCATCTTTGTCCTCTGTTCACACATGTACAACAAAAGCAAAATAACTGAAATCTTCCTCCAGTTGTTTCATGTGCACAGATATGGGTCAAATACTACTGCTGTTTGAAAGCTCAATGGAAGCTTCGTGTTTTGCATGCAGAAGGCCACAGATCCAGCCCCAGTCCCTTGCATCTTCCATTAGAAAGGAAGAAGATGGCAGGGTTAGGAAGATAGCAGGGTTAGGAAATAAAGGCTTTCATCTGCAAGAGACCCTGGGGGAATCACTGCTGGTTACAGTGGACAGTGCAGTGTCATGAACCAAACCTTAGAATCTGCTTTAGAGGACTGTACATTTCAGATCCCTGATTTTCAGGGTTATGAAATGTGTAAGGAGCCTCCATATGTACAGGAGGCGCCCTCCACTTTGCAAGGGGTACAGCTAGCCTGTTCATTCATATAGCGCCCCTCATGTGTTTATTTTGCTGTCAAGTAAAACACCTGAAAATGGCTACAGCTAGGTGCAGCTGGCAAGTTAATGTGCAAGATCCAAAGAGTGACAAAATTGGAAAAACATGTTTCTTTCCTTCAAGACTTTTACCACATCTTGATCAAAACAGGAGAGAAATCCTAGGGCCAGAAAAAACATTGATTTGGCGGCCAGAGTCACCTTTGAATGAAACAGGTAGGTAGCCATGTTGGTCTGCCGTAGTCGAAACAAAATAAAAAATAAACAAAATCCTTCCAGTAGCCCCTTCCTTCCTGCTGAGGCGGCTGAGCGGGAGGAAGCAGCAGAGTGGGAAGGAAGCGGCAGTGGCGCGGAGGCTGCCTCCGCCACCCAGGACAGCAGCATGGGCTCTGCGCCCCGCCAAGACAGAAGACGCCGACTCTGCTGAAGACGAGGCAGCGTCAGCGTGAGTGGCATCAGCGGGGTGTGTGTGCTTTCGGGGGGGGGGTCCGGCCCCCCACAAGGTCTGAGGGACAGTGGACCGGCCCCTTCCTGAAAAAGTTTGCTGACCCCTGGGCTAGAAGCACAAAATAAATATTTAAAACCAAAACAAAACCATAACCTCACCTCCCACAAGCACCTTTAAAAGGCCATAGAATATTAATCATCTAGGCCAGGCTTCACCAAGCCCAGAGCTGACGGAAGGAAGGGGCACCAGGCTGGCAAAGTTAATCTAGGCTCAGACAGCTTACCATTTTCCATTGACTGCAAAAGCTGCTGGAAGTGCTCCTTGCATGAGTCCACATCCTCCTCTAGGCGCAGCCGATCTGTTACAGAGAAGAGCTCCGAATCCCGGCTGTCGTCCAAGAAATCATCGTAGTGCACCTGCAGGCTCCTCATGGATTGGTGGCATTCCCCTGGGGCCAGGGCCCTGAGCTGTGAGTTGCACACACACGAACACAAAGGGGACATGTTCACATTGAAGGCTATGTGAAGATGAACAACGCTTGGAGCCACAGGCCAGTACAAGCAAAGATGACATAAATGGTAGGCATCATTTTTTGTTTTATTGCTGGCTCCAGTCAAGCAAGTTTTGCAGGTGTTTGTTGCTTCAAGCTGGGAAATTCATAGAATCATAAAATTTTAGAATTCTAGAGTTGGAAGGGACACCAAGGGTCATCTAGTCCAAACCCTTGAAATGCAGAAATCTCCACACATGTCCCCCGCACCCAATTAGATACCATACTGGACTCTATTTAACTTTGCAAAGGTGCTAGCAATGTTATTGCCCCCTCAGAAGGACATGCGTGCCTATTGGCCAGTAACTGTAATATCACTGGAGACAAGCAACACACAAAAGACCAACTCTGAGTAGAAGGCAACATATGTATAAAACACCTTCCTTGCTTTTGATTCACATGGATAAAGAGTCTTGTGGCATCTTATCACCAACAGACTTATTATGGCATCACTTTTTGTGGGCTGGTACCTACTTTGGCAGATAACACAAAGTTTCAGGTATATGGTGAAATGGGGCTTAACCCACAAGAGTTTATGCCACAATAAAGTTGGTTGGTCTTTACTAACCCAAAGCTGTTATTGTTTTTGAAGCAACAGAGTGGCAGAGCTACCTCCTCTGCAATGTATTTGTTTGAGCTGGCTTTGGCTCACAGTGGCCAAGGGAAGAATAGGGGTGATATTTGTGTGATGGGGCTGTTATATGAAGAAGAAATGGTTAGTTATCGTTCTATAATCTTCTAAATTCAGGAGTTTAAGCAGGATGTTCTTTTTGGTTATGCTGTGAAGTGGCACTATATTGGTGGCATATGAAAACAACTTCTTATTTTATTGGGCTGATTTTACTAAAGGAAACCTTTGGTTGCCAAGGTAATGCATTGGTCTCACCTTCACCATCCTGCACACGTAATTCTTCAGTCTTGTATTATTATCCAACCTTACCTTCCCATTTCCTCCCACCACTTTCTAACTTCCTGTCCAGCTCCACCCAATCAGGAGGCCACTTTTACGGTTGGCATGCTTTAGCTGTGCACACCCTTATCTCACTGGCAAGCATCACTCTGGGGCTTGCAGTATTACCTTCTCCATATTCCAGCTTTGCACCAGAGCAATGTCTTTTCTCAAGTAGTTCCAGGAAACAAGGCTCTTCATATTTACATGGAGCTGGTGCCACAAGGCCATCACCTTCTGGTACAGCTGTTCCACCCTACAATTGGAAGGCAGTTCAAAGTTGGGTGTCTGCAGCACCATGTGGACATCAACCTTCTGAATTATGGTATATTACGCTGTATCTACTCAGGAAGGCCAGGGGGAGCAAGTCTCACTCCCAGCACGGGTCAGGCAAAAACAGTATTGGAAATGTTGTTCTGACACTGTTTAAAGCAGTGTTTCCCAACCAGTGTGCCTCCAGATGTTTTGGGACTACAACTCCCATCATCCCTTGCTAGCAATACCAGTGGTCAGGGATGATGGGAATTGTAGTCCCAAAACATCTGGAGGCACACTGGTTGGGAAACACTGGTTTAAAGCAGCTCCTCAAATCCCAAGCATATTCAAAAGGTAAATGTAACCTCTCACAAAAGGCAAGAATTGAGCAACCACTGCCCCCAAAAATCCATTTCCAACATAACACTTTTAGAAGCCATCTGACAAACTTCAGACCCAGAGGCCACATGTAACCCTCCAAGCTGGCTTTCAGGATTCCCCCCAGGACACACCCTCCTCAGCTACACCCCTCGAGTATTTTTGCCTGGCTGAAATAAGTCATTGAACCTGGATGATACTTCTTGCTTGGCTGGCTGGAGGATAGAGAGGGTTGTCTGGGCATGCAAAGCAATTTGCCTACTGTAAAAAGGCAACTTTCACATTTGCTGCTTTGCCCACTTTTGCCTCCTGCCTCACCCAGGACTGGCATGTGGCCCCTGGAATGTTGCCCAGAATAAATGTAGCCCTTGGGCTAAAAAAGGTTCCAACTTGCCCCTACCCCTAGGCTAAAGAGCCACAGCAAAATCATAGGCACCAACTTCAAAATGTTTGATTGCCTGGGAAGTTTTCTGGCTCTGGGAGAAAGAGATGCTGTACCTATCTGACCCACAATGAGAACTAGAATCTTCAAGGGGCAAAAGGTATGATCTTAGGTTTCTGTACGCTTTGCCCCAGTAGTTAGATTTTGTTCCACATGTAGAGCTCTGTTGAAAACTACTCCTTTCCACAAAGGTTTATGTTACACATGACAGCAGACCCAACCCCCCACCAAATTGCTGCAAACATTTTGTTTTTTTGACATTCACACCCCACCTTTCTTCTGCCATGCAACCCAAGATGGTGCATGCACACACCTACAGAACCCCCAGGTCAATAGGAACCCTGGCACTGCTCATGGAAAGAAAGATCCCTTTACCTGCTGGCCACATCAATGGCCTCTTTGTTAGGAGGGGGCACCAAGAAGCAAACAGACGGGACCATGGCCTCATTTCCGGTAGGGCTGATCACTTTCCACTTGGTTCGCTGGGAATTGTCTTCTAGCACACACTCGTCATTCTTACAGATGGTGATCTGCGTGGTCAACAAAAGGAACACTGGTCCAGTAGATGGTCAAACTCACTCCTCGTCCTCCCCACACCGCTTCTCCCACAAAGTGATCCTAGGCATCATGTAGTCCAGGGGTGGCCAACATGGTGCCCTCCAGATGTTGTGGGCTATAACTCCCATAATCCCTGGCCATTGGCCATGCCTGCAGAGCCTGATGGGAGTTGTAGTCCAAAAGATATGGAGGGCACCATATTGGCTACCCCAACATACAGTAAGCCCACATCTTAAGCAAGGGTTCGGTTTCCGGGTTCCATGTGTAAAGACAAAAATGCATAAAGTCAAGAAACCCCTGAATCAGGTCTCCTGCAAGGTGGAGGGGCAGTTTCCCCAGCTTTGGGTTGGTGGCACGAGGGCTCTGGGATGCTGCCAGAGCCCTTATGCCACTTTCCCAAAGCCAGGTAAGCTTGCAAACAGTTTCGCACAGGTGGGAGGGGAGTATAAATAAATGGAGAGTGGGTTTCCTCTATGCTCCTTCCCTCCATCTATCTAACTATTCATTTTCCCCACCCCCACCCATGCAAAGACTTGCAATTGGACTTACAACCTCATTCTCCAACCTCATTCTGCAGCTAAAATACTATCAGCAGAAGCGTCTCCAACTATTCTTCACTATATCAGAGGAAGGAGATGCCAAAGACTCCCTAGTTAGTTTCTTACAGTGGTGAAATAGGGCACTTGAAATAAATTTTTGCCCAACTGAAGTTAAGTGTTCTTGACTTGGGTCTTCTTACCAATGCTAAATCAAAATCTAAGTGACCCCACCTCTTCCCTGCAACCCTGGCATCCATGCTCCAAGAACTGACTCTCACCCAGTCTTCCATGCACAAACAGCAATATTACTGGGCCTTTGTACAACATTTTTTAATGTTGAAAGCATTCCATGCGTACATCGCATTCAGATGCCAAAGTTAAGAAACTCATATTTTCTTCATGGTTTCTAACAAGCTATAATTTCCCATGTTGTTTAAGTCAAGTTTGGTACCCTAGTTTCGTTAACTAGCCCTCATTACAGGAAAACAAAGTTTAGTATAAGCTTCAACTGGAAGCTTAAAACTGCAAACCTGGAGTTCACCACTGTTTGTTCTGATAAAGCTATACCAGTATGTTATCTGAATGCAGCCAAATTGTCACAGTAAATCTTATGACAAACACTGCAATGTATCATCATCATCATCATCACTTTGCCTATGTATTATCTTATACCATACAATCGCAAGGCCATCACTGAACACTGACTTTGAAACCTGAGAGGTTTATAAATTCAAAGAGAAAGAGCCTAGATTTAAACTCGCAGATTTCTGATTTAGGGAATAAACAGAACACTCAGAATCCAAAGGAAGTTTCACGTCAGCTGTTATCAGCTCACCTCAATTTGGCGATAATCACAGATGGCCTTCACAGAGATGGTGTTCTGCAAAACATGGTCAGGGTTTCGTGGCTTCAGCTGCACAATGCTTTTGGACCTACCCACCAAGCTGGCAACAGAACTCTTGGACTGGATCAGCTGCTCCTTTTCATCCTGTCAAAATAGGAAAGGCAAGAAGGATGGATGAAACACTGCCATCTGAGGAGCTAGCATTTGGTCAAGGGAGGTTTGGGTTTTCAAGGGCAAGCATAGGTAGGACTGTGTGTGTGTCCATGTCTTCATGTGCGCACACACACTCATTTGCAACTTCTTCAAGCAGAAGTGGGAGTAGGGCAGGGAGTACAGAGACAATCCATATTTAATACTATTCCAGGCAAGAGGACCAATTATCTCCAAGTCCTCCCTGCCCACTCACCCCCCGCCACACCAAAAGCTGCATGCAGAGTTGAAACATTACTACTAGGTCAAAAATTCAGAATTATCTGCAGAACAGTGCAACAAAGCCCAAACCCATCATTTTTCACTGAAAAAAGAAAAGAAAAACCACCTGGATTTTTGTAAAAAGGTGAAATAAAAAAAGGCATGAGAACTGTGTGAAAAAGATTGTTCAGGTAGTTTCAATGTATGTACTTAAGAATTTAAAACCTGATAGAAAAAAGAAAGCTGGGGAAATGATGTGTGGAGAGAGAAGAGAAGAGAAGAGAAGAGAAGAGAAGAGAAAGAGAGAAAGAAAGAAAGAAAGAAAGAAAGAAAGAAAGAAAGAAAGAAAGAAAGAAAGAAAAGGTTAAAAACAAGCTACCTTCTCCTGTCCCAGGGGAGCATGGTTGGAAGAAATACAACTTTAACTCATTTATTCTCATAAAGGAAGCGTGTCACACATGGGCCAAAGCTTTCCCTTTTGACTGCCTGTGAAGAATCTTTGCAGCAAAAACTGCCTCCCATGGGCTCTCAAGGTCTACAACTGAAGCAGTCCCATGTTTTTAGTCTGTCAGTACCATTGCAAGACAGAGACAGGCTCCATCTTGTGCTGATGCATCTCCCTTGGCTCAAGGAACCCATCTTCTTTTGCAGCTTTGGAACTGCAGTAAGACTAGCAGGTCTACGATGCAGCAGCCCGTCCTTAAGCTGCGCATGCTGGCTCCTTCACAAGGTCCACAGTAGCCTCCAGACCCGTTACTTTTAAACTTGTGCAGCTTCCTGCCTGAAACTCTGAGCCATTCTCCAAGTTGGGTCAATATCCAAGAAGAGGCTGCTGCCTCTGCCAGCCACAAATGTCCTCCCCACTTTCTCCAACCTGGTGCCCTCCAGAGGTTTTGGACTACAACTCCCATCAGCCCCAGCAAGCACAACATTCCGAGGGATTTGCAGAGTTAAACACTATGGCCGACCCACAGCAGGTTTCATGTGCACCTTCTCATAGCTCTTAGCTGTGATTCCTGAATTGCAGGCAGTTGGACTAGATGAGCCTTTGGGTTCCTTCCAGCTCTACAATTCTGTTTCTTCTTGCTCATGCACTGCCTTCTGTCTCCCAGCACTCTTCCTCTTGCACCCACTTTTCCTCCTTTCATACTCCTCATCTCAATGCCTTTGGCCATAATGTTACTCAACGACAAACAGTCATACCCTTTCCAATCATCGGGCTGCCCCACTCTTGCCAAAGACCCTATGCCAAGACCTTTGTCAGCAAAGCCTGCACTGAGCAGCCCTAACACTTTACATTGCCTGCTCCTCTCGGTGGCCATGGTGGCCAAATGCTTCTGCCTACTTCCCTCCCCAGTTGCTGTCCTCCATCTAACACTGATATTTTGAGTTATATGGACAGGGACCACAGCAGTACTATTTCCCATACAACTGCTTGCTCACGGTGGCTGTATTTTACCTAGTTCCAGACAGCAGTGAAGACACATGCACACTGAGGGCTGCTGCCAGTCCGAGGAGGTAACACTGGACTAGATGGACCAACGGGTTGACTCAGTGTAAGGTGGTAGAGGCTACAGCTCAGTGATAGAGCACATGCTTTGCAGGAACGAGTTCTCATTGCCCGAAAGTCTGGTGAACCACTGCCATTTGTGGTAGACAATCAATGGCAAAAGCCACCATCATGTGCTCATAGCAGCAGCAGCAGGAGGAGTTAGCAAAATGAAAACAAATAGCATGCTAGAGGTCACACTCAAGTAGGCATTTCATAGTGGGCAGTGGAACTGAAACACAAGGATAGTTAAACAATGCAGTTCTGGGAACGTTTGAAAGGAAAATAGGCAGACTTTGAAAAGACGTGCACATTCTTTTTTACTTTCTAAAATAAAGCACAGAGAAGTAAGCAATGCGGAGATGCAATGTAAGCAAATTTACTGGGGAAAACTTGGGGATTCTTGGATGTTACTGAGAGGGTTAGATCATCACAACAAATTGACGTATGTCAGGCACTAAAGGATCTGAGGGCTTCTTGATGGTACAAGCTGTTTGAGAGGCTGCCTTGGAAGGTGTGGACTCTTATTGTTAGAGATTATAAAGCAGAGAATGGATGACCCGCTATCAGGGGTGCTGCAGCAGATGATCTCCTGCATCAGCAGGGACTGGATTCAATTACCTTTGTGGTCTCTTGCAACTATGATTCTGGTATAATGTGCCAAAATCTGTATGACCTTGAGATCTGCCCAAAGAGCACCCACCATGGAATCCTGGAGCAGGTCCTCCAGGCGTGTCAGGCTGGTGTTGCAGTCACAAGAATACTTCCGTTTGATGGTATCTTGGAGGTTCTTCAAGTATGTCTCTGAATCACGGGCATCACTGAAGAACTGCAAAAGGACAAAAACATTCCACCTTTGTCAAAATACCAGTCAGAGGTTTCTTATTGCATGTTTTATGAAAGAGCAGAATTTACTTGAAAGACTGAAAAGAAAGCATCCATCCAACTTGCTCAAAGGCATTTTCATCATGAAAAAAGAAGGCCAGTAACCAGAGAAAACAGCCTCCTTTGGGTTATTTGATTAGAGACATATCAGTATGGCTCATTTTGGACCTGTTTTCTAAGGAATGGAACATGATCAAGATAATTAACAAGTCTTGATCATGATCCAATTCTGAGAAAACAAGCCCAAGATAAGCCATATTGATGCCTCTCTAATAAAGTAACTAATAAAAGGAGGACGTTTTTTCTAGTTGCTTGGCATGGCCAGGAATTTGCACAATCTGCAACCTCCATGCTGCTACCAAACCACACAAGCCAAGAGCTGATTTACTCTTCTACTAGCAAAGCTTGAGATGGGTTGATTGTATGTTTTTGTATTGTTATATTTGATCCTACTCTGAGGTATGTTTAGCCTGGGAAGGAGGAGACTGAGAGGAGATATGAGAGCCATATTCAAATATCTAAAGTGTTGTCACATGGAAGAGAGGAAATGCTTGTTTTCTCCTGCACTGGAGGGTAGGACTCGAACAAATGGCTTCAAGTTACAAGAAATGAGATTCTGACTAAACATACAGAAAAAAATTCTGACAGTAAGAGTAGAACAGACTCCCATGAGAGGTGGTAGACTCTCTTGGAGGTTTTTAAGCAGAGGTTGGATGGCCATCTGTCATGGATGCTTTGGCTGATATTCCTGCATTGCAGGGGGTTGGACTAGATGACCCTTGGGTCCCTTCCAACTCTAAGATTCTACAATCACTTGCGATGAATAGCAGGATATAAACCTTTTAACAAATAAATAAGACAAGAGAAGAAATATGGTGGGAGCAGAAGTAGTGAGGGAAGATAAGCAACTACCAGTTAGGCTCATGTGGGGTTCTGTACTGCTCAGCAGCAGCAGCGTTTGAGTGTCTTCTGACTCATGATGTGTCAATATCTATCCTACAGTTATTCAAACATTTCCTCCTCTGAGAAATAAGCTTACATTATGCTGCCTCACTCTCGGGGAACTTAAGCATTCCTTTAAAATTCTGGTGGGTGCAGGGTTTTGACCTTACCTTAGCATTACAAGGTCAGGCAGGAGGTATGCGTGTTTTTCATTCTAGTAAACATTCCTCCAGCACTCTGCAGCCTCCCTGGCTGTCCATACTTGCAGAACTGAAAAAACCACATGGGAGGAGCTAGTGCTATGGTGTCCTTTTCCTGGGTTTTAATGGAAGAGCAAACACCCAGGGAGGCTTCAAAGTGCAGACCACCAGAGAGATGTAGAATGGCATAAAATACATTCATACACATCCCTAAACTCACCTCTAAATTAAGGTAAGTGTAAGAAAATCCCTGCACATGAAAATATCACAGATATTTCCTTTGCCATTTAATCATTTTTGAATGCCATTTCTTTTCTGATTAATTGATGGAGAATGGATGAAAAAAAGTGGGAGAAACTTTCAACAGGGCATTAGTTTTGACTTCATGAGTTAACCGCTGATGCGCAGCCACGGAGAATTCCCTGTACCTGAAAGTAAGCTGTGTTCTCCTTCACATGCTGATCCACACATAGGCACAACTGCTTGATCCACTGCCACTGAGTCTGCACTGCTGCACTGTATGCCTGTGAAAAACCAAACAACAGACAAAAGAGCGTTTTTTGTACAATTGCATACAACAACTACAGCCTGCTCAGACCTTTGCTGAATTTGTATCTGGTATCACCAGTTTTATTCATGCCCATTGTAAGACCACCCTGTTTGGATGAAGGGTAGTCAAGAAATATTTTAAATGAAGTAAAATTGGCCACGCAATCAAGGCTTATGGTCAGGAATACAGGAAGCGGCAACTGGCTGTAACAAAAGGCTTCAAAACAACTGTTTTCACAAGGCCCTCTTGTCGTGCCAGCTCACACAAAGAGGTTTTAAGCTCTCTGCCCTGCTTACCAGGCAAAGCCCGCTCAGTGCACCAGCTCTGGTTTGCTCTCACACAATCCCATAGGGCTGACTGAGTTCCCACAAGATCTCATGCAACAATACCCAAGGTTCCAGAGCTGGCATGACAAGAGGGCCTTGCCCAGTAAGCAAGGCAGAGAGGTGAAAAGCTCTTTTCAAGCCAGGAAAACCTTGTGTGCATTTAATCTGTGCAATTTCAACCAGCCAGCCTTCAACCATGGAAAGTTGAAAAGGCACAGATTAATGTGCGGAAGATGCAGTCGTACTGAAATACATGAAGGTATCCTACGAAGTTGTCTTGCAAAACACACATGTTAAAGTGCTCACAGTCACAACCTCAAAGCATGCCCCCCTCCAAGCTTTCTCTTACCTCCACAGTCTGCTTGGCTGGGTGATTCTCCAATGACAGTATCTCAGCTGTGTCTTGCAGGGAGCGAAACACATCCTGTTTCTCCTCTAGCTCCATTGTGAGCTCCTGCATAGCAGAAACACAAAGAGGACCAATAACATTCCCTATAGCAAAATCAGACAATAGGTTTGCCTCTCTGTTGGCAGGCATCACAGGAAAAGTGGCGGGAGGCACGCGGACGTGCGGCACTATTGGAAACTTTAACCATGAAACTTCACAGCAGGAAAAGGGAACTTGTGGCTCTCCAGATGTTGCTGGACTACAACGTCCATCAGCCATTGGTCAGGGATAATGTAATCTGTAGATCAGCCACAGGCTGGTCACAGCTGTTTTACAGCTGGCAAGAACTCTGAGCAATGAGAGCAATTTGCATTTTGGCAAGAATAGAAGATTTGGGTGTGGGGAAACCAAGGTTTAAATCTGTTCTTGGCCATGAAGGGGAACATCAGCTTAAGGTGATTGAAGCTTCTTACCATTAAAGCCTTAAATGACTGGGAGGCTGATTATTTTACGGAGCAATAGCCTGCTGAGCCCAGTACTTGCATCCATGTTAAGACTTCCCTCTTTATGAAAGCCTTTGGGCTTGATTTAGTTATTTTTTGAGAGTGGGGGTTGCTTATCAATGGGGCTGTTGATACTACTACTATTAATTCATGCTGAACTGTAATTTGAGTGAGAACTGGATCAGCATTTTTGTTGATAACACACACACACATCCCATTTTTACTATAAGATGCTTTGGTTCAAACATATAAGCAAAGTTGGATATAAAATTTTAAGGTAAAATAAAGTTTTGAAAACTGATGAAACTCACTGGCCAAGTTACAGGAAAGACTATGGGTGGCAGTCAATTTTTTTTATTTTTTTTTACACAGAACAGATCTACTAAAATTAATGTATTCATTCATGTTCATTCATTTCAATGGGTCTACTCTGAGAAAAACTTAGTTGAATATCACCCAGCGACTTGACCAGGGAATTTCAAAAGGAAGCACAAAAATGAAGTTGAAGCAAAATAAGGCACTTCTGAGAAAATGCACTGAAACCTGTAAGTTTTCCTGAACACAGAGCTTAATTGAGAAATGTGGAACTCTGCCGCTTCCAGAATACAGAACACCATGGAGGCACTGCAAACACTTGGCAGCATCCAACCCCTCCTACTCACCGAGAAATAATTCTTCTTGGCAGCCATATTGGGATTATTGTCACTCCAGTCATACGCCAGCTCCTCTTCTTCCTTTTCATTGAGCCAAATTAGCTCAGTCGTCGCTCGAGACACAAACCCATACAAACTCTGGAGGTGGTGCAGTCGGAAACTGGAGGTTTCCTGCAAAAAGACAACATACTTTGTTACATTTCCTGCCACTCTAGGGATTGTCTGCTTGAGGGCCTCCCAAAGGCTTCTGGCTGGCCACTGTGAGGACAGGATGCTGGACTGCAGGGCCCCCTTTGGCCTGAACCAGCAGCCGGGCTCCTCTGATACTGACCACCCTCTTTCCCAGATGCCTTGTCAGAAATCCCCACATTGTCAAGTTATTCTTCAAACCTTTTTTTTACATGCTCTCCTATTACATTTTAGGGTTAGTAGGAAACACCCATGAGTCCCTTTTCCATTGCAGAGGCACCACGTCCTGTTTGCAAACAGGCTACTGATACACATGTGCTGGGGTTGATCGTCTGTTTTAAAAACCAAACCACCTGCGCAACTATATCACATGAGAGAAGCATCATGCACCATTTCTGAAGTGATATTTAAAATGCACAAACAAAAGAAGATCGTAGCACAGGGAGGGTGGGGAAGAGTCACATTACGTTATATTAAAAATTGATGGTTCTAAGTCAGTTCTGCTTATCTGCTGGCAGCTGCTAGGATAGGAATAGTCAAACATCGGGAAAAGGCACTGTTAACCAATTTGTGGTTTCAGAGGGTGGGGTAAGGTGACACTGGTTGATAAACCTACCGTACCTGTTCTGCATGTGTGGCCGGAAGATTTGAAAATGTGGACAACTTTCATGCAATCTGGTATGCATTTATTGCATACATAAATGAGCCAGAGCATGCACCACAACAGATGCATAAAAGACTGGCAGTGGGGTGAAGCACAGGAGTAAAATGCTTTAACTAAATCAATGAAAAGACTGCATAGCAAGTGCTTCTTAAAGGAGACATTCTCATTCTTCTGCCACAGAAGCACTCCTTGAAGATGTGAGGTAGATTGTGAACCACAAAACAAGGAACAGGCAAACCTTTATTTAAAAGAGATTGCACATAAAGGGTTTCAGGCACATAGGCAAAAATTTTAAGCCTCCATGAATAAAGTTGCAATTTACAACTTTGAGGGGCTTCCAACAACTTGTGAACTTGAATGGGGTTCCCTGACACTTTGCTGGCTACAGGAATCAACCCAAAATACAACTCACCATCAGTTTACAGTACTGGGTCTCCAGCTTCCCCAGAGTCTCCGTGTAACTAGTGTGGAAATTCTGAGACATTTTACCCTTTAAAAAACAGGAGGAAGAGAAAACGAAGAGGATCAGAAGCAGCTCAAAAGTTACACGCCTAGCTAGAAATGCACAGAGAGCTGGAGGTCCTATTGAAATTCTCTCGTCTCTTCCTTATCTCGCCACTTTCCCAAATCTTGCATGCATCATAAAATAAAGAATCATAGAATTGTAGAGTTGTAAGGGACCCCAAAGATCATCTAGTCCAACCCCCTGCAGTGCAGGAATCACAGCTAATAATCCCTGGCAGATGGCCTGTTGAAAGCAGCACAATGAAATCTGAGCACAGCAGACTTCTATGTGTCCCTTTTAGTCATGGAACTTATTCCCAATCCTCCTCAGGGCCCATTTTCACACTATCAAAACCCTCCACACACACAGACTGTCCCAAGATGTGTTTCCCCCTTGGAGCAGTGGTAGCCTAATGTCCCTGGACTACAACTCCTATAATTCGTTAACATTAGTCATGCTTGCTGGGGCTGATGGGAGTTGGAGTCCAACGAATTCTGGAGCACACTACTTTGGCAACCCCTCCCTTAGAATGAATTTTATCCTTAGAGCAACACACCCCAGAGGCCCCAATCCAGCAGCAACAGCATGAGATCTCCTCTTAGGAACATGAACTTAGTGGGGCAGAAAAGGATACTTAAGCTAACAAAAGAAAGCCTGGCTATCTCTCTAATTCTACAGATTTATATTTTTGCTTCTCCAAAACCAACTGTAAATAGCTTACATATAAAGGCCCCTGCTTAAAGGCAGGCTTAAGCAGTATGTGGACCGAGAACTCCCAGAAGTGCAAGCTGGATTTCGAAGGGGCAGAGGAACCAGAGGAACCAGAGACCAAATTGCAAACATGCGCTGGATTATGGAGAAAGCTAGAGAGTTCCAGAAAAACATTTACTTCTGCTTCATTGACTACGCAAAAGCTTTTGACTGTGTCGACCACAGCAAACTATGGCAAGTTCTTAAAGAAATGGGAGTGCCTGATCACCTCATCCGTCTCCTGAGAAATCTCTATGTGGGATAAGAAGCTACAGTTAGAACTGGATATGGAATAACTGACTGGTTCAAAATTGGGAAAGGAGTACGACAAGGCTGTATATTGTCACCCTGCTTATTTAACTTATATGCAGAATTCATCATGCGAAAGGCTGGACTGGATGAATCCCAAACCGGAATTAAGATTGCCGGAAGAAATATAAACAACCTCAGATATGCTGATGATACAACCTTGATGGCAGAAAGTGAGGAGGAATTAAAGAACCTTTTAATGAGGGTGAAAGAGGAGAGCACAAAATATGGTCTGAAGCTCAACATCAAAAAAACTAAGATCATGGCCACTGGTCCCATCACCTCCTGGCAAATAGAAGGGGAAGAAATGGAGGCAGTGAGAGATTTCACTTTCTTGGGTTCCATGATCACTGCAGATGGTGACAGCAGTCACGAAATTAAAAGACGCCTGCTTCTTGGGAGAAAAGCAATGACAAACCTAGACAGCATCTTAAAAAGCAAAGACATTACCTTGCCAACAAAGGTCCGTATAGTTAAAGCTATGGTTTTCCCAGTAGTAATGTACGGAAGTGAGAGCTGGACCATAAAGAAGGCTGATCGCCGAAGAATTGATGCTTTTGAATTATGGTGCTGGAGGAGACTCTTGAGAGTCCCATGGACTGCAAGAAGATCAAACCTATCCATTCTTAAAGAAATCAGCCCTGAGTGCTCATTAGAAGGACAGATCCTGAAGTTGAGGCTCCAGTACTTTGGCCACCTCATGAGAAGAGAAGACTCCCTAGAAAAGACCCTGATGTTGGGAAGGATTGAGGGCACAAGGAGAAGGGGACGACAGAAGATGAGATGGTTGGACAGTGTTCTCGAAGCTACTAACATGAGTTTGGCCAAACTGCGAGAGGCAGTGGAGGATAGGCGTGCCTGGCGTGCTCTGGTCCATGGGGTCACGAAGAGTCGGACACGACTGAACGACTGAACAACAACAACAACAATAAAGGCCCCCAGGCCACCTTCCCCATAAAGTTGATGACCAGCTCCAGATGTTTGGGGCTATAACTCCAACCCCTCCAACCATCGTGTTTGTGGTGGGAGTTGACATCCAAAGCATCTGGAGCTGAGTGCAAGCTAGAGATGAAAGGCTACTCTAAAGCAACCCCTTCCTGCAGCTGGAGGCTTCTCTCCTCCAAGCGAAAATCAGCTCCTCCTCCAGTTCTTTCCTCCCACATTATGCTCTCCAACAACACTTTGCTTGTCTTCTTTGGAGCTGCTCTGGAACCTCCACGCCTTTCTTGATGTGAGCTAAACCAGTCCTGCCGCCCTTCACACCCCACCCCAGGCATCCCTGCTTACCTCATACATCCTGGCCTCTTTCACACTGGAGCCTAGGTCTTCCACACTGCTGTGGACATGGCGCTGGACTTCCAGTTGGGATTCTACACTTGGCAAGTCGCTCCCCCATTCAGCCCGCTCCAGCTTCATCTGAAAACAGCACAGAAGAGGCAACCTGTCAGCATTTCCCAGCTGAATTGTGGGCAAAAACAACAACAGCTAACCCTTGCTTGCTGCAACCCAATTATTAAGAGGTAGAAAGCATCACACTCCTACCATGTCAGGCCATTCTTCTGGAAACTGTTGGCTATCAAGAAATTCACCAAGGTGAACTGGGATACTAGCCCAAAGGTTAATAACCAAAAGGACTTTATTCTGCCCTCACAGTTGAAAGCAGTATGCCTCTGAATGCCAGTTGCTGGGGAGCACAAGGGAGGATGAGTGCTGTTGAATGCTGGTCCTGCTTGCAAGCTTCTCAGAGGCATCTGGTTGGCCACTGTGAGAACTGGATGCTGGATTGGACAGGTGTTTGGCCTTATTCCAACAAGGTTCTTCTCTTGGGTCTTCTTTTAAAATATGTAACTTAAGGACAGCTTCCTTTTCTATGTCCCATTAAAAGAAACTGGGCACATGCAGTTAACTAAGTCAACTTTGGACCGACCTCTCAAGGGCACTCAGACAGACATTCGTGGAAGCTGCTCAAGAACATTAGCCAGGGCATAATTTAAAGCCAGTTTAAGACTTCCCTAGTCATTCCCAAGGAATTGTCTGATGGAGGATTTAAAAGTTATAGTACATTTCACCCTGCTAAACCAGTACTGGACAATGGGAAATGCAGTCCAAAACATCTAGGCAATGTCAGGTTGGCAAAGGACAGTGTAAACCAGGCCCCCTTAAATAATAAAGTGATTTAAAGAATGAATATTAAGTGATCACACCAAGCATTTGAAAACGGCATCTGTTCTGCCCACACATACACCTCATCACCTGAATTATGTTTTGTTTAACATTAAATAACGCACCTGCATCTCTTCCACCCAAGCGAGCAACTCGTACACAAACCGGAGGTTGCCCTCATCTTCAGAGGACGAAATGGCCACCAGCTCTGCACGGGTCATTGGCTTCCGGAACCAGGAGGTAGAGGCAGTGGTGGCTGTTGTGTGCGTTCCCTTCAGCAAGGGCTCGGCCTTAAGGTGCCTGGTGCTCAGGGAGGAAGGCTGGACAAAGTCCAAGGAAGAGGGGGAGGAGAAGTGCCCCTTCCGATAGAGGTTAGTGCATTCCAGCCTCAATGTCACCAGTTCGTCCTGAAGCCTCACAATCCTGGAAGAGAAATCAAGCGAGAGGGGGCAGAATGGAGAAAGTCGATGAGGTTGTGGGATCACAAAGTCATTTTCCAACCAGGGCAGGTTCCTGCACACACGAGCCAGACACACCCACCATCACCACCCCATTTCTGCACACTTTCTCAGGATGGGGTAAGAGCTTTTGAAAGATGACCCAACATACTAATCTCTTTTGCTCCCCATGCCCCAAATAAGGTGTTTCCCCAAAGCATTTTCAGCTTAAATTTGCCAAACTTGTTCCACCACCACCTGCATTAACAGTGCATGTCATCTATTAGAACATTCTTGTTCACCAAATGCTCCTTCTGAGCCCAGCTGAATATAACCCACACCCTCATTCCTTGGCTCCACATATGAAACGCCTTACTTGAAGACCAGCTCCTCCAGCTGGTAGTAATTCTCATCCCGGAGTATCTGAACATCCACCTGTAGTTGACGGATGAGCCCTTCACACTCCTGGAGGTACATGAAGACGTCAGATTCATATTGCACCAACTGGCCCAACTCCAGGTGCGCTTCATCCTGGCAGGAGAGGATTTGAGGTTATTACTGAGTTTCTCACTTTGCAGTGTATTTCTAGGACAAGCAGATCTGACTAACGTGCAGAAGCTCATATTTGAAAAGCAAATAAATAGCCGTCACGCAAGTCCCACTGAGCTGAGCTGACATGATGTTGTGGAATATTCATGAACATTCTAGTTTATCCTTAAGATGTCAAGTAATACAATGTTGACCAAAAGTACTACATCTGTGCAGGGCATGAAAATCTAGTTTGGCTGCACTTGAAAGGGAGCTAGAAATGAGAGCAAGTTGCATGCCTGAAGTGGGCAGAGGGGCAAGGAGCACTTCAGATATTGGAGGTAATGAGGCTGGTGGGTGCTGAGTGGGCAAAAGGCAAAAACACAGAGGCTGGAGGAAGAATGGCAGAGGAGCAAGGCTTGTGGGAAGGATGGAGGCAGGAAAGAGAGGCCTAAGGAAAGACTCCTTATATCACCCAGCTCCTACAGATAAAAGAGCTGTGTGTTCCTGATAGCAAGGGGGGATAATAGACAAGTGAGGAAGCTTTGGGAGCTGGAGGCAGTGTTAAATCCAACACATTAAACTCTTCTAGCCAGCCAAACCTTTGGTTCTATATGTGCATTTTCCTAGTTAGAGAATCTACAAGTTTTGTTGCTGCTTGAAAGCTGAGAGGTCTTGACTGCCTTCAATTGTCATGCTGAGACCCTGCAGGAGTGGATCTGAGAGAAGATCAGGGAGAGCTGAATAACAGAAGGGGAAGACTCACAGCTTGTAGCGTGTTCCTTGCCAGGGTGAGTTTCTCTTCGCAGCTGAGAGTCCCATTCTGGATTTTGTTTGCAATCTGTAGCAGCAGCTCCAACCTGAAGGAACAGTGTCAGTCACCAGAATTAAAACAGAAAGCCAGAAAAAAGACTTTTTAAAGTGGAATATTTATTCAGTAGAATTTATGTTTTATATACCATTGATTAGGACATCTGTATAATTGTTTTTAATGCTACTTTCTACATCACAAAGGACTTCACAATAGTTGTCATTGCCAGCTGGCAGGGAAAGGGTGGTATTAGTCATCCCGTTCAACAGTTCACCACCTACCTTTCCACGGCTGGCCGCAGCAACTTCTCACGTTCCAGCATTTCTATGATGAGCTTGCCCCATTCTTCCTCCACGTCATTGGGGTGATAGCCCTGCGGCAGCTTAAGGCGCCCAAATTCAATCCAGGTCTGGAAAGCACAAATGAAGAGGAACCGTTTCTTCAGGCCCAAAGACTGGCCTTTGTGGACTAACTCTACCTGTGCCCAGGCACAAGCCAAGATGAGAGCCAATGTGGTACAGTGTAGTGGTTAGAGTGCTAGACTATGACCAGGGGGGCTCAGTTTCAAATCTCCACTCAGTCACAAAGCTCACACTGGATGAGCTTGGGCAAGTTTATGCCTCTCATTTTAATCTACCACAGTTGTGAGGATAAAACAGGGAGCGGGGAGGGGAGAACCATATATGCCACCCTGAGCCCCTTGGAGGGAAAGGAGGGATATTAATGTGATAAATAAAATAAAGATAAAGCCTTGGGGATGCTAAGAGCCTAGGTAATTTCCTACTATGATAGTCTTCCCCTGACTCTAGCAAATAAGGGAGATGCAACAATGGCTAAGAAACTATAAGACCAAGGAACAAACAACAAACATTTTTTTTTAAGAATAAGGTTGGGACTAGGAAGGACAAAGAGATATATGAAGAAGGCTGGGTAGGCAGCTGAAGGATAAACACAAGCTGAACAAATGTGGCTAAAGACCACCAAACTCTTTCTAATGTTTAAAAGAACTGCCTATTCATCCAAGAACCTGTCTCACCTCCAGTAGTTTATACAGATCCTCAATGCTTCGTTTTTCTTGCTGTTTTGCTGGGATCTCTGTTTCTTTGAAGTGTATGTACTGGTTATAAAGTGCCTGCAAGAATAGAGAGCAAAGGAGTCATCATGCAGCAAATCACTTTACTCATGGAAGTGGGGGAAATATGCAGCAGCTATTAGCCCTCACAGTGTAAGGGGAAAGGTGTCCCATCCTCACCCACAGAGTATCCCTGAAGAGTGAACAGACAGAAGGCAGAAAGAAATGGCAGGAATCTGGGAGAGATGCTCAGTGCTGCCTGGGTCTTTGTCATTAGTCTCAGCAGAGATGCAAGGTGGACCCCAATCCCTGCTAGAATTTCATTTGGGGAGCTTTAGTGGACGGATCTTGCCAACATCTGGGTTCCAAAGTGATCAACATTATCTGTCTCCTCAGCAGACTGGTTAACTATTTTGCCCTGACTTGAGTCATCTGCAGCTAGAAACACAGAAAGCTTCCTTACAGCAAGTCAGACTATCAGTTCATCTAGTTCAGTAATCTCTATGCTGACTGGCAGTGACTCTCCAGGGTCACAAACAGGCAGTCTTTCCCAGCCCTACCTGGAGATACTGCTGGGGATTGAACCTGAGACCTTCTGCATACAAAGCAGATGTTCTAATTCATGAGCTACGCCCCCTTCTTTCCAGCCATCTGATCCACAAACACCTAGCATGCTCCTAGTATTTGCTTTCAGATCACTGTACTCTGCACTATGTGGGCAGGGAGCCTTTTTCAGCCCAAGGGTCGCTTTATGAGATAACCTTATAGTTGATAAATGCCACTAGGGGGTTGGTCTAGAATCAAAAACAGGTGGAGCAACAGGTATAACCTTAACCCTTTGCACAGCAGGCTGCATTCCAGCCATGCAAAAGCCAGGCATACAAACACCCCTCTGTCCTCCACCCAGACAAGGAAGAGGCATTATCATAATCCAAGGGCACATTCCAACCAGGCAGTTGAGGAAGACACACAGATGGCACATGAGGAGTCCCAAGGGCACCTATCCTACACTAGTAACCACTGTCTACATGAGCAAGAGATTCGCAGTGTCAGTTTTGGATCATTCACCAGAGAGAACTTCTCTCCCCAACTGTGACCTCCACACACAATAGAAATTATAAGATTGCTACAGATGACACAGGCTGAGAGGAAGAGAGAATCTCTCTGATCTTTTGGGGATTAGTGGCTCTTTTTACCTCAGTCGCTAAGCTTATCATTGGAAGTCAGTTCAGGGATTGTATGAACCAAACCTGAGCTATGATTTGCCCCATACACATACTAATAAATATTCTGATTTAGATTTTGAGGAGAGGGAACAATAATCATTCAGTGAAGAGCAGAGCGGGGGGCTCACATAAGGAAGCATACAAGACATGGCTAGAGAAAATGGATCTGAAGTTTACCTTGAGCTCTACAGGGTTCTGGGGAAAAGATTTGTCAGACATCATTATCGTGTGCTGCTTGATCCAGGAGATGAGAGAATCTATATGGTTCTGGTATTCTAACCACCTTGTGTCCACTTCCTACAGAAAGAGAGGGAAAGAACAGCCTTTTATGTGGGACGAATGATTAGGAAGCAACTGCTCTAAATGAACAGTAGGCAAAATATTAAGCCAAATTGGATAAAGGAAGAGACATGCAGATGCATGCTTTCCACTGAGTGTCTCAGAATACTGTATTAGGGTAATACCCGGCTTGCTGCCAGAGATGGTGTCCATCCAATTTGGTATGGGTCAAGGTCTCAGAGCCTGTCTACATATACAGCAGGAACGAGGTTGGAGAATGGCCCACAGCCTTAAAAAGCAGGGTTTATGCAAAGGTCAAGAATGAAAGGGGTTGCCTAGAGATGCCTCAGTGTCAGAGCCACAGAGCCAGAAATCGCCCAGCAACAGGGACATCAAGTCCCAGGTCTCCAGGAACAGCCACTCCTGTAGTTTAAAGATTTGCAAGTCTTTGTCCGGCCTTTTACAGTAAGAGGACAACCACTTCCCCTTTTTGTGATGCTTTTTCAGAGCTACACATCCATTCAGTAATAGGATCCTGATATGAAGGGAGAGGATTTTATGCCACCTGAAGATGGAACTTTATTCTCAGGGGGAACATCCTTTCCAACTGCTAGGTGTGGCTACCTGATTGGGTTTCTATTGACTTCTTCTTCTTTTAATGGAGCACACCACCAACCTCAACTTTTGTTAATACAAGCCCACCTAGCTTCTGTGTTGTCTGCCTCTGAAGGAACCTGTGTGTTTCCCATAAGGATAAAGGACAGACCCAGGTAACAGTGTTTCAACTTATATAGGTAGCAGAATAGCCACAGTCAATCTTTTTTTTGCTATGCAAGGGGCCTCAGTACCTGACACTTAAACAGCAGGTACAGTCTCAGCTGACTGTCTGCTACTTCACCCCTCACTCCAATTTAACTCTTACAAGATGCAGACTGAGATGGCTTCACCACCAAACATATGCATTTTTCTCCACCTCTTTCCTTCTTTGTTTACCATCAAGCATTATAAATAGTTCTGGAGAACTCAAAAGCTTGCACTCAACTTTGTGACATTTTGGTTGGACATATAACGGTATGGTATGGATTTCTGAAGCATTCCTCCCAATACTGTAGAAGCACATTGTCCAAATTTTGATTAGTCAAGGTTCCTGTTTCCCCCCCCCCCCAGCTAATTGCCCACCCGTTCATCCAAGTAGCGAACATATGCACATTATCCATTTCCTGAGAGCAATTTCCAAAACATTTTGGAATGGCCCAGTCCAAAAGCCATTCATGTGCCAGGATGGTCTCATCAGAATGAAAAAGCAGCAGCAAAGCTTACGGTGGCACTGATGCCTTCTCCTCCCTCTGGGACTTTGGGAAAGGCATCATAAATTGAAGACACATAAGTTATCACAGACTTTTCATCTGGTGAGGGAACATCCACATCTAGAAAAAAGGGGAAAGAATGAAGCAGTCAAATGGGTGAACTGAAAAGAAGAACTGAAGCATGAAAGGTAGCTTTGTGTTCCTATTCATAAAAATACATCCCAAGAGCCAAACCACATAAAGATTTTCCTGGACTGTACCACTTCAATATTCACATATGTATGTGATTAAAGGTTTCAAAGCTCTACTGTGGAGGAGAGAATACTCCTTGCACAAAGAAAACAAGCTAGCCTAGAATTCTTCTTCTCTGGCACTGTGATTTTCTGAATGAAGGGAGCCTAATTTAAATTTATTTATTTTTAGTTTTGGCTCTGTGCTTTTCCTCTTTGATGCTGCCTTTAGTCTGCTAATTGTGCTTTAATAATTTCTGTGCTTGTTTTTATATTCTGTAAGCCACTTTGAGCAGCCCTTTTTGAGGCAAAAAGGAGCGTATACATTTTTGCATAAACCACACACGCACAAACACACGTCCTGCATATACACAGAGCAGAGCAGCTAAACACGCAACCCAAGGAAAGCAGTAGCATGCAATTCTGCTGAATGTTTAAATCAACTCTAAGAGATAGCTTCAGATCTGACATGAATCTTAAGCAGAAGCCTTACTTGATTAATCAGTGCAAATCTATTTATTTATTCAAATCAGTAAAATAAATAGATGCCTGACAGTGTTTCTAGAGGTCCTACATAATTTGATCCTCTCTGCAAGACTTGCATTCATATTTTGTCCTCTTTGCTGTTCCTGTGCCTCCTCCTCCCTCCATTTCTTACCTTCACTCCACTGTAAAAAAATTAGGCTGTGAGCTCCTCTGCAGGCAGCTACCTGTCCTTTTACTTATGCAACTCCTTAAAAGCACAACATACACAGAACAGTGATAAACAACAACAATTGTGCCCTGTCCTAATAAAGTTTCAACCATTCTGCTTGCCATGGCAAGGGTAACTGGCAAGCATGGCTCACTGGCAAGCATGATCAGCAACAGGTCTTACACCTGACAACACTGAAGTTGCAGAGGTGAGTGAGGATCACCTGGTGAGTGTGCCACCTCCCTGGCTCAAATCTGGGAGGACAGCTGGGGGTTGTTTGGCCACTGTGCAACCAAGGCGAAACCAATCTAGCAACCCCACACCTGCCCACCAACATTTCATGCTCCAGATGGGGAAATACTCTCTTTCCTGCCAACCCTTGCCTCTGATAGGGCATTGTGCTTGTCTCTTGAATGCTGTTGGGTGAAAGTACCACAGGCACCTTTGCCTAGCAGCACCCAGTACAGCATACTCCCTTCCCAAGGAAAAGATGGATGGGGGCTTGGAAGGAGATGGACAGGAAGCTGCCGACTACAAGAATGACCAGCAAAAAAAATGGTAGATTTCCCACCACCAGCACCCCAAAAATTAAATTTATTCATTCAGAAAAGTATCAGAATCAGAGTAAACATTAGGCTGGCCATGAAACTATAAGAAGCAGGTCAACATGTGCAGTTTAGTCAGAGGCAGCCAGGTTGTATTTGCATCCCATAGTAAAGCATCAACAGAATGCCATGTCTACTGCTCAAAAGTCACTGCATTTGCCCAGCTGACTTGCCCCATCATCACCTTCTGCATCCAGCAACCTGGTGACCCCAAGCCGCTCTGCAATCTCGAAGGCCTGTTCCAGATTATCTCGGCTGCTCTGAATCTGAACTCTTTCCATATCCACTAAATCTGGCCTGCAGGAGACAGGGAAAAAATGTGATTCCACATTTGCAGACTGCTGTTGTCAGAAACTTCTGCTACAGATAAACACATTTTAAGTGTATTCAAAATCAGATTTCAGAATTTAAAGTAAGAAATCTCAGTATTTGGGACTCAAACTGCAGAATATGAGCATTTAGCATCTGCACGTGATTTCATTTTAGCTTTAGAAGTTTTACCATTTTTCCAGGTTGCCCTCCTAGCTGCGAGGGGGAAAAAGAAATGTACCTGTATCTGTGAATAATAGCATTGAACATCTTTCCATCACTCCAGCAGGATGAGAAGTTGGTGCACTTCACTCCCACATAGCCCGCCGTCACCTTCTGCGTCCATAGAAGGAGCTTTTCTTTGGCGGACATGTCTCCCGACTCGCCACTGATGTAGATGTCAGAGATCTGGAAGAGAAGACCACAGCCTTGAAGCAGTCGCTTCATTTGGCAGAGCACCATGTCAGATGCAATGAAACTACTGGGGGAAGAAAGTGGTAGAGCAACTGCCTTGCCCACAGAAGGTCCCAGGTTCAATGGCCCATGGCACCTCCAGGTAGAACTAAGAAATGTCCCCAGTCTGAAACCCTGTGGAGCAGCTGACAATCATTGTAGACCATACTGAGCTAGGTGGACCAAGGGTCTGACTTGATGTAAGGCAGCTTCTATGGCAAGGAAGCACTTTGGCGTGAGAGTGCATGGTCAAGGCAGGATGGCCCTGCTGCATGTCAAGGTAAGCCAGTGGCTTCAGGCAGCCAGATAACCAGTTCACCTTAGGTGCTGAGGAAGGGGCAGAAGGGAGAGAGCTGAACTTTCTGGCTGGTTTAATTGCAGCTCATTGGTTGATCTTATCTTTGTTTTAACTGGTATAAAAGCTTTACATTTCATCTGTCTGTTAATGGATATTATTTTGTCCCATGAGCTGGCTTGTGGTTCTGGCACAGGCAAAAAAGGGAGATATTTGATGAAGCAGTGGAGGCTAGTGCATTAGGGTGAGTGATGCACTGGCTCAATAGTCTCAATCTGTCCTTGTCCAGTCCCCACCTGCCAGTCAGTTTCCTCCTCATGGATCTCAGGGTCACCCCTTGAAGAACTCAACAGGGAGGAAGATGGGGACAAAACTGGAATTCGTTGGCTCTGGCTTCACCTACTACTGCTCTCCCTGCCAATGAGCATGAGGAATTTGGAAGGGGTGGTCTCATTGAGTCAGACTTTGTTATTATTATTCCCTGTTTAGGGAAGTTTTTAATGTGTGATATTTTAATGTATTTTAGTGTTTGTTGGAAGCCGCCCAGAGTGGCTGGGGGGACCCGGCCAGATGGGCGGGGTACAAATAATAAATTATTATTTATTATTATTATTATTATTATTATTATTATTATTATTATTATTATTATTATATTAAATGTATCTTGTTCAAAAGCTTGGCCATAGCTTCACAAGGCTAGCATGTTTCATGTACCGGTAACACTTGCAGAAACTGAAAGTAGCAGCTATATTATGGCCTAAAATGTTTATTTACCAAAGTATTTTTTTAAAGCACTTTTCTCCTTGGTTGGGTGATGAGGAAGGCCAGCCCTGTGCCAGCCAGCAGTTCAGATAGCATCTGTCCACCACTGAGCCACTGCCTGCCAATCAGGGCATTCCCCCTCCTCCATGATGAATGCAGATGGCTTAGCATCCCACCCATCCCCCTTCCAGATTCACAGAAGCAGAAGCAGCCACTGTGCTGTGCATTTCTGTGCAATCAGACAGATTAAAGAGAGAGAGAGAAATGTGCCATTGTGCAGCTGCTGTGGTGCATATTCTTTATACAAACCAGTGTGGACACAGTGTGGATGGAGGTGCTTTAGATGTACTTAGGAAACTGAAAGAAGTGGCTAGATTCACCTAAAGGAACCAATTTTGCTTGATGTTTCCATGGCCCTTGCGGACCCCATGCTTATTTGTTTATTATTATTTTCAAACTAGTTCCCAAAGCAATTTACACTAACAGAACTGTAAAACAGAGCACTAGAAATACACAGCACTATTAAAAACCACTAGTATCACTAGAATACAGTAGTAAAAACAGCAGACTCAATAATAAAACACTTTCAAGAATTTTTTTTTAAAAAAAAATTAGCTTGTTTCCCCTTAAAAATGGTTCAGTGTTACATTTCAATACCTGAGAGAGAGCCAAGAGTTGGTCACAAACCTGAATACAGGCTTCCATAGCTTGAAGTGTGCTTGCAAATGTCATGTATGTTAACTCTGTACCTTACCTATACCTATACCTGAACTGAGCAAATCACAGTCATGACAGTTCCCTCACCTCTCCAGGTTCTCTAGACTGAAGCTAGTCTTGCTTCTATTTCACTATACAGTATTATTTAGTTAAAATATTTATAAACTACTTTTCATTACAATGATCTCAGTGGATGGTGGGAACAAATTCCCTTTAACACACCAAATCTATAGCTCCTGAAAACAATAAATACATCAGCCCTAATTACAGAAATGTCTACTTAATTGCAGGTACCAATCAATGATTTTCAACTCCTAGAGCTGGTTCTAAAACGGGAGAGAGAAGTTGGCCCAGGCATACCTTTGTTTCGAGGTGACAGGAACAACTATCCTCAAAATGCTTTGCAAATTTGTCATAGCAAGAGACAGAGGGTCCCATCCCCCTCTTCCCTGCGATAGGATCTTTACGTTTAATACAAATTCAAAACCACTCTGCTGGACAGCTCCTTAAGGATGCAAAATGAGGCGGCAAAATAAGATTTTCTTGCTGCTCTCACTACCACATGGAAAGCACAGCCATGTCCTGTTCTCATTTGTATTTCATCATTTTTCCTCTGTGACTTGCAGAACTTGCACACCAGCCATCGCCCAGCCTGTTTCACTGGCTAATAGTTCCCCAGAAGACAGGCTCTACAGCACTAAGTGCAATCACAAGGATGGCCCTCTCCATCTCATCTTTTCAAAGTGCTATCAGGGCCTCAGCAAGACCACCAGCCATGTCCCCCAGAGCATTCAAGAATTCCTCTAATTATCTAATTCTCCAGAAGTGGACCATAATAATGGTCCTGCAGGAAGGATGTGCTCCCACCAAGTCAAGTCAAGCCTCCCCTGCTCTGACCATTGCAAAAGAATTATTGAACACCCCTTCTTAATAGCAGATCACTCCACACCTGCTCTATAGCAGACCACAGATCAAGCGCACACACTACCAAATGCAATAGAGCAGTAATGTATTAAGGCTCACGCATGATGGCCATGAAGCCCTGAACCAAGGTAACCCTGGTGTGAATGTTTAAGTCCCCCAGAAGAATCATCCCTGGTTCTTCAACCCTGAAATGACATCTACTGGCTCAGATAAAGCTGGATAGATGAGACACCAGCAACACCCACTCTGTCTCTCTGTCCCAATGCCAGGCATAAGCCCTCAAATCCAGGCTCTGGCTGAGCCCCTGGTTTCATGATATGCCTGGTATGTTAACCAGGGTTAAGTGTTACCTTTGTAGTATGCCTGCACCACAATCATTTAAGAGCAGGGGACTGATATTTTGCTGCCAGTCCCATTGGACGCAGCCAATTCCCCCTTAGAAATTCCTACGCCAGGGTGCCACTAATCCTCAACACTTCTTCTCCTTCAGCAACGAAAGCAGGACTAGGTGGGGCAGGCAGGAAAAGGGATCTGAAGCAAGCTGCGAAAAGGCGATTTTCATTGGTTCTCTGCTAGCTAAACCTATGAGGCCTGCTTAATTCACAACATTTGAGGGCCAAAAGAGGATTGCTGGCAACACGATGCAGTGGGTGGAAGAGGGAATTTCCTCCAGAGCAGAAAGGGAGCAGTTTAGAGAGAGCGAGCATGAAATACTCCCTGGGCCTTTGCCCCATATGCTGCAAGGCTTCCATCAGACCCTACCAGTCCCCAGATCCATATTCTTTTTCTGTCTGGGAGCCAAGCCCCATCTTCATCGATGCAGGCGGCTGGAAGAACACTCAGAGGAACGGTGACGGCATAGTGACCCAGTTTCCAATAAAAGGGAGAGAGGGAGAGGGGAGTGGGCTGCCGAATGCTTTTTGCACTTGATGGAACGTGCACACCTTCAGGCACGAGACGAGAGCTGGGAAAGAGGGTGGGGCTCAGCTCTTTCCACGGCGAGCTCGATTGCCGCTCCTTAATCAAAGGAATACTTTGAAAGCAGGCAAGAGCTGGCTGAGAGAAGGATGCCAATTTCACAAGATCAACACATCTGTGGGAATGAAATACGTGCCATAATTTAGAATGGTGAGGGCCCTCCCACCACCACTAGTGCAATCTACAGGAGGGCTTGAGGAAGGGAAACAAATCCAGGTCATTTAGCATCTACTAGAAAATTGTCCTTTTTCAAGGGCACACAAATTTTGGCTGGGCTTAGTAACCAGCCAGCAGTTACCTCCACCTCTACCTATGCCTCCACCCCAGGGAGGGCCAGTGTCTCACTTTGGACTTATGAAAGCAGTGAGAAAGCAGTCCAAGGACTTTCAAAGTCCAGCAGGAAGTCAGAGATGAGCCCCCAACCCTCCACTTTACTCTGGGGTCAGCACTCTCACCAGACCATCAGGTACGGTCATCACAGGCAATTCAGTGAGTGCACTTGTGGAACCCTCGCCATCACTGTAACAGTGATAGCACATGAGTTACCAGCCACTGTGTCTGTAAGGAAATGAAGGAGCAAGACCCAGTTCTTGCAGGAGAACCAGGCTCAGACCTGCGGCTTCCTTGCTCCACAGGGGCAGCAGTTACCCCATTTTCAAAGTGTTCTGTGGCATGGTGGGAAGCTCTTCAACCAGCCCTGCACACTCCAGAAGGCACAGTAGTAGGACAGCAACATCCACCAAGATCCTTTGCCCCATATGGTGATTTCTGGGTTTAAATAAATAAATAAAATTTAAAAATTGTCCAGTAGCACCTGAGAGACCAACTAAGTTTGTTCCGGGTATAAGCTTTCGTGTGCATGCACACAAAAGCTTATACCCAGAACAAATTTAGTTGGTTTCTAAGGTGCTACTGGACATTTTTTTTAAAAAAAAAATATTTTTTTCGACTGTGTCAGACCAACACGGCTACCTACCTGAATCTGGGTTTAAATGTTATCACAGCAGCATGGGATCCTGCTAGGGGAATCGTGGAGCCACACCACACAAACAATGCACTAATAGTAGTGTAGCACAGAAAAATATTTTGGGACTTAGGTTGAGGAAACCCAAGTTCAAATCCATGCCCAGCCACAAAGCTCAGTTGGTGGTCCTATGCAAATCATACATTTCCTGTCTAGCCAGTCTTATGGGTAACAGGAGTTACTGTAAGCCTGTAATTGGCTGCCCCATGTGCTGAGCCACTGAAGTACAGGTGACAGGCTTCCTTGTGCAGAGCCTTCTGAACAGACTGCGACCACAAGAGCTCATCACTGCATCTTCTTGGGCAGGAAGCAGTATAGCCGAGCCTTGCTTGAGCAACAAAGCCTTGGTCTGCTCATGCATCCTTGATCGTGCTTTGGTCCTCCTAACTCCTAGCTTGCCTGTCAGTCCTCCCTCCCTCCCTGGTCCTTACCACTGGCCGGGCTCATGACTCACCTCAAACCAACACCCACAGCCTAGCCCTGAGCATGGGGCAGTTTGGAAAGATAAAATGAGAGAATTGTCACATTCTATTCAGTTATTTAAAACTCTGGCCAAGGGGCCAAATATGCCCTGTCAAGCCTCTCTACCTGGCCTGCAGGATTGTCTCTGTATCACACCACCTCCCCAGCAACACCCTCTGCCCCCAAGACCATGTCCCTCACCAGCCCTGCTTTGTACCCTTTTTAAGTGTTTTTGCCTAGCTGGAATGTGCCTTTGAACTCTGGCAATGCCTAGATGCAAGGCAGAGAGGGTGTGTGTGTGTGTCAACACTAGCCGTAACATTCGTTGCTCTGTCCTTGTTTGCCACTGGCCCCAGAAGGTTGCCCAGAAGCAAATGCGGACCCAGGTCCCTCCCCCACCCCAGAGGAAACACCTGCAATGTCCTATTTCCAACCCTGGTCAACTACAGTGGCATCTTGCCTTGGAAACAAGAGACCAGGAAGATGGCTGGAAATACAGGCCTCTCTCCCCCTGCTCCACACAGCCAAAGGAAGGCGGCTTTGCCATTTGTATTCTGTGGATCAGCTTCCCACCTCCGCCTCTCTCTCTCTCTCCAGACACCGGCATGCTTATCACATAGAAAAGCCCGTCTTTGTCAGCTGCTGCCTCAGAGACAGCTCTGTGGGGCTTTTGCTCTTCTCAGTCAAACGTCTTTCCTCAGAAAGCCTCCCCTTCCCACCCCCCTCAAAAGTCTGCCACAGGCCTGAAGGAAAATCAGAGGTCACATGACCATAACACTTACACTGGGGAGACCCCAAATTTCAGACGCCTACACTGTGAAACAGCTACTCAAGTGATTCAGAAGCAAGTTGGAATGGTTGGACCTGCACTCCCCACTAAAACTGAAGATACCAGGTAACACCAGATTCTGTCACCTGCTTTAGAAGACTAGATAAATCCTCGGGCATGCAAAGTGCACAACGATAGGCTTGGCAACAAAACACAAATAAAGTCCAAAGGAACCTTCTGTATTACAGCATCATCATTCCACCGTATATTCAGGATCTTAACCAGGGTTAAGCATTATGTCTTCTGCACTTGGTCTTTCTTGCTATAACAATAGCCTTTCCCAATTTCCACTGAATATGAGTACTACAGTATCCAACTGCCTTATTTCAGAAGCCTTATCTAGCTTCAGGGAGCCTCATTCTCCCAAAGAATAAGCCTTCGGAATGTATTCTTTTTTAAAATAATAATTTTGACAGGTAGCTGTATTTTGATTCATGTATTGTTTTTGGAAGTGTGAATTAGGTAGATTTGCTTTAAAAACCCAACAAAACTGATTTTTCTCCCCTATCCCTATTCTGGACTATAGCTCCCATCAGCCCCAGCGGGCAGTACCAGGTTGGCCAAGGCCTATGAAGCCTCATTTCACCAAAGACCATGGTGAAGCATTTGTGACTGAATTAAGTGACACTCAGCTGATCACCCTTCTAGGCACCACTGTTGAGCTAAAATAAAATTAGACAGACATAAAATGTTGCTGAGCCCTGGGATATTTCCACAATGTTTTGGAATAACAGCAACCTCAGCCAGATAGCAGATATAATATACCGAGGCAGCATCTGGTTAACCTGGCTTGACATTCACCGTCAGCTCCCTTCGCCAACCCTCCTCCTGCCCCCCAGCCTTTTCATGCCAATTCAGATTGGAGTATCATGATAATTTAATGGCTGCCCTCGCGCCTCTCTAACAAGCTTCAAAGACATCTTCCAGAATGGTGCTGCTTACTGAGGGGCGGGGCACCTCCTCGGCAGAAGAGTCTGCCCTTGGAATTATTCAAGAAAGGAAGGAAGGAAGACTTAAAGGAATTGATGGTGAGAAAAGAACTGACAACACACATTTGGCAGTTTGCAGACGCTAGATTAAAAAAATAAAATAAAACCGTGAGTGGGGAAAAGATTATAAAGGTATTTAGTAAGAGAATCATGCTCTTCCCCTAGGAAGGCAAAAAAGCTGCCACTCCCAGGGAATCAATAGAATGTCCCCATCTCAGCACAGCAAAATATGAACCAAACACACCTTAAAACTAGGACTCCAGACCTCCACCTCCAGATGGGAGGAGGGAGCCTACAATGGTCTACAACTAGATCTATCTTCTAAGCTTTCTCTACAAAAACCCCCCACCATTATCTGCTGTGAGGGTTTTCCACAAGACAGGGGTGAAACTAGCCTTTATTTCACCGGGGTCAAAGACCCAATTTGGCACTCCCCTACACCCATTTGCACCCATTTTCAGCTTTGTATTCTTGTTATTAAAAAGTGTGCCTAGACATTCCGTGGTTGCGCCCATAACCTAGGTTTAAGGTGCCATTTAGCTCTGAGCTTTCATATCTCAGTTTCTAACACTGCCCGTATGTGCATATGCACACACACACACACACACACACACACACACACAGAGAGAGAGAGAGAGAGAGAGAGAGAGAGAGCCTCAATGGCGTCCCTCCGGAGGCTTCACCTGGGGCAAAAAACCTGGCTCCCCTCCCCCCGCCTCCCAGTAGCTTTGGCCCTGCACAAGACTAGCACGGAAGCCAATACTGAGGTGTGGAGAAAAATGATTAAAAAATGTGTTTCAATTACAGTACCTTAAAAATATATATATAACCTGACTTAATCCACACACACCTTTAAAACTGAGTCACATCCATCTAGCAAAAACTTTGGTTAATGGATCCTATTCTATGTGGGAGAGAACTCTTGAGGACAATGCTGCTCCCAGGCTTTGGAACATCCAAGACAGGCTGCCTCTTTGTCATTCTGCTGACTGGAGAATACTTTTTATTCTGGCAGGCTTTGGGGAACTGAATGTTTTTAGGAAAGGGCTCCATAATAGCATGTTGCACTTTCTTTTTTCCTATCAGCATAGGTTGCGGTTTTTAAAAACATTTTTAAAATTCCAACAATACAGTAGTTTATACACTTTTAAAGTATAACTTTTTATATGTTCTGAGTAAGTGTGTTTTATTTGTGTTTGTTTAAATTTTTGTGAGCAGCCTTGAGTTCCAGCTCTGGCGAAAAGGTGGGATGTTGTTGTTGTTTTTACACCGCCCTTCATCTGAGGATTACAGGGCGGTTTACGCAAAACATAATATCAATAAAAAAACAACACCCACACAGTTTAAAAGGCTATTGGTTCCTTAATTAGCAAAGGCCTGGAAGAAGAGGAATGTTTTTGCCTGGTGCCTAAAGATATTTAACAACAGGAGAGCATTCTGCAAGTGGGGAACCACTGCAAAAAAGGGGGGGGGAGCGCCTGTTCTTGTGTTGCCACCCTCCAGACCTCTTGTGAAGGAGGCACACGAAGATGAGCCTCAGCTGATTATCACAGGGTCTGGGTAATCATCATCATCATCATCCTCAGATTGGAGAACAGCATTTGGACCCTAATGTTAAACTCTGTAAATGGCACGCAGCACAATCCTATACATGCCTACACAAATGTAAGTTCTACTGAGTTGAATGAAGCTGAGTTTAGGCACATGGTTGTAGGTTTACAGCTACAAAAGGTACCATATTGTATTTATTATCATCAAATCCTATCTGGACCCAGGAATCTGCCAATTCCTCAAAAATACTAGGAAATCCTCTGGATCCTAGTATTTCCCCATAATCATCTACTGACTGCATGTGGCAGGTACTGTAGTCCTGTGTGACGCCCTCCCACTACCTGAACTCTAAAATGATTATTACTATTTTGGACCTTAACATTCAAACAGGAAGAAAAACTATTTTGTCCAATAGCCTACCAACCCTTGTTTTTCAGAGGTTTTGAGCATTTTGTTTTCAGCGGCATTAACTTGCTTAGTATTCTTGCATGTATTTTCAACTAATCTCTTAATAATTGGTAAAATGCTTTTCTAACATTTTTTAATATTGTAGGATACAGCACTGTACCACCAAATACTGCAGCATGCAGCGACATTGCAATATGGCATAGTAGTAAACATGTTTTAGTGATAATTAAAATAATTTGTAGTGTGGACAGCATATAGCAGGATGTATGCAGTAAATAAGTGCAAGATCTTCCAACAGCGTGGAAAAGTCCATTGAAATTGCTCTTGTAGCTCCACATGTAATAGCAATGGTTGGGTAGCATTAGGAGGCACCCACCTGGAAGCAGAGGAGCTGAGATGGGCAACATTGAAGTGGTTTCTATATTAACAGCTGCTAAACTATCAGCTGCAAACTATCTGAAGGTGTATGTGGCTCCCTCTCTGTTCGATTGGTTTTACAGGATCTGCAATGCTGCAATTATGTTGAAACTAAAATGCCCAAGCATGCAAAGGCAGGACAACCACAAAACAAACCGATACAAAGATGGCTACTGCTTTGAAACTTTGTGTAATGAAAAGTGTTAGAACAACACAGCCTGTGACCATTTTAGGCGTGTCTGATATGTGCACAACCGCGCACACGTGCACTGTGTCAAACCCAGAAGTGACCTGAAAATGTCACAAAAAGGGATGGAATAGCGGGGGCAGAACTGGGGGGGGGGGCTTGCGGGTGCCCTGCTGGCACACACAGGGGTCCAGAATGTAACCCCAATGCAAATCAGTTGTTGCCCAAGTACTGTGTTATTTGATATGAATAAATTTAGACTATGGCAGGGTTAGCTAACATGGTTGGCACAAATGAAAGGCACAAATACAGGATGGGTGATACCTGGCTTGAGAGCAGTACAAGTGAAAAGGATCTAGGAGTCTTGGTAGACCACAAACTTGACATGAGTCAACAGTGTGATGCAGCAGCTAAAAAAGCCAATGCAATTCTGGGCTGCATCAATAGGAGTATAGCATCTAGATCAAGGGAAGTAATAGTACCACTGTATTCTGCTCTGGTCAGACCCCACCTGGAATACTGTGTCCAATTCTGGGCACCACAGTT
Organism: Darevskia mixta; assembly: GCA_034641385.1. Taxonomy (NCBI): domain Eukaryota; kingdom Metazoa; phylum Chordata; class Lepidosauria; order Squamata; family Lacertidae; genus Darevskia; species Darevskia mixta. The sequence continues at coordinate 1,967,105 of JAWWNH010000033.1, read as the reverse complement.
CAAGAAGGATACTGACAAGCTGGAACGTGTCCAGAGGAGGGCAACCAAAATGGTCAAAGGCCTGGAAACGATGCCTTATGAGGAACGGCTTAGGGAGCTGGGTATGTTTAGCCTGGAGAAGAGACGGTTAAGGGGTGATATGATAGCCATGTTCAAATATATAAAAGGATGTCATATAGAGGAGGGAGAAAGGTTGTTTTCTGCTGCTCCAGAGAAGCGGACACGGAGCAATGGATTCAAACTACAAGAAAGAAGATTCCACCTAAACATTAGGAAGAATTTCTTGACAGTAAGAGCTGTTCGACAATGGAATTTGCTGCCAAGGAGTGTGGTGGAGTCTCCTTCTTTGGAGGTCTTTAAGCAGAGGCTTGACAGCCACCTGTCAGGAATGCTTTGATGGTGTTTCCTGCTTGGCAGGGGGTTGGACTGGATGGCCCTTGTGGTCTCTTCCAACTCTATGATTCTGTGATTCTGTGGTATCCTCCAAATGTTATTGCGATCAAGCGGTATGTAATATTTGAGGTTCCCGCACTGCAGGGGATTCGTCTAAATGACCCTCAGGGTCCTTTCCAGCTCTACAATTATGTGATTCAATAGTATGTAAATGTTGTGAAATAATAAATAAATAGTTGCTGGAATACAACTCCCACAATCCCTGACCACTGGTAATGCTGGCAAGGGCTGATGGGAGCTGTAGTCCAACATCTTGCACACATGCACACATCACCTTCCTCAAATGATCCATGCAGATCAGCTTAGGAGGGAGGCTTCTTGCCACCTCCCCACTCATAAAATGATCAATCTGATGGCCAGTTTGCATCCCCATCAAGATGCTGGGTCGAAAGATGTGTCCCTCTGCTCACTCCAGAGCTGCATTTACTTTTATTTTATTTATTTTTTTGCCACCTCCCAAACTGGTGGGGTATTGGGGGACCAGAAACGTTTGCACACATAGGGGTGTGTGCTGTGTGTGTACCAGGGGTTAGTGATACCCAGCTTCCTGCTGGTAGCCAAGTATGCATGGGCTACCCTGGGGCACTATGTTGGTTGGGCTTTTAGCCTTGCACAACTCCTTCCCTTGCAAAAGAAACTGCTTGCTGACAGTAAAATCCTGACTGCTTTGTAAAGCTGTAGAACCAACAGGTTCTTAGCCATCTCCAGTAAACAGCTGTTCTCCATCTACTTTACGGCTGCTTTTGTAAGCACTTGGAAACTGCTATTTTGTTCCCCACTTAAACTTCTCTCTGCTAAAATAAATGTTTCTTCACATGTGAGAGGTAATTTTTACTTGGATGAAGTGCTCCATTTAAGAAGCTTTTGTTAGTGAGTTATATATGCGGGGCATATGACTGTATATTGTATTGTGTTGGGGCCTGCCCTGTGACCTTTGGGTGAAAGGATATAAATGCTAAATACATCCAGTTCCCTGCGCTTCTTCTCCCTTGCCAAAAGTGCTCCACAACCCTTCTGTCGTCTGTACTGCTCTTCCGAGAATGCCTTCCAGCTTGCTTGCAAGGAGAGGAATGAACAGACGAGAACGCCCCACCAACCTACAAATCATGTTGAGCTCCTGAAAAAAAAGTCCAGTCCCATCCCAAGTCTCACCACAAGAGCAGTGATGGGAGAGGTAAAAAAAAAAAAAAAAAAACCAAGTTATGCACCAAAATGTTGTTGGGCAATATATGAAAAATTGCTCACCTCTGAATTGATTCCTAATAGCAAAATGCAAATCAATGACATACAAAGTAACAGAGAGAAGTGTGATTTGAGCATGTACAGAGTGCCCACCCCTCACCACAGAATAACTACAACCCATCCTGTAAACCAGGCATGTCCAAAGTCCGTTTCGGGGGCCTAATCCGGCCCGCTGGTTGGTTTAATCCGGCCCCCATGGCAGTTTATTTACTGGGGTAAAATCCTTTGAAAAAAAGAAGAAAAAAAACCACCTCAACAACTTCAATCCTGAAAAAAGGTCAACAACTTTGGTTGGCCCTTCGGTTGGCCCTCATGGCCCTTCACTTCATCAAATCTGGCCCTCTTTGAAAAAAGTTTGGACACCACTGCTGTAAACGATCAAGAATTATAAAGTGAAAAGGTTTCCCAATTCCATGTAGGGTGGAGAGGGATGGGAGTTCAATGGGGCTTGATATCTAGTGCCTCTCATTTTAGAGAACTCCTGAGCATTTAGGTAAATTCTGGTGACCAAAGAGGCTTGAGAACTGCCAGCTCCATCTGTCCCCCATCACACTGCATTAGTCGACAGCCCCCATCCTACAATAATTGCTTTTAACATTAAAATTCCATAGAGATATCTAATAAGAGATATATGACCCGGTTTCTTCTTCTATAATGACATCATCGTCGGAAAGTCCATGCCAAATTGCTTGGGCATTTTATGCCAGATCTTGTTGCAGTTTTAGGGCTTGCCTGCCCCCTAACCCATCACCCCCCAGTCCCTGACACAATGCCTTGAAATCAACATCCCTTCCCTCTCCCCAGGTGCACACCATTATAAATTAGCAGCTACTGTGCAGAGTAGAGTTTTGACAGCTAAAATACATGTTAACAAATGAAACAGGGGGGTGTTTCCTGGTGGAAGCCCATGTACATGTGCACACACCCACACCTCAAAGAGGAAACCTGGACCAAGGATGACATTGGAACAATATAACTAGTCTTTCTGGCTACATAAAAAGCAATTACTGCTTGAAGCACAACCAAAAATCCTTGACCTTTGCCTGCATCGCAGAAGGGCTCCAACGCCAAACCAGGCAAGTTCAGTTCCCGCCCGGTCTTACCATTTTTAGTTTGTTTACAAAACAGAAATGCACCAAAAGGGTCTATCAGCAAAACAGCAATTCTTGTCTGATTTAAATAAGTTCGCCTGCTCATCCTGGACTTAGTCCCATAATGTGTGAGGTAGTAGCAGAGGCAGGAGCACTACTGAGTACATGCAGAGTTCATTTCCCTCCTCACCAAGTTAAACTATGTTGCATATGGGCTGAGGAAAGAGGACACAAAGTGTGTTCTTCAAATAGGGTTGAGACTCAATATCATTCTGGAAGCCCACAAAGCACCAGAGAGAGATAACAAACAGGCACCCAAGTAGAGGAGCCAAAGGCAGTGCTGGGAATATTCTTTTATACATTACAATAAAGGTACAAATCTACAAGCCCCGGGAGAGGCAGGGGGATTACTCTGAGCTAGTCTCTTTTCCCACACCAGGTCTGAACTCTGGGACTAAACAAAAGAGACAAAAGCTCCCCTGCACATGTATGGAGTGCATTTTCCTTAACACTTATTGGCTTCCCTCAACACTTATCGCCTACAACCAATTTTAGGCAGCTGGGAATTGGAACAGCTTTGCAACTTAGTTCACAACTTCCTTTATTAACCTACATTTTTAAAATTCTGCATCACTGATGGCCAGAACAGTGGGTGGGATGGTGGGATCTCTTCCAATATACGGTACAAAGGCTGCCCGGTCTGCTCACTTGGAAGCAATTTTTACAAACCCCAGGCAAAGCAGCCTGTTTACAAGCCTTAAGTAGGGGGCGGGGCTCCCAAGACCAGGGGGTGTGGCTTCCAGGACAACTCAAGTCCCAGGACTTTTCCTATCAGGAAGTACCACCAGGTAAGACTGCTGCTCCTGGCACGCATAACCCTCCCAGATCCCAAAGAGGAAGAGAAAATATACCCACACTGACCCCTCTTTCAGCTGGGCTAATCTTCTCCTTTGCAGTCATCTGCCATTTAGGGCCTTCTCCTCCCACAGAGGAAGTGGGGCCACCTCCACAGAGCAACAGAGAGGTCCTCTCACTCCCTGGCATCTTGACTTGCTGGTGGTGGGTTGAGTCGCTCCCATATCCTGAGGAGCGCAGGAAGGTGCTGGAGGTTGACCCACTGAAGGAAGACTTGCTTTGGGAGGGAGGCAATTTCACCCAGGTGTTGTCCCCTCCCTTGCCAACAGGTGGTTCTTGCAAAAATGGTGTCTGCTGAGGCTTCTCTGTGCCATCAGTCTCCACCTGATCCACCAAAGGTGATGGGGTGGACAGCTCCGAGATTGTGCCCTTCTCCACAGTCCAAGAAGCAGCCCATGTGGCACTTGATAAACTTTCATTCCCTTCCTCACTGTTCCAGGTCCCATAAGACTCTTCCACCACAGTTGCTGGAGTTTCCAACTTTGGTTGCTCCCAAGACCTGCACACCACCACAGTGCCCGTGTCACTCTCTGTTGGTCCTTTACCCAAAGCCTCCCTTTGCAAAGGCACCAGAATGGCTCGGCTGTTGCCAGATCCCAGCCTCTGAAAGGCAACCAGCTGACTCGCCACCTTCTCACGGTTTTGCTCTGCTGGGTTGTCGAACAGGCGGGCAATGACAGTGGTGCCCTCCTCCAGAAAGTCCCCTGGGCTCCCGCAGACAGAGGAGGCATTTTCTATCACTAGGTCAGCTTTCTCAAGCTTCCCTTGGAACCTCTCCCTCACCTGCACAACATGCCCTTGCTCCAGCCCCTCTGGCTCCAAAGTGAGGCAAGCCTCCCCATATGGGGCAAGGCTTCGGTGTAAGCCCTCGGCAAGGTCTTCTCCGTCCTCCTCCCGCAGGGAAGAGGCTCTGAACTTCACCGCCGCTGCCTCCTCTTCCTTCTCTTCAAAAATCTCAGTCCCTGCAGAAGGTCCCTCTGCCACCAGATCAGCGCTTTCTGGCACCGTCCTCTTTTCCCCCTTCTTCTTCCGTTTGAAGCGGGCTTTCCTTCTGGGGGAGAGGGGAGCATTCCCTGCCTCCCCAGCTTGATCTTTCGGCTCTTTAACACAACCAAGAGTATTCCCCATCTCCCTGGTGCACAAGACACCAGTGACAATGCAGCTAAGCTGGCACCAGGCTCCTGGATAAATCCTGACCGCCGCTTCATCAGATTAGATGCACATTTGAAAAAAAAAAACCCCACTACTGCAGGCACACTCATACATACACGCACACAGACCAAGATTCTCCCGTTCTAGCTGCTGCCGTTTTCAGACAGCCATCTTACAAGGCTGGGAGCTGGAGGAAGACACATTCGAAGCATCTCACTGCAGTTCAGAAATCACTTGACCTAAAAGCAGACGGAGCCCCGATTGGCTGCAGCTTCCTCTCTCCAAATATGAGGTAATGGGAGTGCTACCCTCAGTAAGGCAAACAGAAAGCGGAGAGCCAGACAGAGGCTGGGAGGTGGCAGCAGGAGGGAGTGAGCAGGAGGGGGGGGGAGAGAAGCTGGTGAGGGGTGTGGCACGAAGAAGACAGATAGATGGAAATCAGGGAGCAAAGTTTTTTTTAAAAAAGAAAGCAGGAAAAAGCAAAACAGCAGCAACAACAAAGATGTTGAGCTGAGAGAAGGTAGCATTTAAAGAAGGAGGGCAGAGAGACATAAAAAGAAAAATCCCAGGAGGAGACAAACACACTGTGCATACTAAGAGAATGCCCAGAGCTGCTGCTGCGTTCGATACAGAAAAGAGAAATCTGGGCAATAACAACCAAGGGATTTGTGGAGATAAACCTTATGAAAAGCTGGAAAGAGGTGTTTGGGGGGTGGGGGGGACTCTCCAGCTCAGTTACACCTATAATATTTGATATCCAGGCATTTGAAACTTGCATCTATCCCTGAAAATCGTCATGGTAAACATTATTTTACAATCTCTCTCAATCGTGAATATGAAGCTAAGGTTTTTGGGATGTCCAGAAGTCAAGGAGGGATGCTGACTGTTTAACAAGCAGGTGTCCCTGGATAATCAAAGCAGCATCCATTGCACCAGGTTTCGACAACCTGGTGCCCTCCATATATTCTGGACTACAACGCCCATTAGCCCCAGTCAGGACAGCCATTTCGGCTTCACCTACTGAGTAATAAATACATCCCATCCCCAAAATGCACAACATCCCCTGCAGAACTATACTTTATTCTTTTGGCACATGCTAAACACCTTCCTACCTCCCTATTTCCCCCAAGCATTCTCTGATGACTGATAGTGGTTGATGCATTTGCTTGATCACTGTAGATATTAGAAAGAGTATTATTGTATTTTACTATTGCTGTTGTTGTTGTTGTTAGTCTTCTTTACTCTGCTACGACATTCTCAAATATTAAGCAGCATATAAATGTTTTAAATAAATAAAATAAATACACTAAGACTAGGGGGGAATGCCTTCTGGGACAGAATGTAGAATTCCAGCACCTATCGCTTTAGAAATTTTTACCACTTGTGAGAGTTAAATGGTAAATTAAATAGGAGGAAGGAGGCCTCATATCAGTCTCTGCCCTAGTTCTGAAAGTCTACAGGTGTCCCCCCACTTGCACAGTGGTTACATTCAATCAATATCAAAAATACTGGATCCAAAAATATCCACAACTAGAATTAAAGCTCTGGGGCGATCTGGAGGTTGGAGGATGAACGGGAAAGTGGCAGCAGCGGTTGCGCAACAGAGCGCAACAGCTGTTAGGCAGGGAGGCTGAGCAGTCTAAGCAAAGCCACGCTGCGCCTCCAGTTTCTTTGGGGCTTCCTCAGCCCTCACTGATGTCCTCTTCGGGTTCTGGGGAGGGTCTCCTCACAAGCCTCGAGGAATCTCCAGCTCTCTCCCACCATTTCCAGGTTTAATTAAACCATTTATTTATTACCCAGAATCGCACATATACACAGTCGTGAACTAGTTGATTGCATGTAAGTGGGGGGACACCTATATGTCTGTCCAGAGTGCTTCCACACTAAGTGATGTGCAGAATTGCCATGTGTCAATCATTCATTTTTTATGGAGCATCCACACTATGCCACCATCCTGGTGATTGTCACCCTGCATTTTCTTTCTGGTTCTTCTGTCATTTTTTAGTGTGCTACCAGGTAGGTGCTTAATTTATCAACAGACCATCAACTTATCAAATTTCCAGTAAATCTAGGTTAAATTGGATGGGGGGGCAGATATGGGTCGGCATTTGATACAACAACATTGTGCTGGGTATAACTGGCATGCATGAGGAACACCCATTCCACAAAAAGCGCCCATCTGGAAGCACCCTCAGACTACAGAAAATCCATAGTGAGTTTCCAGAACAGAAGCACAAGCTCGACATAAGCAAAATACCCTGGTGATCCTCTTCTGTCTTTTTTAAAGGGTGGGATTTTGATGTGGGCAGTGACTTAAAGGAGACATGAATCTACCACAGCTCAGTACATTCACCTCCAGCACATTCAACTCCCACCAGCCACAGAAACTGCAGTCTAAAGCAGATGGAGGGCACCAGACTGAAGAAGGCTACACGTAAAATAGCACCCACCACAAAGTTTAATCTCCCTGTTTATTTGTTTTATTGATCTTTTCATTGGCACTAACATGCTTTTCCTGCTATAAATATTTTAAAATATTAATGAAATTCCATGTAAATGAAAGTGTGTTGTAGTTGAGTAATACTATAATCCTATACTGCTTTTTTTTTTTAGGAGGATGGGAGACTTTCTAGTCATAATTGCTAGCCACATTAGCTAGAAAGACAATGACTGGAAAGGTGGTGTGTTTTTTTAATCGTCTCCTTTTTTATAATTACCATTATAGTGTTCTGGTACTCTTATTTAAGTGGTATTTCACTATTAAAAGTAAAAGAAAAAAGCCAGAAAAGTGTTAGCACTAATTTTAAAAAGAATGATTCAAATAAATAAATGGAGTGATAAAATGGTACCACCCACCCCACAAAGCTTTCAGTGCATTATGTGCCAAATTTCAGGTGGTCATTCAGGTGAATTGGATATTCCCAGCCAAGGCAGCTCTTATCATGTGGTATGGACAGAGAAAAACCAGATAAATATACCAAAAGCCATAACCCCAAAATGAACAAGAGCTTCAACAATGTGTAGAATCACTTATCATGTGCATCTAGCTCACAGGGACACAGCAACATGCATTAGCATTAGGAGCCCATATTTTAAGTGTCACTTTCATTGTTGTGGGCACCAAATGGTAAATATGAGGGGAAGTTACATGGCAAATTCCATGTCTGGGGGCACAGATTGCTACTTATTTGATGTGATGTGGTGTATTAATCACCTAATCCAAAAATAGTCTCCAGGTGACTTACAGAGAGAAAGAGAGAGAGAAAAAAAACTAAAAAGCCTCAATAATCACAACAGTGAAACATCAGCAGAATATGGGTCACAATAACCTGTCACAACAGGGCAGTTAAGAAATACCTATAATACATACCGGTACTATAATACCTATAATATATATAATTACTTTTTCATGATTATCTTTTATATGTGTTTAGCTTTTTTTATTTTATCTCTATTGTGCATTGTTATCTATAAGCCACCTTGAGTCCTGGTCTGGGGTAAAAGGTAGGATATAATTAAATAATAATAATAATAATAATATCAATATCAATCCCATCCTTCCAGTCATCCTTCCTTATTCACTCTACTTAACCCAACCCAGAAATGAAAATATAACAGGTAGGGCCAAAGGGAAGTGGGCAAGAGAGCTGTTTAATATATCCCCCATAAGATTTATTTTATTTCTTTGTTTCATAAAATTTATATACCACTTGATTGAAAAAACAACAACCTCAAAGCAGTTTTCAAAAACATACGATAACGTCGAAAAAAATCAACAACTATACTTTAAAACATGCAAAAGTTAAAATACTACTAAGCGATTAAAATTACCTCAACTTCCTAAGCATCTTGCTTAAACAAGAACGCTTTTAGCAGGGCCCGAAAAAGAGTGAAGAAGCCTGCTTGATCTCAATAGGCAGGGAATTCCAAAGTACAGTTGCTGCCACACTGAAAGATGGAGTTCTTACAAATGCTTACAAAATGTATTATGTAGCACCTGTAGCAATAGCCTATACAACGATGGCCTCCACCCTGAGGTAAAGCAAGGTGGCAGGGGGGGCCTTCTATTTGGAAACGGAAGCAATACAAGAATGCAATTCAAAAATCAAGCAGTCTAACCAAGTCAGGGATCCAAGCTTGGCTCCCCAACACATCACCCGTGGGCCATGATGTACCCACAAAAATATTCCCTGGCACCCATGCAGCACTGCACTCTGCTGCCTTTCTCAAGCTGCTCAAGAGTAGCAAGCAAGCGCTGCCATCCCCATCTTCCTTCTACTGTTCCCCCCCACACACACACACTGTTGCCATGGCAACAGCATGACCCAATGGGAAGCCAGCTCCTTCATGCCTCTGGCCAACCTGACTGAGGGAGGCAGGGCAATTCTGAGCCTCTGTCCAATGGGGGATATGTGTGGAGCCTGATGAACAACTTGAAAGAGGGCAGAAACTCTGGCAGAGTGTTGAGGGAAAGACCCCTATGAAGGGGCCCTCCTTGTACATAAGACCAGCAGCACTGTGAGGGGCAGGACTCTGGGGCAGAAGTTCAGGGCCCCTCACAGTGGAATGAGAAGGGGGGCCCCCCAAATGCAGCAGGGCTGCGATGCCACATTTTGAACTCAGGCCATATTTGCACCATACATCTAAAACACTAGGATACCCCTGTCAAAAGTAATGGCTTCCCTCAAAGAAGTCTTGGAACTGTAGTTTATTATGGGTGCTCAGAGTTGTCAGTGTGGGGTGTCCCAGATAGAATGAGAGAAGGAAAAAGCAAGGGGATGGATAGGTTGGCAGGGGGAGCTTTGGGAGGAGGGGTGAAGAAGTATCTACTATCTTCAGAGGCTCCATGCACTTTTGACAATTTGGGGGAAGAGCATTTGCCCGCACTCTGATCCCACCAAGTTCAGGGGAACATATCCTATACCACCACGTGGTGCTGTTGCAATGACATGGCAAAGGCGTTGGTTTTTAAAATGACGAAAAAGGAAGGTTGGAATTTTAAAAAGCTCCCAGAGCACCTTGTGGGTAGGATATTAATTTGGGGAAATTTACAGTCATACCTTTGTGGCTGGGATCCGCTCTGGAGCCCCGGCTGCTAGCCAAAAAGGACGCAGGGCAAAGCGCCGCGTCTGTGCACATGCACAGAGCGGTTTGCGCTTCTGCGCATGCGTGAAGCACGATTTAGCGCTTCTGTGCATGCGCGAGTGGCAAACCCAGAAGTAACCCGTTCCGGTACTTCCAGGTTTGCTGTGGACGTTCGCTGGAATGGACGCTAGAAGAGGCGGACGTTTGCGGAGGTATTACTATAGTGGTGAATTGGGGGTAATGATAAGCGGGGGTGATTTTCTGTTATGATGTATCTTAATTATTGTTTTTAAGTGGTTTGTTTTTCTTACTTTGTAATGCTTTTAAATGCATAAGCCACCTTGAATTCCAGCTTAGGAGAAAGGCAGGATATACATACAAATAATAATAATAATAATAATAATAATAATAATAACAATAATAATTATTTCAGCACAGGATCTGTGTGGGAAATGAATTGGGGACAAATTAATTTAAGAGGGACTCCGTTTGGTCTATATGTGCTGTTCTGCTACAAGAAAAAGCACTGGATGCATGCTGAGAGTGAGTGCCTGAAGCACCAAGATTTCTAATGTTGCAAATAATATTCTTCCAATTACAAGGTGTAGAAAGACTGTACTGCACCGCGCCCCAACAGCAAAGGCGTTGGCATACAGTCTTGAAAATCCTGGAAAGGGGGAGGGGATGCGGAGTGATACAGAGTCCAGCATGAAATTATAGAGCCCAAGAGTCCTGTTTTGCTAAATTTGTTTCCTGCCTTTCCATCTAAAGGCACTCTTTAAAAACTAATACTGTACATTTATGGCAGCAAAAGCTTTTGATAATAAGCAAGGTCTTGCTTCAGCACATGCATGAACAATGAAGTGTCAGATATTATAAATTACGTAGTTTTTGTTGTATGCTGAAGATGCATCTGATAAATTATACTTTAGGACCAACCCTGTTCTCTTTTTCATAATCTGTTTCAACTGGTCTTGATATTGTGTTTTTAAATTGTTGTGACCTGTTCTGGGACCTCACAGTAAAGGGTGGCAAGAAAAAAGTGTAGGCCAATTGTGGCAGGACAGGGTTTGGGAGTGTTCAGATGCACTACCTGTCTATCCACATGGTGTTCATTTCTTTTTCTCTTTCAAGAAAATTATCACAATATGCTTCTCAAAGTAGTGTTGAGGAGTAATTTTATTAACATATTAGAGCAAGATTTCACATTACACAAATAAAGGATGTCCCATTTAAAATAAAATAAAATCTGTTTCTGTATTCTTTCATCCGTATATGTACAACTAACTGACTTTGCCATTGGTCAGGAGTGATATACTTTGCCAAACCACTCTCTCTACAGATGGAGATATTATTTGCCCTCCAGTACCTCACAATGCACATTGCATTACTTTCAATTAGATGCCCATTCAGATGCTCAGCCCCATTGGCATTCTGACCCAACTATTCCTAATTTAGTTTTCCCCCAACAGAAGCTGGATTGGGACAAATGCCTTCCAGCACAACACTAGTCAGTGATGAAAGGACCAACACAGGGTGGCAAAGATGTGTTGCCAGTTGCCTGTGCTTGGATAAAGCTGATGGTTCCCCTCATCCACCCACAAGCAGAAACAGAAGGCTGTGAACAAGGCAACAAAGGCTGCAAATAGATATCTGAATATGGTTTCCTCTTTTCCAGGCTAAACATACCCAACTCCCTCAAGCCTTCCTCATAAGGCTTAGTTTCCAGACCCTTTTATCATCTTGGTCACCCTCCTCTGCATATGTTCCAACTTATCAACATCCATCTTAAACTGTGATGCCCAGAACCGGACACAGATGTGGTCCGACCAAGGCAGAATAGAGCAGGATTGGGACACTATGCAGAGGGAGGACCCATTAGCGAAAGCGCGCCTCAGGTTAAGAACGGTTTTGGGTTAAGAACGGACCTCCGGAATGAATTAAGTTCATAATCCAAGGTACCAGTGTAATAACAATAATAATAATTTTATTGTACCCCACCCATCTGACTGGGTTGCCCCAGCCACTCTGACCCCAAGGTTTTATTCTTGGCCTGTCACTGCCAGTTCAGACCCCATGAGAAAATATATGTGAGATTAAGAATCGTTGCCCCAACATGCAGCATTTTACACTTGTTTGCACTGAATTGCATTTGCCATTTTACTGCCTGTTCACTCGCTTTGGAGAGGTCCTTTTGGAGATCTTCACTATCTCTTTCTGTTTTAATGATCCTGAACAATTTAGTATCTTCAGCAAACTTGGTCACCTCAATGCTCACCTGTAACTCTAGATTGTTTAAGCACAGGCTAAAAAGCACAGGTCCCAATACTGATCCTTGGGGTACTCCACAAGGCAGCCACATTGCCAAAAAAGAATCCCCATAATTCCAATTTGGTGGGGGGATGCGAAGGAGAGAAAAGGATTCATGCTGAATTGCAACAAGCAATTGATATCCCAGAAAACTCTCCAGTTAGGAGCTGTTAAGCTCTAGCCATGCTCATTCTCGCTGACTAGTTTCCCCCCAGGACTGGTAGCTGTTCTCATCTAGAGTCAGTGGAGCAGCAAGGACCCTGAAGCACTTCATGGGCACCAAAAATGCAGGCTCACAGAGGCCCACTGCCATCAACCCCTCCAGCTCTTCCATCCGCTTCTTTCTCAGTACAGCAACACCATCTAGTGTCCACAGACAACAAATGTGGAGTTGTTTTTTTTTGTTGGGTGGGGAATCAATACCTTTTCCAGCAGTATATGTAAGATTTTGAAGCCAACAACCTCAAAATCAGCCTTTGTCAGCCCGGTGCCCTCCAGATGTCCTTTTAAATTGATTTGTATGTAAGCCCACTCTGGGAGCCTTTTGAGCTGAAGAGTGGGGTACAAATGCTATAAACAAATAATAAATAATAAATAAATAACCCTTATAAAATACCATTAAAAACAATGCAGAATACTAAAAATGACTGGCTCATCTTAAAAATTTAAAGGCCTGAATATAACCTGCCATCCTGCCAACATGAATCCTGAACAACTGTCCAGACCCAAACCGGATTAGCTTCTGCAAGGGGGTTGGCCTCATGATCTCTACACTTGGGAATATGTTGCAGCCCAGCCTGAGCTAATACTCCTTCACACCCAATGTGGCAGACAGAATGATCCGTGATAATCTCCTGCTCCAAGTCCAAGTGTTACTGGGATTTCCAAACTCTTTGTGGACTCTTTCTTGGTTTAAAATGTTGGCCTGTATCTAATAAGTACAGAATTGCAGTATATGTGTAGATGTCACTTGTTTTGGTATCTACTGTGCCTTCTTTTGCTATGATGGTTCAAAAAGAGGAATTGTGTGTGTGTGTTTTAAAGAAAAGAGGCTTCTAAGTCCATACCTAGCCGCCATGAGGAGGGCATCTACTTCGACAAAATCGGATTCAATGGCACACACTCACTCACAGTTGCCCCACTTCCTAGCAAAAGTGAACCAGGTTTCCATTGGTGAGAGGAGACAGTGTGGGTGGAAGGAGATGTCCACAGATGGATTGCCAACAGTACCATGTATGCAGATTGTAGGGCACAATGTTCATCCCACGGGGAGCATTTCCCCCGGTGAGGCCTGGCACTCAAAGCACATGTCCCAGCAGAATGCCACAGAGAGGAAAACCTCACATCCATCAGATAAAGGGGTGGAGACAAATATCTATTTACTCAGTTCTACAGGAAGCACGTGAGCTACCAGAACTACTCAAGAGAATGGCATGGCTGGTCCCCAGGCCCAATTGGCATCCCATGGCAGTTCCTGACAGACTTCCCACACAAGGACCACCACCCAGGCATACCAACAGCAAGGCGACACACCTGTCACTCTATCACAGCAGAGTTCATGACCAAACAGTTGCTATGCCTGAAGGCACTTCTCAACTGACACCATCCAGGTGTTGTGGGGATAATCCAATTATAAAATATAGCCATTTCTTGCAACCAAATATAGAAAAGCACACAGCCAATAATGTGCATGGTGTAACATGCTTGCAAATTTATGAGCTGACGAAGGAGAGAAATGGAAAGACCTGGGCTCAGTTCCCCCCCGCCCCGCCCCACCATAGACTCTGCATGTGGCCTTGAGCAGCACATGGGCCAGCTGTGAAATGGAAGTAATGTTCTCCTTATGGCTGCACTAGGAATATAGTATTATTTGCATTCTCCCATGCCAGGGGTAGGAAACCTCTGGCCCTTTAGGTGTTGGACTCCAGCTCCCATCAGCCAATTAAAGCACTGCAGTCCAATAACATCTGGTGGACCAGAGGCTCCTCATCGCTGTCCTATGACAAAATTACTTCGTAAAAACAAATAACCACCAACACACGTGTTGAGATGTTCAGACCTTAAGCAGAGACCCAAACTCATCTACCAAGTTGAGGAAGCACAGCTGCCTCAGATGCTGAACAAAAATCCTAGGATTTTTTGTGAGCTCCTAGATTAATTACAGAAAATTATTTTGGGAGGAACACTGTCCTATTAATGTGGGATCACAGCATCCATCCTTCAAAGGCATAGTAATTTCCAGATTCCATCCCCAGTACTCCAAAAAACTCCAAAGATCTCCAGCTCAGCTAAGCAAACAACAGCCTTCCCAATTACTTCCCTGCCGATCAAAAGGCCTGTAACATGCTCACATGGTCAGTCATTAATGGATGAATTATGCAAACAATCAGCGAGAGCAGCTGCATATTCTCCAATGTTCAGGTCTCCATGACACTAAGATATGCTAACAGACCAATCAGAATTCATCATAAAATGCAGACCTCACCCTACAGATGTTGAATTGAGCTGGATCCCGGATGCAGTATCCATCTCTTTCTGTCTGATGTTCAAAGATGAGAGAAACCAACTTCTTACCTGGAAGTGCAAGATGATGGTCCAGATCAGCCCCAGTGTCAACTTGGGGTTCCCATCCGTTATGTCGTCATTGCGAATGTTCACCAGCTTCACCTGGAAGGCAACCAAAGATGAAGATGTGGTGAAAAAGCAGAGAGTGCTGGCTGCTGCCTCATTGTCTAGGACAGCCTTCCTCACTCTGGTGCCCTCCGGATGTTTTGAACTACAACTCCCATCAGTCTTGCTGATGAGTTGTAACTGAAAACACGTGGAAGGCACCAAGATGGGGAAGGTTGACAGCCTTGGGACCCCGGAGGCATCATGCTGGCTCAGATCAAAGGCCCACATAGCCCATCTAGAGGTCCATGCAACCCCAGGTACTTGCAGGAAGACCGCAAGCAGGGAAGGCAGCATGGCAATACCCATGCCACAAGCATGTGAGTACAGGAAGCTGCCTCATATGGAGCCAGATTATTGGCCTATCTAGCTCAGTAAAGTCTTTTTTGACTGGCAGCAACTCTCCAGGGTCCCAGGAAAAGGCCTTTCCTTGTCTGGGTACAAGATATTAACTGCAGATACTGAGGATTCAGCCTGAAACCCTTTGCACAAATTGCATATAGATTCATTATTTTGCTATTTATTAAGTATATTTAGTGTGGCAGCAACAACCCTGCCTATTGATATCAGGCAGTCACATTCACTGTATTCTTTTTGGCATTTGCTGAAGACATTCTCTTATTTAGACTAGCTTACCCAGATGTTAATTTGTTTTAGTCTATTCTATTGTGGTTCTAACTTTCTGTATGTCTTAAATTATGGCTGAAATTTTTTTAGTGGTAATTTTATTGCTTTGGTCTTTTTTATATACAAATTTTATGAAATAAAATAAATAGATATTTATTATACATGACAATGGATCCTGTGCTCCTTTGCATTCCAGGGAGCTGCACTAGATGAACCTTGGGCTCCCTTCCACCTCTACAATTCTGGGGTATATACGCTCGAACAAGTCTAACTCCACTTCCTTATGGTATTAATACTGCTTCTGGGTATTACTGCTGCTTTACCATTCATTTCTACTTGTTATTCCCCCAAATATTTCCCCCAAAATGAATATGGAGGCCTCATTTATTTACCATGACTAATAGCAGTTGCCAGACACCCTCCTCCAAAAGTTGTCCGCTTTCTTTAAAGCCATTGCGGTAGCAAGCTCCTGAAGTCAATACTATTCAAAGTAAAGAGTCCCAACAGGGTGAGTCGCACTAGGAAGGGCACGACGTCCCACTTTCATCTCCGGAGGCTTTTCTCTTTCACTGGGCCAACCTGGCACCTTTAGGGGGCAGGTTCTCTCCCTCCCTCCTTGTTATGCTTTAATTCTGTTCAAATGCATAATGCCTATACAGCGTGTGCCAATATTCACATTAAAAAATAGGCCTGCTCAGTGTTTGCTCCTGATATGATATTCTTGCATTTTCTCTTATATTAGGGTGTTACTAACGAACGCCAATATAGCCTGATGTAGCTCAACAGCGCCACCTAGAGTGTCTGGGATTTCTGGGCCCCTACCGTGAAGAAGGAACAAGCATATCCTAGCGGCAGAAAAACAACAAACAACAAAAACTGTTGGAGAAAATAAACAAAAGGAAACCACAAGCCATCAGCTCCTTGCATTCTGATCACAGCAAATTTGAAATTGGTGTTTCTTGAGACTTCTGAGGCTCTGAGAAATATGTGTGTGACTATAGATTGGTCATGTTGAAAATCCTGGCCCATAAGAGTGGCTGTCCTGTCAGTTGATTTGGGTGTGTTTGTGTGTCTGGTTCCTATGTCTGGTCCCTATGGCCCTATTACATACTCAAGAAGTCAATTTTATAGAAAAAAAATGGTACTTTTTTATTAATTACAGGATTTTTAAAATGACAATACAGCATCATATAATTCTTTTCCTTTGTGGTATAGTGGTTAGAGTGTCATATTAGGACCTGGGAAACCAGGGTTCGAATCCCCACTCAGCCATGAAGCTCACTTGGCGACCTGGGACTGGTCACTGCCTCTCAGCCTAACCTATCTCACAGGGTTGTTTAGGGGATTAAATGAGGATGGAGCCTGGTGCTGATAACACCACGGTTGCAGGTTCGATCCCTATGTGGGGCAGCTGCATACTCCTGCATTGCAGCGGGTTGGACTAAATGATCCTCAGGGCCCCTTCCAACTCTGATTCTATTATATGATTAAGGGGGAAACCATGGATGTCACCATGAGCTCCTTGTGGGGGGTGGGGAAATGGGATAGAAATGCAATAAATAAAATAATAATAATAATTTAATATGATTCTTCCTCTTCCTTTCTTTCCCTGTAATTTATTATCAGCCATAATCCTAACCTCTTTTTTTTTAATCTACAAGTCTGACTTATCACTTTCAAAAATCTAAAGGAGTATAAGGAATGTTATGATGAAACAACTATGTTATCTGAAAATGCCTATGTGGTTATCAAAAGCAGTTCCTGAGAATCAATGAATGAATGAAAACACACCCACACACGCATACACACACCCCTTGGGTTTTGAAACTACATCCCTTCATGTGTGCAGACTGAACCCTGTGTCTGCCCTCTCCCTCTGTATATGCCTTCCTTTACCCCTCCTTCCCCTCTCTTCCTCTGCTCCTCCACCTCTATGCAGATTTCAAATGGAGGCACTTGTGCAGAGCGTAACCAACCAGCAAGCTGAGTGGTAGCTCCTCAGCTATAGGACACACATGCGCAGGTATTTGAGAGTGCACATCAGCTGGCAAGTCTTCAATGCTGCCCCTAGCATTAAACATGGAAAGAATCCCTCAAACAACAATGTAAATACACAAAGCTGCTACTGGTCTATTTGGCCCGGTGCTGTCTAACTCAGCCTTTGTCAGCCTGGTGCCCTCCAAATGTTTTGGACTACAATTCCCATCAGCCCCAGCAAAAACATCTGGAGGGCACCAGGTGGGGAAGGCTGGCCTAACTGGACCAGCAGCAGCTTTCTAATGGATTTCTCAACCTCATTACTGGAGGTCCTCAGAGATGGTGGCGACTGAATCTGGGACACAACATGCACAGACCACATGCTCTAGCACTGAGCAAATAGTTCCCCTTCAAGTTCCACTACACTGCACAGTGGGGAGTGGCTTTGCAATAGGATCAGGGAACCTCCCCTCCATGAGTGCACTGAGGTCCCTGCTTTGTTTCATATATCCCATTTCTCCAAGGGCCTCTGCCCATATATTTCACGGCAGTGTTTTAGAGCTGCCTTTCGCCAATCTGATTTAGATTGCTTATCCCTTCACTGCCTCCCATGCTATCTTTGAAAAAATCTGCCGACCACGTAAGACGCAAGCCCAAACTTGCTCACCCCACCCCTCTGCATTACACAACCAACCCAGTTAATAAAACCTCAGACCACAACTGCCTCAGGACCTGACACTGGAGGAAATGCTTAGTTTATCCACAAAGTTTTGGTGGGGGGGTGGGGCAGGGAGAGGCTTCAAAGGTAAAATGCTTCTTCAAAGCCCAGTCAATGGCTGAGGAATAGTTGACAATGATGCTCTCTTGCACCGTACCCCAAAATGTGCTCACAATGGTTGTCTGAACCATTGATCACAAAAATGAACTGCATTATGGTCCATAACCAACTCTGAAGTTCAGCTGAAACTTGCAGAACTGTGACTTGCATTCATAAGGATTTATTGGCCCTGAGCACAGTGATAGTTGAGGGCGGAGCAGTAGGGAAAGAAGACCTGGCCCCACACAAAGTAGAGCTTAGGGACTCAAACTGTCTCAGTGCCAAAATATGTGCCTTTCCATCTTAAATCTTCTCCTCTCCCATCCCTCAAAGACTTCCCAAACCCTGGTGAACGGAAGCCCTTAAGACCCAAATTACTGCTGGCACCGAGAGGACCAGAATGTTTGGGTACAGCAAGGATCAAACCAGGAGCTTGCAGGTCAGGGGCATCTTCCTGCCTATGAATATTCACTGGGAGGCACTTTCACTGTACCGTTTTTGATAGCAGCTAATACCTTTTGTTGCTGTTGTCTCTATTTTGATAATTTTTAAAAGTCTGTTTTTATTGCATTTTTTTTAAATGAATGTTTCACACTATTTTATGTAAGCAATTCAGGTTGAGTTTTTTGGTGGGTCTTTTTTAAAATAATATATACATCTTGTTAATAAATAATCTCTGTTGGCAGCTTGCAAGTAATTCAAGATACGAAAGTTACAGACCAGAAGTTGAGGAAATCCTGTGATTCTGGTCAACCAACTCTGCGCCACTGCCAGCTAGAAAACTCCAGCATCTATGACACTCCACAGCGACAGGAAAATCATTGCTGCATTATCGATTTCCACAAAGGGCTGGGAGAGACTCACTGCCTGAAACCCTGGAGAGCTACTTCTGCCACCCAGTGTTGCTAGATGGACCATAGGAAGGCATCTTCCTACAGCCAACATAGTCTAACCTCCCTGCAAATAAATCAGAATGAATAAATGGGTTGGTGGAAGTGGTCTCTACTGTGAGGGAGAATCCATCCTCGTTTCCCCAGATCCAAACATGAAACTTTTCTTAGACACGAGTGTTTCTAGGCAGGGATGTGCACCCAAGCACTGTTCACTGAACATTGAGCATCCATTCTGATTTGCTTGTATTGAGTCAAGCAATTGTTATACTTTCCAGTTCATTTCCCAATGGCTTTCAGGGGGGTGGGAAAGCAGGTTTGTCGCACAGGAACACGAATCCAACTTTAATTGTACAACCTGAATTTGCTGATGTGCGACTGAATCCCACCCGAAAACAGCCACAGGCTAGAAGCACCGAAGAGCGATCTGAGGATTCACAACGGTTCTTGGAGGCTGTATGTTTCTCACCCTGGAATTATGGGGTACTTGGGGTGGTTTTTCTGTTTTTTATAGCCCTGCATACAATGTGCCTCAACAAGCAATTTCTCCTGCCCTTTGAAATAACAAGATGGAGGAGGCTTTTTTGAAGCGTCTGTGTGGAGGAACCAGCTACCAAGAGCCTCCAGCAAGACTCTGCTGCTCCTTTTAAACACAGGGCGAGGAGCTATCATTAAGCTGTTAACACTCCCCAGGGCAGGGCACGTGCCTTCATCTAAGCCAGCAGGCCCCAGGGAGTCGGGGTAATAAATCTCACCTCCGTTCCTCACCCTTGTCATCATCTTCCTTTTAGAACAGAAGCATCAGGACAGAACAAGCAGGAAAAGGAGGCGCTGCCTGAGATCGTGGGCAGAGTTTTGTCAGCGAATGCAGAACCACCTTGGTCTGCGCTGCTCCGGCACACTGACAAGACAGTGCTCCCACCCACCCAATTTTAACAGTGCTGAGACAGGCATATTAAGTCAGCTCACACAGAAACAGGGAGACACTCCCAGTTCCGTCCAAGGAATTGTCACACAAACTGCTACAGTTTTCCCCAAACAATCCTGGTAATATTATTATATTATATTATATTATATTATATTATATTATATTATATTATTTATTATATTATATTATATAATATATTCTTTATACCCTGCTCATCTGGCTGCGTTTCCCTAGCCACTCTGGGTGGCTCCCAACAGAAAATTAATAATAAAAAAGTGACGTTAAAAAGTTCCCTAAACAGGGCTACCTTCAGAAGGAGGAAGTTAAGACGGCAAGTCTTGGTCCAGCTGGTGCCCCCCAGGTGTTTTGGACTACAACTCCCATCAGCCCCAGCCAGCATGGCACCCGGGGCCAATGGGAGTTGCAGTCCAAAACATCCAGAGGGCACTATGCTAGCTACAATTCCTGGAAATTCTTGGCCAGGCTCTCTTGCCATTAAATTTATCTGAAGACCAGCCCAGCATCCTGTTCTCACAGTGGCCAACCAGATGCCTGTGGGAAACCTGCAAGCAGGATCAGAGCACAAGAGCACTCTCCCTTCCTGTGGTTTCCAACAGCTGGTATTCAGAAGCAGTGCCGCCTCCAAATGCAGAGGGAGAGCATACCCAGCTTGGCTAACAACCATTGACAGCCCTCTCTTCCATTAAAGATGTGTTGGGGAGGGGTCTTACCTGCCGTTGCTTCAGGAAATCCAGGGCAATCTGCACGTTCTGGAGTCGGTGGAAGCGCATCCGGCCCTTTTCCCGTGGCTGAAAGAGAAACAGAGCAGACTCAACTCAAGCATCCCTTGGAGCAAGACACGAGGACTCATCTCCAGCCGGCCGGCAAACCTTCTCCTCCATCACTCCAGGAAAAAATGTGAATCTACTTGTCCTGGCACCCTGGTTGTTCCCTTCAATCTGCCTCCTCACTTTCTCTTAGGGACCTGAGCATGGGCCACTAATGCAAAGTGTGGTTGCACAGCTCAAAAGAAGACCAGACCCTCAGCAGATGACAGGCCTCTTTGCTTTTGTTGTCAGATCTGCAAATGGCCCAAGCAGGGGTTAAAAGCTTTCATTTGAAAAGGTAGGAAGAGCAAAGCAACTGGACAGAGAAAGATGGCTAGGAAAGTGGCAAGCAGGTCAACAGCTGATAGCAGGGGCTCCTGTTTTTCATTTGTAAAAATGTCACAATCAACAGGTGGGCAAAGCACACCTTAGCTCGAGAACACTTACAAATGGTAGCTTTTTGCAGGAGGACCCAACAAGTTGAACACAGTTGCTAACCATGAGCTACATAAGCCTCCTGCTTGTGCTCCCAGCCTTGCAAAAATAGGGAAAGGTGACCAAGGATCTGTCAGGGCACAGGGCATGGCGACAGGTGGGCTGCGTTCAGCTTAATGGATCAAGCCAGAGAGAGAAAGAGAAGAATGCTAATCCAATTCCAGCTTAACTTCAGAGTTGCATACAAAATGCAAGAACGAAGAAGAACTAGCATGGTGGCAACTGGCTGCACTCCCAATCTGTATGAGGTGGTGGGCCTTGTTTCACAGAAAAAGGGCACCTCCAGGGCTGACATGTTCCCCAGCTGAGCTGGAGGGTAACTCAGGGCCAAACAAAAAAAGATGGCAGAAACCCACAACTGCGTTTTGGTGAATCACAGCCCACAGAAGGAGCAGATCCAGACTGGGCCTATCATGCTGAGAAAGAGGTTAGGGGTATATAACCCTTTCCCCAGTTCAATGTTTTCCAGATGAAAATCAGCTGCTGCTTTTGGAAACACGGACTGTGCCCCTAAGAGGGCAAACAGCTACTTCAGGTGGAGGTATTATTGGGAAGAGAGCACCAGGGAAACAATGAGCTCCAGATTGCTCTGCCCACAACAGCGGCTTTTGACCAAATTTTAAAGAGTCAGGAAACCCAGTAAGAAACCTCCGCTGTCTCTCATCACCAGGACACCTGAAGACAAGCAGCCTTTAGAGAAGAACAGAAATAGCAGGGTGGGGTGAGTCGGGTCAAGAGAAAATGTGGATCAAAGGGATTGCATTGTTCTGCATGCACCAAGGGAAAGTAACCCAGCAGCTTTCAGACACCGGCGCTAGCCCAAGACAACGGAGCAATTCTGCCGCATGATTCTAGGGTTCATGGAGCATGTTGGGATCTTGGCATCTCATGCTACCCTTAAAAATATGGGTTGCCCATGCAGCCGGGGCCCCCAAATGTTGTCAAGCCTAGGGCCCAAGTGCCTTTTGGCCCATGTGGCAAAGTGTGGCTGCCTCCACCCAGATGGCTCCTGGGCAATTATGCTGCAGCAACTGCAGCAGCAGCAGCAGTGAGGAGGGCGAGATAAACAGCCAGAATGAGGAAGAAGCAGAGACCAAAGGAAGCTCTCTAAGCCAGAAGATAGCCTGACAGCAAGGAAGCAAAAGGAGCGAGTAACCCCAGAAGGGGGAGGCAGCAGAGAACACAGCAACTTGTACTAACACCATTGTTTTTAACTCCTTCAGCTGAGCTGGCCACAAAAGAACTCCCAGTACTTCAAAGCACAGAGGAAGCCAGATTTAGAATGACCATTCACCGGCTGTATACACACCATGCCTTTAAAGCACATTATTTTCCTCAAAGAATTCTAAGTACTGTAGTCTGTTAAGGGTTGCTGGGACTGGGAACTCTGAGGGGTAAACTGCAGTGTGCAGAATTCTTTGAGGGAAAGGATGTGCTTCAAATGTGGCTTAATCGTATAGTGTGTTCAGGATACCAAAAAATGCTCTCTTTTCAAAGATGCTCCACCCAACTTTGCTCTGGCCCCTCATGCATGGAAGGCACATGCCTTCTTTTGTTTCACTCCACCTCATGGGGTGCAATCCCTTCCCCACAACTTGTTGCTGACGGACAAACTACCTGCACACAAGTGTCAGGATCCCATCCTCTGCAAGAACATTTCCAAGGAACAATGTGGTTCAAAACACGGGCAAGCAAACAGCATGCAGTTACATTTTACTCTATGGCAACTTATGGAGGCATAAGATACCTTCTGGAAGGACAAAGGTCTGCCTCCCCAAACAGAAAAGAGACTGCCTTCATTGGACTTCCATATTAATCATAAACAGTTATTTTCTACTTGTGAGGCGGTGAGGAAGAGACTTGACAACCCCAGGTGTCTGGGGTGTACATGTGCTCACAAGAACATAGAACACATGCGAACCCATAACATGTTTGTTGAAGTGTGCAGGATCTGCTGTACTTAAGACAGACCATCATGCACTCACACCTTGTGGGTTAGTATCAACACACTCAGCTACCGGCACCGGAAAACACGTACAGATAATCCAGTGGATGTTTAAAACCCCAATAGAAATCGACCCAACACAACAGAGAGATGAAAGGGGGAGGGGACAAAATTAGCACTTTGTGAAGAGGAAGAAAAGGTCACCGTTTTTGGGAAATTGCTTTAATTTCACTGGGCAGCAAAATTGAGCTAGGATACAGTGGTACCTCGGTTCACGAACTTAATCCGTTCCGGAAGTCCTTTCTTAAACCAAAACCATTCTTAAACCGAGGCGCACTTTCCCTAATGAGGCCTCCTACCACCGGTGCCCTTCCACCGTTCGGCTTCCGTTCTTAGACCGAGGTAAAGTTTGCAAACCGGGACACTACTTCCAGTTTTGCGGAGTTCGTAAACTGAATACTGTAGTTCGTAAACAGGGCTGTTCTTAAACCGAGGTACCACTACTGTACTTGTGGCTGTTTGTGTAAGGCAGCCTTTACCAAACTACCGCCCTCCAGTTGCTTTCAACTACAACTCCCATGAGCCCCAACTAGCAGAGCCATACTGGCTGTGGCTCCTGGGAGTTGTAGTCAAGAACAGCTAAAGGCACCTGGCTGGTGTCAGGGGAGAAAAGACGGGAGGCAACATGGTTGCACACTCTTCTCATGAGCTTGCTGGATCAGGCCAACAACCCATCTAGCTCCCCAATGTGGTTTCCAGTCACTGCATTCAGAAGCAGTGAGGAAGAGCACAGCCATCCTGACTAGTAGTCATGGACACCCTTAGCCTCCATGAATTTGCCCAGTCCCCTTCTCAAGCCATCTTACTTGGTGGCCATCACCGCCTCCTGTGGCAGCAAGTTACAGAGTTCAGCTACGTCCAAGTAACACCAACTGAGAGAATGCATATGGTGTTTTTTGGATATCCAGTGTTACCCCAATGAATTCTTTAGGGTGTTTTATTATGTATAGTCAATCAAACCTTTATGATTTTTTTTAATAAAGCAAAAAGGGCAATGGGATAGGAATTTCTGATACTAAATACTTTATAAAAAACCAAACTTGAATTTATTTCCTGCCTTTCTTCACTCATAGGAACATAGGAAGCTGCCTTATACTGAGTCAGACCCATCGGTCCATAAAGCTCAGTATTGTCTACACTGACTGGCAGCAGCTCTCCAGGGTTTCAGGCAGGGCTCTGTCCCAGCCCTTACTGGAGATGCCACCAGACATTGATCCTGGGATCTTCTGCCACTGAGCTATGGCCCTTCCCAAGGGAGCATACACCTAGGTCCCAGATGGTCACCCACCCAGGCAATGACCAGGCCCAATGCCGGCTTGAGCAAGGTCTCACGTGCCTTTAGAGTCCATCAGTGTTAAGAATCATTCTCTGTTTCTCAAAAGACAGCCCGGGTGATCCCTGCCCAAAACCTCAGGTACGCCTGGATTATCTGAGCGTGCCCCAGTGCCAGTTGTTGTTAACGCTGCTCCAAGGAGGACTTTGACCTACTGCGTCACCATCCTCCTCCTCCTCCTCTTCGCACTCTTCGCTGCTCGTGCGACACCAGGACGGCACTTTCACCAGCCGAAGGGTCTTCTGCCCTGAGGATTCCTTTTGCTAACAACCATTGCAGACAGACAATGACACCGAGTAGAAGAAAATGGCACACACACCCACACACCCAAAAGAAAAGGAAAATGCAGCACACGCAAAATGCACAGGGAGGAGGAGGGAAACACAAACAATAGGGTCCTTTCCCCTTCCTCCTCAAATAATAATAATAATAATAATAATAATAATAATAATATAGATATTTCCACTGCAAACACTCAACTGAAGCAGAGTGAGGGTGCTGACTGGGAAGGGAACCAACCCACCTCTGCTGAACCTTAAGTGAGACCTAGAGGTAAGAAGGGTCCCTGCTTTTGAAAACAGAAGAGCCTGTGATGCAGAAACAGCTTTGGGACCAAACATTTGGACCACAGCTCAGTGGGGGAGAAGATCGCTGGTCTGCAGGAGGTACCAGATTCAGTTCCTGGTGGTCTCCAGACTAGACCAGCATTACAGGGTGGAACAAGGTAGCACCAGTGTAATAAAAAGACACCTGTGTGTCCATGTCTTGTGAAACAGGAAGCCTATATCCCCCTGGTTAGGAGTTTGAGGAGCAGGATAATTTTGCTTTGGTTGCTAAAGGAAGGTTGGCTAAAGGGGTCGAGGGGGTCCTGGAAACTCACCAGTTTGACACCAGAGAGGACCTCCAGCAGAGAGATGAGGTTGTGGCCATCTCGCAGGTCCTCGTAGAGGTCATTGATGTGCTTGCGCACCTGTAGGACCAAAATGGAAGAAGACACCTGTTCAGATGCTCTGCCTGAGGAATGTCCTAGGCAACGCAGCAACACAAAGCAGTGGGCACCTCCTGGGTTTGTTGGGTAGTGGTAAGAAAAAACTCAAGAGCAGGAGGAGGAGGAGCGGGATTCATGGCAATATTCCATGCAAAGACTGGCGCTAACTACAGAAAAGTTAAAAGATCACCCACCACCACTAAGCTCTGTGCTAGACATTTCAAACTTCAAAGCCTGTTTCTGCTGCCATAAGAACTAAGAGCATGCTACATTTTCAAAAAAAGAAAAGAATGCACACTACTATTCTCAATACCGAGAATAGGGATATATGCATAATGGAAGCCCCAGAGCCTTTCAAAACTGAGCATATGCCATGGGGCAAACAATAAATAAAGGAGGAGAGGATAATCTAACAAGCTCTTGCTGGATGCTAAGCAGTAGCAGCCAGCAGAGTGGGGTGCAGTTTACCTGGAGGCAGCCAGGGCAAGAGAGGGTAGTGGGGAATTTGGGGCTGTGCAGACGCAACAGCAGGAGCATGCAGCTGGCTATGCCAGTGCACCTGTGCAGCTCCAACCTCACTGCCATGGTGCCTTGCCCGGTCCCAGGTAAACTGCAGCAACACCTGTGTTGGGAGGGTGGTTCTGCCCCACCATGCTGGCTGATAGAATAGAAACAGATAGAATCAGAAACAGCACCGTGCTTACCTTCATCAGGTGCTTATTCACCCATTTGGTGAAAGTCTTTTTCTGGACCCGATCCCGTTCATCTGTTAAAAAGAGAAGAAAGAGAGAGGCCTAAGTTAGCAAATCAGTCACCTGGAAAAACAAAGAGCGTTTCGTGTTGCAGGTGACAAGCAGGAGCATCACAAGCCCTTCTCGGAGCTGATGCATGCCTACAAGGGCATTTAGGGAGAGGCCAAACCATGCACACACAGACACAGGTTGCTTTCTCGAATGAGGGTCTCAGCCTGTACCTTTTGCTGCCTTTCCCGAGCGCACAGGTTTTATAAACGACATAAACCAAGTGCATTTATCGGTTGTAAGAAGCTGCCCTTCTAGAGCCTAAAACAATGCCAGGCAATTAGCGGCTTATTCTTTCACTGTATTTTGGTTCATTGGATTTTAGGGATTTAACATTTATTTTAGGCCCTCAAGCTCAACCCAAGGACACCTGAAGCTTTTTAAAAATAAATAAATAATCCAAGCACCCCGGACTATGGATACATCTCAAATGAAAACACACAGAGCGGGGGGGGGGGGGTGTGAGGGCACTGCTCTCAGCACCCTTCCCACCTTGGAGCAGACGCCCACCAGTTCTGTGCTACAAGCAACTCCCTCCCCCAGCCAATGAAACATGTTTGGGAGATAATCAAAGCCGTTTGAGTCCAAGTTTTCAATCAACTTCAGTGTGAAACATAGGGCCAGCCCCACAGCCCAGATCAACCCAGAGCACATTGTGCAGTAGGGTGGGGGACACCACCAGAGGACCCTTGCAGAGCTAACAGCTCCAGACAACTTCAGCAAGCAAGCCAAGCCGCACACCGAATCCAAGGTTTACCAACTCCATCGTCACCAGCAAATTCATGCTATATACCGGTAAGTATTTCCCTCATCAACACCCCAAACAGACCCTGAAAGGGGACAAAGGCTACATATTAAAAGGTCTACAATGCTGTCAATAATGAGCAGTGCTTTTTTGTGAGGCTACTCACAAACATTGATTATGAGACTACAGACTAATTTAAAATTAAAATGAGAACCCAAAATAGCCAAAACGCCACACATCTTGGCTTGGTTACTGGAAGTGACACACTCCTTGTTACTCTCTAACCTCCCCTTCTTCTCTCTTGCATTGCCCAAGTTCACAGAAGGGTAGAATTGTAGAGTAGGAAAGCATCCATGACAGATGGCCATCCAACTTCTGCTTAAAAACCTCCAACAAAGGAGAGTCCATCACCCTTCTGAAACCAGGTGCATTCCAGATGTTTTGGACTACAACTCCCATCAGTTCCAGCCAGCACAGCTAAATTATATTGGGGCTGATGGGAGTTGTAATCCAAAACATCTGGAGGGTACCAGGTTGGAGAAGCCTAATTTATACTTTGAGAAGGGACCTACTATTGTTCTCTACTTAAGCTGATCTATAAAGATCCATGGGCATTGGTGCCCTGTGTGAATCATCACAACTGCATATTCTGGGGAACAAACCCATCACACACTCCCCCACCCACCCCTCTATTTTTTATTTTTTGAGTCCTATCATCTCCAGCACAAATTCACCCAGCTCTGACCTTTGGCCTCTCTGCAATCAAGATCCAGGAGAAAGCACAATTTATTGTGATTCATGTGCACAGGCTATCATGCTCAAGGACTCTCCTTCTGTGGAGGCCTAGCCAAAACATCAATGGGTCTCTTCCTCAAATGGCCTTGTATAGATTTTTAAACATCTGCAGATTTAAAAAGCAAGCAAGAAGCAAGGAGCCCCTACCCCTACCCCCGGGGCGACCCCATTCTAATCACTCTCCAGGGATGGGCTATTTATTACTGACATTCGCATGTTGAGTAGCCACAGCCACTTCAACAAAGAGCACCATGAGGGTCAGCCAACCTTGAGAGCTGCTCTCAGGTCAAACAAAGGTGAGCCACCCCTGTTCTACAAAACGCTTCTCAAAATATATTTGCTATTGCAAGAAAATCACCATGAAACACTGTGGAAACACAAAGAAGAAGAAGAGTTTGGATTTGATATCCCACTTTATCACTACCCAAAGAAGTCTAAAAGCGGCTAACATTCTCGTTTCCCTTCCTCCCCCACAACAAACATTCTGTGAGGTGAGTGGGGCTGAGAGACTTCAAAGAAGTGTGACTAGCCCAAGGTCACCCAGCAGCTGCATGGGTTCACCCGGTTCACCAGATTACAAGTCTACCAACAGAGTCAAGGTACCTCCAGTTCCTCCCATCATAACTGCAAGACTCATTTCATTTTCAGGGGGCTGCACTGGTAAGGTTAAAGGTAAAGGGGACCCTTGACAGTTAAGTCCAGTTGCAAACGACTCTGGGGATGTGGCGCTCATCTCGCTTTACAGGCCAAGGGAGCTGGCGTTTGTCCGCTCCGCAGACAGTTTTTCCGGATCATGTGGCCAGCATGACTAAGCCGCTTCTAGCGCAATGGAACACCGACGCCAGAGCAGCGCATGGAAATGCCGTTTACCTTCCTGTCGAAGCAGTACGTATATATCTACTTGCACTTTTTGGTGTGCTTTTGAACTGCTAGGTTGGCAGGAGTTGGGACTGAGCAACAGGAGCTCACCCTGTCGCAGGGATTCAAACCACCAAACTTTTGATCGGCAAGCCCAAGGCTCAGTGGTTTAGACCACAGCGCCACCCATGTCCCTGGTAAGGTTAAAGACCTCCCCAAATCTTATAGGGACCTGATGACTCCCAAATGCCTCTCTGTCCACTCAGCTGCACTGCTGTTGGGTAGCTGCAGATAGGACACCAGCCCAGAAGACACACCTCCAGCAGGTTACTTGGAGAATACTCTGAAATCTCTACCCATTGATACTATATTCTCATTTGGGCAAAAATCAGCATATTTGAATAATCAGCTGTGAACGAGTTACCTGCACTGACATTTTCTTGGGAATTCAGAAACATTTCTATTTTCTTAAGGTTACCTGCAGAACAACACTCAGAATCCTGCCCCACAATGCTTCCATCTTGGCTTATTAACGCCTTCTGCACTCTGGTCAGTGACAGCCTTTGAAAGCAGCTCGCCTGCAAGCAAGTGCTCGCCAGATGGTGTGGACTACAACTCCCATCAGCACCAGCCAGCATAGCTGTGCTGTCGGGAGCAGGTGTCAGGGGCACGTCAGCAATAAACCATACAGCATCAGTGAAGTTAATTTTTTATTCAAGGAAACAAGGTCAACTCAGGAGGCCAGGCCTAGTGAGCACAGCAACACATCCCAGTGGATCTTGCCTAAGTCTCCTTCACAACCCTCAGTTCCTTCCCAAGCAATCCGAGACTCCGTCACCATGCCTATCTTTGCTCCTCCCTCTTCATACCTCTTCTGGTCCTGGAAGACAAGGATGGAGGGGAACTGGTTGCAGCAGGAGGGAGAGACTCCATGGTGTCTTCAGCAGCCTTACTCATCTCTGTCTCCTGTTCCTCCCCCCCTCCTACCTTTGATTCTGGACTGCTCTCTGCCACAGCCTCTCCCTGCTCACGAAACCCTGTTACCTCTTCAGCTTCCAACACCTCCTCTGCCCAGTCTTCTCCCTCTGACCACTCATCATCCCACCACTAGTCCCCAGGTTCAGAGCTTTCTTCCCTTAGAGCAGGGGTTGGTGGCCCATGGGGGTTGTTTAACCGGCCCATGGAACCCTGCCACCTGCTCAGGGACCCCTGCCACCCGCTCGTGGACCACCACCGCCCGTTCGGTCAGCTCCCGAAGCTCCTACAGCCAATGGGAAGCTGTGCACGCCTCCTCCGCGCCAGAAGGAGTGCCAGAAATAGTGTTTGTGCATGCGTGTGCGTGTGCACTCTGGCCCACTGCAGCGTCTGCAGGACCGTGAACCAGCCCAAGCCACAACAACTTTGCCAACCCCTGCCTTAGAGCATGGCCAGGCAAACTAAGGCCCGGGGGCCGGATCCGGCCCAATCGCCTTCTAAATCTGGCCCACGGGCGGTCTGGGAATCAGCGTGTTTTTACATGAGTAGAATGTGTCCTTTTATTTAAAATGCGTCTCTGGGTTATTTGTGGGGCCTGCCTGGTGTTTTTACATGAGTAGAATGTGTGCTTTTATTTAAAATGCATCTCTGGGTTATTTGTCGGGCATAGGAATTCATTCATATTTTTTTCCAAAATATAGCCCGGCCCCCCACAAGGTCTGAGGGACAGTGGACTGGCCCCCTGCTGAAAAAGTTTGCTGACCCCTGCCTTAGAGGTTCCCCAGCTGGTGCTTCCCACCATTCCCCTCTGCATCCAGCCAGTCCATGATACATGCTGGCAGAGGCTGCTGGGAACTGTGCTCTGAATCATCTGGAGGACAACAGGTTGGGGAAATAAAGGAACATACATGCTCTTCACTATTTCACTTGAGTACTCATATAATCAATTTAAAATTAAAATAAAATAAAGAATGGTTTTGTATATGTATCCCCAGTATATGTTTACTTTATTATCACTTAACATAAACAATATGTGAGTCAAGGATGGTGAACATTGCAGCCCTCCAGATTTTGCTGAACTACAGTTCCCATCATCCTTGGACCATTAACCATGCTAATGGGAGCTGGAGTCTAGCCTGCCTCTAGAGGGCCACAGGCTCCCCATCCTTGCAGGAAGTGGTTCTCAAAAAAGAACATTAAAAAAACACCCCCCCCCCAAAAAACACCCAAGAACAGAAAATACCTTTACAGAAGAAAACCATCTCCATGCTACATTAAATTTCCCTTATCACACCATAACTTAGTTTTGCATTTCTATCAACTAACCAATGTCTAGTTATGGCTTCAGAAGAGGGAAAAAGTATATTCTCACCAGTCAGCAGAAAAGACTGAGGAGGGAAGGAGGGAGGGAGGGAGGGAGGGCAATTGTGTCTACTACATGACTTGGAGAGAAATTTGGTTCAGTTCACATTTTAATGCAAAGCTCCCAAACTCGTACTTCCCAAAACAACAAGTGAACTGAAACATGGCAAACCTTCAAAAATTGCACTTCTCTGAATTTTGCAATGTGTTTCTCCAACAAAATAACGGTTACAAAAATGTGTGGAAAAGATGGTGCCTTGTGACAAAGCAGTCAGCAAAGTCCATTAGAAGTCAAGGCCCAACCCTCTCTTTTAACAGGGGACATTAAGTTCTCCTGTGCAAGTCACACTGAGCTTAAGCGAACTAGTGTCACACCATTTCCACCCCTTGCACAGGATGCCCCTTTCTGGTGAACTGTGCCCCAGCTCTGTACCCCTCCCTCACACACACACCCCTCCTCTATCAGTGGCCAAAATCTCTTGCTCAAGACAACTGCCTCCGCTCTTAGCACAGCCCTTTCTACTCCACCTTTCCTTTCCCCAAGAAGCCTTCCTTTGATGCCCCAAATTCTCTTCCTACAAGGCTCAAATTAAAAAAGAAAGGGAAAACAGAAAGAGGTTAGGTGATGGCACGTCCCATGCATGAGTCAGAGGAGAGTGACAGAAGGATCAGGCTTTACTCCTCAGGACACTTCATAGGAAGCAAGTGAAGTAACCATAAGTAACCTCTGAGTAGCCATGCTTAGGATGAGGCTGCCACACACTCCACTTCCCCCTACCCACCCACCATCAAGGAAGACGTAACAAACGAGGAGGCCATACTAACCAAGGCAGCACATCTTGCACACGAGGTGGGCGTTCAGCTCCCTCTCCCCTCTGAAGATGTGCCACATGGACCCCTCAGATCCCAGCGCCATTGGCGTCAAGTCCTTGGTTTGCAAGAGAGCTCTTCCATCTCCTGGTTTCCCCTGGAGTTTGTTATCCTCAACGTGGTCTCCTAGCCCCATGCCCTGGCTGCCGGCTTCCTCACCACAGCTCCTCCCACAGCTTCCTCCTTCGTGATCAGCAGCAAAAGAAAGCGCGCGCGCACATGAGCCTCCTTTCAGAACATCTCTGCAAACAGTCCCACACAGAAGGGAGCCTCAGAGGCTTCAAAGAGAAAGGGGTTCACTTTGCAAGAAGGTGCCAACGTCTTCCATAGTTGGAGAGAGACAGCAAAAACCCTCTGAGCCACAAGCAAAACAAAAAAAAAAATACAGTGGTCCAGAACAAATATTTCAAAACTGCCACATCATCACCAGACCTCAAAAGGGCAGGCAGGCACAGGCTCAGCTGTGCATGAAGATTCGGCAGCGGCAAGGAGGTTGGTCAATATCCTGCCTCACCCCAGAATGGGTTACACTTCGTTCAGTCACTGCAATGTCCTTGGTGGAAAGTCCCTATTCCCACCATCACCTTTGCACTCAAGAAACGAGAAGGTCAGGTCAAAATAGATGTAAAAAGCATGCAGCAGGTCCAGCACTCCTCAAGAGAGAAAAGAGACTGAGAAAAAGAATCTCTTCTTCAGGTTCATCAGGAGTACAAATCCAAGACACATTGGGAAGGACAACTCACAACTACTCAGGGACTTGGAACAGAAGAGGAATTTTCCAGTTATTCAGCTTTTGTCCTCTAAAAATCCCAACTTCTGGCCAAAACACCATCACACCGAAGTTGCCACCTCCATGCAGCAAGCAGCCAGTGGGAGTCAGAAGGTCCAGCCAGCACCTCTCTCAAGAGAACTCAGCAATGCAGCTCCAGGCTGTTTGCCTCCTGGTTCTAATGTGAACTCCCAGAGTCACCAGACGGACTGAAACACTAAGGCAGAACAATAGGCTGTTCTTCTTTCTCTGCATTCATTGTGGGCCTGCAGCATCTTCACAAATAAAACATCCTCGAGCTGAAGACAGTCCCCAAAACTTCCAGAGCTCAGCTCTGCAAAAACACTAGCTCAGCAGAAGACCACGCCATTTGAGGAGGGCAACGGTTTGAAGTGTCCATGGCAGAGATAACAGGGGCTAGCTTATCAGTCATCTTCCTTTTCCTCCTCTTCTAAATATAATTCAGCTTCAGTCTCTTTGACCCAAGCTGAGTGCTCCCCACTTCCAGCAAGTTAAGTACCCTGGCAGCAACCAGGCCCAGCAGAAAACATCAGCTTCTGGCTTCCTTCACTGCCACCCAGGAAATAACTCCATGAGTACTCTGTCCGATGCTTTTTCTCCTCACTTAAGAGCCTGTCACCCAGCCTTACTCCTCCTGGGTAGATCTTGGTGTCTAATGAGATTAGCCCTCCCACCCCCAACATACACAGAGAGAGACACTATCCTATCCACTGAGCTAAGAATAAGTCCCTTGCTCCTTCTCACCAACAACATCAAGGTCTTGCCAGCTTATCTTCAACGGCTTAATCTTTTCCCAGAGAGTCCTTCTGATAAGCAACCTGTTACCACCCGACTGCTCAGCTCTCAGCAGCCCCCGCTGCTGCCTCACTGGCTGGCTACCCGCTATCCCACCCTTGCCCACATTCCCCCCTTGCCCATCCAGAAGATAACCAACCAACCGTCTGGCATTCCTGACCAAGGCCAAGAACAGAGGCCACAGCAAAGCTGCTATTGTCAGTGACCTGGGCTGGCCTAACAGATGGAAGGGGGAGCAGGGAGGGAGGCTCATGGCAGCCGGAGGAGCTCAGCACAAAAAGACGGCAATGGGAAAAAATAACAAACCAAAGGCACTTCTCAAACAGAGCAAAGCACGGACCCAGCTGTGCCCTTTGGAAGATTCTTTACAGCAGCCTTCTACAACCTTGTGCCCACTGGGTGTTTTGGACTGCAACTCCACCTGCCCCAGCCATCATGGCTACACGGTGATGTGGTGGGCTGATGGGAATTGTAGTCTGAAATGTCTGAAGGACACCAGTTTGAGAAAGGCTGCTGCAAAGCCTCCAGCAATTACAAGATCTGCAGCTGGACACCGCAAAGCTGCCTTATGAAACAGTCAGGTTCCGATCCAATACACAGGATAGGTAACTGGGTTCCTGGTTCTCAGTGGGTTCTATAGCAAGGGACTAACCAGAAACATGCACTTGATGAAAGAAAAAGACTGACAGCACATAGGGATGCAGGAAGCTGCCTTGTGCCAATTCACCTGACTGCCAGCAACTCTCCGGGGTTTCAGGCAGGAATCTTTCCCAGCCCTATAACTGGCAATGCTAAGAGGAATTGAACCTGAAGCCTTTTGTATGCAAAGCAGATGCCCTCCTGTTGAGCTGCTTCTGTCTGTCCATCCCTAACACACACAAAATCACATCCTGCTATTCTGGGCTTAGTTAAACCAGAGCAATGCTTCTAGAAGACAGAGGGTTTCTTTACCTAACCATGATTCAACCCCCCCCCACACACACACCCCACACACATTAATAAGGATTTCCACAGTGTTGCAAAGGCCACCCCCACTTTGCTGATGATCTTGGGCCATTAACAAGTCACCATGTCTCTCTGGAAAAACTGTTTCAACCAGATATTATAGCTGTGATCTCTCAAGCAAAGACACTCAGCAAACAATCACTTTCTCATGAGCAGGCTTCCTCTCTTGCAACCTGCCTGCCTGTCTGACCCAGCCCATGATCCTCTACCTAGTCACTGATTACTCTTTTGGGAACATTTCAGGTGCAACCCTTTTGCCTGAGCTACAGTCTGCTTCAGAGGTAGCCAACATGTTGCCATCAAAATGTTGTTGGACTCAGAACTCCCATTGTCCTTGGCTAGGCTTTGTGGGAGCTGAAGTCCAACATCTGGAGGGCACTATGCTGGCTACCCATGATCTACCCAGACATGTGCATGAAGTTCCTTGTGCTGGGGGCTGCTTCTCAACTTGCTTCCCATTTCTACCTCCCTGGAGAGGCTCCCCAGTCAGGATCTCCCAGCTTCACTGGACTCCTGTGCTTTCAGTCCTCTTCCTTGGGCCATCTGCTGACTTCTGAGTCCAGCACTCATCAAGGGACTTCCCACAATAAGGCTCAAGGCTGCTTCCCCAAACAGCAGGTGAAGCCAGGGCACAAAGAGAGCAAATGGATCAGACCATCAAGAATATGCACTGAAGCAGAGCAGGGTGGATTTAGTCCCGTCCCAGTTCAAAGCTGGAACAGAATAGACTTTAGTGGGTATACAGTGGTACCTCTACTTATGGACGCGATCCGTTCCGGGATGCCGTTCACACCCTGAAAAGTCCATAAGTAGAGCGCTGCTTCTGCACATGCACATGACGTGATAGGTCGCTCCTGCACATGCACGAAGCAGCGAACCCGGAAGTATACACTTCCAGTTTTGCCGCATTCGTAACCAGAAAAAACGCAACATGAAGCAAACGCAACTCGAGATATGACTGTATAAGCATTTCTTCCTATATCACTGTCTCAATTTCAGTCCCTTTCTGAATTATTCCTAGCATGGAATTTGCCTTTTTCACTGCCTCTGCACATGAAGCTGAATTTCCACTGAACACTCCACCATGATTTCAAAATATCTTTTCTCGTTAGTCTCCACCAATTCAGGAACAGCAAGTGTTTGCCCCATAGTGAAACTTTTTACACTTGCACAAAACCCAATTCGCCTTGTATTCTAAGAGATTCTTTTGGAGGTCTTTGCAATCTGCTTGGATTTCATCTGCAAACTCAGGCACCTCCAAACACTATTTATGAATAAATTAAAATAGCACCAGTCACAATTAAGATCAATGGGAGACTCCATCACTCACTTCTCTCCTGTGTGAGAACAATCTACTCCACCTTCTGATTTTTAACCAGTTATTTGTCCATAAGAGAATTACTACATTTACGCAGTCAAAAACGTTTCTAAAGTCCAAGTCAGCCACATTTAATGCAATAATCTTCAACCTTTTCTGATGAGTAAATAATCCTTAACCTAATCAAGCATTCAGGCTCCACTTCTTACAATTTTCTACTGTAAGTCTGTACAGTGATGCCACTGCTGTAACAAACCCAGCCTTAAGTGAATCACTAGCAGTGAATCACCCCTATCCATCACATGCTTGTTGATACTCTCAAATAACTCCAAAAAGGCATTGGAGCAGGACTTACATAAGAATATAAGAATAGCCCTGCTAGATCAGGCCAATGGCCCTTCTAGTCCAGCATCCTCTTTTCACAGAGGCCACCCAGGTGCCTGTGGGAAACCAGCAAGCAGGAACTGAGCACAAGAGCATTCTCTACCCTGCAGTTTTTTGCAAGTGGTATTCAGAAGCATTACTGCCTCCAGCTATGGAGGGAAAGCATAGTCAGTGTGACTAGTACCGGTAGCCATCAAATCATCTCCTCCATGAATTTGTCTAATCCTCTTTTAAGGCCATCCAAGTTGGTGGCCATCACATGCTGCCTCTTGTGGGAGCGAGTTCCATAGTCTAACTATGTGCTGCATGGATAAGTCATTTCTTTTATTTGCCCTGAATCTTCCAGCATTCAGCTTCATTGGATTCCCATGAGTTCTAGTGTTATGAGGGGGCAGGGGGAGAGAACTTTTCTCCATCCATTTTCTCCATGCCATGCATGATTTTATGAACTTCTGAATGTTGCAAACTTTCTTGCCTTTTCTCTAAACTGAAAAAGCCCAAACGCCACTTCCCTTTGCAGGGGAGCTGCTCCAGACCCTGGATCAGTTTTGGTTGCCCCTTTCTTAACCTTTTCCAGCTCTACAATATCTTCCTTTGCAGAAGCCATGCTGATTCTTCCCCAGCAGCACCTGTTCTTCTTTGCTCTCTAATCCTTTGTTCTAAAAAGAGTTTTTCAAGTGCTGAGTTTTAGGTTTGCATGGTGCTCTGGGATATTGTGTGGAAACCAGAAAGTTAAGGAAGTGTAAGACTGAAAATCCCCATTCATAGAAATGAGGCAGAAACGTACACAAGGCCCCAGAGACATAGCCACATAGTGCTGTCACTTAGTAAACTGTCATCGTGGCATAAATCAGAATGCTCTTCTACCAATGAACACTGGTGGACATGCAGAGGGGCTAAGTCATGGGCATCACCTGAGGCAACTGACAACTCATTTAGTTTCCTCAATTCCCAGAGCTCTTTGACAGTTAAAGGAAGTACTGAAACTTTCTTATGGGCAACAAAGAGTCTCGCAAGTCTAACCCTCTGGAAGCTTCTCTTATGTGTGTCCAGCAGAGTCTCCTGCATATTCCATGACATCACTGACCCAGCAGTGCTTCTGGGCTGTTCCTGACCTCTTGCCATCAAGCAGAAAAAGAGGACTGCTGCTTTGAACAAGGTCAGGTGGAAGAACAAACACATATACACAGAAAGAGAGAGAGAGAGAGAGAGAGAGAGAGAGAGAGAGAGAGAGAGAGAGAGAGTACATTTTGGTCCTCAAATAACAGTACCTTCCTGCCTCCTGCTCTTCGTCCAATACAAGATCCCAGCAACTCCAAGAACGTGACTCAAGACGAACACAGTGGGTGGCAAGAAAGTGCCATTCAAAAGGGGCATTTGCCTCCTGGTTCCCGCGCCGTTATCACAGATCCCGAGTTTTAAATTCCTCTCTTGAGGCCGCAAGCGCCCAGACACAGCATCACATGGAACAGGGCGGGCAAGAACAGCAAAGGCACAGAGTTCAGAGGAGAGAAAGAGAGGGAGAGCGAGAGAGGGAGAGCGAGAGAGAAGAGAGAGCTGTCTCTGGAAGGAGGGGGGGGGTTTCTCTTCCTCTTTCCCTAGGATGGGGGAGAAACAGCCTGCCCTCTGTTGCTTCCAAAACAAAAATGTCCGACGGAGAAAGGGGACTTCGGACAGAGAAAGTGAGCAAATGAGCGTCCGGGTGACTCAAACATCTTTCCTTGGCATCCACCAATGTGATGAAATGAACCAACTTCAGCCTCTCCCCCCCCCCTTTCAAGAGAGAGAACGTCATGCTCTTAAATTTCCATTCCTAAGCCCGTTGGAATGCCCACTCTCCAAGCAGACTTGTTTGGAAGAGAACAGGGAAGGGACTGCTTGAGGAGCCAGGACAGACAAGGCAGAGCAGGGTTTCTGCTAGCTCAGGACAGGCTGCCTAAAGAGCAGCCTCCCATATGGCCCTTCCAGATGACAGGAGGGGGGAATGAGAGACCAGTTGGCTCAGTGCTTTTTTAGTTCATTGAATTGCAAACCTCAGTAGGTGCTGGCTAGGGCTGATGGGAGTTGAGTCCAAAACAGCTGGAGGGCAAGAGAGCTGGGCTATGCAGATGAGGGGGTGTGGCTATGCAAATGGACAAAGCCTTGGTTCTCAATGGCCCCTGGAGTTGAGAACAAGGACAAGCCTCGTCACAATGATGTCATTTTCACTTTCTCCCATAACTGAATGAGTACCATTTACTCCTAGGGGGGAAAGTGAAGCTTTGGGAGTTTGCTGGTGTTGGGTGGCTTGACCTGGGTTGTTAAGAGCAGATTAAAACCAAGGCATTAAAAAGAACGGGGGAATAAAAAGGACTTTGCCTGGCACTAAGAAGCAGAAGAGCTGGTGCCAGACAAATCCATTGGGGTCATTATCAATGGCTACTAGCCATCATGTTTGACCAGCAGCATTTGATACATGCTGCCGAAAGTGCTATTTGATCATGTCCTGCTTGTGAGCTCTCTGTGGGCATCTGGTTGGCCTCTGTAAAAACAAGATAATGGGCGAGCTGGGCTTTTGGCCTGATCCAGAAACAGGACTCTTCTTATGCTCTTGATGTCTATGGGGAGAGTGTACCAAAGCTGAGGTGCCACTTTCAAAAAAGGTCGTTTCTGCCGTCACCATCCCCCACCCACCTCACATCAGGTGGACCAGAAAAGTCTCTCCAAAGACATCCATGGGGTTGGGCTGTACCATGTGGGAGTAAGCAGCCCCAAGGTTCCCAAGGCAGTCTATGTGTACATGCCATGCGCATCTATGTGCAGAGATAGTGATGTGCTGCACACACAGGTGCCCTTGCAAGATATAAGCCTTTCCTTCACTCACACAACTCCACACATGCCCATTTGCCCACAGGCATTTTGCTAAACAAATTAATAAAGAATTGTAGATTGTATGACCTTTGGGGTATTTTAATTATGTGCATATTATTATTATTATTATTATTATTATTATTATACACTGGTGGGACTATACAAATGATATTAATAATAGTATTATCCTGGTTTCAATGCTTAGGCCCAATATAGGCAAGAGGGTTAAGAAATCCTGATCTTTCCAATTCAGAAATGCAAAGCCATAGAGCCATCAATGTCTTCCAAGGATGGAGGGGAAACATTGGCACTTTTGTTTGCAGTGGCTACATTTGGGGTCACTGGGCAGGCTCACCATGCCAGGGAAGGGAGAAGACAGTGGGCGATTGTTCCCAACTGGCTCCATTTAGAGACAACCTGACACTGTGCATCCCATTTCTTGGTTGTTGTTTTTTAAAAGGCGGTTTTCACTGATATGTAAAAAAAGCAAAAACTCTGAAAACGCTGCATAAAAGCCAAGTGTAGCATTTAAACAAGCACAATATTTTCACACCCACACCCCATACCAGGATACTGCAAGAAAGCCTCCCCCAGTTGAGTGCCCTCCACCGCCGTCCCCACTGGGGCTGAGGGGAGTTGCTGTCCAGGCTGCTATTTCTTCCACAAGTACACCCCAAAAATGTCTACTTTCACAGGCTTGCTGGATTCTTTGCTTTTAATTTAGGCTGATTCCAATCTGGGTCTCAGGTCAAAATAAGATAAGAGGAAATCCAGTCATCTCCACTGTCTGTGGTTTAAGACATTTCAGAGCCTGGGAGATAAGATATCCAAAGGGTCACCTAGAGATGGGGAAATGTATCTGTTTCGGTTCCTTATATTTCCATTATTAAATTCAGTTCTCCAAACTTCCACGTTTGGAGATACCTGCAGGCAGCCCTGTTTAGGGAAGTTTTTAATCTGTAACATGTTAATGTATTGTTTTTTAATATTTGCTGGAAGCCGCCCAGAGTGGCTGGGGAGACCCAGCCAGATGGGCGGGGTACAAATAATAAATTATTATTATTATTATTATTATTATTATTATTATTATTATTATTATTATTAGTTTGTGGACTTATTAAAATAATAATGTCATTCTACTCTATCCTCTGCAGTGTAAATATTCGCCCAGAGAATTAACAGATGGGAGTTGTGGCTTGAAGAGACCAGTGGGAGGATGAAGAAAATAGCACATCTTTCAAAGCATGTGTGGAAAAGTTTGGGGGAACCCCCAATCCAAAGTGCCAGGACACAGTGCTGGAAGGATTTTTCTCCACCCACCCTTTGTGAAAAAACCCCAGAAATAAACTTGATTGTGAAGTTTGCTTCCTCGTCCACTGTGCCCGTTTTGCGGCTTCTTCATATGAAATTGCTAAGAAATACAGGAAGCCTCTCTTGTGAATGGAGCAACTGAAACAGCCTTGACCATCACAACAGTCCAAATGACACACACACACAGAGAGGGAAGAGCCACCAGAAGCCACCCAGGAGCAGAAGGACAAGGCGCTCTCTGCACACATCCTGTTTGAGAGAATATTGTATGCAAACAACCACAGGCTCCTGCTGGGGAAGGAGAGAGAGAAGGGAGGCAGGAGGTTAAAAGGGGATGGGTTCCAACAAGGACAGGGTGCAAGCTCAGCCAAATGATCCTCAGAGGAAAAAATCAGTTCAAAATTGACTAGAGGAGCAAAAGCTCTCCCTCCCACTACATGCCCACAGCACTGCCAGGAGTTGGAGTCAGGGGCAGGCCAGCAATAAAATACCCTGTGTCAGTGAAGTTAACTCTTCATTCAAAAAAACCCAAAACAGTGCAGGCCTAGTGATCACAGCAACTCTTCCCAGTAGATCTTGCCCCAATGAAGCAGTTGCAAGGATTGAAGGTTTCCACCTTCCCACAGACTCTCCAAGGTGCCTCCCCTGGTTCATTTTCCCAGCAGCCTAAGGGTCCATTGTCTTGTCTCTCTTTGCTCCTCCCTCTTCATACCTCTTCTGGTCCTGGAAGACAAGGACGGAGGGGAGCTGGTTGCAGCAGGAGGGAGAAACTCCATGGCGTCCTCAGCAGCCTTACTCATCTCTGTCTCCTGTCCCCCCCCTCCTCTCCTGCATTTGATTCTGGGCTGCTCTCTGCCACAGCCTCTTCCTGCTCACGAAACCCTGTTACCTCTTCAGCTTCCAACACCACCAAGCAAGGAAAGCTTCATTTTCTGCCAGTTCCCTGTGAAACATCCTAGTGCAGTGTTTCTCAACCAGTGTGCCTCCAG
The DNA here is from genome assembly GCA_034641385.1 of Darevskia mixta. Lineage (NCBI taxonomy): Eukaryota > Metazoa > Chordata > Lepidosauria > Squamata > Lacertidae > Darevskia > Darevskia mixta. The sequence continues at coordinate 1,925,453 of JAWWNH010000033.1, read as the reverse complement.
ATGTTTTGGGACTACAATTCCCATCATCCCTGACCACTGGTATTGCTAGCGAGGGATGATGGGAGTTGTAGTCCCAAAACATCTGGAGGCACACTGGTTGAGAAACACTGTCCTAGTGTAGCCTCCATCCCCTCCTGCTCCCCTGCAAACTGGTCCTTTCCAGATATTTTGGACTACAACTCCTATCAACCCAGATCATTGGCTGTGCTGGCTGGGGCTGATGGAAGCTGTAGTCCAAAATGTCTAGGAAGACGCCATGTTGGGGAAGGCCAGGCTATTTATAGTCCCTGTGTACAGCATATTCTGTAAAGGGCAGGGAAGGGACAAAAGAAACCAAATGGTTAGAAAAATATGTTTGTGCTGTCAGAGAGAGATTTCCAGTCTCATGCCCCAAAGGTGGGCTGTGCTTGACTACAGATGCTGAAATTGTGGAGGGTGGTAACTCATCTACTGAACTTAAAAAGGCTAAACCCTTCTGAAAGCAACCCACTGTAGGCCTATAGGCCAGAATAAAGGGAAATACATTTTCACTTCCAGGCAATTGAACTTCTTTTCTCCCTTCAGAAAAAGAGACAGTGCACTTGGTCTGAGGGTCCTGAGGAATTACTTAGCCCCTGCGGGAAAGTGACAGGAGATAGCAATTCTCTCAGCTGAGGAAGGTTGGTTGGCCACCTCACCCACACCAGACAATTACCAAGCTACAAAAGCAGCTGGAAAAACACACCAAACTTTGAAGACACAAGCCAAGGTTTGTTGGATCAACTGTGGGGCAGCTTGTGGTTTGTTCAACAAACCATAGCTTAAAGAAACTCTGGCACAGCATTATGTGAGAATCAGGCCCTCCCCGTTCCAATTCACCCCCACATGCACATATGTCCATGGTCCTGCCCCATCCTCCCCTAAGGAGAGCTAGGGAACATTGCCTTACAAGAAAACAAAAACAAACATTTCTAAGGGATTCAGATTCTGTGCCAGATGCTTCAAGAGGCTGCCTGTGCATGGAAGACAAATGACCCACAACTGCCACATGCTCCAGTCAGAGTTTTTAAAAGATGCACAAATGCACAGTTTATTCATTTCCCGAAAGAGACAGTTGCTGTGGAACTCTCATCTGCAAAACTCCCAGCCCTTTATGCCAATTCTTAAAGAGATGTCTCTTCCGTTCTCAGAGCTGAGTCACCCTCTGGCTCAGCTAAGACCAGTGTGTGTCGTGTGTGTGTGTGTGTGGCCAGACTGCACACTTACTCGACATTTCCCTGGTGAGTAACACTTTCCCCAGCCTAACACTCAGTGACTTTGCAAAGCATCAGGGGCCTCATTAACAGATGTGAGAAGCTGCCAGCAGTTCAAGAGAGCGCAGGTCCACCAAGCAAAGAACCAGCCTTTCCCCCTCCTCCCAGCCCAAATCCTGCTTCTTTATATTCTTCCCAAACTCAGCTGTAGAACTAAAGATACCCTCCCATTGAGAGAAGCTGCTCTCTGCAAGTGGGCATCACAGATTGGTTGTGGGTGCAAGGTGGGGAATCCCCTGTGCAAATCTTGGCTGCAAACTCATAAGGCGGCTTTGCCCAAACTGCTTACATGCGCTCAGCCCCCGCTGTGGCACTGGCAGCACCTACAACAGTTCAGGTTTTAATATTCAGTTCTAATGTTCACTTTCTTGGGTTCCATGATCACTGCAGATGGTGACAGCAGTCACGAAATTAGAAGACGCCTGCTTCTTGGGAGAAAAGCAATGACAAACCTAGACAGCATCTTAAAAAGCAAAGACATCACCTTGCCAACAAAGGTCCGTATAGTTAAAGCTATGGTTTTCCCAGTAGTAATGTACAGAAGTGAGAGCTGGACCATAAAGAAGGCTGATCGCCGAAGAATTGATGCTTTTGAATTATGGTGCTGGAGGAGACTCTTGAGAGTCCCATGGACTGCAAGAAGATCAAACCTATCCATTCTTAAAGAAATCAGCCCTGAGTGCTCACTAGAAGGACAGATCCTGAGGTTAAGGCTCCAGTACTTTGGCCACCTCATGAGAAGAGAAGACTCCCTAGAAAAGACCCTGATGTTGGGAAAGATTGAGGGCACAAGGAGAAGGGGACGGCAGAGGATGAGATGGTTGGACAGTGTTCTCGAAGCTACTAACATGAGTTTGGCCAAACTGCGGGAGGCAGTGGAAGACAGGAGTGCCTGGCGTGCTCTGGTCCATGGGGTCACGAAGAGTCGGACACGACTGAACGACTGAACAACAACAACAACAACAATGTTCATCTGATGCTGGAAGGCACTTTGGGTTAGTTTTTTTTGGGGGGGGGACGACTGCTAATATATGTCAGATATTATATCACCACCACCACCACCACCACCACCACCACTATCATTATGGTTCAACAGCCAATATGCTGGATTATAGTGTGATCTGCCTTGCCCCAACACAGCTTTGCCAAACTGATGGATCCTACTCTTGACTTCAGTAGGGAATTCCAATCAGAGGGGGCAGGAGAGGGAGGAGATCCAATCCTAGATGTACACGCTTGAGATCCAGCCCCATTGTAATCCACGCTGATTATAATGACAGGCATTGCTCTTGTAGTGAAATGTTTGAGACAGGGAGTGGGGAGAAGAAGGGAATGGAAGAATAGTAGCAAAGGCCTTTGCTACCCCAAATAGCTTGTTCATCTTTTGGTTTGCTGCAATGATCCATATCTTTCAAAGTCCTTGCTAAAGGAATCCCTAGCCTTTTGAACACCTGGAACTCAAAAGTGTATCAGACTATGTAAAACCAGCAAGCGAGTACCAGTCTGCTTAATTAGCTTCATCTGTACCAATGGGAGAGTACAGGTCACCTTGAAGCAAAATTTGCATTTTGTTTTATCAGTGCAGAAATGCACCTAGCATAATCCCCAGGGATCGGACCCAGTCATTCAAGTTATCCAAAAACCCCACAAAGCCACCAACTCCTGAAGCTGAATCCAAACTAGTTCCTGCAGTACCTGCTTGCTTAGCAAAGATTACCACTGCAGAGTCAGTTCAAATCCAAACGTACAACCAGAACAGCAAGGCAGGGGGCAAGTCCCTTTGTGTCAAAAGGATGCTGCTGTTGAGAAGGCTTTTCATGGGCTGCTTGTGTATCCCAGGAGACACAGATTGCCCTATCTGAAACTTTCATGAAATTGAACCTGTTCACAAGGGACGCACACAGAGGGTCTTAAGGTCTGCATGTGAGCAGAAAAAGATCAGAAACTCGTCCCCAAGGAAGGAAAGCCTGTTACTGGACAATGGTGCAATCTAATAGGGATGGCAGGAAGAGCAGCAGCAGCCTTTAGCCTCATCAAGGACAGATGTTCACACTGGCCCCACACAGAAAGAAGTAGTGCAGATAGACAGTTACTTAACTGTGGAAAATAAGAAACATCTTCAAGAGGGCAGTATGGGAAGTTTAGGTAAACTGTGAGAGCACTGATTCCATATTATTTTCAGATCATCATCATGCCCCAAATGACTAACGCAGTAGGAGGAACATGTGAGAAGTCATGAACAGACGAATGTCCTACTGGATTGGTAAAGTGGTGGTGCAATTATGTGCAATTCAAAGGCTTGCGTACATATCAGTCCATAAGGCCACAAAAGAAGGCACTGCCTACCTTTTCTCATTTCTCTGGTGTAATGCTCTGAAAAAGGATACCACAATTCCACAAGATTGTAGAAAATCTACTAATTGCAGCACCGGATAACAACTCCAGCTTTCTGAGAATCCCAGCTTGCTTTCCTCTTTTTCAAGCAACTTCCTAACCCTTATGGTAATGAAGGCATGCTTGAACACAGTCCGTGGGCAAAGCTCTCACTGTTTTGTTTTATTTCCAAGGGTATACATTCCCCTGGAAGGTTCCTTCCACTCCCCTAAATTTAACGGAATAGGTTTGGTTGGTTGGTTTTTGTTTGTTTGTTTGTTTAGTAGAGGCCAATAATATGAACAAAAGTAGTTATGCGAATCTACGCAACTTGTATAATCAACTGTACAATCTGGTGCAAGTTTTGTCGTTGGCGGTTCTTTTAAAGTAAAGCTTGTGATCTATTTTTGTCCCATTCTTTGCAATGTCCGCCAGATGGCGCTGCAGAAGCACCAAACTACAACCCATGCAATTTATAGGATGGGAAGGGGGTGGGGGGGGCTTGAGAGAACCCTCAAAAGCATCACCTATCACTTCAAGCAGGGAAGAGACAGAGAAGCCGCAAGCCAGCAGTGCAGGTATGGTTGACCCACTTGCATTCAGGACCAGTACGCAGAGCTGCATAGCGGATAGTTTGTTTGAGGGAGGGAGACTAATGCAGAGAGAGGTTGATGGACAAAATATACGGTTCCATGACTGCTTGAAAACAGACAGATGCAGTAGGGCTGCAAGAGCCATGAAATGGAGTGTTCTAAGGGTGGGGAGAAAAGTGCACTCTTTTGGGAGGAAATAGCATGCACTTTCAAAGCAGCCTTTGCCACTGGTGCCCTCCAGATACCATATGATGCTGGGGCTGATGGGGTTTTCAGTCTGACACATCTGGAGGGCACTAGGTTGGCAAAGGCTGCTTTAAAGTAAAGAACACTCCTTTAAAAAAATATCACAAGGGAAAAGTGGCAAGCCTGTTTCTGGAACCCACAACCAGAAGTGGATTGACCACTCCTCCTCATCCAAGGGTCCCGCAGGAAGTGTGGGCTACAGGATTGTATTTGTGGGTTAATAAACTGCTCACCTGAATTGCCATGTATATATACCGGTAGCCTTTCATAATTTTTTCTTCATTTCCAAAATGAAAAGAGCCAGGGCTGAAACTTGCTTGCAATGGAAGTACATGAGAAAGACCTTTCAGGACCAGACCAATAGTCCATCGAAGAATGTCATCCCATCTCTAGCTGTGGCCAGAATCCAGCCATTTTCAGATGCACCCACAAGCAGGGCATGGAGGGAGCAGCCTGCTCCAGTTTGAGCAAGCATCTAGAATGCTGAGGTAGATTGCCTCTGGACCTGGAGGTTCCACTTAACCATCAGAGCTGGCTGTTACGAAGAGGCCTCTGCACTCTGAATCTGCCTAATGTAGCTTTCCCCAATCAAGTGTCCTCCAAATCCAGCCATTTGTGTCTTCACTAGCTCAGTTGGTTTGGTTAAGAGTATGGTGCTGATAATGTATGGGTAACTGCATTTTGCTGCATTGCAGTGGGCTGGACTAGATGGCCCTTGGGATCCCTTCCAACTCTACAATTCTATGATTTCCATGAAATGTTTTGGTCCATTACAACACGGCCATGCTGCCTGGGCTGATGAGATTTGTAGTCCAAAACTTTGTAGGGCAGGGGGGTTCCCACCCACCTCCAAAATTTTGCAGCCCAGTCAAAGTGAAACCCAGAAAATGTAAAGAAGCACCCTAAGCTCTCAAATCCAGGTCTCCCACAGCATCACTGTGTTCATAATGCAAACAGAATTGATTAAGCAGTGGGTGAGGGTAAGAATAGGAAGAGGATTTTAATCCTTTAGTTACAGGAAACCTGGCTGTGAGGTTCCAGCAGTGCTTTCATCATGTAGAACAAGGAAATCTGTATAAATATCTCACACATGAGAACCTGAGTCATCCATAGTACTTCTTGCTCAGAGAGGACACCATTTATCATGCAGGCTAGAAGGGGTGTCTCCCTCTCCGTCTCTCAGCCATTTCAAAACACACGCATTTAATAGCCACAGGTTACCCTCATAACCCCCCAGGATGTCAAACCCAACTTACTTCCTCCCTTGAGGAGAACATCACTAGCAGCCTGAGCACCTCTGAGCAACTAGATTCAGTATGCAACCTCTGGAACCCTCTGCGCTTGCTGGTGCCACTCTATGAGCTGTGGGAAGAGGATGTGGCCAACAGATGCCACGCAAATTCAAGAGCAGACTCAAAGCCCACATGAACCGAGTCACCTCCTCGTGGGCTGCTTCAGTCTTTAGATGTCAGACAAGGCACTGCCAACTGACTGGGCATAATGGAGTCTCAGTCCTGCCCCTGACACTCAGATCATGACGACAGCCTCTCTCCCTGCAGGATGGGGAACTCTGTCCCTTCCTAAGAAAGGGAAGATAAACCTAAAAAGTAGACTCCCTGATCCCAGAACAAGAACCCAACACAACCACAGAGAGAGAGAGAGAGAGAGAGAGAGAGAGAGAGCTGTGTCTCAGCTCCCAGAACCAGCAGATTCATTGCCCGATCAGCAACTACATTGCAGAATGAGCCATGGGCCAGGCATCAACCTTCACCCATCAAAGTCACCCACTGGCAACTCTGCTTATTACAATGGCTGCTCCCAACATCATTTTCTGAGTTCTCCAGGCCAGAGTTGGCAGGAGGCAGATGGGCACCGAGCGGTGGATCAGCAAGCATTTCCAATTCCCCGTTATCCAACAAAATTACCCCTCCCCGAAAATATACTGCTGAAATGACGAAAAACAGAGCATGTTGTAGAGACAAGGAATGTGCATGTGCAAGGGCTGTGGGCAATCTGCAGCCTTCCAGAGGTTGCTGGACTACAGCTCCCATGTCACCCCTGACTACTGGCCACATTGACTCCAGGGGCTGATGGGAGTTGGATTCTAACAACATCTATAGGGGCAACGGTCCCCTCCCTCTGCTGCAAGTTTCAGAATAGCTGAATAAAAGTTTCCAGAAAGGCAGCCATGTTGCCCTGTAGCAGCAGACACAACTATGAGGCTTGTCATATTTTAACCAGAGATCTACCCTCCATCCAGGGACAATGATATTTCCCTTTCACAGGCCTTAGGACAGCCTTCTCACCAACGTAGTGGGCTCTGGCTGTATCGGACTACAACTCCCATCAGCCCCAGCCTGCAGAAGCTGGGGCTGATGGGAGCTGTAGTCTGAAACAGTTGGCTGGCATCACCTTAGGGAAGGCAGCCTTAGATGCTAGGTCTGCCACTGCTTAACCTAAAAACAGCCCCTCACTAGCAACAGGCCACATCACAGAAAACACTACAACAGAGGGACAAGACCCCACAAAAAGCCCAGGTGCCAACTCAGTCCCCTTCGCCCTACCCTGGCAGCAAGATCAGCCAGAGCACTGGGGCTCATTCACCTGCTATGCAGTGCTCTTCTGCTTTCTATGAAAGACAAACAAGTCAGCTTCTACCCAAAAGAATAAATGGACACAAATCTGAAACAATGGGACTCCGGAGCCAGGGAGAGAACATTTCAACACCTGCACTTTGGAACTTCCTGCCTACTGAGATCAAGCCGGCACCTTCACTGTACTTTTTTCGATTACTGCTAAAACTTTCTTGTTTAAACAAGCCTACCCAGATGCTCCAGATGCTTAGAAAGTTGAGGTCATTTTAATCTGTTTTAGTATTTTAACTTTTTTATATTTCAAAGTATGGTTGTGATTTTTTTTTAATTTGTTGTTTCTGTAAACCAGGGGTCAGCAAACTTTTTCAGCAGGGGGCCGATCCACGGTCCCTCAGACCTTGTGGGGGGCCAGACTATATTTTGAAAAAAAATATGAACGAATTCCTATGCCCCACAAATAACCCAGAGATGCATTTTAAATAAAAGCACACGTTCTACTCATGTAAAAACACCAGGCAGGCCCCACAAATAACCCAGAGATGCATTTTAAATAAAAGGACACATTCTACTCATGTAAAAACATGCTGATTCCCGGACCGTCCGCGGGCCGCATTTAGAAGGCGATTGGGCCGCATCCGGCAACCGAGCCTTAGTTTGGGGACCCCTGCTGTAAACCATAGGGTGGTGGTGGTGGTGGTGGTGATTGTTTGTTGTTGTTTTACAATCAAGCAATGTATAAATTTTATGAAACAAACAAAGCAAATAAACCTTACCTACCTCTCAGAACCCTTGCTAACTGAAAGGCGCCATTCTCCCACAGGGGTTTTTGGTTCTAGCATTATTCAAAGAACTTGAAGCCATCAAGCAGTTTGTAAAGGGCTTGAATTGAAATAATGGCTTCTAGTTTTGCTTCAGACATTTATTGATTTGACACTGCTATCTCAGAGAAGCTGAGCTATAATATTTGAGCAGTTAGGGGTGATGCAGATCCTCTTTTTGGAGGGGGGGTTGTTTAATAAATATATGACATCGAATTTACACAGGTGGCAAATCCCTTTTTTTATTTGGTGGCATCTGTAAACAAGCAAGACCTTTTTCTCTTTTCCTGTTTCCTTCATTGTACAATATACCGGTAAGTTGTGGTTTTTATACCCTGTTTATCACTGTATCCATTTCATTCAGTTACAGGGAACCAGGCAGAGGGCCTTCTCAGTAGTGGCGCCCGCCCTGTGGAACACCCTCCCTTCAGATGTCAAAGAGAACAACAACTAATAATAATAATAATAATAATAAAAAACTTTTATTTATATCCCGCCCTTCCCCGCCAAAACCGGGCTCAGGGCGGCTAACAATCAAATACAAATATAAAAACACAGATTAAAAATACAGATATAAAATACACTTTAAAACTTAAAAATTTTGAATTTTAAAAGTTACACTAACAAATTACCCCAAAAGCCAAACGGAACAGCTCCGTTTTACAAGCCCTGCGAAAGGGTGCTAACTCTTGCAGGGCCCTCGTTTCTTGTGGCAGATCATTCCACCATATCGGGGCCAGAACCGAAAAAGCCCTGGCCCTGGTGGCTGCCAACCTGACCTCCTTATGACCTGGGATCTCCAGAAGGTTATTATTTGATGACCTCAAGGTCCTACCTGGGGCATACCAGGAGAGACGGTCCCTTAAGTACGAGGGCCCTAGGCCGCGTAGGGCTTTAAAGGTTAAGACCAGCACCTTAAACCTGATCCTGTACTCCACCGGGAGCCAGTGCAGCTGATAAAGCACTGGATGAATGTGATCTCGCGGCAAGGCCCCCGTAAGGAGCCTTGCTGCGGCATTCTGCACCCGCTGGAGTTTCTGGGTCAGCTTCAAGGGCAGCCCTGCATAGAGCGAGTTACAATAATCTAGTCTGGAGGTGACCGTCGCATGGATCACTGTGGCCAGGTCAGGGCGAGAGAGGTAGGGGACCAACTGCCTAATACGGCGGAGATGGAAAAATGCCACCTTTGCTGTGGCTGCAACCTGCGCCTCCATGGAGAGGGAGGCGTCAAAGGTTACCCCCAGACTCTTGACAAGAGGCGCTGGCACTAATTGAACGCCTGCAAGGGTTGGGGGTTGGCCCCCCAACCCCATGTCGTCCCGACCTAGCCAAAGGACCTCTGTCTTCGAAGGATTTAACTTTAATCGGCTCCCACGCATCCATCTAGCCACAGCTTCCAAACACCTGGCCAGTGTGTCTGGGACTATGTCGGGACGGCCGTCCATCAACAGATAAAGCTGGGTGTCATCAGCATATTGATGACAACCCATCCCAAAGCTCCGGACAATCTGGGCGAGAGGGCGCATAAAGATGTTAAAAAGCATTGGGAGAGAATTGCACCTTGCGGCACTCCACACACCAAGGAGTGCCGCGGGGACATTTCATTCCCTAGCGCTACTCTCTGTCCCCGACCTGAGATAAAGGAGCGCAGCCATTGTCGGACTGTGCCCTGAATCCCCACGTCGGCAAGGCGGTGGTCTAAAAGTTCATGATCGACCATATCGAAGGCTGCTGACAAATCTAAGAGAATCAGCAGTCCCGATCCGCCTCGATCCAGTTGTCTACGGAGATCATCCGTTAGCGCGACCAAAGCCGTTTCAGTCCCATAGCCAGGGCGAAAGCCGGACTGAAATGGATCCAAACTACCAGACCTTTAGAAGACATCTGAAGGCAGCCCTGTTTAGGGAGGCTTTTAATGTTTAATATATTACTGTATTTTAATGTTCTGTTGAAAGCCGCCCAGAGTGGCTGGGAAACCCAGCAGATGGGCGGGGTATAAATAATAAATTATTATTATTATTATTAATACATCTTTTCTTTTTCTTTTGACTTTATTATCAGAGGCTCCTTGAGCTGAAGTTACTTTATTTTGTTGTTAATGTTTGTTTTTCTCTTTGTGTGTTTTGTCTGTGTTAGGATACCCTGTGTTATCTTCAGTTCCTTCTCTTGTGAATGAATGCTCACTTATCTTAAAAGTAGTCAAAGCCTAGACTTTTTGCATTTCGGTGCCCTCTTACCTAACTGCTCAACAACAGCAAACTCATCTGCCTTCAACCAGTAGTAGAGAATAGTAACACTTCATGAATAAGATAGAGTGGACTTTAGACCACCAAGGCTGTTGTCTAAACAACCTAACAACAAAAACTTGATAAATAAATCAAGACAATACATCAGCAGAACACAGAGACCAAAATTTCATCTTTGTGGAATGCAGTTCATAGGAACCTGCTGCCTTTTTACCAAGTCATAAAGCTGGTCCATGAAGCTCAATATTGTCTACACTGACTGACAGCAGCTGTCCAAGTTTCAGGCATAGGGGACATTCCTAGCCCTGCCTGGAGAGGATGCTAGGGGTGGAGACTGAGACCTTTTGCCTGCAAAGCATGAGCAATATTTCAATTTGAAAATTCACATCATTACCCAAGAGTGTTTCAGCTTACCAAGTTACTGACTAACGGTCTTTCGGTTAGCCAGTTTGGAATTTGGCCTCCCTTCTCTCACTTGCCATCACCCCCCTGACACCCTCCCCCTCCTCCCCCAACAAATATGCACAATGTTCAGCCATGAGTGCACAGCCCTGGAATCCAACCTCGCTTGGCTGCACCGCTCTGCTCCTGTAGACGTCATTCCCACACAGGCCAGCCACCCGCCTGCCCTCAGCCCTCCGGGATCTCTCCTGAGCTGTGTGGGAACTGGGGAAGGGGAAGAGGCAAGCACCGGCCCAGGTGACTTGCTGCTGCTGCTGCTGCTGCCAGCTGCTCAGGAGGACTTCTGCACCGCTCTCTGCTCAACCTGACCCAACACTGACTCCTTCAACAGTTCCCACACCAGGGGTGAGGAAGATTTTCCAACCTGAGGGTCACATTCCCTTCTGAGCAACCTTACGATGGCCACATGACAGTGGCGGGCATGGCCAGAGGCAAAAGTGGGTGGAGCAACCAATGCAAATTTAAACCTGTGTACAGTATGCTAATTTCTACACACACACACACACACACACCCTCTATCCTCATCAAGGCAAGCATGACACATTTATCGTAGTTCAAGGACACACTCAAGGCAGATCAAAACACTCAACGCAAGGCCAGTTGGAAGCGTGGTCTGAGGAGAGTTTTGAGGGTGATTTAGGCTGGATCTTTACAGATGTAAAAAATGCTATGGAAAAATAAATGCTATTGGGGGGGGGGAATCTTCCAAGGCAATCTGCCATTGACTTTGGATTCCGCTCTACAGCACGATCTGGTGTCACATTTATAATGTTATAAATTGACCTGTGTAGCTGAGTCCATAGAGAGGCCCAGAGGGCTGTATTTGGTCCCTGGGCCTAAAGTTGCCCACCCCAGCTTTACATCACGGATGACTTTTCTAAATGCTATCCACTTCAGGGCACTCACCACAGGCACTAGAAAGAGCATCACACAAGCTATTTTAGAGCCTCCATCATGTTCAGCTTCAATAGAAAAGTCTGTGGCTCACTCTGGATACTGAATGGGGTGGCTCTCAGCATCATCCTCTGCTCCAACAGTTGGATAAGATCAGGAATGATGCTTTCTGGCAATTTCCATGGGGTTGCCATGTTAGTCCCTTGCAGCAAAATCACGCAGACTTCAGTCCATCTCAGTGTAGGCCACAATAAGATGCCACAGGATACCCTGTTGGTTTTGCTTTCTGTTAAGGCCGCGATCACTGCTCCCGCTTCCTTCCCTGCCTTCATGCCCTGCTGTTCCTTCCATGAAATTTGTACAAATGGCCTAGCTTTCTGGCCAATGCTTGTGGCTGAATTTGTGTTATTTCCAGTTTTACAGTTGTCGCTTACTTTCCCGAAATTATTATTTAATTAAAATAATTACACTGAGCCGTGGGGATTATCATCATCCTCTTGAACTGACCCAGATGCCAACCTCAGGACCCACCTGGATTTCTACCTTTCGGCCATGCCTCTGGGCATATACCCGCCTATGCAGTCAGCAGTAAGGCATTTAGCACAAACACACATGGGCTACACCCTCCTACAAGCACAGGCAAGCAGCAGGAGATGGATCAAGCCACGCAAGCCCTCCCCGCTCCCAGCCGGCAGCCTTGAGGAAAGTCATGAAGAAAATATGACATTTCTAGAGACAGTCGGGGACTCCACCCGGCTTCCCAGGCGCCCCTCCTTCCATGGCTGCCACATCTTGCGACTCCCCTTTGAAATGCCTTTCACTGCAGGTGAATCATAGGTGTTTACAGATCCTGGCCAAAATGCTTCCTGAACCAACCATTCCCAACCTCAGGTCCCCATATGTTGCTGAACCTCAACTCCCATCTGCAACCAGCTGTCATGGCCAAGGATCAGAGGTGATGGGAAATGTAGTCCACCAAAATGCAGGCCCCCAAGCCTGGGAAAGGCAGCTCTAAGCCATAGTATATGCCTGTTTCAGCAAGTCTCACTCCAGGCTTCTACTCTTTCTGGCCAAAAGGGTCCCATCTAAACAAACAGCTGTGGTCAGGGGAAGGATCCGCTCCCATATCTAAGCAGTCCACAATTTGGAACTGCCCTTGGTAGCCAAGCAACAGGCTGTGATCAGCAGGATCCTAACCTTCCACTTGTCCCTGAGGCCAGGGATACCCCCGACTCTAGTGTAGAGTTAGAAAGGGTGGCAGGCATGGGCGTACCCAGGGGGGCAGCTGCCCCCCCCAGAAGGCAGCTGCCCCCCCAGAAGCAAAAATGATCAGCGTCCGTTCAAAGCAAACCTGAACGACCATGGCTTGCCCCCCCCCTAGTTTTGATCCTGGGTACGCCCCTGGTGGCAGGAGGCAAGGATTACCACACAGGTGTCAGGAGGGTACCCAACAACAGCTAGGAGGGGCTCAGGCATGTCATACTCACAGGAGGGCAACACTATACTCATCATGGCACGCAAAAGCGTGGAAGCTCTGCAAAGTGCCCTCCAGGTGTTTTTGACTCCAACTCCCATCAGCCCTAGCAACATGCAGCAGTGCTGGCTTAGGCTAATGGGAGTTGTAGTCCCAAACAGAGGGCTGGTGTACACAGTGGCAGGACACCATACAGCTTGCAGCAGTTCAAAATATAGAAGGAATTTATATTAGAATACCACAAGTGAGAAGAGAGATGAGGGTCCCTTGCTAGCAGAGCAGGAGAGCCTCTTCCTTTTGAGTAACCACCAGACTTTATAAGCCTCCTTAAGGGCATCAAGGGTAAATGTTTAACTCCCAAAGAATTTTCTGAGAATCGGTTTTGAACAGGCTCTCAATTTCAACAGCCAGAGAGGAAGCAGGCCTTTCCAACCCGCATACAGAAGCAGAAAAATATTATTCAAGACACCACACAAGGACACTCTCTCCTTCTTTCTTTCTCTCCCTGAGACACACTCACTCACATCAATCCTTGGAACAGGCCAGTACCCTGTCAGCTGTCCAACAGGCTTTTCACATACAAATATGAACTCTGAGGAACCCTAGTGGGGAACTTACTGGAATCAAGAATTCAAATGCTCAAGTCAATTCCTCTTTTCAGCAGCCACTTCACACCAAAAGATTAATTCTGATTGCACACTGAAAGGAGAGGCTTCCTTTTCATCATGGATCTACAATGGTGCTTAGGAATGCAATTAGCCATATCCCCTCTCTTTTGAGGGGAGACAGTGGCATTGTGACTCCTCTATGGGATATGCATTTGGGAGTCCCTTCCCCAAAAACTATCCAAGAGTTAGTGGGCACTGGTTGTGTGATAGTGTGGGGAGGGACTTCTCCTGAAAACAGAACACAACACAAATCTGATTTTGCATTTTTAAAGAATTCCTAGAATGGTGATTCTTGAGAATGCAAAGTTACAAAAGAGCAAGTAATTCTAAGAAAGTCTTAATGTTCTTTGCCTATACAATGAAAGTAGACCCTGCATGTTGCACCACTGCACTTCTGTAACCATCCTGCCCAAATTCAAAATAAGTAGATCTAAAAGAACAAAGTCTCTTGAGTATCATCAGGCAGAGGAGAAAGGAGGCAGACCTACAGCTGAGCAGCAATTACCTTTTTAGCATGTTATGGCTGTCATGTGTATACCTCTTTGTATCCTTTTGATCCAATAGGGGAGATTAACCTTATCTGCATCATAATCCCCCAAGGATCAGAGGAACACAAAGTAAGATGACAACTTAAAACCTTCAGGACCTTTTCAAAACAAGCACAGTTGGCTCAAAGAGGAGTGACTATCTCCGCCTGTTAATGAGGTGGATTTTTCCACAAGGTGATCTAGCCAGCGAACGTGGAGGGTTAAAGACCAATAATAGTGCAGCCTGGCTTACTTGCTTCAATCCTTGGGCACTCTCTACTCTGCAGATAACTAGGTGCAGGTATCAGACACAACCGTGCTCTCAATTGATATCCCTGTGTTACTCTACAGAGGGGGGGATATAAGGGTAAGCAGACTTCTTTTGGGATCCCCACCTTCCTGCCCCCAAGGCTTAGGGCTCCATATTCCTCAAGACACATTGTTTTTGAGATCATACAACTCCTGCAACACACCCACCACACATCCAGATTTCCTTCTGGCCTCCAGCCCTGGCCTACTACTCACTTCTGTTTACACGGGGCTTCCCATGTGCAAGCTTCATTGTGCTTCCCCCTCCACTGTGCAAAAGTTGGTAACTATTATTTCCATTATGCAGATGGAGATCAAAGTCTAAGGCAGCCCAAGGCTGAGGAGCCAAAGACCTAGCTGTGTGTGCTGTTGCTGCCTGTCTATTACCAGCACAGTGCTTGATACAGCAACTCTTAGCCTTCCAGATGTTTTGAACTACAACTCCCAGCAGTCCCTGTAAATGGGCAAAGGTTGCATGAGAAATATCCACAGTAGCTCGTAAAGGTAAAGGGACCCCTGACCATTAGGTCCAGTAGCGGACGACTCTGGGGTTGCGGTGCTCATCTCGCTTTACTGGCCTAGGGAGCTGGCGTACAGCTTCCGGGTCATGTGGCCAGCATGACTAAGCCGCTTCTGGCGAACCAGAGCAGCACACGGTAACGCCGTTTGCCTTCCCGCCGGAGTGGTACCTATTTATCTACTTGTACTTTGACGTGCTTTCGAACTGCTAGGTTGGCAGGAGCCAGGGACCGAGCAACGGGAGCTCACCCCGTCGCGGGGATTCGAACCATCGACCTTCTGATTGGCAAGCCCTCGGCTCTGTGGTTTAGACCACAGCACCACCCACTCATACTTGGCTGCAAAACAGATCTTGTGGGGCCTTGTGGTAGTGCTGGCCTTGGGCCCTCATCTAGATTGCTGCTTCTTGAGACATCTCGCATACCACATGCCTTTCCAGAGACACCTGTGCGATTGGTGTGCCACAGAAGCACAAGAAATCTAAGCTCCCTTTGCCTGAGCGCTGGAAGGATTGGGTGGGGGGGAGAGTAGGGAACGAACAGGTGTCGGCGGGCAGAGAAGGTGCCCTGGTTCACCTTGTCCAGCTGAAAAGGAAAGGAAAGGCAGGTTCTGCTGCTGCAGAAAGAGATAAGAGGGCTCAGCTGTGATTGAGGCACAAACAGGAGGCCACTTTGCTTCCCATGCCACCCCCCAAAAAGTAAACAGCCGAATGCAGTTGTGGCAACACCAGCACCTTGATAAAGTTTTTAGCATTCTCCTGAGAGGGGCAAGAAAGAGGCTCCAGGTTAAACCCTTGGCTGCAGATCCCCAGGCATACAAAGGAAGCCAGTCAAGGATAGTCCTTGGATCTCCAGGACAACGGCTGGCTGTCAAAGGGCCGCAGGGACTTCCAGGCGCAGTATGGTGGATTGTGCTCCTCTCATGATTTTTGGCAATGCTCACAGAAGCCTTTTTCTCACGCTCACCACAGCCTGGCCAAACTGAAAAGCTCAGAGTGGGAAAATTGGCAAAGCTGGAAGCACCGCTTGCGCCGGCAGCCTCTTAATCTCCCCCAAGGCCTGACCGACTTCATTAGGCAGCCTTTGTTTACACCCATCTTTTTTCACTGGAGGTTCCAACCCTGACAGTGCAGGAAAACTCACCAGCTAGCAGGAATCAGGCCTGCAAGGGAGAACCACAATTAGGGATCAGAGCTTTCCCTCTCTCTTAAACACAATCTGAAGCCAGGTATCTGACAGGGAAATACCGTTCCAGTTTGCGGAATCTGAAGCAACACACCTTTTGCTACATCCCGATAATACAGTACTGTGTGGCACCAACACGTCCACCCCCAACTCCCACACCACAAAGACAACATCACTGAAGTGTTGGGGGGGGGGCAGCTGATGGAGGAGAGAACACAAAGAGCTCGAAGGATTTGCAGAAGATCTCAGAAACAGAGCTGCTTTCTTCCAAGAGGAAATTCCACATCCACACTATACATAAGGATTAATGAGAAATGGACCTTTGCCAGGGGAAAGGCGGGAGAAAGAAACTGAGGCCTGTCCCTTGAAGAATGAAGTAACTAGTAAACTTGGTGGTGGGGGAGGGGATAGCATTTTAGGGCCACTTCATACAAGACAATTTCTTATGAGGGTATTTTCACACAGGAAGACAGTATACACTGTAATATGTGAGAGAGAGCTCAGGAGCAGGGCTCACTCCACCGGTTCTGCTGTGACAGGCCAGCCCCACCAGCCTCTTCCTCCTTCCTCTCCACTGTCATCCTGGGGGCAGCCATTCCATAAGACTGGCCGGGGAGGGGGGGGGACAGAATGGGGAGACAAGAAGCAAAAAGGCTTATTTCATCAGCATTGCTGGAGGGCCAGTTCCATCAGGCACCTCTTGCCCCTGAACTGAGCCAACTGGTCAATATAGGAACAACTGTGTAGAAAGTGGTGCCTGGTGGAACTTTTATGGCAAGCGTCTGGTAGGGAAATGTCTTTTTTTAATTGTATGTAAGTCACCTTGGAGCAGGGACCGAGCAACGGGAGCTCACCCCGTCGCAGGGATTCGAACCACCGACCTTCTGATCGGCAAACCCTAGGCTCTGTGGTTTAACCCACAGCGCCACCCGCGTCCCTGCTCCTGCCAACCTAGCAGTTGGAAAGCACGTCAAAGTGCAAGTAGATAAATAGGTACCACTCCAGCGGGAAGGTAAACGGTGTTTCCGTGCGCTGCTCTGGTTCGGCAGAAGCGGCTTAGTCATGCTGGCCACATGACCCAGAAGCTGTACGCCGGCTCCCTCGGCCAGTAAAGCGAAATGAGCACCGCAACCCCATAGTTGTCCGCGACTGGACCTAACGGTCAGGGATCCCTTTAACTTTTAAGTCA
The DNA here is from genome assembly GCA_034641385.1 of Darevskia mixta. Taxonomy (NCBI): domain Eukaryota; kingdom Metazoa; phylum Chordata; class Lepidosauria; order Squamata; family Lacertidae; genus Darevskia; species Darevskia mixta. Next base: position 1,908,065 of record JAWWNH010000033.1, on the reverse strand, counting down.
CCTTGGTAGCCTTTTTGGCTGAAGAGCAGGGTACAGATGCTCTAAATAAATAATAATAATGTATTTCCACTGAATTCAACAGAAGTTTTCCACTTTGTTGGCATATCACACGTTGGGGGAGACACACATGGTTTCCTTACTATAAATTTGTCTGGTGATTATAAACCTGTCTAGCGATGAAGTGGCTCTTGGGATCCCGCCTGGAAGAGCCATCACGTGATTGTACCTGCCAAACTGACTAAGCCTGTGAGACTTCAGTAGAGCATGAGACTCTTAACCATAGGGACATGGGTTCAAACCCCAGGTTGAGTGAAAGATTCCTGCATTGCAAGGAGTTGGACTAGATGAACCTTGTGGTCCCAACTCCACAATTGGGAGGATGAGAGGATGAGATGGTTGGACAGTGTTCTCGAAGCTACTAACATGAGTTTGGCCAAACTGCGAGAGGCAGTGAAGGATAGGCGTGCCTGGCGTGCTCTGGTCCATGGGGTCACGAAGAGTCGGACACGACTGAACGACTGAACAACAACAAACATACTAACTACAAATTGCTCTCTTCCCCAAGGAGGCTTGCCTGGTAGCCCATGCATGTATGAAGTCCACAGTTCAAGCCAGACATTTCAGGAATAGCATTTGGAAATGCACTCTTCTTCATTTCAGGTTTTCTTCCCCAGAATTGCCACCAGAGAGCCCTACCTACTACAGGAAGTCTGAAGGTAGCTGTCTCTCTTTTTGGGGGCCAACATTGAGGAAACTTTTACTAAAGCCACGTTGTGTAGGGGGTCCTGCCCATGGGCGTAGCCAGGGGTGGGTGGGCTGCGAGTGGCATCTGCCCCTCCTAGATCAGGTAAAACAATAGAAATACTTAACTGACCAATTACATCAGTCCTGCCCCCCACAACAAAAATCCTGGCTGGGCCCATTGTCCTGCCCCAATTCCACAGCATTCTGCAGTTTGCACAGTGGCAATGCCAACATCCCCACCCCTTAAAAAATGCCAGGAAGAAGCTTGGCGCTTGTGCTTCATTGCAAGCAGAGCACATTTCTGCTTTTGTGTTTATGAAGGGTTTTCTTCAAGGCCCTCAAGGAAGGAGGCTTCTCTTCAGTTCCAGCAGCAAGCCTCCATTGGCAGTTCCTCTCTCTACAGAAGCATGGCAAGACAGGGGCAGAGAAAAGGAGCGCTGATGTAAACATGAACATATCACTACTCTGCTCCTGCCAGCCCAGGCAGATCCCCACACCCCACAGCTCCTCTGCCTCCACGGCTTCCAGAGTGCCCGAGGGGAGCTGCTGCTGAAATGGCATTCCAAAAATGTGCCAGCCGTGAAGCTCCAGCAGATGCCCAAGCACCCACGTGCGCACTCACTGCTTTTGTGCAATTGCACATCAGCAACGCGGCTGGCAGCCAGCTCCCCTCTGCACTGAAGATGCGGCCTCTAGGATTGACTCACATGGACCAAAACTCCGGTTCATAGAATTGCAGAGTTGGAAGGGAGCCCCCAAAGGGTCATATAGTCCAACCCCCTGCAATGCAGGAACCACAGCTGAAGAATCACTGAAAGATGGGCCTCCAACCTGTTTAAAAACCTTCAGTGGAGGAAAGTCCACGACCTTCCGAGGAAGTCCATCCATTGTTGAACAGCTCTTACCGTCTGCCTAATGTTCAGTTGGATTCTCCTTTCCTGTCATTTCAATCCATTGGTTCTACCCCTTGGAGCAGCAGAAAACAAACTTGCTTCATCTTTCATATGCGGGTCACTCAAATGATATTGGTGGTTCAAGACTGACAAGAGAAAATCCTGCTCCCCAGAGACTCTCCTGTCTCCTCTTTTCCCCCCAGCACTGCAAGCTCCTTGCAGGCAGGTACCCTTTTCCCCCTTTCTTAACTCATGCTACTCTAGAAAGTACACTGACGGCACTGTACAAACAGTTTTTGAAAATCACCCTGAACATTTAAAAAGCGGGGTGGGGAGGTTGATTGTGGAAACTAAGACACAATGAATGGAGAAGAGGAGGGCAGTTTTGGTAACAGAGCAGAGAAACGAGGGAGTCATGGAGGCAGACAGGAATGAAGACCTCCATGTTGGCCAACAGAGAAAGAGGAAACTTTGGAAGCAGGCGGCAAGGAGCAGACGTGGGCTGCTCGCAAAAGGTGTGCATGCGAGGGGTGTGTGGAGATGTTTTGGATGCAGAAAGACGCCCCCACCCATCCGCAGCACCGCCACAGAAAAGGAACTTTGGAAGCAGAAAAAGCAAACAAGAAAGTTGTGGGGAGGGGGGGGTGAGAATCCAAAAAGAAAAGAGACGTGCAGACTGACAGAGAATTAATTAAGTCCTGAGAAAAAAGGCAGCGAGGCCAGACCTTTTGTGAAGTTCTCAGAGGCCTCGAACCCCAAGCAACTAATCGCTGTTTATAGCAGAGCCCTGGAAGCTGCCAGCATGTGGGGGATCCCCAGGGGAGGGCACCAGACATGGTGGCAGGCCAGAGGCACTTCTAGATTTATGTGAAAAGGAAGGAGCGCCTCCCACTTGCCCTTCCATGAAGGCACAACCAACTGAGGAGCAGGGAGTGGGGGTGGGATGCCTCCCCACCTTGGAGACCAGGGCAAACGGAGGACAAGCTGGAACAAGGTGGGCCTGACCCAGGAGAAAGGGTCACGGCTCTGTGTGGGCACACAGTATTGCCAAAAGCAGGACAAATTGAGCAGATGCAGTGCTGCTTGCATAAAGCACCTTCTCCCCACCCTTGAACTTGCTTAAAAAGCAACCATGGACTTTTAAGGCAATGCAAAGCTACCCTAATATACAGCCACACACCTGCAAGAAAGCGCCCATGGTCACCGTCTTCATTGACAACAACTAGGCCAAGGGACCAGCTGTAGCGTCATCAAAAAGGGGTAGAGGGATAGAGCTATCAATGCCTATTAGCAGTGCTGTTTTTCTAAAAAAAAGAGGTTCTGGAACTCACCATGAACACCTCCCTTGCTCTCTTATAATGGCAATGGAGCCCACCTAAGAGGTGCCGGAACTGAGTTCCAGTTGAAAAAAAGCCTATTAGTGATGTCGGATAAAATGGAACCTCCACAGACAGGGGCAGTCTAGCTCTGAATACCCAGATGTTGAGAGCAAACATGAGATGGCCACCAGCTGCACACCCTCCTGGAGATGATTCCCACAGGTGGGGTTGGTAGCCTCCATCCCCTGGCCTAATCTCATGCAGGTAGCAGAAAGCAAGAAAAAGCCACCCACCTTTGCATCCGGCCCCACCTGCAGCTGAAACCCCATAAGAAATGTAGCCCTCTCCACAAGGTCAGCAGCCCAGCCATGCTCCACAACAACCCATGTTTCTGTGAATATGCCTGTGAATATTCTGTGAATATGAAGTGTCTCACTTCAGGCTCAGTGTTCATCTGAAGACCTGGACAAACTGGACAGTGACTCTGGAGGCTGTTTGCTGCTTTCCCCTGACACGGGTGGGTTGGCATCTGCTTGTGGCCCCTGCATGTGGACTGGATTTTTATTGGAAGTATGGGGGCAGCCTCAGCTGTGCATGGGACCTTATGAACCCATAAATCCTTCTGCTTCACTGAGCCCCCTCAATTCCCCTCTTCTCAAGCTTTCAAGGAATCCCCTTCAAACGCTCTCCAACCTTCCCACAGCAGCTTAGGAAACAGGAAAGAAGAAGAAAAATAGAGGAGTGGGGGGAGAGAGAGAAAGCAGCCTTGAATGAGGGAGTGAAAAAAGGCCCTTTTTGCCAGTTGAACAAAAGCTGCGGTGTCTTCACAAACAAGCCTGTTATTCTAACACCAAACCCAGAGGCTACTTGGCAAAGACGGGAAATATGAAAATGTTAGGCTTGTGGGAACCATCCACACTGCGTCTTTTTCTGGTATGCTGGGCCTTTTCAGAGTGTATTTTTGTAACATCTTCCACGCAGGCAGGCCACCCACTTCCAACACAAACACAAACACCACTCTAGTGAGTCAAAAATCACTCCAAGGGGCCTGCGGATGCATGCTGTTCTGGTCCAGCAGCTGCTCCGAGACAGTGGCTAGAGCAGCTCTGATGCCCTCCAGACTTTCCAGCCGGCACGTGCCCCTCCAGGTGTTTTGGACTACAACTCCCATAAGCAGGACCCAAGGGAACAGCACTCTGCCCCCCCCTGCAATTCCCAGCTACTGGTACACAAAGGCATAGTACCTCTGGCACCAGCGGCAGAATGTAGCCACCCTGGATAGTACCCCTGGATAGCCTGACCCTCCAGGAATTTGCAGAAGTCCGAGGAAATAAAAACTCCCAACAAAGAAGCATCCCCTGCAATCATCTTTCTACATGCCATGCTGAGAAAAGGTAAAATCAAGAGGTCATTCTTGGTAGACCTGAGATTGCAATCATGTAAGGAAGAGAAGCAGGAGGAGGCCTTCTCAGTGTATAGCTCTTGCTTCCAAAGCAAACATTGTATGGAGAAGGATCCCAAACAGGCTCGAGTCTTGCAAATTCTGTTAATGAATCCACTGTGGGAATGTGAGGGAAGAGCAAGTGCTTAGGGCCAACTGCAGATAGGAAATTAATAATAGTTTTATTATTTATACCCCACCCATCTGACTGGGTTTCCCCAGCCACCCTGGGCGGCTTACATGGATATGACACCATTATTTGGATTTGCATTACACTGCAGAGGTAAGTCAGTGCAATTGAGGCAATGGTAGATGATAATGCACACACCATGCGCACAATGGCTACAGTCTGCATTGTGACAACTTTGCAGGTTAACTGCCCCAACCATTCAGACCTGCAGGCTTAAAGCGCCAGGCTTCACACTTCCCCAGCTGAGGGCGAGGCACTGAAATTGAGGGTTGTTAGGCTGCAATCCTCTCTCAAAAGAGGCCTTGCCATGGTGCGACAATGGGAGGACCCTTGAAATAAGAAGGAAGGCAACATGGCATGACAAAAGCTCACATTTGAGAACCTGGGCAGTAGCCCTCGAAGGCCTCCTGCTGCGATAAAATAAATCGGTTTGTCAGAGAGATTCTCCTTGCTGTTTTAGCGACTGGCGCTGAAGATGTGGAGCATGAAAACCCTGCGCGTGTCTGGCCAAGTTCTAATTCGAACAGCTGAACGAATTCTCATTTGGTTTTGCTAGACAGATCCAGCTGCAGCAGCACCATTGCTTCCGCCTGTGTCGCTGCAAGGATTCCGTGGGGGGGGGGGGAGGGAGAGATTTTTGGATGCAAACAGAAAGCGTGTTTATGCAAACAGAAACTTCCACCATTCATCTCCGGGCTCATGTGGAAATCCCCCTCAACTCGCTTTCCTCCTAATCAGGCACATTCAACAGAAGCAGAAGCTCAGCTCCTTTCATGGAAACTTTTAAAGGGGCATTTCGCCCCCCAGTTATTACACTAGACACTCCCCACCCTATTCCCTATTCCCCTCAGTACAACCTTGAAAGTCACAAGGCAACAATCAGGAATTTGAGATCATCAAAATGCAAAGAAGGATGAGTCTTCTGTTCCCTGGAGGGTTGCTCTCCTGTCTTAAAACATATTTGCCCATTAGAAACCAAATTAAATCATGCAAATGCTAACATTCCTTTGCCTAGTTTGGGTCCAGGCTAGCCATTCCCAACCTGGTGCCCTCCAGCGGCTTTGCACTACAGCTCTCCTTGGCCCCAGATGACATGGACCTGCTCCCTTTAGCCCCAGCATCATATGGCCATAGAATTCAAGGCAATTGGAGAGCACCAGGTTGGGGGAGAAGGCTGATTTAAGCACAAAGAGGCCACCAAACATTACAAGGAGCTTGTTCATGCAGCCCAGCCCAGCACATCACAACCCTCAAGTCTGGGATTCTCTTGGTGCTACTTCCCTTTAGCAAATGCAGTTCTGGACATGTGAAGCCAGGGGAGGGGATTTCAAAAGCGGACAGACACCATGGCCAAGAAGGCTGTGCACCTAGTGAATTCCTGCCAAGCATCGGTAAATTGCTCATACTAGCCAAAAGCAAACTCTGAGGCTGGAGGTTTCTAGGACTTGGTGGGAGGCAAATGGCCCTTCAGGTCTGCTGAGTAGGATGATCAGGAAGCCTGGAGCACAGTCTGCCCAGCTCAAAGTAGCAATAAAGCTCTGGTGGAACAGGAGGCCAGGAGCCAGAGTGTGACCCCTGGCAGCCCTGGTTCCAAAAGTAGGTATGGGGACAGTTTTACAAACGTCTTGTTGGTGCTGCTGCTGCTTACACACAGCAGGGCATTCTTGGTGGTGTCTCCCCGCTTGTGGAAATCTCTCCCTGGTGAGGTGACAGTCTGCCTCGTTATTCATGGTCATCCACACATTTGATGGCTGAATGATACCTGTTCCGTGCAACCTTGAAATTATTACTTGCGGGGATATGTGGTTGTTTAACAATATTTTGAGATGTTCTTAACATTTTCAAACATTTCAAATGTTTTTTTTATTATTGCATTGAAAATCTTATAACATATAAATTTTGTTATTTGTAAATGTTTACTCAAAACCTGCTAATGAGTCCAATTCTTTGCATTGTTTCTGTAGGCAATTTTAAAATAAAGTTAAACACACAGACATACACACAGAGACACAGACACAGACACAGACACAGACACACACACACACACACACGTTCTCCCAACCATCCTTATAAAACAGCCCTGCAAGGTAGGCCAGTGCTGGTATCCCCAGGCTGCAGCAAAAGGGTGTTGGGAGCCGAGGCTGAGAGGAAAGGGGGCTTGGCTAAAACCACCAAGCAAGCTCGAAATAGGAATTTTACCAGCTTGCTGTGGCAGCGAGTCCCCAGGCTCCATCTGCTCTCAGGTGGCCTTTGCATCCCCAGGAGCCTTTAAAAAGCCTCCAACTTTCATTTTGGAGTGAGGAAGACGAAACTTCAACCACAGGGCATCAAGAAATACTTAAGACTGCACCCACCCACCCTGATCCATGCAGTTTCCCACTCATCTCCACAAGACAGCACTGGGATGCTGCAAAGGATCGCACCCCTTGCCCCAGGGGTAGGGGTGGGGGGTAGAAAAGCCTCAAGGCACCTACACACCTACACACACACACACACACACACACACACACACAGTGTCATACGGTAGCTCAGGCTGTCTTATCATACACAGACACCTTGAGCGGCCCCAACTGCTTCCAATTCAAGGAAATTAACACATGACTGGGCAAAAAAGCAAAAATACGGAAAATAAACACTGGCAGTGGGGGGCAGGAGGTGGCATCCTGAGCCCTGCCTACGTCCCCAGACACCACCTGATGGCGCCCCCGGGGCCAGGATTCAAGCAGCCAATTCCTCCTAACTCCTCTCTTTAACCATGTCATTTGAAAGCGGTTTGCTGCAAATAGCACCTTCAGAGGTGATTTCCAGTAGGAAAGTGGCACTGAAAATGGGAGGGAAGGGAAGAGTCATGCTCTCCTCCTGGTCATGATCTGGAATTAGTGGTGGACACAGAGCTTTTGCTGACAGAGAGTGGCCAGTTTTAAGCAGACTTTTTAGGCACAGGCTTAGCACAACATGCAGCTTGGCTCAGCCAAGACTGTTTCTGCCGCTCATGGAACATGAATTCTTCTTTCCTGGCACACCTCTGTAGTGTCTGGTCAAATGTGCTTCACGGGTTTCGGTTGTACGCCAAAAACCTGCAAGACCTGTTCACCCAGGCAGGACACCAAGGGGGCGGGGAGAGAGTTAAGAAGTAAGGCCAGAAGGAACAATGCCTTCATTAGAGCACCTCTAACTCCTGAGAACTGGTGATCGCTCTCAAGCCTTGGCAGAAAAGTCAGCCTTCTAAGGCTGCCTATGGTGGACTTTCTCAGAACAGACTTTCTCACCCCTTTCTCCCCTTCCCTGTAGCACAAGAGGTTTGAGTTTGGTTGCACCCAATGGTTAGAGCAGAGGTCGGCAACCTAAGGTCCATGGGCCGATTCCGGCCCATGAGCTTCCTGGAACCGGCCGTTCCGTGGATCGGCGTGGGGATTCCGTGCTTTTTCCCCCCACGGCACCATTTTTCCCCCTCACTATGGGGATCAACTTCCAGGTCAGAAGAGCGCCAAAAATAGTGTGTACGCATGAGTACACGCTATTTCTGGCACACTTCCGGGAGGGATGAGCGCCCGTGCGCATGCGCGCACGCTCTGGCCCACCAAGAGGTCTGCTGGGGAGTGGACCAAACCGGTCTCAAAAAACGTTGCCGACCCCTGGGTTAGAGTCTCGGACTAGGACCTGGGAGACCAGGGTTCAAATCCCCACTCGGCCATGAAGCTCCCTGGGTGACCTTGGGGGGCTAGTCACCATCTCTCAGGCTAACCTACCTCATAGGGTTGTTGTATTGAGGAGAACCACATACATCACACCTTGAGTTCCTCAGAGAAAAAGGTGGAATATAAATGCAATAAATAAGTAACTTGAAGCAGATACCCTGGGAAAACACTTTAACCACATATTTCAGGGAAGCTGAAGGGTGGTGAAGGTCTTGGGCAAGCGGCAGGGACAAGATCTCAAACAATGTTCTTATATTCAGAGCCCGAAAGAACCCAGCCCTGTTTTGCTAGCCAAATCAGTCCAAGCAACATGGACACTCCCCTAGCAGGTATGATTTCGGGGAACGCCCAGATTCAGTCAATACACAGCCACTAAAGAGTCAGAGGACCAGATAAATCCTATCCGAAGACACACTTATCCACCTTGGGCAGACATTAGCATCGTCTTGGGTCAGGAGACTGGGTTTTGAGTGTATCTTTAGGGAAACAGGCACAGGGACATATGGTCAGGGGCAGATGGTGTTTTCATCACCAGTCAACGATACTGCATTCAGAATGGTGACCCCAAAACAGCAAAAAGGCAGGGAGGGGGCACGCTGCTTGTGCCTCAGCCCAGTTTCTGGCACTTAACCCACTTTATTGCATGCACATCTGGCTCACACTCCAGAGAGACTCCAGTGGAAAGCTACTGGTTACATGTCCAATTATGGCACACAGCTGCAGCCTCAAGGCAGAAGCCGGCACCCCACAGACACTCAAGGAAGCAAAGGCCATTTCTAAAAAGCGTTTTTGGGGACAGAGAACACACCTAGAAGTTAACAAAAGGAGAAAACACACCATAAAACAACATAACCCATGGTATAAAACACTCAACCTTTGTGTACTTTGGTCTTTGCCAAATTAATAAGTAAGTTTTCATCATCATCACCTGGTGGCCCCCAGATGTTGTGGGACTTCTACCTGCCCCTGCTGACAGAGGATGATGGGAGTTGTAGTCCAGTAGCATACAGAGGGCAGCTGGTTGGCAAAGGCTGGTGTCATTAACACTGGCCAATCCCCACCCCTGAAACTCACACACAGAAGGTCAGGTAAGAAAATGCCAAGGGGCTCCTGCTCCTTCATGGAGAACAAAGCTTCATAGCTACCGTATAAAGCAGGGCTTCTCCTTCTCCTCATTCCCCAGAAACACACCTTTGCCACCTGAATGGGGTTCATGAATGAACCTTCAATAGTAGAGGGCAGTTGTTTTCTGAGACTGCTTTAGGGCGGATAGACTGAAGGAAGCCATCTTTTGTAGGAAGGCTTAGCCAGAAGCATTTTAAGGGTCAAAGGTTTCCTGTACAACGGCCCAGGCACACAGGGGAGGAAAAGTGGTCCAGAAACCTTGGCTACTGGAACTTTGCTTGCTGGAAAGCAACAAGCCAGCTGGAGAGAAAGTGAAACCCACATCTGGGGAGACAAGGTTGATGCCATAATAAAATCTTGGTCAAAAGAGCTTCTCCCTCCACGTGAGCTAAACAGGAAGCCACTGGGCACTTGGCACAGGGTGTGTGCATGTGTGTGTTGTTCAAGAGCAGTGACCGTCATGGCTGCTGCCCATCAAAACTTGAGGCAGGAAATTTCTCCTGGAAAGCTCAGTGACCTACATTAGCAATGTGACTTCCAGCCTAAGGGAACAAATAAGACAATTAACAGGAGGGCTTTGCTTTTGCAACAACCCTCTGGGGAATGAAGGGGAGGGAACACTGCTGACTCAGCATGGATCAAAATGGGAATATTCCTATTGTTATTCATTCAAATGCAAGCTCCCACTTAACTGGCCAAAAAACCCCATAATGGCTTACATGACAAAAATCAATACCAGAGAAACATGGGTTCAGAAATCCCCACTCAGCCATGAAGCTCCCTGGGTGACCATTGGCCAGGTTCCTGCCTCTCCGCCTAACCTACCTCAAAGGGTTGTTGTGCCAATCAGACAGAATTATGTACACTGCCCTCAGCTCTTTGAAAGAAGGGCAGAAATTCACATGCCATAAACTAAAATAAAGTATACCAATTACAAAGTATTTGTCCTAATGTATTATTAAAGTACAGTTTTGGCAGTTTAAAAGATGCAGAGCCACCAGAAGGGCAGAATAAAAAAACCTCTATACTAAAAAAAGAAATCAATGTTGAGATAATTATTTATTTCATTTCCTTCCATTTATAAACCCATTCTTCATTGTTTTAACAATTCCAGGATTGTTATAACATAATAAAACAAATCACAATGACTGTTGCAAAAAGAAACAAATCCAACACATCAGATAAAAATTACTAAAGCACTATCATAATGATATAGCTGCTATGTATTATAGCAGGTTTTTAATACAGGAACAAACCTTATTACAACTCCACCCAGAACCCTGGACATCTTTAGCCAATGTCAAAAAACCAAGGAATGTGGGCAGCAGATACACAGCAAGAGGAAAAGGCATTCCAGGGATGGGGTGCCACCACCGAAAAGGTCTTTCCCCAGTTTCCCACAGCATTGTTCACCTGATAGCAAGACAACTACAAGAACCTCTAGTACCAAACTTAAAGCCTGGGCAAAGTGGAGGAGGGGAAGGGGTTCCTTCAGAGATTTGGAGCTGACTCAACATTGAGCTGGGCTTGGAAATGTATAGGCAGATTTTTCCTAACAGACCTCATGGTGACAAAAAGGGCACTCCACACGGGCTCAAAGGTGTTTTCTCCATTCCACCCATCTGCAGGATAGATGGATGGTGTTTTATTTTGTTAAGCTTTATTTATATCCCACCCTTCATAAGAAGCCCAGGACAGGTTATTCTAAGTATCCAAGTTCTAACATTAGATTCTAAGACATCTTCCTTCAATCCGGTTAAGAACTGTATCACATTTCGCAAGGGCCTCACGTACAAAAAGAATCATATCAGCAAAATACTTTTACGGGATCATGGCATCACGGTACAAGTAATCCAAACAGCATCTGTGGATCATTCTCCCCCACACGACCCGTTCATGTGACCCACCAGGGGGTACCAAATCTGTGGAACGTTGTGATTCAGTCTCCATCCCATGCATTCAGTATGTCACGTGGGGCCACTATCCTCATCAAAAGTGCAAAATTTACCATTTTATTTTACCCCGCCCATCTGGCTGGGTTGCCCCAGCACATCATTCAACCTGGAAGCCATGAGCCCCAGTCTACCCAGGGCTGCCTGTAGTTTCTCAAGTGATGAGAAGGTATTCTGCACACACTCAAGAGGTTCTGCAGCTTCTAAGTTTTAGACATAACAGCTAACATTCTAAAGTAACTCTGGGGCTGTAGCAGAGCTTGATTTACGCTCCATGTGTCATATTAATTAAGCACAGCAGTTGCTTCATTCTTGGCACCAGTGTCAAGTAGAATCCATCCCCAATGGCCCAACTTAACCTGTACGATTGCTGCCCAATACCCTGAAAGCTGCAAGTAAATCAGGAATTCAGAATTCACGCACCAGGTTTTATTTCATTTCACTGTGAAGAAGTTGCACAGAGTAGCTGGAGCAACCCAATAAATTGTTGGTTGGATTTTGAACACAAGTCTAGAAGACCAACAGGCTAGTTGAGGCACAAGCATTTGTGTCTTAGCCCCCTCTCTGACACATGCGTGAAGGGTTACCTGCCAAGGGTTACCTGTCAGGGTACATGATAAACAGGGCAGTGAGGTAGCCATGAAACACCAAGGTCTGTTCCATCTCCATGCAGAGGCCAAACAGATGCAAAATGAAAACTAAGGAAATCCTTGCCACCTCTGGCAACAGCACAGCAAAAACAGTTATAACCAAACACCTAAAAGGAAGACAGTTACTTTGATGTTCCAGTGGCCAGAGTCCAAATTCAACAGAATCAACTTTGCTACCAAATACCACAGTCCTGGGCTGCAATCTCTTTGAAGGCCTTTTGCAGAAATGTGGGGAAGCTGTGACATAGACAGCAACACCATTGCAGGAATGTGAGCATTTGTTTATTTCATGAAATTTGCACGCTGCTTGATTGGTTGTTGTTGTTGTTTTAAATCCCTCAAACCATCTTACAAAAAATATAAAACAACGAAAATATAATTTCAGCACAGTGGGTTCAAAACAATCAAGAAGTGAAGAAGGCTAGCAAGACAGCAGGGTCCCAAAGGAATACGTCAAAAAGCCACACAGCAATCCAGGTCTTTCCCACTCCCCACTGGGCACAATCTTTGCCAAAGCTCCTTGAACATTCCTGGAGTCCAAAGTCCCTCTGCACAGCTTCCCTGAGAGGGTCGACAAGCCAAGGGGAGAGGAACGCAGCAGGGGCTGCATCAAGAGAACAAATGCCGTCTCTTCCACAAATCCAGCAGCGACCTGCTAATTGCCTAGCCCTAAACCAGCATAGATACAGAATTGAAAGCAGGAGGAGCAAAAGTGGAACACAAGGTCAGCTGAGCCAAGTGGAGAAAAACAGAAGGTCCAGCACCGGGCAGAAGACAGGTATGCAATACCTTTCATTTTTTTTTAAAGGTACTTTTAAACAAAAAGGCCAGCTGGTTGGCAATGAGTTGCCAAACTCACTTCCGTATCACAGCTGATGTGCCAGCCAAATGGGGAGGGTTATATGACCAGTGTGTGTGTGTGTGTGTGTGTGTGTGTGTGTGTGTGTGTGTGTGTTTTAAAAGAATGTCTCCAGGCTGGCCCTTAATTCCAAACAGTTGCTTCACTACTTGAGCCATGCAGGAGTTTGGCTTACACTTGATTCCCCAACACCAGCTGCAAATGGTGGGGACAGGGGAAAAAACATTTATGAAGGACACAGCCCCAACTTTCTCTTCTCTAACACACTCTTTCTGCGCGCACACACACAAAGTCCTTCCAATTTAAGTGAACTGGATTAACTCTTCTTGTATGGCAAATGCAGGAATAGGAGGAGGGTCACAGGCCTCCCTTCTAAGTCTGGCAACGTGAAAGTGACAGCGAGCCAGGTGGGAATGTGAAAACAGGCAGAGGGCAGCCCCTTTGGCACTGAGCTAAACTAAACACACAGCTCACCTTTGCAACACATTTAAACGTCATGATCAGCTGAGAGAACTTCCAGAGAAAAATTATGGACAGCCAGGGCTGAATTTAAGCTCTCCTGGATCCCATTGAGTCATGGCAGATCATTGCTGAAGCATAATAGTCAAAAGGAGAAAGGAGTGCCTTTCTCCCAAACAATGCTTTTAAGCCTGAGAAAACGTCGGCTCCTGCTGCTGGTGCTACTACTATTACTAGTCATCATAATAAATAGCAGATTTCAAGCCCCTGTGTCCCTATTTAAGGCAATTCCTGATTTCCTCAGTTCCTATAACTTGCTTTATTTGAGGAAACTGTCATATTTTGGTTCCATCACAGCCTCAAACAAGTCAAAGACTGTCCCATTTAAACAAACAAACACCCCACACTATATATCAACCATTTGTGGCACAGGAGTCACCTAAAAGGGGGGGAAATAACTGTCTTCCACATCTCCTTCCTAGTCACCTAGAGGCAATTTTTAAATCAACAGAGGCGATGAGGTGAGCAGCTGTCTACAAGCCTGGCTGCAGTACGACCATTTCAAATTTAGATTGTGTTTGAAACAGAGGCTTGTTCGGGGAGACTTCCCCGCTGGGGTTGCCATTACCAACTACCCTTATTCCAACAGGGAACGGAAGGAACAGAGGCCACGACAAGTCAAAATGGGTCACTGGACTACCCCAGGAAAGCTCTGCAGCCCTGCTGGGGGCCAGGAAAATAAACAGGAAAGAGAGAGGAAACTAGGCCAAAACACATTGACTAATGAGACGCCCCAACAAGACATGATATTCTCCTGCAGTTCAAGCCAGTGAAAGAGTCGGGAGCAGACTTCTTTGCTTGCCAACACAGAGGAGGTTCGAGCCATGGAGCCCAGCTGCCTGCCCATTCCCCTCTAAGTCCTTGCCCATAGGGACACAGGAAGCTGCCACACCCAGGAATCTGATCGGTAAAGCTCAGGTTGGGTTTATTTATTCATTTGACGAAGCTCAGACACCAATTGATTGCAGCAAAATCTGACAGGTTTGTGCAAAATATTAAAACTACCGATAAAACAGTTTAAAACAATTTAAAACATTATTAACAACAGAAAAAAAAGATTAAAACACATCGACATTCGACATGTCTGGATAGGCTCGCCTAACCAAAAATGTTTTGACCACAAAGAGTGTCTGCCTGGTGTCAATGGGCAGGGAGTTCCAACGTGATGGTCAGACACTACATCAACTCTCAGTGGCTGCTTGGGGGCTCAAGAGAGGGCTATTTCTCAGACTTATGAGGAAATTCTGTGGACTGAACCCAGGACCATCTGCATGCAACATTGGTGGGATGCCTCTTTCCTAGAATCGGCTTCTACCCTTTCCCACCGCAGCTGCTCCTGTCCCTCTCTGCTGCTCAGAGGGGCTTGCAGACAACTGAGCACGGGAAATATGTGGTTGTGGGTCCAAGGGGAAGGCAACCTTCCCAAAACGGTGGCTGGACATAACCTGGAGAAAACAAGCATCAGCCTTAGGAATCCACCAAAATCCTTTCCCGCTACAAATAAGCCAGTTGAACCCCCTGCCACAAGCATCTCCCCTGTCGGAGCAACATTTCAAGTATGACCATTTAGCATTTAGGCACAGCGAATTCTCCTGCATCATTCTGCCTTTTCAAACTGGCATGGCAACCAATCTTGAGAAGGCTCTGAACATCTCCAGCATGGCACAGACTGCCCTGCTGCAAAAATATCTGGAAGGCATATTGAGCTGCAATTCAGCACATGCCCAAGTATCTCACTAGCCACACACCGCATGCGCAGACTGAACATTTGTGCAAGTGCCCCCACCACCACCATCCAGCACCTGCTTCAAGAGGCCACAGAGAGCTTGATCAAATGTCCATCGACACATTTCTCCCCTCTCCCAACCTATGGGGGTGGGGTGGGGGGGAAAGAGGTGGAAAAAATGGAGTTGGAAGTGAGAGCTTGGCTGGAGCATCAAGGAGTGTCCCCATCCATCACGATCCTGGTACAAAAGGATCACATAGCACCATCTGCTCCCTCCAGTCTACAATCCTGGTTCGTACAAGAGCTTTACGTGTCTGTCTATCCATATCCCCCCCTCACAAAAAAAAACCCACACAGAGCTAAAATGCTTGGAAACTTCTCTGCAAATCAGGACCTAGCAAGGATGGTAGATTCAGAGGGCAGGAAGAAGCAAAGGTCTCAGGGTGTTATTTAGCAAAGCCCTCTCTAGACTTCAAGGAATGGCAATAATGCAGCCTTTTCTTAAGAAAAAAAGAGAGTTGTTTTTCTTATGTAAAAGAGCAAATGCTTTCTAGATCCTTTTTCTGCCCCTATAAAGCCATTGCCTTCAGCTTCTACGGGACAGAGGTTCATGTTTAAACTCTGACTCATGCATCACTGAGACATCGAGAAATGGGTACAGGAAACAAGGTGGGACCGCCAGGACAAAGAAAGGCTGGACCAGCTACCGTACCTCTTGAAGAACAAAGCAGGACAGGGGTCGATCCCCCACCCCACCAACAGAACAGCCGACCTGAGGCGGACAGAGATTAATGGCAAGGAGAACAGTCGCTTCCCTTCCAGCCCGACTGCCCACAAAGCTCCAGCTGGAGACAATGGCTCTTCAGAGAGCTGAAGGCAGGTTGAAGAGGAAATCGCTGGTGCTGCTACTGCTCACGATGCAGACACACATCCCATTTGCACCACTGGCCAAAAGGATTTGCAGTTTTCACTGAGTCCTAAAAACCTGCAAAGCCTGTTTGACCATAAGCAGGCGTGGAACAAAAGGAACGCTTGTGCACAGCTGCCCCCCTCTCCAGTCAAGTGAAGTGCCTGGCAAACCACCTTCAACTGGCTGCAAAACTGTTGTCCGTCGCCAGCCTTTGGGAGCTTATTCCTTCCTATCCCAGGCACCTGTGCTCACCGGAGAACGGGCTCTGCTCCCACCTGAGCCTGGCGACAGAGCTGGCTCAGCTACCTTGCTCCTTTCTACACACACCCCAACGGGGGAGAAATAAAGGAGCTTGCGCCTGTACCTTTCAGGTTGTTGAGTCCATCCAGGAATTTCCGGTATTTCTCGGTGTTCATTTGCCTGCTGGTGTGCCCTCCTTTCAGCTGGAAGGCGCCGTGACCATGTCCCCAAGGGGTGCAGAATGAATGCACAGATCCACAGAGTCGCTCTGAGGGTCCGAGCAAGCCTCCTGTCCTGCTCCAAGTTAACCAGCCACCAGACAAGAATTGCACTTTGGTCACTCTTTGAGCAGTGATGTCACCCGGCCAGCCTCCCTGTGTTACGGCCCTCTTTGTGTTTCCTTATTTGAGGTGAAGTGTGCATTAAAAACCTCATTGGGTATCAGCCAACCCCATACGCAGCCACACGCCTCCCTCTTCTTTATGCAAACCAGCAGTGACACTGTAGAAAGGCCCCATCTGTGAGCGAAGGAGAGGTGTAGGGTTCCACCGCCACCCCGCCCCAAAACCAAACCACACAGAAAGAGGGAGAGAGAAATGGCACAGCTGGAGAAAATACTGTATGCAAGAGAGAAAGGCCTCATCCATGCAGTAAGTGGAATTTCAAATAAGTTATTCAGAAACACCAAGCAGGAACTAATGCAACTGGATATTCTCCATGCAGAAGAGGAGAGTCACCACAATGCTTAGTATTAATATAACTTATTTCAGTGCGTAGCAATTTGAATGCCAACACTGGCCTGGTGTGCACACAACGCTAAGCAACTGTTTATTAAACTATTGCTTATTAAACCATGGTTTGTTTCATCATCCAAAGTCTCCCCAACATCTACCAACAAACCAACATTTGAAGCCATGGTTCGACAATGGCTTAGAAATTGTGTTTTTTTAAACTATGGCTCAGTGTTCTATGCAAACCCCAAACCCTTACTTAATAATGGTTTAAGATTTATTAGTGGTTCATTCCTTAATTATAGTTTGGCTGCTCCGCTCCAGCCACAAAGGTACAAAATGGAAAACAAAACAAACCTTGGAGAAACAAGTCATGGTTTGCTAGATCATCTGCGAGATAGCTCATAGTTTGTCAAACAAACAATGGCTTTGCATTACATTGTGAGCCACTACACTGCAGATGGGGGGGGGGGCTGAGGTCAAGCTGAGAGAAGCACCTTGCCTAAAGGCTACCTACTGGAATGTAGGTCATATCTGAACCAGATTTTTTTCCTAGTCTGCACACACACACACACACACATAATTTTGCTAACTCTTACTTTGTCTCTCTGATGAGATGAATCAATACAATTGTTGATCATTTGATACATCTCAGAAGAGTCAGAAAGGCCTTTGGCAAGGGAAGGGGTCATGCTGGAAGAAAATGGGGTATGCAGAAGTAAGCAGTAGTCAAAGATCTGTTTGGATATCAGCAGATATTTGGACACCTTCTGTGTCGCCTCTGAAGGATTCCCACATCATATTCATTCAGACATGCATGGATAAAAACCCAAATGCCACAGGAGCTGCTACGGTTTCCCATACAACACATGGTGTTGAGAAGCCACAAACTTTTGCAATCTGCATGAAGATGGATGGATTTGTGGGAATGCAGCAAGCAAAATGCAGAAGGGCCTGTCCCTCTTGCATGCAACTATGCCCCAACACTCTGCCATATCCTGGCACAAAACTAGATCCTAGACAGGGAGATAAGCTCAAACCTACATGGCGGCGGTGCAGAACTGCTACAGAGGAAGTCCACTTCGGCTTCTTCCCTCTTTGCTTACCTCTTCCCCACCCACCCCAGGCGATTCTTGCTTGCACGCAAATGGCAAAGTCATTAAAGAGACTACTTGTTTTTCAGAAGGCTTTTTGGTTGGGAACAAATAGCCTAAAAGGTGATCCAAGTGGAATGTGACTGGAATCCACGGAGCATTTTCCCTCATTGCGTAACTTTGGCTTTCTCAATGCAGCAAATGGGTTTTTCAAAGGAAGTTTGATTGCATAATATCTAACCACAGAGGAAAAAACACAAATATTCCTCCCCCATTTATTGAAAGATGCAAAATGCAAGCTGCAGAATTCAGCTGAGGAGGGGTTTAGGTGTGAGCTTGGCGTAGTGCTGCTGCCTAAGCCTGTCCACATAGTCCCACATCCCACCCACAGAGCCCACATCCCCTCTCCCCCCTGCTTCTCTGTTGCTGCTTTCCTGCAACTTGAACACTCTCATGGCCAGCCTCCCACTCTTCCAATCACCAGCTCGCTCCACAGAGCCTCCCACCCCAGTCGCCTTAGCAATGGCAGCCACTACTGTCTCCGCACCAGGGACTGCTGAATGCTATCTGAGGGAGTGCAGCTGAACCCTGCAGGGAGCAGGCTTGACCCACCTCACTGTGGGTGGAAATGCCAAATGTCCTGCTCTCCTCCTCTCCCACACAGAAGCCGCCTGCAGAGCTGCAAGGTCCCAGTGGGCAGAGGGTTGCTGGGGCTGCTCTGAAAAGCATCTGTGGGTGCTGCCAGGCCTCCTCACTCAGACTACAAATAACGCAAAGCGCTTGCTTACCCAAACACTATTTTTATACACCAGAACCAGCCTTGTTGCAAAGGCACTCAATGTTATCGCACTTCCTTCTGTCCCAATGGAATTTCCTCCCTTTTACTCCATTAAAGCCCAGCACAAAGTGGGCCAAATTGGGAAGGTAACAGGAGCAACCAACAGAGCCAGAGGTTTTGCCTGAATGCACAGAGGACTGAGCACTGAAACATGCAACTTAGCAAATTCAACCAGTGATTAAACCTGAGGACCCTGTGCTCTGTCCAAGCAGGGAGAGAGTCTAGCATTTCTTTTGGGGCTGGAGAGCAGAAATCCAAAGACTAGAACTCAGGCTTCTAGAGAAAAATCGCACCAGGACAAATGCAAAGCACTACTAGCCCAAATAATGGTGTTGGGCTCACCCAGCCTGGAAGCTTCACACTCAGACACATAAGTTCTACCCTCTGCAACGCTCCGGACGCAAAAGGGCCATGCTGGAAAGTCACTCAGCACATGGTCAGAGACATTCTCTTTTTAAAATATGCAATGGCCTTTATATCCCATGTATACCAAGGTAACAAAGAATGTGGGGATCAGATCAGATAAGCACTTACATGGCAAATAATACACGTATGTGTGTGTTTTTAAAGTGTATTTCTTAGAAGATCCACAAATGGCAACCAAGCCCTGATCAACAAGCCAACTTTCAAGGCTCTCATCTTTCTAAGGAGGCCCCCAAGAGCAGGAAAGGCACAGCAGAGACCAGCACACAATGGCCACCGTATCAGTTTCCTTTGCTGCAAAAGTAGCATTGGACACCAGTTGCTGCTTCTTGTCTGAGCAGCAGCTGTTTGTCCAGGAATCCAAGAGGCACAATTGCTCCTCTGGGGCCCAAAGATCTCTTTGCGAAAAAAGCAGGTGCTGGGTCAAGGGAAGTCATTTTCTGTTACTGCAAACACCTAGTGCACACCCATCCCAACACCACAACTGGGGGTGGAACACTGGGTGTTACACAGCTAAGTTCAATTCTTTCCCTTTAGGAAAAGTCTGGTGGAAGGACTTTGGAGCATGCACAGATGACTGAATGTACCTCCAGACTCATTATTTTGCAAGAAAGATTCAACTGCACCATGAACCTTCCATGAATTAAAGCACCTCTCCATCCTAACAAAACAAATCCACTTTTGCTTTTGCTTTTTTGGATTTCTTTCAGTTTGGGAAGTGGGAAGAAAAGTGTGGGATGAATGAATTACTAACCGGAAGACGTGTACGCACCCCACAAGCAAATCGGGCTGAATGAAGGATGAAATCTCATTGCCATATAACTGCCTCATAAAGAAATTGGAAAGAATGCCCAATTGAGCCCAAATATTATCTAATCTCTGTGCAAGCTTTGTGCAAGCAAAATGGGCTGAATGCTGAATTAACAGATTGTACAGAGGGGTCTGGAAATCACCCTGCTAGGTGTAAGGAAGGAGTTGCCCCTTAACAATAATAGAGATCATGTGCCCAGTGGCCTGGGATGAGGGGAGAGCGTGTTCCCAGCAGTTTGTGGCTGGGATCACTTGCCTAAGTTATCTCTGTACACATCCACCTGCAATGTACCAGTTCTGCATTTGTGGCATGTTGCAGCCTGGAACCAGGCTTGGGACTGGATGAGATATTTTGGGAGGGCAGGCTCCTAAACGGATAGCCTGCCCCTGGCCTACAAAAGGGGGATTTAAAGCGACAACCACCCCCACCCCACCCAGCAACAGTGGTGACAGGAACCCAAAATGGCACAGCTCCATGCCTGCAGATTTGCCAAGTGCCCTAGGAATTTTCATTCCAAGCCTCTTTAGAGAATGGCAAAGCTGGAAAAGCAGACACAAAGCAGAGACTGGAGAATTAGCACCTTCCCTCCAGCCACCCTGGTGCTTCCACTGGAATGGCACCGTCATCTGCCTTCACATCAATGGGGGACACTGCCCTTACTCAGGGATTGATTTATTGATCTGCAGCAACCACAGAGAGAGGGAGGGAGGGACACATTCATTTTCCCTGAGCGAGAGCAGACCTGATCGCTCACGATAGGCCAAGCGGAAGGGAGAGCACAGCACTCGCTCTAAGCCTGGCGGAACCTCCTGGGTAGAGGATCTGCCTCGCTCCAAAGGGCAGACAGCGTCCTTGTTGGGTGGGCGAGGAATCTGCATGAATGCCAGAAGGCTGGACTTAATCAATCTTTAAGTTGATCCAGCCCAAAAGGTTCCAATCAGCTAGAAACGTAACAGCTAGACAATAAAAGTCTCCATGCCCAGATAGCAATAGCTCGGCTCAAACAAAACCTGCTCACCCTTATAAATGTAACCAAGTGAACCCCAAAAGAAGCTGCCTAACACAGAGCTTGCTCTCTCTTGGCTCAGGATTGTCTCCTCCAATAGGCAGTGGCTTTCTGCAGTCTCAAGCAGGTGCCTGGCCACTAAGCTGTGGCCTTTCCATGAAAAGAAACAGGCAGGCTGAGCCAAAGCGCAGAGCCATGCAACTGGTCCCTCCACAAATACAGAGCAAATAAATTCAGTTAAGGCTATCTGCTTATTTACCATGATCTAAACAAGCTGTGGAGTCACAGTGGTACTTGGGTTACCTGGGGCTGGTGGTTGCGGAGAGGGCTGGGGACAAGGAGATTTAAGACAATGTACCCCACAACATTGGGCATGTAAGGCCAAGGGAAGCCGGGCAGGGCAGCTGTTGAGAACCGGGGGCGGGGGTGTGATGATGTGCTTCCTTCACCCTCCAAATTGATTATCTTACAGTTGGAAGATGTGGGTCCAAAACTCACCTCAACAGGAGGATCCTAGGTGTGTAACCAAAAACTACAACTTCCCACATGCAACATGGGAGTGATACAGCTGGAACTCCATGCTATTGCAAGGATGCTCAATGGTCTGTTTCACACCTGGGCCAAACAAATCTTTGCAAGAGGGTGCAGCTGAATACCCAATGCAACAATGCCTGCAGCAGCTGCTACTGGACCTCCTACTCGTTTCCCTTAAGTAGATTTTCTTTGCAAATTGCATCACTTTAAGCATTTGGCCATGCTGTAGTGCAGTAACATAAAAAGGTGAAAAAATTCCAAATTGCATGGAAAGCCAGCAGCCAATAAGGCCAAACACCACATGAGTCAACAGGGGGAGGATCTTCCACCTCCAAGAATCAACCAAGCCTTTGGTCTGGGAAACATGGATTCAAGTCCCTACCTCCATCATGAATGCACTGAATCTCACCTTCCCACTGATGGAATGCATGTCATGCAGGAACCAGCAGAAGAGCCTCTTCCACTGATCTTAACATATGGGCAGGGGAGAAGGTGTTCTCTCCAATATTTGGGGGCCAAGCCAATTCAGGGCTTTAATTGCAGCTTGAAGTGGGTCTGGGAAATAACTGGCAATGAGTTTGGCTGTTTGAGAGTTACATGTGACTGACTCCCTGCTGCCACCAAACCCTGGCCATGACATTCTGCACAAGTTGCAACTTCCTGATCACCTTCAAGGGCAGCCCCACACAAAATTAGTTACAGCTGTCTATCCTGGAGATTACAGAAGCATGGATAACTGACACCACTGTCCCTGTCCAGAAAAGCCTGTAGTTGATACATCAATCAAAGGCAGGCACAGGCACTCCTAGTGACTGAAGTCTCCTGGGCCTCAAGTGACAATAACAGTTCTAGCAGAACCAACAATCCGTTTGCTTCTTCAAGGGAGCAGGGGGTTGCAACTCTGTCCAAAACAGCCTGTTTCACCAAATCCTGGACCTGGGAAACACCTACCAACATAAACTCTGTCTTGTCTGGATTTAATTTCAATGTTTTGCTCCACATCCAGCTCATTATTGCCTCTAGGCACCGATTCAGAACCTGCACTGCCTCTGCTGCTTATGGAACGGAACAGAAAAGCAGAGCTGGGTGTCATCTGCCTATTGGAGACAAACGACCATTAGGACTCGAAAAACGCTTCTTTGCTAATTAGGAAGTGCCAAAGACATGCTAAAGAGGGGGGGGGCAGTTGCGCTTAGCACTCTCCACCAGAACAGCGTGGCATCCTTGCCCTCTCCTCAACAGTTCTGAAGAGGGTCTGGAAGCCCACCCACCACTGCAAAGCCACATCCTGGCACTGTTTAGAAGCCACAGCAAGAGCAGAGCTGGCCTCCCATGAGAGGAACAGGTTGGTCAGCGTCCAATTTTATTGTACAGAAGCGGGAAGGGTTCCTCCCTCCCTCTTCCCTGTTTCCCTGCTTTTCCTGGACCCTCATTGAAAGAGATTGGAGGGGGTTGCACAGGCTCCTTGGCAAGTAAAGGAGGCAGATGGCTGTTTAAGCAAAATTACAATTATTGGCCCGGGGAGAAGGTGGTTTGGGCACAGCTGAAGTCTCTATCGATGACCCAGACCACCACGGCCATTGGACGGTGCCCTTGGCTCACTTTTGTCCCAGACTATTGACCGCTCAAAGCCTGCATTCCCCCCTCCAAGATGATAAAAAAGTAACTTGAAACTTTTTTAGCATTTCTTTGTCTCTTTGCCTCCCTCCCCCTGCTCACAAACACTCAATTGTGAGAAGGAAAAGTAGGTCAGGGGCTGGAGGAACAGTGGCCAGGAAAAGATCAGGCAGAGCTGCGTGGAACTGAAGTCTCCAGCAGATCACAAGAAAACTGGCAGGCTGTGGTGAGCATACCAAAGGTGGCAAGGCAAGCTCAGCGCTGGAGAGGGGAAAGCATTTTCAGCCTGAGGGCCACATTCCCTCGTTTTCCTGGGCCCACACACCAGGGGTGGGTAAGGCCAGAGGTAAAAGTGAGCAAAGCAATAAATGTAAATTTTGCCTTTCTACAGCAGGCTTGTTTCTGCACCCTCCTCTGCATCCATGCCATCATGAGGCATTAGTAGAGTTCAAAGACACATCCCAGTAAGGTAAAATACTCAAGGTGGGATGCAAATTAAGGCTGATGAGAGGTATGACTGGGGAGGGGGGGGTGGCCCAGAGAGACAATTGGAGGGGGCTGCAAAGAGAGGCCAGAAAGGGCCTGAGGCCTCTCCACATCCCTGCACAAACACTCAGCCCCAAGACAAGAAGTGCAATGGGAAGGGGAACAAAGAAAGAAAATAAGGCATTGTGAACAATCTAACTACTGTAATATTCTTCCACTGTGTTATCCATTTAATGAGTTGGGTCAGCTTAACATATGCCAAAATGCAGACCCTGAACCAGATTTCAGTGTCAGGGCTCGGTCCAAGAAAATATGAAGACAGTGTCTCTGGGGACATGCACAGTGGCTTAGCTTCAGAAGTGAGCAGGTATAACTAGTCTTCAACAGATTTGGGTCAGCTTACTTCTGTGCAGCCAGACATATACCACATGCTTGGAACACATTTGAAGTCAATACCTTGAGAACATGGGTTGAAAGACAGATAAGCAGGGCTCTTGAACCTGAGCAACATTCACTCCCAACACCAAAGATAAAACGTTTGGATTCAAGGGTGTTTAAGAATGCCCCATTTGATCTCAAAGGCCGGAAGGTAATCTGCATAGGCTCAGAGAAGCCATGTAACATTAACTCACTCTTTCTCTGGCTCCGAATGCCAGCCCCATGACCAAAACATTGTGAGTCATGATTGGCCGTCTGCAACGTGGCAAGGGATTCTGGGGTTTGCCCCTTAGCAGCCTCAGAACAAGAAGTGAAACTTTGTAGGCACCTTTTAAGAAGCCAAGGATTCCAATAAATGGTTCTGGCAGCAGCATCTCCAGAAAAAATCCAGAAGTGACCACACACACGAAAAATCTGTTTGCTTTTGCGGCTGTAACACATGCATTTTCAGCCATAAAAGCATTGGGATATGGGTCCATTCCCCAACTGCCACCATACTTCCATGCCTGGGGTGTCCACTCCTGCACAGCTGTGAAGTGGTTAACTCCCTGCCTGCTCCAGTGCTAAACTCATTGATGCTGACAAGGCTTCTCTCTCCCTCCTTCTGAAGAAGCATGTCTGGAATTCCGGGACTGGGAAGGGAGAAAGAGAAAGGGACTGCTCCAGCTGGCTTTGGAAACCCAGGACTGCTTGCCATGCACAGGAAATTGCCTCAGCACCCCAAAAGCGAGAGGAGGGAGGGAAGGGGAGCTGAGCTCTCTGCTTCTTGGGGTGCCCCCAGGGCGCTCAGCCGCCTCCTGGCTATTGGAATCCCAAGGATCTCCCATCAGACTGTGCTCAGCGAGACCCAACAGCATCCAAAACAGCTGAAGAGGATGAGATGTCCATTCCTTCGGCCTCCTCGGCTCCAGCAGGAGCCACAAGCAAAAATCTGAGCAAAAGGGGGACACCCCCACAGCCAATAGCCTGCTCAGACCGCTTGCCTGGCAGAAAGTACAGTTGTCAGAAACCCTGCACCCATTTATCTGGAGGGCTTCCTTAGTCTACCGCAATCCTGAGCCGCCAAACCTGCTCCACTGCAGCTGGCTTCCAACCAAGTAGAGCCTGGAGGGAAGACTGTCTGCGGAGGGGAGGGGGGCTTTTAAAAGTTGGGAAGGTGGAGTAACTTGTGAACAGTGGGGATTTATTTAATAAAAAAATTATACACTGCTTGATTGTAAAAGCAAACAAACCTCAAAGTGGTTTCCAAAAAAAGATAAAACAATTTATAAAAATATCAATGAGAAAACTGACAATAATTTAAAACGTTCAGAAAGCTAAAAACCTGCACCAACTTTCTAAAGATCTGGGTAGGCTTAAGAATATTTTTAGCAGTCACCAAAATTATATAGCAAAGGTGCCTGGCTGATGTCAATCGGCAGGGAGTTCCAAAGTGTAGGCGATGCTGCGCTATAAGATCGAGTGCTTATACATGAAGAAAGGGTATTATGTTGCAGGTGTAACCATGCCAGTTCTGCCAATTGGAGGCCGCAGACCCCAAACACGGCATGCAAAAGGTTCAGGCCCAGGTTCAGTCCCAAACATCACCAGTCAAAGCTCAGGGAGAAGGGTGAGAAGGCAGGCTTCCCATGGAGACATCCTGGAGAGGGAGGAAAGGGAGGAAACTGAAGAGTCAGAGGGGGAGGATGCTGGGGAGGTCCTAGCAGACTGGGGGATGAGAATCTGAGCAGGGAAGTCCCAGTGGCCTGGATCGTGGTAGTCCAGATCCAGTGGAAGGGTCTCCAAACTGGAGTTCTCTGCCATGCCTAAGCAATTTGTAGTCTGCTGACCCATGTTTGGGATGCTACACAGATTCCATAAATAAAACCTTTAGAACTTCCAGTCGTGGTGATAGTTCAAGTTCTGAGTCCGGTGAGAAGAGCCAGGACATCCCCTCTCCCCCAAACCCTGGAGAGTTGCTGCCAGCCAGGTGGCCTCATAAGGCAGCTTCCCATGTGCCAAGGCACCCTCTGGATACTTGTGAAACCCTGGGCAAGAGCTCAGATTATGGCAATGAAGCTGGCACACAATTATGTTATTTTCTCTGGATGTGGCTCAGCTGCCTTCATCTCTGACTACTGGCAATGCTGTCTAGGGCTGATGGGAGTTCATTAATACGTGGAGGGCCACAGGAAGGCCACTCTATGCTATCCGTTTGGGGGGGAAATCCCATGTGCCTAAGCACACACCACTCTGGCTCAGCCTGGGTTCTGGTGAGCCCCACCAGGTTTCGAGTCAGCAACAGACACCCCCCACTCTGGGAACTCCCAGCCCAGTCATTGTGACACACCACTCAGGATCCTACAGCAAAGGTGGGTCACTCTCTCTTTCTCTATATATCTCTCTCACTCAACACAGAATCAAATCAATTATTTTGAGATTCTGTCCCTCCCTGATCACCCTTCCATCCCAGTAAGTGATGCACCCAGAAGAGGAAAAGTTTTCTAAAATATTAATTAGAGGGTGATTTGATACCTCTCTGGACTGACTAGCTGAACAGACTCACACATCTCCTTGGTGATTTCTTTTTCTAATAATAGAATATAAATTTACTCTCGCTGAATTCCAGATGCACATAAAGGAAACACACAGAAGGGAAAGGGGAGAGTGTTAACCGAAACTACTCCGGGCAGAGTTTCAAGAGGGGCCAGAGCTGAGTGCAGGAACTTTGCATGCACGCAGTCCCAAATTCAACCTCCAGAATCCCCACTAAAATGGATCAAGTAACAGGCAGGTGGGTTTTTATTTTTTTATTTTTTGTTTAATGAGCAGCCAGACTCAAATGGGAAGTCACGGGGGGTGGGGAGAGAGAGGCAGTTCAAAAATTCAAGTCATGCGTGTACTTATTATGTCAGGTGATGCAAAAAGTGACAACAATGCAAAAGGTAAATTAAGTGGTCTGGGGTGCCCTGGAGCCCTTTTCTTCTTTCCCCACCCCCAGAAAACACCCTCCCCACAGGCACCATGGCTGCTCTGTCTCTGCAGAGTATTCATCAATGTCTGTACCCAGGAAGGAAATAATTGCAGGGAGACCCCTTTCCTGGCAAGTCATATGAGGTTGCAAGTATTATAATGGCAGTGGTAATGGCAGAAATATCCAGTGTGGCATTCTTAACAGAGACTTTACTGGGGCAAAGCAACATGAAACATTTCTGCCTGAAAGCATAATCACAGCACAAAATTATCCAATCTGAGCTTTGAAAAGAGGTAAATCTCCCATCTAGATTTATCACGGTAACAAGAGTCACCAGCATATTGACCTCTAAGAGGCACTTAGGAAGTCTGCGTTCTCAACTCTCTCTTCAAGATCCCTCTTCATTCTAGATGCCAAATTGCCAGCTGAGGATTTTCTCCCACTCTGATTAGGCTTCTAAACATCACTGAACAAGACTTTAGCAGAAAAGCATGTGCACACACACAAGGAAAATGCACTAGCGTGTTGTAGTGGTGCACACTTTGCATTAAAATTATAAGCACACACCACTGAGCAGTTTGAAATTTTCCTTAAAAGAAGCCCTAGTAACAGGTGATGAGAAAGTGTGTGTGTGTGTGTGTGTGTGTGTGTGTGTGTGTGTGTGTGTCCCCCCTCCAGCTCCAACTGCCAGCCAGAGTGGATGACGCTGGGTCAGATGAACCAGATTGCTCAATTCAGCATAAGGCAACTTCATGTATTCACAGGGAAACACTTGTAGCTCAGTGAGAGACAATGGTCCTTAATGCTTTCAGATGGACCTTAATGCCTTCAGTTTTATCAGGTAGCAATGTTAGCAAATGCCTTTTTCCGAGGCCTTGGAGAGATGCCAGCACTACTGGGAGGAAGAGATGCTGGACTAGAAGGCTGACTCAGGATAAGGCGGGTTCAAGATGATTTAGCACCTTGCATATGACAGCATGTGTCATACATCTTATCAGGAGAGGGTGGGGATTATTTTCCCCAGCGTCTCCTTTTGTAAAAAATAAAATCAAATCAGAATGCCTCATCCTTAACACCCATGTACAGCCTATGTGGATTTCCAGAAACAAGTAACAAGACTAACAATCTTATGCTGACAGCATAATCTGTTACTGGAACAGAGGAAGACACAGAGACCAACTGCAAAGGCTTACTTTGCCCCCAACCCTGTCTGGGGTGGGAGGGCAGGAGGGAGTCATTCATTCTCTAACTGCATAGCCCCACCCCCTTTATCTACATAGTTCCAGGCTGGGTTCCATTTCTTAAACCCGTTTATATATCAACAGACATGATCAAGCTTTTCCTGGACTGCACCACTTCAGGCTACGGGGTGGGGAGGAGGCACCAAAAGGTACAAATGCTCCCTCGTGAGCACACATATATATCCCTGCCGTCCTGCACTGAAAGGACAGCTCAGCTTAACAGCTTCTGCAACAGAAAATCCTTAAAAGAGCCTCCCTAAGTCTCATTGAAAAGTGTTTAATTAAAAAGATACATCAAAAGACTGCAATCGTTTCATCCACCAAACAGGAATAAAAATACTATATTAACATGGGGAGGAACCATATTTTAAAAAGAGAGGTGTGTTTATATTTGCAGGCAGGCAGGAGTAAATTTGTCTGGTGCTGTCAAGGGCAAAGTAGTGGGGGCTTGGGGGAACATGCAATGGGTGGAGATTTTTCTTAAAGCGGTATAGAAATGAAATAATAATAATAATAAATAATAATAATAATAATAATAATAATAATAATAATAATAATAATAATAATAATAATAATAATGTAGATAGAGGGACACACCCACCAACTGTGTGACACCATCCAAGGCTGCTTCCACACTGGGCATTTACTGTGGGGAAACCACATTTTCTTCATCCCAAACCTTGTGCTTTCCTGACTGAGCTGTCTTTTCCCCACCCCCCACCCCAATACCTGTGCAATCCTCCACCCCATAGGAGGCCGCTCACACTGCTATTCAGGCCAGTCAGATTCTTGCCACTTCCCAGTTTGCTCTAGCCATGTCTTTTTCTATGATCTGCCTCACCACTCTAGAAATCAGCTCTATCACTTTAACCCTTTCTTGCCTTTTGCACCCGTTATTTCTCCTTGCTGTGGTATTGGAATCCTGGTCGAAAGTGGAGGGAATCCAGGCAGGTAAACCAAGCTGTATGGCAAGGGTGATAAACCTTTACAACCTGAGGAGCATATTCCCTTCCAGTGGCCGCATTATTAATCATTTATGCATAAATCAACTTCTACACAATCGTCTTAAGGTCACGTGCAATTAAAACAAAAAGAAGCACAAAACAATTTAAAACACAAAACAATACAAAATAGACACCCACGGCAGAGACATTGAAAAGTTTGTCGGGATAAAAGATGCCTTCAATTGTTTCCGCAAAGTGCAGATAGTGGCAGCCTGTCATATCTGGACAGGGACAGCTAAAAGCCCTGTTTTGAGTTACTGCAGAGGGGGCAATTACATGTTTGTATCAACACCTTAAACATGCCAGCAGTGGGTGGGACAATGAGCAAAAGTGGGCAGAGAAACTAAAGATAATTCTACCTTTGTACAGTAGCCTTGTACAGTAGCAAGCTAGAGCCAGCGTGGTATAGTGGTTAAGAGTGTTGGACTGGGACCTGGGAGACCAGGGTTCAAATCCCCACTTAGCCAGGAAGTTCACTTGGTAGGACCTTGATTCAGTCCCTGCCTCTCAACCTAACCTACCTCACAGGGTTGTTGTGGGGATTGAATGAGAAGGAGGAGAACTGTGTATGCCACCTTGGAACTCCTTGGAGGAAGAGAAGTCAAGGTGGGTGGGTGAAGCAGGGTTGGTGAGGGGCGTTGTTGTAAGTCCAAAATGGCTTATCTTCGGGCCACTGCCACAGCATGGTCAGAGGAGAGAGGGTGTGCCCTGACAGAGAGGCTCAATTTGGCTCCCCCATCCTTGCTATACACTATTGGGAGGATGCAAAAAAGTAAAGCCCTATACAGTACAGTACAACACACAAATCAGCGTTCTCCTCCAAGAGGAGGCTTTCCTTGGGAGCCTTCCACTGCTCCCTCTAGTCTATCTCCCTCTCCAGCAGCCCCAGAGAAAAAAACTCTGCAATGCAGGTTCTCCACCCATTCCATCCTCATAGCCAGGCTTCCTCAAACTCGGCCCCTCCAGATGTTTTGAGACTACAATTCCCATCATCCCTGACCACTGGTCCTGCTAGCTAAGGATCATGGGAGTTGTAGGCCAAAAACATCTGGAGGGCCGAGTTTGAGGGAGCCTGCTTAACCTCTTAGCGTTTAAGCACTGTTTAAACACAAACTTCTTGCATCCCCATCCCAGCAATTTGGCTGGGGGCCCTGGAAACTTGGATTGCTTTGGTTTAAGAGTGCCGATATTGCCCCAGAGGCAGGGGGAGAGAGTGGGGAGTGGTGCAGAGCGAGGATTCCAGTGCAATATTAAATAAGCACATCTCCCCCTCCCACCCCCACCATGGTCCATGCCAATTTCTTTTCTTTTTTTTTAAGTACAGTGTTAAGACTCCAGAGGTTTCTATACAGGATGCTGGGCTTACGCTGTCGGAAAACAGGAAGCAGAAACTGGAAGAGCAACCAGATTTTCATTTGCAGAAAAAGTAAATAAAGCACCGTCCCAAAAGAGTCACAACTCAGCAACCTGGAACGGTCTCATCCGAGTGAAGAAAAAGTTGCAAGGAAGCAAGGAGGAAACCCAGAGCTTAGTCTGAGCCAAGGCTCAGCAGAGCACAGCCCAGGAACCAATTGACGATGCCAGGGCTCAGCCCTGCAGCGCATGGCAATGAGAGAATGCCCCTGAGCATGTGCAGAGTGATTCCCCACTCATCAATGAGAAATCACAGGATTGGCCAGCCTGATTTCCAGAAGTGCCTAACAGGGAGATGCAAGTCTTTTAGAAATTAGTCAGCCAACTCATGGAGTTGCGTATGCCAGGAAAGAAACCAACCCTTACGATGTATTGAACCATCACTTCAACCACAACCAACCCCCAGCCGAACAAGTGGGTCCACCTAATCTGGCACCCTGCTCCCCACAGCACCCAACTGGACGCCTCCAGAAAGCCCACAAGCAGAGCAGGGAGGCAACAGCCTTGCCCTATTGCTGCCCCTCAGCAACTGGTTCTTAAAGGTACAGAGTCCTGGAACATGGAGGCTCTACATAACCATCATAGAATTGCAGAGTTGGAAGGGACCCTGAGGATCATCTAGTCCAACATTATAGTTAAAAGTCATGGACAGACCTCTCCTCCATAAATAAAACTTCCAGACCTTCCAAGTGACCCTATTTGCCAGGAACGTCCCTGATTTAGAGAAACCGTCCCAGTTTCTGATTTGATCCCAGAATGTCCCACTTTCCCATAGGATGTCCCTATTTTCATTGGAGAAATATTGGGGGGTATGGAGTTATCTGAACCCTGAGCCGTCTTTTTAAAATCCCTATATGGGATTGCATTCAATGTTTAATGTTTTATTATGTTTTTATATATGTTGGAAGCTACCCAGAGTGCTGGGGCAACCCAGTAAGATGTGTGGGGTATAAATAGTAAAATTATCATTATGGGATGGGACGTCACTATTTTGGTCAGAGAAATGCTGGAGGGTATGAAGCCCCAGTCGGGTCTACAAATTTTGCCTGGACTCAGTGGCCACAGATTGCTGGGGGGTGAGGGAGAGAGAGAAAGAGAAAGAGAAAGAGAAAGAGAAAGAGAGAGGGAGAGAGGGAGAGGGAGAGAGCAATCTCTCCAACACACAAACTAAAACTGCATCCCCAAACAACACACATTTCAAAAGAGACACTCCCCGGCTCCCTGTGTTATCAGCTTTATGTGACTCTTGTGGCACAGAAAACTACATTACAGGTGCTCCATGTAGTTGCCAAGATAAGGTTGCTGGTCACCACTGATGAACTGGCAACTTTAGTTGAGAACTCCTGGTCCCAGGGTCTGTGAGATAATTGGAGGGAAACCCACCCATTTTACAGATGGGCACAGTACACCCAATATCTCCATATAATCCGGATCTGAAAGAGGAGCCTTTTTCAGACTTAGAACATAGAGCAGCAACTCTGAATCCAGGAGCTTGGAGACCAATATTTGTTTGTGTCTGTCTCCCACTCCTTTTTGCCTAGGGAGCATCACTCCCCATACAAGTTTGGGGAGGGTGTGTGCAGTCTTCTCCTTCGCATGCTGCAGTCTTCCTCCCTCCCTCCCTCCCACAAGAGAGTAACTCCTGCTTTATGAAAGGAGTCCAAAGCTCTTTGACAAAACAGCATCATTCAGGTTAACCTGGCACCAGGGCAAAGCTACATGGTAATTTATCAAAAGCATCAAGCTCAACAGTTTAATGCAAGATAGAAGCCAGCGATTCCAGGGCCCCTTGAAGCAAGAGATGAAGGAAACAATCCGGCAGCTTGTGGGAAAGGGACAGTTTGGGGGTTTATTCATTGTGACTCAAGAAGCACATCGCACACCTGCTTACTCAACGCTGCTCCAGAGCACCATGGAGTTCAGAGGAGAAACCAAGACAATTGTGCTTAGAAGAGATAAAAGGGAAGACATACAAGAACCTGCCAGATCTGTTGAGCTGAAATGAGTATACGTACCACAAGCAGCGACCAGCCTTTGAAAGAGCCTTTCAAAATACAGTCTGCCTGGGGACACAGGTACCAGCAGATGGAGTTAGACCAGGGCCTCTGCTCTTCACATCAACACTCGGCCATGATTCCCATAGAGAAGCCTCAAGCAGCCAGTGGCTTCCCACACCAAAACTGGCCAAAGGCCTACACTGCAAATATAAGGGATCTCAGGTCTGCAAGGCTGCTTTGGCGAGGCCACACCCACCTGCCATACACCATATGACATCGGGTGTGATAAGGTGGGTAAACATGCAGGTGGGCTAAAGGGGGGATTGCAAGCACTGCTGACTGGCAGCGCCTGCAAAAACCCCATACATGATGCCCTGTAGGCACAGACAATCAGCTGATCATCCCAGGGGGCTAAACGGGTCACCTGACATCATTGTGAGGTCAGATAATCCGTCAACCTTGGCCTGTGAGGGATGGGAAAGCAAGCTGGATCCAATTCTCCTGTCCTGGCCTACCTTCAAAGGGTGGTTGTGAAGGTTTTGTTCACATGAGCATCTCTTTCTCTTATTGGCTGCAGTTTGTTCCTGCTGTAACATCAGCAGCGAACTTCATGTCTGTCCTATTTGCCCAGGAGGATGTGTGCTTGCAATTTACTCCAAAGTCACCAGCACCATCTTTTTCCATCAGGCAAAGAGAAACAGCAGTGAACTGGCACAGGACCTTCCAGCAGTTAAGTCAGACCCAGCAGCCCCTGGTCAAGCACAAATCCTATGAAAGAGGGGGCACATCTGGTCATCTAGCTGCTGGTGCCAAGGCCCCCCAAACCATGCTGCAGAACTGAGTGACGTTTTTGCCCTAAAACCAGGGACAATAATCTAGGCCAGCTTTTGCCAATTTTGTGCCCTCTAGATCCTTTGAATTAGCATCATACGGCTGTGTTGCCCAGGGCTGATGGTAGCCGCAGTACAAAACATTTGGAGGATACCAGGTTGGTGAAGGCTGGTCCTAGCTGATGTCCTGGGAAGACAGACTTGAAGAGATCTACTCCTAATCGGTAGCTTCTCAGAGTCTGGAGACAAGGAGCTCGCAGCCCAGCTCACTGTGCACCTGTTCTCTTCTGCCATCGCTCCCAGTTAATTTCAAAGCAGCCCCAATTCTGCAAGATAAATCTAGCATTCACTTCTTTATTTTTATTGGAAAACTGTGTGTTTAGTTCTGGGCCAACATAGCACAAGGTAGGCAATGGGAAAAGAACCTTCAAAGGCAAGTTAGCTCACTCGACAACAGACACACCTGCCAGGATGTGCAAATCCATCAGCCCCGCACAACTGGGCCAAGCTTGGGAGGTGTGGGAAGCCTCTTTGCTGCTGTGCTGGAGGGCTGGGCGTGTGGGGGCCCCACTGCGTTGCTTCACCACCAGCTCAGAGACGTTAATCAGCCCAAGCAGAATTAATAAGCACAGCGAATCGGTTCCGCAGCCTGCCAAGGCAAGAGCCTGGAGGAGAGAGGGGGGCAACTCTCAAGCAGAGAGCATGTTCAAGGTGAGGTTCAGGAACATAGGAAACTATACTGGTTCAGACCATTAGTCCATCAAGCTCAGGATTGCCTACACAGCAGCTCAAGGGACTGCACTAGGAGTTTTCCCAGCCCCACCTGAAGATGCTGGGAACTGAGACTGGCACTTCTTGCATGCAGACAAGGTGCATAACCAGTGAGCACAGCCCATCCCCTAAAGAGTTGCTGCAAAGTAAAGCAAAGAGAGGCATTTTTGCTGGCTTCACAAAAACCAGTCAACCATGTGCCCAAAGGGGATTTAGTAAGGAATTGTTTGTTGTAAGAAACCTTTTTGGCCCAGATTTCCTCCCTTAATCCTGCTCTCTTGTCCCTTGTTCCATTGCCAAACTTTAATACACAACTTTAGGCAAGAATTGGCAGTGAAACAGCGCCAGGAACCCAGCTGTGCAGAGGTACCAACGGCCATTGCACAACAAATTAATTGGGCATCCTGGCAACCCAGAAGGAGATTCGAGAAGCCTGCAGGCCAAGAGGAAGAATCGTACAAGCTGAAGGGGGCTTAGAGGGTTTGTAGTCAAACCCCACAGCACAAGACAGGGACACCCACCCACCAGCTCCACCCACACAGACCGCGATGCAGAGGCCACAAGCAGAGATCAGCTGCCATCCCAGATCACTGCCCCTGCAGAGCAAACAGCTCCACATGGCTTCAGTAAGCCATGTAAGCAATTTGCTGCACAACAATATCTGATGGAATCCACAGCTAACAAAAGGAAACTGTTTTCAATTTTTAAAAGAAGTTTGCCAACAGAGCAAGACTTCAGTCCTCCCTCATATCACAATTCGCAGTCTAGGGCTTGATCTGTCCAATCCATGTTCACAACCCACTTCTGTGGAAGAACAGAAGCAGCATGACGCACCATGCAGAATCCTGCTTCCTAAGAACAAAGGTTCCCGGAGAAAACAAGCATCTAGCCCCTATGGGTTGCAACAACATGCTTGAAAATTAAGTGAGCAAATATGTCTAGTGAAATTTCAAAAGCCAAAGGAGTTCCCAAATTAAGATTTCAGGTAGTTAGAGAGGACACCAGTGCCCTGTGGAGTTACTGACAAGCAGAAGCAGAATTATGCCAAATCATGAAAACTGCAGTTTTGCAATGTAAGCAAATGTGCGTCTTTTTACAGAGGGCAAAGAACCTGGCTTTCCAGAAGACACAAAACCATAGCCTCTTCCCACGCTGCCTACTAGGCCCCACTGCAGGGCCCTCTCTGTTAACATGCAATACCAGAAGCACCTTCACACTCAGTGAGGTTCAGCCCTTAATTTGGAGAGGCAACGGAACAAGCCAATTCTCAGCGCTTTTGGTCTCAGGCCATCCAGTAAACCCGCCAGGGAGAAGAGATCAAAGGCTTTCTCAGTCTGCTCCTAGGGATACACCTTCCCCTCCCAGAGCAAGCCACGCCAAGGCTGTCAGCAGGTAGGAATTCAGACAGCATGAAAGGAGGAAGGGGGGTTGAGGATGAGAAGGATGGGCCACGGCAGGCGCCATCCCTAGAGGCAGGACGCCTCTCCTTCCCCAACCAAGACAGCCAAAGAATCTCCAAAAATAGAGAACGAAACATTCCCACTCAGGACCCAAGACTTCACCACCGAAGCAACCTGAGAACTTTCAGAAGACAGGGCATTTTTAGGGATGCCAACAGAGCGACAGTCCAGCAAGGAGATGCTGAGGTAGTCTTCAGGCTTAAAGCTGTGCAGCAGGGTGGACCAGCAAAGCATCTGAAGATGGAGGGACGGATAGATGGCTTCCTCTCTCGCCACAACAAGAGTCAAGTGCAAAGGTATTGGCCTTTCCTATATTCCAGGTTGCGTTGCAACAGCCCTGTGCTGCAAGCACAGCTCACCCTGGAAGGCAGGCCCACGCAACTTCCCAGTAACCACAGCTCAGCAGTGGCCATGTGATGGAACCCAGAAAGCACTTAATAAACCCCACATTACACTCTTATCCACACCACCTGTTAATTCCACATTCATTCTGATTGCTTGCACGAAGCTTATGAGGAGGTTAGGCCATGTTTGGTCTTTACTGACCATTCATTCAAATTTGTTTACAAGGTAATTATACAATAATGCACACTCATCCTGATGTGCTTGCAAGTTATTCACCTGTCTTTTCATTAATTAATTAATTAATTAATCATTCATTCATTCCAAGCTCTTCAGTGCATTTTTTCCTGTAACTTTCCTAACTGCAAAAAGTTCCGGTTTTTGTGTGTGTGGATTTGTTGTACTAGGACAATTGAGTCTTTTAGGACACTTTAATTGCACAAACCTAGATTTGTGGTATGCACCTGAATTCTTCCCACACAATAATGAGAGTCTGGAAACATCCTTACACTATAACTCCTATCACCCCGACCACTAGCCATGCTGGCTGGGGTTGACATTGGCTACCTTGATCGAGGGCACAAAACTGAGCTACGGTACTTATCACTCCCTTCAGCAACAACGCAGGGACCAGCAAACAGGACAGACAACTGGAACCAGGCAAGGAGAGGCAGTGTGTATCCTTGTCACAAGAACACAATCATCCATCATGCTTGTTTCCTCAACAGGCAGACCAAATAAGCCTAACATAAAGTCCTTCAACATGAGGCTCTAGTCCCCCAGTCCCCTGGCAACAGAGCTATTAAAAATATATATCCCCACTAGGCTTCCAGATGATCAGGTTAACCCTGCTAAAAGGCAATAATTCCCTGCAGAGCGGCCAAAGCATTATCTATGAAATTCCTTGCTACATAATGAAGATATTGCAACCTTCCCCAACCTAGTAGCCTCTAGATACTTTTGACTACAACACCCATCTACAACAGCTATGCTGACTGCGACTGATGGGAATTGTAGTTGTTGTAGTTGTAGTCCAAAATATTGAGAAGTCACCTGATTGGGGAAGAACTGTTATTGAATGATACTGTTTTAGCATCGGGGGGGGGGCATTATTTTGGCCAATAATTTTGGCAGCCAGCCAGTTCTAAGAATTCTTAGTTCATATAGAGTAGCTAAAAACTCTTAAAGGTTTCTCTTTCTTCTCCCTCTCTCTTCTCCTGGTGCATTGGACAATGTGCTTAACTTGGACTGGAAAAACCTTGGTTCACATTCCATTTCAGCTGGTGTTCACTGGCAGGCTTCTGTCCCAGCCTATGCTCCCTCAGCCCCCATGTCAGGAAAGCCCAACTATGATATTTCAGTATGACCCAAAGTTTGAACCATCAGCATCCAGGATGTCATTTTTCAAGTTACAGGGGAAATGCTTGGCGTGCAAAGAACAGGCAATGCAGCTGCTCCACCTAGAACTGCAGCACTTAAAATACAGCTTCCTTCCCACCCACTGCTCAGGCAAGGTGGGAAAGGTGCTTCAACGCCCAGCAACGCCAACCTGGGAGGTAGAAGCGCTCCCCAGGCAGGGAGTGTTGCCACTTCTTTAAGCAGAACAGGCCACTTGCTGCAGGCTGAGCTTCTGCAGGAACCAAAGTGCTCACCAAGCAAGACTTTCTCCTCCATCACCACAAAGGAATTGTGTTTATCATTGCAGGGCGAAATGGAGCACAGAGAGTTGGGAGGGGGAAAGGAGCAGCAGGAGCTCAGCAATTGCGGGGGGGGGGGGAGAGCTCCAAATTGGCTTGGTACCTAGCAAATAGCTAGGCCACTTCCACCTCACTGCAATAAGAAACATGGACATCTCTTCCTTTTTCAAAGGGCACAAATCACAGACCGGTGTGACAACTGAAACTCTTGGGCAATATGCAGCAATGGGAGCTTGAATGACAGAAGCACAGCAGAGGAGGAGGAGATGGCTTTTGGTATGAATGTTCTTATGATGTCATCGATCTCAGTCCTCTCAGTGGAGAATGACTAGGCAATACTACCTTCTGTGCAACACACAACATTAACAGCCCAGAGGATCAGTGAGGGGGGGGAAAAAAGGACTCCTATTTCTTAGTCCCCACAGAACCACTCAATACAGTATATGCAATGATGAATGCTGTATTGGATCACAGAGTTCAGTTTGCAGGGGTGCCTTGCAAATTGGTACAGTAGATGATGCCATAGCTTTTGATAATTTACCACACAGATGCTCCCCCTCTCTTCACAACCACCCACTTTTCTCTCCCTCTTTCTCCGTTCCAATTTCAGAGCAGTACAGTTTGCATCACGTTGCCTGGATTACAACTCACTTCTGGCAGGCTAGACTGGAGCAGCAGGTCCCCACAGACGCTGCTTAGCAAGTGAACACAATATTATTATCCTCTGTCAGCAGAAAGGGAGACAAGGCTTCACAATCGTCTGGAAAACCTACCCGACTGGATTTCCATATTGCCCAAGATCCAAGCCACCAGCATTTGCATGTGAAGAATACTTTCTACCTGTACATCATCAGGGAAACAGTGCAAGGAAATTGGAAACACCATAAATGTGGAGTGCAGTGTGAATCGATTCCAGAGCACCCCAGCAACCTTTGGCCTTATGTAGTTGCCTGCAGACAGAAGAACAGAGTAAGCTGCCTTCTATTGAGTCAGACCTTCGGACCATCTACTTCAGCATTGCCTACAGAGACTGGCAGTGGCTCTCCAGGGTTTCAGGCAGCTCTCTCTCCCAGCCCTACCAAGGGGAGCTGTGGGGGATTGAACCTGGGGTCTTCTGCATGCAAAAACAGGTGCTCCTTCACTGAGCTATGGTGGCCTTCCCTGAGGCTGTACGCCAGCCTCCTCTGCCACACTGCAGCAGATCCTGGGGCATGAGGCACTCTACATTTTGGCCATGTCAAGCATTTTGTTGTGCCCTCTTCAAGACCAGCAAAGGGACCTGCACCCCCAGGTCTTATTTTGAACAAGTCAGAGGCAGTGAATGAGAGAATTCTCTCCCTTCAAAGTATTGGCCCCAGCCCTGTCAAGCGCTTCAAGGCTTAGGACCAGGGTACTTGGAACACCTACCTTCAAACATGTTTGCCTTTCTCTAAGACCACTGAGCTATAGCCCTCCCCCTAAAAAATAAAGCTTCTAGTCCTCATGGACTAGATTTAAACTGGAAGCTGCCTGATCAAACCACTGGTCTATCTAGGTCAGCACTGTCCACACTGAATAGTAATAGCTCTCCAGGGTTTCTATTAAAACTATGGTCCTTTCTTTTCCTGTTTCCACATATACTTAACTATTATGTTCTGGCATGTTATCTTTGTGAGAGACACAGAGAAACATGCAGCTACACAGCCAACATAAATATCACAAATAAATAAAAATGTAAAAGAGAGTGGTGGGTCAGCTGTTCCTCTCAATGCTGCTGGTCCAAAGGGCTGGTCCGATGTCAGACCCCATAGCGATCAGTGCATAGCTCTGCTCATTAAATTAAAAGTGCCATATAAAAGTGATACGGAGGAGGAGCTTTCGTATATTCCAAAGGGGTAACTGAAAAAGAAGAAAGGAGAACACGTTCCTCCTTTGCTGCCTTACCACAAGCATAGTAAGAAAACTACTTTGGGGCTCAGATGAACTCAGTGGTTTGAATTCTACACCCCCCACACACCCTCTTTCTTTTGCAGGGTCCTTTTCCTAAAGGCTGTCCAGAAGAGACACCCAAGCAGACAATGGTCCATGCCATGAGAAGTACAGTTCTGGCTAATGTGACATGCTGGTTAATGAAAACCAATTGCCGCCCTGGAATTCACAAGGGGGCTCAGCCCAGCTGGGAATAATCTTGTTTACAATGCCAGCCTAGCAAAGGGAAATTAATGTTTAAGCTGTAAAATCCATCCCCACCCCCTTTTCGTGTCTGTCTGTGTGTGTATGTCTCTTCCAAGGATATGTTCAGTCTTTGCTCATGAGGGCTGTACATACAATGAAAGAGAAGCCCAATTTGTTAAGCTAAGACCAAAGACGGATTTGCTTCTACTGGTGCTCCCTCCCCTCTTTCCGCCTAATAATGCAAAATAGATTTTCCTGTCCAGAACAAGTTTGCCATTCATTTGCTTCCTCTCCCACCCCATAGACAATTCTCAGTCAGTCAAACGTGTGTGTGTGTGTGTGTGTGTGTGTACACACTTGTCTAACTTGGCCTGAAGGTGAGAGTTAATGGTGACTTTCAGAAAAAGTTTTAACCTCACCAGACAAGTTTCAGCGCACCCTGTAACTCACTCACTTTTGATTGCCATCAGATAAGCCTGTTGTTTAAAGGGCAGTGGCTCACATCACTCAATGCCCTTTGCGTTACCAGCCTGCTAGATCTGACCGGGGATCCATCCAGCCCAGTATCCCATTCATGGCCACCCAGATACTCCCTGCTCGAAAGCTCAAAACCAGGGCATGAAGGCATCAGGCATCACCATCACCTTCTCAGTGTCTGACCTGGTAGGCAATTGTCTTAGGAAGACCGTGACTTTGTCCAGGTCTTTCTTAAAGGAATAGAAGGCGCTTTTCTCATCTAACATGGCAGAGAAATCCACTTATAATCAAGAGCAGCAACTGCTTAAAAATTAATTTGAAGACCTTTTTTTTAAAAAAAAAAAAGACTGCCATTATTTATTCAATGTGCAACATTTTACATCATAAGATAAAACAAGACAGGCACCACACCCCCAGAAACGTAGAGTCATCACCTCCCAATCTGGTGCCCTCCAAATGTTGTTGGATTACAACTCCAGTCAGCCCCACCCAGCACAAGTCAATGGTCAGGGAAGATGGGCGTCAGGTTGGGGAAAACTAGCCTAAAGTGACAGCAGAGGTAAAGCTAACAAGGTTGAACCATGGAAAGACAGTTGGGGATTCAGCAAGAGAATTGCAGGGGAAATGGAAGAGTTGAATATGGGCTAGGAGAGAGTTGGCACCATACAGGCCTTCTGGGAGCACATTGCATTAAGAGGATGCTGAAAGGGATCACTGATTTAAGATTTACCACCAACAGCATATAAGCTTTCAGAGTTTGCATTGGGATGCTCCAACCCCACAACCAGAATGTTCAGTAGAAATTAGGCCGTCCCTTTTCTCAAGAAAAAGCAACCTAACTAGGCCTGGCAAATACCCCAGAAGTTCAGAGGCACCTAATCTGTGACCCTCCAAACACTGCTGGACTACAACTCCCATCATCCCAGCCCATTGGCTGCTGGGAAACAGAGTCCAAATCATTCAGGGGGGCACCTGGTTGGGAAAGGTTGTTTTATTGGAACTGGAAGCTATTTAACAGCAACCCTGAAGTTTGCTCTCACCATCTACAAAGAACACAAAGTTCTGAAGCTGGCAACTTTGTAGAGCAGCTACCAGATACTGTCTCACATGACCTACGTTTCTTATGCTGTTTTCCGGCACCCAGTTCCAGTCAGGACAGTTTGCAAGGTTGTTCTTAAGGGCGTTTTTCCTCCCTTGCACTATCTATCTTGAGAGTGACGTCTGATTAGGAAGTGAGCTCCAGCAAGTGCAACTGTGCAGTATGGCAAGGACACCAAATCAAGGCAGCAACCCAGCCAGTTTCCCAATGAAGAAAAAGAAGTCAGTTGAGTTCAGCAGTGATTTAGACAAGCAAGCACTCAACTCCCCAGCAGCAGTTTTAGCAGGACAAAACATGTGTTTCATTGTGGATTTCCCAGTTTTTACTTCCATCCCCCAATGTTGTGAAGTCTGGATACTGCATAAGAGCTATTCCTCACTTTTAGCATTTTTTTTATTACAGAAGACGTTTTGAACAGGTGAAAGCATTATAGTCATTATGCCACCCACCCACCTGCCATGGGGAAAAAAAAAACGTTTAGCACAGCTATGCCTCCCAAGTTTATGGGGGAAATGGTAGGCTTGGAAGCTGCCTTGTTGTATCTTCCAGATCCACCTTCCCTCTGCACGGACTTCACCAATAACACACAGGATATACCAAGGCAATTCATTTGCTCTGTCTAGATCATTGTCTACACTGACTGGCAGCAGCTCTCCAGGTTTCAGGACGGAGTCCTTTCCCAGCCCAACCTGGAGATGGCTTGGAGAACTGAACCTAGGGCTTCTGCACATGCTCTGTGACTGAACAGCAGCCCTT
Organism: Darevskia mixta; assembly: GCA_034641385.1. Lineage (NCBI taxonomy): Eukaryota > Metazoa > Chordata > Lepidosauria > Squamata > Lacertidae > Darevskia > Darevskia mixta. The sequence goes on along the minus strand of JAWWNH010000033.1, from coordinate 1,865,627 downwards.
TCACAAAGGAGACTCCCCCACCAATACCTGCTTAGATCGCCAAAAATTTTTTTGACTCCCTTGTGCCTAAGTTTATTGACTGCACAATGTATGTCCTTTGGACAGCCTCCACCCTACTCCCCAGGTGTTCTGGACTACAACTCCATCAGCCCCAGCGAGCAGAAGATGGCAGGCTGAGTCCAAAACACCTGGAGGAAAATCAGGTAGGAAGGGGCAGAATATACAGGTGATGCTAATAATGTCCTGCATGCCTGCAGGGACAGAGAGACCAGACAAGCCACATCAAGGAAGAAAAGAGAGTCTACAGGGGAACGTGCACACCCACCGGCCCGCCCGTGCAACCCACAAACCACACCAGAAATCACACGGGCCGCCACGAAGGAGCCTCGACAGCAATTGGCTTTTGAGTTCTATGAACCCTCCGCGGTGATGTGAATGGAAGGGCGTGTAGGCGCCTCGTTGTTGTTGCTTTAGCGGCAACAAAAGTTAAATGGAAGGCGTCATTCTCGTTCTTCTAAAGAGGAGCAGCCAAGCGGGGCAGGGAGAGCTCCCGAGTCCCCGGGTGGGGCAAGTCCAGGCCGCACGCTCTTTGCGAGAGACCCGCACGCGGCTCGCCTGCGGGCCCATCAACAAAGGGAAAGCCGCTTCTGGGCAGCCTTTGGCTGAGAGGCGGCGGAGGACCGGGCCCGCTCGGGCCTGGAAGGATGGAGCGGGAGGGGGCGCCGTCCTCCTCCTCCTCCTCCCCCGGCAGACACACACCCCACCACCGCACTTCGGCGCGGAGCCAGCAGGCAGCCCTTCCCCGGCCAGCCCGAGAATGCAGGCGAGGAGGCGCTGCGAGAAGCAGGCCGGCAAGCAGAGTCCAGAGGCAGGAAGGGATCTCCAGGCAAAGAGGCTGCAGGGAGGAGCCAGCCGGACCGCGGCCGAGCCCCCCACCGCCAGCACCGGACCAGGCTTCCCCGCCGCCGCCCTCCACGGCAGGAATTCTGACAGCCAGGCTGGAACCCTCTCCTTGCCCCCCCCCCGTCCACTTTAGCATCCTTCGGCGCCTCCCCCGCCCAAGCATCCCTATCGCTCGAGGGGGCCCCACCTGGGCCGGGATGTGTGTGTTATTAAGGCAGCCCGAGCGCGGGGACTCCCGCTAAGGGAAGGGAAGGAGAAGGAAGAGGGGGGCGCTCGCCCGCCGGCGCCGCTCCCTTCTCCGAAGTAGCCGCGAGCCCACCTTTGTAGCGCTCCAGGACATCCTCGTAGGCCTGCACGAACTCCTTCTCCTGGCTGCGGTTGAGCGGCAGCTTGCCCGGCACGTAGCCGGCCATGGCGCTGCCCGCCCCGGACCGGGCCAGACCAGCTGGCGGGCGGGCGGGCGAGGGAGCGGCGATCCCTTTGTGCCGAGCCTGGTGCCTGCCTGCCTGCCTGCTGGCTGCGCGTCGGGCGAGGAAGGCGAGAGGCGGCCGGGCGCTGGAGCTCCGCGGCGTCGGCGTCTCCCTGCCGCCGGCTCTGCTGCTGCTGCTGCTCCTTCCTTCCTTCCGCCTCGTCTCCTCCTCCTCCTCCTTCTCTTCCCGGCCTCCCGGCTCAGGCTCCACCCGCTGCTGTCAGGGAGGCCCAGGCCAGCCCCCGGCTCGGCGGCTCTCCTTCTTATTCTGCCTGCCCGGCAGGAGCCTGCTCAGCCCGGCGCAGCCCGAGTGGCGGCGGAGGCGGAGGCGACGCCCGGCGGCCGGCCGCAGAACTGCAGAGGCAGAGCGAGGGCAGAACCCGGCCGGCGCGCCACTTGGGGCGGATCCGCATCAGGAGCTGGGCTGGCCGGGAATCAGGTGCGACCACCGAACCCAGAACCTGGAAGGCCCCGGGGTGTCAGGAGACCTGGCGATGCAGGCCTCGAGATCCAGAAGAGAGGCGCTAGGACACGGCCCGAGCTAGAGGCGGAAATGGAAAGAGGAGGCCAAACCGGAACAGAAAAGCAAACTGGATCCGAATAAGAGCAGAAGGGCGGGATGCGAACCCAGAAGGGGTTGGTTGGATTGCCCCCGCCCACAATCCAAGAAGCCTCAAAGCCCGGAGGGAGCGGGGGCAGCCCACTCCCAAGTACCACCGGAATCCTTTCTGGCAAAAGAAACAGAAAAGGATGGGGCATGGGGGGCGGACAAAGAAGTCAGGAACTCACCCCAGATCTAAATTTGTGGTAGACCCTCCCTCTTCCTGATCCACTTCCCAAGCCCTGTTGCTGCTTTTAGGAGGAAAGGCAAGATGGTGCAACACTCAATGCATACCCACTCCAGTCCTTGTAGGTGATCAGGCTGTTGAATCAAACTTCTACCCTGGTGATGTCCTCCATCACACCTGAGGGCTTGATGTGGCATATGCCCACCCTGCCCTCCTAGCATCCAGCCAAATGGCAGGGCTGGGCCAGCCACTGATCGTTTTAAGCAGAACCATGCCCAGAACCCCCACCCGCACCCCTGGCCTGGCCTGGCCTTCACCTGCCCTGACAGCTGGATCTTCCAACCACAAATCCTAACTTCTCACCTGTCTCCTGCCAGTTACGGGTCCCAATAATGGCATCAATTCTGCCAGTCCTGCCTGCAGGCTCCCACAGTTCATTGACACTAGAAGAATGTTCCAAACTAGTGGCCATGTAATAGCCCTTGCATGCTGTTGGAGTTGATGGTTGGTGCAAGATGAGGCCCCTTGAAGGATGAAGCCCCATCACAGAGCCCCAAAAGGCTGGGTTGCCACAAAGGCAGCGTTTGGGGTCTCAAATTTCAGCAGCGCCCTGTGCAACACTAAAATTCACCCCCCCAACTCTCATGCTCCATTCTAAAGCATTGTTACAGCATCTCCTGCAGCGCCCCTGAGGCTCTGTGCCCAGTGTGACCAAACTAGTCGTGCTCCCCTAAATCCGCCTCTGGCTGCCAAGAGTCAGAGGCATTCAGCATGAGCTGTATGATGACATTTATTCCACCTTTGAAGTAGGCAAGTGTTTAGTCATTGGCAACCCAGCGCCTTCCAGATGGTTCCCATGGGCTGCTAGTTGTTGTATTCTTATGGACCTGGAGAGCACCAAATATTTCTGAGGTATGGGCAGTGGTAAACTGCAATCCTATGTTCACTTGCTTAAATTGTTTCCCCTCTCCTTTCATTTCCCATATATCTTGTCAAAACCTTCCTGAGCTTGGATCTGCATTGCAAACTGGCTCCTCTGGCTTTTTTCCTTAAGCAAACCTTGCACCCCATTGAAGGCATCCTTCACATCGCTGGTTCAAGGAGAAATCCACCTTGTTTCTCCAGGCACCCTGCAGGAGTGGCTGTTTTGCTACCTAGGCACTTTGTCTTAATAAATTAGCATCTTCCCAAACCAGGTAGCGTTAGAAGCTAAGACTTCCTTAAGCCAAGGTGTGGGGGGGGGGCAGAGGTCAGTGTTGCTGCTGGTACTCCTGCATGTCTGAGCTTCTTGTGTCCCACCAAGCCAAAAACATTCCACCAAGAATTCAACAAACCTTCTGGAACAGCGGGGGTGGGGGGCAGAGTTGGCCAGTAAACAAAAGCAGGAGGCAAGAAAGGCCACATACCAGGGAGGTGGGCTGGAAGTAGCTCAGGCCTGTGCCATTGTTCACCCAGAATGTGATCAGTGCAAAAATAGATGTCTATGATCATTATGATGGTCATGTGCAATGATCTGCTTTCGGTGAAGAGAATCTGTCATAGCTGAAGAGGGACCCAGCAGCAAATGAATTGAAGAGTTTGAGCGACATCTGGTGGGAAATCCTGAGACGTGCAAGACCCCAGAAAATAAAAGGCTTACTTTGTTATTTAGGAAGCTAGGATGTGCTCATTGACATAAATAAAGGGGATTGCAGAAATTGCCTGGAAATTAAAACAGGGTCCCCCCCAAAAAAAGAGTGAAGTATGAGATAGGTTCCTGGCTGCTGTGGGCCCCAATTGTCTCCAGCTGGAAATGGAGGTGTGCAAACTGAGGCAGGTTGAAAGAGTTCTCTGTATGTGCACAAAAGCAGCTAAACTTTCATCAAGGGTCAATTAGCAGGAAAGTCCAAAGATTCCCTTTGGGGGATTTCCTATGATGACACAAGACCACAGGCTGGTGGGGCTGCAATGAGTGGCAGGTGGAGGCAGGCAAATCTTACCCATAGCTGTGGCACAGGGCAGAGCAAAGTTGCTTGCGCAGGAGAACTCACTGAATTGTGCCCTTTATCAATTTGTGTATGGGGGCAGTCACTTGGGCAATGGATGGATTGAATTTATATATTCCATTTCTGCATTGAGCACCAAAATGTTTTGGAACAACCCTGGGGGTTTTCAGAAGTGAATGTGTGTCCTGCACACAAAGTGATTGAGGGCATTCTTTGACGACATAAGACAGAATAATAATAATTACAATTTAAAAAACTAGGCCCAGTGAAGACATTGCCTTTATAACATAATATTCTCTTCACAACAGAAAGTGTTCAAAAACTTAAGTCTTCTTCAACTTGATAAAGTTGATAGTCTTTACTTTTTTATTTTAACTCATTCTATGTGCATATTTTATAGTTTTGTTTTTCATCTTTTAATTTTTGTCTGTTGCTGTAATTGTTCTCTCTGTTTTATATACATTATAACATGCAACAATAATAACAACAACAACTTTAACCCCCCCCCCAAAAAAACTTAGTCTTTTCTGAGGGGGAGAACTCCCTTCAAAACGGGCATCTTGAGACCCACAATCCTATTTACAGATGGGGATAGGTGGAGCCAAATCAGGAGTAGTCAGCTATATATATTCCCCCCCTCTGTAACCACGGCAACCAACAGAATGGTTACTCAGCCATCTGCGTTGCAATGGCAACGTGAAAAGCGCCTTATTCCATTCCAGTTTCAATCTCTCATGAGCTGACTGGCATGACAATTCTCCTCGGTGTTCTCCCATGCAGACTACATAAGCAAAACTTGAGGTGCTGGGGTTTTGAGGGGAGGGGGCCTCTGCATCCCTTGCAGGCGATACTGAGATACAATGCAGAGAGCTGAACCCTTACGACACCCACCATGGTTCTCCCCCCCAAAAAAATAATTCACACATTTCAAATAAGCCATTTTTACCCTTGAAACTTTGTGACTGAAAGTAACCCCAAAAGGAGGAGGAGGAGGGATTAAGTGGTTAGTCACAGAAAAGGTGGGTGGTGGTGGACTCAACCACTCAAGGCCACACTTTATAAATTCTGCACACACACACACACGTGTGCGCGCGCGCACCCACACCCACACACCACTTTGTAGGAAATTGGGAACACCTGGGTTGGGTCCTGCCGCTCTCACTGTCCTGTCTAGCTGCATCCTGACAGCACAATACTATACATGTCTGCATGTTTGTCCCTCATCTGCAAGTGCACAGGATGAAGTACGATTTGCAAGCACTTTTTCCGCAGAAGGGGAAGAAGGGCCAGTCATGAAATGTTGATGCAATGCAGCTGCAGGGTGGGAACAGGACATCAGTTGTGTCAGTGCAAAGCACCTCCAGTGCTGCCTAGCGTAGCAGAGGTACTCTGTGCTGCAGGACCGTGGAGAGAAAGTGGGCCTGAGTTGCATGAGCCCCTCCTTGATCCTGAGTGGCATGGGACTAGAGTGGCCTGAGGGAGAATGGGACCCTCACTCCTGTGCCTTTAGACACAAGGGAAGGAGACATAGTCCCTCTGGCTCCCTGTCCTGCTCCATTCATGGAACAGAGGGAATCCCTATCAATAGGGGAGGGTGCTGGCCAGACAGGAAAGGAGGCTGGACTGCTGGAGGAGGAGGAAGAGCCAGAGGGCTCATCTCCTTCCCATCACCAAGAACCCAGCACTGCCACTGCCATTGGCAGCAGATCCATCACCACTGGGTACCTCCAAGCTCTTTAGCAGCTTCATAGGAGGAAAGAGACTTGTAAGTGAGCACACTGTGTCTCACCTTTAAAAGCAGGTGGGATGGGTGTGACTGTTTGTCAAGAAATGTTTGCAGCTGCCATCCAGCCTGTCTTTAAAGGGGTTCAGCCCAGATTTCAGAGCTCCATTGCTTTTCAACAACTTTCCAATGAGCTTTGCAGGGGGTGGGGCAGGGATTATGGGGTTTCAACTTCAGTAGACAAAAATTCAGTAGAAGATATTGGGGTTCCCCCCTTTTTTTAACCTCCCCCCTCAAAATGTGTGGCAAATCTGGCTTTGAAACTTATTACCTTATTTTTAAAGCTTGTAGAATGTTTTAAATACTACTGAATAGGGACTTCCGGGAAAATGGCGCTAGTGAAAACTCCCTCTCTCCTTCGTCTCCGTGAGTAAGATCGCTTATTATACTACTGAATATGAATTTCCAAAGCATATCTTGGATGGTCCAAAAGGGAGGTTCCTCACTATCAATAACCCCCAGGTGGTTGTTACTAAAACAAACAAACCCATAAGCTTAAGCGAGAGATGCGCAAATTAATAGCGCCTCCAAATTATAAATTGGCTCTGTCTGCAGTATCCAGCCTCTACCTGGCATTTATTTGCCAAGTGTTTCACCTCTGCCTAAACGAGGCAAACGTGAATTCATCCCTTATTTTCAGGAGACTCATTTATTTTAAGATACATCATGTACTTCAGATCATCAGCTTACCAGAAAAATAAACCAGGTCTCCTTTTTTTAGAACATCCCATCTCCAGAAAAGACACTCTGCACGGTGTTGCTTATTTCAGCTGTCAACCTTACCCTAAAAATAAGTAAAGCATCTGTCATGCTTAGAGCACGACAGGGAAGTGAGCGGGGGGGGGGGTGCTGTCTGGACAATTTCAGCTGCAGCCTGACCTGCATTTCCCCCTCCCTGTTGCTTTCAATTGTCTGCATTTTGATTTGGCCTCAATGCTACTTAATGACAGTTGTTGTCAATTACCATTCACTTCCTAAGCATGTTTTGGAGCACAAGTTCTCCTTTGTTTGTCCTTAACTTTCATTTATCCTATCTCACACACACATCATATTTCCACCACAGCCCCACCAAACACAAACTCTCTGCCAAGTGCTTATTATTGAAGTTGCATGTATTTAAATGCGTTAACAATATGCAAACTAACAAGGCTTGGGAAGGAACTCATTCTCACCCACCCCCCAGGAAAAAGAGAAGAAAATCACCTCTTTGCTCCCGGGCTTCTTAGTGGCACATCCCTGTTCCCAGGTGGAAACTAGAACAGTTGCAAATAACACAGAGCACCCAATAGTATAGAGCACCAAATCATAATGGGAATGCAAAAATATTCACAACTTCATCAAGTAAATGGGAGTCCTCCTCCTTTTCCTAAACTGCTTTCCTCACCAATATCCCCCTTCCAGTCCTCAAATTCCAGCTCTCAAATTGTGGGTTTTTTATATAAACAAATAGATTTATTGCAATCACCATCTGAGGCCCTTCTTTGTGTGCCTCCTCCACGAAAGGTCCAGAGGGTAGCATCACGAGTATGGGCCTTTTCTGCAGTGGCTCCCCGTTTGTGGAATGCTCTCCCTGAGGAAACTCACTTGGTGCCTTCATTGCACATCTTTAGGCGCCAGGCAAAAACATTCCTCTTCTCCCAGGCCTTTGGCTAATTTAACAATATGTGGCCTTTTATCCTGCCAGGGTGGAGGGGGTATTGCTTTTGTTATTATGGTATGTATTTTTGTGTTTTTATAATGTAAACTGACCTGCGATTCTCGGATGAAGGGCAGTATAGAAATTTAATAGATAAATCATATATAGGGCTCGCCAACCTGGGAAGGCAGGCCATCTAGGAGAAGGAAAACTCTGTTCCTAAACCTCTGGTGCCTTGCAGGATATTTTTGGGAGAAGAAAAGGTTAAGGAGTAAACTCTACACAAATCCAGAGTGGAGTCCGTAAGACGGTTGAATGGCACTTGTATGCTTCCTCCTGGCAATTCCTGCAGCCCAGCTGGTGCTAAACATATTGTTCTGCTTTCCTTTGGACCATATCAGTGAGGCCAAGAGGGGTTTTTTGTTGTCTCGGCAGTCCAAGACCTCCATACACACTGCCCAGGCTTGCAGCCCAGCAAGGATGCTTTGGTACGGCTAACACAGCAGTTTGACTTCACCCCTGGAGGTGCACTCCCTTGTTTCTCAAGAAAGATGCTAACAACATAAACCTGTCAAAGGGCAACATGCCATTTCCTTGTATCCAGCTTGACGAAATAAGATGCTTCATTTGGGGTATACAAGAGGTTGCTTATTTACTTTAAGCTGCATGTAAAATTTTGATTACCGGTAACTATTGACTAGCCTAGAGGAGCTGGTTTAGAGATGGCACCTCTAGGACTGCAGCAGGAGGGGACAGTTCAGGGGTTGGTCAAGTTTCCCGATGATACAAAATTGTTCGAGGTCGTTAAACCAAAAAGAGATTGTGAAGAGGATTTCTCCAAACTGAGGGCAGGCAAAAGGCAATTGCAATTCAGTATAAGGTAGTGTAAAGTAATGCGCTTTTTTGGGGGGGGGGAATCATTAATTTCCCATACAGACTCATGGGGGTCCGAACTGGCAGTGACTGGCCAAGAATGAGACCTTGGGGTCAACTGAGCTGTAGACCTAGTGTGTGGCAACTCTGAAGAAGGCCAATTCCACTCTAAGGATTATTAGGCAATAAATGAAAATAAAACTGCCAATATCATAATTCCATTATACGAATCTATGGTATGACTATTTGGGGTACTGTGTGCACCTTAAAAGGGGACCCAGGTGGTACTGTGGGTTAAACCACAGAGCCTAGGGCTTGCTGATCAGAAGGTCAGCGGTTCGAATCCCTGCGACGGGGTGAGCTCCCGTTGCTCGGTCCCAGCTCCTGCCCACCTAGCAGTTCGAAAGCACGTCAAAGTGCAAGTAGATAAATAGGAACCGCTCTGGCGGGAAGGTAAACGGCATTTCCGTGTGCTGCTCTGGTTCGCCAGAAGCGGCTTCGTCATGCTGGCCACATGACCTGGAAGCTGTACGCCGGCTCTCGGCCAATAAAGCGAGATGAGCGCCGCAACCCCAGAGTCGGACACGACTGGACCTAATGGTCAGGGGTCCCTTTACCTTTACGTGCACCTCAAAAACGATATTGTAGAGCTGGAAAAGGTTCAGAAAAGGGCAGCCCAAATGATCCAGGGGGTGGAGCAGCTCCCCTATGAAGAAATACTGTAGTGTGTGGGACTTTGGGGTTTAGAGAAAAGGCCAAGTAAGAGGTGACATGATAGAAGTTTATAAAAATGATGCATGGCATGGAGAAAGGGGATAGAGAAAAGTTTTTCTCTTTTCATAACACTAGAATTTGTGGACATCCAATGAAATGGAATCTGGAAGACCCTCAGGATCCCTTCCAACTCTACCATTCTACAATTCAATGATTCAGTGAGACAGATAAAAGAAAGTACTTCTTCATGTTCATCGTTAAACTCCCACAGGAGGCAATGTTGGCCACCAAGTTGGACAGCTTTAAAAGAGGATTAGACAATTTCATGGAAGACAAGGCTATCAATGAATGAATGAATGAATCTTTATTTGCGCCAGCCATTGGCCATAGCAATAAAACAAGGCTATCAATGGCAACTAGCCACAATGGTTTCATTCTGCCTCCAGTGTCAGAGGCAGTATACCTCTGAATACCAACTGCTAGGACTCACAGATGGGGAGAGTGCTTTTGCGCTCCTGTTTGACTTGCAGGCTTCCCATTGGAGCAGGATGCTGGACTACATGGCCCTTTGCCCTGATTCAGCAGGCTCCTTCTTATGGCTATATCTGCACTTCATATGTGTGAACATGTCAACTTTGCCAATGATTTGGACAAGGAAGTGGACAGCAGGTTTATCAAAACCTACAGCTGCTATAAACCTGGGAAGGACTGCAATCACAGAGGATAAACTAGGACAAGAACAGTGGAATTAAATTACTAGAGTTTGATTAAAACATCTGCTTGCCAGATGTCTCTTATTTGATGGGAATGTCCCCTTTTTCAATTAAACAAAATGGATTTCCCTAAGTTTACAACGATGTGCATTCAACTCCCTAGTGTGCAGTGGAATGACCAATGCACCCCTTGTCTGAACAATTTATATCTCGTAAAAACTGACCCACAACAAATGGCCCCTTTTCCCAGTGTCCATTTTTACTTCTTTTGGAATATGGGACTGTATTAACACTGCTTATTTCCCCCCAAAAGATGTAGCAGCCCAATCCATCATTTCAGCAGAAAGCTATCCTTCCCCCAGCCCCTAAATGAGGCAAGTGTAATTAATGTTGAAGACAGCCATCATCCACTGCTGCATTCATGGAAATGTCTCCCTTAAGGAGATGGTGACAGCGCAAGGAGTCAGCCAGAGCTGCCTTTGTTGCCATTTTGCCTCTGAACCATTTACCTGATGCCCACTAGAGTGATGGAATAAGACAGGCCTGCTGAGGAAAGGAAAGCAGTGACTGCCCATGAGAGAACTTGTGATGAACCAGGACACTCAGAGGAGACCAACAAGTTATCTGTATTTATTCACTGTATTCTTATCAACATGCTCTTTGGAGATGCAAAATTTCCTCCTCCCCCCCTTTCTTGATAGCTGATGAGGCTTAATTAATAGTCCTGGATGAGTGAGTGGCTACTCCAGGCTGCTGAAACTTGTATCCTACCCCACCTGCCTGAATTGAGGATGAAGAAAAAAGGAAAAGGACTGAGAAAAAGGAAAACAAGCCTGGCTTTTGAAGCTGGCTGGGAAGAAGTTACCTTGAGGGGGAGTCTGCATTGGTTTGCTGTTACATTTGGGGGACTGGTGCTGTTTTAGATCTAATATTGCCCCTCTGGTGCAACCTGGATAAAGGTAAAGGTAGAGGGACCCCTGACCATTAGGTCCAGTCGTGGACGACTCTGGGTTTGTGACGCTCATCTCACTTTACTGGCCAAGGGAGCCGGTGTACAGCTTCCGGGTCATGTGGCCAGCATGACTAAGCCGCTTCTGGCGAACCAGAGCAGCACATGGAAACGCCGTTTACCTTCCCGCCAGAGCGGTACCTATTTATCTACTTGCACTTTGACGTGCTTTCGAACTGCTAGGTTGGCAGGAGCAGGGACCGAGCAACGGGAGCTCACCCCATCGCGGGGATTCGAACCGCCGACCTTCTGATCGGCAAGCCCTAGGCTCTGTGGTTTAACCCACAGCGCCACCCGCGTCCCAACCTGGAAACTTGTAAATAAATCAAGGTCACTCAAGCAGCTGAGGGCCCCAATGTTCTCTGCTCACAAGGGACTCAAGGCTGCTGTGAAACTTCTTCACAAATGTGGGCCAGAGTGGTACAGAGCACTATGTCAGGCTCTGGGAAGCTAAGGTTCAAATCCCCAGGAAGCTACCAGGGTGACCTACCTCACAGGGAGGAAATGGAGAGTGGGAAAGCCACGTATAGATGGAATAATAGCAGCAATTTCATTTGAAAAGAAGCAGCTAAGGCTGCAAGTAGATGAGTGCCATGAGGTGCCTGGATGTTGTGTTCCACGAGGCAAAAAGCACCTCCAAATTGAATGCAACCTGGATCAAAAAAATGAGCATGTCTCTCAGCACCTAGTCTTGATCCATTCTGGGACCCCTATAGCTGTATGTATCCTGTAAAAAATTAAATGGGCACTCTGAGCATTGAGCTTCCACTGTTGGTGGCCATTACTGCCTCCTGAGGGAGCAAGTTCCATAGTTTAACTATGTGCTGCATGAAAAAGTACCGGTACTTTCTTTTTTATCTGTCCTGAATCTCCCCACAAAAAAAACTACCTTATACTGAGTGGCAAGTGGTTCATCTAGTGCAGAAGTGTCTAAACTGACTGGCCGGGACTCTCCAAGGCTTCAAGCAGGGTGCCTTCTCTCAGCTGGGATTTGAACCCAGGACCTTCTGCATAAACGCTCTTATCACTGATCTACAACCCTTCCCCAGAAAACATAGCCATTCTGATGCCCCCAGAGCAGAAGGCCACAAGGTTTGCACCCTTCCTCCATTGTTCTATAACACTGTTTTGCACAACACCATCACAGCTTTCGCTGCTGCTACAAAAACCACATCACAACATTTGCGTTATCACAAACGCAGAAGTGGGTGGCCCAGCAAGGTCCAGAGCAATGGGCAAGTGTTTGCCCCATCTGAGAGGTTTTGGGTGGCCCCCAGCACGCCCTTGACCCTGGGTCAGTTGATGAAGTCCCCTTTAGTGACCACTTCACTGCTCCTTGCAGTGCTGCCATTGTCATGCCCGAGGAGGGAGCAAAGGAGCCTGTCACAGGGAGTGGATTGTTTGGAGAGGAGGCCAGGGTTGTGGAAGGGCTCAGCCCAGGACTGACAAAGAAAGACCCAAGACAGAGGCAGCGATATGGAAATGAGATGCATCCAGCTGGGGGAGACGTGGGGGTGGGAGGGTGTACCAGGAAGATGCGGGGAAAGAGGGAAGGAGGAAGGAGGAGAGACAACCACTGCATTCATCCCAACCCATTTTCTTGTCTTTCTGGAGTTGCCACTGGAAGGCAATTGGCTACTTTAAAACTGCCCTCTGTGCCACATCCATCTTCCCAGTAGGTTTTTCCTGCCACCAGCCTAGTCTCAATGTGATGCAATGGGCAATTTCAAACTGGCATATGCACAAGTGAATTAGGTTTATGGGAATGAGCAGTTGCTCTTTGGTGCCAATCATGATAACGCTCCCTTCTCTTTGGGTTTCGCTTGCTCTAATTCAGGTCTCCTTCCTCTGTTACCCATCACCTCCAGTCTTTGAGTTTGCCTAAGAACAGCATCTTCCACAGAAACACAGAACGCTGGGTAGGCTTCTCTGAGGGCAGGAAATCCTCCCCCTTTCACATTCAAAAAACAAATAGGTCCTTGGGTGAGGCGTGCTTCTAATTTTAATTAAAGGGGGAGTGTGCCATTAGGGAGACACTGATCTAGTGCTAAGCTCTGCAGGGAGACATGAGTTGTTTGAGCTAAATCATTTCAGTCCTACTCATGTGACTCAGCCCCGAAACGTGACAATAAGATTGTGGCTCACCCCCCTGACTCAGCCCAGTTTTCCCAAGTGGTTCTCAGACAGACAGCTTTTCAGGTAGGGCTGTATGTGCATCTGCTCTGGCATGCTGGAGTCTGAAGTTCACCACCAGCATTTGAACATGGACCCCAATGCATGAGCATTTTGAAACTTCTTGATAGGCAGAGGTCACATTCCTGACCCTGGGCCTTGTCATCTTCACTTTTATCCGACTTTCTAGGAATTGACATACCTCTAAAGCAGGGTTTCCCAAACTTAGGTTTCCAGCTGTTTTTGGACTACAATTCCCATCATCCCTGACCGCTGGTCCTGCTAGCTAGCAATGATGGGAGTTGTAGTGCAAAAACAGCTAGAGACCCAAGTTTGGGAAACCTGAAAACTGTGTAGGTATCAACCAATGCCTCCTTAAATTATGGCAGGGGTTGGGAACCTTATTCAGCCCAAGGGCGGCATTCCCTTCTGTGCAATCTCCTGAGAGCTATATACTGGGAGGAAGGGCAGAGGCAAAAGTGGGTGGGGCAAGGGCTGTAAATATTACTTTTGTATAGTAGGCTCATCTATCTCTCCACAGTCTCTCTAGCCTCATACCAGGCAAGCAAAGTTCATGGACACATTCCAGAGAGGGAACAAGATTCCAGGAGGGTACAAAGCAAGGTAAGGGAGGAGTGTGGCTTGGAAAAAGGGGGAGTGGCCTGGAGACAGTCCGAAGGGCCATACAGAGAGGCTTCAAGGGCCACACTTGTCCCCCCCCCCCCGCCCTGAGGTTCCCTTCCCTGAAACGATGGCTTCCTTACCGGCTACTCTGACGACGGCTCTTTCTGCCGGATCCAGCACAGAGTCTTGACTTTTCCTCTTCTTCTGCTCATGGAGAGGTAAATTCCAGGGCAAGGTGTCCCCCGGTGGGCAAGGAGACAGGCTGCCGGACCTCTCACTCCGATAGGACCTCTCACTCCGGCACGAACGCTCACTCCGGTAAGACCTCTCGCTCAGGGTCTCTTCATCGGAGGACGACATGGCCCCGAAGGAGGGGAGGAGGCACAGAGGGGCTGCCGATCCTTAGGAACAGCCGGCCTAGGAATATCAACATGATTATAACAATTATTGATTAATTAATTGATCAATTTCATTCCATAGTCACAGTTTTGCACTCAACTGCGGCTCACACAGCAAAAGTAACAAAGACATTTGTATTATCAGAGCTGCATACAGATCTCAGGTTAGTGGGAACATGAAGGCACATAACAGCCAATGGGTGAGTGGGTGAATTTATGGTGACAGGTTTGTTAATCAATGGGAAATCGAAAACAGCTGACACTTTTTGTAGCCTGATGAGCATCTAGGATGGGATAGTCAAGCAAACCATGCTTAAGCAAGGCTGTTCCGTCCAAGCAGAATGTCGAATTGTGGTTTTAAAACAAACCATGGTTCATAAACCAACAGGTTAGCACAGGCATCCCCAAACTTGGCCCTCCAGATGTTTTGGGACTACAACTCCCATCATCCCTAGCTAACAGGACCAGTAGTCAGGGATGATGGGAATTGTAGTTCCAAAACATCTGGAGGGCCACGTTTGGGGATGCCTGGGTTAGCACATCGTGATTCCTTGCCATGGTTAGTCGGCTGAGCTGGGCTCACACATTCAAACAAGGACCATTGCCAAGTTACACCACGGTTTCGTGTTATGTGAGCATTCAAACAGATGAAGCTGCCTTATACCGTCAGACCATCTTGCACAGTATTGTCTGCTCTGAATGGCAAGTTTTCCATTCCTCTCTGGAACTGAAACTGGGAGCCTCTGAGAACCAAGCTTGCACCCTACCACTGAGGAAGCCACTCTCCAAATAGTTTCCAAAGAATTACAGCTACCGAGCTTTCTGGAAGTAACAGATCTGCCCTTGAAACCTAGACATGCAGAACCAGCCAAAGCCCTCCAACCACTGTCTCCCCTAGGATGCTCCAGAATCCTTTGCTATGCTGGGGCCCTGTTCTTGGGTGTGATGTGGCTGCATTTGTGGTATAGCAGAGCAGGGCAGGTGGGGTCAAAGAGCTATTACTTATTTCACAGCAGGGACATCTCCTTGGGGACTTTTGTCCTACCCACTGCATGCCAAACAAATAAGCTTTTCTCAGAGAGAAACCTGCCAAACCCATTTCCACAGTCTCAGCAGTGGAAGTGGTAGGTTATACCAGCGTGCAGAGCTAAGAGTTAACGTGCCATTTTTATTTGGGGGGGCGGCGGGAAGGAGCGGAGTCCCTTTATTACGACCAGCCAAAATGTCACAAAATAGCAAGCAAGCAAGCAAGCAAGCTTTTGAGCCCATCAGAACCCTTCAATGAGCAAAAAGGGTGGCTTGCTATTGGTGCTACAGTGCCTCTGTGGGTCAAAAATTCATTTGTGTTGTACAGTCTGAGACAGGACCTGGCTATGGATTGTGTCAGGAAAAGCACCTGCCCGTCAGATTTTACCACGACCCCCTGAGCTGCACGGAGCTGGACTCGCCCCACAGACAAGTGGAGTCAAGCAGTGGTGAGGGAGTGGCGCTCTAAACATGCTCTCCTGCACTGCCCTTCCCATCTAGTCCAGCCCCCAGGTCCTCAATCTCCACTACCATGAGTTTACAAACATCTTCTGGCAGGAGGGTGACTAAAAAGCACTGGATTTAGGGTGGTGCAGGCGGTTCCCCCCCCCCACAGGGCGCTGAGCCAAACAGGGTGCAAAATTGAGAAGATCCATGATGGAAAAGATCCATTCAGGGGCACCATAGTACGAAAGATTACCAAAGTCCGCCCCCGAAAGCATTGCACCTTACACAGTGCTAATGAACCAACAGCAAGTTGATCTCCCTCCTTTGCTCCAAAAACAGAACATTCTCTGTGCCTGAAAACCTTGACATCTGCCTAAGAATCTTAAAGACTGTGCTCCTAACAGCTTATGCAAATCAATAGCCATTATGCACATTTGCATGTTTTGCCCCGAGATTCCTGTGCTTTAAACATCCCGCAGATGTTCTTTTTGAACGAAGCAAATTCATTTCCCCCCATTTTCCTCCAAATATATGAAGGGTGCGGGTGGTTTTGCCCAGGGATGACGTGAAGGAAACAGCTCCAGAACTCAGGGGTCAGCCAAGGAAAGGGGTTGGCAGGAGATTCGGAACAGACCAAAAGAAGTCTTCTCATCCACGTGACACATAATTCATTTAAAGGATTGGCTGCTACATAATGCAGGGATGGCCACTGGCTCGGTGGCCGGGCTTGCCTTAACCCCTTGCTTGTGGGCTGCCCAGAGGCATTTGTTCAGCCAGAGTGGGAAGGAGGAACCTGGAAGAGAAGGACCTTTGGCCTGATCCAGCAGGGTAGCTCTTAGGTTATTTGATTCTTATTCCCTGCCATGATTACATGGACGGAAGGCCTTACCTATCCCTCTGAAAATGTGCATGGATTAGCCTTTGCCAACCTGGTGCCCTCCAGATGTTCTGGACTACAACTCCCATCAGCCCCAGTCACCACTGTTATATGATGCTGAGACTGAGAGGAGTCCAAAACATCTGGAGGGCACCTTGTTGGGGAAGGCTGCCAGTCTGTAAGCACAAAGAGGTATGGAAAAGAAAGGTCTGTAGCCACTACCGGACGAAGGCCTATGGGTGATTTTATTGCACAATGGGACTGCTTTGTACGCTATGGAAATTAAAATAAAGGACAAGCACAATCTCCAATGCTCACGGCAAGCCATTGGCGGACTTTTTGGGATAACATATGAAGAAGACCATTTAAAGATACAAAATACGCATTGTAGTTAATTGATGGTAGGAAGCAAGAAAATTAGTCCCCTGCACTGGGTGCCAAATTTGTTTCTGTGTCCTTGTTATATAAAATAATAAAAACATATTTAAAAGAAAAAGAGAAGACATGGAGAGGGCAACATGGCAGGAAGTCATAAAGGAGTGAGTGGTAACTTTTAGAGCTTCAGTGCTTTTGCAGGACATTGGTTTCAACTTTCACTTCCATGAGGTCTAGAAACTTGATTTTAGAAAGAAGAAAAAGAGTTCAGATCTGTACAACCCCTTGCAACCTCCCTGTTCATCTTGGCCCATCTCCAGTGTGATCCGGCCCTAGTCTTGTTACTTAATTTCTACAAAGAGCTCCAGGATTCAAGTGTACCTAGGAGTCACATCCTATACGAGGGATAGCTAACAAATGCCCTACAAAAGCTGTTGGACTCCAACCAACATTTCTGCATTGCAGGGGGTTGGACTAGATGGCCCTCAGGGTCCCTTCCAACTCTACAATTCTATGATAATGCTCATCAGCCCCAGCTAGCATGACCATGGTCAGGATTGATGAGAGCTATAGTCCAACATCTAGAGGGCACTCCATTGGCTACTCCTGCCCTATGCCATAGAATAGCCATGTTCAAACTTTCAGAGGAGGCTGCCTGTTACTTCTCTGCATGAGTCCCTGCTCACCTCCATCCAGCAGCTACTCACAGAGAAACGTAAGGGGCAGGCTCCTTTTCAAAGTAAAAACAAAGGCATGCCTCCAATTTTTTAATTCAGAATATAATATGCATGCCTCACCTGTCAGATAGATTGGTGAGCAATGCTGTCTTAGAAGCCCTGTCTTGCAACTCCCAACATGTTGGAGGGGGCTGCAGCTTCTCAACGGTGAGGGAAAGGCACTTCACACATGCACACTGCATGTCACAGGATGGAGCTCTTGCACTGAAAATTGTAACCCTACCTTTGTGGGCTGTAACAGGCAAGTATACAGCTTCTATGGAAGTTAGGCATGAGGTTTCTGTGTGTTTGTGTAGGGTGTGTGAGGTGTGGAGATGTTAATGCATCTAAGAAACCACAATTATGCTGAGGGCGCCTTGGAGTTACCCCTGCACAGGCTGATGCAGGGGAGGAGGTACCACAGAGAACATGCCTGTCCCCATTTGCAGAGATTCAGCGCTTTACATTGCAACTGTCAACTAGGACACATATCTTTGTGGCAGTTGGGAACGGCTGTGTATTCCACCCCTGCTGGAAGCCACATTCCTTGATCTGGAAGTCCCTGCTCCACATGGTTCCAGCCAGTAGGGATCAGAAGGCACTCTGCATATGCTCAGAGGCACACTCCAATAGCATTTCATATGCTCCAAGGCTGAGACTTGGCACTGAAAACAGATCTGAGTCCAGGGAAATCCCAATTAAGCCCTGTGTGACTCTTTCACAGAATCACAGAATCACAGAATCATAGAGTTGGAAGAGACCACAAGGGCCATCCAGTCCAACCCCCTGCCAAGCAGGAAACACCATCAAAGCATTCCTGACAGGTGGCTGTCAAGCCTCTGCTTAAAGACCTCCAAAGAAGGAGACTCCACCACACTCCTTGGCAGCAAATTCCACTGTCGAACAGCTCTTACTGTCAGGAAGTTCTTCCTAATGTTTAGGTGGAATCTTCTTTCTTGTAGTTTGAATCCATTGCTCCGTGTCCGCTTCTCTGGAGCAGCAGAAAACAACCTTTCTCCCTCCTCTATATGACATCCTTTTATATATTTGAACATGGCTATCATATCACCCCTTAACCTTCTCTTCTCCAGGCTAAACATACCCAGCTCCCTAAGCCGTTCCTCATAACGAGTTGGCCAGACTTTCAGGTCTGGCCAACTCGGCTTCCATGGAGAACAAAGTGGGCATTGTCCACACTGGTGCTAAGGATTTTTGGGTGTTTTTTTTACATTTGTAGTAAATGAGAGCAGGGTCCCTCGAAGGAAGCATGCTTCCCTTCCTAGACCCTTTGCCGTGTGGCTTTTCCCTTGTAGGAATTGCCAGCTTCCTGGAGCACCACTGCTGTGTCGTGGTGAGCCTCCTTGACAGCCAAGTGGTCCTCCTTTCTCATAAATGCAGAACGCCTTCCTCCTTTGCAAACACTGGACTCCTGAGCAACAATGCCAGAAGGATGCATCCTTTACTATCAGCCTTACAAGGCTCTAGTTTAAGGTGCTAAAAGCAGGGGGTTGGAAATGTGGGGAGGGAGAGAGGGAGAGGGAGAGAAAGGAGAGAGGGAGACAGAGAGGGAGAGAATCCCCCATCTTGAGCACGAGAAATGCAAGAAGGCGACTGTACTAATAAACTGAATGCCTTTGCCTCCATTCAAAGCATCCCTCTCTTCAGATTTATTTATTTTTTAATACAGTGATTCTATTCAACAATATGCCAAAAACAAAAAAGCCACAACTGCTGGAATCCAGTTGGATCCCCTCCCTTTGGAAACAGTTTTTTTAAAAAAAGAAAAATCCACTTGATCACGAGCCGTCAGATGCAAAATATAATTCCATCCCTAAACTGAGTGGTGGAGGATAAATGTTTTTAAATCCACACGCAATCAAATAGATGATGGACCACAGTTCTAAATAATACCAGTTTATAAACCTGCAGGGCCATTAAAAAGCGAAATTGTGCATTTAATGTGATGGAGCAATAACAACAACATCCCGATCCTCAGACCTCATTATCTGCTAGCACCATTTATAAATACCCTCGTTTCCATTTTGATGCTATTACAGTTATGATTTCTGAAGGGGGGGGGTAATTCAAAACAAGGAATTGGGAATAAGAGGCTGGAATCCTATTAGTAATCAATGAAAATAATAGTCGAGAACAAAGAGCATTTGTAAGCCTCCATTCACTGTTCTCCCCCCGCGCCCCAGTAAAGCACCCTTCCCCCTCCATTGCTGGGAGTGGGGATACCTGCGCGCCCGTTTCAATGGGCATCCATCTGCCAGGCAAACCCACAAGCCCATCGGGCGACTACTACGCCTTGCCAGGGCAACCCGGGGTGGGGAGAAATGAAAAGGCAGGGTGCCTTTTTGGGGTGCCTGGTTCCTGGGGAACACACCCACCCCAGAAACCTCCGGTGGGAGCAGACGGCGGCATGCCGAGGCTCCGTGCAACGCAGGCACAAACGCGACCCTCGGTGCTTCGGTGGGGGCCGGGGGAGGGGCGCGCGGAGGAAACCGACTCGTGGGCTCGTGGGTACAAATCCAGCACAGAACCCCCTTTATTTTAAAGGCTCGTCCTCTGCCTTCCGATCGGTGCCTGCCCCGCTCCGTCATGCCTTTTGGGTCTGGGGGCTGCAGCTGGAGCAGCAGCAGGTGCAAAGATGCCGCTGGAGGAGGGAGCATCCTTGCCTGGAAGCGGGGGGGGGGCTCTTGCTTTGGCACCATTTCATTGCTCCCTCCCTCTCCCGCCACCAGGTCATTCCCTTCTCCCACCCCCAGGCTACAGGGTGCCCCCTTCCGCTCCCCTCCCCCACCCCCTCCCCCAGATGCTGCCACTGCCAGAGTGCCATGGCGCGGAGGAGGGGGGAGAGAAAATGCCCCGGCCGCCTCCGCCCCCCCTAAAACCCCTCCGTACACCGCCCCCCCCCCCGTCTAACCTTACCAGGCGGCTTGAGTGGGTCGGAGCGCACGGATCCGACCTCCGCGCGTGCACAATGGCCGAACTGCCCAGGCAGCCAGCAGAGGAAGGAAGGCGGGAGCGGGAGCCCGAACCCAGCGAGCGAGCGAGCGAGCGATCGCCGACCGCCAGTCCCTCCCTCTCTTTCCCTCTCTCCGCCGCCAGCAGCGCGCAGACGCCGCCCCTCGCCCAGCCCGGATCGGGACCGCCCCGCGGCCAGGCGCGCCCACGAGGACGGAGGGGTAGCACGACCCCCTCCCCGTCCACACGCACAGGTGGCCACCACGGGGAAGGTGATCATGGGGGGAGAGGGCCCACAATTAGCCCCCTGGCATGGGTACTCCCCCTAGATGCTGGGTGAGGCTCCCTAGAAAACGCCCACACCCATTCTACACCCAGGCCAGCAGAGCGGCCAGAGGCATCCACCGTCCCCGCCCCCAGAGAAATGCCCACGCCAGAGCCTCGCAGTTGGCATCCTCTTCCAAATCCCAACCTCTCTCTCTCTCTCCGCTCCCCCCCCCCGACACCAGGATCCAAGCTGCTCCCTGCCTGCAGCCTAGCACTTATCATGGACCCCCCCCCCACACACACACATACATGCCTGGCTAAGGCTAATGGCAGTTGGGCACCAGGTTGGCAAAGGCTGATCCATGCACATTTTTAGAGGGATAGGTAATGCCTTCCGTCCACGTAGTCATCTCAGAGCCTGGCCACACCATTGACTCCATGTGCATACAGGAGCCTCTGTGGAACTGGTGTCAGGCCTGTTATCTGCTGAACCTCAAAAATTCTATGCACAGCTTGGCATAGGATAAGGTTCATGCAGCAGCCATCATTTGCCATAGATAGCACATCCTCCTATAGAAGTTGGCACTACAGTGGTACCTCGGGTTAAGTACTTAATTTGTTCCGGAGGTCCGTTCTTAACCTGAAGCGTACTTAACCTGAAGCACCACTTCAGCTAATGGGACCTCCTGCTGCCGCTGCGCCGCCAGAGCACGATTTCTGTTCTTAGCGGAGTTCTTAACCTGAAGCGTACTTAACCCGAGGTACCACTGTACAGTATTCTGGAGCTTTCCAAAGTCACATCAGCCTGACACAAATCACACCCATCCCACACACCTCCATAGGAGCATCAGAAGAGTTTGTCTGCTCCCAAATCAGACCCAGAATGCCTTTAGTCCAGCTTCCCATTCCTGCTGTGGCCAACCCCCGCCTATTCTAACAGACAACAGCCTTCTCCTATTGCTTGTCCCACCCCCCAGGTATACTCCCTCTAAACATGGAATCTCTCTCTCTTTTCCTGCAATGCTGAATTTTCCAAACTGCAAGGTGATCATCTTCATCCCAGATGAATGGCTGCTGGCTCCACTTCCTCAACAGAACGGAAAGGGCACTCTGCAGGTGACTCAATTACCATCTTTTCTTTTATTATTGCAACAAGCCTTGCAAGAAAGTCCACAAAAAATAGCAGACCGTTGTTTATTACCAGTAGTCCATCTGCCTACACAGTTGTTTGTGGCACTCGAATAAATGGGAAAAGAATAAGCTCTTTCCCAAACTGCAAATGTTTCTTCCACTTGCTCACCTGGAAGTGAGTCTGATTCGCCAAAGGTGAACCAAAGGAGTGGCTATTTACAGGTGGCCTTCTTGCAACAATCACAAAATCCAGAGTCCTGCTCTGAAAAACAGGCGCTGCCTATGAGCCCTGCATCAAATTAAACTTAAGGGACAGCAACCTAGTTTTCGGGGGTGGGGAATCAGACTGCTGCCTCTCTGTGGAAGATGTGGCCTTCCCTGCAAGTAGCAGAGCAGTGCTGCTGCTTTCAAAAAAACAGCCTGTGTCCAAAAAAGTATGTGTCATTCAGGAGTGCATGGCAGAACATGTTTTCCCCTTCTCTCATAATACTAGAACTCATGAATATTCAATGAAGCTGAATGTTGGAAGATTCAGGACAGATACTTTTTCAGGCAGTTAGACTGCGGAACTCACTGCCACTGAAGGCAGTGATGACCAGCAACTTGTATGGCTTTAGTTAGACAAACTCATGGAGGAGAGGGCTATCAATGGCTACTAGCCATTGACCTCAACTGCCAGAGGCATCATGCCTCTGAATACCACTTGCTGGAAACCAAAGAAGGGGAGAGTTCTCTTGTACTCTTTTGGGGGCTCCCAAAAGCATCTGGCTGGCCGCTGTGAGGACAGGATGCTGGACTAGATGGGCCATTGGCTTGATCCAGAGGGCTCTTCTTAGAGTCTTATGTTTATAAACATTGATGCACCTGCATGATGAAAGGAATCCCAATCAGGCTGTAGGAACGGGCAGTATGTGGACCACAGCAGCTTCCTCCGGGGGGGCGGGGGAGCCCATACTGCAAAGGTGTGGCACACAGAAGGTCTCAGGGTTGATCCCTGGCATTTCCAATTAAGAGAGTCAGGTAACAGGTTTTTTTATTTATTTTCCTTTAACGAAATGTGTCACTTAATAAAAGCAAACAAACCTCTAAGTGGTTCACATAAAAAAATATAAAATATTCATAAAGAAAATACCAATAAAATTGGCAGACTTGGAAAAGCAAGTAAGCATAATCAAATTATGAAAATATAGATAAGAATGAACAGAGATGGGGCGGAAAAGACTCCCTCTGTGCCTAAGACCCCCAAGGAGCTACTGACAATCAGAGTAAACAATGCTGCAATCGATGGACCAGCCGTCAGGATGAGGCAGCTTCCCATTTGACAGTGGGACAGAAGATGGTGGGCTCTCCTTCATTGGAGGTTTTAAAGCAGAGGTTGGATGGTCATCTGCCAGGGATTCTTTAGTTGTGATTCCTGTATTTTCAAGAGGTTGGACTAGATGACCCTTGGAGTCCCTTCCAACTCTATGAATTATTTTGTGCAACATCCCATAGAAATGAACAGACACCCCCATGAGAACTTTAAAATGACAGCTTCTTTAGGAGAAGCATCAGATTTCCTGTTGACCTTCTGTGTTCAGAGTCAGTAAACCTCTAAAAGCCAACTGCTGTGAACAAACAACAGAGAGTGGTTCTTGCTGTTTGGCCACAGAGTGCTGACCCAGCATTTGTTTTCCTAAAACAAGCTTGTTCTGTGGGATTAGGTGGTGTTATACCCTCTCTCTCCCATGACGGCTAACCCCCTACATGCTGCCTCTTCATTGGCTTTTGCTCTGTTCTTTGCATCCACAGAGATGTTTATTTTCCCAGACCAGCAGCGCAGGGAGTAGATGCATAGAGACCCAACCAAGGACCAGCAAGCCCCCTGAAAGGACTACAGAGTCAGGCATGGGCATAGCCATGTCTATATATATTTAAAACACCCAAAGAGGTTTTCTGAGGATGCACATGGTGAAGCTGCCACCACTACCACACTTTCCTTCCTCCTGGATCCAGTCCAAGGCCTTTAGCATTAAGGCAAATCCTCTAACACTCCGAAAGAGAAATGTGGGATTAATTAAAAACAGTACAGACCAAACATTTATGCTAATTCACATAACACAAGGCAGGACCTTACAAGATCCGCTTACTTTGTTAAGAACTTTTCCCCAGGAAGTTCAGACTTTGGCCAGGCTGCTTTCTGAAATACCATTTCAAAGGAAACATACTTTAATTACTGCCAGCCAGCCTCTCTTCCCCTCACCTGGGAACCCAGCCAGATGGGAGGGGTATAAATAATAAATTATTATTATATTATTATTATTATCACCTCCATTTGTGTACCTTCCAGCCTGATGAAGAGTTCAGGAGAACTCAAAAACTTACACACTATTTTGTGTTGTTTTGTCCTAAAATTGCCCTAATATGGTGATTTTGGAACACTTAAAATTGATGACTGTTTTAAAAAAATACCTTCAAGTATCAGACCAACATCCACAGCTGTTTTATTTTGCTCAGCAAGAACTGTATGATTTTTTTTCTCACCCTTCCATGAACTGTTAGGTGTCACTCTTCTTCTGTCCCTTTCTCAATCTATATTTTTCTTTTTTCTCATTAGCTTTTAACTGGAACTGAACTCCAGCTGCAACCCCCCCCCCCAAAAAACCGGTCCTCCTGCTGTGGATTTCCACAAGGCCCCCAATCTGCCAAGCCTAATGGCCGTTTACATTTTGAATTGATCTGTAAGAGTCTCTTGGGATGCAAAAGCCTTTCAAGATATTTAAATATTTCCTCCGATACTTGGGATTTGTGCTTGATTGGATGACTCAAACCGGAATGGATGCTAGCAAATGCCGCAAGATATGATGATTTTCTCTTCTTTTTAAAAGAGCTTAGTCTTCTCTTCCTTTGTCTTATTTTAAGTGCAGTTTTCCCCTCACATTCTTTGTGGCAAACTAGCAATTATCACGACAGTGTGTGTGTCAGCCTCTGGAAGTGCCATCACACTGCAGCTCTGTTCCCCACTGTATTTTTTCACTTACTGGTTCATAATTTATTTCAGCATCTTTGTGGCAAATGACTTTGCACAAAGGCAAAATGGCCAGTCATCACCAGGCTCTTGAGCAAAGTTGGACATTTTGCTCTTTGCTCTGAAAGTCCTACTTGACCCTTGGTAATTTAGGTTGGACTGAGGTTGCTCAGCAGCAAGGCCGGGGTGGGGGTGGGGATATGGGCTCCAAGGCACACCCTCCTTTTTTCATCCTGACATGTTCCAGGACTGAGTCCTCTGGGTAAAAGCCAGCCCCTTCATTTCCTGGGTCTCCCCTATTTTTCTTTAGTGGTTCTGAGCTCGGAGCACCAGACCCTCCAAGTGTCCCTATTTTCCAGGGACGTTCCTGATTTAGAGAAGCCATCCCAGTTTCTGATTTGATGTCGGAATGTCCCACTTTTCCTTAAAGGTAAAGGTAAAGGGACCCCTGACCATTAGGTCCAGTCGTGACCAACTCTGGGGTTGCAGCGCTCATCTCGCTTTATTGGCCAAGAGCCGGCGTACAGCTTCCAGGTCATGTGGCCAGCATGACTAAGCCGCTTCTGGCGAACCAGAGCAGCGCACGGAAATGCCGTTTACCTTCCCGCCAGAGCGGTACCTATTTATCTACTTGCACTTTGATGTGCTTTCGAACTTCTAGGTTGGCAGGAGCAGGGACCAAGCAACGAGGATTCGAACCGCCACCTTCTGATTGGCAAGCCCTAGGCTCTGTGGTTCAACCCACAGCGCCACCCGCGTCCGGATGTCCTTATTTTCACTGGAGAAATGTTGGAGGGCATGGAGTTATCCAACCCCTGAGCCATCTGAAGACAATCCTGTATAGGGAAGTTTTTTTTTAATGCTTAATGTTTTGTTATGTTTTTATATATGTTGGAAGCTGCCCAGAGTGGCTGGGGCAACCCAGTAAGATGTGTAGGGTATAAATAGTAAAATAATCATTATGGAATGGGACGTCCCTATTTTCATCGGAGAAATGTTGGAGGGTATAGAGCACCATCCTAGAGTTTGTATACAGCCAGACCGGGGATGAGTTTTCAAAGGGAGTACTAAACAGATTTGGGTCAATGGTTATTTATATCATTCACAGCCTGCACCAACATTCAGTACATCCCTGTTTCCCTTCTCATGGCAGAACTCTTTGATGTCTTTTTAAATTCTTTTTTCCTCCACAGCTGCTTTTGGTCCTCCTCTTCAACTCTTTTCTGTTCTGGCATCTTCCTAATCCCCCTGACTGTGTTTGTAAAGAGAGAGAGAGAGAGAGAGAGAAGGAGGAGGAGGAGGAGGGAGCAGCCTTATGGCAGAGCAGGAGGCTGGCCTAAGGAAAAGTTAGGAATGTGCCATTGGTGGGCAAAGTTCAGTGATTTTGCTTAAAGGATCAAGTTTCTGTCCCTCATGAAGGCAAATATGTGTGTCAAAGCATATGGGTGATATCTGATGAAATATGAGGACCAGAGCAATCAGATTCTTGGTTGTAGGGCACAGCTCAATGACTGGCAAAGCCAGGATTATATATGCAAAGTAGCAAGCATGTAAGTGTATAATAGAGCAAACTCCATTTCACTCTTAAAAACCCCATTTCTACTGTTTTATTGAGCCATTAATAAAGTTGGATAGGTTAGACTATGTCCGGCCTTTACTGAGCATTCATTCTGATATTTTTTTTTTTAAACCAGGTTATATGACAATGAGCATTCATTCTGATTTAGTTCTGTGGTGTTTATATTTCTTCCCATTAATCTTTCATTCATTTATACACTTTTCAAAGCATTTCCCGTCACTTTCCAAACTGTAAAAAGTCTGTGGTTTGCGTCTCTCTCTCTCTCTGATTTGTTGTGCTATGGCAAGAGAGTGCTTCAATCCACTTTAACTACACAAACTTCGAGTTCCCATATACATACCTGCGTACTCTTCTCTGTATGCACTTGAATCCCTCCTGCGAAATACTTGCAGTCTGGAGGCACCCTAAAAGCACTTCCCTGTTTGTCAAAGTTTGAAAATGGAAAATGTGCCTTATTTGCCTAATTCATGCAAGCTGCAGAATTTGGATGCAGAATTACCTTTTCACACGGGCTATCCCATGGCCACCGTTCTTATTCTTACTCTTATATATTTATTTATATCCTGCCTTTCCTCCCGATAGGACTCAGTGAGGTCCACAGATAAAAATAAGAACCACTAAAAACAGAAAATAATATAATTTTAAAAAATTAAACATTGATAGAATTAAGATAAGATACATATATAAAATATATCAAAACCATAACAATAAAAACAGCACAGCACCATACCTTTCATTACCTGTTGGAAGGGTCTGCTGTACAAGCCCTGTTGAAGTGGAGAGGAACCGCAGAAACCTGCAGAACAAGTTCATAGCCAGAGCTGAAGTTCTGTTAGATGCTGCAATCGGTGCACCCTGGGAGCTGGTCTTCCCTTGCTCCCTTCTAGCGAACGCTCCTTTGGTCTGTCACTAACAGGGGAAATGGAGCATCTGTGTCTCCCACCAATGAAACTTTGACAGGGGCACACCAAGCAGCTTCCTTGCTTCAGGACCCATCTGTGTTACAGTAATTAATCCATCTGGGACCTGAGCAAAGAGGGAGCGGCCTGCACCTTCCAAAGGGGAGCGATTTCCGAGGGACGAGTTGAAGAAGAAGAGGAGCCACCAGCTGGTCTGTTGGAAAGAAGATGCACCTTGTAGGGGTGGTCCTTTACAACAACATCTTAGCTGCACCTCCACAATTGGAAAGAAAGAGGAACCCCTTTCTGCATAATAGAATCACTCCAGCTCCTTGTAATAACAATAATAATATTATGATAATTTATTATTTATATCCAGCCACTCTGGGTGGCTCCCAACTAAATATTAAAAACACAATAAACATCAAACATTAAAAACTTCCCTAAACAGGGCTGCCTTCAGATGTCTTCTAAAAGTTGTTTATTTCTTTGATATCTGATGGGAAGGTGTTCCACAGGGTGGGCGCCACCACCGAGAAGGCCCTCTGTCTGGTTCCCTGTAACCTCACTTCACACTTTAAAGGTCAGCACCAACACTTTGAATTGTGCTGGGAATTGTACTGGGAGCCAATGTAGGTCTTTCAGGACCTTGAATAACCTTGGGTGCCCTTTCCTGACCCCTTCTGCTGTTCTCATAGAATTGTAGAGTTGGAAGGGATACCGAGGGTCATCTAGTCCAGCCCCCTGCAATGCAGGTTCTGACATGTCCCATTTGAGGTCCAGTGACCAGAATGATATTCAAAGTGCAGTTGCACCACAGATTAGTGAAGTGGCGTTATGATATTGGCAGTTTTAATGCTGAACTGCAGCCCCCATCACCCCACCCAAAACATCTGTGCTGGCTAGGATTGGTGGGGGTTGTAGTCTAAAACATCAAGTGAAATGGATTGGAGAAAACCATTTTCGCAGGCAGCACTTCCATCAAAACTTCCTGCTGTGGATCTGCTCCTGTTATAATACAGGTAGACTATTACATGCCTTTTTTACAAGCACCCCTCAAGGCATTGCTGCCTTGAGTGGTCAGGGCATGAAGCACCTGATCTGCCTTGTCCTGTCCCATTTTCCAATAGGCCTCTGGTTTTTTGATCTTGCAGCCTCATTGCAAGGCCAGAGCGCAGCTGTGGAAAGGCAGCCTGGCATAATTAGCTGCTTGCTTTCCTCTGCGGGCAGCGGGGGGGAATTAACACACTCAGCCAAGTGAGGATTTATCGCTGACTACACACAGTGTGAGGACGGGAGCATTATGCTCATGACTGTGTTTGCAGAGAGAGAGAGAGAGAGAGAGAGAGAGAGAGAGAGAGAGAGAGAACACTCTTTGCTTTATATTTACGGATCCTGCTAACCAGCGGGACGACACTTCTCTCTCTCGCACACTCAGTTAAATCCAATTCTTCTGCTTTTTCTGTTTGCCACCTTCAGAATTCTGGGTTTTAAATGCAAAATTTTGAAAAAAATGGGTGTTGGGTCTCTAACAGCCACCAGCCACACACTAACATATCTGTACATACCTTAGATAATAATGTTATAACATCTCATGTATGACACACACAGGAAAAAATGTACAGGTATTTCAATTTTTTCCTGTTGTATTTCTTAAATATGTCACACACTCACACCCTGTTAAATTCATTCTTAATGAATGAAACATCCTCTCTGGAGCTGGGGGTGGCAGGCAGGGGGCATTTCTGAGGCTGAATGATTTGTACTCCCAATTTGTTTTGGGAACTTTCCACATTAGTGATAATATCATCACAGGGAGCCCAGTTTTGCAGGAGGGACTCTGTGCTACAGGGCACTTCCTGACCCAGTGGAAGCTGTAATAAAATGTTGCAGCCAAGAGTGAGTCTGTTCATGGTCCTAGCCAAACATGCCCTCTTCCAGGATACTTATTTAAGCCTCTACCAACCTGGCGCCCTCCAGTTGTTGGTGGACTACAACTCCCATCAGCCCCAGCCAGCATACTTTACTGTTTTCCACCAGTAGCCAGCATTGTGCACTCACTGAGCATGTTCAGTCCTCATTGGCTTTCTTCCCTAAACATTTAATGTATTGTATTGCTGCAATCTTTGGATTTCCCTCAAACATGCTGAGACTTCCTTCTTGAGAGAGAATGGGGGCCATTTTGGCTAGATAAGGGTCCATATTTGGGTCCACTGATTGGATATTAGTAAAGAACCCCTGGACAGTTAAGTCCAGTCAAAGGCGACTATGGGGTGCGGTGCTCATCTTGCTTTCAGGCCGATGGAGCCGGCATTTGACCACAAACAGCTTTCCAGTCATGTGGCCAGCATGTCTAAACCGCTTCAGGCGCAACAGAACACTGTGACGGAAGCCAGAGTGCACAGAAATGCCACTTACCTTCCCATTGCAGTAGTACTGGTGTGCTTTCGAACTGCTAGGTTAGCAGAAGTTGGGACAGAGCAACAGGAGCTCACCCCATTGTGTGGATTTGAACCGCTGACCTTCCGATCAGCAAGCCCAAGAGGCTCAGTGGTTTAGACTACAACGCCACCCGCTCCCTTGAATATCGCTTGAATATTAGTATATGGCAGTTGTAATGTGTGTGGGGGGGGGTAACACACACACACAATTAGAGGATTTGCAGTACTGCATCACAGTCTTGGATTTGCATGGGCAAGAGAAGGAAAGTTTTAAAATGATGGTTTTAAATAACAGCAAAGAGTTGAGTAAAGGAAACAGAGAAAAAGTGATTTTTTAAAAAATTGCAGAGTAAAATGATGATTGGGTAACACCGAGGGAAAGAGTGACAGTTTAAAACAAGGTTTGAGTGCCATGAGAATGGAGCTGGGAAAGGCTTTGTTGTGCTAGTTTCAAATCATAAAATTGTAGATTTGGAAAGGACCACAAGGGTCATCTAGCCCAACTCCCTGCAATGCAGGAACGTCAGTTAAGGCATCCATGACAGATGACCATCCGCTTAACAAACTCCAATGAAGGAGAGTCCACCACCTTCTGAAGGAGTCCACTGGCAAACAGCTCTTACTGTCAGAAAGTTCTTTCTGATATTTAGCCGGAATCTACTTTCTTGTAACTTGAAGCAATTGGTTCGAGTTCTACCCTTCAGAGCAGGAGAAAACAACCTTGCTCCATCTTCCATGTGGTAGCCCTTCAGATATTTGAAGATGGCTATTGTATCTCCTCCCAGTCTCTCCTCTTTTCCAGGCTAAACATACTCAGCTCCTTCAACCATTTCTCCTAAGGCTTGGGTTTCCAGACCCCTGATCATATTGGTCTCCCTCTTCAGCACATGTTCCAGCTTGTCAACATCCTTAAATTGTGATTCTCAGAACTGGATACAGTACTCCACGTGTGGTCTGATCAAGGCAGAATATAGTGGTAATATTATATTTTTATTTATTTATTTATTTATTTATTTATTTATTTATTTATTATTTATACCCCACCCATCTGGCTAGGTTTCCCCAGCAACTCTGGGTGGCTTACAGCATATATAAAAACATTGTAAAATATCAAGTATTAAAAACTTCCCGATACAGAGATTTGAGGGAGAGAAAAGAGGGTTCCCGATTCAGTACTACCGGTATTACTTCCCTTGATCGTGACACTAGACTACTTTTGATGCAGCCTAAAATAGCATTAGGGTTTTTTTTGCTGTTGCATCACTGTTTACTCAGGTTAAGCTTGTAGCCTAGATTCTTTTCACATATACTACTTGCAAGTCAGATGTCCCTCATCTTATTTTTGTGTAGCTGGTTCTTCCTGCCTAAGTGTAGAACCTGACATTTTGTTCCTACTGAAATTCATTTTGTTAGTTTTGGCCTAGTTCTCCAATCTGTTAAGGCAATCTTTAATCCCGGTTCTGTCTTCTGCGGCACTCTTTGGGTACGGTCAGTCAACGAGCTACAAATCCACCTAACAGTAACTTCATCAAAAGCCTTACTGAAATCAAGATAACATTTTGTCTACCACATTCTCATGATCCACCAAGCTTGTAACTCTATCAAAAAAAGAAATGAGATTTGCCTGGCGTGACTTGTTTTTGAGAAACCCATGTTGGGTCTTAGTAATCACAGCATCCTTTTCGAGGTGATCACAGGCTGACTGTTTAATTATCTGTTCTAGGATCTTCCCTGGTATTGACATCAAGCTCACCAGCTGGTAATTACCTTCCCACAATCATGTATTGCACTCCTGATACAATGTATTGTTTTCAACATTAAGTTCTATATTAAATATAGTAAATTAGAAAAGCTATTTTAGGAACAAGCAAACATCCATATATGTGCAACCTCCTCCATCAGCTGAACTTACCCTTTTAAACTGAACAAGGTAACTGACAGGCTTGCTTTTAAGGTTCTATTCATCTTAAGGTTACAGGGGGTGTCTGCAAAGGGCTTGCATGATAGAGGAGGAATGCATGGAAATGGGGGGGGGGATCTGTGTGCAAGGGAGAGTTGAGAAAAGTGAGTAGGGTAGAGAGGAAAAAATGGGGCAGAAAATGAGGTGGCACGGACTTGAGGGTGAAGCTGAAAACGGATGCAAAGTGGGGCTGCAGAAATGGAGTTGGGGAAAGTGAAAAGCAAGCTTAGAAGTTGCATGGGGTGAGAAGGGGAAGCTCTATGGGTTAATATGAGGGGGAAATGGCAGGGGGTTGGGTAGCAGTGTAAGCAGGGACACAGCCCCTATTATTAATCTTTATGTATCTACAGAGACAGGCAGGCAGGCAGACAAAGGTGGGGGAGGAAGAGCGCCTGTCAGAAAGGTAAACATGGAGCAACCAGGGAACAGTGTGACTTGATTGAAGTGGCAGGTAAGGTTTAAAAGCAACATTTCCTTGCTTCCCAGCAGATGACAGATGACAGTTCTAGGCTGGTAGGTATGGCAGAAGGGAACAGAATCCCAGCCTGGAGCTCTCTACCTGTAAATAAACATGAGCTGCTCCAGCTAAAACTGGCCCAATCCTTTGCAGTAATCTGCAAATCTCAATACAGGTATTCCAGAAGATCAAGCAACCAAACAGCTGGTCCCTGCATACCTCAGACTTGCAGAACTACATGACAGCTCCTAAAATGATATAGCTGGCTGGCTAGAGACCAAGACAAGGGATTTGAGGGAGAGAAAAGAGGGTTCCACCAAGCATGAAAGCAAAAGATTGGTAGAGACCCAAATGCACAGAGGCTTCCTCTTTCCCTGAATGAAATCCCAGAAGCCTTTGGCCTCCTCCAGTAACAAAACTTCCCAAGTTACTGATTGACAACAAAACAAAACAAAAATCTCTGGGCAATTTGGTAGCCTTTTTGCCACAAATAACTATTGCACACTCTCTATGTTAGAGTGGGACATCACTCTCTGAGAATTCAATTTCTCAATAGAGATTCCCCACTTAAGAGGTCTGTAAGAAGGAAAATAGTTACTATTTATTTATGCAGGGCCATGAGCGTGTGCTGGGCACTGTAGAGGCTGTGGGGGCAACACCCTCTGTCCAATGGCCCGCTGTTAGAAAAGATGTGAATTTGCAATCCAAAAGAGGAAGGAGCAAGGAAGAGTCTGATCAGATGGAAGTGAACAAGCCGAAAGGAGAGGTCAACACAGGGCTACTCCAAATGACTCACACACCCTCCTGTTAACTTGGCATGGGCCACAACTCCCATCCATAGTGCAAGAGGACTGCCCAACAGACTGTAGAAGCCCACTGGCCGTCAGTCCAGATCCATTTGTTTTCTTATACTGCACTCATTATTGACACCCAAAAATATGTCTTCCTCATGGCAAGCTTCACCAAAAGAGGAACATGAGGGAGCTGGGTTGATGCACAGAGATGGGAAGACTGCTCTAGACCCAGGAAATAGCAGAAAACATAGAGATGGGGGTGGGTGGGTGGGAAGCAAAGGATCTGACAGAACCACAGCGCCAAACTAGAACTGGGCAAGGTTAAAAACCTCACTCAGCCATGAAGCTTATTATGTGACTTTTGGGGCCAGTCAACCTCTTTCACACATTTTTTCTGAGGATAGAAAGGAGAGGGCACTGTGTACCTTGAGCTCCTTAAAAGAAGACAGGTAGATATAAATGTAATAATAGATAGGCTTGTCTGAGACAGCAGGAACAAGGAAGGAAGGAAGCTAACATTTTCAGCACCTAGATCGGGATGCAGAACCTCTCTCTTGGTGGTGCTAGACCACAACTCCCATCAACCCTGACCACTAGGCTGTGTGGGCTGCTGAGAGTTGGGATCCCAGCAACATCAGGAACGACACAGATTCCCCAGCCATGTTCTCTGACTGAGGTGGTCATCTTCCATGTTGTGCATTCCACACTTTCACAGATTCCAAGCAAATGGCCACTTGCAGCTCTGTAATAACAAAGATGGGGGAAAAGAAAAGAACCTCAAGCTTAATGTTCAAGACCCAAAGAGGTGGTTTTATTCAAGCCAGGAACAGCCTGTCACTTCACTAGAAACACAAGAGAGGAGCAGTGGGCAGCTAAAGGAATATGACTAAAGCCAATTGTCTCCACCCTAACCAGAAGTTGTTGATACATTAGTGATAGAACTCTTAAAAAAAAAAAAAAAAAAGGAAGAGAGACTGGGAAGTGGCTCCTGCTCTGGGTAAGCAGCAGAAGTTCAAGGTGTGGGGTCAAATTTGCCAGAATGGTTGTCAGGAAGGGTGTATTTTCCTTCCTTTATCAGCTTCTCCCTCTGTGCATGAATCGCCATCATTCGCTTCACCTGCCAAAGGAACAGAAGAGAGAGTTGGGATGTCACCTTCTGAGTTAAATCTTGCCCTCTCCAGCAGGTCAGAGCACGTAGGAATTTGCAAAGGAGCATGTTCCCATTGCTGAAGGTCTCAGATTTAACACTCCCTTTAATGTGCTCCAACTCACTGGAGGGTGACCAGATGCAAGGGAAAACATGGAACCCCTTTCCCTTTAAAAATTGTGCAAAAGAGGAGACTGCAACAGGGGAAGGCTTTGCCACTCCTTTGTGAGAAGTTGCATCTGCCCAAATCTTCTCTTCTATACAAGTGTAAAGAGATCAGATCAGGGTGGGAAGAGACGGGGGGAAACGGACATACACGAGATTTTTTTTAGAGTGGGTTATAAGCCGATCTTGAGTTCAAATAGACTGACAACTCTGCTACTCTCAGTCTTGCAGTTCTGTTCTTTAGGTCAAAGTGTCAGAATCTTTCAGAATCAAGGTGCAGATTTTACTAGCAAAAAGCTTTGATGGGCTCCCACACATGGCTGCCCTCCAGATGGTCTGCTATTCTCTACTTGCCACAAAATGATCTTGGTCTGCCAGACTCCTGAGGTGCCTGCACAGCTGACCAAGATGTTCACTCTGCACTCTCAGCTATGGAGATGTGAGAAGCCCAGTTAGGGATGGGCTGTTTTGTTAACAACAGATGGGGCTGGGGGAGGTGAGGAGAGGCTCTGAAGCAGCAATACCTCGCTCCCGTTGCATGATGAAAACATTCAAAGTGGTGGCCCAATTACACTGAAAGATGGCAACAAGCTGCAGCTTGCAAAATATTTTAACGTTTCTCCCAGCTTACATCCACAAACCCACTTTGGAATTCCACCTGCTTTCCCCACCCTGATAGCACTTCAAAAGGTGTCCCATATACTGGCGAAATTCATGAGTCAGAATTTACCATGCCATTTGGTCTGACTACACTGCAAGGCAGCATCACACATCAGCCCTGCCCCTGGGGGGGTCAACCAATGGATCCCCGACACTAGCATACAAAACGCAGAGCCTGCTTGCAGTTAGCAGCATATAGAGTAAGGGCTATTCCCTTACCCCAAGTCAACCACTTGTTTTGGAGCTCAATTACAAATCAGTTTATTACACCCACACTAACTGCAGCTGTGAATTACTCTACCTCTCTAATGTTCTCACTGCAGTGAGAAGGAAGCACAGCTGCTTCTCTTTCCTTTGCCCCTCGTGTTGGGAAGACAAATGGTAGCTCTGCGTGGCATCAAGGCTGGATGGAAATACAAGAGAATTCTGTCTTTGAAATGAGCTGCCTACTAATAACTTCTGCCCAGGGAAAGCAAACTTACTACATTTCTATTCTCCCCAAAACTGTCCATACCATCTCTTTCAAGCAGCACATGGGAAAAGGCAGTCAACTTCTGCAGATACTCCAGCAATAAGAATAGCAAACAGACAAATACTTCCTCGCACACAGATGCACACTAGCTGACCCTGGGTCCCTGCTTCAGGTCCCCAACTCACCATTTTTTTCTTGCTTAGACATTCCGCAAGATCCTCCAGCTCCTGCTGGCACTCCTTCTTTGCCCTTACGGACCCAATGCCGTCAGCACACTCCAGCCACTCCTTCTCAAAGGCAAAGCACAAAGTGGCCTGCTTGTGGGGCTGCTTGACACTCCCATTGAGCAACCACCTGTCAACATCAATGCCCAGCTGGTTCTGGAGATCAAGAAGTGGCATGGCTGAGAGGGGGAGAAAAAACACCAATAAAGAAATGATCCTAAATGTGCATAGCTAGGTGTGTAGCTGAAGAGTAGCCAGGTAACTCGGGAAGAAATCCTCCTTAGGGGGAACATTAGATCAGGTGAGAGAGAAGCAGGAAGTTCTGGGAAGAAAGCCTTTAAGGTGAGCATGTTCAAGCAGGAACAAATTAATCAGATGACTGAGTGCCTTCATCTTTGAAGTGGCAGTGGTGGATAAATAAAATATTCCTAGTTTAATATGCTCTCTTTTCTCCTTTTTAAAAAAACACCGCCTAACGCATCCTCAGGTGGAGGATATGGACAACACACATGGCAACGTCTAGGAGCTACCCGAGGTAAGGTCAGCTGGCATCACTCACTGTACCATTGCACCAAGTAATGAGGAGGAGCAGGAAGTAGGGCTACAGCCACAGCACCTGCTCACACCTTTATGGGGGTGAAAGTCCACCCAGGGCTGTGTGCTAGCTCTGCAGTACAGTTCTCTCCATACACACACACACACACACTTGCACCAATCTTTAATGGGGAAAAACATTAATGGGGGAAAACATTCACAGTCCCTAGGTTACTCAATGGCAAGGAACACTAAGTGGCTGGAGAAATGAAAACTGGAATGGCACTGAGTGGCTAGAGAAGAAGTACAAAGGAAGAGACACATAGACAGAACTACTCCACTGTTCGGTTAGGTCATTCCCCGGGTTCACATTGAGAAACTATTTTTAAATGTCCCTAGGGACAGAAGCGAGAGCTGACCATAGAAATCAATGGAGAAATCAAAGATTTTAACACAGCTAGGAATGGGCAAATGTGTGTCCCAAAAAAAATATGTGTGTGTGCATTTTTTTTATTTCTCAGAGATTTGGAAACAGTTTGAAGAAGAAAAATTGCTTGTGGTGTGAACATTCATTGTAGGTTTTTTGTGTCTGGTTAATGCTGACAATAAGGAGAGGTTTCAAAGTCTAGATAATTCTCCCCCCCCCCCCGCCCCCCATAATAGCGATGGTTTCAAAATAATAATTCCATAACTGGTAGAAATCCAAGCTACGTTTAAGGACTTAATGGTTACAGCACCATACTGTTCCCTCTCTAATGCTGAATACGCTGCAATTACCAACTGGAGAAAATCAATGCAATCATATTTCTAAACTACCTTTAAACTGATACACTATTTCATTTATTTCCCACTCTCTTCTCAAAGGAGCCCAAGATGACAAACACTAGGAAATACAGTGGTACCTCGGGTTAAGTACTTAATTCGTTCCGGAGGTCCGTACTTAACCTGAAACTGTTCTTAACCTGAAGCACCACTTTAGCTAATGGGGCCTCCCGCTGCTGCTGCACCGCCAGAGCACAGTTTCTGTTCTTATCCTGAAGCAAAGTTCTTAACCTGAAGCATTATTTCTGGGTTGGCGGAGTTCTTAACCTGAAGCATACTTAACCTGAAGCGTACTTAACCCGGGGTACCACTGTATGATTAAAATTAAAACATATTCAAATTTTAAAACACATTTCCAAGTCATGTGCCTGAATGGACCCACTGAAACAAAGTTTTCAGGAGGCATCTAAAACAATATACTGTAGTGATGTTGCTACCTCATGTCAATAGGAGGGGAGTTCCACAGCTAAAGCTAGAGTGTTGCCACTCTAAAGGAACTACTCAAACTTAGATCCAACACTCTGTGGCACTTGTAGAAGTAAAAGTTTTGCAGATCAAAGTAGCACGTAGGTAAGGTGATCCCTTAAGTAAATGAGTCTAAGCCGTTATATACCAAACTGTAAAATCTGTGAGCTTGCCAAATACACCTGAAACATTTACATATTTAAAGCAAGCTTAAATCCAATGAGAATATGTTTCAAAACAATTCATTTCCCTCCAAAATTCCCCTCCCCCCCCGGCTTCCGGTTGGCGTGCCGGAGATGGCGGTCGGGGGGACATGTCGCTCTTGACATTCCCCCGCCAGACCGGGCAAAGGGGTGCTCGCGCCAGCGCCGCGACCCCCAAAACCCCCGGGAAGGGCGTCCCGGGGTCTGGAGGACCCGCAAGAGCGCGGACGCCGATCCCGGTCCCAGGGAGCTCTTAGCGGAGCTCCCGGACGATCGGGCGGCGGAGCTCCAGGGTCCGTTTACAGCCCCGTCTGGCGAAGCTGCAAGATCGCCGCAGCCGAGCGCGCCGATTCCTCCCAATTCTTCAATTAGGAACTGTAAGTAACCTGCAAGAAAAAGCTTTAATTTTGAATCAATTCGGACTGGCTTGAGGGCGAAAATACGGAGGTCCGTCCCTTGCCATTGTGTAACAACGACAGGGCATTGTTGCACAGCTTGAGAAGCTTGAGAAGTAATGCTTGGAATTTGACACTTTGTTTCGGAGATTTAACCCCTGCGCCTCCCCCGGTCCTAGGGGCAGATGAAGCCAATTTAATTTGTGTGAACAAGAGGATTATTTTGGAATTTTGGAACTTTTATAAAGTTTGAAAAAGTTTGGAAAAGTTAGAAAAAAAACTGTTTGCTAAAAATGGCGGTGAAACAGGATGTGGATTTGTCAACATTGTTGGAGAAACTGAAAGAACTCAGAAAGGATTACAATGCTGGAGTGAAAGAACTGAGAGCTGAACTGGCTGCTGCTGGGAACAGCTTTGTGACAGAGATAAAGCAAAGCATAAACAATGGTCTGATTGGCCAGGATTTGCAATCAAACCCTGTGAACAGTGTACTTGTTGAGCATAAACAGAAAAAGTCTACTCAGAAGAGAATCAGCTGCAAAAGAATTATCCACCATAAGTCAAGAGCTGTCGTCATCATTAGGAAAAAGAGAAACATTAAGAGAATAGTCAACAAACTACAGCTCAACGTCAACGTCAAGCAGCAGAGAGGAAGTCGAGACAATCTGGACCAAGCATGGAATGAAAGATCGAAGACATCAATGGTTATCGTTTTGGATGCTACTCTGCAGCAAAGACAATGGGTTCCAAAGTTGGATCCTGCAGGAATAGGATGAACATTTATATGAAGTAACTGTTTCGTGGCCTACTGGTTTTTGAACTTGGATATGGCAGGAAATGATTACAGTATGATTTTTGGAAAATAATGATATAAGATTGATAGATATTATAAATGATAAGCAATTTTGATAATGAAATAGTCTGCACCGGGGACTGGGGGGGGGAATAGGGATCTGATTAAAGTAAAAGATAAGAATGTTAAAGATGTGAGTGGTTGGTAAACGATTTGAAATTAAGAAATTATGGAAATGTTAATGATGTGGAATTAGAAACCTGGAAAGAATGTATATTATGATAAATGAAAACAATGAGGGGGGGCGTGAGGAAGTCATCAGAGATTGTATAAATTGTATGTGATCTGGCCTGAATCAGGGCTGGACAAAAATTTGGAAAACCTAATAAAAATCATTTAAAAAAAAAAAAAAAAATTCCCCTCCCCACCAGACTTCAAAATATTCCCAGACTACATCCCGCTTCACATCCACACACCTGGCTTCAAAGTTTCCAGAAGTTTAGCATATCTGGGAGCAGGGCCAGCCCTACCATAGGGCACTCAAATGAGACGGTTTAGCGCCTCTGTTGAAACAGGCAGCATATGGTTAGTGCATCTAACCAACCCAGTGGTTGCCAAGGTGGGTTACCTAGGGAGGGGCGGAAAGTGGGCAGCAAGGGGTGCTGGAGGTGTAAATGACTATCTGACTTTGAAAAGTTGGTATCGCTGAATCAAGTTCATCAATTTTAGCTTTAATTGAATTTTGAATACGTATGCAATTAATTGTTACTGTTTTGAATTTTATTGCGCTATCTTCCTTAGTGGGCCGTACAAACCGCTGTT
The DNA here is from genome assembly GCA_034641385.1 of Darevskia mixta. Classification (NCBI taxonomy): domain Eukaryota; kingdom Metazoa; phylum Chordata; class Lepidosauria; order Squamata; family Lacertidae; genus Darevskia; species Darevskia mixta. The sequence goes on along the minus strand of JAWWNH010000033.1, from coordinate 1,825,912 downwards.
CTGAATAATGCTTTTTATGAGGTACGGTAAGGGGATGATCCAAACATTTTTTAGTAACCACTGCTTTAACCTATTCTTACGGCATTTTTGTTGCAAGGAGGAGGAAGAAGGGGCTTTCTAAGCTACCTCGACCAACCTGGGCGCTATCATGCACTAGGGACTGAGGGGAGCCTCAAGGAGCAGCAAACTCTTCTGGGGGCGACCCTCCCTCAGACTACCGCCCACCCTTCCGCCAAAGGCATAGGTAGCAGACCCCAGAACCTGCTTCAAGTAATGGCTCTGCATTTTTATCTTGAAGGAAACTTTGCTGCACAGTTTGTGCCTCCCCGCCGCAGGCAGACGGGGTGAGGGAGTGAAATGGATACCCTTCCCACACAATTCCCCTCCCTCACCTACCTCTTCCACCTGAGTAACAGCCCCCCCCCCCCGCCTTCGTTACCTACCTGTCCTTGCGAGCGTTCGCGACACTGCTGCCGTCAGGCGTGCCCCTCGCTTTCACGACACTCGCGGCTGGACGTAAAGCAGCCACAGCTCCCTGCGGAGCTCGCGGAGGATTCCGCTCAGATTACGTGTACGTGAGACACAGAGAACAGAAAAATGAAGAGTGACTCGCCGTCTCGGGAGTTAACTTCCGGGCTTACATTGGATAAACCATTTTTTAAGAACGAATCTCCTCGCCCTCTGCCGGTGGGAGGGAAGCGAGAGCGGCCTCCAGGGACGGGCTGAGAAAGTCAGTACGTGAACGGGCAGCAGGCGTGTTGGACGGTAAGGTGTAGTGGTGAGCGTTTCGGATTAAGACCAGGGTTCAAATCCCCATACAGCTCCCCTGCCTAACCTACCTCGCAGGGTCGTTGTACGGATTAAATGAGGAAGGGAATCTCTTTAGAAAGGAAAAAAGGTGGGATATAAACGTAATGAATTATTATTATTCAGGTTTCTAGTTTAATTTTGTTCAGCAAGTTGGTTTTTAAAGAACTTAAACACTAGTCCTGCCAACTCGCACCCAACTGCAACTGTGATCTATGAGGGTGGGCAGGTGTGTCTGAAGACAACGTAATCTGCATTGTACTCAGATGTTAACGCTGCGGGTCAAAGGTGGGGCTGAGGCCAGTTTGGGTTTCCAGCCAGCCCAATCCTTATGCCAGAAGAGGAAAAGAGGAGGATCCCTCGGGTTGTAATTGAGGTAGGCAGGTGCCCTCCTTCTCAGAGGACAGACCTCCGGTCTCACATTGCCACAGCTCTGTTATAAGACCAGCTCCACCAGATTCTTCCTAGCTCTGGACTGTTTCCATTTCAGCTACCAAACAACTTTGTAAGAATTGATACCCGAAGTATGCTCCCCCCCCCCCATTTCCCTTCCCATCTCATTTCCCTTTGGCCAGTGAAGTCCCCTTTGCCCTGATGCGTTTTGCAGCTCTGTCCTCCTTGCTGTTCACATCAGCACGGCTCCATTCATATCAGATTTGTTTCTGTTTCTGTACACACCAGTCAGTGCACGTTGATTGGGCAGGAATGTCTTTAGCCTGTACAAAGGTGTTCAGACCTTAACTAGAGATGAATTAGGAATTGCTTAAGGTTTGAGAAACATAACCATCAAACACTAGTCTTTTACAATGAAGTAAAGGATACATACGCATTTTGGATAGCCTTCGTGTGAACATGGATTTAAAAACCCAGCACTGGACAGTGAGCCAGTGTGAAGTAGGGATTAGATTGTTGGACTAGGACCTGGGAGATCAGGGTTCAAACAGCCACTGCTTCTCAGCCTAACCTACCTCACAGGGTTGTTGTGGGGATTAAGTGAAGTGGGGGAGGGAATCATGTATGCCCCTTTGAGCTCCTTGGAGGAAAAGGTGGGATATAAATGCAATAATAATAAACCACAGGCACTGAACACAGCCTTCGCTGATTGTGTGTAAGCGTGTGTAAGAAGGGGACGACAGAGGACAAGATGGTTGGACAGTGTTCTCGAAGCTACCAACATGAGTCTGACCAAACTGCGGGAGGCAGTGGAAGACAGGAGTGCCTGGCGTGCTCTGCCCATTTTTCTATATCTAGAGAGAAAACAGATTTCACAAATTAATGGGAAAGAACAGCCAGCATCATAGACAAGAGATGGCAAGACAGCCACAAGACCACCAGCAGGTGCTGGCAGTGCCTTCCTCTGCCTCTGCTCTACCATTACTGTACTTCCTTTATTCATATTTTATCATGCCACTGGCTTTCCCCTCAGTGCCCTCTGTTGGCAAGAGGTGGAACAGCACAAGGTTTAAGGGAAGCTTTTAAGCACCCACCCTCACAACCTGGTACTTTTCTGATGTTTTTGACCACAACTACCAGTCTGCACTCCTGCCAACCTAGCAGTTAGAAAGCACGTCAAAAGTGCAAGTAGATAAATAGGTACCGCTCCGGCGGGAAGGTAAACGGCGTTTCCGTGCGCTGCTCTGGTTCGCCAGAAGCAGCTTTGTCATGCTGGCCACATAACCTGGAAGCTGTACGCCGGCTCCCTCGACCAGTAACGCGAGATGAGCGCCGCAACCCCAGAGTCGGACACGACTGGACCTAATGGTCAGGGGTCCCTTTACCTTTATCAGTCTGCACAGCCATATGATGCCGGGGCTGATGGGACCATGGCTGTATTGTTTGGGGCTGATGAGAGCTGTTGTCCAACACAGGTGAAGGGCACAAGGTTGCGGTGGGCTGATTTTAAGACTTTTGCACCTTAACAGGAAGCAGGCACAAATTTTGGACTCATGTCCATGTTGTTAAGCCCAGGTGCATTTTAATGCATGTGAATTGATTGCATAAGAAATATATAAACTGAGTAATAATTGTGTTATTCGCTGTACGTGGGTCAAAGCTTTAGAACTTTAAAAAATCAGGGCCTTAAGCTACCTTATATCATCCCCTCTAGGCACTCTGCCATGCTCCCAGCTCCTCCACCTTTAAAGCTCCTGAAAATCTACCCCCCCCATGCACACTTGCCTAATCTCAAGCTCCATGGAACACAATGGGAATTGAACATGCACAGGATTGCCTTGCAGCAGAAGTAAGTTGCAATGCATTCAGTGGCGCTTACTCATAGCTAGGTATGCTTCTTCTTTGGCGATCACTCATAGCCAAGTAAGATTGTCTTCCATAAACACAGTTTTAACAATGAGTCTGTAAGTAACTGTGGGGGCCAATTCTGGATCCACACGTCCTTCCACAGTGGAGACATTGGTTTCCGGGCAGGAGTTGATCACGGTGTGGATTTGCCAAGCGTGTCTTCCTCTTAGCACGTTTCTCCCTTGTGTCCTGAGTTCGAGTGTCTTCAAAGCCCATGACACCTTTGGAGCACTCACAGGCCAGTGTTTCCCAGTTGTCAGTGTTTATACTACATTTTTTTTTAGATTTGCCTTGAGACAGTCTTTAAACCTCTTTTGTTGACCACCAGCATTACACTTTCCATTTTTAAGTTCAGAATAGAGTAGTTGCTTTGGAAGGCAATAATCAGGCATCCGCACAACATGACCAGTCCAACGAAGTTGATGTTGAAGAATCATTGCTTCAACACTGGTGATCTTTGCTTCTTCCAGTACACTGATATTAGTTCGCCTGTCTTCCCAAATGATGTGTTAAATTTTTCGGAGACACCGTTGATGGAATCTTTCGAGGAGTTGGAGATGGCGTTTATAGGACCACTGTCATAGCAGCCATTTTTGAGGAACGCTTAAGAGTGATATTGAAAAATCCATTTTGTGGGTAGGCAGAACCACACAGGGGAAGTTGGTCTGGTTTGGAGCGCTACCACTGAGTTTATTATTGTAAACCAGAGAAGTGCCCATTCTGCAGGCGAGTCCTCCTTTGAATCTGTGTCCCAGCTGCACCCACTGGTCCTGGGAGCTTGCCACCAGACCTCACAAACAGGGACAAGGATTGCTGGAGGAGACTGAAGAGAGTGAGCTTGTGTCTTTTGGAGTAAGGCTGCTTGCTTGCTTTTCTGAGCTGTTTAGAAGTTTGATAGATTGATACGGTAGCAGGCCTCAGGGAGTGGCTGAGTGCTCTGCTAGAGGCTTGATTACTTTTCCTGATTACTTTTCTTTCATTGCAAGCCAGAGGGTGTGTGTGGCTGATTGCTCTGTGCCCCCCCCCCCAGGAGAAAAAGACAAGAAGAGATGGATTTGGAGGAGTCTTTTTCCATTCTTGATCTAACCCCATCAGATCCAAGGCTACTGACTGTGGATGAGTATGCTGATAACGTACTTGCTACCTTCTGTGGAGACGACATGGGAGAAAGGGAATTGCAGCCCAGAAATGACAAGCTGGGAGGAAGGAGTAGGAAGTACTCAAACCATAAGTTCCCGGCCTTTGTAACTTATCCCAACAATATCAAAATAAGCTCCAATAAACAAGAGGGGAAGACTTGAGGACAACAGAATCAGACCCCAGAACACTCTAAGCAGCCTTTGGAAGGCACAGCCCATAGAATGATTCCTGCTACTCCCCAGTGGTGGTGGTGGTGATGAGTGGTGGCGTTAGGTGACTCCCTACTTAGGGGAACAGAGGCAGTCGTGTGTGGAGGAAACAGGATGTCACAGGAGGTGTTCTGGGTTCAAAGATTCACGATGTGACGGAGAAGCTGCCAAGTCTTATAAAGCCCACTGACCACTACCCCTTTTTTCTGATTCATGTGGGTACAAATAATACTGCCACACATAGCCTGCAACACATAGCAAGGGACTATGAGACACTGGGCAGGGAGCTGAAGAGACTTGGGGCACAGGTAGTCTTTTCATCACTCCTTCCTGTTGAAGGCCGTGGCCCAGGAAGAGGAAAATGCTTGAGGTCAACCACTGGCTGTGCAGGTGGTGTCGTCAGGAAGGATTTGGCTTCTTGGATCATGGTCTCCACTTCCTTGAGGTGAAGTAGGACTTCTGGCAAGAGATGGGCTGCACCTCACAGCAGTTGGCAAGAATGTGTTTGCCAAGAGTCTTGAGAATCTGATCAGGAGAGCTTTAAACTAGATCTTGCAGATGACAGCAAACTGGGAGGGGTAGCTAATGCCACAGAAGACAGAATCAGAATTCAAAATGACCTTAGCAAATTGGAGAACTTGGCACAAGCTAACAAATTGAATTTCAATAGGGACAAATTAAGGTTCTGCACTTAGGCAGGAAGAACCAGATGCACAAATATAGGAAGGGGGGAGCACCTGGCTTACTAGCAGTACATTGAAAAGGATCAAGGGGTCTTGGTGGACCACAAGCTAAACATGAGACAACAGTGTGATGCAGCAGCAAAAGCTAATGATAGCCATCTTCAAATATCTTAAGGGCTGTCAAATGAAGGAGGGAGCATGCTTGTTTCCCCCTGCTCTGGAGGGTAGGACTCGAACCAATGGCTTCAAGTTACAAGAAAGGAGATATCAACTAAACATTCGGAAAAACTTTCTGACAGTAAGAGCTGTTAAGCAGTGCAACAGACTCCCATGAGAGGTGGTGGACTCTCCTTCCTTGGAAGTTTTTAAACAGAGGTTGGATGGCCAACTGTCATGGATGCTTTAGCTGAGATTCCTGCATTGTGTGTGGGGGGGTTGGACTAGATGACCCTTGGATCCCTTCCAACTCTATGAGTCTATGTCAGGGATCTGCCCGCCCCTGCCAGTCCAGCTCTGAGTGTTTATAGAGAGCCGCAACCTGTGTTAACAACAGATTTATCTTCGAGTGAATCTGGCAGTCCCGTTTTGGGGGAGGAGCAGTTAGTGTCTGGGAGCCAGGGAGTGCCAGGTGTCCAGGGAGTTAATGGGAGACCTGGCACCACCCAGCAGATTCGCTCGGAGGGGGAGGCGTCAGTTCCGGCGCATATCTCACGTAGGATGAGAAGGCGGTAATTTAGGATGCCGAAGCTTTGGTGCTGGCGCCAAAACAGGAGGGAGGCACTTGCGGATTCTGCTAGTGACTGAGCAGACATGATAAAACTGAGCTCTGCACTGTAAATAGCTTGGCACTGAATAAAAAGACTTAAAGACAAATGGCTTGGCATTTCTATTGAACAACCCATAAGAGAACCTGACATTCTATGATCATTTGCGGGCTCACTTCTGCGCACACATGCATAGAACACAAGAGACGATCAGATCAGGAGGAACAGGATTTATGTTGCATACTTAAAAACCACACAGCATTGGGGGGATAAAAACAGCTCCTACTCAAGGGCAGAAAATGTGGGAGGCAGGCAGGCCAGAGAGAAAGAGAGAGGGAGGGAGGGAGGAGGTGTGGCAGGACTCTGTTGGGAGGAAGGTCTGGCCCCCGTGGTGAATGTTTGGCACGGCTTACATGATGCTTGCTGGAGTGAAGACGGGGGCAACGCACAGGGTGTCCGTGATCTCCCAGCCACAGGACAGGGGGGTGCATGTACTCTCCCGGTCCTCTTCCTCTGGGTGCAGCAGTTTCCCTTGAAGGAGCTGGACTGCTTCCCTGTGGGCCACAGCAAGCCCAAGACAAAAGAGAAAGGACTCAGTTGCTCTCTTGGCTCAGTTTTCCTGCCAGCGGACAATTCCCAGTTTGCTCCCACTCACCCTGTGCTCTTAAAGAAATCCAGTGTGATTTGCCACCTGCCCGCAAGCACAGGTGCAAATGGCACTCCTTTGCCTTTATAAAAGTTTAACAACAGAGCTTCTGTGGCACTTTAAAGAATGCTGAAAGTGTTTCAGATCCAAACCCTCCCATCCTGGGGAACTAGCAGCCATCCAGTTGCTACTGGACTACAATGCCCATCAGCAGGGGTGTACAAAGTGGGGGGCGTAGGGGGTAATCCGCCCCAGGTGCCATCAAGGGGGGGTGACAAGATGGCCCCTGCCTCCCCCCAGCTGTAGAGCGGCCGAGGGTGCGCATAGTCAGAATGGGCTGCCACACATGGACACTCCATACAGGATGCTGCTCGTGCGGCAGCCCATACGGACTGCGCATGTGCGGTAGGTTGGCGCACATGCGCACTCCGTATGGACATCGCACGTGTGCCACTGGGTGGTTGACCCTGCCCCTCAGTGTCCTGCCCCAGGTGCCGGAGCAGGTTCCTCCGCCACTGCCCATCAGCCCTGGCCATTAGGGCCAATGGCTGCAGCCCAGCAACATTTGGAGGGCCACAGCTTTCTCCACTTTTAGATTTGATACAGTCTCCTGCTTCCCCCTCGCAAGGGGTTCTGGGAAATTATCTCACCAGGCCATTCTCGACATGGTGTAGAAGATCTGTGCTTGCTGGGCCCCACTGAGAGCTGAGGGAGCTGGCATGGTGTGAGCCCCCATGTTCTCAAAGATCAGCCAATCCCCGGGGTGCAGTTCCGGGAGCTCCATGCCATCCGCAATGCAGTCCAGCCCATCCCCAGTAGGTCCCCAGAAGCTGCTGCTGTGCAGGGGAAGATCTGGAGAGGGTTTCTGCATCGAGAGAAGTGGAGGAAGCAGCTATGACTGGCTAGCCAGACCTTGCATGGATTTCTATGAGGACTAGAAACATGTATTTTAAAAAAGAAAGCGGAAATTCTCCAGGTTACTGAATCTCTGTCCCCAAAACTAACCAGAATTCTGGGTCAGGAGGAAGGGAGTCAAGTCTGAAATTAATACAGGCACTTCCCGCAATGTTTGAACAACATCATCACTGGAAATCAACAAGCAGTTCATGGGCACAATCCCCAAAAAAGGTATTTGCAACCAAGTTGCACTGAAACCAACTGGACTGAAGTTACTGCCACAAAAAAGGCCTATTCATTTGCTTTCTTCCCAAATTTGTCACAATTCACTTTTACCAGACTGTGCCCCATCTGTGCAAAGGGAAGCTTGCCCACCTGCAAACATCAGCTATTTACTATTGAATCCCACCCCAAAGCAGCAACCATTGAGAGGTGCCCCAAGATGGTGACACTGCTGAGGGAGGGGCCTGTGCGACTCTGGCACCCGAGGGTGCTGTTTCACTGGCCCCTCCAGTTTGACCATCCCTGCTGCAAACCTGCAAATGGATTTTGGTGCCAGGTGAGAGCCACATTCTCCTTCTGTGGCCCTGCTTAAGGAAGCCAGTTACAAAACCCTCTGTACCTTGTGCAGGATGGGGACTGGGCAGACGTTGTTGAAGATGACTGAGCTGAAGGAGCCATAAACGCCATCGTTGAGATGGTAGACGAAGCTCTTCCTGCCACCCGGGTCTTCATCTGGGACAGCCAGAGGAAATGCAGCAGAGGCCAAGTCAGGGGTGCTTTATTTGTTTGTTTGTTTGTTAAATTTCTATCCCGCATTTCCACCAAGCAGTGCTCAAGGCGGCTAACAGCAATAATACAAATACAATGAAATAGCAAGAAAATGCAAAGTAAAAAAATAATAAACATAAACACAAAGCAAGTGAAACATCCATTGAATAATAATAATAATAATAATAATAATAAACAACCCAGTTAAAAAAACCTAACTGCAACGTATTTATATGTCTGCATATGCATCAAAAGCCCAGCCAAATAGAAGTGCCTTTGCCTGATGGTGGAAGGTAACCAGTGACTGGGCTGGCGAGTGTCCCTTGGCAAGAAGCCCCAGAGCCTCTGGGAGCAGCCACTGAGAAGGCCCTGCTCCCTTCAGATGTTGGTGCAGGGGTGGCCCAGGACATTTTGCTGCTTGAGGCAAAACAGAAAATCCCCACCTGCACTGCCTGAAGCAACTGGAGGCATCCTGGAGAACCTCTGGCTTGCAGAATGTGGCAGGGCAGAAAAAAGGAATCTGTAAAGGAGGTGGCAGCAACTGAGGAGAAGGCAGGGGCAACAAGCACAGGAGGGTGGTGAGCAGTGAGCTCCTCGGAAGCCCAGATCTGCTGCTTCTCCCAGCTGTCCCCAGCCTGCTGCCTGAGGTGACTGCCTCACTGAGCCTCATGGACAGGCCAGCCCTGTGTTGCTGGGACAGGAAGAAGGGCCTCCTCAAGGATATTGGGATATAGAAAACTCTACAGCTGAAATACACCACCCATGTTCACTGAGGAGTGTGGCCTAGAAAGGAGGCCTGTGCTAGGGAGAGTCTCAAGGGCCAGACAGAGAGATCTGGAGGGCCACACTTGGCCCCTGGGTTTGGCATTCCCTGTCTCAGGTGACGGGGTGGTGCTGGCAAAGACCTTTTTTCTTTTCCCTATAGGGTGTCTGGCAATAATCTCTCACACTTATTGAAGAATCCGGACGGAAACTGACCAAACCTACCCTCGGAGCCCGGCTGGTCCAGGGGAACCTCCTTCTTGGCAACAATGTTGACCGCTAAGGTAAAGGCTGAATCCACATAGTAGCGCCCCAGTTTAGCAATGACCTCCACCCCACAGCCTTCTGGGAAATATAGGTCCAAGGCGGAGCTGACCACAGCTGCTGTCTGAATTGGGGGTGGGGAGAGAGAGAGAAGAGTCCACATCCAGCTGTTACAAACATGTGGGACTCAAGTCATAGAATTGGAAGGGACCCCAAGGGTCATCTATTCTAGTCCAACCCCCTGCAATGGAGGAATCACTGCAATACATTCTGAGTGCTGATGGCAATGGGGGAGCAGGAATCAGTCTTAGCCAGAATTTTACAGGCTACCTGGGAATATATGCAATGGGTGTGTGTGTGTGTGTGGTGTCAAACAAGATGTGATGCCATTCACACACTTTGCTTCGGCCTCCCTTAAAATTGGTGAAATATATGACCTCTTTTTAAATGTTCACACCATCTGCAATGATGTGTTTCACTGGGGTAAATGGCAACCAAAATATGACAGTGTTCAAGGTCTTGTGTCCATTCAGAAACTAGGTCTCCTTAGCTATATAATAATAATTTATTATTTGTACCCCGCCCATCTGGCTGAGTTTCCTCAGCCACTCTGGGCGACTCCCAATCAAGTGTTAAAAACAATACAGCATTAAATATTAAAAACTTCCCTGAATAGGGCTGCCTATAGCTGTAGAAGATGTTTATTACTTTCACTACCGGTAGCAAAATACGTCTCATTATTATGGGTGAAATGGTGGTACAGGCGAGCCTCCAATGTGCCTCTTGGTGCTCCAAGCAGAGACATGTTCATATTTCCTTTCCAGCAGGTACATAGCCTTGAAGCTCAGAGCAAAGTCTGGCATAGTCAGAGCCAATGACAGGCAAAACCACCACCCCTGGACTGCTTACTACTAAGAAGGCAAGTAGGTGGCAGCTAGCTGGGGGCAGACTGTGATTGGGGGGGGGAATGCCCCACTTGCCTTCATAGATCACTCGCCCTCCACTGCCAGTTCCCTCTGGCTTTTTCAGCATCTTGCATTTATCCTCACACTAGGTAGTCTCGGCTGAGATGATCGTGACTTGCCCAAGGCCACCCAGCAAGCTTCTCGGCTCAACAGGAATTTGAACCCAGGTCTTGCGCACCCAGAGCCAGCACTCCCCCAAACTGGCCTATTTGCCATCTGCTGAGCAGGAGGGAGAGAACCAAGACTCGTACCTCTTCGAAGCGCCCTCTGGACTCTTCAGCACCAGGAAAGCCCCCTCCAATGTCCAGGAGGTGCATCTTATAGCCTAGTTCTGCACCCATTTCAAAGACCAGGCGAGCGTCTGCTATGGACTGAGTGAAGAGCTGGGGGTCGGCACAGCTGCTTCCAATGTGGAAGCTGGAAAGGAAGACAATTGGGCTGGTGAGTAGCTTTTCAAAACTGTTAAACCATTTCGTGTGTGTGTGTGTGTGTGTGTGTGTGTTCATATACAAAATCCAGTCAAGATATGCACATCCCCCAAGATCTGTCGGAGATACGTGTGCAAAACGTCCACAGTTTACAAACAACTGATGCACAGGAAAAAACCAAATTAATTCTGAAAAGTAATAGAACACAGGTCACATACTTCATTTCCAGACCAACGTCTAGATGGATGCAAAAACAATGCTGCCTGTTTGGGTAGAGTGCTTTGCTTCTGCGATACTCAGTGGAGCAAGCCCAGATTTCATTAAACCTGTCCCATTTCAGTGTTTATTCTCTTGTTCTGATAAGAGCACGGTTTGCCAAATCACTTTGGGGTGCCTCAAGGGAAGTGATTCACAAATTAAATAACTAAAACAATGCATTCATTTTGCCCATAAGAGCATATATTCCTCTAATTTGCCCAGCCAATACTTATTTTGTTCTCTTTTCTCCTATTTGCATAATCAACTCTGGCAGCCTTGATCATGCTTGCCACTTGCTCTTTACGTATCCATATAACTTAAATGAAAAAGAGGGTCTAAAGAGGCTGTTTATTATGAATCTTTCCCCAACATTTTTATTTTATTTTATTTTATTTTTTTGCTTTTGGACATTGCCACAAAATATGATTTTAATCTCTCACTGACTAATTTATTATAACTGCCACTCAAGCTACTGCCCTGATGTGGGTGGGGGCTCTTACTTGTTCCCACCCACCCAGCTGCTCATGGAAGCCCCCAGCAATGCAGGTGGCTCTGCCCCAAGTGGTTTGCTCTCTGCCCTGCGTCCTAAGCAAACAGGGTGTGTCCAAGACTCAGCTGTTGACATGGGCTGAAAACTCCGGGTGGGGAAGATGCAGGGGGCAATGCCAATGACAGCAAGACCCAGAGGTCCAGGCAGGGGGCCAGCTGAAGAGGCCTGGGGCCAGCTGCCTAGGAGTGAGCCTTGATAGAGTGCCCTTTTCTTACCCTCTCCTCAGTGAGCAGCCTACCTGATGCCAACCACCTCGACATTCATCTCCTTTGCAGTCTCAAGCAGGTGACGGCAGGCTTTAAGAGTGGCGCCATATTTCATGCTCATGCAGGTGGAGGACCTGGAGTCGTCGGTAGCCAAGCACAGAATCATTCTGTGGAACAAGGTGGGTGGGTGGGGAGAGCAAACTCAGATGACTGTGACAATTGTGGTTTACTGCTTATTCTGAGCCAACACCATGCCAGGCACAGTACAGACTCATCTTTTGCAAAGTCGCTTTCCAGGAGAGGCTTGTGATAACCCAGCACCTGCCTCCCCTCCAATTCTGCATCAAGGGCAATTTATTTTTAAAATATCCCATTTTTATATCTCCTCTTTTGCTGATTGTTTCTCTCTCTCTCCTCCACCTTTTTTCAAGATCCAGATTTTCAGTGTATTTGAATTTTGGGGCAAAGACTTGCAGAGTCACACAGCAAATCTCCTGAGTTCAGACTGCAAGTTTCTATCCTCAATCCCACATTAAAGAAAAAAAAATATTACCTGTACTTCACCCTCAGGTCCCAGGGCAGGTTACAACATTGAAACTCAACTTTACAACACATTAAAAAATTTTTTTATAACATCTTACACTTAGAGAAATAAGGTGGGTCCTAAAAATCTGCACCTCAAAAGCCAGGACAAAGAAAATTGTCCTCAGCATTCACTGAAATCTGTATAATGAAGGTGCCAGACACATCTCTAAGGGGAAGGTCCACAACTGATTTGCTTGTGTGGTGTGTTTATACATCTTCCCATTATTCATTTATTCATCCCACATTTTCCAATGCATTTCCCTGTCACTTTCCTAACCGCAAAAGTTTAATTTTCTTTTTATGTGGATTTGTTGCTGTAGAGCAATAGAGTCCATTAAGCGACTTTGTGTGAACCTAAGTTTCCGGGATGATCGCCGAAGAATTGATGCTTTTGAATTATGGTGCTGGAGGAGACTCTTGAGAGTCCCATGGACTGCAAGAAGATCAAACCTATCAATTCTTAAGGAAATCAGCCCGGAGTGCTCACTGGAAGGACAGATCCTGAAGCTAAGGCTCCAATACTTTGGCCACCTCATGAGAAGAGAAGACTCCCTGGAAAAGACCCCGATGTTGGGAAAGATGGAGGGCACAAGGAGAAGGGGACGACAGAGGACAAGATGGTTGGACAGTGTTCTCAAAGCTACCAACATGAGTCTGACCAAACTGCGGGAGGCAGTGGAAGACAGGAGTGTCTGGCGTGCTCTGGTCCATGGGGTCACAAAGCCTCGGACACGACTGAATGACTAAACAACAACAACAACAACAAAGTTTCCGGGATGTGCTTGAATCCCTCTTGCAAAATAAAAACAGTCTCCAGGCAACCCCATAGTCTGGTATCTGGTTGAAACCTGAATCTTACTCCACAGGGAGTTTGCTCCAGTCTGACCTGCAACTTCACACACCTGGCCCTTTTTTCTCTTAACTGCAAAGTGAAACCGTTGGGGGTTCCAGCAAAGGCCCCATATCCTTTGCGATCAACGCCTTTAAGATTCACTACGTCTGCTTGTTGCGCTAGACTCTTCTGCCCATTGCAACTGTTCCCTCCTGCATATACCCGTATGTATTTTATGTCCACAGGTGCTGTATGCCTTACCTGGCAGACGGGTGGCTCCGTGCTACCTTGCTGAGCTCCACTTCATTGTCAAAAGTCATCAGCTGCACCCCTTGGCTAGCTGCATATCTGATCAGGGAGATCTGCTTGCAAGGGCTGGTGCAGATGATTCTGTCCGGCGGGACTCCAATACTCTTCACCATGGCCATTTCTGCCTGAAAGTTCAAAACAAAGGATGTTGGAAGGAAGGACTCTTCTGACTGGGCATTGTAGGCAGTGGGTGGCTGGGAACTGTAGCGGAACACATACTGACTCCCTCTTTCCTGCAGCACCAGGAGGGCTGTTGGAAAAAGGGAACTGCAGGCATTTTAAATCAAGGATTTGAATGTTTCTGATCCAGGCTCTGTTGCCTACCAGTTGTTTCCTTTGCAACCGTCTCCCAGCCATTCCTCTAGCCTGTCTAGCCCTGTTGCATCCAGCTGGGCACAGCAACCTTAGCAACAATATCCCTATCTCTGGCTTTCTCTCCAGACTGCATCCTGCCCAGTTAGCTGCTGGGACTCAACTCTTGCAGCACTCAGGGTGAAGAAAGAGGTAGAATATTCAAAAAAGAAGATGCAGTGGGCTCTTCACCTACATCAGACTCCCCCAACTTGGTGCCCCTTCCGATGTTATGAACTACAACTCCCATCAGCCCAGCCAAGTGCAGCATGCTGAATGAAGCTGATGGGAGTTGTAGTCCAGCAGCCACATCTGGAGGGCACCAAGCTGGGGAAGGCTGACCTGCACCGTGAGCCAGGCTTCCTCCCAGCCATTTGCAGGAGAGCAACATTTTATCAAGATGGATGCTGGTGCTGCCCTCAGGCTCCCCATTCTCTAGTCTTGTGAGAATAAATTGGAGCGGGGAGAACTCTGTATACACCACCTTGAGCTTCTTGGAGGAAAGGTGGGATATATATGTGGTAGTAATAGTAGTGAAGGCATGCAATGCACGCCAAACAAAAATGCATGCATCCAGCTACTTCTTCAAGGGAGCCCAGTTTCCCTGTTCCCACCGCGTTCCTACCTTGCTGGCACAGCCAAACCCGGCTCCCAGCCCTGCCAGCATCTGAACCACTCCTTTGCTGTGGTTGCACTTCAGAGCATAGAAAGGCTTGATGCGGGGCAGGGCCTTGAGGAGGTGCAAATGTTTCTTCACCACATCCTCGAGATCTGCCACAAAAAAGGCTTCTTGGCTTCCCTGGAAAAGAGGAAAGACAGTCAAGAGATCCTGTCTCTGGGGGAAAACACCCAATTGTTTTTAACATGCTATTCGCCTTTCGGACAGCTTTCACTTAAAGTGGTTGCCTTTTTCTTGGGCTCTGTGCACCCACTTGGTTCAGCAGGGGACCCACACTTGGCCACAGAGCCTTCTGGGGTCATCACCATTTCTCAGTCTTACCTCCCTTCACAGGGTTCTTCTGAGGATAAAACTGGAAGCTCTCATATTGCCCAGCATATGTTTCTGGGAGGAAGGGTGGGCTACAAATGGTATATAAATTCAAATCTCTACACTCTACACTATTCCATAGGAAAAGCTGAATTCTGAGAGCTGTATAAGTTACAACTGCACAAAGCTGGCTACTCTTATTTTGTGTGATTTAGTCTGCATCTGCAAGCGAAAGGGGGAGAGGCAAAGTGTTAGGAAGGGCCCTGAAGCAGGATCCTTGCCCTGATCCCAGGGAATAGTAGCTCAGCTACTATTCTTGTGGCTCCCAAGGTTTCAAGCATATGCACTTTCAAGCATATATTTCAAACCAAAAGGCCGAGAAACTTTCTCCCAACCCTCATAAAACCTGGAGTCCTGCACTTGTGCTCTGTCTTTCCTGTCAGGTCATTTTATTACAATTTTTCTTCTTCTCCTCCTCCTTTTTAATCATCATGAAATAGTGCTGATATTTAAGAAGCAAATTAGTGCAATTTTTTAAACTTTTTTTTTTTTTTAAGAGGAAAAATTACAGGCTCGGGTAAACTGTTCCCTCCTCTATGCACGTGATAGGGTCATACTCTCTAGTATGGACAGAACATAATGGGATGCAGAGACACAAAAAGGGCTACAATCCATCCACCCAGTAAGTCAACTGCCCCTGCCTCTTACCGCCTGGGAAACCTCCAGGAGGAGATTCTCTAGCAAGTCCCTGGTGGTGAAGCCCTCCTCCACCATCATGATGTCCGATTCATCCAAGTACCTGGTCATCGTTACTGTCGAAGGAGGATATTGCTTCTAAAGCCTCCGTCAGTAGGGGGTATAGTTTTTAAGTATGCAACACACTGCGAAGGAAAAGGAAGGAGAAGAACAGTCAAGGCAGGCGCCTCCTTCTCTCCCATTCAGGCCAAGGAAAGGTGCTCAGCAGCCACGCCTTCCATTGCCTGCATGGGCACGACCCAAGTTATTCCTAACGACCAGCCATGA
This sequence comes from Darevskia mixta, assembly GCA_034641385.1. Taxonomy (NCBI): domain Eukaryota; kingdom Metazoa; phylum Chordata; class Lepidosauria; order Squamata; family Lacertidae; genus Darevskia; species Darevskia mixta. Next base: position 1,810,173 of record JAWWNH010000033.1, on the reverse strand, counting down.
GGACTAGAAACATGGAAATCTAGAAAGATATTTTCCCTAGCTGAAGACACAGCCTTTCAGGAGTTCACCAAGGCTCTGTTGACCTCTGTTGCATCTGTTCCATTCTCTTCTCATGTTGGGACAAGTGGGTCTTGCAGAATTTGTCCTTTATCTTCTTTGGGGCACTGCACAGAGTTCAGGGGCAAGAGATTAGAGCATCGCAGATGGACACGTGTGCCATAGCAGGCATCATCTTTGAAGAGACATTCCTTCCTTGCAAGGGAGAAATGTTTCTCTTAATATACTGTTAGCTGGTTACAGGGTTTTTTGTTTTTGCACACTTCTATTAAATATAATTTATGTTTTTGAAATATGTGGCCTGATTGTGAGCCCCCTTTTTAGCTGATTAAAGAGTTTTTAAAAATGATTAAGCTAACCAAAGCAGCAGCTAAGGCCACAATCCTGTTCCCATTTACCTGGGAATAAACAACTAAATTTGAATTTATAATTTCTAAACCAACTTTAGGCTGAATCACAGTCTTTTCATGACACACAGCAATGAAGAAAGTTTCAAAAACACTTCGTCATATTTTTAAAAAATGAATTCGACTAGATAACAGAAATACCTTGCATGATCCTGAGTAGCACTTTGGACCCAAGCCATTTTTACCCTGCTCTGCAGCCAAAAAAGGCTCTGAGAGCAGCTTACAGTAATAAGACACTCCCTGCCCTCAGGTCTATAATCTAAAAGAGGTGACACAAAAGGAAAAGTGATTGGGAGGGAAGAGGAAAACAGAAAACTCAGACACTTAGCACTTCTTGAACTGACTAGCTAGAATGGAAATCATTGCTGGAGAGACTAAAGTTACTGTTGCCTCAGCTGAGCCAATGGAAAGGCCCTGCAGTCGATAAATCAGAACCACTGATTTGAGCTTTTTGGAATTAAGGGATACAGCTGGCATCTGGGATGCATAGGAAAATCTCCTGTTAACAAAAGGAGTTGTAGCTTTTTTGCCCCTTTTGGACAGAGATGACTTGGCCACTGTACTCTTATGCTCTGATAACTTCCAGACTAGATTATTGCAATGCACTCTGTGGGTCTGCCCTTGAACACAAATTGGAAACTTCAATTGGTCCAAAATATACCAGCCAGATTACTGGCTGGGGTTCCACTTAAATCTTATATAATCCTGTTTTAAAGCAGCTGCACTGGTTGCCAGGTCATTTTTGTGCACAATTCAAGGTCCTCATGTTGGTGTTTAAAGCCCCAAATAACACAGGTCCCTAAATATCTGAACAACCACCTCCTTCCCTTCAGAACCTCTTGGGTGCTGAGGTCAGTGGAGGGGGCCCTCCTGGTTGTTCCTCTGCCCTCAAAGGCTTAGGGGGTGACGGCCTTCTCAGTGGCAGCCCCTAAAGTGTAGAACACCACCTCCACAGAAGTGCATCTGCCACTTTCATTATACAGCTTTTGGAGAATGCTGAAGACACACCTCTTTACCCTGGCTTTCGACATTTGAAGTGTATGATTTTAGGACCCGCCTTATTTTTACGGTTGCAAGTTGTTTTAAATTGTTATTCATATTGTGGTTTAACACTGTAACCTGCTCTGAGGACCATACAGTGGATAGGTGATTAATAATAACAAATAATATAACAACAACAACAGTAATAATCATGGCCTTCTCCGTGAATTTGCCCAGTTCTCTCTCAAAGTCATCCAAGTTGGTGGCCATGCAAATGCCATGGTTTTAAATATGAGCTGCATAAAGGAGGACTTTATTTTTTTTCTCCTGAACCTGCCAACAACAGCATATATACATAAAGGTATTTCTCTCTCTTTCTCCTCCCCGCCACAAAATACAAAAACAAAACGGGAATGGTGTCTTTAACCCACATTAATAATTGTTAAGTGCAGACTTGGGGTTTGGGGAGGGGGAAAGGTGCCCATTTCAGGTGAAGGTGTACCTGCGATGTTTGTCCCTCTCCCTCCCTCCTGTCCCTGGGAGGTGAAGGAAGCGCCCTTCCCCACCCCACCCCACCCCACCCTCCGCTCCACCCCATCTCCATCCTTTCCTCCCAAGGCCTCACCAAGTCCCGAAGCCTTCCTCCTTCCTGGGTAGCTAGGTGTAATGCCAGGGGGGTTCTCCGGTGAACTTTGAGCTTTTGCAACACCCCGAGGCGCAGTTGCTGCTGGGGATCCGAGATCTCTGTAAGGGGTGGGGGTGGGGATATGGAGGATGTGGGGCGGGAAATCCACCTGGTTACCAGAACAGCTCAGTCAGCCATGCAAGAAAATCGTTCCCTTCCCTGCCCCCTCCCTCTGATACGCTACCATCCCTCTTCTCTCCCTTGAGCCTCCATCCCCTCCCCACCCCACCCACCTTGGTACCCAGACTGCTCCTCCACCCACCTTAAAAAGCATTTAAACGGATTTTGCCCATGGGTCTCCCAAGAGTAAATATAGGCTTCGGCAGTGGCTGCTCCTCCTCCTCCCCCCACTCCAAAGCCTACACCATGCAAAGCAGCACCAGCTAATCTTAGACACAGGAGGAATGCTGGTCCTTTATATAGGCAGCTGCCCCCTCCATCTCTGCTCACAAGGGTAGCCTTGGCAACCAAGCACAGCAATCCGATTGGCTGAAGGAGAGAAAACAAAGCACAGACACTCCATCCTCCTTTTTCTCTTTCTCTCTCCTTCCAGCTTCAGCTGCACGCAGGTGCAGCTACAGGCAAGGCATGGAGGACAATCCCAGAGTTTGGGGAAGGGGGGAAGCTGTCACTTTCACAGGCTAATGTGGGTATGGCGGGGATGTGTGTTATTGCTGCTGCTGGTGGAATGGCTTTCCCAACCAGCAGAACTGAAATAGATCAGAGCTGGTGTCCAAAACATTTGTGTGTCCCTCCAAATGGCTGCACGATGCCACCCAATAATTTCAGCCCTGCAACGTGACAGGGGAGCCTGAGGTTCTGGTGCTGCCACTGGGGCAGCCGCTTGGCTTGGGTCAAGCCCGACTTGTGGGTGACCTGCATGAGTTGCTTAGGCTTGTGAAAGGGACAGCAAGTTCCTTTCTCTTGCTCCCCAAACTCAAGGGATGTGGCTTTCGGGTCCTCAGCACCTCTCCTCTTTCAAAGAAGGCATTTGCTTTAAAGGGGGCTTCCTGACCAGGCTGAATAAAGCTCTGCCACATGTCACAAATCCAGATGTTTGGGTGATTTATTTTATAAAATTTATGTACCTGATTGTAAAGCAAAAACCTCAAAGCAGTTTAAAACCGTGCGGAGGAGATTGATATGCCACACCCACACCCCAAAACCTACCGGCTCCAGCTTTTAGTTGTGGCCAGAATCACATGCATTTCCTAACGCAGTAGTTGAAGGGCAATATTATTATTCCCTTTTGCCTTTCTCCAAGAGGGCATGTGGCCATCTGCTGGATCATGGCCAGCCTCCCCTGACTGGTCCTCCCTTGTGTCAGTTGGGCCAACTAACAATTTACACTCAAAACAAAATAAAAAATAAAAAAATTCCTTCCATTAGCACCTTAGAGACCAACTAAGTTTGTTCTTGGTATGAGCTTTCGTGTGCATGCACACTTCTTCAGATACACTGAAAAAACACCCAGTGTATTTTAGTATGGTTTTCAACAGCAACTGCTGCAATGCTGCTGTCTCTCTGCCCACCCTATCTGAATCAGGACTGCAGTGCACAGCACTGGATGGGTGTAGTTCATTGCTTCTCTGCCGCAGTCTAGAAAATCCTTCTGTGGCTGCGAAATTACCTCTGGAGGGAATCCCTCATTATTGTGTAGTTTTGAGGCTGCAACCAGAGTGAAGCTTTTCCTGGCCTGGATTTGTGTGCTGTGTTGCTGCCAGCCTGGCTTAATTACTGTAATCCTCCTGGTGTAACAGCTGGAGGTTGGGGGAGAAGAGAAAGCCATGGCGTTTTCTAAGAGTTAATGTTTTTCTGTTTTTTAAAAAAACCTGTTGCCAATACTTATACTCACAGAAATTGAGGGTGCTTTTTCTCTCACACGTGCATAAAGAAATTCATCTTTTGTGAGGGTCACTCAAGTGAGCATCATCTAAAAGCAAAGTATATTTTCTTCTTCTTCAGACCTACTGCTTTGCTTCAATGCAAACAGATGCAGATGCAGTTGATGAAGCATTAATGACAATGCTTGCAATTGATCATGTGGTGCAATGGGTCAGTGCATCTGACTGTTAACCAGAAACTTGGTGGTTCAAGTCCACCCGGGGATGGTTGTGGGCAGGATTCCTGCATTGCAGGAATGACCCTAGGGATGCATTCCAACTCTATCATTCTAAGACATTTTAAAGACTGGTGACAGTCCAATGAAGTGTACAAACAATATTTATTTATTACATTTATATACCACTTCTATCTTCCAATGAGTTTAAGGCGGTTCTCCTCCTCCCCATTTCATCCTCACAACAACCCTGTGAGGTTGATTAGGCTAAGAGATGGTCACTGGTCCAAGGTCACCCAGTGAACTTTATGACTAAGTGGGGATTTGAACCCTCGTCTCCTAGGTCATAGCCAAACACTCTAACCATTTACAGTTTATGCCTGTCAGAACTGATGTACTCTTCAGTGCTTAACTTTTGTATTAACTTTTGAGCCATGTCTTTTGAGGGGTTTATCTATTCCACTGTCAGCACTAACAATGCATCCTTGAATTTTTGCCAGAAAGGAGAAATGAATCCCTCTTCCAGCAATAACAGGGTTATTCTGCTTCTCATCTCAAGGCAAGTTCTTGACCTTAAGATACAGCTGGAGAAACAAGCAAAAATAACAACAATGCAGCCATCCTAGCCTTGACTCAGTGGTTCTGGAGGATCCTGCATTTGTTTTTATGCACGCCATGCTCTCTAATTTGTCTGCACATTTTGGATGGAAAATAGTTCAAATAGTCATATTTTTGAAGAATTCATTCATCAAAGCTTCTACAAATGATCACAAGAGAGTCCCATATAGGATTGCAGCATATTTTAAAATTAAAGAACACAATGACCACAATATGGCTACATTCAATGTTAATAGCCTCATTTCACTGTTTAAAATGATTGCTGCTGTGTTGTCTACAGAATATAAATTAGCCTTCCCCAACCCAGTGTCCTCCAGCTGTTTTAGGCTACAACTCCTAACAGCCACTGTCAGCATAGACAGCTCAGCTAGGGCTGATAAGAGTAGGGACAGGCTGGTTTAAACTTTTATTCTAATACAAATGGGACAAGAGGAGACCTATGGACTCTATGCTCACTTGGTTGCTAACTGCATGTTCTTCAAGGCACAAGGTTCTGCATCTTCTTCAGGCTTACAGAATCTGCTTTTCCCCACTAGAATCCCAAGATCTACCAACCAGAGCCAGATGCAAATGACATGCAGTTAGAATTAAAGGGCAGGGTGCTTTTGAGCATATTCTAAGCCAATAAATTTGGTTTCACTACCAGAAGTGAACTGATCTCACCACAGTTCCATACAGAACTCCAGTGCTGCACAGGTTTCTTCATTTCAGCAGCCTTATATATAGGTGGAATAAATCTTTTTTGTTAAAACTCTTTCCCATTGAGGCTAACCATCACCTCATTCTTGCCAAGTTTGGCTTCCAGCAGTCTGACTTCCTTCCAAAGGCGCACTTCTCCATTGTCTCCCGAGACAGACAGATTCCAATAATATTGACTTTCTTTGGCTCTATGTCCTTTTGCCCTTCAAACTTTTCTTCAGTATTAGTTGTTGGTAGTCTTATAATAGTTTTGCTTTTTGATAATTTTATGTTCCTGATTTTTTAACAAGGTGTATATTTGTTCTGATGCCCTTTTCACACATATTGTACATGTTATGCAAAAATAAATAAATAAATACGAGAAACATCCTCTCTTACCAATTTACTACAAATCGACCATCTACAAATCGACCCAGTCTACCCACCCCTTCTCTAAAGCTCCATGCACTTTGATGGTGCTATAGTAGCATTTATATAGTGGCACCATTTATTTAGCTAACAAGCTTTCATATACTTTTTTAAAAACTACTTACATATTAGAAAACATCAATGAAAGCAGCGATAGTGATAATAGTAATAATAGCAACAAGGTAAATGTAAAAGATCCCTGGATGGTTAAAGACCAGTCAAAGGAAACTGTATGGGATGTGGCAAAGGAGCCAGCGTTCGTCCAGACAGGTTTCCAGGGCATGACTAAACCGCTTCCATCACACCGTGATGGAAACCATAGCGCACAGAAACGTTGTCTACCTTCCCTCTGCAGCGGTACCTATTTATCTATTGCACTGGCATGCTTTTGAACTGCTAGGTTGGCTCACCCTGTCTCGCGCGGATTCGAACTGCCGACCTTCTGATCGGCAAGCCCAAGAGGCTCGGTGGTTTAGACCACAGCGCCACCCGCGTCAGCAACAAGATGGCCATCTGTCATGGACGCTTTAGCTGAGATTCCTGCATTGCAGGGGGTTGGACTAAATGACCCTTGGGATACCTTCCATCTTTACAATTCGACAATTCCATGATTCTAAGAGCTAATTCTCGAGATTTGCAGAAAGAGGAGGAGGCTCGATCGACTATCTCTGCACAAGCCGCCCTTCCAAAGGCACCCTCACACGTGTCCGCTCAGCTGAGCGCGCGCAGGCGCAGCTAAGCCGCTTCGCGTTCCCCTTTCAACCCTCGCGTCCCCCAATCGGCAGCAAGTACTCCCGTGGCTGTTTCGAGGCTATTGGGCGATATGGACGCCACGCAGGGACGGGACCGGGAGCGCGGGCCAATAGGAGGCCCGGCAGGGGGCGGGCCCTCTCCGCACGCCTTCTGCGGGGTCAGGCGGCAAAGGAGGATCGCGGCGATGGCTCCGAGCAAGGAATGCGGGACGGAAGGAAGCCTCGGGCGCGGGGTCCGCAAAGGCATCCGGGCTGTGCTGCTCGGACCGCCTGGGGCGGGGAAGGGGACCCAGGTGAGGGGACCCAGGCGTCCGGGATTCCCAACCCCTCCCCCAGGGAACTTCCCCAGTTCCCCCGCTCCTGCCCTTTTCTTTCTCCCGTTTAGCTGTGGAGGGTCCAGCATCCGCCCTGCGTGGTCCCCTTTACCCCTTCCCCGCTTCCTCTAAGGAACCCAGGAGTCCGGGATTCCCAGGCTGTGCAGGGACACCCTTTCCAGCGCAGGACATTTCCCGGAAACATTTTTATTCCAGCAAGTTTACCCCCCTGAATGAATAGGACTTTGCCGAAAGTTCCTGCTTTTTGGGCTTTGGTACTACTTTAAACGTAACTGCTGAGTTTTTTGTTTAGTTTTGAGTAAAACTGCCATAGCCAGGAGTAGCTGTTGGGAAGGGTGAGATTTATTTATTTAGTGCTTCCCCCCCTCCTCATTAAATCCCCACAACAACCCTATGAGGTGGGTAGGCTAGACTGGGAGGCAATGACCGGCCCAAGGTCACCCAGTGAGCTTCATGGCTGAGCAGGGATTTGAAGCCTGGGCTCCCAAGACCTAGTCTGAAACTAACCACTAAACACATGCCCATACTCTGAAAGGAAAAAAAGGGTGTGTGAAGCACAATGTCTCTGTGGAGACTTTTTTCTATCCCATGTTGTGGAGGGAGGTTTACTTCTTGTGGAAGATGTGCAGCCTCAGATGTTGCAGCATATGTAAGCCGCTGCATTTAAAGCTGGGGTGTCAAAACCAGAAAATTATTTGGAGTAGGACTTTATTTGCTGTGTGAATAAACCATCTCTCTCTCCTTTGCCCCAACTAATCTACGTTCTGCTCTGTTGCAAGGCAAGCAGCCTGCCCTTTGTACAGTGTTGGGTGGGGCACTATCACATGTCTGAAATAATTTCTTGCAAAACTGGCTTTCAGCTGCCTGCCTGTCTAAAAACCATCAGCATTCTTTAGTGTATAAAAACTCTGGGCCTGGGCAAAGTAGTGTGCCCTGAAGGAACGGCTGCCCTGCTGCAAGAAGTGAACAAATTACCGGTACTAAAGCCTCTTGTGAGGCTAGAGTGCTCACTCAGAGGAGGTTGTCCTCTGTGTATGTGCTCACTGCTTTGTCTTTGCTTCCTCCCTGTCAGGCTCCCCCATATCTGCATTGGATACCACTGGATCACACCTGATAGCAGAATTCTTCGCTGTCAGTCGACTGATCCTTGTGTCTCTGCATGAGTCAGTGGTCTGGACTTGCCTCCTTCCAGTCATTCCCAAAAGGAAAATGCCTGTATGAGTGAAGTGGGCTTCTCAGTTTTAATGCAGGAGGGTGTGTGCTTCAGTTATCAACAATTTAGGAAACATGTTAACATATTTGATCAGAGTGGGAGAAGGACTTTCACTCTGATGCGTTTGAGGGGCAGGGGAGTTCAAAGTTTGGAGGAGCAAACTTGTTCTCCATTATTCTACAGGGCAGAACTAAAACCAAGGGGTGGAAATTTAAGGGGAAAAGATTTTAACTACACTTTTGGAGAGACTTCCTAAGAGGAATGCTTTGGGAAGTGGCGGGCTCTCCTTCACTGGAGGTATATAAGCAAGTGCTGTACATCTGCCAGTCACAAATGAAGTAGTTGCATCCTGCATTGAAAAGCGGTTGGACTAGATTGACCTTCAGAGGTTGTTGGACCACAGCTCCCATCATCCCCAGATAGCTTAGTAGTCGGTGGTCAGAGGTGGTGGGAGTTTGTAGTCCAGCAACATATGGAGACAGTTGAAAAGCATTGGACTAGGTGACCTCCTAGGTCTCTACTGGTACTGTGACTCAATTAATCCTAAAATCCAGAATAAATTATCCAGAGCTGTTCTAGGGCCATCTTTGCCTTCCCTTACTTGCTTCTTGGCTCTTACTGGGGTTTCCCTTTCTTCCCTCACACACTCATCCTGCATCCCTTTCTCACTAGCAATCTCTGACACCACTGAGTCAATCAGTTTATTCCCAAAGCAATTCTTATAATCCAGGCTTCCTTCTTCCAACAGGGGAAGGGCCATAGTAGAGCATCTGCGCATGCAGGAGGTCCCAGGTTCAATCTCCAGCATCTCCACGTAGGGCTGGGAGAGAATGAAGCTAGATGAACTCAGTGGTTCAACTTTCGCTGCAGGCTTTAGTGCAAAAAGTACATTCACACACCTGGCACAGTAAAGCTTCTACCGTATTGTAGTGGTCATGTGAACATATTTTCCATGTAATTCAATTATATGCACCAAAATTATTTCCTACAGTTGCTGCTCTGTGAATTTCCCCCCAAAGTTTCCTTTGTTCTTTCCCGTGCAGGCCCCTCGGCTAGCTGAGGCCTATTGTGTGTGTCACTTGGCGACAGGCGACATGCTGAGAGCTATGGTGGCTTCTGGCTCGCAGCTGGGCAAAAAGCTGAAGCAGACGATGGATGCTGGAAAGCTGGTAGGTACAGAGGGGTCGTTGCCACTGAGCCATTCCCTTTGGCCATATCCTTTAAATAGCTTCTGTGGTTTTGAAAACCGCTCAGTAAATTGAGTATTGGCACCAGCTTATGCTGTAATGATGTTCTTTGGCCTCTGATTTATGTGACTGAGAATTGGAAACGATTTGGAAATGGTGGTGTGCTGAACGTGTCCACGGAGTTTTGGAGTTGAGCACAGAACCTCTGTGGACACGTTCAGCACACCACCCGGTGGAGTCGTGTCACACATCGCCCTGGGCATGGATTTTGATTTATGAACTGGTTGCAGGGAGTGAGGCTTGGTGTTCCAATTGCATTGCCTTCTTTTCTTTTTTGTTCAAGTAGTTTTCCTGGCGTTCCTGGCTAAAAAGATTTGAGTGCCTCTTTACCTTCTCCCTTTAAACTTTTCATCGTACAGTTTGAATTTCATGACTGCTGTGATAAAAGCAGTCTAGCTTACAAACTAGGAAGAATTGGTGGGAAACAAATGTTTTCTGTCTTCCTTTCCATCTCCATCCTTTCCTGGTCAATGTGTGAAATGTTTCATGTCTAAAACCTTAAGGAAACAAAAATTTAAAAATTGCCTAGTAGCACCTTATAGACCAACTAAGTTTGTTCTGGTATAAGCTTTCGTGTGCATGCACACTTCAGATACACTGAAGCAGAAGTCACCAGACCCTTATATATAGTGGGAGGGTGGGGTGGGGTATTTCTCAGAGGGGTATACGAGAACAAACTTAGTTGGTCTATAAGGTGCTACTAGACAATTTTTTATTTTTATTATTTTTATTTCGACTGTGTCAGACCAACATGGTTACCAACTTTAATGCAATGACATTATTTGAAGCAACAAAAAATATTTGAACTAGCAATAGTCTAGACTAGCTTTTGCTAGCCTGGTGCCCTCCAGATGTTTTGGGCCTCTACATCTGTCAGTCCCAGTCAAAACATCAGAAGGGTACCAGGTTGGCAAAAGGCACCTCTGTCCATTTCATTTAGCTTATCTTCCTGCTGTTTGACCTTTTAAAAATAATACTTTGGATCAAAGTATTCCAGTCTTATGCCAGCAGCTGAACTGATGAAAGATGCCTTTTTGCCCTCTCTGTTTGCTTTGTAGACATCTTTAGACCAAGACTTGGTGTCTAGGACCACAGTCCTAACCTCACTTAGGACTGTGAGCCCTATTGAATTGAACAGGATTTACTTCTTCGTTGACATGGTTAGGGTTGCATGTGGATGGCTTCTTCTGTTTGCCTGCATTTTGTTGTGCCATAGCTGGTGGCCTTCCAAACAAGACTTTGTTCAGAGTTACAGTTTTAGAGCATGACTGCGATGGATAATGCTTATCTGTCCCGTTCAAGCCACCACTGTGATTATCACTGGCCTAATACACCCAAGAGCACTGTGGGCATGGCTGGATATTCCAGATAATTTTTTTTTTAACCTGGAGCCAATAAGCTGTGCTGACTGCACACCACACCCAGGTCTTGAGATGGGAGATAACAGTAGCTTTTTCAGTACTGAGGACTACATCAGAACTTATATATGTATTTCTGGTGCATAGGAATAAACTGAAATTTAAAATCTGAAGCTTTCATGAAAGTTATAGGTGGGAGGGATCATAAGATCACTTAGTTCAATCTTTAGCTGGGAGTAGAACACCAGAGCACTGACCCTTTGACAGTCCTCTTCCACCCCCAGCCATATCAGGCTGCACAATTTCTGTGCCATGGTGCACTTTGAATAGAGTGGGCTTGGAATTGTGGGGATGTTGCTTTTGTTCTGTGGCTCCTCATTTGAAATCAAAGGGCAATATTGCACTAGCTGTTGCATAAACTGGGATATCCTGATTGCAACACAATGTCTTAAAGCTATCCTTTCTACCTTCTTGTTTCAAACTTACTTTATAGCCACAAAGACTTCTTAGAAGAAAAAAATATTGTGGGTAGGTTAAGCATGTTTGACATGCTTGTGACACTGTATCAAGACTTCATTTTCTTCTCTCTCTCCCCCACCCCCCACCCCACTCCAAATTATAAGGTGAGTGATGAAATGGTGGTGGAGCTGATTGACAAGAACCTGGAGACGCCCTCCTGCAAGAATGGTTTCCTTTTGGATGGGTTTCCTCGCACTGTGCGACAAGCAGAGATGGTACGTGATTCCTGATACCTGCCCTTGGATCTTCTAAGATTGGGGATAAGAGTTCCCAGGAGTGCCGCTGCATTAGTCTGTGGCAGCAGAACCAACCAAGAGCATTGTGGCACTTTAAATATTTATCGTGGCAAAAGCTTGCATGGGCTACAGCCCACTTCATCAGATGAAGTGTTATCCAGAGTTCAGGTGTGTGTGTGTAACTGTGAACACTTGAGGATAAAATGAAATGAAAAGCAGACAAGTACATACGTTATTAATATTGGCTATTAACCAACCAACAAAACAAAACAGTTGCTGATGGTGCAGACATCCTGCTCTTGGTTAACACATGTAGTGTGATTTTAAAATCGTTTGTCCCGGTGTGCCCGTGACCAATGGCATCAAACCTCTTGATGAATTGTTTCACAGTGCAGTCCCCTTTTGAAATTTCTTTGCTCCACCATAGCTGCCTTAAGGTCAGTTATATAGGATGGTAGCTAAGTAATTTCTACTCATGGAACTTACTTAAGCTGGTCATGTCCATTAATTTCAACAAGCCTAGCCTGAGTAGGACAAATATTGGATGGAACACAGAGTGTACTGGGAGGTTGAAATGTTCCCCTGCTGGTTTTTGTATATTTCCATTTCTGATGTCAGGTTTGCATCCGTTTCTTCTTTTCTTTTGAGCCTGGCTGTGTAGAATGCAGAAGAGCATTGCTGCCAGAGGACGACATGTAGCAAACTGTAAGATGAATAAGTGAATGAACCTTTGACATTGCAAGTTACTGTAACTGTGTTGCTAGAATAGAAACAGAGACAGAGCTGGCATCTGGGTTTGCCACCAGGTCTGGACCCTGGCAACACTATTGTACAAAGGATATTTATCACAGTGCATGTGTTAATTGGCTTGTCAATGCCTAGGATGTCTGTGTTATCGGCAACAACTTAATTTTCTGAATCAACTTCATTTTGACCTCACTGCTGGCAAAGACCACACTCCCTTCCCCAGCAATCACGAGTTACAACTAAGGACAGTGCTTCTGCATCTGATGAAGTGGGTTGCAAACTACAAAAGGGAGCTATTTTGTAACTCCCCACAGTAAAGTGGGAGGTGTATATTCTGTTTGGAAAAATGTGGGCGCATAGATGGAGATCATTATCTTGGAATGGCTCAGTTTGGGCTCCATTGCTGAGCTCCAAGCCTGCTGAGGGTCCAGCTGCCTTCATTTTTCTTGTTTCAGAGGAGACTTTCTTAGGCCTGAATCCACTCATTCTGTACATTTTAAAAGTAGTTCTTCTTTCCATTCTCTTAAAATGCTGCAGCTGGATGAGCTCATGGAAAAGAGAAAAGAGAAACTAGATTCTGTCATTGAATTCAGTGTTGCTGACTCCTTACTCATCCGGAGAATCACTGGACGGTAACTGCCACTTCCTTTGGGGGAAACTCAGGGGGGGGAGGGGTTCCATATGCTGAGCCACTCAGAAAAGCTAGGTGCTGCATGTTACAACCGTTGTAAAACAAAACTAGGAGTGCAGTGTTGTGCAATGTGTGGGGAGCAGATAGGTCTTGCTTGCAGTGCTAATGAGAATTACAAGGAAATCCTTTGTTGAAAAAGTATATGTGTTCTGTCCACTCCTATTAAAGTTTATGTTTTTGTTCTGTATATTCTACAGCAGGGGTCACCAACCTTTTTAAGCCTGTGGGTACATTGGGGTTTTTCATTGAGTGTCATGGGTACAATCTCTTCTGGCCACATCTCTCCCCTCCTGCAAATCTAACACACACACACACACACACACACACACACACACACACACACACACCACAAGAGACAGAAAGAGAGAAAGTGTGCTTTTCCAAGGGAGCTCTTTAAAAGTTGGATCCAGTAGAATTAACCTGAGCGTTGAAAAACACATAAAGCTGAAGGAGGAAGTGGGATAGAGTGTCAGTCCTCCAACTTCCTCCTTCCGCTCCATGTACAACCTCCACTAGCCCTGCTTACCATCTCATAACGGAAGAGGCAGTGACACCTTTCCACCCATGGAACTTTCCACCCATTGGCAACTCCTGTTCTGGAGAACAGGTCCCAGGGCACTGTCTGAGGGCACATGATGCATTCTGCAATGTTGTTTTCTGAAGCTGATGGGAGCAGGATTCCCACCAACATCTGGAGTGCCACAGGTTCCCTACCTCTACTGTGGTGTCTCTCCCCCCACCCCCGCCCTGTTTAAAACTTATTTCATAGCTATACATTGAACCTAAGAGGGTTTTAAGTATGGTTAGTCTGGATGGAGGAATCCTGTGTTGTCATCTTGTGTTCTCTGATGGAAGAAAGGTGGGATATAAATACAGGTTGGTTTGTTTTTTAATTTAAAAAAAAACAGTGGTCTCTATCCAAGGACTGACCACCTGTTTAGATTCACTGATGCTGCAGCATCAGCCCTAATGCCTGATCCAAATGCTTGTAATCCTAGTTCTGAAGAAAATTCTCCATAACTCCTCCCCTTGACCTGCTCTGAAATGCACTCAACTGACTGCTGTGGTCTCTTTCAGGCTCATCCACTCAGCAAGTGGCCGCTCATACCATGAGGAATTCAATCCTCCTAAGGTCCACATGAAGGATGATGTATGTAACCTTCCCATTTTGATCTTCCCTTTTGGGGCTCCATTCAATATGCCTTTGATTGCTCTGTGATGCCTTCAGGAGGCTGGATAGACTTCTTTAATTTAATTTAATACTGTAGTTTTAAAAAATGGTCTTGCTGTGGCTTCAGTCTGCAGTTAAGTCTTGACTGGGTCATTCATTCAGAACCAAAACTGAATTCCCAATTGAATTTTAGACTTGGAATCCTCTGATAATTTTGCAGTTTAATTGAATCAGAAGTGCAGATCCGAACGTATCTCTAGCTTCTGCAGAATTGTTGGGCTGAGTGGGAGGGGTTATCCAAAGCAGAACCTGTGGGACTGTTTCACTCACCAGAGCCTGGCCAGTGTCTTGCAGCAGTGGGGACAAGTATTTGACTCCTGCCTTCCTGGCTGTGAAAGACTGCTTGAAACTGTGTAGGCAACATCTTAGTATCCAAAGGGAAGACTGAAATAATATTTCCACTGGTTGAGGGAGTGGAATAGCTTCTGGTCCCTTCCAATGGTTAGCAGCATCAGAATAGATTAAACAAAATACTTCAAAACAAATTCGGCAAAATGAGATGACAGAATTCTGCCCCCCCTTTTAATGCAAAGTGCCCTAGGCAGAATTTGCATCCCAGCATTCTCTGCCACAGTACAATGAATCATGAGGGGCACCTCCTAAGTTGGACAGTTTAGGTACTTGGAACACCAGATATCTTGGGCTGGCTCTGATGGGAACTGGAATAGCACCCGAGATTTCTTGGGAGTCATCAAGCTAGTAGCATCAGGTTTTAAGCTTGCTAAGGCTTTTTACAGCTCTCGCGTCTTGCAGTATCCTGAAGTTTTGGTCCTTTTGGTCTCCTATGATGATGCATCTCCACCTCAAGGTAGCTCACATAGTTCCCCTCCACATGTTTTTGGCTCCCCCAGCCAACATGGCCAGTGTTCAGAGGTGACACGAGTGTTGCTGTCCAAATCACTTGCTGCCCCTGCTTTTATGTCTTGCTCTTGGTTAGGTCACCGGGGAGGCCTTGATACGCCGGTCAGATGACAATGAAGGAGCTTTGAAGACTCGTCTGCAAGCCTACCACACCCAGACGTCGCCGTTGGTTAACTACTATAGCAGGCGTGGGATCCATACGGCTGTGGATGCTTCCCAGTCCCCTGATGTGGTTTTTGCCAGCATCCTGGCAGCTTTCTCAAAAGCAACATGTAAAGACTTGGTTATGTTTGTTTAGGGCTCTCCTGTCTGATGCTTCCTTCTCCTTTCCTGTCTTCTGGGGTCTGCAAGAGCAAGCTCTGTAGGAGAGGTGCCAAGCTGCCAGGGAGAAAGGCTGTTTATATACTGTCCATTAAACGGAAATGCCGCGCTTCCTCCGATTTGTATGCATATATTTTTTGAAGAGCTTGTGGGCTGTGTGCAGCTGGCCTGCAGGGGGCGCAGTGGCTTCACGCTCCACTTTCCGGAACCTGGGAACTAGGCTGCTGCGCCTGTTCAGTCAAAAGTGAAAGCGCTCTGCTACTCATCTTGGCGACAGGGTTAAACTGGAAAATTGCTGCCACTTCTCCTGTTCCGCCTACATGTTGGGTGGCCTGGTGCGATGTTGTAGGAGTTCTGAAGGTCACAAAGTAGCGGCTGTGGGCGGGAAGCAAAGTTGCTGGCTGGCCTTGTCCTAAGACCTTGGCTCTAAAACTGCAGGAAATTAAATGCCGTGTCAGCTTAGAGAGGGTGTGTGCAAAAGCAGCACAGATGTGTGCACCTGTGTGAAGAGACATGGGCACATCCTGTTCTTCCATGGGCCAAGCGGAAACTCTACAACCAGCACATCACTGGAAGTACGGTGCATATCCCATACTTCTACAACTTCATGATGGAAGCCTGAAATAGGAAGCCCATATGTGGAAGCATCTACTCTGCATAACTTCTTCAGGCTTGAGAATTCTGCTTTTGTGTGTGTGCTTGTGGCTTAGTGTATTAATGCACAAGCCATAACTTGCATAAGATAGCAAAATGAGGACTGGTTTGACAAGGTGAGAATGCAGACGGAGGGTTCCTAGGCTTTGTGGTAAATTGTGCCACTGTGGGGCAAAGGTGCAAGACAATCAACACTCCCTCCCATTTACCTTCCTCTGACAGGTTAGCAGTGGCGCCAGAATGTGGGCCAGATTGCATTCATGGTGGAGAAACTGAAAACCCAATTAACAATGGTCTGGCAGAGCCTGGATGCTGTTGCCCTGTATTCCTGGCACACTTAATTTATTCATGAGAATTGACTTTGTATCCCGCTAAGGCAGCCTTTTTCAACCTGGTGCCCTCTAGATGGTGTGGACTGCAACTCTCAGCATGGCTGGAACGATGCGAGTTGTACTCCAAAATAACATGGAGGCAGGGGGCACCAGGCTGGGGAAGGCTGGCTGGGAGTGACCCTGTTCTTGCCTTTCAGTGAGGTGATATGGAAATGGAGCCCCTGCTCTCCCCTTTGCAATCTTGCTTTGAAGCAGCCTTGTTGTTCTCATTCAAACTTAACCTGCCTTTGTGATATCCTTGAGATGCACTTGAGTTTTCTTGAGACAAGCGGCAATGTTGCTGGTGTGCAGGGGGGTGGGGGTGGAGGGAACTCTGATTCATAATGTGCTTCCATCTGCGGGGCCCATCATGCCAGCTTACAGCTACGTTGCTCGCCTTCACCTGGCTCTTGTGGCTGCTGGGGTCTTTTCCTGTGTTTTGTTGCAACACAATAAAGGTGCAAATTCTAGCATGCGTGGATGTTGCTGCCTACCTCTGGGGTCACATTTATATCTGCCAGTTAGCCTCACAACCTTCCAGCTCTCTTGTCCTTGTGTATGTGTAGCTGACTTGATAGATCAAGGACTGTAAAGTATAGAGTGCCCTTGGCGGGTGGGTGTGGGGGAAGGGAAGTCATTGTGCCTGTCCACTGACCTGTGTCCTTGTCTTTTTCCACTTCTCTCTTTTTATCCTTCCTCTAATTGTTCTTAAATGCATTTTTGCTCCCAAATGACTCTTCTGAAAGACCTGTGCTCCTCTTTTGATTAAATAGGCTGAAATAGTATTTCACTGCGCAAGAAACGCAGCAGTGAGAAGAACACTTTAACCCATTGAACTGCAGAGTAAATTGAGAAGCATTTTGCAGCTTTGAAAAAAGAAAATTCACAATGGAAATTATGTAGTTTAGTTGAAAATATTTGCCTGTTTGATGGCCTGATAACAGTCCTGAAATCTAAATTGCCTTGTCTCACTATATTATCTGAAGGCACTGGGGAGACATACCATTCTCACCCCTCAAAATGTTGTTTTTGGTTTTTTTTGGTAACGTTTTTCTCAGAACTGACGTTTGATGGTATTTTCTCATGGGATTCAAAAGAATGGGACATGATTACACCTTCTCAAAATGGTGATTTATTGGAAAGGGAATCTCTTTCCAGGAGGAGGCCCATTTCACAGAATTTGTGATTTTAAAAAGACCCATGCATCCCATGGGGTTGCAGTCCTTTCCCATTTGCAACCAACGTATGGCTGCTCACGCCTTAATCTCTTATCCCAACAGAGAACTCTACTTAGGTGCTTAGGTTTCTGGGGACACAGATTGTGTGCTTTGCTTGGAGACGGATACAACTGAATCAAGCTTGCAAATCACCTGGTCCGAGGCTTGCTTTTGTTGCTGTATCTGAGACACTGATGGTACCTTGTTAGTTTAAGATTATGAACAATCCTTTGAGCGTAAGCAGCTTTGGTCTGTACACTGGGAATCCTTTGAGGCCTTCTAAAGGAAGGCTGTTATAATCTAATAGTGAAGGGAGAGCTAGTTTTCCGGTAGTGGATGGAGGAGGTTTTATTAAGAGAGCCTAAGAACAAGAACTTCCCAACAAGGACAGGCCAGTCCATTTAGCTCCATTGCAGCTGCCAGTCCGTTCGCCATCCACCATCATCCTTATTGCTCTTTTGTTTTAATTTGCATTGCAAACTACCCTGGGATAAATATTATGAAGGGCAATACACAAGTGTGTTAAATACCCCAAGTCCCTCCTCCTTGATTTCTTATCCCCTCTCTGTCTGCCATAAAGAAGTATTCATTTTGAGTTCTTAAGGACCATTTCTCTTTTTTTATATTTTGTCTTCATTTCAGCCGCATGAATCCAGGAGGTGGACGAGACAGGACAGAACACCATCGAATGCTGCATGTTCATCACCCTCACCCTTTTGCCCTCAAGGCAAGGGGGCAAAGGAAGGGAGGGCAAGGAAAGGGGCAGGAAGCACAAGGAGTAACTTGACAGGAATTCTGTTTTAAGAAAGTCAAACCAGAATTTAGGGAGGAAAATGTGTACTGTATAGTGTTGAAATGGGCTTGCAAAGGCTGGATATCACCATAGCTCTGACTCTAGACAGTTGCATTGAAAAAAAATAAACTTGGCAGGGAGGGGAAGCTATCTTGGACCCAGTTGCTTTTCCCTGGATGGTCCCAGTGATTTAGGAAGTTCACTGGAGGCGCAGCGCAGTAATTAACAGACTATGCACTGCAAGAAATCCACTCAAAGGCTTCTCTAAGCTCAGGAGTTCCAGCTGTGCACAAGTCCTTGTTTCTGCTGTGCCTTTTCTCCACGTAGCCTCCACTTGGGGTGGACAATTTTGGCCTCAGGTATAACAACTCTTTCAATCACTCCCGCTGCAGAGATGCTGCAGAATTCCTGCATCAGCAATTGGCATCTGAAGTTGTCACCTTCTGGATGGGGCAGTGCTGCCTGCTTTACTGTTCAGAGTACCGTAGTATTCACTTAAATACTGAAAGACCAGAACCAAGAACACTCCCCCTGCCCTCAAACAACTGCAGCTTCCAGTTCTTTTACTTGCCATCCTTTTAGGGCTCACCTGCTGCTTCAATAAAATGGCTGTCACTTTTGTACCTGAACAATTTTGTCCCTTGATTTTGGGTGTGGGGAACTGTGGGAGGCTGGTTGCAGCAATAGGCTCAAGTTCTTTGTGACGTGTTTCTCTTGCAAAGTCTCAGGTCCTGCACAGGCTTCAGGGAAGATTTAAACCCCGATAGCAACTTGAACCTTGAAGAGAGAAACCAGAAGGATAAACCACAGTCAGCTGTGTTCTAAGTGGGGTGTGGGGCAGGGAAGGAAGTAATGATACTTCAATGATACTTCAAAGTAATGATACTTCAATGATACTTCAAAGAGAAAATTTAACTTGGGGCTTGCAGATAGCAAGGTGTGTGATCTTAGCTGTGGACAGGACAGGACTTGTCAAGTGTCCATGTTTGTCTGTGTTTCGCTTTCAGTGGTGGAGGTATTGAATCATAGAATCATAGAGTTGGAAGAGACCACAAGGGCCATCCAGTCCAACATTGATGTTCTGAATAGCGGTGGCTGTGGATCGCCAGATGGGGAGAGTGCTGTTGCACACAGGTCCTACTTGTGGGCTTCCCAAAGGCATCTGGTTGGCCACTGTGAGAAAAGAATGCTGGACACTTGTAGCACACCTGTAGAAAGGAAAACCTCAGCCCACTGAAGCTAGGAATTGGGCTCTTCCCCACCTGACAGCTTGATCAGTGGGATTTTATTTATACTTTTTATAAAGTCTCCTTAAGCTCAACCTCATCTATGTTCATTCTACTGGAGATGGGTGCTAAAAATTTACAAACAGAGATTTTCGGTTGACTAATCAACTGCCCATTAATTTAAATAAATGTGGATTATCAATGCATAAATTTAGATCTCTTTTTGAGATACTGAAGGATGTTCAAGCGACCAAGATTTTGTATTATTTATTTATTTATTTATTTGATTACATTTCTTACCATGATGCATCTCCCCCTCCTATACTTTTAGCAGGAAGCCATCAGGACAAAATTTTAAAGAAGTGAAGCTTTCCCCAACACATCCATCCCCATACAAGGAAAAGCTCCATTCAGGTTGGGCCATGGAGTGTCTGGATTTGTGGCTGAAGAAGAGAAATAGCATATGCATTGCATTAAACGTCCATATTGATTTTTATTTGTATTGCTGCCTGTATCTCTTTTATAAAATGCAATATATAAGAAATAAAGGAAACAATACAAATACAATTAAAAACCATATGGCATTTAGCACAGCATATTACACTTGCTAAAACGAGCAGAAAAAATCATTAAGCAATCTGCCAAGACCCTCAGTGATGTTCAAGTGGTCTGTGGGGGAAAGGTTTGGGAACAACTGCACTAAACACCTTCTAGAAGTACTGCGAGACCTCCATATTGGAGTAGGCCTTCAGGGCTCAGCTTACACTGGAAAAGGGTGGAAATTTTCTTACTGAAATACCGGTAGGTGAAAACTTATTTCTGGCTTTTTGCTGCCTGCTCAGAACCTAAAGGGTTGGGTTTGGTAGTGCAAAAAGCAATATTTGCCCAAATATCCCCTTGTATATGTATCTCTCCCAGGCACAAGGCTGCTTCCATGCAGTTTCCTCTGGGACTCGTGGTTTATTCATTATTACAGAAAGTCCCCCACTGGGCTGGGGGCTGCAAGTTTATAACCTGAGGCTGGAGACTGAAGCTGAATGGTAGAACACGCTTGAAGACCTTTCTGCAAACTTGATTCCATGTATCTATTAGGTATCCAGATCTTATGAGTTCTAGTGAAAAAACAAGTGATGTTTGAACAGATGAACAGGGAGCTGCTCACCCAGGAAAGTAGATGCAAACTCTAGGGTTCACCTTGTAGTTCCCAGAGACAGAGAGAAATGCACCTTCTGTCATGGCATCTCAAGAACAATAGGTCCCCAGTTCCTTGGTTCCTGCTGGTGTTTCCTGTGCAGAGCAAGTGCTTCCAATAGGATTTACAAGCTTTGGAACCTATGGGAGCAGATGATCTAGGCTTCTGGTTTTCACTGTGCATAGAAAAACTGATACTAGATCCCTGTACCAGGGACAAGTGTCTAAAGGGCAATTGTCATGCATATATAATTACACACACAGAATACATAATATGTGTCTGGCTATAAATACAAATCAAGCAGCCAGAAAGGGAGGAAGCTGAAACAAAGTAACTTAAGGAAACTGAAGGGTCTTGGTCGTTTGGGATTTCATCATGCAAGATGAGGCTCTCTTACCTGGAGCAGCTTGAGACTTTATGGCTCTTGTCACGACTACAGGCTTATCAAGGGCTAAGGATGGTGATCCTCGGAGTTGTAGTTTTTAAAGGGTTCTGAGAGTTGTTGAGGTCCCCTATTTCCCTCCCAGAATTACAATTCTCTTGAGTTCTCTGGGTTTGATTGTTAAATCACACTGGAAACTGTAGCTCTTTGAGGGGAACAGGGGGGCTTGGAGATGCCAGGGCTAGAACCTGGGCCTTCTACATGCCAAGCATGTGCTTTGCTATTGCCCATATGTTGAGGATTGTGCCCTACACCCTTTGTCAACTAGAGGGGCAAAATTGGGGTGACAGCTGGAACGTGTGGCGCTGTGGGTTAAACCACAGAGCCTAGGGCTTGCTGATCACAAGGTCGGCGGTTCGAATCCCTGCGACGGGGTGAGCTCCCGTTGCTCGGTCCCAGCTCCTGCCCACCTAGCAGTTCGAAAGCACGTCAAAGTGCAAGTAGATAAATAGGAACCGCTCCGGCGGGAAGGTAAACGGCGTTTCCGTGCGCTGCTCTGGTTCGCCAGAAGCAGCTTTGTCATGCTGGCCACATGACCTGGAAGCTGTACACCGGCTCTCGGCCAATAAAGCGAGATGAGCGCCGCAACCCCAGAGTCGGACACGACTGAACCTAATGGTCAGGGGTACCTTTACCTTTACCTGAGGATTGTGCCCTACACCCTTTGTCAACTAGAGGGGCAAAATTGGGGTGACGGCTGGAACGTGTGGCATTTAGAAAACCCACTTTAGGCCAAAAAAAAAAAAAAAAAGGCGTTGGAGCCAGCTAGAGTTGTTTGATGCTCTTCCTCAACCTGAACATGTTCCGGACCAGTATTTATTTTATAAGACTTATACACGTGTCTTTTTTGTGTGGGGAGGCAAATCAAAGGCAAAAATAGCAGAGGCTCACATGAACTCTGCACACACACAGAAACAAGGCTTTGCCTGCCCACCCTCTGAGATTGAGAGCGCCTCACGAGCCTTCCTTTTGGACCTTCACTCTCTGTGAGCAGCTCGTAGGCTCAAAGCACAACGCCTGCATTACATGTAATTACATAAAATACATTGCTTCTTAAGTCGCCTTCCCCCGCTTGGGACGCATGCGCATTGCGAAAGGAGCAGCCCGCTTGGGTAAGGAAAGCGAGTTGTGCGGAGTTGACGCGCCTGCGCCTGCGCAGCCGGAGCTGGAAGGCCGTTGGCGGCGGTTGGGTTACCTCAGCAGTCAGTCAGTGGGTCGGTTGGTCGGGCCATCAGCTGCGCATGCGCTCTCTCCTCCCCCCGCCTCACTCCCCTTTCTCTCTCGTTTCACCTCGGAGGAGGCGCAGAGCCGAGCGGGCGACGCTGCCGCCGCTTTCTCCGGCCGTCCGCCTCTCCTTCGCGATGGGCTCAGAGAAGGACTCGGAGTCGCCGCGCTCTACCTCGATCCACGCGGCTGCCCCGCCGGCCAAATGCCCCAAGAGCGGCTCAGGACAAGCAGGAGGCGGCAGAGGCACCGGCGGAGGTGACGGCAACAGCGGCAGTAACAGCGGCACCAGCCGGGGCCGACGCCGCCTCCTCAGCTTCCAAAGCGTCTTCTCGGCCGCCGCCTCGGCCGCCTCGTCCTCAGCCTCCGGGGCCGGGGTCCGCCGCCGCCGGAAGGCCAAGGCCAAGCCAGAGCCGCCTCAAGCCAAGCCCGCCCCGGTGGTGGAGGCGGCGGCGGCGATCGCCAGCCCCACCGCAGCATCAACCCGGGCCACTCCGCCGCCGCCCTCATCGCCGCCGCCGCCACAGTCTCCTCCTGCTCCTTCGGCGGCGGTTACCGGGGAGGGCGATGCCGCCGCCTCGTCTTCGTCGTCGTCTTGTGGTGCGGAGTGCGAAGAGGGCGGCGAGGAATCCTCCCCGTCGGAGCTGGAGTGCCCGCTGTGCCTGGTGCGGCAGCCGGCGGGCAACGCGCCGCGCCTCCTCTCGTGCCCGCACCGCTCGTGCCGCTCGTGCCTCCGCCAGTACCTGCGCATCGAGATCACCGAGTCGCGCGTCAACATCAGCTGCCCCGAGTGCAGCGAGCGCCTCAACCCGGCCGACATCCGCCTCCTCCTGCGCGACTCGCCCCACCTCGTCGCCAAGTATGAGGAGTTCATGCTCCGCCGCTGCCTGGCCGCCGACCCGGACTGCAGGTGGTGCCCGGCCCCGGACTGCGGGTGAGAGAGAGCAAAGGCGGGGGCAGGAGGAAGGACACGCTTAATAATAATAATAATAATAATAATAATATAAATAAGCAAAAACAGCAGCAGCTGCTACTTTGGTGGCCGTTATGGGGAGTAAATTGCTTTATCTGCATTAGCCTGCTGTGATCTTTACAACAACCGTGGAAGGGTTGGCCGGTTTGGATCTTGCCCCCCAGGTTGCAGATAGGGGTGAGGTCCAGACAGCACCACCTAGCGGGCTCTTGCCGGGGGGGGGGATATTAAACCTCAGAACAGCATGATTCCAAGGTGCTTAGTCCTGCACCAATTCAGAGCAAAACCAAGCCAGTACTTCGATCGGGGCCAGCCATGATTGGCAGGGTATGTACCAGGTTTCAAGGTTCACAGACGGGCATGCACTACTAGGGAGAGAACTCCTTTTAAAGGTCATGTTACTGAGCCCTATCTGCAGTTTGAAATTAAAAGGTGCAGGGGAGGTGCCTTTGCATTGACTAAATATTGTCTTTGTAGCCAAGCTGCTGTTCTGTACCAGCTGAATATATGGTGCATTAGAGTAAAATGGGCAAAAATGGTATGTCACTCTGCCATCAACAGTTCACAGTTTAAAATTGGATAGATTAGAGAGAAAATGGCAAAGTGATGGAAATATAAGTAAAAGGGGTGTGAAGAGCATCCTCTGGCTTTTTTTCTGTTGGAGATAAGGGCTTTGGGAATTAAGCCCAGAGGCATCGTGGGAGGTGGTTTTTGCAGATTTTATATTCTTGTTTAGTTCACACACTGCTGCTTCATTAGGGAAATAGTGTATAATTGTGTCTATAGTTCATATCTCCCCTGTCATGAACAGTCATAGCAAGCCATTTAGCTTTAGCCCCTTATCTGCAATAAAGTTAACATTATTATTTTATATTTTTCCGACTTGTAGGAGTGTTTGAAAAACACTTGAACGCTAATAACATTGTATGCAGTAATAAGTATTGTATTTGTAACTACTGTTCACTTATTTTATTTTATTAAGTTTCTATCCTGCCCTTCCTCTGAAAGGAGCCCAGACTGCTCCATGTTCCTATAGAAATTAAGTGTAGTACGGGGAATGTTACTTCAACAATGGTGCCTCATCTGACTTTTTCTGTCCAGAGGGAGACAAGTAAGTGCCCTGTTCCCAAACTGCTCACACTGTCTCTTTCAATAGCCTTAGGGGAAATGGTGGCAAACAGCAGAATTTTTTAAGACTAAAGCATTGCTGATCAAGTGCATGCAGTGCACCAGCAGGACTATGTCCAGCAATGAAGTGTCAATTTGAATGCGCTTAGCTTCTTCCAATCATTCACAGTCCTTAATAAAGGAGTTTCTCCAATCTCATTAAGGCAGCTACTTTTGCTGCCTAATGGTTATAATTTTGCAAAGGAATAGGTGTGAGTGAAAGTGAAAATGAAACTTTCATTATCAGATACTTTGGAAGTGCCAAAGATGTGCTAGAATCTGTGTTAAGTATTTAAAAATCAGCATATACATTCCTCATAGGATTGCAGTCTAAACCTTTAGAGGACACAGGGAGCTGCATCTCTTAGAGTGAACACTTTCTTTACAGGGCTTGGGGAATAGTGAACACGGTCACAGTGTAGGAAGGGAAAAAGGATGTATGTATAAGATCAGTTATCTTATTGCAGACTGAAAACACGTGGAATACACAGACTTTACAAGATCGGTATATCCTTGTTTGTTAAGGACTGTCTTTCCCCCTCTGTAAAGGGAGGGCAACACATAAGTAATGGTGGGAAGCACATGTATGTGTAAACAAAACTAACTGCATTTACAAGGATTTGTGCCTCTAGAAATTTATTAAAGGACAATGATAAAACAGTTCACTCTATGCTGTGGCAATCAAATCCTCAAGAGGAATACTTAGGTATATGAAATGGAAATGCTATCTCAAACACTTTGTGTTGGCATGTAAAGATAAGCTGGGGTCTCTGGGTTATTGTGGTTTAGCAGGAATGAGCAGTACCTGCTGCTTGATTGATCCCACTTTTCTCCTCCCCAGTACAAGCAGCGTAAGCAAACCTAAGAAACCATGAATAGTGGTGGTTATTAATAAATTGCCCTTCATCAAAAGATCTTAACAAATCTTAATCTGTGGTTTATTATTACCTTACAGACTATGACTTGTTGGTCTCAGTAAGAGAGGATGGGTGGCCCATCAAAAGGGAAGATAATGTGTCAGACGGCTGTGGTCAGTCCCAGTTTATGGTGATCTAAATACTGTACTCCCAAATCATTGTGGCTTGAATCCTTGGCATGGACTAGCTGGCACTGCTGATGGTAGTTAATTAACTAGGTCCTGCAGTGAGGTGTGAATTGTACTTTGTGTCATTCTTGTCTACTTAGTTGCAGGTAGACTTTGCTCAGAATCGTTTTGTCAGTAAAATTTATTTTCCTGAGAATCTTGTTTAAGTACTAATGAATATTTATTGATGTGGGGTTGATGTTACAGGAGGAGGAGTGGGTGATCCTTGGAAGTAGGGGCAAGGGGAGTTTGATTTGAAATTTTCTGATCATATCTTAAAAATGGAGGTTGACACCAAGTGTTGCATGTATTTCAACTTTTTTACTGAAAAGTTCCTGTTTCTAAAATGCCAGGGAACTGTGGGTCTTTCCCAGCCCTTTGTATGCTGAGAAGTTCAGCAGACTTAAGTTATCCTTTCACATCAGTGGAGGAAACTGTAAACAATGACTTTCAGTAAGAACAGAAACTTGAACATTCTGGTAAGAAAGCATTTTATGTATGGGGATGCAGGTGGTGAAATGTTGAATCATTGTGATTCAACATCCAGTTGGGTAACTGGGAAATGGCCTAGCCTTTGGCAGTTAGTCAGAATGATATTTGAGTAAGACTTGTTTTACTTTCACTTCTGTTTTCTTTTAAACCAGCCTCCCAAAGTTTCTCTAACACAGCATGGAAAGTACAAGCAATGAGTCTTTAAGTTGTCCTTTAGAACATTCAGTTTAAAACATGGGGTAAGGGAAGTTGTAATGTACTGGGCACTGCAGAATATTCTTGGAATTGTTGTAATTGCTTCTGATTCTGTTGATTTCTGGCATGCATATGTTGTTGCTGGGCAGTCCCAAATTATGCTGTACTACATAATTAGAGGAATTAGAGATCAAAAGAAGGTGGGCAAGCATACCACCCACATGCTAGCTCCACTGAATACTGCTTTGCTAAATTAGCAAGAATCTGGTTATCACTTAACTGTTTCCTCTATTCAGCTGATGCAAAATTTATCAGATTTGATAGGAAACATAAAACAAGCTGATGGAACATCCTGCTCTTGGATAGATGCCGCCAACTTGCTTTATTTGAGATAATGCTACTTCTGTGGCAGGGTTCTGAAGGTTAGTGTGCTATTTAACACTGAAATATATCCTATCTGGTTGCCTTGTATTCTAAGCTAATAGTTTGTACATAGAGACCCTGAAGACTACCCAGAAACATTCTGAAAGAAGCTTCAGCACTGTACCCTTTGTAACAAACTTGAGACACTGGTGGGTTTCATGACGTTCACTGTTGGAATCTAGATTTTGTTTTGTTAAAAAATACACTGTTCCTAAATTTGCAGAGGTTCATTTAAAAATGAAATATCACTGCCAAAAGTCTGGAAACAGGCAAGAGATAATGAACCAGACCTTTTCCATATTAAAGTGTTATGTTTTACATTTCTCTGTGTATAATAACAATGTAATAATATAATCAGGTAGCCCCCATTTGTAGTGCCTCATCACAATCCTGGATTTGCATGAAATCAGGGCGGGGTAAGGGGCAAAGTTACAGGCAGGTTGCCATGGCATGGTAGCAAAAAAGAGAGAGGCATTGTGAGGGGAAAAGTGGTTTTAAACAATGGCAGAAGTTTGAGTAGAGTAGCAGGGGTGACACTGAGTGGGGCAAAGTGGCAGTTTAAAACAGGGTTTGAGTACAGTGAGAAGGGAGTTTCGAAAGGCTCTGCTTTAGCTTTGTGCTGTTCGCTTCTGTGTTGTCTGCATCTCTGCTTGTTCTCTTTCTTAAAACCGATTTGGTTTAAAACAAGCAAAAATCCTCAGTGATCTTCCGTTCTTACTTTACTCAAACCTCTGGTGTTGTTTAAAATCACAATCCCCCCCCCCCCGAGGGTTACTCCACCACAGCTTTATTCAAACTTTTGCCAGTTTAAAACAACCTATTTTCCTCTTTCTTCTTCCTTGTTGCTGAACTCAAACTTCTCTCTCTTCCATTCCTCAGAGAACTAAAGAATGCTGAGCCCTCAAATATCCCACAGTAGCTTCACAGAATGTATGTCACTCCTGATACCATGTGTTGTCTTCAACATGAAGTTCCAGATTCAGTGCAGTAATTTAGAAGAGTTAGTTTATTAACAATCAAACATCCACATATGTACAACATTCTTTAAAACTGAACAGCCCAACTGACAGTCTTGGTTTTAAGATTCTATTCATATTTAAAGTTACCGTAATGTATATCATCATGGTGTGTTTCCCCAAAGGGGGCTGTCCAGAATAGGGAAGTTGAGAAAGCATGCAAATGGTGATCCGTGTGCAAGGGAGAATTGAGAAAAGTGAGGACGAGGGTGGAATAAAAAAAGGGGGTGATGGTAAAAATAGGAGTGTAAAAGGGGTTGCAAAAAAGAGGTAGTAAGAGGCATGGGAATGGGGTTGAAGACTAAAGCAGAGTCATGCAAGGGTCTGCAGAATAAGAGGGAATAGCTTCATCATTGAGTGGAAGGCGAAAAAGGTGCTTAGTTGCAATGTGTGGGAAGAGGAAGGTACCCGAGATTACCATGGGGTTGGTTTGTATGTAAGGGTGTTGTACAAAAAGTGGACGAGGCACAGACAAGGGGGTGAAGATGAAATGAGTGCAAAGTGAGGCTGTAGAATAGAGAGAAGCGGCATCAGAAATGGGGTTTGAGAGGTGAAAAGCAAGCTTTGGAATTGCATGGGGTGGGAAGGGGAAGCTATAGGGCAGGGGTCAGCAAACTTTTTCAGCAGGGGACTGGTCCACTGTCCCTCAGACTTTGTGGGTGGCCGGACTATATATATATATATATATATATATATATATATATATAGGGGGGGGAGAACAAATTCCTATGCCCCACAAATAACCCAGAGATGCATTTTAAATAAAAGGACATATTCTACTCATGTAAAGGCCTCTGGGCCTTAGTTTGCCTACCCAGGCCCTAACCGTTGCTTTCCCTTCCTCCTTTGCAATTGTTGAATCTTCATAGAAATTTTGGGAGGCAGGGGGAGATGGAGAAAAAGCACAGATTCACCCATGGGTAGGCAAACTAAGTCCTGGGGGCCGGATCCGGCTCAATCACCTTCTAAATCCAGCCGGTGGATGGTCCGGGAATCAGCGTGTTTTTACATGAGTAGATTGTGTGCTTTTATTTAAAATGCATCTCTGGGTTATTTGTGGGGCATAGGAATTCGTTTATTCCCCCCCTCAAAAAAAATATAGCCCAGCCCCCACAAGGTCTTGAGTTACAGTGGACCGGCACCCTGCTGAAAAAGTTTGCTGACCCCTGCTCTAGGGGGTTAATATGGGGGGATGTTAGGTGGGTTGGTGAGCAGCACAAGCAGGCAGTGCAGCTGCTAGTGTTAGTGATACCTTTAGAATACAGTATCAAAAAAATTGGTTGCACAAAATCCAGCTGCAGTTTTGCATATCACTTGCTTGAACAGTAGATATCAATTTTTCAGCTATCAGGTGGGGGATTTTATGTGTAAAAAACATTTGGAAGAGAGAGTGGGATAGGGCATGTGCTCTGATGAATAGCTGTCACATTTATACAAAAGTCAATTGTACATGGTGCCAAGATAGCATATGTGCTGCCTGAAGTAGTACCTAAGAGCTGTCAGTAATCTCT
The DNA here is from genome assembly GCA_034641385.1 of Darevskia mixta. NCBI lineage: Eukaryota > Metazoa > Chordata > Lepidosauria > Squamata > Lacertidae > Darevskia > Darevskia mixta. Next base: position 1,780,768 of record JAWWNH010000033.1, on the reverse strand, counting down.
GTGGGTTCAGAACGATGCATATGATTTCTTTCTCCCTGCTTCTCACGTTTTGTAGAAAATCTTTGTCACAGAGGTTTCATAGTTCAGTTTCTCTGTGAGACTGCAGTAAAAGCATGTTCTGAGAAAAAATAGCATGCAAAATCCTCATGGCTTCTGCATCCCACCCATGCTTTAAGCATCTTCATAAATTGGCAAGCTTAGCTATTCTGCCTAGGGAGGTAAACTGCAGACATAACACAAGGGTGTGTTTCCATGGTAATGTTGGTCTTCTGGTGCACAGTTAGATCTGCATACAAATCTGGAACTACCTTTTTCATTGTAGTCAGCTCGTGCTGCTGTCTAACATTCGTTGCTTTGTATTTTTCCCTGAGGTTGAGGGGGAAATTTCAGGGCATTAAAATAAATTCATTGTGTTGGCAGAATTAAATGAGTAGAGCTGAGCATGAATAGGGTGGGGCATGTATTTAGCTCTCATTCAGTCAGTGGAAGTGAAAGGTGGTAGGCAGATTGAGGTCAAGGTAGAAGCAGGATTCTATATCTATTTTTATTGACTTATATTATATTTCCCCTTCATGGATCACTGCCTTGTCGTGGCGAAGGGGCTTGAATTACTCAGGGAAGCTATGGACAGGTCAAGATGGACAGGTCGTAGTGGAGAGTTTGGACCAAATGTGATCCACCTGGAGAAGGAACTGGCAAGCCACTCCAGTATCCCTGCCAAGAAAACCTCATGGACAAAGACAACAGGCATATAAAAGATATGACGCTGGAAGATGAGCCCCTCAGGTCGGAAGGCGTCCAACATGCTACTGGGGAAGAGCGGAGGACAAGTACAAGTAAATCAGCCCTGAGTGCTCACTAGAAGGACAGATCCTGAAGTTGAGGCTCCAGTACTTTGGCCACCTCATGAGAAGAGAAGACTCCCTAGAAAAGACCCTGATGCTGGGAAAGATGGAGGGCACAAGGAGAAGGGGACGACAGAAGATGAGATGGTTGGACAGTGTTCTCGAAGCTACTAACATGAGTTTGGCCAAACTGCGAGAGGCAGTGAAGGATAGGCGTGCCTGGCGTGCTCTGGTCCATGGGGTCACGAAGAGTCGGACACGACTGAACGACTGAACAACAAACAACAACAATATTATATTTATTATTATATTATATTATATTATTCGTATACACACAGCTTTTTATTTATAAATTGTGCACCTCAAAGCAGTTCAAAATATGCAAGAAAATAAAAAAAAATGCAATTAACAGTTAAAATACTAGATAGTCATATCTTTTCAGCAGCTAGAACCCAAAAGTATCTTAAAATTGGCTGTTGGAAAATGTTATTATAAACAGAATGGTCTTTAACTATCTGTGAAATTATCCTATCACCACTGATCTCCATGGGGAGCTTATTCCACAAAATGGGTGTCACAATAGTTGTCCCTCCAGCCAACTAAGCAGTGGTCAGAAGTGCCCCACCCAAATATCACAGTGCCATTGGTGGACTATAAAGAAAAAGGAGTCTTGAATATAATCGGTTCTCAAGCTGTTTAGGGCTTCAGAGGTCAAAAACAATACCGTACTTTAAACTTTGTTCAGCAGCTAATGAACTCCCATTGCAGATCCCTCTTTATTGATGTTATATGTGTGCAGTAGGAAGCTCCAGCAACCTAGGTACAGCTTCTAGACCAACCTCAAGGTTAGCCCACATAGAATGTGTTACAGTAACCCAATTGTAAGGTTACCAGCATGTGGATCACAGTAGCTAGGATATCCCTGTATAGAAATAATCATACTTAGCATACCTGCCAGACCTGACAGGCATTTCCTGCCACTGAGATCACTTGGGCTTCCAGTGACAAAGATGGATTAAAGAGTACCCCCAAACTGAGCACTTGTCCTTCCAGAAAGAGTCCAACCCCATCTAGAACTGGCAGATTTCCCAATTTCCAGACTCAAAAACACCCACCCACAATGTACTTCATTAAGGATTCTGCCATGAGTCCTGTGGAGTCTTGTGGAGCGGTTGGTCCAATCCAGATGAAAAATAAGAACTTGGGGAGTTGACGTTTGGCAACCTAGAGGAGGGTCCCAGTGGGTTGTGGAAGATGAAATTGGGATCCCAAGAAATATTGGAACCCAAGGAATTGAATCATAGAATTACAGAGTTGTAAGGGACCCCTTGTAATGCAGGAATCTCAACTAAAGGAGGGGGGCAGTGAGTGCGCAGCTGGATTTAGGGGAGGGATTGAGTGGGTTGACAGAGATATGTTGTTCTTCTGTGATAACAGCTGCCTCTAGTCAGACCTCTGCTATTGTGGAACCACCTCTGATGTTACCTCCTGTCAATGATGAGCCGCTGCCTTCTGGGGAGGCAACAGAGTAGGTTGGATGCGGAGCCAACTCCACTTCCGTCTTCAAGGGCATGGAGGTACTGGCACCTGCATGAACAAATCGCAGTTCCAACCCACTCAGAGGAATGCTAATTTGCTTGCTCACTCCAAGGACTCCAGCTCCTTACCACACACACTAAAAGCACCCCCTCCTCAACAGGCTGATGGGGCATGCTGCTTCTTAGTTCAGTGTGTTCACATGTGCCTAGCCATGCATCTAAACCTTTCTTGTACCTTCTATACCCTGTAACCAGTGCCTTGCTTATATAAAAATCTGCTTTACACTTTAAAAACTTTGGCAGAAACAAGAGGCTAGCAGCAAGTGCCAGGATAGATTCAAATTCAATTTCTGAAGGTCATGCATGACACTCACGACTCAGATGTAGTAGAGAAATGACCACTTCTATGGCTATGTGTAGATGTTAAATAGCATTGGCAATAGAATAGTGCCCTGCAGCACCCCACAGCATAACTGCAAGGAAGCTGTGGAACCAACCCCATAGATAGGACCAGAACCACTGCAATATCGTGCCCTGAACATGTATCTTACAAAGCTGGATCAGGAGGATACTATGACCTGAAGCCAGTCTGGAATGGCTCAAGATAATCAGTATCCTCCAATAAACCTGTGTTAGGACTTCCACCATTCTTGATTTGGCTAAAAAGGGAGAACCTGTAGTTAATCATAAACCTTGGTTTGCAGGTAGGGCTTATTGAGGAGTGGTCACACAACCACATCTTTAAGGTTGTCTGGAACTATCCCATTGCATAATAACACATTCACCAATCCCTGGACTTCCCTTGCCAGCCCATTCCTGCTAGCTTGAATTAGCCTTGATGGGCAAGGATATGGTAGGACAAACTGTTACAAATGTCTTTTCTACATCCTCAGGCCTCTTTAGCTGAAACTGATCCTACAGGACTAAACCAGATGTTGAGTTGGAAACCTCACCAATATCCATTCTAACTTTGGTGTTCAGATCACTGTGGAGATGAATGCTTTTACCTTCACTTGGTGCCTAGCAAAATTATTACAGCAGGCCTCGGAGGGTCCCAGCCTACTTTTTGCTGGAGCAGGTATAAATAAAGCACATGCCACTTTGAAAAGATCTGCTGGACAGCTACTTGAGGACACAATGGTGGCAGCCAGTTAAGCCTTTGGTGCTTTCACCACCACACAATAGGCACAATTATGTTCAGTCACTCTCACATCACATCTTAGGCCAAATGTGCTTTACCTATCATCTGTTCTGTGTCATTGTCTGAAATTCTGCAAAGAACCACAGTGTTACTCGGGCAGTAACAGAGCACTTGAGGGCAATTTTGTTGATAGCCTGCTTCATCTCACCGTTCCACATCAAGACAGGAAACATCCTCAGAGCATTCAAGAATCAGTTGGATTCCATAAGTCTTCAACGGCAGACCATTCTGATAGACCCTTTACGCTTGCAGGGAGGGATTTTTGTCATTGGGCTAGAACAATACCTTCACATCTCCAGACAATCTCTCTCACACCCTGTGGCAAAGACTAAAATCAAAGTTATATCCCATATTGTATGTCAGGCCATGCAAAAATATGCTGAGACAGCTGCATGGTTGCAGTGGAAGCTGGTCCAGTAGAGGCAGCTTAGGCACGAACTTTGAATTCTCCAGAACAGTCCAGGGGTTCTCTTAACACCACAGTCAAGGACACCACCTTCAGCTGGGTCAGGGAAGCTGTTTAGCAGCAGTGTGGGTAGGACATCTGATAGCAACCCCAATCTATCTGGCCCAACAACAGGTGCAGGTCAGCAAAGCCTGCCCCAATGGGGAGAAGTTCTCAGGTGAATGCAGTGATAGCTTATGAACCACAGTGACTCTCCTCCTGCCTCTAAAAAGACCCACTAAAACCAAATAGTTATATGAAGTCTGAGACTGCTCAGTAGGTGTTGAAAACTGACAGGATGAGAGGAGATACCCAGAAAACAGGGTAGGTGTAAGCATGTGAATTGGAATGTTGTCTTGGAAAAGGGCCTGGCTTGCTGGCTGGAACCTTAAATAAAAACACTTCAGTGTTTTGTTGCAGGTCCCACTTGTGGATTCTGTTCTCAATGTAGTTTTGGCTGTGGAAATGAGGGTAGTTAAGAGGCAAAACATGAACGGATTAAAGGAGACTTGAGAATTAATTCTTGGCTTCTGTACCTTCAAGACTGAAAGGTTTGTCATTAACACTATGTCTTTGAACTTGATGTTATCAGCTGTCCTCTTGCTCTCCTTGTGAAAGATGATTCTTGTAGGGCAGCAGTTGTCTTCCTGGTAATGATGGGGTGGAATGGCTAGAGGGGGCTTAATTCCCCAGTGGGGACTCAGTTTAGAAGAGCTGGGATAGTCAAAGCCTCTTTCCCCACCTGCTAGGAGATTATCAAACTGACAAAAAGGAAATATAGATTCCCCAGCAGCTGCATACAAATTGTATGATGCAGGGCCTCCTCTCAGAAGCAGCTCTGTCCTCCATGTAAGAACTATGGCTTTCTGAAATAATTTCCACTAAAAAAAAATGAATATTACATTTAGAATAACTTGTTAACAAGTTACGTACATTGCAAAAAACACACAACAACCCCTAGACATGTTTTATTCTGGTTGCATTTTCATGGTTGCATGTTCTGCAGAATTTGATTGAGCTGGGGAAGTTGAATTACCTGGATTTTGACAGTGCAGAATGAAGGGAAGCATCATTTGTAGTCATGCATATTTCTGTATCTCCTGATGAAACATAACTGTTTTTGTTTAGGACTTGCATGAACTGAGGGTAGTCCATTTGATAACAGGTGGTGCCAGTTAATATATTTAAATCTGCTCTCTGCTGGTACTGGGCATTCTTGTATACTAGAAATATAGAACAGTCCTACAAACATACATGGACCTCCTTTTCTGTCGTTTGAATTTGCATATTGGCATGTAGGTATGTGATGGTCACCTTTACTAATTGTGCTACACTTGGGTAAAATGGTTTCTCCAGCTCCCACAGGTTGTGAATCGTGAACTATTCCAGATTTCTCATGCTGCAAGATCTGAGAAATAGTCATGCAACCTGAATTATTTGGGAATTAAAAGCCAGAAGAGTAACAAGGGTGATATTTGTGACCCTTACAAAATATGCAGACTACAGTGTTAGACAACCTCCTTGTGTCATTTTTTGTGTGTATAGTGGGTAGCTTCTGTGACAATGAATTGTTTTTTACATCTCTTCTGACTGACTTCTTTTTTGTGCTCAGGTAGAAATTGTTTGCCAATTGGTGCTTCTGTTTCCAAAGTGCTAACTCCAAGCCCATTAAGGGAAATGGGGAGGAAACTAACTTTATTATGACAGGCTTCCCGTGATTAGAGCTCTTAGAATGTTACACAAGCAAGTCAGTAAATGTCTTGTTCTCACCAAGGGTTAATTATGTTAGGTTGTAGATGTTAACTACATCAAATAAAGTAGCTTAATTTTTGCTGAGATATAGGTAGTAAATCTGAGAAAGCTAGGCTAATTGTGGCTGAATAGATTTCTACAGAGGCAGTTGTCTGTGTGGCTTTACTTCACATAGTCCAGTTTTGTCAATAAAAGTCCCAACATAACACTGTCCTGTCATTTACTTTTTTGCTTAGTTATGCTGTTATTGCCTATGGATGTGCAAGCTGCCCCAAACTGACGTGTGAGAGAGAAGGCTGCCAGACTGAATTTTGCTATCACTGCAAGCAGATATGGCACCCAAACCAAACCTGCGACATGGCCCGCCAACAAAGAGCACAAACTCTGCGGGTACGGACAAAGCACACCTCAGGCCTCAGTTATGGACAAGAATCTGGACCAGGTATGTACCAGTGAGCTACTTACCAGTTGCTATTGCAGCTGTGTATGAAGATCTGGGAAAGAGATTGACTTGATTAGATGTGACTTTTACCTTTGTATGGTAGCTACATTTCAGCAATGTAAAAGGCAAAGGTTTACACACATAACATACACATACACATACACATACACATACACTCCTCTAGGCAAGCAGGAAGCATCATCACAGTTCAAGGACACATTCCGGACAGGCAAAACTACTTGAGGAGAATAAGGGATGTGGCCTGAGAAGAATCTCAAGGTTGGATAGAGAGGTGTGGAGGGATGCTTTTAGCACCGAGGTCTAAGATTCCACACCTCTGTTTTAAAGTACCCAGTTGCTTCAAGTGAGTTATAAAACTTTTACCTCAGACATAACATAACTATCCATTCAAATCAAATGTCATTCTTCAAATTGCATGCTGGCAACAGCAGTGTGTTTTGGTGGAGTTGAGAACATAGAAAGCTGCTTTCTGCTGGGTCAAATTGTTTCTCCATCTAGCCCAGTATTGTTTAATCTGACTGGCAGTGGCTCTCCAAGGTCTCAGGCAGAGAGGTCTTTCCCCATCACCTGATCTAACTAGAGATGCCGGGGACTGAATTTGGGACCTCCTGAATTTAAAGGACTTGCAGTAATGAGCTATGATCCTATGCAGCCTTGTTAAAAATATCAGGGATGAATTAGTTGTCAGTCCCAGGATACTCTTACCATTTTAGACTAAGAATGAGTTTCTCAGCCAGTAACCTTACTGAGTGACTTTCAGACATTCATTCTCAGTCTGCCCCCCTGCCGCCTAACTTTTTGACAGGATTGTGGTAAAGGAGGATGGGCTGGAAGAGTAAGACTGTGGTGGTTCTTTCACCTTCTTTCTTACAATGGAAGATCTCAATGATTTTCAATTCCTTCTTGGGATTTATTTTAGGTGCACAGTTTTTTTTTTGTATTTTTTTTTAATTTATTAGATTTTTATTGAATACAATTAAAAAGATTACAGATTACACATCCATACAAAGAAAAACACAGCAAAAAACAAAACTAAGAATTCTGCAATTATTCACATACACTCTACATCCTGCTAACATACATCATACTTACATACCTTTATACATTCATTCTGCTACTAACTCATTCTATCACATTCTTACCTCACACTAATACATTCTTTCTTCTATTTAACAACTCATTCTTCTTTTCTCCTAATAGAATTTCATCCAATTTCAATTTTTCTTTTTCAAAGCCAATTTTATTATCTTCCAAAAATCTTTGTCTAATTTGAAAATATTGGAGCCAGCTGGTTAAATTTGGTTTTAATTCATTATAGTCCCTTACTTGTAATTTCCCATTGTATTCTACTAATAATTGTTTATAAGTAAGCCAATTTCCTTCCATGTTTGTCCTCTTAACTGCCACAACTTCCATTGGCGATATCCATCCAGGCGTTTTAGTTTCGAAAAACCTTTTATATTTCTGCCACACTGTGTAGAGAGATCTTCTAATTATGTTATGCCTAAAGACATTTTGTTTATTTAGTTTTTCCTTAGTTAGGTGCCAGTGCCAGCCAAACCCAATGTCCTCTCCCTCAAGGTCTAGCAGGTCTGTATCTTTTAGGTCTATCCAGTCTTTTATCCACCATAGGGCTGCTGCGTCATGGTATAAATTTAATTCCGGCAATCCAAATCCTCCTCTTTCTCTCTGGTCAATTAATATTTTATATTTAATCCTTGGTTTTTTCCCATTCCAAACAAATTTTGATAAGTCTTTTTTCCATTCATTGAATAAATTTGAACCTCCCAATACCGGTAAATTTTGGAATAAATCATGCTTGCCAATATATTCATTTTTATTAATGAGATTCTCCCTAATAATGATAATTTTAATTTGGCCCACATTTCTAAATCCTTTTTTATTTGATACCAAATTTTAATATAATTTTCCTGAATTAAATATAGCCTTGTTGGTCATATTTATACCCAAATATTTGATTTTATTTTTTGTTTTTATGCCCGTTAGTTCTTTCTTTTCCTGGTTTTCCATGTTTTTCACCAGCATTATTGTTTTATTATAATTTATTTTCAGTAGGTGCACAAAATTTGACTGGGTTCTCCTTTTCACTTCCATAGCAGATGACATCAAGCCATGTCCACGTTGCAGTGCCTACATCATCAAGATGAATGATGGCAGCTGTAATCACATGACTTGTGCTGTATGTGGCTGTGAATTCTGCTGGCTTTGTATGAAGGAAATATCTGATTTGCATTACCTCAGGTAAGTTGGAGGGTAAAATGCCCTCAAACTGCTCTACCTTGCTAGAGCTACGTTGCTGTGGTCCAAAACCTACACTACTCAAAAGATACTGTGCTGTGGGAGTATCAAAACAGATAAAATATTGATTTGTGTTCTCATACTTAGAAATGTAGAATGATGGACTTAAAATTGGTTGGAGATGGCCTTATAACCCTTCCCAATTTAATGGGCAGCAGCACTTCTCTAAGAGCATTCTGTCATCTTTCCTCCTTGGCATTGTGTTAAAACACACCTGAATGCTCCAGACCAGCAAACTGCTAAAATATTTGGCTTTTATAGAGGTGGGCACACTTGCTGATGATCAATTAATCAAGGGCATTTGATTAGCAGCCCCTGTCTGCTATTTAGCCTCTTAATTCCTATGGAAGCAGTAACAGTGCACTTAGTTTTTCACACATGATTTCTCCATCTTGGCTTTATTTCTGTTAAATAAATCATGACATGGTGTAATATGTCATGTGTTGTTGTTTATCTGAGGTTGTATTTATCTTATTTTAAGACCTGCTAAGGAACAAATGATTGCTATTATGTCCTGATATGTAAAACCACAGAATTCAAAGAAGGTGCACTTTCTTTTACCCATGACTATACATGAATCAGCTGCAGGGGTGGGGGGCTGTGTACTGTGTACATACATGTGTGTGCGTATTATGTGTCTGTGAGAAAGTGTGCCCTCCCTCCCCCCACTGCTGGCATGTGGCCCTTGGGAGGGTTGGCAGCGAGGGAATGCATGCTTCAGACCAGCATTCAAAACTCCCATTGTTCTAGGCGCGTTTTGCGACAGGGAATTTCATTAGCGAGAGCAGTTTCTGAGCCTAAGATTTCAGATTAGAACTGCACAGTGGAAGGAAAGGAGGACTTTTTTCTGCCTCCCCATTTCCAGCTACTCTCTGTGAAGACTAGAGAATAGACCCTCTTAAGAATACAGTGATCCCTCGACTTCCGAATGACCCGACTTATGAGTTTTTCGAGTTGCGAGGGATCAAAGCGGCCGCCACTTCCGAATTTTTTCGACTTCCGATTGGAAGCCACGGCCACTTTAGATGCGGTTTTCTCGAGTTCCGATGGTTTTTTCGACCTACGAATGCATTCTACCAACGCATTCCTATGGGGACTCGAGTTACGGTGATTTCGACTTATGAGGATTGCGTCGGAACGGATTATCTTCGTAAGTCGAGGGTCCACTGTATTAGGGGGGCGGGCAGGGGAAGAATGGCTTTGTTTTTTGCAGTCTTCAGATGAGGACTAGACCATGTGAAAAATGAAAATAAGACTTTAGCTGCAGTTCATTCATTTTCATTTTTGTATTCGTGTTATTAAAAAAACGCACTTAGATATTCCATTGTTGTGCCCATAACCTAGATTTAAGGTGCCATTTAGCTCCTAGCTTTCATATCTCAGTTTCTAACACTGCCGCAGAGTCAAAACAGTTCCCCATCTGTGCTGTAGACACACCTTTAGCTACTTGGACAGGAAGGGGAGGGAAGAGGTTTGGTAGTACCTTTGTGGGCAGGTGTCTGCCTTCCCCCCATTTTTGAATCTTGTCCCTCTGAAGACCAAATATGAAATCTCTTGCAGCCCTTCTGGTTGCACATTCTGGGGCAAGAAGCCATGGAGTCGTAAAAAGAAGATTCTCTGGCAGCTCGGAACATTGATTGGTGCCCCAGTGGGCATTTCCCTCATTGCTGGCATTGCCATTCCAGCCATGGTCATTGGAATCCCGGTTTATGTTGGGAGAAAGGTAAGAATAATAACTGTATACACTGAATTAAATCCAACTACAAGGCTGAAGGTTTTTTTGCAGGGGGAGGGGTGGTGCAGGAGTGGTAGTGGTTGCCCTGATAGTTAAGAGGGACCATACAATATATTACACTATACCTTTGAATATCAATCATTGGTAATGACAATGGGGGAGGGCTTTTGTACTCATAGCTGTTTGTGGACTTCCCATAGGTATCTGGTTGGCTACTGAGAAACAAGATGCTGAACTAAAGGGCCTATAGTCAGATCCAGGAGGCTACTCTTAGGTTGGAGGTGGAGAGATCTCAGTGATAATTGAAGTTTGCATTGTGGGACCTGGGATGGGTAATCTTTCCTTAGAACACGTGTGGCCAGCCCAACTGCATATTGCCTGTGGCTTTGCATGCATAGTAAGTTTTATTGAAGCTGCTGCTGATTTTGGGGCATTGATTCTTGTTGATGGTCCCTGCTCTGATTTCTGCCAGCCTGAGCAGTTATGGACAGAGTGAGACTTCTACCTCTAGAGAGCCCTTGAGCCTCTCTTCTTTTTTCTGGAGAAGCCATCTCTGCTATAAACTATTAAGACCTGCAATAGGTAACATCTTCCTAGAATGCCATTCTTCTTTGTGTTGCATTGCCTGTTTTATCCTTGATTCTTCTTATGTCAGATTCATAGCAGGTATGAGGGGAAAAAAACCTCTAAGCACAAGAGGAACCTGGCCATCACTGGTGGTGTAACCTTATCTGTGATTGCATCGCCTGTCATTGCTGCTGTCAGTGTAGGTAAGTAGATGAGATCTGTGTTACAAAGCACAGGATGATATGCCTTGGCTACCACTTCAGTCTGACAGTGGCGTTAAGAATTTCCAAACCCCAGAACTGCTTAGATGGGTTATAACTTAATTACATGGAACACATATATTTAAGTTCAGGATGCAATGCAGTGCCTTTGCAGAGCATCTGCAGAACCTGGGATGGGTGGTGGTGGTCAATGTTCATGCTTTGCGGAGTGGTGGTGAATTCCTTTCTGCTCAGTAATCTTCTGGCATTGCAGAAGTGGCACAGCCAAGGACTTCCTTTGAGAGAACTCAGGAAAACAAAACTCTTTCTCCTCTCTGGCCCTATATAGTTATGGAGTTTTCTATCATTTACTGTATATTAATGTTGCCGTGCACCACCTCTGTTATTCTATAGCAGGGGCAGTCAACATGGTGCCCTCCAGCTCTTGTAGTTCCATAGCATCTTTTACAATAAGCCATGCTGAATGAGGTTGAACATTGTCACTCCCTTCTTTGCTTGAAATAATAACTCAATATAAAAAGTTGTGTGTCTTTCCTTGAAAATGAGCCTTGGTTAATACCTTCCCTAACATTACTTAAATAGGCAACTGTGTCCAAGCAACAGAGCATGCTTTCAAAAAGAAGCAGCTCTGCTTCCTTTATCCATGCCCAGTAGATTTACATGACATGGTTTCTTTTGCTGATACCCTTGATATGGTTTCCATTCATAGATCTAGAGGATGTTTGCTTTTACATTAATATCAGCTGCAACTCTATAGATCTCTTGTTGTGATTTGCAATACCTGCTATTGGTATCATGTGCTATCTCTACAGCACTAAAAGTCTTTTCACTGTGCCTAGAACAACAAGTACATATGCTTCCATTCCTAATCTGACATAGGGTGAGAAGAATATCAGAACTCTTCACCATACTTCACAGTCCCTTGATCTCAGAGTTTATTAGATACATCCCAACCAGAGAACCTCCAAGGAACTAAATTTGATACTTTTGAATGAACAGAAACCTTCCACTTGGAGGTCTTCTTATGCAAAATGGATAGACTTTTGTATATTTACTACTTCTCAAAGTTTAGACCCTGTGTCATGTTTAATGTTTGATATTTTCCCTCTCCACCTCAGTCCTGCCATAGATCAGCATTTTCTCACTCTTTAACAATAATGTTTTTAGAAGAATTTTATTTATCCCTGTTCTCTTGCTAAGCTTTGCCTTTCATGAGGACAAGGTGATTTGTCAACCAGACCTCACTTTTAATCGAAATCTATTTCCTGTTTTCACCTTAGTCAAGATATAAAGTCATTCATCTCCCCGCCTCCCCCACCCACAATGACAGGAAGTTTGCTTTGCACACACTGAGTGTCAGTTTCATGATTGTCTTCTATCTTCATAGAATCAAGGATTTTTGCTAGAATAAAATGCTTGTTGTGACTTAGTGCAAAGGCAAACTGGTTTCAAAGCTCTCTTGTTTGGTTGTTTCAACTTTCATGCTTTGCTAGTTGGCCAAGCAGCCTATACTCACAAATATCAATTGAGAAATGGCTATTTTCTCAAGATATTCTGGGTGTCTCTATTATACTGCAAAGTTCCCACTATGCCCACTTAATCCTTGATGTGAAAGTTTATGCTAGTACTGCAGTTGAAAGAGTCATTCTCCTGAGGTTTTCAATCACCCATTCATGGAACAGCACACAGATTGGAAGAAAGAAAGGCAAGCTACTTACATGTTACTGCTGTTCTTCTAGTAGCCATCTGTGTAATCTATGCAAACTATTCTTCTCTCCAGTTGATAGTGTTCTTAGTCTCTGACTAAGCACTTTCATGGTGGTAAGAAGATAGCTGAGCTAGATGCCACTCACCCTGTCCTTGAGGAATGTGCAGAGAGGACATGTACCTGTATTTGCAGGTTTCTGGTTTCCTATTAACCTTTATTCTTTTTTCCAGGTATTGGAGTCCCTATTATGTTGGCATATGTCTATGGAGTTGTGCCAATTTCTTTGTGCCGTGGTGGTGGTTGTGGAGTTAGCACAGCCAATGGGAAAGGAGTCAAAATCGAGTTTGATGAAGATGATGGGCCAATTACAGGTAAAGAAGTAACTGTGTTTTTAATCTTGATGGGGAAAAACAATTAGGACTGTGCTTAACAGCTATATCCAGGGGCAAGTGGAAAGGTTAGATAATTGATGGGGTGAACTTGTAAGGTCGGTTTGATTTTCTCTTTCTTGCTAACATTACAAACACGTTACTTTGTACATATTTCTTCACTTGCTGCTCCAAACTGATAGGGACGAAAATATTTAAAACTACTAAATTCATTCAGCTTCATTGTTTTGCTTCCAGGTATGCTAGTTTACATAGAACTTAACTGGCTAATGTAGGAATGCTGCTGTCAAGTCACATTTTGTGTTATGTTCCTTATATTTTTCATGGTCTCTAGTGGCGGATGCTTGGAGGGCTCTGAAGAATCCCAGCATTGGAGAAAGCAGCATTGAAGGCCTTACCAGTGTGCTGAGCACCAGTGGGAGCCCTACTGATGGGCTCAGTGTCATGCAAGGCAACTACAGTGAGACAGCCAGCTTTGCTGCACTCTCGGGGGGGACCCTGAGCGGTGGAGTCCTCTTGGGTGGGAAAGGAAAGTACAGCAGGTAAATAAAAGTTCATTTCGGTTACAGCAGCTGTGTGTGATATCATGGGTTTGTGTCAGGGACTGGCCCGAGCCAGGAGGGGTGGCGCAAGGGACAGAGGCATCCGGAGGTCACCCATGGACGCCAGAGGAGGTATTGCGAGCATGGGAGCAGGAAGAGGCAGCACCTAGGCTGTCGCCAGAGACAGGGAAGGAGGTGTGGAGAAGTGGGAGTGAAGAGGTGTCGCCACCTGTGCTGATGGAGGAAGAGCGGGTGGCGTGGGAGCCTATGGGAGGAGAGGAGAACATGGAGACGGAGGGAGAGCAAGGGGTCGAGGATGTAGCCGGAGCCTCTGCAACAACTTCCAGGGAGGATGAAAGTGAAAGGGATGAGGGCAACGCAGGGGCCGGCAGAGTCAAGAAGCGGAAAAGGAGGAGTGAGAGGAGGCGTTGGAGTTTTAAGAGGCTTTTATGCTGGGGGGAAAAGCGGAAACCCTTACTTGGAGAATCTGGTTCCTCGGAGGAGGATGATGAACTGTAAAGCTTGTCGGTGAAATAAACTTGTACATAAGTTAAACAGACTGTCGAGTCGCTTACTCTTGAGGAGGACACACACATCCCCCTCACAGGTTTGAGACTCAGTCATCAGTAAACCTAGTTTGCTTGTACAGTATTGCACAACCCCAAGCTAGGTGTTCCCATGCAAGAATGTCCCCTGTTCTTTCATGGTTAGATTAGATTAGAAATAAAAATGAATTGGGTTAAGTCTTTTCTGTCCTTTTGTCATGCATTGTCTTGCATGCTTTAACATCCCATTGGCACAATGACAAGAAAGATTGCCTCCTGAATCATAAGGTTATAAGGTCTTTTATCATCTCTTTCCAGCACCAAATGTACAGCCTAGAATTTGACTGTAGAACGTATGGGAACGTGCTACACAGGAACTGTTAGTCATGGCCACAGACATGACCTAATCCTATTCTAGAGAACAACAGGCAAAGCAAAATTCAACAAAATAAGTTGTTGCTTAAAACTGAGTCACTTTATGCTTAATTCTTGTGAATTAAATAACTCCTCGGTGTAGTCAAACATCAAGTGAGGTGGGGGAGCTACATTAGTATAAAGAACCTAATAAATTCCTGTCCCTTGCCCAGGCTGGAAGTGCAGGCTGATGTCCAGAAAGAGATTTTCCCGAAGGACTCGGTCAGCCTTGGAGCCATCAGTGACAATGCCAGCACGCGAGCTATGGCAGGCTCCATCATTAGTTCTTACAACCCTCAAGACAGGTATGTTAATGTAGTTTGTGTTTGTAATGGGGTCAGTGGTCTCTGAAGAAAGCCCATCATTTTTGTTCTGATCTTGTTAATAGATATTGGCAGGAGGTCATCATAACTTGTTTTCTATGGAAAACTTCATTTAGTGAGAAGAGCCTTTTCTTGTATGGCAGATTTGGATGGAAAGTTGGATGAATGTGGCTTGGTGTGGACTTTGTTGACTATCATTCTCTGCAGACCATTCAGAAGTATTTAGCTACAGGGGCTGATTAATGTGTAGTGAAAAATTAACTGGAAGCTAAGACATAAGAATACACATACTGGATACTTCATTATTCTGCGACTAAACTTAAAGAGTAAATTTTCAGATACAGTGGACCCTCTGTATACGAACTTAATTCATTCCAGGGGTCTGTACATACACCGAAAAGTCCACAACATGAGGCGCTGCTTCTGTGCATGCACGGAGCGCAATAGAGCGCTTCTGTGTGCGCGCGAAGCGAAACCTGGAAGTATACACTTCCGGGTTTGCCAGGTTCGCAACCTGAAAGTTATGTTACCTGAAGGTAACGTAACCCGAGGGTCCACTTTACCTCTCTTGCCACCTTGTTTCAGCTAACATATTTCTATGTGCTCTCAGTGTACTTCAACTGTTGCCTGCTCTTACAGGCTTGCAGCACCTAGTGGGAAGCAACATGTTTTGCATAAAGTTATGTGGAATGTTTTCAGGATTCTTTAATTCTGTGTGTGACCTAGAACCAGGGAAGGCTGCTGAAACTCAGGATGACAGTTCAAATCACTTGCAGGAGTTAGCCATCTCATTATTTCTGAATTGGTTGTACCCCTGTTGCAGGCTGCAAGAGTGAGGTTCAGAGCAGGACTATATGAGCCTTTGGCTTGATCCAGCAGGGTTTATTCTTATGGTTGTACTTTGTCAGTGTTTAAAAAACATATCTGTCTGTCTGTCTAAGTGCGTGTTTTTGTGCACACATATGGACCCACATTGGAGCAGTGACTTAATGTTGTTGATGCTAACATTTTGGTTTTCTTCTAGCCACAGGCTCAGGTAGCACACACACATCAGGGATACATGGCAATATGTTGTGGGGCCTTGTTCTTGTATTATACTGTTTATTTTGTAGTAAGTTTTAAAAAACTATATTAGAAATGTTAGCTTGTCAGAACTTCAGAATTGCAATAAATAGTTCTGAAATAAAAGTTGTTGCCTAGAACTCACACGGGCTCCTCCTTCCACAGAGAGTGTAATAATATGGAGATCCAGGTGGACATAGAGACCAAGCCGAGCCATTACCAGCTTGTTAGTGGGAGCAGCACAGAGGATTCTCTCCATGTTCACACTCGGATGGCAGAGAACGAGGAGGAGGAAGCAGAAGAAGAGCAGGAGCAGATGTGCAACCACCAAAGCTGTGAGCAAAAAGACTGCATTGCTAGCAAAACCTGGGACATCACTCTAGCACAGCCTGAAAGCATCCGAAGTGACTTGGAGAGCTCAGACAGTCAGTCGGACGATGTGCCTGACATTACCTCGGATGAATGTGATTCCCCCTATCCCCAGACTGCTGCCTGCCTGCATCCCTCAAATGCCAGAGGTGCTGAGAGCCCAAGTGCCCATATTGGCCAGTGTGCCCAAGCAGAAGGGCATAGGCCAGAGGAGAGAGTCTCTACGTTGGAGTGCATTGAGGCCCGAGTATGAGGCCGCTCTCTCCTGAGAAGAAGCACACTGATTGTTACTGCCTCTACTATGGTGAGGGCCACCCAGGAGTCAGGGTGATTATGTCATTGTTGGCTTTTGTTTCTGATTCCCCAGACTGCTGCCCTAACCTGACTCTGGGGAAATGGCATTTCTTACACGATAATAAACCCTTGATCTCTCTCTTTTTTTAATTTATTGGTTCAAGCGCTTGGTGATGCTCTGTGAGTTGTGTAAGAGTGTACATAAAAGTGTGTGTGTACATCGTATGTCTGCCAAACATACGCCTAAAGAACGCCTTTAATAAAGATTCCTGTTGCCATTCATAGTGGATCCTGTCCTCCCTTTTCTTAGGACTAGTAAGTTCTTCTGAATTTTCCTTATTGCGCTCCTGCCTTGGTGAAGCTTGTTCCTTGCTCTAAAATATAAGTGATGCACCTCTTTTATATCAAATATATAAAAGGATGTCATATAGAGGAGGGAGAAAGGTTGTTTTCTGCTGCTCCAGAGAAGCGGACATGGAGCAATGGATTCAAACTACAAGAAAGAAGATTCCACCTAAACATTAGGAAGAACTTCCTGACAGTAAGAGCTGTTCGACAGTGGAATTTGCTGCCAAGGAGTGTGGTGGAGTCTCCTTCTTTGGAGGTCTTTAAGCAGAGGCTTGACAGCCATCTGTCAATGCTTTGATGGTGTTCCTGCTTGGCAGGGGGTTGGACTGGATGGCCCTTGTGGTCTCTTGCAACTCTATGATTCTATGATTCTAACTCAGTCTAATTAGTGCTGTTGTGTAGAAGCCTGGGTGTGGCACATATACTTCCAACAACAGTAGGGTGAAAGTTTGAATTTGCTGCCCTCCAGAGGCTGCTTGGGTCCCTGCAGTTGCAAGTTTGCTTTGCATCATGACAGAGCACTCAGTGATACTGGTGTTGAATGCTCTGAGCCTATTGAAGTGATAAGGACACTTGACAACAATACACTTCATTTAGGAGGCATAGCCTGATGGAAATGAGTCCAGAGGAAAACTTGATGCAGCTTGCAACTGGAGTGTGGCAAGTGACTGGAGGGATGAAGTGGAACAGATGTATGTCATGTAGCAATAGCATAGCCCCACTGGATACCCCCACATTTTATAACAGGAATGAGTGTAAAAGGCAGCAAAAGATAGCAGAAGCATAAAGGTGAAGGAGGCTCTCTGGAAAATGTTATTTAGTTATTTATTTGACTCTTCCACACCCTGTTAGTCCTTGTATAAGCAGCGTTGCTCTTCTGTGTGCGCACCCACACCCGCACACCCTTAACCCTTCATGCAGAGGTGTTTAGAGTGAATGCCTTTCAGAGGGCAAAGTGGAGATCCAACTATGTAGGAATACTATGTGGTACAGTCCCCTCAAGCCTGTCTGGGTTTGTTTTGCATATTTGAAAGCTCCCCAGTGTCAAACATTTCCTGCATGTAGGAAGTGGAAACTTTCTCCTGATAACACTAGCTTTTCATGTTTGGGAGGTTATCTGTATTAAAAATGTGACAACTACTTTCATTCTGAAGTGGTATAGGTCCTGAGGATCCAGTACCATGTACTTGCTCTGACTTACTGTTCAGCAGTTCACTGTTCAGTAACCAAAACCGAGTTTCCCATTCTCTTTGCCTGGGCAGTTTCTGGTATCTGGTATACAAAGTGTTGTTTTATTAGGACAAGACACCTGCATCCGGCCTGAAGCCTGCATCCTCCTTGCACTACATTTCAAGGGCTAGTTGTGAATGCTGCCTCCACAATACAAAATTCATGACTGAAGCACTTTACAGCCAAATTTTCCTACACTTCTATTCTTGTAGCCTTATGCAAGATGCCCAACTGTTAAACTGCTGTTTGAATTTCTAAATATTTCAGCATTTTTCTCCTTAATGAGCTCTGGAGCAGAGCAGTTAAAACAAGTGCAATCAAGGAGAGGAAATAGCTGTCATTACTGCTCCATTCTAAAATTAGAAAGAGAAGGAGCAGCAGAGCAGCACCAGTTTGGTAGTCCTGTACAGAAATGGATGGGGTGCTATCTGAGTTGAACCTAGTAATGAATGACTGTCAGTTTAGGATACTGGTGATGTGAATAATTGACTGTGTGTGTCCCTGACATACCAGTGATGGTGGCATGTAGAAGATAATACAAAAGTTACAATGAAAGTTCTCAAAAAACCCACACACAGCTGGAATATTGATAGCAGGCCTATGCGTGGTGAGAAAATAAGGCACAGGATCTGTACTGCTCGACCAGTTCCTATCTATCTCACACAGTGGTCACCAAATCATTCTAGGAAGTTCACAAGCAGGGCATGACAGAATGATTCTGTGTTAATGCATTTTTATCCTGCTCTTCACCCCAAAAGGGGCTCCCAGAGCAGTTAACAAATGTTAGTCCCTGTCCCCAGGCTTGCAATCTCAATACACGACTCAAAAGGAAAACAGACTGGGAAGGAGGATGGAAAAAAGTAAACTCAGGTGCTATTTATTCCTTAACTGACCAGCTAAAATGAAAACACTTTAAGGAGAAGAGGAGCCAAAAGTTGCTTGTCTTCCAGTAATGCTGGTTGAGAGGCTCCACAGTCTCATATCACTTCTACAGCCTGGTGGAATGGTTGCTGTAGATAACAGCTGAAGAAGGAGCCTGATGGAGCTAATCTTCAAGCAGAGTGGACAGAGAGGCCCTGCAGTCCCATCTCCCCCCCCCCACCTTCCCTGCTGCTGAATGGCCGTAAGTGTGCTGGTAGTGAGTAGCCTCTGAACATGGTATTAACAAAACTATGGATGTGGGAAATTTGGAGACTCCCTGAGTGTAATGTCAAAATACCCTTGACCTCAGCAGCTCCCACCAAAAAATCCTATTGAAGCACTGATTACCTTGTGTTTAAGAAGGAATCTCCCTCTAGCCCAGACTGGTTATGATACCGGGATGTGCATGTGGTGATGGTGTGCTTTCATTTCCCTTCACTTGCTCTGTTGAGCTCTGAAACTAGGCCTCCGTGAGTACCTGAAATTTCTCTGCTTGTGAATTGGATTGCCTGGAGATCTGAGGGAGACCTTGGGGAATGGATGACACTTGGAACTAGGCATTTTGGTCCTTCCCAGCTCTATGAGTCTTTTCTGTCTCTTTCTGTTGTGTGATGTGAAAAATTGGCAACCTCTTGAGGTTTCTGTTACAGCTTAATAGCTGAAGGCACTTAGCTGGTGGGCATTGATAGTACAGTGGTACCTCTGGATACACACACCTCTGGTTGCATATCCTTCAGGATGCAAACGCAGCAAACCCAGAAGTATTTTTCCGGGTTTCACTGCGCAAACATGTGCAGAAGCGGTCTACCATTGCGCACACATGCGCAGAAGCGGTCTCTGGTTGCGGAAACCTCGGGATCCGACCGGAGCTCCGGAATGGATCCCGTCCGCAACCGGAGGTACCACTGTATAGCTGATTATCCCAGAATCTGCAGTGCAAGCCAAACTCTCCTATTGGTGAATGAGATGGAAAAGCTAAAAGCCATGCAGCAAAGGAAGAAAGCAAGGGGCGTAGTTCAATGGCAGAGCACCTGCTTGCATGCAGAAGATCCCAGGTTCAACCCATTGCATTTTCAGGTGGTGTAGGGAAATGTCCCTTGTTTGAAACCTGGAGAGCCAGTCACTGCTGACAACGCTGAATTAGCTGGGCCTATATTCCAATTCCAGATAAGGCAGCTTCCTATATGTTCCTAAGTGGTTTTCTCTCTCTTTACTCACCTCAGTTTGAAATTGGGTAAAAGAGACATACAGACAGGGCAGATGAGTTCAGGTTCTAACAACAACAACATTATTATTATTATTATTATTATTATTATTATTATTATTTATTATTATTTATGCCCCGCCTATCTGGCTGGGTTTTCCCAGCCACTCTGGGCGGCTCCAAATGGAATATTAAAAACACAACAAAACATCAAACGTTAAAAACTTACCTAAATAGGGCTGCCTTCAGATGTCTTCTAAAAGTCAGATAGTTGTTTATTTCCTTGACATCTGATGGGAGGGCGTTCCACAGGGCGAGTGCCACTACCAAGAAGGCCCTCTGCCTGGTATACTGGGCCGAGGCCGTTTAGGGCTTTAATGGTCAGCACCAACACTTTGAATTGTGCTCGGAAACGTACTGGGAGCTAATTGGCTAACAAAGAGAAGTCTTCAACCAAGCCTTTGGCTGATAAACATACTATATCCCTTTAAATGTGGGGGGGGGGGTTTGGGGCGGTGGTGGTGGTATTGGGTTGTTTTTGTTTTTATTATGTATTTTGTGTTTCTATATTGTATTTTTATGCTGTGAAGTGCCCTGAGATCTTCAGATGGAAGGTGATATAAAATTAGATAGATTGCCAGTCAGCCAGCCTTAGGAAACTACCAGAGCACACTTGCTGTTGATGGTATGGCTCACCTTGCCTTAGAAGAGCACCAGATCTTTGTGCGCCTGCTTGCTCCTCACCCTTCCTGTATCTCTTGGTAAACATATTAAATTTTTAAAAGATATTATTTTCAAATGTTTTACAACAAACAAAGGGAAAGAGCAGTAAATACGCAGTTTCCTCTAAGCACAGTTGCATATATGTGTGAAATCGGGGGGGCACAATCAGAACATGCAGAAAACGAAATGTGCAAGGTGCTACAATAACCAAATTGCTTGAATCCTCACAAATAAATTCTGACTCTAAAGCACTTCTGGAGGTTGGAAGATGGGCATTGTGGTTTCCAGAGTGTGTGAGGGATGGGACCAAGTGGCTTCTGTGAGAGCAGTGCTGGCTGCATAGTCTGCTATAAGAACTACAAATTGCGTGTGTATTTTTGTCTGGCAAATGGTGGTGGCACTATAGCAAAGTGAATCCAAGAAGCCAGTGGCCCTAAGAATAGACATGCAGAAAGATTGTTGTGCACCTGACTCTGCTGCCTTTGAATCTGTGACATCCGGAATTGCAAGTTTGGGCACCTTGAAATGCAGGGCTGATCAAAAGATATTCAAGTTACTGCTCTGGAATGACACTCCTGATTCTATTTTGGAATGCACATGAGCTTTTCAAAGCCACATTTTCTGTCTCAAATGTTTTGCAGGTGGGAGGAAGAGAAATAAACACCAAAACTCTTGCAGTGAAAAGCATGCAGTGGGGGCAGGGTGGGAAGTTTAGATCAGACGAGCCCCTGGAGTCTGAGCATGTTAAGTCAAGCTGACATACCTGGGGAGCAAGTCAGGAAGGCTGGAGCAAGGAACTCCAGAGTGGGTGGGGTTTGGGAGGTGAATCACATTTCCTGCGGGAAGGAGAAGGTGGAGTTTGGCCCTTTGTTCTAGAGCCTGGAGAGCTGGTCAAACAGGAAGAGCTGATTTCAAATTGCACTTGTAGGGCTGGAGGAGGAGGAGGAGGGTTGATGCTGAGAGGCAGGCGGCACCAGAAGAAGCGCGAAATAGGTGGATGGTCAAGAAGTGCCAAGGCGCTGCAACAAGGCCAGCTCTCAGGTGCTCTGCAGAGACGATGAGAACAGAGGACTTTAACTCAGATGTATTTTGATGGCCTGATCCCAAACTGCAAAGATGTGTCGGCTGGGTGAGTTGGCCCCTCTCCAAAGTCAAAGGCAAGCGGGGCAGGGCATACCCTTGGCACTTCCCTTCCCTAGGGAAGGGAAGGCTTCCTTCAGGCTTCCTTGCAACAGTGCCAAGTGTCCCGGGATGCAGCCAAACACAGCTTAAGAGGTTTGGCTCATCATCTTCAATGGCAGCCAACCTGTCCACCCTCTGGCTAGTGGACTACAGCTCCTATTAGTGTCAGCCAACAAGGCTGTGCTGGTCCTGGGACTGGTGGGAGTTACAGCCCAAAACATCTGGAGGGCACAAAGTTGGCAAATGCTGTTCTGTGGCACCCAAAGGGATCCTGGGGTACAGCGCTCCCATCACAGGGCTAAACACCATGCTTGTGCAGCAAAGGCATGGCTATTATTTCGTTACAGTATTTCGTTTAAATAGGGCTTTCAATATGCAGGGTGCTTTCCAGAGCAGTTGACAATGTTGAGCAACTTTCAACCCATGCAAAACAGTCCCTGCAACACAGGTTTACTGCAACCCTCCAGCCCCACATAATCTAGGTTTTAAGGGGGCATAGAGAGGGGTGGGGAAGGGCAACTTCTAAATAGGGTTGAACTCCAGTCCCTCATTTTACAAATAAGCCCCAGGATTGTCATCCTTGTGTATGCAATGAAATTGATTTGGATTGTGTACATGCGCCAGAATGCCTCCCTGCTGTGGTTTGAATGTTTACTCAAGTTTAAATCTTGAATTACTAGTCCTAATTTTGGCACCTGACATCCCAAGGGTGTTGAAATGAGAATTAAGATTTAGATTGGATACATGTGTGCACGTGTGTGCACATGCACACACACCCCAAACTGCATGATGGGTGATTTGCCTAAGGCTGGCTAGTAGAATAAAAATGGAACTCCTATTTTCTTCTTCAGCTCTTGGTGGTTTTTGTTCTTTAAAAACAGCTTTAGTTAGAACCATCAGCACACATGGGACTTTACAAATTTTCATAATCCTCCCCTTACCCCAAAAGGCAGGCACCTGTCCCTAAGGTGCTTAAGTGAAATGTTGACAAGTGAAGAAAACAGGGAGGAAGACTGTGCGACCTGGGAAATCACCTGTCTACAAAGATGATTTCCAGAACATATTCTTGAGAAGTACCTGCCCCCACCGGTTACCACATTGACCTGCAAGAGCAGAAACGAGTCTAAACCACTAGCATGCGGAATATCCTTTGCAATCTTACCTTCTCCTCCCTCCCCCCCCCCAAAAAACCCTACTTGTAGCCTGTAGACTTTGGGATGTTCTGGCAGGAAGATGACCTTGATTGCTGTTTGCTGTTTAACGAGTGGTTAATCTTTAAAGACACAGACTTGTTTTCCAAAGGAAATGCCACCTTGCTGGGACTTCCTTATGGCGGTTGAGTCAACATGCCTGAATGTTCTCCATAAACCCTTGATCCAATGGTGTGAAGTTTTCCCTCTGAAAAGGTGTGTCTGTCTCCCCACCTCGTCTTCTCTCTCTCTGTCTCTCTGCCTTGATCTGTGGAAGGTGGCTCTGCATCTTTCTGTTCTGCAACACAGTTGTGGTAAAGAGGAGCTTGCCCCATGAACAGCCAGCAGCTGAGGTTCCTTCCCTTCAGCCGTTTCTGGAAGGGAAGTGTTGATCCTGAGGCCTGGAACGCCTGACAAGTCTGGAGGTCTGGAAGTTGTGCCTTTTGTCAGACTGTGGCTGGGGACTCCCAGCTGTCACCTGACAGCCCGGCCCAGTGGTTTTTCAACCTTAGATTCCCAGATATTGTTCAACGCCAACTCATATCATCCCATTGGCTTCGGGGGCTGGGGCTGATTGGAGTCCAACAGCGTCTGGGCACCCAAGATTGAACAACATTGGCCTAGCTTACAGTTACGCCTCTGAGAGACCTTCCCTGTGCCCTAGTCCAAAGAGCAATAAAGTATACACACAGTGCAAATACTGTATAGGTGCAGATAAGCACCACAGGGGAATATTGAGAATGAGTCCAAACTTGTTCCTGCATCTGAGTTAGGTTAACTTGCCTTCCTAACCATTGACTCTTGTAACTGTTAACCTCTTGTGCTGCTCCCTCCCTCCCTCCCCATATCCAGCATTTTTCAGTAAATGAAATGTACATCATTCTGTATATTGGGCACTACACCAGCAATCTGGCAAGATAAATGGTTGCTGTTAATGGGAAAAGATGCAGTGGGACTGGAAATAGAAAAGGTGTAATTTTTCGGTACAATTTGTATATCTTTGCATATGGTGGTGCATTGTGTATCTTGATTTATAGTCTCATTTCTATCCTGTCTTTCTCCAAACATATAATGAAAGTACAAAGTCACGATAAGAAAGCAAATGGTGTGATAATCAGCAAAAAGTGGGCCCCTTAAAACCTGTTGTTCTATAGTCTTACAGGAATTTTTAAAAAAACTCTTTTGCCAGAAGCTTCCATCTGCCTGGCTGAGGCTTCTGGGAGTTAGCATGGTGTCACCATAGAGTCGGTCCAAGATGTAGCCATTCAATTGGTCCATGTAGCCCAGGGCTAGGGAATCTGTAGCTCTACAGAAGTTGTTGGACTATAACTCCCATCATCCCTGGCCATGCTGATAGGAGTTGGAATCTAATATTCTGCAGGACCCCAGGCTCCCCATAGGAATAATAGATTATTATTGGAAGGGATTTTGAGGCTCATCTAGTCCAACCCAATGCAATGCGGGAATGTTTTGCCCCATGTGGGGCTTGAACCCACGATCCTGAGATTAAGAGTTTCAGGCTTTACCGACTGAGCTATAAGAACATAACACAGGAACCTGTTTAGTACTGACTCAAGCTCTTGGTCCACCTTGCTTAGTACTGTCTACATTGACTGGCAGCAGCTGTTGGGACTGTCAGTCAGAGCAAGCAAAACCCTTCTTCCTGGAATACTTTAAAAGAATATGGTTTGCCCTCCAATTGTCCTGTTTTCATCTTGATTTTCAGGAGATATTGTATGTGTCTGTGGTAACACCAGCTGAAGCACAGCATAGGCATTGTAAATCAGGAGCCTACCAAATCTGCAATGTTTTAGCTCTTTATTTAAAGTATTTATTTATATTCCACCACTTAGGGCTTTGACCTCCCAAGGTGATATGCAACTAAAGGAGATACAATTAAAATACTTTGGAGAGGGGTTAGGAACATAGGAATCAGAATCACTGGCATTAAAATGTTGTCAAACAAAGGCAGAAGGGAACAAAATGGCCCTCATGACTTGTTTTGAATGTGTGTGTTGAAAGGACCTTTCATAGTTTCTGTAGGAAAGTGGGTCCACAAGCATGGGGCCACCACCAGGAAAGCCCTATAGCCCTTGTGTCTGCCACACTAGTAAAAGTATTTTTACTCATTTTCCTATCACACTCAGCATGTCCCTTATCCCTACCCCCCAAAAAAAACCCCTCTCTGCCAGTGCCTTTCTTCCCTTGATCTTTTATATGTGTTTCTTCCTCCGATAACAGCTTTCCCCTCTTACCTCTTTTCTTTCTATTTCCATTCTCTCTATTTCTATCTATTTCCTCCTTGCCCACTATATTGCTGCCCAGCAACCTTGTTTCTCAGATGAGGCACCACTGAGAGTGCCATTTGCCCCAGAGTTGCATTTAGCCTGTACTAGAAACAGGCCTTTTAGTGTCGTGAGTTCCAGCTCTCTGGAATAAATGACCAGCTGAAATCCGGCAGGCGCCTGGCGTGTTGATGTTTAGGCACCTACTGAATACCTTGTTATTTAGGAAGGCTTTCCCCCAACCATTTATGGATTATCATTTTTATATTGGATAAAATTGTTTTGCTGGTTTTGGAAGTTGTTGAATTGATTTTATTGTTTCCAAAGCTTGTGTTTTATTCTGCTTTTGTCCTGGACCCCACTTTGTTGGCTTTAAGCTGTGAAGTGCTCTGAAAATTTGTATGATAATAGCATTTTCAATCTTAAGCTTTTATCTCACTTTCTAGTTTCCTTCAGCACCTCTGACCCTTTCAAAGGAAGACCTTCCTTCCTTCCTTCTTCCCCTTTGAACTTCTCTGTGTCCCAGGGACAGCCTTTACACAGCAGGAGAGGCTGGCTTTGGTCCAGCCCAAAGGCTCTGGCAGGGCAGGCAAGTGAGGAGGTCCTGCACAGGCTGTGGCGCTGAGGCCCACCTGAAAGTGGCCCAAGGCCCACAGTTTGAGGAATCCTGAGCCCTGTGCATTGAACTTGTGGTGTGTGGCTTGCCTCGTCACCGTTAAGAAAAATCTGCTTGCCTGCACATCTAGTTCCCACGAAAGGCAGATCAGAATCTGGATTAGGGTGACCCACTATTGTCCACCAGTCCATGGCACTGGGTTGCTGCACTGTACCACTCATGTACAAGAGCAGGAGCTCATCATGACTGCCTCCTGCAGTCACACACACACACACACACACACACACACACACACACACACACACACCAAGGAGTGCAGGCAGCAGCTGTGTTGATCCATGGATTTAGCTATTTTATGCTCTATAGCAAGTCTGTAATGCTGTGTATGGTTTCCTGGGAGTAAACTCCCTTAAGCTCAGGGGTGCTTGCTTCTGACTGGTAGGTTCAACTTGTAAAATGCCTTGGACTTTAGCAAAAGACCTTCAGCAGCTTAAATGGAGCATTTAGCATTTAACTGTAAATGCAAACAATTCATGCTGGGCATGAAGTTGTAATCCCATCAAAGAAAAGGGAAGCAGTACCCAGCCTCTACTTGGTTAGTTTCCTCATTCTCTTGACTTCCACTATGCTAAGCTCTCACAAACCTCTTTGTTTTCTTGTGAAGGTTGGTGATGTTTCCATGTTTAATATATTGATTTGTTACATTTTCATGGCGATTTTAAAACAATTTTGTAATTTTAAAACTTGACTGTAGGTTGCCTAGAGAACTACCCTGTTTTAGGTGACTAACAAATCAAATATTGACATTAGGGAAGTGCCGTTCCTGGGCTCCTCTAGATGCCTGCTGAAAACTCCTGTTTCAGAGGACATATCCAGACCACATGATTTTGTCACATCTGTTCTTAAATTTTGTTTAGATTTTTTAAAGTATTGTTTTAGATGTTTTAAGTAGTTTGTGCTTAAAAGACAAGAACATAAGAAGAGCCTGCTGGATCAGGCCAATGGACCATCTAGTCCAGCATCCTGTTCTCACAGTGGCCAACCAGATCCTCAATAGGAAGTTCACAAGCAGAACCTGAGAGCAACAGCAACACTCCTCTCCTGTGGTTTCCAGCAGCTGATATTCAGAGGCATAACGCTGCTGACTGTGGAGGCAGAGCACAGCCATGGAGAGCCCTCTCCTCCATGAATTTATCTAATCCTCTTTTAAAGCCATCCAAGTGGGTGGCCATCCCTGCCTCCTGTGGGAGCAGGTTCCATGGTTTAATTATGAGCTGCATGAAGAAAGGCTGTATTTTATCTGTCCTGAATCTTCCAACATTCAGCTTCATTTAAATGTTTTTATTTATTTTTAAAAGTATTTTTTTATTACTGAAGTGTTTGTCACCCTGAGCTCCTTTGGAAGGACAGGGTTTAATAAAATAAGTTGATAATAAAACTTGAAAGCCTCGTTATCCGCTTGCCAGAGCAAGGAGAAACTGTCAATTGCTCTGGCCCACCTGCAGATGACAACATTGCGCAGAAAGGAGAGGAAGAAAGCGGTGGGCTTTAGAGACATCCAGTTTCATCTATACCTTATTCGGAGGTCTAAGCTGGCAGAGACTGAGCAGGAATAAGCTCTTGGGATCACTTAGGGAAAAATTGGTGAAAATGTTGTAGCACATGGAAGCCTGGGGGTGTGGGAGGGAAATTCCATTCTAGGGATTCTTAGGAAAGGATCAACATAAAACTGCCACATTATATCAACTCACGTGATGCTTTTATACAAATCTGTGGCACAGCCACACTTTGCGTCCTCCATGTGTATAGTTCTGTGACCTTTCAAAAGGGATACTGTAGAATTGGGGAAGGGGCAGAAAAGGGCAACAAAGGCAGCCATCAAGCAGCTGAAAGAAATCCCCCTCCCTATGTGGGAAGATTATAATGTTTGGGACCTGAACTTTCTAAACTAAGGTTTAGAGCAGGGGTCGGCAAACTAAGGCCTGGGGGCCGGATGCGGCCCCCCAGGCTCATAAATCCGGCCCGCGCCACAAAGCCAGAACCTACCGCCGAGCCGAGACTCCCGGCGATGGTGACAGGAGGAAGAGGTAGAGTGGCGGTGGCTCTGCCAATCAAATGCCGTACCTGGTTTGATTGGCAGAGCCGCCGTTGCTCAGCCTCTTCCTCCTATTGCCATTGCCGCCACCGCCCTGGTGCTCCTGTGAGCCAGAGAGTGGAATGGATGAACTCTCTCTGCCTACCCACTTCACGAGAATCAGCAGCAGTGGCGGTGGTGGCGGCAGCCCCTGGGGAGGTAAGTACAACGCCTTCTTTCTCTAGGCGGGGAGGAAGCCCCTTTTGCGCCACCACCGTCAGCCCTTCGGTGAATGAGGCAGGCAGCAAACCGAGAAGGTGGCTGGGGTATGTGTGTGTGTGGAGGAGGACTACATGCCCCCCTTGCAGTGTGCATAGGAATTTGGTTTTTTTAATATATATAGTCCGGCCCTCCACAAGCTCTGAGGGACAGTGGACAGTTTGCTGACCCCTGGTTTAGAGAAAGGGTACCGTAAGTACTGGTGTGGGGAGGGAGACATGATGCCTGGCATGGAAAGGGGGAGGTTTTTAAAATTTCTAACTAACTTGTTTTTATTGTGCTCCCAATGGGAGGAAGGGCAGGGCAATAAGGGTGAAATAAATAATAATTTTCCTCTGGCTTTGTTTTACTTTGCAACATTCCATGCTCTGGGTCTAGGTGAAACAGTGGCTCGTGAGCCAGACTCAGTCCTGGAAGAAAGACCTCGCCTTCCTCTCTTTCAGGTCACCTTGATTCCAGCAGCACCCAGAAGCTCTTGATGAAAACAGGACTCATCCTGATAGTCATTGGCCACCTAAACTTCATCACCAGCGCTCTGGTCCATGGGACGGTGCTGCGGCACATTGCCAACCCGCATGACACCATTTCCCTGCAGTACGCCATCTCCAACATTGTGACCGTGATCTCTGCCATCTTGGTACGCCTTTTCTTGCAGGGTCTTTGCTGGAGGAGGAGGGAAGACTGACGTGCCTTCTCAGGGCCAGCTCTGCAAAAGCAGAGAGGGTGCCCTTGAAGTTCTAGGAAATGAACTAAATGTGCTCCAGTTTGGGATATGGTTGGCAGAGAGCAATTAAAAGTTGTTGTAGTAGTAGTATCTTGCAGTGTAGTCCGCCCCCAATGGTGAAGCTGAGTCAACCCCTTTTCTGGCTTCCATACAAGTAAATGGTTGCTATTCACTCTTAGGGTGGGGGAAATGATGTGCTTTTAGGGTAGGGAACCTGTGTTCTGTTTGAGGTTGGGGGCTTCTGGTCTACTGTGGGAATAGCCAGAGCCAAAATTGGGGGATCACTCTTTTTTGCCCTCTTCTTTAGTCCCCCACGTGCAAATAGATGGTGCAAAGTTCTCAAATGTGCTTTATTTGCACATATGGCCCCTTGAATGCACCATTTGGATTTTGGGGATTTGGCTTCCCACACGTACAGCCCAGCTTGTAACCTTGTAAAACTCTTTGCGGTGTGTTATTTCCTGTCATCTGTCACCCCTTTGCAGACAATCTCCTGTGGAATAGCAGCAATTGTGCTCTCCAGATATGTATCCCGGAAATCACTGGTAAGAAACCCCTCTCTTGGAGCAGAGGCATCTCCATTAAGAGGCGGGTCATGTTTCCGAGTGGAGGAGCCCTTCAAGGCTCTTAGTTACACCCAGCTGTTTATCGAAGCCTTGACCTTCAGGCAGGGGACCCTCTTTTTCATGAGACCCACCCCCAGCTAAGTACTCTCCTATCTTAAGTTACTGTCAGCTCAGCTGCCTGCCCCACCCAGGATATGAGATGATGGCATGGAAAGTTTGATAGCTTCAGAAGTTGTAAAATATCCCCACTGGCTGCAGCTCAAGAAACAGGGGGGGAGCAAAGAGCCCCACCCAAGAACGATTGGTTTCCACATTGCTACCTTGCAATCTATTTGACTCCTTCCTGGGGCTGCTTCAGGATGGGGGGAACCCGCTTTCTGAGATGGTTGCTGTGCCAATTTCTGTGTGGGGATGCTTGGCTTGGGATGGGGACGGGCATAGAAGCTAGGCTGCAGGTTTTGAGGTGTGCCACATTTAATGCCTGGCATCTTAATTTCGCTTTGAGAGAGTGGTG
Source organism: Darevskia mixta (assembly GCA_034641385.1). NCBI lineage: Eukaryota > Metazoa > Chordata > Lepidosauria > Squamata > Lacertidae > Darevskia > Darevskia mixta. The sequence continues at coordinate 1,750,180 of JAWWNH010000033.1, read as the reverse complement.
ATTAAGCTGTCCACAAATCTTAAGAAATATATAAATGAATGAATGGATACCAGAGCCCAAATACAACAGTGAAAGAAACACTTTGCATGTTCCTGGGAGTTTGTGGGTGTCCAAGAAACCTGAGCTCTGTGCTTAGTTCCCAAATGATGCACCCCAACCTTTCCCATGGTCACTTTGGATGGGATTTGGACCCCTTGCTCCCTGCTGCAGCAAGCCATGTGTGCCTGGCCTATTTGACTAGCAGACCCACCACTGTGTTCTCTCCATTGCAGAGATGGGCCGTTTTCTCCCTCAGCATCAGCAGTACCCTCCTCTCGCTGTTCTGCTCAGTGGGGCTGGCCATCGCTATCATCTTCACATTCATCAACAACGGGCGATCCCTCCTGGCTCGTTGCACCTTTGCCAACGTGGAGATCATCCAGATTGCGCACGAGTGCCCTTTCGACCCCACCCGGGTCTACGTAAGTCTGCCAAGTGGGCTCCTGCCATGAGTGAGCTCATGGGAGAGGTGCTAAGATGGAGGGGGTGGGATTATAAAAGGCTTCTAGTATAGGGTTAGGGTTCTAGCATGGTTTAGTTCCTAACCTCTGGGGACCCTTTAACACTGTTCCTTTTTCCTGCTGAGGATCCTCTGCAGTTTGCAGAAGTCTCTAGAGTCCATGCACACTCATTCAGCTAATGCAATACCTTAGCTGGGTGATCTTTTCCGTTTCCTTGTTGCCCCATCTGGGATTGTGATATGCTCTGGCCCTGGATTGCATGGGTTGATTGCAAATGCTGTTTTAGGTGATCCATAGGTCCTGCCTTCATGGTTCTATGAGGCATTGGGTTTTGACTCCAAACATTTGAAGCCCCCCCCCCCATGCCCTCTTTCCTCCCTGCCCACAGAGCTCTGCTTTGGTCCTTTGGGGCATATCCTTCTTCCTGGATGCCGTGGAGATCATCTTCAGCATTCGATGCTTCCTGATCACCCTTGTGCTCCTGAATCTGAGGCTGTGTCGCAGGCGGACACGCAAGAAGAAGGTACAAATCTCCTTGCACCACCCTCCCAATTCAGGTTCTTGTCTCCTTTTATCATGTACTTTGCAGAAGGGTTGCCGTGCCATTCCCCCACTCTGCCACCACTCCCAAATTCTGATACGTAGCTCCTTGCACCTCCAGATGTTGCTGGATTACAACCCCCCAATGGCTGATGACAGTCCAGTAGCATCTGGAGGACCAGAGGTGCCCCACCTGTGTAATAAAACAAATAGAGGCAGGATCTAAGATCTGAGACCGAGGGAGGCAGGTGAAGATAATATTGGGGACTGCTCTAGCCGGACTGTCCCCATCCCCACCCAACTTTACATGTAATATCGTTTAACCCTTTTAACCTCCCAGGGTGCCTTGGCAGAAAGGCAGTATAATAAATGCAATGAATAAGTGAATAAATGCCACAATGCAGGGAACATCTGTGGCCCTCCAGGGTTTGCTGGGCCCCACCAATTCTATCCCTAACCCACTGGCCTAGTTGGCTGCTGGGAGTCTACCAGCCCCTCTGGTTATGTCAGTTGCCTGCTTCCATTCTTCACATTGGCCTTTGCCAGCTTGGATGCCTTCCAGATGTTTTGGACTACAGCTCCCCATCAGCCCCAGTGATGGTGGCTGTGCTGGCTAAGGCTGATGATAAGCTGCTATCCAGAACATCTAGAGGGGACTGAGTTAACGGTGGCAGCTTCAGATGGTAGGCAAATGGTCTGCAGAGCCTTTACTCTGCAAACTGAAAGCAATTCCGCAGGGCAGCCGAGGCTCTTAACGCTGGCCTTCTCCTCTGATGCAGCTGGGACCCTGAAACTCCTGGATCCAATTACGCCTGTCAGAATCTTGGTCAAATATTCAAATTCAAACCCTCTGGGGCCTTTGAACCACCTCTGAATAATTTGGCCAGTGTCAAATAATTAGCAATTTGCAACTCATTGGTAAATTTGCATCTTGTTAATTCTGGCCTTACCCAATTTGCAATATACCTGCCAATAACAGAACCTTTCTATCATTTGTGCATCAGTGTGCCTGTGTGCCAACTCCATACACACCACCCTGACAGTGACACTGTGACCTGATTTGGCACATAAGAGCCTGGCTGCTGGACCTGGCCAAAGGGGGCCCATCCTGCCTCTTCTGGGGAGCCCACAAAGCAGCGCCTGACTGCTGTGATTCCCAGCAACTGATATAGCACAACTGCATCTTATGCACATTTAAATTGCATTATTTCAACCACACATGGTTGAAGGTCAGCTGGCTGAAGTCCCCCAAGTGAAATGCAAGAATGACAGTGTTTTTAAGCTTTCAGTCTTGCTGCGGGGGGGGGGGGGCGGCACAAGGCCCTCTTGGTGGGCCTTTTTGGGGATGCTCTTGCAGTGCTGTCCTGAGTTCCTGCAAGATCTTGCAGAAGTATCCCTATCATTCTGGAGCTGGTGTCCTGAGCGAGTCTTGCCCTGCAATCACGGCAAAGGGCTTAAAAGCTCTTTTTGCATGGGGAAACTGGCAGAAAAAGAAGCACCTTCAACTGAGCCCAGAAGAGCTGTTTGAATACGAGACAGCGGCACATCACAGGCATCTGTGGTGACCTAGCTGCCATATTTACTCTGATGAATGCCAATGGGATCTGTTCCAAACTCTCATTAAAGTTTTAATCAAAGGAATGTGGTCCAATGATCTAGATGTCTGTTATCTACAAACTGCCGCCCCCACCCCCCGACCTGGGAACAACTGGTAACTGTCATGACAAGTGAGCTTCCTGATCTGATGAACTCCTCCTGCCCCCTTGCCCAGTTTGCCATGTGATGACTGTTCCCTCATGTGACAAGCTTGAGTATTTACCCCCTCGGTGAGCAATCGTTTTCCGTGAGATTTCCCTTGTGTGGTTAAAAAACAGCAACATGTTAATTCTGAGAAACAGCAATAACCTCGAAGTGGCTTTGTCGCGCTTGGACTGTTGTTAATTCCGGCCTCTTTGATTTATAGGTCCTCCTGCAGATTGTCATGCCTGAGACCAGAGAAAGCTGCGAGGGCCACAATCTCCTGAGGTTGGACCGCATGGAGACGGCACGGCTCTAGAGGCCAGTTGTTGCCGCCCAGATTGCGACTGCTCTTGTGGAAGCACCACCGACTCTCTTACAGTGTCATCTGGCGGCTTCCTCTGCTTCGCGGTCCAGCCTCGCTCCAGTCTGCATGGACGTGGCCCCTCGTGCTTCCTCTCTGCAGTGGGCGAGGCCCAAAGCTTAGCAACTGGGCTCCAGAAGCGGGAGAACAGTGGCCTCCCTCGAGGCCCAAACCTTTTACTGCTCTGATTAGCACTCTGGTGCTTTGTGCTGAAAAATCGACCCCAAGCGCTCCTCTCCTCCAGAACGAAGGGAGCTGCCGGGCCCACGTGGCTCCCGTGAGCATCTGAAATGACTCTGCGGGCACTGAGACAAAAAAAAAAAAGACCTTTTATTTTTGAAGCTATTAAAAACAAACAAAGCCTGTGGTTCCCTTCCCCCTCCCGCTTCCTGCATGCACTCCTGTGATGGATGGATGAAGGACTGATGCTTCCACTTCTGCAATGGGGTGGAGCTGGGTTCTTCTCCAGAGCGGAGGGGTGGCAATACTCTCAGCCATTTCTGAGGTAGAAAAGGGGACTGGAGCTCTGTCGTGAGCAAACAGCCCTCTTTGAAGAAGGAGGGTGGTGGGTGGGATGGCACTGATCCACGAATGCTTCCTTGGACTAATCAGGGGGGACAAATTTTGACTGAAGGGAAGCTATTTTGCATTAATTTAGAAGGCAATGAAAACAGATCTATGGAAGACGGCCTTTTCCCTCTAAGAAGGCGTGGTAGCATTTGTTTGTGAAATTGTAAATTAAACTGACACTGCCTTCAGTATGTTAGAAGGGCCATCTGCATTGAAGATTGGGAAATTTAAATTTAATGCATTAATTTAACCATTGACATGTTAAGAAACAGCTAATTAATCGGCTAAACAAGTTGTACATCGGTCTCTGCCAACCTTCTGCCCTCTATGTTTTGGATTCTAACTTCCATCAGCCTCAGCATCATATGGTTGCATGAGGCTGGAGCTGATGGGAGTTGTAGTCCAAAACATCTGGAGTGCACCAGGTTGGCAGAGGCCATGGCAAACGGTGCCAAACCTCACCACCTGCCCCACTGGCCATTTCCTCTTGGCTCACAGCTCCTTCTGCTTCTTCTCCAGCCTTGGGGTCAATTGCAAAGGGCACCATCTCTCAGGGCCCCTCTGAATGCCAACCCCCAATTTTAGCTTCCTACTATTCATCCACGCAGAACAGCATAAAACATTCCATCACATCTTGGATAGTAGAGCTGGACAGCAAGCTTGTGATGACGCCCTCAATTTCAGAAACAGTTGTGTGGGCTGTACCATTCACTGTATTTGACTGGGATGCCTTCACATTTCCACACCCAGTTAACCCTGCTTGCCACGCATGCAGAAACACAGTCTCCTCAACCTACTGCTAAAGTTCTAAGCCCATGTCCACTGAGCCCCCTCCCCCACCAATTGCAAATACTCACTGAAATAGCAGGGCAGGGAAGAATGGACTTCAGTGCACATGTGGTGGGTGGAGTCTAAAGCTGTTGTCTGGACATGCTCTATGCTTCTAGAGATGGGTGTGTTAACAAAAAGGCATTCCAGAGCCGGAAGACCATTGGGGTGAGTGGTGTGGGGGGGAGCAGACTGATTCATTAGTGCAACACTTCTCCTGGCTAGGCTGGGGTTCACCTGCTGCTTGACCCCCTCCCCACGGTGTCTCCTGCAGCCACACCCTGAGAACCCCAGCCTTCATTTAAAGTGGGCTTTCAACTCCTGTTAATCATTGCTCCCTGCTTGCCCTCCCCAAGAGCAGAAATAAAAGCCCAACTCCATAGAAGCAGAAATGTGGGTGGGTGTTCACTAGGCACATGTATGCAAAGGAACAGCTTTTGATTGCCTGGTTCCAGGTTTCCCATTTATTTCTTTGCAAAGCACACACCCATGGGTTGTGTGGCCAAGCCCTACATGGTTCTTGGCCGGGAAGTGAGGCAGCCAGATCTGGCCAGCCTGCACAGGTAGTAGCCCAGCTGCCTGCTTCCGATCTCTCACCCACAATGCAGCAGCAGGAACTGCCTCGCTGAAGCTCAATGTGGTGAAACATGCAACATGGACAACGTGTCTGTTTATTGAGGCCTCAGTACTCTTATTAGTGCCAGCTGAATCTGAGCCATCTATGTGTATCGAATTGTACAGTTGGAAGGGACCCTTGAGGACCATCTAGTCCAACCCCCTGCAATGCTGTCCCAGACAGGGATTGAACCTGCAACCTTGGCATTATCAGCACCAGGCTCTTAACCAACTGAGCATATGGATACCCTGGGTCAAATCTCACACCCATTCGTTGGTCTTAACTGAGTCATTGCTCTCTCACAGCCTTCAATCTGTAAAACAGGGATTGAAAAGATTGGCCTACCTTACAAGGATGGTGGTGAAGGATTAACTGCTTATGCTCAAGAGGAAATTAAAGACATTTTATCTGCCCAGGCCACTGGGCGGGGGTAGGCATTGGTAGGCACTGGAGTTGTATGACTGTGGGGTTTATTATTATTATTGTACACTGGATATTGTTGTGTTTTTATGTTGATAACTGTCTGCCTTGGACATCTTTCAGAGAGGGAGATGGGATATAAATAAAACTGATAAATAAATAAACCACAGACATGCAAAAGTGCTGAAGGGATGTGAATGCCTAACCTCGGCTGTTGAGAGGTTGGCTTCTGTAGCTGTTCCTCTATGGGCAGCCTTGAGACCCAGATGAGTCCCTTGCAGCTTTTCAGGGTCCAATGGAGGGGCTCTCCCCAACTGCACCAGGTGCTCTAAGGTGTGCCCCCAGAGACAACAAATGTGGGAAGGTTTAAGGAAGGGGGCTTGGGCTATTCCTTTCAGTGGCGCTTTGAACAGAGGTCAGGGATGACGCTCTACCCTTCCTGAAACAAACACACACGGAAGGTGTGGGTTACGAATGAACCAACTAAATAAATTGCCCTACATGCTGTCAATGTGTGATTCCTTCTCAGGTTCTTTATATGTTGATCTGCGGGCACCTGAAGGCCATTGAGGCCCAGCACCTTTCAGTGAGACAGGATTGTTTGCATTCAAGCACCCTTGAAAAGTGTAAGACTGCTCCATGTGAATCAGACAACAACCAGGGTTTGCATGTAGTGTAGGCGAAAAATACTAGCTCTATACTGGAAAGAGATGCTCCTAAATGATGCGAACGTGTATATTTGTGCTTATATTACATTGGCCTGTGCCAACCTGGTGCCTGCCAGATGTATTGGGCGACAACGCCCAACAGCTCCAGCCAACAGGTGCTGGCTGGGGCTGACGGGAATTGTAGTCCAATACATCTGGTGGGCACCAGGATGGCAACGGCTGTTTTATACGTAATATATTCTCCTAGCCAGGGTTGAGAAGCCAACAGCTACACAGAGTACTGAGCAAATGACCACTGCTAGTCCTGCTCATTGTCCCATCGTATCTTTTAACATCTCTCCCCCCCCCATCTCCTCCTTCCTTCTGAGATTTCATTCAGTTTCCCAAGGGTCTCCCTTGGCAGCCCCAAATCCCAGAGGGCTTGCTTTACAGAAAGAGACAGTGCAAGGTTCTCAGGAGGCTGAACTGGACCCCAGGCAGCATATTCTGCTCCTGTAATTAAGGACGTACACACATACACACACATGCAGTCACAGTTATAGTGCATCACAAGCAGCAGTCAGGTGTGGAAAACAGTTTGCAAAACCAAAATGCCAACACCTCAGGAAATGAGCTGGCCTGTGTGCTCCACCTTCTCACTGCCACTGTCCTGACCACGCAGGAGCCCCCACCCCAACATCAGTGCCACATTCACACACAACTACAGTGTTCAGGGGAGGGGGAGAGAGGAAACCTGTGAGTCAGAAGACAGAAATACGTCGGCAGTGCCGTTTGCCTCCTTGGGGACATGTCCGTTACCCCAAGGGGAGAACTGGGAAGCTGGTCACCTCCTTGGGGGGAGGGGAGAGACCGTGAGCCAAGTGAGGTGGTGGTGGTGGTGCCGCCTCCGCTTCCGAAAGCCGCCTTGTCCTGCCGCCTGCTGCTGCTGCTGCACAGGGAAGACAGGGCGGGGGGCGCTCAGAACTGGGAGGCGCTGCTGGGGTCACACTGCAGCAGCCTCACAATGGAAGGATCACTCTTGGCGCCCTTGATGAACTCTTCCAGGGACAGTTTGCCTGGGGAGGAGACACAGGGGAGAGCAAAATGAACACACCATCCAGAAGGGAGTCTAGAACGTCACGGGCTCAGGACTGGCTGCGGCAGACCGGGGATCAGGGCCCATAACTGTGACAGGTGACAGAGAAGGCACGGGACTCCCAGGAGCCCCACCTTTTATGGGATTCCCTGAGATCGAAGATTTGCCATGTCCAATTTGTCCAACCCAGTGTGCAGTTAACCTTTCTCTTTAGGCTGGCTTTTCATCTTTCAGCATCACAAGAAGCATGTGGCGGTCTCCTGTCACCTCTCCTCTTGTTTTACTGTTTATTATCCTACCTCTTCCCCATGGCAAGACTCCAAGGTTAGCCAGTGACCACACCTGAGCACCTACTTAGCTTTCCTTAGGTTGCTGCATTATATTTATATGTAGGGTCCAGAGCTATCCATCTGTCCATCCATCATCTATCTCACAGCTGCACTCACAGCGATTGATGGGAGTTGTTGTCCAAACCATCTAGACCGGTAGTTCCCAAAGTGGCAACCACCTTGCAGGTGAGTTAGCAGGAAGAGATCTTCCTTCTCCAGGGCTTCAGGCCAGGGGGCATTCCCCAATCCTACACAGAGATACGTTTGGGGATTGAACCTAGGACCATCTGCATGCAAAGCAGATGCTAAAGCCTGTCCTTGCAGCAGGAAGGCGCCTCGGCTTTCCTTCCCTGCCTCCCACCACCTTTGACCTCCAGCTTTGCCAAATCACTGTGTGGGTCATCCTCCTGTCACTCTCCCCCCCCGCCCCAACTGATATATTTAATCAGCATGCCTGCCTTTCCATCTAAGAGCTCTGGATTTAAGGATGATGGTTGCCTCTTAATCTTTCTCTCCTTTCATTTACCATCATTATTGGTATCCATCTGTCGGAAGATTTTCTCCGTCCGCTTCTCAGGAGTTGACTCATCTTCAGGCATCTTCATCACAGACGAGACCATTTTGTAGATGGCCTGCGGAGAAGGAGCGGGGAACCAGTTGAGACACAAATCCCGAGCTGCAGCCCTGCGGGGACGGTCAGCTTAAGCAAGGCGTTCTCCCTCTTGAGCTCCATTTTGCCTTCCAGGCAGATCGATAAAGGGGAGAATGCCATGCAGGACGGAGAAAGTGGCTCCTCTTAAAAGTGCATAGTCACAACCAGCCCCCCCCCCAGCCTCTGAAACTGTTGTGGGGCAGGGGGGGAGATATTTCCAGGGGAAAAGGCTGCCCTTTCCAGGCAGCTGAGCACTCCAAACACCTCTGGATTCATATTTTCAGACAGGGCAGGCCAACGTGGTTCCCCCCAACGCCCATCATCTCCGACCATTGGACTTGCTAGCTGGGGATGACAAGAGCTATAGTCCAAAATATCTGCAGGGCGTCACATTGGCTGCCCCTATGATAAGGTCTGCCAGAAACTCTACAAAAACATCCCCAGTGCAACACTAGCACACACAGGCAGGCCCATCTCAGAGCTTCAGGTCGTGCAAAGATTCCCGCCATGGGTCAGAAGAAAGCCGTGTGAAATGCAGCAGCCTCCTTGCGTGCCAGGCTAGCAGCGCAGTGCAGATGGCAGGGATTGGCGGGGAGGGGCCCTCCAGAGCAGTCTCTGACCTCCCCAGCATTGTCTGGGCAAACTGGGCGACGCTGGTAACTCAAGAGCTGCCAGCACCATCTGCTCAGCTCTGGGTATCCTGGTTTTGCTCCGAAGCTTCCCCCATCTAATGCATGTCTAATCCTCTCCCCACCCTAGTATCCCTTGCCCTAAGCCAGCTTCCCCCAACCTTGTGCCCTCCAGATGCTTAACAACTCCCACCAGCCCCAGCCAGACCAAGGGTAGGGCAGGCTTCTCTAAGGAGTGGTGGAGGCCCCCTGGGTAAGAGTCAACGAGAAATGCCACTATGTTTGTGCAATCTCCAAGCGCTCGAAGGCCAAAAGGAAGAAAGGAGGGCAGACTTGATTAAATAAAAAAAAGCAGCATTTAAAAAATAATTTTCTTTTCTTTTCTTTTCTTTTTACCCAGGCCTGCTGTTTCCCAGGAGGCTGTGTGCATTGCGTGGTTGGAGAAACTGGTAATTAATATTCTAAACATTGAGGACAGGATTCAATGGGGAGGAAAACAAACTGTAAGGACAGATGGGGAAGTGTCTCCGTCTCTCTGTCAGTGTCCCCCCCAACCCCACCCCTTCTGCATGGTTGCCCTGCATGGGGCAAGATCAGAGTCCAGGAGGGCAGACCCAGGCTAACAGCAGCAGCAGCAACCCTTAATGCAGACATGCAATACTCTCCTGCCACCAGGAGAGGGCAATATAAAGCTAGGCAGGAAATTCAGTAAGAACACAGGCATTGCACCAGCATCCTGCAGCAGCTGGAGACAGATGCATCCTGGAGCTTCCAAGGAGAACCTGGAGGCCACGTCCACTTCCCCCTGCTGTCTCCTATACTACCTCTGCAGATAGCTGTTAACAGAAAGGCTATCCTCTGTGAATTTGTCAGTCTAAGCGACTGACAAAACACCACTACCCTTGTGGCTGTAAGTTCCATAAGCTGTCTGTGTGTTGTGTGAAGTTAAGTGACTTGCTTTTGGAGCTCAGTGACCCTGAATTCTAGTATGAGGAGGTGGGGAGGAAATGTTCCCATCCTGGCACCCTCTGGATGTTGTGCGGGATTTCCAGTTCCCATCAGCCCCAGACAGCGTGGTCAATGTCCAGGGATGCTGGGAGCTGGAGTGCAGCAACATCTGGAGAGAGGTAGACTCCCCAGGCCAGCTGCCACTGAGATCAAGGTGACTGGTCTGTGCTGCATTTCCATAACCTCGTAAGATGCTTCCTGGGAAGCCCCTGCTGAGTTCTTTTTTCTAAGGAAGCCTCCTTGGCTACTCTTCCAAGCAACCTCAGGAAAAGTAGGGCACAAGCCCTCCTCCTCACCATGTTTCATTGCCCTGTGTGAGTACCTGGCAAATTCCACAAAAGCCCCTCTGGATAGACAAATCAGGGGCCAGGGCCAACCATGAAATGGCCATGATACTTCAAACCAAACCAAAATAAGTGAGGATTTCTGATCATTTATGTTGCATTTTGTATTATTATTATTATTATTATTATTATTATTATTATTACAAGCTCTTGTCACTCCCATTTTACAGATAGGGAACATAGGATGACCCTTCCAGTGAATTCTCTGGAAGAACTATACAGTTCCCGTTGCCTTAAAAAGGTTAACAATATTTTAAAGGATCCATCTCATCCAGGATATAGTCTCTTTGCACCACTGCCTTCGGGTAGAAGATATAGAACAATTAGATCAAGAACAAATAGATTGAAGAACAGTTTCTACCCAAGAGCTATAACCATCTTAAATGCTGTAACCAGATAATATGACCTTGGAGAGCTGTGATGGGTGTATGTGTGGCTTTTTTTGGTGGGTGTGTGTTTTGTGCTGTTTTTTGTTTCTTTCTGTTTTTTTAACGGGATGACATGCAATTTCGTTGCACTTGTATAGCGTTGTGCTTGTACTTGTGCAATGACAATAAATTATCTTATCTTATCTATCTTATCTCACATCTTGGATAAAGGTTTGAAATCCAGGATTCCAACACCTGGCTGAACCAACTCCCTCACTGATGTCTCTGAGTTCAAGGCACCATTTGCTACGAGGTCAGCCCCCCCCCCCCAACGTGGTGCTCTTGAACTGCTCTGGACTGCAACTCCTACCAGCCCCAGACGGTTGGATCCTTCACAGATCTGAGTTTTCAACCTGAAAGGGGATGCTGTTATTCTTTCTACCTCTCAAGAGGAATGGGTAGATGGGACCCTCGACTGATCTCGGAACACACCCAGCTTTAGTTCACCTGCACGAAAAAGAAGCCACCCTCCCAGGTGCTCCAATTTCTCTCTGCCAAGGACACTCCAATTTATAAATATCCAAGACCCAGTTAAAAGATTCACGGCTGCCTCCAAGCAATCTGGACTATTTCTTGCTTTCTGTGGGGAACCCACCTGTTCTCTCCCCAAAAGCAGGTGCTTTAACCCGGATGGGATCAAAAACAACCGTAACGCATGTCAGCGTGGAATAAAAAGGGATCCCCAAAGGCAAGTTCATTTACAAAGGGTTTCTGCTCCCTCCCCCACTCTGGCTGCGCAGAGGAATGTTCAAAGTAAATTCTGGTTTGAAAAGAACCAGAACCAGAACAACAGCTGCAGCAGGCTGAAATCAAACCTAGTTCTCTTCTGGGTGTAAGACAGCATTCCTCAACCTGGTGCCCATATGTTTTTAACCACAGCTCCCATCAGCCAGTGTGCTGCAGTCCAAAACATCTGGGAGGCATCAGTTTGTGAAAGACACCAGAGTTGGACCCAGCGAACCTGCAGGCTCCACCGCCTGTTTTTACCAGGGCACAGCCCAGGAAGCTGCTGAGGACCAGGGCTGCTCTTTGGAGAGAGATCTAGGCTATGAACAGATTCATGGCTTAAAATGGAGTGAGGTTGCTTCCCCCCACTGCATTTCAAGCCGCATTTGCACATTGCTGAACACACCAGAGAAGGGACAGGAGCATGACCCAATTTGTTTCCCCAAACCTGCAATCCCACCTGAACTCCTTTCCAATGAAGCTGCTGTCTGCGCATGCACAACAGCTGTCTGAACAATGCACACCTCACCATAAACCATGGTTTCTGTTTTCAAATCAGATGAAAGCTGGATTGAGGAAAAACACATCAAACAGGGATATTTCTCAAAAGACTACAGGTTTGTGGCTAACGTCACACATGCTCAGCTTCCAACCCCTGTGGTGGGAGTGCACTGGAGCCAGAATAAACGGTCATGTGTACATAGCCCTTGGTTTGCACTAATGTGTCACATGTGTATACTGATGTCCCTGATGCAGTCTACTTTAAAAAAATAAAATAAAATAAAAGTAGCTTTGGGAGGGGACAAAGTGGAGAAATGTAGGGGGGTGCATGGCAATTTTCTGTTCCACTATTTCCCTGCTCCAACCTGCCCTGTCTGTCGGGGGTTCAGTGTGTCTTTGCTCCCAGACTGTAGCTGTCCTAAACACAGAAAAAGCCTCCATTGCAACAGCCTTGATGAAGGTGTTGTGAAATTCAGCCTCTTTCCTACTAAAGACCTTTCCAGCTGAGTTCCATTTAGGGTACAGCGGTACCTCAGGTTAAGAACTTAATTCGTTCTGGAGGTCCGTTCTTAACCTGAAACTGTTCTTAACCTGAGGTACCACTTTAGCTAATGGGGCCTCCCGCAGCCGCGGCGCGATTTCTGTTCTCATTCTGAAGCAAAGTTCTTAACCCGAGGTACTATTTCTGGGTTAGCAGAGTCTGTAACCTGAAGCGCCTGTAACCTGAAGCATCTTTAACACGAGGTACCACTGTATTTCTGAGATGTCAGAGGTAGCTTCATAGGGTCCCAAGAAGACTCCAAATTTTAACCACCAAGGGATGGAGAAATGTGATGTTTCAGCACTTCTGATCCCTCTCTGCTCCTTCTCTGCAAACGCATCCCGTTTGCTGAATAACATCTAGTTCTTATCTAGATGATGATGAAGTAAAAGCCAAGATGAAACCAAAAGGCACCGGGGGTGGGGCAAAAGCAGGGCAGGGTCCAAGCCTCACGCCTGCCACTGACTCACTGTGTGCCCACTGGCAAGTCCCTAGTTTCCTCAGTCTCAGCTCCAACTCCTGAAAAACGGGAATAGGAATAATAGGAATAATGATGATGATGAAGAACTAGAAGATTGGCAAGATAAATTGATGGGATATTACAAATTGGCAATAAAAATTGGCGAAACAAGAGGAATTTCAGAGAGAGCAATAGAAGAAAATTGGGAAGCATTACAGAGATATATAGAAAATAAGGTGGAAAGAGCCAATCTTCTAAGAAATGTATGAAGGGGCTTACAAAGTAAATTAAAATAAATAGCAATTAAGAGCAGGTATATTCACAAGAAATAAACAAGCAAAAATAAAATACAATGACGGAAAGGCTGGAAGTCAAACACAGGGTGAGGGCGGGTGAGGCTTTTCTGTGTTGTTTTTTTTTGCAGTCGATGTCATGTTATATGTTGTATGTTATATATTGTTTATGTTAATCTTCTTTTTCTTTTTCTTTTCTTTTTTTTCGATTAATTTTTTTATGTATGAAAAAAGAAAACAATAAAGCTTTTTTAAATGCAAAAAAAAAAAAAAAAGATGATGAAGGTAATGATGGGGCATCTCTTGGGGAGGAGCTGTGAAGACCTGCAAGACAAATCCTGCAAAGCCCTCTGAAAAATTGCTTAAAGAGAGCTACCAAAATTATTAAGGATGGATTCTTCTACAACTGTGCCCTGGGGCTCCTTTGAGAGGTCTGTAGCTTTGAATCTTGCAATATGGGCCTAATTTCCCATCCAAATCACTGACCGGGGGGGCGGGGGGGCTTCCTTCAACTTGCTGACACTGGTCGGGATTAAAGCCTCCATGTCTCATTTCATCTTGTTGTGGCACAGAAATGGAACAGCTGTTCCACCCCTCCTGCCCCCCCCCCCGTCTAGTGGGCAGTGAAGGGTGGAGTGAGCAGTTGCCAGAGTAGGAAGGCGCCCCGGGTGCCCTGGCACAGAGGGATCCATGAGGGGCAAGCCAGTCACACCCTTCACCCCAGCTAATCTGCTCCCTTTGCCGATTAAATTTCCATGAAAAGCAGCTCTCCCATCTCCTCTGTCGGGCGTATCCTCCTTTAAATCTGCAGCATTGCTTAGAGAGTGACAGAGAGAGGGGGAGAGAAAGAGAACAAGGCACACAGGGGGGGGGGAGAAGAAGGGAAGCAGACAGACATGAAGGAAAGGCCTGTCTACAAAACCGGAGAAAACCCCTGGGCTTCACTGACAGGTCATCTACCCACCCACACCTCCAAGGAATTACTCTGGGCCACTGCAAATACTGTTGATAAACACAGCCTAAATACATATCTTAAAGCTTGGTGCGTTAATCAACTGAAGCAAAGATTAAATCATCACTACTAACAGCACACACTCAAGATTAATTACCCCTTAAGAGTGGATTTGCCCACTCCTTCAATTAGGACTGCAAGCTTTGATCAGCTTAATCAGCATATTAACCAACTATGGCTTTAGTTGATTAAGCAGTGAGGGCCAGTTTTAACTAGGGGGCCATTCTGAAACTGTTGAGTTTTAGGGTCCAATTATCCAGAACTATTTTGGTCCTCCTGAATTACATATCTTAGGGGTTGAAAAAGACAATGTCAACACTTCCCTTCAAACAGTGAGTGGTAGGTGGGAAGAGAAAGGCTGCTTGAAATAATCCCAACCAAGATGAGAACTACATCAAATGCTGCAGTGAATTCTCAGCTCCTGTTCAAGCCTCCAGCCAACCCTAAAACCAAGCATCTCATTGCTATATATTGGGGGAGATAATGTTTCTGGAGAGTGGGGAGAATGCATCTGTTTTCACTTGACACCTCCCAATGTAGTGCACGGGAAAGATTTTTTTTTCTTTCCCCCACCTCATGACATGCATCCTGAAGCCCTTATTTCTGCCTCTAGTATACTATAACTAATTAGGACTTCCATTGCCTATTTGAGACCCTCTAAATGTTTCAGACTACAATTCCCAGACAAAATTCATCACTGAAAGAGCTCCCATGAGCCCATAGTTCCCACCATGGAGGAGTCTCCCTGTCATTTCTCTGCCTGATTTGTTGCTTTGGTCTCACCTCCTTCCCAGAAGCCTGATTTAAGACTGAGGATCTGCATTGGGTGCATCTGGATCATTCACTCATTCCTGGTGTCGAGACACCAGAATAGCCTTTTGCACCTCAGTATGGTCCACCCATGGAAAGTCTGCTCTGACTGGGCTTCTGCTCTGACTAGATGACCCTCTGGATCCCTTCCAACTCTAAGATTCTATGATTCTAGGAACTCCCAGCAGCCCCAGGCAGCAGGGAACTGTGGTCCAAAACAGCTGGAGGGAAGAGTGTTGGCAGATGCTCTGATACACCCAGGGATGGCTTTAGAGGTAGATGAGCTGGAGCACTTGCTCTCAGTGCTAAGCTTGGTCTGCAATGAGCTTATATGCACTTTTCACTTTTCCACAAAGTTCTGTGGGGTGCCTAAGTACAACATGAATCTGTTGGTGTTACAATTTCTTTCTGAACCACATCCCTTTTTTAAAAAAATAAGATTTTATTAAAGCTTTTTCAGAATAAATAAACTAATCTAATCTAAATAAAAACAAAGAGAGAAAGAGAAAAGAAAACACCAGAGGGGGGAATAGAATAGAATAGAATAGAATAGAATAGAATAGAATAGAATAGAATAGAATAGAATAGAATAGAAATAAAAACAACTTCCGGTTTTCTGCCTGTCAGTCACATAAAAGAAATTATTCAAAATATTCACTTTAGAATGACACCCAACTGATCACTTTTTGTTAAGTAATATTTTCCCAATCTTTCGACCTTCATGTCCTTTTTTATAGATTAAAAACCAGCAAAGCGTGACAATGCTCCTAGGACAACATTACCAAGCACTGTAAGTTCTACAAATACTGCAGTAAGCCGCATAAATAACAACTTCAAAAGCTGTCAGAGGTAAAGAGATCAATGTTGAAATCGGATAGGTTTTTCTTAAGCGATAACCTTCAAGACAGAAATACAAAAACCTCGCCCAGAACTGAAGGAAGCAGAAACAATGGAGGGAGCTTGGGGTATTTTTCATGGACATGGCTGGGAAAGTTTTGGGGGAGCTGGAGAGCCTGTGTGGAGGAGAAGGAGAAGGAGAAGGAGAAGGAGAAGGAGAAGGAGAAGGAGAAGGAGAAGGAGAAGAAGGAGGAGGAGGGAGGAGGAGGAGGAGGAGGAGGAGAAGGAGAAGAGGGCCAAAGGTTACCTGCACAATCTCCAGCATCTCCTCCCGGCTGATGTAGCCGTTCCCATCCAGGTCGTACATGCTAAAAGCCCACATCAGCTTCTGCTCCAGTTTCCCTCGCGAAGTGACACTCAGGGCGATGATGAACTCTCGGAAGTCAATGGTGCCGTCACCGTTGGTGTCGAAGGTGCGGAAGACGTGCTCAGCGAACTTGGAGGCATCACCGTAAGGGAAGAAGTTAGCATAGATCTTCTTGAACTCCTCCACATTGAGGATGCCGGTGGGACAGTCCTTGAGGAAGCCTTTGTACCACTCCTGGAGCTCCAGGTCGGAGAATTCCGTGTTTTCCCGGAGGTCTTGGAGCATCTCTGGGCGCAGCTTGCTGTTCTGCTTCCCCATGGTTGGACTGGAGGTTTAAAACTGAAATGCAGGAAGCAAGAGGGAGTTTGGCATGGAACGGCTGCCCATGGTACCAACATTCATTTACACCCTGCCAGGGCTTGCTCAAAGAAGAGCCCTGTATGAGCAGACAGTTTGCACATAGGGCTGGGCAAATGCATCAATTTTAGTTTCAGTTTTTCATTTTCCCACATTTCCACATCAGCTTGTGCATTTTTATTTTTATTTTTTAAAGTCCCCATGAAAATTAATCAGCATTTTAGTGCAAATTTCTTGTAATATATACACATTTTTGTATGCCATTTTGCTGAACCTACAAATTTTTTGCTAAGCAATTCTCCTTAACACAATGCATTTTATATGTGCATCTTATGCACACTTTACCCTTTTTATACATATTACATGGTTGGAGAACTGCACTGCAAAATTCAGAGAGAGACCTGTGAATTTTGAAGGAAAGCTGTCTCAGTTCACATGTTTTAGAAATAGCAAATTTGGTGCATTCTATTTTAAATGTGAACTGAATCAACTTTCTCTCCCATTCCTACCTTTTGTCAATTCCTCAGGAAAGTACACAATAGTTTTAATTTTTATTTGGACTTCCATACACAAACATGAGCGCTAGAAACTAAAGTAACTTCTGATTTTATTTTTAAAAAAATGAAAGCTCAGATATTCAGGAATCCACATTCTGTGCTCATTTATCAGATTTTCTGATAAATCCAGCTTACACAGAACACAAGCAACTCTGAAAGCTGAAAGAATTAATTGCCAAGAGGTGTATTATTAAACATGGTATTAATAATGCAATGATATTGTTTTTGACTCTCTCTCTCTCTCTCTCTCTCCTCTCTCTCTCTCTCTCTCTCTCTCTCTCTCTCCCTCTCTCTGCATTTGTTGAAATCAGTAACCTGCCCAGAGGACTTGGGTGGGTGACCTAACAATGCCACAAAATAAATGAATACATATTCTAGGTCAGCAGAGCTTTCTTTTTTTATTATTATTATTTTTAAAAAGCAGCCCCACCTATGACAGATTACAGAACTACAACCTAGAGGTGACCAAAGCAGGGATAACTGGTGTGCCATGCTTCTCCATAGAGGGGCACAGCAGCTGCACCAACAAAATTTGGGGAAAGGGGCTTTGCTACCACTTAGTCAACTAAGTTCCAAGTTGTGGATGTAGCAATGCCAGGTGCTACTGTCAAGGGAGGCCTTGCCTATCAAGATACATCCCCCCCTAAGTTATAAGCAGCAGCAAAGGTGAGTGGCTCACCGTTTTGGGAGTCTGCTCTGGGACAAATAGCATTGTGCCTGATCCATTCATGGACACACACTGCAAGGCTACCTCTGTAACATGAACAGGAACTTAAGTGATTTAGAAATGTCAGTATGGAGGGAATCAGTTCTGGGTGGCATCAGCAGGGAAAGGAAGTTAAGATCTGACTAGTTTCCATTTTGTATACAGTTGGGAAGCAACACATGGCTCAGTAAAGTTTATGCCTTCTAATCCAGTCTTTGTGGCTCTTTGGCAATCTTCCCAGTCTCGCCTACCTCACAGGGTTGTAGTGAGGATGAAATGAGGGTGGTGGGGGACCATGTACTATGCCACCTTGAGCTTCTTGGAGGAAAGGTGGGATATAAATTCAATACATACATAAATCATCATCGTCTTGCAAATACTAAAACCTCCTCCCGACCCCGATGTGTGCACAAAGTACTCCACAGATGTCATCCACAAGGAACTTGCAACAGCTACAAAATGGTTGCTAGATCACATTCTGCCTCGTTGGTTGCATTCCCACATCAAGGGATACCACAGCTAACACCAGTGCTGCAGGAACGCTCCTGGGCCAAATTTAAGGTTATAAATCCCTAAACAATTTGGGACCAGGCTCTCTGCAGTATCACCTTGCTCCCTCCCTACTTGCCCCTTCCCGGCAATCATCTAGGGAGACCCCCTTTGTGGTGCCACATGTGCCATAGGTTTATTGCACAGTGGCTCAGACCAGGTACCTACCTGTCCGATGGAACTCATGGTCCATGGAAGTTTATGTTTTTACTCATCTTATTTTTTTTCTTGTATACAGTATCCTTGTGGTGTTTCACAGTTTATTGCTAAAGTTAATGGTTGACTGAGCACACAAAGACTGGTCCGGTTATGCCCTTCCCCACCAGCCAGTGGGAGCAACAAGTCACCATCCCACACTTAGCACCATTCTGCTTGAAATGGGGACTGCAGTTTGTTTTGCTCCAAACAAGCCATGACACGAACCCACAAGGTTTGTTCCCAGAGGTGGTTTGTTTTGAGTTAATTTGCAGTTTGGATGCAACATTACACGAGGGATCTGTGGTTTGCTGCTCATGCCAGGAGTGATGCAGGGGCAACCTCTGTGTTCATGGGAATCATAGAATTGTACAGTTGGAAGGGACCCTGAGGGTCATCTAGTCCAACTCCCTGCAAAGCGGGAATCTCAACTAAAGCATCCATGGCAGATGGCTGTACAAACTCTGCTTTAAAAACTCCAGTGAAGGAGAGTGCATAACCTCCTACGGGAGTCCATTCCAGGGTCAAATGGTTCTTACTGTCAGAAAGTTCATCCTAATGTTTAGTCGGAATCTCCTTTCTTGTAACTTGAATCCATTGGTTCGTGTCCTACCCTCCGGAGCAGGAGAAAACAGACCTGCTCCATCTTCCATGTGACATGACAACCCTTGAGATATTTGGTGGCTATATGGTGGCTATCATAGTCTCCTCTTTTCCAGGCTAAATATACCCAGCTCCATCCACCGTTCCTTATAAGGTTTGGTTTCCACAAACTGTGGTCCACAAAGGTTTTTGAACACAGCCATTGTGTGGAAAGGCCCATAGAGACCTCATAAAAGGTCCACATATTACTAGCAGGAAGAGAGGACAGGGAAGTGTGTGAAGGGGAAAGTGTTTTCCAACTGTGCCTCTAGAACAGTCTTCATCAACCAGGTGCCCTCCAGACTACAACTCCCATCAGCCCCAGCCTGTAGTCCACGATATCTGGAAGGCACCAGGTTGACGAAGACTGATCTAGTAATTGCTCACAAATTAATAGATTCTGGCTTGCTACATACAGTGGTACCTCTGGTTACGTACTTAATTCGTTCCGGGGGTCCATTCTTAACCTGAAACCATTCTTAACCTGAGGTACCACTTTAGCTAATGGGGCCTCCCGCTGCCGCCGTGCCGCCACTGCACAATTTCTGTTCTCATCCTGAGGTAAAGTTCTTAACCCGAGGTACTACTTCCAGGTTAGCGGAGTCTGTAGCCCGAGGTGTTTGTAACCCGAGGTAACCATGGTATATGGACGCTATTCAAAGAGGGCACCATGAATCTCTATGGGAACAGGTTTCTCCCATCACCAAAGCAGCAGTTCTGAATTAAAAGGCCTCTACATTCCTGATACATGTCTCTGGACCTCCCATTGCAATGCTGTTCCTTCTCCCCCCCTCACCTTGCCTTTAATTTTGTCTTTCTGCCCCAAAAGCTTGCAGTCTCTGTCACTGAGCTTAATTTGAGCCACAGCTCAACCTTAGAAAAAACGTGAAGAAGAAATAATGAAGACAGCATCTCTGATCATGCGCAAAGTGCACAATGCGTACCACAGCTTAATCCAAAAGATGCCACACACCCACACCCTGGCTTAGAGGTCAGCTCTGCAAGAAGCTTCCACACAGCACTGATCCCCAGGTGTCTTTCTTTGCAGAAATTAAACCTTGCTCTTTCATTACATTTGTACGCTGCTTGGAACAAAAGAGGCTGCAACTCAGTGCAAATAAGCAGCGACTGTCTCTCTGCAAAAACATAGCCTGTTCTCTCACCTACTGGCTTATGAGCCGAGGGTGATAAGAAATAAAGAAAGAAAAAGCTATACAAGAGCACATTTTATTTCCACCCCTGCTCAAACCGGATCTCTGATTTGAAGCTATCAGATGAGCCTGCCTTTTGGGGAAGGAAAAAAGAAAGCTCTCAAGACCGGATTCATTTCCCCTCCATCTATTTCTTACAGCAGCCGCAGCTGCGCAATTTTTCATACAAGCTCAGCTGCACAAGGAGAATGACAGCACAGATGCAATTAGGCTGGGTCCGTGTTCCGGCCCAGAAGGAAAAGGGCGCCATTTGGATGGTCAGGGCCCAGCACATTGCCCAACAGCTTCCTTCTAAAAGCAAAAATATATTTAGACCAGAGAGGAGGGGAGGAGGGGACACCTCCAGGACACAAAACAGTTTCCAAACTAAGAAGCACTCCAGGATGGAGAAAGCCCCATTTTGATAATGGATGGGATGTTACAACAGCTGCAGGGAGCTTGCAAACTCACCATGGAGAATGGGGATGATTCATTTATTTGTTAGTTCATCTAGCTGGGTTTTCAGCCCGGCCCTTTCTCCAAAGAACTCCCCCTGTCCAATTTGTCCCCACAACTATCCTATGAGGGAGGTTATGCCAGAAGAGTGTTCGCCAACCCCACACGCTCCATCTGTGTTGGGCTACAACTCCTGTTAGCCCCACTCAGCAAGGCTGCCATAGTTCAAAACAGCTGGAGGGCATCGGGTTGGTGAAGGATGCCCTCGGCAACTGCTAGAGCTGCCTTCACTATTGGGCTGCCTATGGTTACTGGAAAACCCAGAGCCAGCAGCCACCTTGGCCTGCTATGTATGCCTGCCCTTGTTCTCTCCCACCTTCAGATAATTTTTCCAGCCCAGAACTCCAAACAACCTAGGCCCCATTAAATGTCCCAAGATGGCCCTCGAATGTTGCCCTAGGGCACAGGTGTCAAGGACAAGGCCCGCGGGCCAAATGCGGCCCGCGAGACCTCGTCATGTGGCCCGCGAGCATGCGCTGATTGGCGGTGGGCGGCGAAGGTCAGCGGCGCGCGAGAGGAAGGGAGCAGAGGTTTTTTTTTCCCGGGCCGTTTTGGCCCAGCGCGGCTTTTTGCCGCCTCGGGGGTGCCCCGCGCGGCTTTCTGCCGCGTCGGGGAAGCCCCCCGCACCATTTTTGCCTTGCCGGGAGAACCCGGCAAGGTTTTTTTCTTCGGGCCGTTTTGGCCCAGGGCGGCTTTTTGCCGCGTCGGGGGTGCTCCGCGCGGCTTTCTGCCGCCTCAGGGAAGCCCCCCGCACCATTTTTGCCTTGCCGGGTGAACCCGGCAAGGTTTTTTTTCCCCGGCCGTTTTGGCCCAGCGCGGCTTTCTGCCGCGTCGGGGAAGCCCCCCGCACCAGCCTGCCGATCCCACCACCACCCCGCGCTGCGCCAATCCCTGCGAACAGCAGGCAGCGGTGGAGGGGGGGGGGAGAATGAGCAGCATCTCCTCCGCTACAGCGGAGACGTTTCTTGCTCCTCCCGGCCGCCCCCCCTCGCAAAAGCCTTCTTTTTCGGGTGGGGGGGGTGGAGAAGCAAGCAGCATCTTCCCTCTCTCCTCTCTCTCTTTCACTCCTTCCTTCCTTCCTTCTCTCTCTCTCTGTCTCATTCCCTTTTACCCCTCCCTCCCTCCTTCCTCCCTCCCCTCTCTATCTTTCACCCCTTCGTTCCTTCCCTCTCCCTCTTTCTTTCACTCTCTCTCACCCCTTCCTTCCCCCCTCTCTCACCCTTTCCTTCCTTCCCCCCTCTCTCATTCCTTTCTTTCTTTCCTTCCTTCCTTCTTTCCTTCCTCCTCCCTCCCTCCCTTCCTTCTCTCTCTCTTTCTCTCTCTCTCTCTCTCTCTCTCTCTCTCCCTTTATTTTTCTTTCTTTCTTTCTTTCCTTCCTTCCATCCATCCATCCATCCATCTCTCTTTCTCACCCCTTTCTTTCCTTCTTTCCTTCCTTCCTTCTCTCTCTCTTCCCTCCCTCCCTCCCAGCCTTTTAGAGGAGGAAAACCAGAAAAAAATATTTTTTCCACACAGTGGAGAGGGGGAGGGCGGCCCTTTGAGGGTCACCGGCCCTTTGAGGGTGACCAAACTGCTGATGCGGCCCCCGATGAATTTGAGTTTGACACCCCTGCCCTAGGGCATTATGGGAACTATAAAGGGCGCTTGGGCCCAGCTGCCTTGTGCTGCTACTGCCTACCAGAAGCAACTTCAAACTCCCCTCCATAGCAGAGGGGGCACCCCAAGAGGGACTTTCCTCTGTGCCCCCTTAAACCTAAAACTGGCCTGCCTCACAGATATATTTCTAGGCTTCTTCTACTGATGTTCGTTTAAATTCTTTTAGTTTTAACTTATTTTAACTCCGTTTGTTCTTGGAACTGTATGGTTCCATATTTTTACATTGCTGTAAACTGCTGTGAGATATATATATATATATATATGATAACAGCGGTATATAAATAATTTTTTATAAATAAATCAATCAATTCCCTGAATATTTAAAAAACAAAAGTCACATCTCTAGCCCATTTACTTGTGCGAATATAAGGAAACAGCGGAGGCCATGTTCTAATCCGCCCAGTTCTGTGGTTAAGAAATCCATTTTCCAGTATTCTAGTCAACGAGTGCAAAGCACAGGGTACTTCTTCCAAATTCCTTATAAAATTTCATGTCAATGAATCAGGCTATCTGTCTATAGTTCCCAGTGATTCTGCACCACCACCATGAAATTTCTGGCCAAGGGCTGCTTCTCCTCATCCATGCGACCCTTTTGCAAACACAGGACTCTACGCCTTTGACACTCCTTTGTATTCACATGGTGGTCAGGGGAGAAAAAGGGAGGAGTTTGCACAGAGTATTTATTTCTTCTCAATCTGACAGTTTCAACCTTCTAGCATTCCTAAGAATACACCAGAAGCTCTGAAAGGTCTTAGAAACATTCAAATCCCATTGGAATGGATGAGATAGAATGTATGACTGAGCTTAGATTCAGGAGTTACATTTTCTCTCTCTTCATTTTTAAGCCGACCACCACTTTGGGCTTCTCCCTTTTCTTTCACTGGTTTCCACATGCAGGAAAAAATATAGCATGCCCCACCCTGGCTTCTGTGTGTGGGTGGACATTTCCTTGTGGTTTCTTTTTTTAATTTTCTTGTCATATGGCTGTGGCTGACTTGATGCATTTTTAAACTACTCTTAATGGCAGTGATACTTCCCTTCAGATGGAAAGGTTTCACTTAAGGGGACCTTGAAGTGGAAAGCTGTGTTTGTTTGTGGGCAGGGTGAGAAACCAGAATCCCTTATCTAACCGGGAGTGGAATCCACTTGATTCTCAAGCAGAGGGGCCAGAGCAGAAGAGGCACTCATAACAACCATACATCACCAAAGCAGACAGTTGGCTTTGCATCCTCCCAGCAACTAGTCTTCAGAGGCACACTATCTCTGATCCTGGATGTGGTACACAACCATCACAACTAGTAACCATAGGCAGCCTGATGGGCCATTATTTTGAATAATCTCCTTTAAATGGTCTAAGCTGACCAAATATTGTGAGAACAAACCTCACCGTTTCCCCATGTGCTGTGTGAAGAAGTACCTTTTAACTGCCCAGATTTGCTCCCATTGGATGATGACCCGGAGTTCACCATCGTAAAAGAGGGAGAAAAAACTTGGAGCAGAAGGCTACCAATGGCTACTAGCCGCAAGGGCTAAGCTCTGCCACCACAGCCAGAGGCACTAATGATTCTGAATACCAGTTGCTAGAAGCCACCGGGGAGGGGAGCATCTTGTGCTCATGTTCTGCTTGTGGTTATCCCAAAAGCATCTGGCTGCCCTCTGTGAGAACAGGATGCTGGACTGATCCAGAAGACTCTTCTTAGGTTTTACAAAGTCCCCCGTTTCAAACAGCCCTTCTAGAAAAACTAACCAATAAGCTGAAACTGACACGGGGACAAACAGAAGAAGACACCTTCATCCCGGTATGGCTCCCCTTCATCACACACACAGCCCAAATAGACAATGACAGAAATCTACCGGCAGCATACAAATCAATTTGGCTAACCTAACCAAAAACACTCACCCACCCCTCTCACACAGGAAATCAAAGATCACCACAGCCTACCACAAATGAACAATCACACCCTACACCAACCCTGACCTCTCTCACCACTAAAAGAGCACAAGCAAACAACAGAGAACCTACACAAAAGATGCTGACACTCAACTCTGCATATATTAAGTAAAATAGAAATACCGCCACCCCATCCAACCCATCTCCCCATCCTACCCACACCCCTCCCTTCTCTCCCTAATGTCTCAACAAACGAAACTGCTGTATAAAAATGTTACATGGAAAGAACAAGAAAGAAACAATGCATATACCTTTACAAATCAAGAATATCCTTAATTTAAAAAATGAATGAATGAATGAATATATGGAAGATAACTATAAAGCTGAAAACACTGGCAGCACCATGATAATTTCAACAGAGTTAATAATTTTTGATGGCTGTAAAAGTGGAAAACTGATTTGCATGGAAAATATGCGGGAATGATATGTAACATGAAGGAGAAGAAGGGCAGTCATTGGTTCTTTTAAAGTTTGTAAAATGTTTATTTTGAAATGTTAAATTGAAAAAATTAATAAAAAATTATTATAAAAAAAGTCCCCCGTTTCCATGTCCCCCATTTGTAGCAGCTGCACACCAGATTGTCATGTTCACTGAGTTTTTCACCCGGACCCCAAGATCCTGGATGTGTTGGTTGAGACAGAGGGAATTGTAGTCCAAAACATCTGAAGGGCACCAGGTGGACGAAGGCTGCTCTAAAATCTCACCTGGTGACCTGTCCCAGGCCTGGGAGCCTTGCAACCAGAGATGCCAGGAAATGACATTCTAAGCTGCTGACCACTGACTGGTCGGCTCACCCAGAGAGCTGCAATCAGTCACAGCATCTTCAGGAAGGATGGAGGTGTGGCTTCTCTTGCAATAGTGGCTGATCAACTTAAGTCACACCCAAAGCTGACCACCCATTTCAGCACTGTGTGCAGAAGACCCATGCGTGTACACACAGGAAGTCCACACGTACGGTTCAAGGGCAGCCCACCTTGTCAGATTTAAAAGTGGCACAACAGATCCTCAGGAGAAGATGCTCCCTGCCCAAACCTGGGGCAGGTGGGGGGGGGATGACACCACCCCAGTATCCAGTCTCCTGCGCACAGCAGCAGGACAGTAAAAAGCGAGTGCTTCACACAAGAGACTTATTAGCTTGCTATCACAAGATGCCTCCTTAAAACACACCAACAGAAGAATAGCTGCAAATGTACAAGTCCACTGAGCCTGACTGACTGACAGGGATTCTTAAGGGTCTCAGGCACAGATGGGTCTTCCCCATCACCTGCTGGCTGAGGTCCTGCCAGGGCCTGAATCGAGACCCTTCCATGTGCATTCTGCCACTGAGCAAAGGCAGCCTCTCCCAAAGGCGTGGCTCTCCTTGGACAAATGCATACATGGAATGGGTCCACAGAGCAGCAACTATGAGCCTTGACAGCTAAATGGAACTTCTGTGTTCAGAGGTGCTCTATTTCTGAATGTGAGATGCTGGGAGAGGCAAGAGTGGGTGGCTGCCGCCTTCACACTCTGTTAGTGTGCTCCTGGAGACATTCAACTGGCCACTGGTGGAGATAGGAGCTTGGGCTAGATGGGCCTTGGTCTGATCCAGCAGGATTTTTCTGTTGTTCTTACAAGACTCAACAACCTGAAATGGTTTTCCTTTCCCTGGCCTTGCACAGGGGTGGGCTGCATTTTTCATTTCTGGTTGCTCGCACTCCAAAACAATGAGGTACTCTGTGCACTGGAGGGGTCATTTAAATGCAAAACAATATCCAGAAGTTTGTCTCTGGACGTGTGCATGCTTTACCTGCATGAGAAAGCTCACATCCTCTCTCCCATTAACTCCCCAAGCTTAAAAAAATATATTCAAAGCAGAAATACAGACTTGGAAATGCTGAGCATATCCAGGAGCAGGGATGTGTGGGGCTTTGCTTGCACAAAACAGGGATCTGATTTATGAAGCCAAAGTCTTTCTGATGACCATGATCAGTGAAGGACTCCTGGATCTTTCACAGGGGTGTGTGGGGCTACGGGATTTTTTTTGCAGAGGCAGCCTTTCAGGATTAGGGTGTGGAAGACAGGATCTGCCAAGGTCCCTCCTCCTCCTTGTAACCGTTGGAAGGAGTGGTGAAGCCTGCTCCTCCTTTATACCTGGCCTCCCTCAGGGTTTTGCCGGGGGAGAAGGGTTTCTTTCATCACATGTGGAGGGGGCTATCCTTTAGACAAGGCTCCCCCACACCCGGAGCCCCACCCTGGAAGAACGCGGCTTGAGCAATGTTTGTGTTGGAAGCTGTAGCAGAAGTGGGTCAGCTCCCTTTTGAGCAGAAATTTATTTTCAGCAAAGTAAAAGAGAAGATCATGGAGAGACAGAAGGGGAGAGAGAGATGGTTCATTCATATTTTACTAACCCCTTCCAGCAGACTATCCCTGGAATTGTAGTCTCAATAATCTGGATTTTACAAAAGATAATCAAGGAAGACGTTCGTGATTCTGAATGGATGGAGCAATGAATTCCTAACGTTGCAAGGATCCAAACAACAACAACTACTACTACTACTACTACTACTACTACTACTACTACAACCACCACCACCACCACCACTACTTGTTGTTGTTGTTGTTGTTGTTGTTGTTGTTGTTGTTGTGTTCTGTCTGTAAGGATGCCACTCTCAGCTCTCTCTGGCTAATCTTAAGGAATCTTGGCCTTTCTGCTCTAGAACCCAGTGCTGGATGGATGGCACCACCTAGTGGGCAGACAACTCAGAACACAACACACCTGCTGCTTCGTAAAGAATTGAATCCACTTTCATGGGAAGTGCCTGCCTAATGATGGACAACACAACGTTCCATTTTCTATGTGCTGACAACTAAGACATTATGTAAATTGCACTTGTCAGGAGGCTACCAGGTTCCAGAAGCCATCACCGCTCTGTTCTAAGACTTTCAGGGGATCATAATGAAACTTAGTTGCCATTGTTTTAGGCTAGTCTTCCTCAATCTGGTACCTTCCAGACATTTAAAACTACAAATTCCATCATCCCCAGTCAGTTGATTGGGGATAGATGAAGAAAGCATTTCTTATCAGTAGGGCCTTTTCAGGTGTGGCCTCCTGATTCTAGAATATTCTCCCCAGGGAAAGACACTTTTATTTCATAAACCTTTACCGGGTAGTTTATTCAGCTTAGGTTGATCAGTTTTTTTACCTCTCTAAGTGCTGCAATTTTATCTGCTCTACAGCTGCCTTGTTCCATAGGCATACCACCCCAAGCTTTATTGTACAATTGTGATTTGTAATCTTCTCTCAGTAAGCTGTGCTGGAAGCCTGTCAGTTGGGATTGGTATTGAACAGGAAGAATTTCCTTCCTTCCTCTCTGCAAGGTCTCCTTTCTACAACTTCCCTCGCACTTCCATATTTGAACGAGGCACAAAGAATCCTGAGAATCCCAGCTTTCATTTTTGTTAAAAGTTTCTAGGTCTCTTGGTCACATACCGAAAGTTGCAATAGGCAACGTTAATAAATAAAGTGGAATGACAGGTCATATTTCTGAGACCCCAGGACCCAAACACATTACATTACATTTCTCCACCTTTATCCTTGATAACACCCCATTAAGGATTTTGGGTGATGTTTCATTTTGGAACTGCCCAGGATCTGCTTCCCTCAGCTCTACAGGACACACCACATTTAATGACAATCCAATACTCACCCAAAGAAGATGAGATACAGGAAGGAGGTTGAGGCACTGAAAAAGAAATAATTCAATCAAGAGGGCTTAACAGCAATTGGCAGCAAACGGCCCACTCAGTCCAAGACTCCAGATCGTGAGCCATACATTCCCCATCATCTCAGATACTAAACACTTTCCACTGGTCATGTGAATATGCCCAATACTGGCCCCAGAGAAGAGCAGGCAGGAAAAAGATTCTGGACAAGCAATACTCTTCTTGCCTTTTGGGATACTCGTTCAGGTCGGTACGGCGTGTGTGGTTTGCTGCTCGCTAGAGGGGAGGCAATGAACTGGCAGTCCTTGATCATTTGGTCATCCTTACTGTGAGCATAGGGACCCAGGTGGCGCTGTGGGTTAAACCACAGAGCCTAGGGCTTGCTGATCAGAAGGCCGGCGGTTCGAATCCCTGTGACGGGGTGAGCTCCCGTTGCTCGGTCCCAGCTCCTGCCCACCTAGCAGTTCCAAAGCACGTCAAAGTGCAAGTAGATAAATAGGAACCGCTCTGGCGGGAAGGTAAACGGCGTTTCCATGTGCTGCTCTGGTTCGCCACATGACCTGGAAGCTGTACACCGGCTCTCGGCCAATAAAGCGAGATGAGTGCCGCAACCCCAGAGTCGGACACGACTGGACCTAATGGTCAGGGGTCCCTTTACCTTTACCTTACTGTGAGCATTCATAGCCCCCCAATCCCCGCAACCCATTTGAGGACCCTGAAGAAGGGTTGCGAGGGGAAGTGGAGAAAAAGAAATGAGCAAGAGAGGTGAGCAGAGGAAATGTGCAATGTGGTTCACCACCACTCCCATTCCCTCTGCTCAAAATGGACACACACACACCCCAAAAAACCCCAACACATAAGGAAAGACTGGTTGGAGTGGAGCCACGGTCTAGCTAATCTAGTGTTTTGTTGCAAGATCAGACAGATGTCTATGCAAGCAGCCAGATCAGAGCATGGAGGCTACAGCCCTCTCCTGCAGGATCTAGGGAAACACTCCCCCCAAAGCCCAAAACTGTCCTGGGTCTGTTTCAATGCAACATTTGGCGTTCGCAGGAGGAGTTCCTGACGCAATCCCTCGAGCACATCCACAAAGGAAAATGTCATCCAAATTGCTTATTCACATCCTCTTAACTTTCCAATGGTTAAACCGACAAGCAGGATCCAGTAGGATTCCAGGAAATTTATGGGGGAAATTGCATAAATAACCCATCTCATAATCTCATTCATTTGTGTGTATGTGTGTGTGTGTTATATATATAGAGTGAGTGCTTTTTTCTGGCGGGACGCAGGGGTACACATACCCCTAAACATTTTGTGAATCTTTGTCCATTTGTCCATTTACTGTATTTATTTTCCCCAACTTGAACTATAAAATGGTGATTTTCTTGACTCAAAATGAGAGTACCCCTAAACATTTTTTTAGAAAAAAGCACTGCGCATATACTGTACACACACACACACACAGATGACTTCACTTCTGGAGACCCACTCCTCCCACCAACTGCATGGATATGCTTCAAATTCTTCCCTTGGCTACCAGATGTTATTTTGACACCAATCCAGAGTTGTTCAACACATTACACAGAATGAGGTGACAGAATTTTGGTAAGCTATTGGTGTAGAAAGCAAGCTCATCAAGCAGAAAGGGTTAGCATACCCATCTCTTTGATGTGCTGCTTTTCTCCAAGCAGGGAGGTATTTTAGTTTAGTTTTTTTAGCATGGAGCATTTAAAAACACACTTTTTTTAAAAAAAGGGTCATCTATCTCCCAAGCAGCCCGGCGGCACATTTCAGAATTCCAGCCCTGGAATAAACCACTTCACTCTGCTTGATTTACACATTGTTGCAGTTATCAACATGGGCAAGTATTTTCAGTGGTTTCTGCTTTGCTCAAACCATCCAGAGCAGGTGGGCGGGGGGCGGGTCTCCTTCTTCTGATGCCTAAGTGTTAGCACCAGTTTTTTAGGTGCCAGGCTAATTGAGCACCTGTGATTCTTTCAGCCTTCATCCAGGGCATTTAAAGTCATTACAGTCACCTTACTTTCTCCTTGATTTAATAAAAACTGCAATTGTGCATTGCTAGCATAAGCACCCTTAAGCTTAAGTACAAAAAAACAAAACGAACCAAAAAAAAACCCAGCTAGATGCCTGCACCAAACAATCATTGCCATCTACTGTACAATGAAAAATTCCACAAAAAGAGCATTTCCCAAAAGAGGTCTGCAGATTACCAAGAAGAGCAGTTAACAGTACTGTATCCATACATAGGTGGAGAGGGGCCTTTCAATACTTAAGCTTCTATTTCTACATCCATCCAGAAAAATGTCCCCCATCCGCAGCCAGCTATTGCGAAAAACAAAACAAAACATCTCTAATAAAACATATACCCATAGATATTGGGAGAGAGAGAGAGAGAGAGAGAGAGAGAGAGAGAGACTGACTTTTGGAAGCCTTTAACTATTTCCCCATCCACCACCATTCTGCACAGAATCCTAAACACTTGTGAAGGGAGCTTTGATGTTACTTCAGTTTTACGGAGAATTTGCACCAGCAGCTTATAAAACACGAGCACATCAACAACTGCTTTGCTACATCAGATCAATGTCTCATCCAGTACAGTATTCTGTTCTACCAGTAGCCAACCACATGCCTCTTCTGGGAAGCCCACGGGCAGGGCCTGAGCACAATAGGAACTCTCTCCACTTGCGATTCCTGGGAACAGCCACTGGGACTAGTAGCCACCAATAGCATTATCCTCCTCCTTATCTGATTTCCTTTTAAAGCCATCCAAGTTGGTGGACATCATGACATCTTGTGGCAGTGAGTTCCATAGTTCAACTATTTCCTGCATGAAGGAGTACTTCATTTTGCCTGTTTCCTCTCCACTCAGTTTAACCGAATGATCCTGAGTTCTAGAATTGTGAGAAAGGGAAAAAAGCCTCCTCCTCGCCCCTATTTTCCCCACATTATGCACCATCTTATATTCTTCTACAACAGCTTTCTCCAACCTGGTGCCCTCCAGATGCTCTGGACTACAACTCTTATCAGTCCCAGGCAGGAAATTCAGGAAGGCGGCTCTATCACACACACCCTCATTCACTTTTTTCCTAACTGAAAATCTCCAAACGTTCTAACCTTTCCTTGCTGGGAAGTAGCTCCAGCCTTGATTGTAGTCTCCTTTCCAGCTCTCCAATATCCCCTTTGAAATTTGGCAACCAAAACTGCTCACAGTATTGCAACTGTGGCTGCACCATAGATTTGCAAAAGCTCATTATGATATTGGCACTTTTATTTTTTGATCTCTTCCCTAATCATCCCTAGCATGGAATTTGCCTTTTTCACAACCAACACCTGCCTCAGCATAAAAGTGATTGTTTGTTTCCCTACTCTTTGTTCCTGGCACCAGATCTTCACAGGTAGACTGCCTCTGGACATGGGGGGGGGGGAGTTCAAACTGTGGCAAAGAGTCAGCAACAAAGGGCTGGGTCTGGAGCAGGGGTCAGCAACCTTTTTCAGCCGTGGGCCAGTCCACCGTCCCTCAGACCATGTGGTGGGCCGGACTATATTTTTGGGGGGAGCGGGGAATGAACAAATTCCTATGCCCCACAAATAACCCAGAGATGCATTTTAAATAAAAGGACACATTCTACTCATGTAAAAACACGCTGATTTCTGGACCATCCATGGGCCAGATTTAGAAGGCGATTGGGTTGGATCCGGCCCCGGAGCCTTAGTTTGCCTACCCCTCGTCTGGAGGCATGCGATACAGGAAGCTGCTGAAGCCAAACAGGTGGGGGTCTGTTTAGCGCCTGGAGGGACCCCTTGGGAATCTCACACATGCCATTTTGAGGTCCATTGTGGAAGAAAGGTGGGATAGAAAGGTTTGGGGGAGTTTGTTTTAAAAGAAATATTGATTGAAACCTCTTTTAAAAGGCCATCTAAGTTAGAAGCCATCAACACATCATCTTGTGCCAGTGAAAGCTATCAGTTAATCATACACTGTAAGCAATTGGTAAGGCACAGGGCAGAGCAAGGGGGCTTAGGTTAGAAACTGAACTAACTCCTTCCAGTTTGGGGGGGGATGCTCAAGACAATGCTACACTGCAATCTATCAAGGTCGCACTCGGATTCAGGAAAGGAGAGTTGGTGCTCCTGGGGGTTGGACTAGATGACCCTCAGGGTCCCTTCCAACTCTACAATTCTATGAAGAAATAAAGGGAGATGAGAGATAAAGGCATGTATAGCCCACTGGATGGAGAGGCTGGAGAAGCAAGTCTGGTGCCTGCCTGCTGCGTAACACATCTGGATGGAGAAATCCCTGCCCTCTCCCTTCCCAGGGGTTGTGAGGTACTCCAAATGGGATGCCGTCACTCTGCCCCATTCCTGCTCCCCTGCCCCATATACCAGTGCATGGGCAAATACTCAACGCGTGCCTCTAATCAACCTGGGGAGGGAACAATGAATTCATCCCCGTTTTTCATATGCATTCTACCCAGCCCTCCTCCTCTTCAACACCCCCTCGCAAAAAAAAAAAAAAAAGCCCACCTCCCATGAATTGCAACTGAGGAGCAACATATGAGTGCAACCGTGGGAGAGCCTAGCCCTTCTTCGCTCGGGGGAGTGGGGGGGGGGCTCTTGCGCTTCCTACGAGATGGGGGACCCCCTTCTCCCAATGCAGTTCCCATCATGTGCAGGAGGCAACCCCCCCCCCACCTCCGGCCGCAGTTGCAAGCAACTGTTACGAAGACCGCTGATCCGTGTTGGGAAGAAAGGCGTGTCAGGACAGAGCTCCTTCTCCCTTTTCCCACGAAGAGTGTTACGATCCTAGATGGGGAGAATCCCCCCGCCAAAGGGCTTCCCTCGTTCACTGCAAGGAGCCTGCATCGGAGGGAGGGGACCCGACGCGTCCGGCTCCTTTCACCCCCACGTGCAACGCAACGCAATGCAATCCGCAACCCGGTGCAATATCTCCTAAACGGCCGCTCTCTGCCCCCGGCGGGGGCGGAATGGCAACTTCCTTCCCGGGCTCGTTTGGCTGCAACTTCGCCCGCCTCCCCGAGCGACCTACCTGGGCGACGGAGCGGGCACTGGCGGCTCCCTGGCTGGCTGGCTCCGGCTGAGGCTGCTCCTAAGCGAGCGGCGGCAACAGCAGCAGCAGCAGCGCCAGGCTTCCTCCTCCTCCTCCTCCTCCCAGCTGCTCCATCCAGAGCAGCCGCGGCGCTGGCGACAAGGAGGCGCTGCCCGCCCGCTGCCGGGGCTTAGCGGGGCGGGGCGGGGGGTCCTCGGGGCTCTAGCAAATGCAAACGTGGGAAAAGAGAAAGGGGAGGCCCCTCAGGCTCCACCCGTCGGGCTCCCCCCGGGCCCCACACCCGCAGAGCTCTGCCTGGCGAGCCACGCACTGCTTGGCCCCCTCCTCTCGACCACCCGCCGCCCGGCTTTAAATGCAGCCGGCCCCCGCGGCGCCCACCCCCGGAGCAACCTCCCTCCCTCCCCTTTCTCGGGGCCAGGATGGTACAGTCCGACTTGGCGCAAGAGGCGCCCAGCCTACAGGACTCTGCTGAGAATTACTCCCCCCCACCCCGCAGCGGAGAGGGGAGCTTTGATTGACATGGGGAGGTTGATTGACAGGGGGAGCAATTTACATGTTTCGATTTCCTCATTTGCAAAGGAGAGAAAATGGGGGAAAGAAGAGGAAGAGGGTGGTTAACCCCCACCTCCCGCGGGGAGAGAGAGGGGGTGCGGGGAGTGGGGGAAGCATCCATTGCAACATCCCTGGCAGCAAACGCACATCTGTTTTAGATCGGTTTCAGATCGCCACCCCAGGCACCCTTCCTTGGAAGTAGCTGGCTCCACCGAAGAGATATGCTGAAGTCTGGACAGAAAGTCCAAATGCCCCCACCCACCCCGCGCCATGATGTGGGAAGCGCCTTTGGGAGCCTCTGTGACTTCTTTGAAGAGCAGCGACCTGGCCAGAGGGCAACAGGGGATGCTTGGTAGACGCAGCTTCCCTGCCTTCTTGCAGACCATGAGGCAAGGGTAGTGTTAGGGCAGCCCTATAGAAAATAGCCCTCTGTGTGTTGGATAGCAGGAACTTAAAAACATGAGTGAGAAGCAGTCTCCTGTGCTCTGCAGTTTGTTGAAATCAGGGATCTGCACTAGACCTGTTGGCAGCTAGAAAGTGCCTGCACTGGCTGTCACTTCTCTGCTTCAAATTTCCTGTGTTGGCTGTTGCTTCACTTTCCCTGATGTAACTTTTTGCTCTGCAGATGTGGATAGAAAACCAAACAAAGGCACCATAAATATCTATCAAAGGAAGCGGTGGGGGGGGGCAGTAGGATATTTAATTAACTTGTGTTGGGTCCCAGACTTTTGGGCCCTGACTACCACAGCTGCCACTGAACCAAAAAGGGACACTCTTTAGACACACCGAGCTTCTGTTTTGCATGCAAAAAGTCCCAGGTTCAATCCCCAGCGTCTCCACGTAGGTCTGGGAGAGACCTTGTCTGAAACCCTGGGAAGCTGCTGCCAGTCAGTGTTGACAATACTGGACGAATGGTCTCATTCTGAATAAAGCAGCTTCCTGTGTCCCTAAAGCTCCAATGAAGTTTGCACAACCCTCTGCATTACCCCTTTTCCAGGACCACCTCCAGAGGGTAGCAGGGCTGAGCATTAGTTGGGACCCTGACAGGGGCGTACCCAGGATCAAAACTAGGGCCCCCCCTGGGTACGCCCATGGACCCTGAGACCAGCAAAGGGCCGCTCGCATCAGGTGACCACTTTCATTTCTATGTGCATTTTTTTAAAACTTAGAAACTTTAATGCATTCATTCCTGAAGAAGTGGTTTTGATAATCTATGGATTTGTTAGTTCCAAGGCTCACCAAAACTACTTGCATCTAGCAGGCTTTGAAATCCGCCCCCCAATGGGGAGCATCTAATGGGGGGGGAACGTGAAAGAAGAAGAACTTGTCTGAGATGAAGCTGAAGAGTATTGCACTTTTGATGATACTAGCTCTGAAATAGCCAGCTAATGGGTGCCTATGGCGAGTGCCCTGAGCTTTCTTTCTTTCCTCTACCTCCAACTTTCAGGCTATCAACGTGCCACAAATGCTTCATATTGGCAGGCAAGCAAAACATGGTGTGGACCAGTGGCATTTGCAGACTTTTGGCCAGGTTGGTCTATCATTGCATCCACCTATTCTGCCCACTCTCTCATCATGTAGCATTTGGGGGGTCCCGGCAGGGGTCTGCTCACTTTGAGCCACTGTGTGTGCCAGGGCTAGAGGCCTAGAGGGTGGCAGGCTTGGGAGTGGAGAAATGTACTTGGATGAACACTCAGTCACTTTCTGAATCAGGTAACCCCCCCCCCATTTCCCTAAACTCCTGCACCATCTCAATCAAAGGCCAGGCAGGGCTGTTTGGGAGTGACGAAAGGAGCAGATGGCCTGGACAGATGGGAGGAAGAGGCATCCTTGCTCTAAATTACACAAATAAACATTGATAGAGTGATTAAAATTACAGCCCCATTTCCAGTTCTGGGTGGAACCGTAAAACCTTTAGGAAGATGTTGCTGGGCAGGGCTGGGGAGTCATCTCTCTAACAAGATTCCCAGAGAATGCTAAGCAACAAAGAAACAACAACAGCACACTGATTGTCGTGATCTCTCGTGCTGTGTTTTGCCACATGGGCATCCTGGCCAGGAGCAGTGAGGGACTAGGCTGCATTTGCATCTGATTAAGTGGACTCTAATCCATGAAAGCTTAATCCACAATAAATGTTAGCTTTTAAGGTGCTATGGACTCAAAGGGCAGCCCCTCTGGAATTTGCGTGATAGCAATGCTGCTGCTTAGGAAGCAGAGAAAGCTTTAGGTTGGGTGCATCCTTTACCCCTTGCAGAGTTATGATTCCCAGCAGCCCTTAGGGATCACAGGGACCAGAACTATTTGAGGGGGGAAATGTGTTTCTAATGTGCTTTACAGATATGGCGTGTACATAGCCTTAAAGAGCTCAAAGCACATTTCCTATGTTTTTTCAGCAATCCTTAGAACAACAACCCTTAAGGTGAGCCAAGGTAGGTTATTACCCCCATATTCCTAATGGAGGGGCAGAGTCTGAGACAGTGATGGCTAACCTTGACACTCCAGACGTTTTGCAACTACAACTCCCATCATCCCTGACCACTGGTCCTGTTAGCTAGGGATGATGGGAGTTGTAGTTCCAAAACATCTGGAGTGTCAAGGTTAGCCATCACTGGTCTGAGAGTTAGTAGCTTGGTGAATTAATGCTGGAGGAAGGACTTGAACCAAGGACTTCCTAGTCAGGGCCAAACTAATATGCAGATTTTAAAAAAGGAAATTGCATCACTTGGATGGGGGTGATGTTATTCATTATTGGAATTGCAGCTGGCAGAAGTAGGACATTTTACTCCTTCCTTCCCCTGCTGTGGTCATGAGAAAAATATCTCCTCTGAAGTTGTTATTTGTATTTGAGATGTGAGGCAGAACTAAAATGTCCTAGGCCAGCCTTGAGCTCAAGCAGCAAGGGCAGAGTAAATCCCCAGGTTAAAATCAAGGACCCGGGATGCAACAGGCTCCAGAGCACAGAACACCTTTTTTTTCTCAAGCGTCTAAGCCAACCAGACCATGATCAAGGACTGTTGTGTTTTGAAACCCTGGCTTCTATTTAAATTCCTAGCTTGTGAACACAAGAGGTTCAGAAAGGTTTGATGTCATCAACCTGCTTAATCAACCTAAATTGGTCTCATCAATAGGTGTCACCTGCTTCAGGAATTAACCCAGTCATGCTGGCCACATGACCCGGAAGCTGTATGCCGGCTCCCTTGGCCAGTAAAGTGAGATGAGTGCCACAACCCCAGAGTCGTCCGCGACTGGACCTAACGGTCAGAGGTCCCTTTACCTTTACCTTTAATACATACACTGCAGATGCATAGATACACAATTGCTTCCAAGAGATGGGGTGTCTTGTTCATCCTAGTCTGTGCCCTAATAAACTGCTGCTGGACCTGCTGCTGGATACTATTTTCTAACCACAGTGGTTGTCTTTTCCAACAGGCCTGACCAACCACCAGATCCTCAGTGCAACCTCCCTGCATTAAGGACCTGCAAATACAAATAGACACAATGGTGGCAAATGGGGAGGGGGGGGGGACCACACACAATATAATGTGCATTCTAAGAAGGACACATTTTTTGTAAAAAGGTTCAAAACAGTTCTATTAAGGGACTGTTAGGGACAGAAAAAAGATTAACATTATCTTCATGGTGAATCAACTGAACATAAACAAAATGGAGCAACATTTATGATCTTGAAGGCACCTTATTGTTTTGATAGACTTCTTCTATGCAGACCAAAGACAAAGATTCCCTGGTTTGTGGGGGTCTGTGTGGCTCCCCTACTTCCCAAGCAGGTGATCACCCTCCTCCCTGATAATCATCTTCATAGCTATTTTAATCCTCTGCTGCATGAGTGACAGCAAAATGATTGACGCAGAGCGATTTGAAAGCATCCCATTTCCGATTCGAAAAACCGTTCCCTAAAACCATGCTAATCCCTTGGGTTGGCATGGATTTCAGGAGGGAGATGGGGCCTGCTGCCAGCAGTTTAGAAAACAGGGCACATGGTGCAGACCACATAGCCCTGGAGAGGAAGAGAAAGGCATCACACTTCATTATCCCTGGAAAGCAATTATGTGAACCCATTTGGTTTTGGAAGGCAGTCTAGGCACTAAAACCCATGGAGACAGAACCTTGTCCAAGGAGGGCAATATACCAGAAAGGGAGAAGGTGTGGCCAGATCCTCTGGGTGCTTAATCAGAAACAAATCCCATAGACTTCAATTGCACAGTGATAGGAAACCTGTGGCACTTCAGGTGTGGTTGGACTCCAACTCCCATCAGCCATAGCCAGCATGGTCAATAGCCAGCAATGATGGGAGCTATAGTCTCAGAATGTTGTGGCGGGGAGGACAAGTTCACCATACCTGCCCTAGTAAGTGTGCCCAGGATTGCAGCCTTAGAGAAGGTACAAAAATACCTCCAAGATGTTGGCTGGAAGGCCATCAGCTTCAGTGGAGGCTTGCCCATTAGGGTGAATGTACCAAGCATGGTTTGCCCTTCGCCAGCCTCCCCCCCACACCTTAGAATCATAGAATCATAGAATCATAGAGTTGGAAGAGACCACAAGGGCCATCCAGTCCAACCCCCTGCCAAGCAGGAAACACCATCAAAGCATTCCTGACAGGTGGCTGTCAAGCCTCTGCTTAAAGACCTCCAAAGAAGGAGACTCCACCACACTCCTTGGCAGCAAATTCCACTGTCGAACAGCTCTTACTGTCAAGAAATTCTTCCTAATGTTTAGGTGGAATCTTCTTTCTTGTAGTTTGAATCCATTGCTCCGTGTCCACTTCTCTGGAGCAGCAGAAAACAACCTTTCTCCCTCCTCTATATGACATCCTTTTATATATTTGAACATGGCTATCATATCACCCCTTAACCTTCTCTTCTCCAGGCTAAACATACCCAGCTCCCTAAGCCGTTCCTCATAAGGCATCGTTTCCAGGCCTTTGACCATTTTGGTTGCCCTCCTCTGGACACGTTCCAGCTTGTCAATATCCTTCTTGAACTGTGGTGCCCAGAACTGGACACAGTATTCCAGGTGAGGTCTGACCAGAGCGGAATACAGTGGTACTATTACTTCCCTTGATCTAGATGCTATACTCCTATTGATGCAGCCCAGAATTGCATTGGCTTTTTTAGCTGCTGCATCACACTGTTGACTCATGTCAAGTTTGTGGTCTACCAAGACTCCTAGATCCTTTTCACTTGTACTGCTCTCAAGCCAGGTATCACCCATCCTGTATTTGTGCCTTTCATTTTTTTTGCCCAAGTGTAGTACTTTACATTTCTCCCTGTTAAAATTCATCCTGTAACCTTGTTACAACCAGTCCATGGGGTAGAAGCAAATACCTTCTTCTTCCTTTGTTTCAGGGCTGCTCCTTGCAGAACTCAGCAGGGAGGAGGATGGGAACCAAGCCAAAATGAGTTGGCTCTGCCTTTCATTGGGTCTGGCACCACCTACTGTTGGGATCCCTGCCTCCCACCCTTCCAGTCCCAATGGGCACCAGCCACCAGCCACCAGCTTATTGCTTTGCTCATGAGCTTCCCATGGACAACTGTCTGTTGTAAGTAGAAGGCTTGGGCAAGCTGGACTGGATGTTAATCTTGTCTAACAAACATTGATCCAGAAAGCACATTTGTAGCATCTTCCTTACGAAGAAAAAACCTTTTCATTTAGGAAAATGGTGATGAATGTGGAGGGGTGCACCATAGTGGCCAATTACATTTATGAAGGCAGTGGATTTTAGGAGCAGACTAAGATGAGATGCTGGAGACAGTGAATGCAGATCAGTGATCAGAATTCTGATGTCTAGTCTATTTTAGTCATTCAAACAAAAGCAGAAATGTGCTCTCTCTCTCTCTCTCTCTCTCTCTCTCTCTCTCTCTCTCTCTCAGCTCCAGAACTCATCCAAACAAATGGATGACCAGCAAGTTTAGGATGCTCAAAAGGAAGGGCCTCTTCATGCAGCACACCAATTAATACATGGGACTCCTTGCTACAGGATGTTGCAATGACCACTAACATGTAATTTTTAAAAAAGGGGTTAGTTTAATTAAAAGAGGTTAGAACCACATTCACTTTTCTCAATCCTGCCCAATTAGCTGCACCGGACAAAAACTCCTCTTCTATATAGTGATAAAAAGCAGAGGAGCACCCACTCTTTGCAACTGGAAGGAACACAGGAAGTTGCCTTGGATTTGTTGCATGCCACCCCAGTCCCCAAGTGGTATGAGATTCCAGGGGTTCCAAACACTTTGTGGTTCCTTTTGGAAATGAGGCACAGCTGAGACTGTGGTGTCTCTATGATATATGGTTTGTTTTTACACACATATATAACCTGAGCCTACGATGGAGGAGCTCACAGCATTAACAGCTCAAACAGGTCTTGTTTCTCCCATAAGCACAGCCTTTGATTCAAACAGAAATCAACCATTACCTTGTTTCCATTGCTTCTATTGCTTCCTTGCTCGCTGCTTTGATTCTGGCCCATCTGACTGCATTAGTCCATCTAGATCAGCATTGCCAATGCTGACTGGCAGCAGATCTCCAGGGATTCAGGTCAAAGTCCCTCCCAACCCTACGTGGAGATGCTGGGGACCAAACCAGGAACCT
Organism: Darevskia mixta; assembly: GCA_034641385.1. NCBI lineage: Eukaryota > Metazoa > Chordata > Lepidosauria > Squamata > Lacertidae > Darevskia > Darevskia mixta. The sequence continues at coordinate 1,709,656 of JAWWNH010000033.1, read as the reverse complement.
TCTGCTTGCAAGGCAGATGCCCTTCCACAGAGCTATGGCCCTTGCCCTCCTAGCTCCCCACACTAAGCCACAGTCTCAGTGGCAGAGCATCTGCTTTCCACACAGAAGGTCCCTGGTCCAATCCCTGACAGCATCTCCAAGTGGAGCTGGGAAAGACCCCAGCCTGAAACCCTGGAGACCCCCTGCCACTCATTGTAGTCAATACTGAACTAGATGGACCAATGGCCTGCCTCAGTATAAGGCAGCTTCCTATGGTTGCCAACTTATTAACTGGCCTCTTTAGCTGTGCTTTGATCTGTGGGGTTCGTGGGTCCTTTTATTGCTCGCCAGTTTGCAACCCTAGATCTGTCTTTTGATTTTTTTTCTCAGTTGAGGCTTACATTGTCCAGAACGGAATAAGTGTGTCGCCTCATCTCTCCTCCCTCTGAGTTGACCAAGACCTATTCCCAAACGCCACAAGGCCACCAGCCCCCAACAGACTCCCCACCCTCCCCGGCCCCCATTTGTCTTTCTGTGCAGTTGCTGCCAGGATTCTGCCTGCTCTGCAGTTTTCTTCCTGTCTGCCTCTCAAGGGAACAAGAGTCTCCTCCTGGTTCCTTGTGCTCAAAGATTCCCAGGGGCAGACAAGAAGCCTCCCAGGACCCTGCTGGCAGATGCTGCTGCAGCCTTTCCCCTCCCTCCCTCTCCCCTCCCCCTCTGGAGGGAAATCTGCAGGTATTCCCTCAAGTTGCCATGGCAGCTGGAGAAGAATTTCTCCGACTCAAGAGTGCCGACCTTGCCACAGATCTTGCACGCGAGTCACAGATTTTGCACGGCAAGGAGAATTTCCAAGAGTGCCAACCGTGAGCAGTATTTGCTGCTGGAAAACCCCTTCCTAGACAGAAGAGCCCTGCAAGTTCTCCATTTGTCTTGTTTTTTTGGAGGAAAGAGCACAGGGCAATTGGGAAACATTTGCTTTAGCAGAGATAAATACGGGAAGAACCTAAGTGAAAGTAAGCAGCTTTCGTAGCCCCAGCAAGCTGGAGAACTGCTATTCCTAGGTAGCCTGGCATCAGTAACCCAAACTCTAATAACCCTTCTCCAATCTGGACTGCTGCAATGCACTAGGTATGGGGCTGCCTGAAGGCTGTAACAGGATGTTGCCTGGGCAGGGAAGAGAGATCAGATTGGACCGTTCTAGAACTCTGCACTGGCTGCTAGTTAACCACTGGGCCCAATCCAAGGCATTACTACTGGTGTACAATACCCTGCACAACTGAGAATGCAAGAAGTGCCTCCCTTGCAATGATGATGGGAGTCTGGGGGAAAGGTTAAAGGAGGTGATAAAAGTGATATTTAACAGGTTGTATGGAAGCCACCTTCAGATACCTTGAAAGGTAGATGATGGAGCAAATGCTCCAACTGTATTGCTCTAGAGCAGCCTCCGCCACCCTGGTGCCCTCTGGATGTTGTCGGACTACAACTCCCATCAGCCATTGCTCCAGAGGGTAGGACCTGGACAAGAAAACATATTTAGATTAAACATTAGGAATAATGTCTCAACAGTATGTGCTGTTTGACCTTGGAACAGATTTGCGTGAGAAAGCAGTAGTTGTTAAAGGATTTTAAGCAGAGACTGGGATGTAACAATGGGCCCCCTGCCCTAAGCCATGGGTTGGAATAGATGAACTTTGGGGTCCCTTTCAGCTCTACAGTTCATGATTTAACGGGTATTGACCAGCAATCACTGTTAAGTGAAGAAGCACACACAGCACTCAATACATATTGTTATTTCAAAGGATTGCTCGTATTGTGCACACCCACAATGATTGGTCGGGTGAAATTAGCTGCCGCCTCCTCCCCATAGCAGCAGTGTCACCTCCAGTGGTGTGGGCAAAGCACAGAGGGATAAGTATAGAGGAAAAGGTTAAAACAACCCCAACAGTGTCTAAAGCCAACTGCAATTTTGCTTGTAGCTTCCAGAGGAAGAGCAATGATTGATTAGCACTAGCAGCAGTCCATCTGGAAGCAGCCTTAATTGATTAATCAGTGCAGCCAATTTTAATTGGTGGCATGGAGAATTCAGGGACCATGACGGCTTATTCAGAGGCTATTTTGGTGATCGAGTGTTCTTATGGCAATGCCCTAACTGTCACGGCTGTTTATGAAATTGTTATCTCACGCTTGCTTCCATATTTTGATATTTATTTATTTATTTATTTCATTCTTACCCTGCCTTTTCTCCAAGGAGTTCCAGGCTGTGTACACAGTTCTCCCCATCGTTTTATCTTCACAACAACCCTGCAAGGGTGAGGTGGGGGAGAATAACTAGCCCAATGTCACCCAGTGAGCTTCATGGTACAGAGGGGGCTCAAACTGGGCCTCTAGTCTATTCACCGTACCCGCTCAACCGAGATTTTGCCAATGTGCAGATGTATTCAGATCTGATAAATGATTACAAAAGTAGCACAGAACTGGCAAGCTTGCAGCATAATGACCTCGCAGAGGGGGAGTTGGCAGCCTACAAAGGCTATCCAAGTGGGTGAGGCACACAAAGTACCACTGAGATCTCAAGAGACAAATCTGGATCAATGCACCCTCCAAAAGAGAGCGAACTTGTTCCTTCCAAGTCGTGCAACCTCTCCAGAACAGATGGTGACCCTGGGCAGAAGCATGACCAACAGTACCTTAGTTTTGTCAGGAATGAGATTCAGTTTAGTGGCCCACATGCAGGCCATTACTAGTCCCAAGCGCCAATTCAGCACATCTGCTGGCTCACCTGAATGAGATGCAGAGAAGAAAAAGAGCTTAGTCCTCTGATGATACCCAGTTCCCAGACCATGGCTGACCTCACTCTGGTTTCATGTAAAGGTAAAGGGGCCCCTGACCATTAGGTCCAGTCGTGACCGACTCTGGGGTTGCGGCGCTCATCTCGCTTTATTGGCCGAGGGAGCCGGTGTACAGCTTCCGGGTCATGTGGCCAGCATGACTAAGCCGCTTCTGGCGAACCAGAGCAGCGCATGGAAATGCCGTTTACCTTCCCGCTGCAGCAGTACCTATTTATCTACTTGCACTTTGATGTGCTTTCGAACTGCTAGGTTGGCAGGAGCAAGGACTGAGCAACGGGAGCTCACCCCGTCGCAGGGATTCAAACCGCTGACCTTCTGATCGGCAAGCCCTAGGCTCTGTGGTTTAACCCACAGCGCCACCCACATCCCTTACTGGTTTCATGTAGATGTTACTAAATATGGTGAGTAAGGGTGGCTTCCAAGTGACCAGGTGTGGGCTTTTAGTAATCTGGAAGAGTTCGATTGCATTTCTCCCCTTTGCTGTGAGAACAGGCTAGGTCTGTTCCCCTAGTCCCCTAGGCTAGATCTGTATCAGGAAACAGGCTAGTGACTTTGATGGACTTATTTCTAAGCCTTGCTGTCCTCTAGCACAGTGTTTCTCAACCTTGGGTCCCCAGATGTTGTTGGACTACAACTCCCATCATCCATGACCACTGGTCCTGCTAGCTATGGATGATGGGAGTTGTAGTCCAGCAACATCTGGGGATCCAAGGTTGAGAAACACTGCTCTAGCAATCACCTTAGTGGGACTCTCTCCAAAAGGAAGAAAAAAACACCCTTCAGCGTCACAAAAACAGGGAGTGCAAAGCATATCCTTTTTTTCTGCCAGGGGAAAATTTATGCCAAATATCCCAAGGGGCTGTCTGGCTGGGCTGCTGGCTTTATCCCCAGGGCCTGCTTGTAATCGTCTCCAATATTTCCCTATCACCCACAACATACATCTCTAACTCCTGTCCTGGTGCTGCACACGACCCTACAAAATCGAAAGGGACAGTCAAGGTAAATCAGGCTGTGGAGCCAGGAATCCGGAGCATTTGTGGGGGAGGAGCGGGTGGGGAGGGGGAGAGAGAGAGAGATGGGAAAGCAAGGGATTAATTGCAAATGCCCAGATAATGAGGATCTCTGCTCAAAAGCCCATTCGTATAATTTAAACCTCTAACGAGGTTTCCTGGAATACAAAGCCTTTTGTGATGTCTCTGCTCTCATCTGAAATGGAAGCTGTACTCTGGCTAAATCTAGACTTAAGGCGGTTTCAGTTGTGGGAGGCGGGGGATTCATTTAATAATGGACAATGCACACACACACACACACACACACACACACACACACACACGAGAGCATGCACCCCTCTCTACTTCTGTGGGCATGTTATCTGTGCTCCAAGCTCAGCGATGGTCAAGGTCAGAACGGGCTCAGAGATGGGAGAGGGAGGAGAGGAGAGGGCAATGTCAAAGCAGGGCAGCTGCTGAAGAAAAAGGGACCCTCCTCTTTTGAATGCGCACTGGAGAAGAAGGATGATAACAATGGCATTTACTGTGTGCCAGAAATGTGGTTTTAAGGTTTTTCTCTCAGGGGACCCAGAGCAACCTCCATGGAATAACATGGCTAAACTATAGGCAGGTGAGAACCACAACAGTTTTTTCTTCACTCCTGAAGACTGTCTTCCCCAAGTGCTGGGAGTTGTAGTCCAAAACCTCTGGAGATCCCCTCGCCTGGGGAAGACCACCGCAGAAAGATCATGCCTCTTCAGGCTTGCAAGCATTGGAACTGGTTCATAAGCCTTGTGCCAATGCTGTTCTTCAGGTCCCTGGGGGGGGGGGGGCACCAGTTTTCCTTCCTTCTCTCTCATGCTCTTCCCAGCTTTGATCTCCAGGACCTATATAATATACACACCCACTCACCCAAGCCTGAGCATTTCATCGCTACATAGCAAGGGGGCATCTCTGAAAAGTGGGGAAAGTTTATATTTCCGGGGAGGATTTATTTCTTTTTTATAACCTCCCCTAACCCATATCTCCACATACAAGCCAGTCTCCTCCCCACCCATCTTAGCACTGGCCTGAAACGGAGGAAGGAATATAGCTCAGAGGCAGGACACCTGTTTTATATACGAACGGTCTCAGGTTCAATCTCCAGCATCACTTAAAACCTCAGAGGGTTCCTGCTAGCCATCATCAACAGTACTGAGCTAGATGGGACCTCCTAAGGCAGCTTCATGTGTCCCTATGTTCTAAGGGTGATAATAATACTGCCTGCCTTGCAGGGATGTTGCGAAGATGACTAAGATATGTGTCTGGTTGGCATGGCATGCTAAGCCAGACCATGGCTCCCCTAGACGAACCATGAGCAGCAAATGAAGAACAAACCATGGCTACATAGCTCCGTATGGTGCAGCCGCATAACAACCAGGGAGGAGCAACAAGGTCAAAATCTTTTCTCTGGGAGCCTGCAGGCTCACACATTTGCACTAAGCAGCTATGGTTTGGCTTAGCATCACTCGGACCAGGTCGGCATATGCAAAATACCAAGGAGAAATCAATACATATATATTTCTTTAAGCAAGAGCTATCTGATGGAAGCCGGGTTCAAAACTTGAGGTGGGAAGCTAGATGGCAATCCAAGTCTTCATGATATGAAGACTCTAACAACCCACTTTGTGGCCTTGAACATTCAGAAATCCTCTCGTGCTGTGCAAATCCAGGTCACAGAATCGCAATAGCAAGAGTTCCTTATGGAGAAGGCATTACTGTACTGTTAAACCCGTTTAATTCTGTAAGTGTAGGTACTCTTCATTTTCACTTCATTTTCACCGATGCCTTCAGTGCGTTGCTATGAACATTTCTGATGCATTCTGGTACCCCACCCTAAATATGCATTTGCGAGGCCAGCAGGCTGAAGCACCAGGCGTGACTTTGCACATGAGCTCTCTGAATGGGAAGGAAATGTGAATCTGAACATTGCATTTGAGGAATCTGTTCCACTGTTTTCTTCTGAACAGCACATTCCTTCTACGCTACCCCAGAGAACAGGCGGCGGCTGGGGGTGGGGGAGGGAGGGAGCCCAGTCTAACCAAAACCAGAGAGGAAAACGACAAGAGAAAATGAATTCTCGGAGGAGATGACAGGAACCCTCCAACCATTCCAGCACCTTGTCCTTTGAGAGCGGATTCAGACAATCATGTTTTATTCATTCTCACTGGCAACGGAGGAGGTGTGTGGAGCTGCTACTCTGGTATCAGGCTTCAGGACAGGCTGTCCTCAGGATTTCCACCAGGAGGTGGGGGGGGGGATGAATAAACATTTGAGTCCCAATGAAAAATGGAGCGCTGACAATGAATGCAGCACCCGTGGGTTACACCAAGCAGAAGGCAGGCGTGGGAGGTGAGCTTGGAGGCATCTGGCTGCTTGCTGGTCTCTGTTCTGGAAAGGCAGGAGAGCTTTTGGTTATATGGAGCAGATCCTCAAGGCTTCTTTTAGATGCAGAGAAAGAGGAGATTCCCCCCCCCTTCCCAATTCGAAGTCAGGCCCTGCTCCTGAGGCTGCCAGGGCACACTGATCTGCAGGGTTTCCCAGGGGAAGCTTTTCACAGGCACAGGATTGTATCTCGAAACATAATTGCAACCCATCAAGCTGCTGTCAAAGGCATAGGAACAGAGGCTTGCTGAAAAGTTGGCAACCCTCCCTGCTCTTTAGTTCCCTGTGTGGTGTTATTCACATATTAAAATGGTGATTGCAGTTTCTGGTTCAATTCCTGTGGGGCCACAATAACTGTCTTTTCTATTGCTCATGGTTTAAGAAGTCCTCAAAGATAAATGAAAGTTCTGCCCTGTAGTGATGTAAATGCATGTCCAATTATTTGAGTCTTTAAGGAAAAGGATTAGCTATGTATTTCAGAGGAGAGGTCAGCTAGTAGCTATCAGCTAAGTGGAGCATCCATGTTTCAAGCCAGTCTACCTGTGACCACCAGATGCTGAGAAATCAAGGGGTGGCTATCACCAACTTGCCTTGCCCCAGACCCTGAAGCTGTATAACCGCCCCCTGCAAAATCTGTTTGACCAGGAAGAACAATAATTAGCAAATAAGCAGGCGTACTGTGAGCCGCGATGGCACGGCTGTGCTGCCTTCAAGCCTGTTTGTGCACATCCACAGCCTCCTACTCTTCCATGTCATGCCTCAACTTGGAAGCTCTCAGGAAGAAAGATGACTTATAAGCATAGCTGCTGAATCGATACTGAGCCTGGGCAGCACAGAGCTCCTTGTCTTCCCATTCAGCCATTCAGACCCATTCCTCTTCACCCATCTTCTCTGACACCGAGCAAGAAACTCTCCTTCCCCTCTCCTGTCTTCTAGGCAAACCATGATGGAGTCATTTGGGGCTCCCCGCTTTTGTTCTGCTTCTGCAAGTCCTGCCCCCCCCTCGAAACTGGGTTGATTAAAGTACAGTGGTACCTCGGGTTAATAACTTAATTAGTTCTGGAGGTCCGTTCTTAACCCGAAACTGTTCTTAACCTGAGGTACCACTTTAGCTAATGGGGCCTCCCGCTGCCGCCGTGCCGCCGCCGTGCGATTTCTGTTCTCATCCTGAGGTAAAGTTCTTAACCCGAGGTACTACTTCCGGGTTAGCGGAGTCTGTAACCTGAAGCGTCTGTAACCCAAGGTACCACTGTAGATGATTTACATTCATAAGTAAGGTAAGTCTGATAGCTCTACAGTTTACCCTGAAACCCAGAGGAGGCTTTTCTGTGTAAAGGACCAATATCCATTTCTCACATATGGATATTTATTTACCCTCTACCTTTCTTATATTCTACCTACCAAACAGGGATTTAAAGCTCCTCTAATATACTCAGTATGCATCAGACGCTCAATCCTGGGTTGTTTCATTTCTATTTCCTACTTTGGTAAGGCAGAGTGAAGCAAGCAGGAGCGGTGGGGGAACACCTGTCAATTTTGGTTCCTTTCACTTTCCTTGTATTTCAACATCAGCTTGTGATATATATATATATTAAGTTCTCATGAAAATTCATGAACATTTTAGTGTGGGCTTCTCCCAATGTACACATTTTTACAAAGCCATTTCCCTTAACAAGATATTTGTTTGCTTGTTTTTATTTACCACATTTATATAGCACCCCCCCAAGGATCTCAAGGTGGTATAAATGGTTATCCTCCAACCCATTTCATCCTCACAACAACCCTGTGAGTTAGGTTAAGCTAAGAGATAGTGACTGGCCCCAGATCACCCAGTGAGCTTCATGGCTGATTGAGGATTCCAACCTTGGTCTCCCAGGTCCCAGTCCAACACTAACCATTACGCCACACATTGAAGATACACTTTTGTATGTTATCTTCACTATTATAGGAACTTTTCTTTCGCACCTGCATTTCTGTACAGATGACTTGGCTGGAGAACTGCATGGCAAAACAAGCGTCACTTATGACCAAGTGTGAATTATATAGGTGTGGCTTTAAATGTGAACTGAATTGAATTCCATCACCATCCCTAGGCAGCAGTAACACTGGGAAGTAAAAAGAGGATTATGTCCAGTGAGCAGGTTCCTATATTCAACACATGTAGACTGCCATTCCATATCCACTCACTGTTGGAATAACGCCTCTGGGGTCTACGCAGCCCCCCGGGTGAGACAAACCTCTCCGGCATCTTCCTGATGAAGCGCAGCCTGGGACGTCCATAAATCTCCTGTCCCGGCACGTTCCCAGCGACACATATCAGAAGACTATGTGCACGCTCTTACCAGCAGAGTTTAGCAGAAACAAAGCAGAGCGTTGGTGTGTGCATTCTAAGTATTTATTAAGCAATATATACCGTACAGGACAAAGCAATCATGGCGTCCTTCTCCTTCTTCTCCAAGAGACAGAGAGAAAGACAACAGTACAAAAGTACAGTACAGTGGAAAGAGATAAGACTAGCTTCCGTTCTCACACTTTCCAAGCCTGGAAACAAAACACAGACAAGTGATATAACAATCACATATCCAGCAACAGAGGAGTAAAATGCTGACACTGACTTCAACTCAATGGACCTCAATTCTGAGTAGACATACAGAGGACTCTGTTGCTCACCTCACAAACGGCCCTGGGTGTAGCTCTACTATAATAGAACCAATAAGAAAGTCCCTGTATAGGAATGACTTAAAGACTTTTGTTCTTTGGGGTGGGATGGGTGTGGGTGTGTGAGAAAACACACTAGGCCTTTAAAGAACGTTCAAAACCAACTCTTTCCCTCAAAGAACTCTGGGTACTGTAGTTTACCTCCCACAGAATTACATTGCCCAGCAACCCTTAGCAAACTACAGTGCCCAGAAATTTCTGAGGGAAGAAATGTGCTTTGAATGTGCTTTATAGGTTATACAAGCACATTTGGCTGTCTTTCTTGGCCTCACCTTATCTGATTTTCTCACACCAATTCCCTTCAACTGGATATTTCAGAGGATGTCAAGCTCTGTATAGTATCCCCCCCTCCAGCCCCGGGGGAACCACAGCCTGCTGCTCTGTGTGTAAGATGCAAAAACTCGAAGGGGTTTCCTGGGTTTGCAAGATGAACAGGAACAAGGTATCCATGGCAACAGGATCCACTTTGGAAGGATGAGCTTTCTTTTATACAGAGCTCTTTCACATGGCCAACCTTGTAGGAAGACCACCGATTTCTACTGACCCCTGTAACTGTGCACACAGAAATCAAATCGGTGAAGCTCCCCACCTCACGCACGCCGCTCTACCACCACCATGCCAGAGAATAACGTCACCCCCTAAATTTCTGCACTCAGACGGCTCCTAAAAGGCACAATCCTTTAAAGCAGGGATATCTCTGGACCTCCTCGGCAGACGAGCACCGTTTGAAAGGTTGGATGACTGCCACGCCTTTCTTTGCTGTGATCATGGAGCTCCCCCTTCTGGCTGTCTGGGCAATAGCCCAGGAGTTTGCGTTGCCTGGCTTATCAGTTTCAGAGCGGTGGGAATGGGGGAACCGTCTCCGGATAAATTAATGAAATCTACACATAAACGAAGAAAGTTTTGAAGAAGAAGAAAATTTGTGATTTGCTTCAAATTATGCAAGATCTTCCCTCCTCCTCTCTGTGGAGAGAGCAGAGATACAACTCCTAACCCAGGCATAGGCAAACTCAGCCCTCCAGAAGTTTTGGGACTACAATTCCCACCATCCCTGACCACTGGTCCTGTTAGCTAGGGATGATGGGAGTTGTAGTCCCAAAACATCTGGAGGGCCGAGTTTGCCTATGCCTGTCCTAACCTAAACTGGTGGTTTTTTTGTATGCACAGTACTAGGGTTAATAATAACCTGTTCAACTGGGGCATCCATCAAAAGGTTTTTAAGCATTGCCTCTGGGCCCTTGGTGTCATCTCATACCATGAGCCACCTTGAAGAGAGTCAGGTTGCCCCAGTGCCAACTTCAAGGGAGGGCATCTCAACATGGTTGTTTTCAATGAGCCCAATATCTGCCCCCCCCCAACTTTTTAAAAAGTATTTTTTATTTAACTTGATCCTTGTAACCCAAATAACAAAATGGAATTTCCTGAGCCAAACACATAAAACACTGAACTGTGCAGTATTTTTTCTGCTGCTGTTCCCACTGGGGCAGCAATGCCACCCATCTCTCTCCTCCTTGCAGAACCCCCGCCCCCCCCCAATGACATTTCAGCAGAGGGCCATGTCTAAATACGAATGAAGTTTGACTGGCCATCCCTGCATCTGTGGGGGCTACTGCCACCCTTTTGATTGATCGAAAATGCCATGCTCCAGCTGCAGCTCTGTGAGACCTATAGGTTTTATAGTTCTAATCTATATATCCCATAGATCCATTGGCTTTAGTGGTTGGGGCAACCCAGCCAGATGGGTTGGGTAGAAATAATTTTAAAAATTATGCGTACTATAATTATGATCTATAGGCTAGGCCGGGCACTGCATTTCAAGTCAATTAAGATGGCAGGCAGCCATTGCGGGCAGGAGCCAAGCTTTGCCCATTCAAAAATGGCTCTGCCACCATCTGGCAATGGCTAGAACAGCCATCTAGGGGCCTGGCAGGGAGGGCAGGGAGTGTGAGGCAACCAGATGAGGCCAGTGAAGGCCCCTTCTGACCCTCTGGGGCCCTTTGCCATTGCCAGGCCAGACCTGATGAGTGCTGCTGCCAGGCCTGGTTGGCCCCTGTGAAATAAAGAAGGACACTGAATTGTTTGTTCCAGGAAATATCTTAGATGGGCTGTTGAGTAAACTGTACAGAAGCATTCCGGATTGAGCTAGGAAATCCAGCAGTTAACAGGAAAAAGAGTGAGAAAGAGCTGAAACTGTACCTAAGGTCAAATTTTGTAACGGATGTTTTTACAAGGCCTTGTTTAGATGGCACCTCACTCCATTTAGGCTGGATAGTTATTTATTTATAGTATTTATGGCCCGCCTTCCCAGCTCACAATCAGATGCTCAAAGCAGTGTGGCACAATGTAATTGAAGAGCAATCATGTAATGAGGTAAAAACCACACACCAAACCAAGCCAAACCACACAGTGGATAACCAGCAGCACATTGTTCAGCAGCGAGCCAAATCCTAAGCCTCCTGGAACATAAACCTGTCATGGCCTGATGCCTTGCAGATGTTTTGGACTAACTCCCACCAGCCCCAGCCAACATGGTTATCTGGAGGACACCAGATGTGGGGTGGGGAAGGCTGGTCTGGCATCCAAAGTCCATGAAGGATGGGGAATGGTCCTTCAAGTACCCAGGTCACTTACCCTAATGGCAATAAGCTCTAATGGCAATGATCAGTGCTTTAAATTGGACTTGGAAGAAGCTGGATGCCAGTGGTGGAGGAGGAAGATGAACAATTGTAGCAGCTTCCGCACAGCTCCTGGCTCCTGGCTCCTGCATTTTGGGCTAGCTGAAGATTCTGAACTCAGCAGCTGATCCAAAATAAATCAGGAAGAGATAAGGCCACTGACCCAAGAGAAAAACAGTGCCAGTCAGGTAGTAGAAATGAGAAAGTTGCAAATGCCAGCATCCATATTAGGGCAAAAGCTTTCTTAGGCCAACCAAAATGTCAGAAAATAGGGCGCAAACTTTTGAGATTCTCCAGAACTCTTTATCAAGCTTGATGGTAAATAAAGCAAGGGGTGAGGGGGTAGTTGGCTGCCAATAAAGCCAGTGACATAAAGTAGTATTATACCATTCAGGTGGCACAAATGAAAAGATCAGGAATACAGCAAGAAGGAAGGAAGGAAGGAAGGAAGGAAGGAAGGAAGGAAGGAAGGAAGGAAGGATGGATTCTAGTGGCACCATGACTTCATTCTTTTGTTTCTTGATACTGAATTAATCCTTGGTGACCAGGCTGTCATTATTTTTGGATGAGATTCCATCACCTGCCACTGGCAAATTCAGGCTGCACAATTATTGCTGATCAGGAGGTCCAGGACAACAAACCCACTTTCCTGGACCAGACTTTTTGTAGTAAGGAAAGTGATGGAGGAGTGAACTGGAAAGTGTGGAATAGCCCTTGCTTCTACCCCACATAATCTAATCTACCTGCAAACAATGAGGATAGAGTAATCAGGCTGTCTGGGAGTGCTCCAAGTTACCTTGCCCCCAAGGGTGCAGTCTCATGAGGCAGCAGCAGGTGGCAGCAAATCCCCATGGTTCATGCCTTCCTTGCATAATGGTTGCAGGGGCTGGACTTTCCTCACTCACCTTCCGGCCAGGTAAACCAGCTGGCAGAGGGCTGCCATATTTAAGGCTTTCAACTACCTGATTATTACTATCCACCTGATTGCTGCCATCCACACCCTCACATACAGTCTGATCCCCAAATTAAATTCTGTTGCAATACAGAAATCTTATACAATACATCTTACGCTTATTTAAGAAACGTGTTCCTAGCTTTATGTACGTTGCTGGGGGGGGGGGGAGGAGGAATACCACACTCCAGGGAGAAATAAGAAAATAGCATGAAAATGGCAAACTCATGGGGAACGTGGGTGAGAGAGAGCAGGAATTCCTGCAGCCTTCAAGAGAGTGTTTGGGTATGGAAGAGGCAGTTGGAGAGGGGTTGGGGTTTTTTGTTTTGTTTTTTGAGAGAGACAATGAAGGGGTTTGGAGTGTTGGAAGAGGTGGTTGGCAGAGCTCCAGACTGGAGAATGGCCCCAAAACAAAAGGTATCCTCACCAGCTGCTGCTGAGAAACCAAAGAAGCAGAGGGTGGTTGCCATGCTGGAAGAGAAATGGCTGTGCTGGACTGCTTGAGGGATGCATGTCTGTATGTGCTGTGGCATGCAAATATGGCAGGAATGTGTCCAGCATCCGTGCCATCAAGGTGCATGAGAAGATGCGTCGGGCTGTGGCAGCATGTACACCATTGGCTGCAAAGGTGACTAGCCAAGTGCAGGACCAGGCTTTGGTGAAGGCACTGACTGGAAGACATGAGCCAGTGGATGACAGCATCTTGTGCCGAAAGACTCTGAGCTTCTATGACCACTTCACATCTTTTACCACAGATGAGGACCAGCCTGCCAAGGAATTCAAAGCCAGCCCCAGTTGGCTTAATGGCTTTAAGATCTGTTTCAGCCTTGAGAATGTCTAAATGACTGGGGAAGGTAAATCTGCAAACAAGAGGCTACAAAAACGTACCTTGCACAACTAAAGCGGTTGCTGGATGTCAAGGCATATTGTCCAGAGCACGTCTTCAATGCAGACAGGGCTGCATTCTGGATTCAATGCAGGGCCCTTCTGGACGAAAATGCCTGAGCAAACTTACCTTGCCAAAGCTGAAAAGCAAGATCCTGGCTTCTAAACTGCAAAGGACTGAGTGACTATGCCATGGGTGTAGCCAGGATTTTTGTTGGGGGGTCCAGGCCTTTTGTTAGGGGGGGAAGAACCTCAGTTAGTTATGTATTTTTATTTATTTAGGGGGCAGCTGCCCCCCCTTGGCTATGCCCATGGACTGTGCTGCTCTATGACTCTGCAGCTGGGCACTTAATAAAGCCAGGCTTGCTCAAAACTCCTGTGTCCTAAAAGGCAAGAACAAGAATCTCCTTCCTGTGTTTTGGCAATCCAGCAAAAAGCCCTGGGTGACTGCATCATCATTTCTGGACTGGTTCCACAAATACTTCATTCCAGAGATGAGGTGTTAATTCAAGGAGAAACACCTGGAGTTTAAAGTCTTGCTGCTTGTGGACAATGCTCCTGGGCACCACAAGATACTCCACTTTGCACACAGTGAGGTTGAGGTTGTCTTTCCCGCCCACCTCCCCTCATCCAACCTCTGGATCAAAGTGTGATTTGCTCCTTCAGGGCTGTTTACACGAAGCTAGCCTTCTTCTGGACGATCGATGTGATGGATCGGGACCTCACTGCATGCTAAAAGTTCTTCAACATTGCCTGTTGCATCACTTACATCAATGGATGCTATCAAGCTTGAAACTAGAAATACATGTGGAAGGAATGTGTGCGCCATTTCAAGGGTTTTCCAAGCATTTACAGTGAGGTGGAGGACACTGTGCAGATGGTCAGGGAAGTGGGTGGTGATGGCTTTGTTGACCTCATCCAGGAAGAAGTGAAAGAACTAATTGAGGCCCGACAGGTGTTGAATGTGGAAGAGCTGGAGGAACAGGTCAGATTGATTTCAGAATGCGAGGATGAGCTTGGAGAGCAGGAGCCGGCAAACTGGACCCTGCAGAAACATTATCAACTCTTCCAAGTCATAAAGCATGTAAATGATCTGTTTGCAGAGTCTGACCCCTCCATGGAATGCAGCCTCAAGATCATCCCTACAAGGAAATGTTGGATGAGCTCAAGAGACAACAGCAGCTCTGTCTCTCTCCTCTCTGGCTTTGTCTCTCCTTAAATCTTTCTTTTTCTTTTTCTTTTCTCCTTTCTGCCCTTGTTCTATTTTATTTTAAGTAACTGTTTTATTTCAGTATTTTATAAAAAAAAGATACTTTGTAATGAGTATCTATTTCTGTATACAGTGGTACCTCAGGTTACAGACGCTTCAGGTTACAGACTCCGCTAACCCGGAAGTAGTACCTCAGGTTAAGAACTTTGCTTCAGGATGAGAACAGAAATCGTGCAGCAGCGGGAGGCCCCATTAGTTAAAGTGGTACCTCAGGTTAAGAACAGTTTCAGGTTAAGAAAGGACCTCCAGAATGAATTAAGTTCTTAACCTGAGGTACCACTGTACCTTTGAATAAGTATCAATAAATAACTATATTTTTATGCATAGAGAGAGAGAGAAAGAGAGAGAGAGAGAGAGAGAGAGAGAGAACAGCATGAGCTGCCAATCATCATGTTCCTCACAAAGAAACCACCGCCACCGCCAGATGTGGCCACACAACCCATCTCTGGATCTGAACCACAGCCAAGCACTTCTTCTGACTGCTGGTCAACCCCCTCCCCCCTTTCCCAGTCCTCATATATCATCTGAAGCATCATCCAGCAAGGGAGAGGAGGAGGAGGAAGACTCAGAGCAACGTTTGTCCCTCACCAGTATGTGCAGTGATTTTAATAAATAGTTTTTCAATGTCTTTCTAGGGGTTGTTCTGGCTTTATGTGATTTTGCTTATATACGTGATGGCCAGGAACATAAGATGCAATTAACCTGTATTTTCTTTGATTATTGTAGCAAATTCAAGGGGGAAAGATGCATAAAATATAATCGGTTCTAGAAATGCAAGTAGCCTTTCCAGCAATTAGGAAATCAAATAGTACATCTTGGCTTTTAAAAAACAAGATGCCTTGTGATACATTCCCAGTTTTACACTCGTTGGAGACTTTTCCATTATTTTTGTGATCCCACGGTGCTAAAAGTACCATAAGAAAGTGACATTGCTATTTGGATGGTCCCAGGATTCAAGTATCTGAGGGTTCCATCTGAAATGGCTAGACCTCTATTCATCCCAATGGAGACACATTGAGCCAGCACAGGAGGAAGAGCAGGACAACTGCAGTGCAAGAACAGTGGGCACACTCCGAATGTACTGTTCCCAGTACGGTTCAGGCTGCCTCACCTCAAAAACGATATTGGAAAAGCTTTGGTTTGTCCGCTGCTTTCTTCTCCCACTTGCAGTTATCCTTTAAACTGCAAACCGTGCAGGAGCTCTACATTTATTTCAGTTATGCCCACAAAAGCCCTCAGTTGCGGCAGAGTTGTCAGTGGAGAGGCTCCAGGAGGTGTTTGGCAGATGCAGGAGGGAGGCAGAGGAGGAGGAGGCCTGCTTGGCCTGCGTCCAGGGAGCCTTCGTTTTTGGAGGTTGCCCAAGAGTGACTTTGACATGAATTCTCATCAATGTTCTCAGTGCATCAGACGTGGAGCAAGGAGGATGCACCTCCCCTCTCTCTGCCTGGTACAAATCCCAAAATGATAGTCTGTTTATGCAGCGGGCTGTAGAGTCCATTTAAAAAGCCAAGCCAAGCCAAGCCAAGCCATTTCTCTTGATTTCCAGCCTCTGCATTTTCTCATTCTCCACTTCAGGAATACCAAATCAAAGTTAGGTCATGCCAGTGTGATGCATGGTCAGGAATCACTACATGTCAGGAGCCCATAGCCCAAACACTCTCTGTCTGGTCCAGGCACAGCAAAAGGTTATGACAGTTGGTTTTCAAACAGCCCAGCATCTGTAGATCTCCAGTCTTTATAGCATTCAA
Organism: Darevskia mixta; assembly: GCA_034641385.1. Classification (NCBI taxonomy): domain Eukaryota; kingdom Metazoa; phylum Chordata; class Lepidosauria; order Squamata; family Lacertidae; genus Darevskia; species Darevskia mixta. The sequence goes on along the minus strand of JAWWNH010000033.1, from coordinate 1,693,167 downwards.
CTCCAAAATTCAGAAGGGGGAAAGGTAGACAGGGTACTGTATGTCCACTCTCAAGAAGAAATGGCTCCATATCAGGACCTGGAAAATACACCTGTTTGCTATCCTAGAAGTTCCCTTCCCTCTACCTACAGGACCTCTCTCTTGTGAATTGTGCATCCTTTGGTAAAAAAAATGTGGCCTGGTTCTGATATTTGGTGTTTCTTGATTCCCTTTATTCAGGCCCCATCTGTGTAGACATAACTACAACAACAACGGTTTATTGCTTATTAATCTGCCAGTCATGTGCCCCTGCACATGGATTTCTTTTCTGTGGATTCCACGTGAATGTTTGATGCGGCCCTAATTCTCTTCTGCTCCAGCCCAGCCCTGTTGCCTTAGTGGATTCATTTAACCATTTCCCTTCACTTTCCTTTGTGTATGCCCCTTGGCTCACTTGCTTGAGTAACCTGCCAGCTATTTGTGGCACAAGCACATTATGCATGTGGTACATTGTTAATTCCTGTTGAGTTTCTGCCCTCTTTCTTTTTTCTTTCTTTTTCTTTTTTACATCTGCTTCCTTTGTTCATTGTTAGCAGAACACAAAAGTTCTAAAAATTCCACCCCGCACACAAAAGCCCTGACTGACAATCACTGAAACTCCAATGACACATCTCGCAATTAATATCGGATTTATAATTCATCAGGAAGAAAAGCAGTGGGCAGGCCATGGGGAACATCCCCGTCAGAGGTATTGGAAATGTGTTTCATTCAGCAACGTAAATTGGCTTTGAAGCTTAATTGTCAGTTCTGCTTCGACTTTGGTTTTTGCTCTTTCTGCTTGCATCCTGACCAGGATGTTGTTTGCTGCTGCAGGCACTTGAGATTAGTTACCCCTTAAAGAGTGGCTTTCCCCACTCCTTCATTAGAGCCACAAGCTTTAATCAGTTTAATCAGCAGATGAACCAACTACAGTTTAGCTGATTAATCACGAGAGACCAATTTTAATTAGGGAGCACCAATTTTAATCACCAGGGCTGTGAGTTTAAGCGCCTCCTTGATTATTTTTGGGGGGTTCTATTTCAGTTCTCGTGCGTTTACTCTGCGGGGGAAAGGAAAAGGAAGTGCTAGTGTTGCCCTTTCCCGCTAACTAGAAGGAGTCGCTTTTGTTTCTCAAGCTGTAAATCAGTCCCAGGTGAGGCCAGAGGCAAAAGTAGGCAGATCAACAAATGTGATTCTGACCTTTGTACGGTAGGCTGGTTTCTATACTCTGTCCTCCTTCCAGACAAGCAAGTATGATTCAAATTCAAGACCACATTCCAGCCAGGCAAAAACACTCAAGAAGGGTGCAGAGCAGGGGCAGTGGTGGGCGTGGCCTGTGGAGAGGGGTGTGGCTTGGGAGGGGAGTTCCAAGGACCTGAGGTTAAAGGTGTCTCATCCCTGATCTTGGATATGTTCCAGCAGAAACGAATGTCCCCTGCAAAAAGGCATGAAGATTGAAGCAGTCCAACTGAGGGACAGCAGTATCCTTAGTTGTGCCAATGAAGCACCTTACTGATATGCAGTGGCTGTGACAGTCCAGGTCTCACATGGCTTGGTATTAAGTGAGCCCCAAGACAAGTTGCTGCAGTGTTTCCAGGTTATTGGTTTTGTTACTTCTAAATCTTCTGCCTTGGCTCCAAGGAGCTCAAGATGGAATACATTATCCCTACAATTTATCCTCACAACAGCCCTGTGAAGTAGATTAGGTTGAGAAGCTATGTCTGCCATAAGGCCACCTGGTCAGCTTCATGGCTGAGTAGGGATTTGAACTTGGGTCTTCGCAGTTCCAGTCCAACATTCTGACCAATATGCAATGCTGTCTTTGCTCCAGCCTTGCCTGGGTGGGTGCCCCCCCCCCAAAGTGTTGCTCCAAACACCCCTGTTGGCTGTCCTCTTTCTACTAGCCTCCGCTCATGCCCGCAAGTGGTTCTGTCTCCTGATGGACCCTCCTGTGGGTTTTACCTTTCTGGCCTAATCCTGCCTGGCCTTGGGCTTCAGCTTGATTGCTCAGCAGCTCGCAGCCGATCTCTGACACCTGGAGAGCCTTTGAAACAGGCTGCTGCGCTTGTGACAGGCACAAACCTCTTTTAATCTCTGACTCACGTGTGGGATTAACAGAGTCAAAGGCTTTGCTTTTATTTCTCCCCAAGCCTTCCACAGAACCCCCTATCAGTGCCAAGAACTGGCCTTTCCCACCCAGTGACATATTGCTTGACAGCTCATGTATGAGAGTGGAAAATTGCTTCTGTTCCCATCAACTAGTTACCATAAATCAGGCCACTGCCAGTTTAATTAACCCAAATGCACATTAATTTCCATGCCCCATCTAATATGCACATAGCTCTGCATTTAGAATGCAGCCTTCTTGCACAAGGCGCATTAATCCTTCCTGATGAAGCATTGGTGTGCCTCAGGAGACTTGTGGTCAGCGAATGGGACCTCCACACACTTTCACAGCAGATTGGAAATCAGAAGATCTCATGCGGGGCAGGGAGTTTTGGTCCAAATCAGTCTTGTAGACTTGAGTCAAAGTCCTCCTTCTGTCTTCACCTAAAGTTGAAAAACACTTGTATCCTACCTGTTTAATCAGACCGAGTTATGAAGTGACTGACTAGCTACAATTGTATTGAACACAACTTAATACTAAGAACAAGCAAATACTCATGTATCTCATGTGTGTATTAGTTTTTATTCATGCTTTGTACATTGCCCTTGAACCTTTTGATGAAGGACAGTTAACCAATACTTTAAATAAAAATACAAACAATGATGGCTGAGGTGACAGAAGCATATTTTCTCATCCCCAAAAATGGCTGAATGTGTTCAGCCTCATAAAATTGACCAGGGTTGGAGCCAGGGAGAAAGCGTTCCCATGGGGAGGCACCACCGTTGAGAAAGCTCTGCTCTTTGCTGCTTCAGAAACTGAGGGACTTCAGACTTCCAAGTCTGAAATGAGAAACTAGGACCCTTCCTCAAAGGGTCTCCACCCCCATCGTTCAGCCTGGACACTGAGGCCCAGCGCCGAGGGCCTTCTGGCAGTTCCCTCACTGCGAGAAGTGAGGCTACAGGGAACCAGGCAGAGGATCTTCTTGGTAGTGGCACCCACCCTGTGGAACACCCTCCCATCAGATGTCAAGGAAATAAACAACTATCTGACTTTTAGAAGACATGGGTGGGGTATAAATAAATTACAGTTATTATTATTATTATTATTATTATTATTATTATTATTATTATTATTATTGATGCTGGGAAAATGAACATGGTAACCAACATTGTCACCACTTTTAAAATGATAGGTGCTGATTGCAAGTGTAAACTTGTAAAAGAATATCTCTTTAAAACGCACTGCAGAAGCAAAACTCCAGGTAAGGTTCACAAAAGAGTTAGAGATGAGAAGATGAGAACATAAGAACACAAGAAAATAAGAAAAGCCTGATGGATCAGGTCGATGGCTCATCTTCCCAAAAACAGAATTCAAGCACAAGAACACTTTCTCCTCATGTGGTTTCCAGCAACTGGTATTCAGAAGCATTGCTGCCTCCAAGAGTTGAGGCAGAGCCGAGCCATTGTGGCTAGTAGCTGCTGATCGCCCTCTCCGCCCTGAATTGGTCTAATCCTCTTTTAAAACCATCCAAGATGGTGGCCATCACTGCCTCTTGTGGGAGTGAGTTCCAGGGTTTAACCATGTGTTATATGAAGTCCTTTCTTTTATCAATCCTGATTCTTCCAACATTCAGCTTCATCGGATGTCCACAAAGTCTAGTGTTGTGAGAGAAGGAGGAAAACTTTCTCTATCCCCCTTTTTTGCCATGCATAATTTTATAAAGTCTGTCATGTTGCCTCTTACTCACATTTTCTCTTAACTAAAAGGACCCAAAAGCTGCAACCTTGTTTCACGTGTTGTTTTCTTATGATCATTTTGGCACCTCCCAGGTGGCGCTGTGGGTTAAACCACAGAGCCTAGGGCTTGCTGATCAGAAGGTCGGCAGTTCGAATCCCTGTGACGGGGTGAGCTCCTGTTGCTCGGTCCCAGCTCCTGCCCACCTAGCAGTTCGAAAGCACGTCAAAGTGCAAGTAGATAAATAGGTACCGCTCTGGCAGGAAGGTAAACGGCGTTTCCGTGCGCTGCTCTGGTTCGCCAGAAGCGGCTTTGTCACGCTGGCCACATGACCCAGAAGCTGTACGCTGGCTCTCGGCCAATAAAGCGAGATGAGCGCTGCAACTCCAGAGTCGGACACGACTGGACCTAATGGTCAGGGGTCCCTTTACCTTTTTGTTGTGCCCTGCAATTGGGAAGAGGGTTCTGTCTGCTTTCATTGTGGGCTCACACACCCGCCACCTCCTTCCTCCCCCCCCGGGGGGGGGGAGACTGCCTTTCACCAATACAAGGATCTCATGGTCTCCATATCATATGTTGAGCGCCCCCCCCCCCGATGGCCCCAGAAGATTTGACATTGGGAGCCTGACCCACAGGCAACTTGCTTTCTCCTCCACTTGGGCATCACGGCTGCAGCCGACCAGTTTACTCATTCAGCAGTCAAGGGCCAATAGAATTTCTTCTAACTGTATAAAGCTAGGCAAAAGATGTGACTCTGGCTTGATTCTTCAGTCAGAGCAATTTGTCTCTAGAGTGGAAGCCAGCAAGTGATCAACCAGCTTCTACCCATTCCTTCTGCCTGCCTTGGGAACATAATAAGAGCCTGGCTGCTGGGTCCGATCAAAGGCCCATGCAGATGGTGTATGAGAATAGCATCCTGTTCTCATATACCATCTTTGAGACTGGAGGCAGAACATGGCCATCATTGCCTTATGCTCCATGAATTTGTCTAATCCTTTTAAAAAGCCATCCAAGTTGGTGTCCATCACTACCACTTGTGAGATAATCAGTTGATCGAACAAGTTAAAGTCTTTAAATACCTTGGCCTTATTTTCCAGTCAACAGGATTATGGGGAGCACACTAGAAATATGCAAAGCAAAAAGCATCCCAAAGTGTCAAAATTCTGACATGCTTTTTCCCTACAAAAGGTGGCAATCATATACCATCGGCCCTTGAAGTGTTTAAAGCTAAATCCCTAGCACAGTTATTATATGGGGCTCAGATTTGGACAGGCACTCCCCTTGGATCAATAATAATAATAATAATAATAATAATAATAATAATAATAATAATAATTTATTATTTATACTCCACCCATCTGGCTGAGTTTCCCCAGCCACTCTGGGTGGCTTCCAACAGAATATTAAAATGCAATAATCTATTAAACATTAAAAGCTTCCCTAAACAGGACTGCCTTCAGAAGCTTTTCAATCTAAGTTCCTAAGGCAATTTTTTTCTGTTCCATCCTCTGTTCCAAATGCTTCATTGCACTTTGAGGCTAACCTCCCCTCTGTTGAATTACAGATTTGGCGTAGGACATTTAATTATTGGCTCTGCCTAAATTTAAACCCCACTGGTCTACTACCATTAGTATCATAAGATTGTCATGAGAGCGCTTGGACTAAAATTGTCAACCAAAAGCTTTACTTTTTTGGTTTATCAACAGTTATTAACACTGGGCTTCAGTAAAGCAAATAGTTTAATTAGACAGCGCCTATATGATATCGAGTGACAGAATAATCGGGCCACAAGAAGTAAATTTTGTCCATGGTATCATTATTTTTCACCTAGTCATTTTGACACTTTGGCACCCTATTTGCAAAATTTAACAATTCCAAAATACAGATGTGCTATCACTTTCACAAGATTGAATATACTGCCTTTAGCTGTACTTGAGGGTCGATTTCAAAAAAATTCACTGGAAAAATGGCTATGTCCCTGTGGAGATGGCAGTATCGAGTCAGTGGCTCATGTGCTTCTGGCTTGCACTCTTTATAAAGATTTGATGAATGAGGTTATCACCCCTCTATTATTGTCCATGCCGGGTCGCTCAACCATTGCTACTGTCTCCTTTCTTCTAGCAGATCAAGATGATCAGATGACAGCAAAAACTGCATGGTTTTTAGTGGGGGCAATGAGAATAAGATCTATTATTTGATTATTAATGTAAACCCCAAAATGTATTTTCTATAATTAAGTTTTTACCTCTATCTTCAGTACATTTTATTTTATTGCTATGGCTAGTGGCTGATGCAAATAAAGATTCTTCTGATTTTGCGCTGTAAGAAGGAGTCCTTTCCTTTGCCTGCCTAGAATCTTGGGGCATTCAGCTTCATTGGCTGGCCCTGAAAACTACTCTTATGGTACAGGGGACTTCTGCCTATCCAACTTCTCCACACCATACCTTCCATCACCCCAGCCTGCCTTGGGCACAGCTCTGCCTCCAGGCCAGTAGCCCTGCCAGGCTGGGGAAGGAATATCCCCAGATCAGATTAAGAGTGTGCTTTTGCCTGTTGCGTATTGCTCAGCTCACCTGTCTAGTCACCTGAAGCTATTGCTTGACATGAAGATAGGATAAAATGGACACAGTAAGGGAGAAATGTCCCTGCAACCCTGAGCTCTTGGAGAAAAGGTGGGATATAAATGTAAAAGTGGTTGACTGACTGACTTATATGTTAATTATCCCACAGGACCTGTGGGATAATTAACATATAAGAGCATAAGACAGGATCAGTCCAGAGGGGACTCACTCTGTCCAGCACCCTGTTCCAGCAGTGGTCAGCTAGGTGCTTCTGAAAGCCTGCAAACAGGACCTGAGTTCAATAGCAGGCCTCTCAACAGGTAGAGGTTGTGCATGGCCGTCAGGACTAGTAGCCATTGAGAGCCTCATCCTTCCTGGATTGATCTCATTGCTTTTATCTTGCAGCCATCCCCCCCACAGCCATTCTTTTTACAGTGACACAGCCTCCCCTCTACCTATTGTCAGGTGAAGTATCCTTTGCACTTTTGGAAGCAAAAGCATTTTTGTGTTCCAGGGTGTCTGTACCATCCTCCACACTGAACTCACATTATGTTGGGGAATTTGACTGATAACCTGGCAGGACTGTAAGACTCTCCAGGTCTGGGTCTTTTTTCAGAAGTCTCCTGCCAATGTGATGGCCTTGAACGGCCCCAATTAACCTGTGCTATTAGACCATTTAAGGCCATGGGTGTCTCCCCTAGGGAGCCTTTCATGCCTTCTCCCTCCACAAACCCCCTCATGTCTTCCTGTTGGGTGCTTCCCTCTCATCCTCCTTTCTTTCTAACAAGCATCAAGTTTGGAGAAGCCTCAGGAAAAAGGGGACCCCCACCAAGCCATCCCAGTCTGTGGCCCACTTTCTGCTGTTCTGTTGTTATATAATACAGTCTCCCCTGATGTTTTATGGATTCTGGCTGGGATGCCCCACATTCACCCCCAACCCCTTTGCAGGCCCAGTTCTTCCCCAAGGGTGCTAGAGGGCATCCTTCCAACTGGGAAAGGGAATTGGGAGTTGACACTTCCCCCCCAGCCATCAATCTCCCTCCCTCCCTCCCTCCCTCCCTCCCCCTTCCTTCCTTCCTTCCTTCCTTCCTTCCTTCCTTCCTTCCTTCCTTCCTTCCTTCCTTCCTCACCTCCCTGCCTCTGTCTCACTCCAGTCAACCGTGACACACGCAGCGGAACCTCTTCCAGCGGGGAAGGTTTAAATAAATGATCTTTCTCTCCCTCTTTTTAAAAAATTGGTGTGTGTAGACGTGGTGACCTGCGAGATCCGTTTCCCCTTCAAACAGTGTCGCTCTCCCATTAAGGTTAATGAGGGAGGGGAGAAGGAGGAGGAGGAAGAGGAGGAGGAGGGACTGAAGACCCCCCCCCCCCGTTTCCCGCCTGGTAGGATCTCGGAGCACAAATCGCCCAGCCCGGGGAGGGCGGCGTGCTTTGGGCCGGGGACGCTGGCAGACGAGTCCGGATTCGCCCGTGGCTGTCGTTAGGGCAGGGGGAGAGTCGGGGGGCGCCTCCATCCTTTCTCTCGCTGCCTCCCCTGGATGGAGATGCCTGGCTGATGGTGGAGGAGGAGGCGGCGGCCCACTGGCGGCACGTTTGCACTTTGCAGGGACCCAGCGGCTCCTCCAGCCGCCGTCGCCGCCACCAGCAGGACCATCAGGAGCGGGAACAGGAGCTGCTCGGCCGCGTCTTTCTGGCTTCGCCTCAGCGGAGTCGAGCTGCCTCACGCCGCCTCCCAGAAACTTTCTCCGGGCCCAGGAAGAGACACCAGCCCGGCCTCGGGAGCCCCAAGTCGGCGCTGCCCTTCTGCTGCCGCCGGGAGAAGCCAGCCATGAACCGGGAAGCGGCGGCGGCAGCGGCGGCGGCGCGGAGCTGTCCGTGGTGCTGAAATGTCCGCGCCGGGTCCGGGAGCCTGGCGGGGCTCCTCGGCGTCCCTCTGATCAGAGGCGGCCGCCAAGGGGAGCCGAAGGGGCGCCCTCTTTCTCGCTCTCTCGCTCTCTGCCTGCCTGCCTCCCTCCCCATGTTGGATCGGGACCTCTGGGGCTGAAACAGCCATTCCCATGTGGATGCAGGATGGACCCGCTCTGGAGGATGGATCTACTGCTTCTCTACATCAATGCAGCCCTGCTGGTTTATTTCAGCTGTGCCGGCTTCTGTCTGGCGGATACAGGTAAGTGGGGAAGCAGTTCCTTGGCGGGGTATTAAGAATGGGTACTGGTAGTAGGCACTTTCCCCTCCACACACCCCTCCGCTGTTCTCTGGGTTTATGTGCTCCATTCTGTAAGGGTGTCATTCGTTTCTTGGAAAAGAAATTCTCCTCAACTTCCCAGACCTGTTGTATTCTCATGCAACGTTTGAACATCCCTTCATAAATGGCTTCACCATCCAATGACACAAGAGTAGAGGAGGATCAACAAAGGAAGGTGGGATATGTGCTTAACATGTGGAACTCATTGCTACATGATTAAGGAAAGGTGAAGAAAGCACCACTGAGAGTTCTGTTAAGATATTTGCTTTAAAAAGAGGGATCAGCGCAGGGCAGTGTAGTTTTTACTAGCTGTTAGTCATGCTCAGAGTCTCAATGAGCCCCTACTTGTTGCGGTGAGATGGAATCATAGACTTGACTTCCAGCCTCCTATTCCTTTTGTCCAACTGTGCTTGAGAAAAAGGAGCCAGTAGGTAGCCGAAGTGACTTCCCTTTCTTATAATTCAAATGATTTATTGTGATCATATGGAACCAGCTCATGCGGCACCAGGCATGTGGCTTGTTACTCTTGGAATCTGATTCCTCAACTACATGGGCCTTGTTCTGGCCCATGTTTGGTTCTACACAGCCTTAGTTTGTGAGTCTTCTTATTTGTGGGGGCAGGGGGAGAGACCTATGCAGGACTAGGGAGGGTCCTGAAATGTGTGGAGAGACAAGATGGAGAATTCCACATAATAGCTGTAATTGCCCTCCTGTAAAGTGTCCTTGATAGGTTAGTGTCCAGATGCCATAGTAGACAAGGTAATCTGGGGATCAGCCAAGTCTGGCCACCAAAAACCACCAGCTGGATGCTCAACCCACAGGTAGAAGAGCTATGTGTATGGAATATTGGCTGTGAAGATTGAACTTGTGGGAGAACCCATCAGGCTCCTCAGAGTTGCTCTTCCCTAAGGCTAACTTACTTTCTAGGAGAGGGAAGCAGACCATTAAACAAGCATAGTTTAATAGGTCTTGTGAAAAGAGCAGGTATTTAACTTGAAATCTCATAGCCTGCCCCTGGCTTTAAGAAATTCTCCAATGGGAGAACATCAGGGCCTCAGAAGGGTGCTCAGCAGCAGCCTCACTAACAGATGCATAGGCTGGGAAATGTTGTTGGAAAGACCTGAGTCGTCCTGTGGATGCTGATAGCTCATGTGATGATGCGTTGTAGACCACAAGGTCAAGTTTGCTGCTAACTCCATTATTTCTGGAGGGATGCAAATTGTGACACCTCAGAAAAGGGAGCTTGTCAAATAACAGACCAAGAAAATTTCCAGCTTTGAAAATTTGGGACTCTTGTTACTTTGTTTAGTGGATGTATTTCTGTTACTCTTCTCCAGGTAAAAAACCTCTCAGTGGCTAACATTTTTTTTAAAATGAAACAAAAACACAGTAACAACAATACTTAGCAGCAGCAACTAGGAACCAGATTTAAATGGTTTAAAGTGCTATATTTTTTAAATGGTCTTTCTCCAAGTGCCATCCAGTTCGGTGCTTGGCGAGTGTTCCTGGAGAGAGTATACCCCAGAGCCAGGGAACCAAAGGTGACAAGAAGGCCCTCTCAGGCTGACCATGCACCTTGTCCCTGTAGGTGCAGAAACCTGAATGAGATCCTTTGAAGAAGATCTCAGTGCAAGTTTGTATGGGATAGGGTTGGCTTTGAGGTAACCTGATCCCAAGTTCTATAGGTCCATATGGGTTAAAATCAGCACCTCCTTGTACTGAGCCTAGAAATGGCTTGTCTTACTATAGGCAGTTTTATGTGTGCAGGCACACACACACTGACATTTGTATCCCACCTTTCTTCCATAATGAATCCAAGGAAGAGATGTTTCCCAGGCAGTCGTGCATTCAGGCACTGACTAGCCCCAGACCTGCTTAGCTTCAGCAAGGTGGGAGCCTCCTGTGCCTTTATATGAGACCCTGGGACCAGAGGAATGGTCAGGTAGTGTGAAGGTTTGAGAAGATACTGTAGAGCAGGGATGGTCACTTGGTAACCCACAATACAGATTTGAGCCATGGTGGCCCTACTAAATTTTTGCCAAGGTTTGCTCCCAGCTTTGTTGATAAGGAAAATGAAACCTTGAAAAAGTTGTAAGCAACAGTGATATTCCACAAGTTAATACTCCATCTCTCATTTTGGCTGTGTACGTTCTGCTAAGGCAGGTGCTGTATTACTGCAGAGCCTCTCCTGCTCTCTGCTGCCAGAGTTGTTATGGAATCTGACCTCAATGAATGGATCTGTTTGTGGGGTAAAACACCATCCCAGCCTCTGGTGTCAGAGCCCAGCAAGGCAAGCAGCTTGCCTTGTCCATGGCAGGCAGAGGTCAAGTCCAAAAGTGGCACCTGAGACTCTGCCAGGGGCAGGTGATCAAAGCTGATGGTTGACTTCCAGAGCAGCTGTGGCACTTGAAAAAGAATTCAGGGGGTGGCAGTATCAAAGGAGGGAAAGTATATTTCTAGGTGGGTGAGATAGCATATGTTAATGAAAGGATTTCAGAAATGCAGTGTAAGCTCCTTGTTGGTGGGAGTGCCTGCCTCCTGCCACCCCCCCCATACTGCCTATGCTCAAGAGTAGGCAGACCAATCTCAGAGGCACAGAGGCAGGTGATGCAGCGCCAGACAGGCACATAGCCTTTGGTTTCCACAAGGCCCCAGAGCCTTTGTGGCTTCTTTAGTTACCAGGCCTGTCAGAGCCTACTGGAGCTACTGACAGTCACTGACATCAATTTCTCATTTTTCCTCATTTTTCTATGCATTGGGCACACAGAAGCAAAGTGAAGCCCTGGCTGAAGCTTCAGACACCCACCAGCTGCGTTTCTCCAGGATGCCATCTGGGCCATTCTGTCTCAGGGCCCAGATGCATTCTGGGGGAAAGAAGACAGTGAGTGGCTGCAGCCTTGGCCAGCAGTGAACCTTCTGCAATCAAAGAATCATAGAGGGCCCACTGCTTCATTTACTTTACCTGGCAGCAGCCCCTGCCTATGAATGTTCTTGCAACAGAGCCCCTGTTGGTGTCTCAGGCCACCTGATTGCTTGGGGCTGACCAGCTGCAGTCTCCCTTCCTGCCACTATACAGGTAGTGCTCAGCCATTCCCTCTCCCTGCAAGCTGTCCTGGTGGCGCAGATAAAAGAGATCTGCTGTCAGGGTCCCTTGCACTGGGACGTTAAAACTGAACTGCTGTCAGGATACAGAAGTTCCCTGTCTTGGCATAGAGGACATCAGGAGCCTGTCTCTGCCCAGGAGCACCCTTGTTACCTGATACTTCAGGCAGGGCTGCAAGCTGGCCCATCGTGTGTGCTCTTCCTTTTATTCTGCAATGACCCTGAAGCTTGGAAGGTATTGTCATGGCTGGGTGATCTTTGGTGGATGAAAGCATCTAACTCAGGGGATCATGGATATCTGGACCAATTGGATTCTGTGAGCTGATACAGCAATGAACAGGCACAGGAATAATAGAATCATAGAACTGTAGAGTTGGAAGGGACTGTGAGGGTCATCTAGTTCCCTGCAATGCAAGAATCGTTTTGCCCAAGGTGGGGCCTGAACCTGCAGCCTTGAGATTAAGAGTCTCATGCTCTACAAAGAAAGCTGCCTGCCCTACTGAGCTAAACTCTTTGGTCCATCTAGCTCAGTGTAGTCTACACTGACTGGCAGTGGCTCTCCAGAGTTTCTGGCAGGGGACATTCTTAGACCTACCTGAAGATGCCAGGGATTAAACCTTGGACCTTCTTCACACAATGGAGGTGCTCTGCCAGTGAGCTGTGGACCTCCCCACCCCCAGGCATGTCCACACAGCAAACTTGAGAGCAGTGTAACTTGTTAATGGCTCCCAAGCATACAGCACAGCATTTCCATAAGGCTCACTGGCAAAGAGTTCTTAGCACCCTCCTGGTTTGGGGGATGGGGAAGGAATTCATGACATTCAAGTCAGTTTCAAAACAGCTGAAATTGGAAGTGCATTAAATAAGGTGCGGGTCTGTTTGCATTCCTCTTCTCTAATGTTGCTTCACACATTCCAAGTTCCGAAGCTAAGCAGGGTCTCAAGCAGAATAAGTCCAAGTTCTGATAGATGCTGTCCAGTGACCAGCAATTTCCTACCCAAAAGTCCAACCCAAAGGACTTTTCCTGTTCATGCAAAAATGCATTTTGCTCATATTCTAACTGCAAAGAAATGGCAACCTCAAAGCAATGCAGATGGCAAGCATGTCTCATGCTGCTGGATGTCGTCCCTAGTTTAATGGGGTGACATGCTCTCTCCAGGCAGAGCACATTCCCCCCCCCCAACCCGGCAATGCCCATCTGCTTTGCTTCTTGCTACCCATGCTGAAGTAGACGTAACAGACACACGGTTGTCCTTGACTGCTTCTGTTGTGAAGGAGCAAGGGACTCCGGAAGTCACTTTGTCTGGGAGGCACCGCTGGAGATTTATGAAGGTGTCCTTAAAATGGTGACTGTGGGTAAGATGTAGCACACACACACCCTCCAAAAAGTCCTTTGCAATTCTAATAGCCACCCATTTCTCCTTTTTCATACCAACGCCATGGCCTCCTCCTCCTCCTCCTCTCACCTTATCCTTAGTTCACCTCAGATTCAAGCAGCTGAGATTGAATAAAGGAATGGGATGAAATAAAGGACTCGGTTTTTAGCTGATTTCCTCTTCTCCTCTGTGCCCTCCTGGACACACATACAAACCCTCCACAAACATTTTACTGTGTACATTATGAACTCATCCAAACGACATACTCTCCCCCACCCGCCCCCTGCTTCCCAATTAACATGAGACACAAGCCAGCAGGAACTTATCCCACATCAGCACCATTCATAGTCTGCAAAATCCATCCCTTCAGGATAGCTGCTCTCCTTCTGCCTAACCATAGGGCCACCTCCATGTGCCATTCAAAAATCCTCCTACCTAAGATGGATAGGAATGTGGCTCTGTGCAGGCACCTTTGGTCTTGGGCCTCCCCTTCTTCCAGCATGTCACCCTCATTCACCATTTTTAATAAAGCAGATAGGAACAAACCTTTCATAATGAAGGTTACCTCTGTCCATGTACCTCTCCCTCAGCACTGGGCAGCTACAGGGTAACCCTGCTCTCTTACCGGTAGAATTCAGGAGCAAGATTTCTGTCCAAAGCACATGCCAAGGACTGAACCCCAGCACCTTTCTGTTTCTCGAAATTAAGCACTGCCCCCAACCTCTGATGACACTTGCGCCCCATCATGCTGAGGGGAACCCCTTAGCCATCTGTAGTAGCCTGCCAGCCAGGTTACAATCCCCCTCTTTCTGCAGTTCCCCCTCTTTCTGCAGTTCCAGGACAGACAGTAAAACAGGAAGCTTATGGAGCTCCTGGTGGGCATTTAGCTGGGTGGGTGACACTGTGCAGCTCTATGATGGCATGCAAAGCCCAACGGCAGGGCTGAGAGCATAGCTGTCAACTTTCAGATTTTTAAAATAAGGGATTTTTTCAAACTTTCGGATTTGAAAATAAGGGATGCCGCGAGGGCAGTGCAATGGAACCAAGTAGCCTCGCCACCCTGCGCTCCAGAGGCTGCGCTCAAACGGGTGAGCGAAAGAGCGAGCGCATAGACGGCAGGCAGGCTGGCTGTCTGGTTGGGCGTGAGGGTCTGGCTGCACAAGGCATGCAAGCTCCGCCCCCAGTCGGTCTCAGACTCCTTATTGGCAGCCGAGCAATGCAGCTGAGGAGCCTCCCTGGCCGGCAGGGAGGGAGAGGAGCTGCTTCCTTTGAAATCCGGGAAATTTAAGGGATATCAACAATCCGGGATAGCAGTGGGAAATGGCATTGGAATAAGGGAGTTTCCCACCAAAAAAGGGAGGGTTGACAGCTATGGCTGAGAGTGTGTTCTATGAACCTGTGGAGAGAGGGGAAAAACAAGGTGCAAAATTTGATATTGTGTTCAGAAACCAGCAAGCAGGTTCTTAGTCCTTACTGTTGTGAAGATGAGCCAGAAGTGACACAGGCAAAGTTTGTTTAAATCCCAGGAGTTGGAAGAAGCTGAGTTCAATGGTCAGGGGTGTGGCATTGGTGCTGTACGTGTAGATCCATGTCCCTTTCTTTCATTTCCATAATTTATACAGAACCCAGCTTTACTTTTCAAATGTGTGTTAGCTTGGGACAGAAATCCCAGTGTTTTGGGGATGCCCATGTTTCCTCCTTCACAGGGGGCAGTCCTCTAATTTGAAAGTGCCCTCTGCATTTTGGTGTGTGTGTATGTGTATGCAGTTTGGTCCAAGTCCATTTTATATATAAAGAAGCATAAGGGCAGGGGCCTTGAAGGAGAGAGAGCAGGAGAGGCTGTGAAGCTGTCTGCCAACAGTACTGACAGCAAACTGAACTGGACACAGACTTTCCCACTTGCATTTCTATCTAAATTGCGGATTATTATTTTCTTAATGTGCATCTATTAACATATGCCCATTTTATGCAAATCTGTGTCTTCCTGACAATTTATCTTCACTTCCTTGGTGATGTGTAAGTGGCCACCTTAAAGTGTTTTATTTCAAATCTTCCTTCCCAGCAGTTAATCAAGCCCAGGGATCATTGCCCAGGTTTCAGACATTGGTTGCTGACAGCAACAGTTACAGCCAACACAGTCCAAACCTGTTGTTGGCTTGAGTGATTTGTGCAAACACGGAAGGATACAAACGGTCTTCATACGGATGGTCTACGATTTAGTTTCCCTGTGGTGACTTTAGCAATCTGGGTGCACAACGCGATCGCCCTCTTCCTGAGGTGTTCATAAGTCATCTTTTGGCAAATGGCACATGGCTAATTTGCACCGCTTTATTGGCCCTATCCATAAGCTAAAATCAAAGAACAGAAGAGCAGGATTCATTTAACAAGGAGTGTGCAGATGCCAGAAGGGAATGAAAAAGTTAATTTGGCAGCTGACTCTGCAGGGGAAAGACTCATGCTGCCAGAGAACTTGCAGGTTTTGACTGGAGCAGAAGCCTCATTGGAAAAGTCTTTCTCCCCACCTCCCCTAATTTCTATTGTCTGCTCAAGGCAATTGCCAAGATAATATTTAAGTCATTTTTACAGCTTGGAAATGTGATTTAGCTCTGTAATAACACCAGGCCGGAGGCCTCTGTGGTGAGCCCTGGCTTGGTCCCTTAAGCCACTGCGGAAGTGCTGCCCATTACTCAGATGCTGATGAAAGAGGGAACTGAACTGTGCACAATCTTTAAAGGCTCTAGAGTGGTGGTGTAGCAAATGGGCCCTAGGGCAGGTAAAGTGAAATGGACTTATCCTTACAGCACAAAACATGTGCTTCCACCGGAGGTGATCAGCAGCAAGGCTTTCAGGCCGTTTTATTTTCACATGTGCCCACATCAGAGGCATTTTTGCTTGCGGTGCTATTCAAATTTGTTATGGTCACAGAGATGTCACATTTGAAGGGCAGTCAAGGGGATGAGTGTCCTGCATTTGGGCTGTGTGTGTGAGAGAGAGAGTGGCAGCATGCCTTGGCCTTTTACCAGGTCTGGAAAGGTCACGCCCACCCACTAGTCACATGCAAGGAAGGACGCTCCAGTCCAGGAGGAGCAGGAAGTTTTGACTGGCTGGACCAAACATTCCCTTGCATGTCCACTCTAGGAAAACAAGGAATGTTGTACTTGACTGCTCTCAGTGGATTACATCCCACAATTAGGAGCATACATGAGGTGTGGAATGTGGATCCCTGCTTGGTCAGCTGGAAGTGATCCTTCTTTGCCACAAGAAGCTAAGCAAGTGGATAATTACAAATCTGCTATTCCTCTCTGGATTGGGAGAATGACAGGAGGCCTAGAGACTAGCAGCCCTTTTGAGAGCCCTTTTCTATCCACTGCTGTAACCAGGATTGCTTGGGGATTCTTGGAAAGAGGGCAAACAAGATCATAGATCACAACGAGGCTTCTGGAACACAGTCCCTGAATGTTCAGGTTTCATTAAAAAAAAAAGTCAGCCTTTAGTCATGGCCCCTTGGATGTTGCTAGACTATAGCTCCCAACAGTGCCAGCCAGCATGGCCAATGACCAGGGATAATGGAAGTTGTAGTCTGAAAACATCTGGAGGGTGGTTTTGCTTGTGGAGACAGAAGAAAAAGAAAGAAGAAGGCGGCAATTTCTCCCTTTCCCAACCTGGTGCCCTCCAGATGTTTTGGACTACAACTTCCATCAGCTCCAGCCAGCTGTGGTAGCAGAGGCTGATGGAGGTCGGGGGTCTAAAACATCTGGAGGACACCACATTGCCCAAAACTGTTGTTTTATTCAGTTACTCACTCTGAGATGAACCTGCTTGAGACTGGAGCAAATAGAAACAGGAGAAGATTCATTAGTAGTGATTTCTCTTGTTCAGGAACAGGGACGATTGATTTTTAGTTCCTGGGCCAGAAAGTAGACATTCTAGTAACAGAATCTATTTTATAAGTGCCATTTCAGACAAATTAGCAATTTTTTGCCAAATACTTTGTTAGAACCTACTCCCCTGAGGGTGATGGACTGATTCCTTTAATTAGAGCCGAACATGCAAGCTGATGCAAAGCTTGTTAATGTGGGTGGAAAGGGGGCCTCTGAGCCAGCAGGCAACAGCCTCCCAATCAAAACAGAAGGACGTCAACAGTGAGTGGTGGGTGCAGAGTCCAAGAGTGGCACCCTGCTGGAAAAATGGCCCTTTGCAAAGCGACATGGGCAAACTGCCCCGAGGACCTTGCAATCTGGAAATGTGACAGTGGAGGAGGCAATGAAGGAAGGCAAGCAAAGGCTGGGGGGGAGCAGCAGCAGGGAGCTAGCGGAGCTACATGCAGAGGAAGGAGCTTTGTGCATACTGAGGGGGACTTCCTGGAAGAAGTTGAAAAGGAGGCGTTTAAAGGGAGTCTGTTCTGGGAGGAGGTCTCGGAGAGAGGGGTCTAGTTGGGTCGAGCAGGCAGGATCATTGAAGGGAGCAGGGCATGGTTGGGTGGCTTAGAGGGGGAGAGGGGGAAGGTGGCAACACTGTGCCACAAATTGCCCTAAGCCAGGCAGTGGGGAAGGCAGACACTCTCATCAGGGTGCCTACCTATTTCTTCCTGCTCTCTCTCTCTCTCTCTCTCTCTCTCTCTCTCTCGTGTGTGTGTGTGTGTGTGTGTGTGTGTGTGTAAACTGATATAGCATAAGGTGCTATCAGTCTCCAGCATGCACACTTGCTCTCCTCCTCTCTCAGAAATAGGGATGCATGAAAGCTGGTTTCTCTCGGGTTCTCATTTTTCCACCCTTTCACTTCAAGTCTCTGCATTTCCATAGCAGTTTGCATTTTTTTAAAAATAATAATAACCCTCATGAAAATTAACCAGCATTTTAGTGCCCATTTCCCCTGATATACACATTTTCCTATGCAATTTTGCCTAATATACACAATTTTGCAAAGTGATTTCCTCTGAGAGAATGCATTTTTTAATCTTATTTTCTCTTACATTTTGAATGCACACTCAATGCTGCTCTATGCATTTTTGTCCACTTTGCTCAGCTGGAGAACGGCACCACAAAATTTGGAGAAGTGCAAATTTCGATGGGTGGCTGCATTTCGGTTTGCATATTGTTTGGGAAAGTGTGAATTAGGGTAGGTTCGCCTTTAAATGTGAACTGCATCAAATTCCTCCACCAAACCTAGGGCTCAGAAGTAAAATACAAGGCTGCTTCTACAATGCCCTACCTCCCCACCCCCCACCCCCGAACTGTGGAGCCTTGAAAATCTCTATACAGTACTTGGTGCTTTCCTCTTTTAGAAATCAACTTATTGGGAAAGGGGTGGAGTGTGTTCTAACCCCCCCCCCCCCGCCTCACCTTGGCTGCTGGCTCCAGCTACACCCACCCGTGGCCTAAGATTATGGTGCCTCTGGCCCCATTTGCTGCTCAGTGGTTTCCAGAGCAGTTTCCTCTGTCCTTTCGAGAACAAAAGGCCAGGCTTCCAGGGGGGCTTTGTCCTCTCAAAGTGGCAGGGGGACACGGTGGTTCTGCATCCATCCCCATCCATCATTTCTTCCCACGGCCTCTGCATGACTCCAGGTCCAAATGGCAGAGGTGGGCCCAGGATTTTTGTGTGTACCTTTGTCACTAAGGCACTCTGGAGAGTGCTTTCAGCCCTTGCTAAAAAACCCATAAAGTTGGCACGCTATTATTCTCCATGTGGGAGCCCCACAGAGAAGAGTGCAAAAAAGAATTCTCTGAATAGCAAAGTGCATGAGGGAGGCGGGAAACCCTTTTATATCCACACCTCCACTTCCAAGAAGGAAACAAGGACCCCCACAGCCCCGAGAGGAGGAAAGAGAATGGGAGTGAGAGAGGGGTGGTCAGGTTCCAGCTCTTGAGAGAGTGAGAGAGTGAATAGAGATCAGAAAACTTAGCAACAGAACTGCAGGTCATGTTCTTACGCCTCTCATTTCTGCAGAAAAGGTCACGGCACAGGGAACAGAAAGCTGCCACGATGGCATCTTGACATTTAGAGCTTCCTGGCAGGTTCCACTAAGCGATGCCTGGAAGTAGACAAAGGCAGCCCAGCCCAAAGTCTCAGCTATAGCTTCAAACGGCTGGATCCAGGCCAGGGGCCCAGGCTAGAGGCGGTGGCACTTTGGCACAGAGGCTTGGTCTTTGCAGCCGAGCTGGTGAAGAATCACCCCCCACCTCGGTGTGGAATTGCCACCTGTTTCTTTGATAGCTCCGGAATTGGGCATCTGGCCATGTCTATGGAACATCTGTAAGCAGGCTCGTCATTCAGATTGGGAAGTGGTAACTAGCAGGGCAGCAGGACGCCTCTGATTTGAGGTTCCTTTGGCTAATCTGCATTAAGCCATTGAAAAGTCCTCCCTGAATTTCCCCAGTTGGTAAGCGTGTGAGCTGATGCAGGACCCCCAGGTTCAAATCTCACCTTAAACTTTGATGGCCTTATCTAAGGCCCTATTTCCTCAAGTTCCCCCAGATCTGGACACTCTTCACCCTCACAGGTCTCTTGCAAGGATGACTACATATGGGAAGCACTTTGAACCCACAGCAAATGGTGTGTGTGTGTGTGTGTGTGTGTGTGTGTGTGTGTGTGTGTGCAAAATAAAAGTAAGCTTTTAGGGTGCTTCCTATGGCTGCCTAGAACCATGAATGAATGCACAGTATGCCTGTTCATTTGCAGAAAAAAATGGAAAACAAAAGGCAGGAATCTGGAGACTGCAGGCTTTGAAACCTCCAAATCTCTTGGCTGGGAGGGCTTTTGACTTCTCTGTTGGACTGTGTGGGTGCTAGTGTGTGTTCGCATGAGTGTTGTGTGTCTGTATGAATAGAGTGTGTGGGAAGGTGAAGTGCAAATGGGCGCAGCGCAAGTTCCACAATGAGCGCACCACCATCCGTTGCTCTCGCTTGCTGTGAAAAAGCTTTCAGCATCTCTTGACCCTTCTGGAAAGGCTCTGCAGTCTTTAAGCTTTTTACAATGTTGGGGGTGCACCCTGCAGAACGGGAACAAAGTGACCTACAAACTCCTCACTGCCTGGCCTTGATACAAATTCTGCTGTGCTCCCTTGCTGCTTTTAAGTGCAGCTTAGGAAGCCCCAGAGTTCAAAGGCTCTCAACTGCAGCCAGGAAGGTTGCTGCTTTTTGGCCCTTCAGAGTGGCCAGCAGAGATGGGAGCTGAGCTCCAGTGCTGGTTGCCCTTGGGAGAGGCTCCAACAGCAGGGTGCAGCTGCAGTCATGCCGAGACTGCAAGACTGTGCCCACTTGACCTGGGAGGAGTAAGCCCCGCTGAACTCATTGGGACTTACTTCAGAGTAGGCATGTGCGGGATTGTGCTGTGAATCCCTTTTGTCTGCTGTTTGCATGCCAAAAGAGCAGCTGCTAAATTGGCACCCATCCATCTAGTTGGCTGTTCAGAGAAGACTTAAGTTCTAATCCATGATTATTTATTTTTAAAAGTAATGCTTTAAAAGTAAAGCTTAAGGCAGTGATGAGACAGCTGTAGCAGAAATGGACATGCTCATCCTATAACTAGATATGTGCTTTCTTTTTTCTTTTTCTTTTTCTAAGAATCTTGTATTCCTCCCGAATCCCAAAGAGTAGCTATGATCAAAAACAGTGACAGCCTCTAGGTAAGCGAATGGGCCACTGGCTATTTTCTTGTTGGCCTCCTCACATCTGCTGGGAATCTTGCAGACCCTGTTAAGTAACAGGCACCAAATTTACTGGCTTGCTTTTTACTTGGGACTGGCAACTTTTTACTTTGCAATGGCAACTAAATATCTTGCTCCAATATAATTTTGGAATTAGAGCAATGCAATTAGTGAGAGAGAGTGCTTCCCTTTGCCCACCCCCTCATGTGAGATTTCTCAAGTGAGTTTTCCTGTCTCCAGGTGAATTCACTTGTCTCTCTACATCTCAGGACCCACCCATACCAGTATCTAGTCCTTATGCATATTGTGAACCCCTTGTGCCTCCTTGCCCGTGTGACGTTCTTATCCAGCTACTTTCTCCTCCCTAAATCCAGAGATCCCCTTTGCTTTGAAAATCCAAATAGGAGAGTTGCATCAATTGCATATAGGGAATCTCTGGATATATGGAGGGGAGAGCTTGGGACAGTAACAGTTGGAGGGGAGCACCACGTAGACAAAATCCACAGTAAGATGAGGTATGGAAAGCCCGTAGTCTTACCTGTTTCTTAGGACCATTGTGAGGCTAAATGTACACAAAACAGCCTTTGCCTGCATTCCCTCCTCTCCCTAGCATATTCTAATGTGTAAACTAGTGTGTTTTTCTAGTGTGTTTTTCCTAGTGCCTATCTGGTTAGGGGACACACACACACACACACACACACACGACAGAGTCTTCATCACCATTATTCCTGCACAATTATTCTTCCTCATTCAAAGCATGCTGCCTACATTCTCCCAATCTTTTAAGGTGTTGTTGTAAGACTGGAAGGGGTCTGTGCAGGAGAAGGCTAACGGATCCAGAGGTCTTGCTGGAGTGTCTCTTAACAGTCCTGGGCAAAGCTGCCAGATGCATCATTTATTAGGGAGACTACAGGTGATGTGTTTCCATGGGAGTTAATTGTTCAGTGATTGCTTCTTGATACAGATCCATTATGGAACGCTCTGAATAGGAAAAGCTTAAAAGGGTAGTCTAACTTCCTTCCCAATAAACTGCAGTTTTTGAGTGGAACTATGAGGTTTTGAGGGGCTGCCTCTCTCTGGAGATCTGATGTGGGGCAGTGAATTTGCCTCTCGTTGGAGTGTTTCAGGTGAGTCTCCATTGCTACCAGCATATTTGCATTGCTATAGGGTTGGCATTGGGTGGGGAGATCAGTCTGGGACCCTTCAGGCCTCTTATTCTGTAACCTTGAGGTTTAGAATCCTACCGTAGAGCCAGCTTACTAGCCAAACCAGTTAAGGCAATGGTACCTGTCTAAGTGCCTGTCATCAGCATCTTAAAGTGTGAGCCCTGTTGCTGTAGAGACAAATGGGTGGGCCTTCCCCCACCTCACTTGACTGGATGTCACAACTTCCTAGGATGGAGAACTGTAGGCCAAAGAGAGCTGCAGGTGGGGTGAGTTTGGCTGGGCTGGAAGTAGGACAGAGAGGCTTGTCTGCACTGAGTCTGATGCTGTGGGGAAAGCAAGAAACCGAATGGGGAAGCAAGATCTGTTGGAGTTTTAATGCTGCGAGCCTTTCCATCCTATGTTCAAGTTGTACATATGTGTAAATAAAACCCTAGTCTCCGCTAACCTTCATACCAAGGAAACTGAACCATGGGTAGGCACAGGAACCTCTGGAGTCTCTTGCCACTCAGGGATTGGGGGTGCATGCAAGGGTAAATGATCTGAAGCTGGCAGCAGGATTAATTACCGGCCAGAAGGGAGAAGTCCAGTTAGAGCCAAGGAATGCACACAGCTGGAGAATGAAGTGGCAGCTGGAGAGGTAGGTAAAGCAGGTATAGGGGATAACTCCGGGGGGAGAGGAGCCAGAAAGGTGGCAAAACAGGAAAGAGAGACTGTAGGGGTTGGGGAAAGGATACAGAAGACTGAAGATAGGAACAGGGAGAGAGAAACACCAAAAGCTTCCAAAGGAAACTGTTTCAGATTACAGCTGCACCCCTGAAACTTCTCGTTGCTTGAAGAAGTGTGGCAAGTGAGGGAAACAGGATTACAGTATTATCCCCATATTGTAGATGGGGGTTGAGGCTTAGTAAGCCTTGCTGAAAGCCACCAAATGCATATGTGTCTTAAGAGGAAAGAACACAATTGCATGAGAATTAAAATTAAACCCGCATTGCTCACCAAACCAAAGAAAGAGGTTGATGCAGCTAGGGGAAGGTGTAATAGAGGCTTGGCTTTTATGTACCCACTGCTACTGGCCAGAAGCACTGCAACGCATGGCCTCTGAATACTAAGGTTCCATTTAGCTGTAAGGGCTACTAGCTATCCAGACATGTTGCCTCCACAAATTTCCCTTCTGCATTTCTCCAAACCACCCTAGTATGAGCAACCATCAGCTCTCCTTCAGGTGGGAGTGAATGCCTAATAATAATAATAATAATAATAATAATAATAATAATAATAATACTGTCCTTCAGCAGAGGATCACAGGGTGGTTTATAATATAAAAACACAAAAATGCTTAACATAGTAACAAATAAAAACAATACCCCCCCCCAGTTTAAAAAGCCATAGATTGTTGTTGTTATTTATTATGTTTCTTCTGACAGTCAATTCCATTAGCTAATCATGTGTGGTGTGAAGAAGTCCTTCCAGCTTCCTTCTCTCCTGCTAAGCATCTTCTCCATTCATGTGATGTGAATCTCCCTCTCCTTGCAGACAGCCCCTCCGCTCCGGTCAATGTCACAGTCAAGCTCCTGAAAGCCAACTCAGCTGTTGTGACCTGGGACGTCCTGGAAGAAGAGGTGGTCATAGGATTTGCCATCTCCCAGCAGGTAGGTGGCAAAATCCCTTCCCTTAAAACTGGACTTTTTGCAAGATCAGAATGGAGGCTCAATAAACAGCCAATGTTGTTTAACCTCCCAGCAACTTTGTGCAGTTGAATCAGTAAAGAGGTTGTCTGGAAGCAACCTCAGATTCAGAACTGTTTCTTTGCATCTATTCATCGGATCATAAAACAAGAATTTAACAATGGGAGCTACGTAAAAGATATACACAAACCTGAATAAATTTATATGAAACCTGAACAAACTGTTACAGTAATTAAGAGGTTGATGCAACTCACTGCCTAAAGAGTTTCCTTGTCAATCAAACTTCAGAAAGATGCAATGACTCTCTCTTCCCTCCTTCCATTCAGACATTCCTCTGTCATCAGAATTTAAAGGTCTTCTGACACCTTGGCCTGCGAGCAAAAACGAGTTATTTCAAAGCAGCAAGTAATGATTGGGACCAGTGGCATAGGAAGGGAGGTGCGGTGGGGCGGGCCGCTCTGGGTGCCACAACTGAGTGGGGTGACAAACTGGAGAAAATAAGTATTTTAAAAATAAACTTATTGAAGCGCCTTTCCGAGAGGTTGGCGGGGCTCCCCGGGTCCCAGATGCCACCCTCCTTGCCTTGGGACCTTCGCCCTGCCCCCAACCCAGCTGGCCAATCAGCTGGGGGCTGGGTGAAGGCAAGGCAAGGCAAGGGCTGATGCTGCCAAGGCCGACTTCCTTAGCCCCCTGCCAGCAGTGGTTCGGTTTTTTGGGCCACTGCGGCGGCCACCGCAGGCCACTGCTTCCTGTTTCAACCACCCTGATAAAAGGAGAGGAGAGTGATCGAAAGCAGTCACTAAACTGTGTCTCAATGAGCTCTTGCAAAAACATAGGAACCAAAAGGAGCTGGGAGGCAGAGCAGAGCAGGTCCTTGAACCAGTGGCCTTAGCCCCCGCCAACAGCGGTTGGGCTCCGGGGCACGCGGGCCCCACGGACGAGCTCCTGGGCCGCATATGTTTATGCTCACAATGTTCAGTAAATAAACCATAAAGTAACACTTATTTTTCCTTCTTTTAATAATTTGAATGTGTGTGTGGGGGGGGTGACAAGGAATTTTCCACACCGAGTACCACCTGACCTTGCTACGCCTCTGATTGGGACAGTCTTTGGTTTAAAGCATGGGACCTGCTGCTGCCATTTCTCATTTGGCCCTTTGGAATATGTGGGTGTTTTGCTTTCTCCCCCTGCAGAAGAAGGATGTCAGGATGCTGCGCTTCATCCAGGAGGTGAACACCACCACCCGCTCGTGCTCCCTCTGGGACCTGGAGGAGGACACCGAGTACATTGTGCACGTCCAGTCCATCAGCATCCAAGGCCAGAGTCCAGCCAGCGAACCAGTCCACTTCAAGACCCCCCGGGAAGCGGAGAAACTGGCTTCCAAAAACAAAGGCAAGTCAGGAGGAGGCTGTGGGCCCCGGGAGGTGGGAGACAAGCGGCACTGTTTGCAGGAGGGCAGCGAAGTGGAGCTGCAAGACGTGGCAAAGGGACCCCACTGAGCCACTGCTGTCAGCTGGGATGGAGTACCAGAGGAAGGTGAGAGTCAGCAGGAGATAATTCTCATTTTGTGCACCCTGCCTCTTCCGGGTGTGTGTGTGTGTGTGTGTGTGTGTGTGTGTGTGTGTCCACTGCTGTGGCACCTTCCTCCAGGGCCCTCTAGCTGGTCAGATGAACATCCTTCTTTCAGCACAGCTGGGAAGTGGGAGCAAGCAGCTTGAAGGCCTAAACTGGGGCTGTGCAACATTTGCTGCTGCTGCCAACACCTCTGCCCAAGAGGGAATGCATCAGCCCTGCCTTGCGACCTGCCAGGTGCACGATACACCCCTTGGGCTACTGGGCCTTTTCAAGCACCTGCCCAGCTGGAACAAAAGGCGAATCTGCTGCATGCATATTGAGGGGGAGGCTCTGTATCGTGTGGGTTTGTGCAAAAGGGCTAGGGAGGTATACACCCACATCAGGCACCACAGACAGCAGCCTTTCCAGGTTTGCAAAAATCAGTTTGGTGGCTGGGGTAACAGCAAGGAGGAACAGAAAAGTGGGGTGGGGGTGGGGGTGACAACTGACCTACCATCCAGCAAGGCAGAAGGGAGTAAAAGTTGCTCATCACTCAAGTGTGAGAAAATCTTGAACATTCTGAAATCCTCTGGGTTGTACCCAGATAAGGTTTACTCAGTGCAGACCTAGTATGACTGACTTAGGGCTAGTAAGTTCAAGGGGCCTACTCTGTGTAAGGGCAGGATGACCACTTGCACATCACCCAAAAAGAGGACACAGATCTGCTTTTGTTTGTTTATACACATGTAGAAATAATAACTATGAATTAAACAGAAGTGCAGCACATCTTCTCATAGCTGGGGAGACCTTGACCAGGTTCCTTGTTGGTGAGGGAGGGGCTGGGGGTGCCATGGTTTGTTTCTCCAAGCTGAGAGGTGTCTATCTAAAAAGCCTCTGTAATGTCACAGGATGCTGCTGCCTGGGGCTGATGGAAGAAGACAATGTTTGTCTTCTTGCCAAAGGTTGTAGACAGCTACACCTGCAGCAACTGCAAGTTGGTTGCCATACTCGAAGACAAGGTCCAGCAACTTCAGGCCCGTGTATCTACGCTCCAGAAAATTAAAGAGCTGGAGCTTTTCTTGGATGCAGCAGAGCACACTGTCTCCACCAAGCAGGAGACAGGGCACATCCCTGAGGAGGAAATCAGTTCCCCAACTCAGGAGCCAGATGTATGGAGGAACGTGACTCACAGAAGTAGAATGCCCAGGGATCGCTCTGAGTGTTTAGAACTACAAAATCAATTTGAAGTGCTCTCAAATCTGGAAGATGAAGACCAGACTCCATTGGAAGATCTCTCCCTCATCACAGTTGATGAGGTATATGAAGACGAGCAGCATAGTCAGTCCTCCGGGAATGTGCAGGCGACCTTGGAAGGGACAGCACGTGTAAGAATCCCGACCAAGCCTAAGAGGAGACGTGTAGTGGTGATAGGGGATTCCCTACTGAGGGGTACCGAAGCAGTGATCTGTGGGCCTGACAAGATGTCTCGAGAGGTATGCTGTCTCCCCGGGGCCAAGATCCATGATGTTACAGAACGGCTGCAAGGAATAATAAAACCTACGGATAAAAACCCCTTCCTTTTAGTCCATGTGGGAACCAATGACACCGCAAGCCATAGCCTCCAGAAGATCAAAAGTGATTATGAGGCTCTGGGCAGGAAGCTGAAGCAATTAAATGCACAAATTGTCATCTCATCTGTCCTCCCAGTTGAACGCCGTGGCCCAGGAAGAGAGGGGAAAATAGGAGAAGTGAACAACTGGCTTCGCAAATGGTGCCGGCAGGAACGGTTTGGATTCTTAGATCACGGCCTGCAGTTTCTTGAAGATGGACTTCTGGCAAGTGATGGGCTGCACCTCACAAGGGTTGGGAGGAATGTTTTTGCCAACAATCTCAAAAACCTCATCAGGAGGGCTTTAAACTGACTTATGTGGGGGAGGGAGACAGTGGTCCTGAAGGTAGGAGTCTATCAAATGCTGAAGATGATCATCCAAAAGTCAAGGACCAAATGGAGCAAACAGCACACAGACCTAGTGGTGGGAGGAAAAAATCCTTAAGTAGGAGACTAGGGGGAATGATCAATGGTTTTCAATGTCTGTATACAAATGCACAGAGCATGGGAAATAAACAAGATGAACTTGAGCTCTTGATACAGCAAACTAAATACGACATAATAGGCATCACTGAAACCTGGTGGGATGAGTCTCATGATTGGAATGTAGTAATAGAGGGATACAATCTATTTCAGAGAAATAGACCAAACAGGAAAGGAGGAGGAGTGGCATTATATGTCAGGGATGTGTATACCTGTGAAGAGATCCATGATTTAAAACTTCAAAGCCAAATTGAGAGTATCTGGGTCAAAATTAAGGGAGAGAAAAATAACAGTGATCTCATTGTGGGAGTTTACTATAGATCCCCGAGCCAAACTGAGGACATAGATGATGCCTTCCTGGAACAGATGACCAAGCATTCAAAAGGAAATGAGATAGTAGTAATGGGGGATTTCAACTATCCTGATATTTGTTGGATGTCAAACTCAGCCAAGAGCATAAGGTCGAACAGATTCCTCACTGGCCTTGCAGACAACTTCATTGTCCAGAAAGTGGTAGAAGCAACAAGAGGATCAGCCATTTTAGATCTGGTCCTAACCAATAGTGATGACCTGGTTAGTGGGGTAGAAGTGGCAGGATCATTAGGTGGGAGTGATCATGCTCTTCTGGAGTTTATTATACATCAGAAAGGAGCAACCAAGCATACTAAGACTCAAATTCTAGACTTTAAGAAAGCCGACTTCAGAAAACTTAGGGAAATGCTGGATGTGATCCCATGGTCAGTAATACTAAAAGGGATGGGAGTTCATGATGGATGGGAGTTTGTTAAAAGGGAGATATTAAAAGCACAACTTCAAGCAGTACCAATGCGACGAAAACATGGAAGGTGCCTAAAGAAGCCAGGGTGGCTATCTAAAGAACTTTTAACTGAGTTAAGATTTAAAAGGGATATGTACAAGAAATGGAAAAAGGGGGAAACCACCAGAGAGGAATTCAAACAAATAGCCAGCACATGTAGAGACAAAGTCAGAAAAGCTAAAGCACAGAATGAACTCAGGCTTGCTAGAGAGGTTAAAAGCAATAAAAAGAGTTTTTATGGGTATGTCCGTAGCAAAAGGAAGAACAAGGAAACAGTGGGGTCACTTAGAGGAGAAGATGGTGAAATGCGAACAGGGGACGCAGAAAGGGCAGAACTCCTCAATACCTTCTTTGCCTCAGTCTTCTCCAAAAAAGAAAACAATGCCCGACCTGAAGAATATGGAGCAGATGATTCAGCAGGGGAAACACAGCCCAGAATAAGTAAGGAGGTAGTACAAGAACACTTGGCTAGTTTAGATGTATTCAAGTCTCCAGGGCCAGATGAACTACATCCCAGAGTATTAAAAGAACTGGCAGAGGTGATTTCAGAACCACTGGCAGTAATCTTTGAGAATTCCTGGAA
This sequence comes from Darevskia mixta, assembly GCA_034641385.1. Lineage (NCBI taxonomy): Eukaryota > Metazoa > Chordata > Lepidosauria > Squamata > Lacertidae > Darevskia > Darevskia mixta. The sequence continues at coordinate 1,664,482 of JAWWNH010000033.1, read as the reverse complement.
AACAGGTGAAGTCCCAGCAGACTGGAGGAGGGCAAATGTTGTCCCTATTTTCAAAAAGGGGAAAAGAGAGGACCCAAACAATTACCGCCCAGTCAGCCTGACATCAATACCAGGAAAGATTCTAGAGCAGATCATTAAGCAAACGGTCTGTGAGCACCTAGAAAGGAACGCTGTGATCACTAAAAGTCAGCATGGGTTTCTGAAAAATAAGTCATGTCAGACTAATCTGATCTCATTTTTTGACAGAATTACAAGCCTGGTAGACGAAGGGAACACTGTGGATGTAGCCTATCTTGATTTCAGCAAGGCCTTTGACAAGGTGCCCCATGATATTCTTGTAAAGAAGCTGGTAAAATGCGGGCTAGACAATGCTACCATTCAGTGGATTTGTAACTGGCTGACTGACCGAACCCAAAGGGTGCTCATCAATGGCTCCTCTTCATCCTGGAGAGAAGTGACTAGTGGGGTGCCACAGGGTTCTGTCTTGGGCCCAGTCTTATTCAACATCTTTATCAATGACTTGGATGATGGGCTTGAGGGCATCCTGATCAAGTTTGCAGATGACACCAAATTGGGAGGGGTGGCTAATACCCCAGAGGACAGGATCACACTTCAAAATGACCTTAACAGATTAGAGAACTGGGCCAAGGCAAACAGGATGAATTTTAACAGGGAGAAATGTAAAGTACTACACTTGGGCAAAAAAAATGAAAGGCACAAATACAGGATGGGTGATACCTGGCTTGAGAGCAGTACAAGTGAAAAGGATCTAGGAGTCTTGGTAGACCACAAACTTGACATGAGTCAACAGTGTGATGCAGCAGCTAAAAAAGCCAATGCAATTCTGGGCTGCATCAATAGGAGTATAGCATCTAGATCAAGGGAAGTAATAGTACCACTGTATTCCGCTCTGGTCAGACCCCACCTGGAATACTGTGTCCAGTTCTGGGCACCACAGTTCAAGAAGGATATTGACAAGCTGGAACGTGTCCAGAGGAGGGCAACCAAAATGGTCAAAGGCCTGGAAACGATGCCTTATGAGGAACGGCTTAGGGAGCTGGGTATGTTTAGCCTGGAGAAGAGACGGTTAAGGGGTGATATGATAGCCATGTTCAAATATATAAAAGGATGTCATATAGAGGAGGGAGAAAGGTTGTTTTCTGCTGCTCCAGAGAAGCGGACACGGAGCAATGGATTCAAACTACAAGAAAGAAGATTCCACCTAAACATTAGGAAGAATTTCTTGACAGTAAGAGCTGTTCGACAATGGAATTTGCTGCCAAGGAGTGTGGTGGAGTCTCCTTCTTTGGAGGTCTTTAAGCAGAGGCTTGACAGCCACCTGTCAGGAATGCTCTGATGGTGTTTCCTGCTTGGCAGGGGGTTGGACTGGATGGCCCTTGTGGTCTCTTCCAACTCTATGATTCTGTGATTCTGTGAAGGTGTGATCCAAAATGCCTGGACACCACCAGGTTGGCGAAGGCTGCTATCAGAGGCTCTGAGGTACATTGGGGCAGCCACATGGTCCTCACACCTAGGGATACCTTGCATACTTGAAAGCTGTGTTTCACAAGTCAACTCTTTGCCCAATTCTTTGCTTAGGGTAACACAAATCTATGAGGGTAGGTTTGGAATGGAGCTAAGATCTGCCTGTCATATCTCTCTCTCTCTCTCTTCCCCCATCCTGTGCAGATGAGGTGACAATGAAGGAGATGGGAGAGAAAAACCAGCAGCTGCGAGCCGGGGAGATCCTCATCATTGTTGTGGTCTTGTTCATGTGGGCAGGTCAGTAGGAGTCCCCTAAATGCATGCAAAATCAATGCATGTATCGGGGGTTTTGGACAGAGAATTTTGTGCACACAAAAAGACCCTGAAGACATGTGCACAGGTGGACATAACTGGGCAGTCGTTTTCACAATATATCCCCCCGCCTGTGTGCATTGGATGCTTTAAAAAGCACAAGAGGAGAGGCTGCTGCCCCAATTACGTTTCCAGTCTGAAACTGAACACAGATCAGAGAGCAGAGGAAAGAGGGCAGAGGGAGGGGATGAATGAGGAAGAATATGCAGTTATTTGGGTTACATGTGCTTGGGTTTGACTATAATCAAGATTATTAGAATTTTACCAACTTTAGCCCAGCTTGCACACAAGCATGGTTGTTATTTTTCTAGATTCTGTTGTGTTTCCAGTATGCTCTTATCCAGCTTACATGGGGGGGGGACGCTATAAAAAAGCCAGAAATTATATCGTTATAACAAAAGAAAAAAAATCTCTATGGAAAACCGTGTTTTAAAATTTCCTGCTCTCTGTCACCATCTGGTGCACATTCAAATAGCTGTTTCTTTAGCTGAGAAACAGCTGAGTCCCTGGGGATGGGACTTGTGAGGAACTGAAACAACTTCACAAAAGCCACTCACCTCCCTGGATAGTCCCCAGTGCCACAAGATTCTTTTATCTTTATTTATCCCATCAGAGGCTTCTAAATTGCCAGCCAGTCAAGATTTCTCACTATTTGCCTTCTCTGAAATTCTGAAGAAGTCTAAACAGACAAATCAAGTGTAAATTGCCACCCTGTGTCTGCCTTACAAACCACTCCTGTTTCTCTGTGTTATTGGTATTTTTTTTACTAGAGTGCCTGTTTAACTACGCCCTGTTAAAATGACAGAATTGTTAAAATAATGAATGGCCTGAAGCATTATTAGAGCATAAACCAGCAGGATGGCAGTAAGCCCCAATCCTCTTAAAATCTACTACCAGGAATTTAGGGGCAGGGCAGGCGTGGAGAGACAAAAAGAAAACTTTCCTGTAAGCAAAACTGCTCCCTCTGTGATAGAATCATAGAACTGTAGATGTTGGTATGTGACCAGTTTATGAGGAAACAAGGATCCACACACCGTACATTCAAAGCACATTCAACACACATGTAAAACACAGAACATCCCACAAAGAACCCTGGGAATTTGATAAGGGTACTGGGAATCCCAGGTCTGCAAGGGGGAACCACGCTTCCCAGGTTTGAAGAAAGCGACGTGCTTTAAATGTGTGTTGAATGTAATTTGTGTTGAATCTAAGGTCTGCTTTTGGAATTAAGATTAACTTGCAATACTGGGCTTTTCTTTTTAGACTTCTTAAGAGATGTCATAAGGAAAGACAGCATATGGACGAGTTAGAGGGGCAACTCCTCACCATCCCATAATGGTTCCTGCTCTGTCAAAGTAAATAAAAGTGTGCTAGTTTATAGTCTCCATAAATATTCAAGCCCCTTCTGCTATAATTCTGCAAGTTTGCCAGCGGGTTGTTGCCAGTGTGAGTCATTTGTAAAAACAGAAGACTTGGACGTGCCTTGAACACATATCCTCACATTATTACCCCCTATAAACCCAGATATGTGGTGTAGGTGAGGAAGCCTGTACTTTCTGCACATGCCCAGAGACTCCTGTTCTTTATCATCTCTCTTCTTCCATCCATATCAACTGCTCTGTATATTTAGGTGTATTTGCACATATTGACAAATAATTCCCAGAGTCAATGCAGAGTAGTGTCTAAGGCCATTTCCCATACAGCCACTGTTTACAGGTGGGATTCAGTCACATCAGGCTGCACAATTAAAACTGATCTGGAGCTCTTGTGAAACAAAACCTCCCCTCCACCTGGAAAGATTGGACTTTGGGGGATAAGGAACATGATAGGGGAATGCACTAGAAAGAAGAGGATAACAAGATGGATTATCATTCAATAGCTGCTGCCGCCTAATCTCACTGCGCACAAACCAGGCTGAATGCTCACTAAACAGGCGGCATGGAACCGACTTAAGGGGGTGAGTGATAAGCCCCCAGTTTAAATACTGCCTTGGCCATGAACGAATTTGGTAGCCTCAGGCATCTCTCACTCTCTCTCAACATCAGCCCACCTTCCATCTGCAGAACGGGCATAAATATAAGCAGTGCTTTCCTCCAGGGGATACTAAAGGGTGCGGGGTACCGGTACCCTTCGTTGTTAAAAAGTGTGACACTTACTGTAACAACTTCATGGTGAGTAGCGGCACCTATTTTTCTAGGGAAAAAGCGCTGAATATCAGGCTGTTTTACCTCCTCAGCCAAAAATAAATAAGTGTTCCCTGAGCAAAACAGCTTACAAAGATCAATAATAAAAAGTCCTATTACTACTACTACTTCTACTACTACATTTCTATCCCACCTTTTCCTCCAAGGAGCTCAAGGTGGTGGTGTCGATGGTTCTCCCCCTCCTCATTTAATTCCCACAACAACTTTGTGAGGTAGGTTAGGCCAAGAGGTGGTAACCAGCCCAAGGTCCCCAGTGAGCTTCATGGCCGAGTGGGGATTTGAACCCTGGCCTTCTGGGTCCTAGTCTGACACTCATGTGCAGCCCCAATCTCCAAGCAGCAAGAGACTCCAGGGGTGCCTGCACTTACTCAGGGTTCAGTACCTTGCAATGAAGATCATTGGAGACTGCAGTGTCTTTAGGATATATGGTTTTATTTACATATATATATTTACACACACACACACACACACACACACACACACACACACATATACATACACAACCTGAGTATAGGATGAAGGGGCCCAAAGCAACACTTCCACAGATCTTGCCTCTCCTTTAGGTTTCCAGGGAAGCCCCAAGCCACAGAGCAAGACAAGCCTCTCTGTCCAGCTTCCAGCCCAGCCAAACTCACCCCCCACAGCCCCGCTTGGCCTATTGATCTTCATCCTAGGATGACCCTGGCATCCAGCCAGGAGAGGTGGGGAAAGGCCCACCCATTTGTTTCTATGACAAGGGAGCTCGCTCTTTTCAGATGCAAATGCAGGGTACTTCACTGAGTAGCTATAAGGCCATTACACTGACAAAGGGACTGGTCTGACCAGTTCAGCAAGCTTCCTCCTATAGCTTCCATCCCACCCCCCAAATAAAAGGACTTTTGCAGTAAGGAAAGTGATGAGAAAATGTGCTGGAAAGTGTGGAATACCCATTGCTTGTTGTGCTCTTGTATACCTTTCTCACAAATGGCTCACTAAACAATGGATATCGCAAAACCTACTAGCCTACAAGTCAGGAGGCTCAATAATGTTGAACGTTTCAGGATGGAGTCAGTCTGGGTGGTAGACATACACTAGGTCCCTTCAGATCTGTGATCTTGTGTATGAGAGGCTAAAATCTATAAGAGGAAATCTGTCAGACCAGTTTGTTTGTCCAGATGATGGCATTGGCTGCTCAGCCAAGTGCCCATCATCTGTATCTCAACAATGAGCTCTGTTGCCATGGAGACAAGTGGGTGGACTTTTTCCTCCCTCACTGGGCTGGATGTCACATCACCCTAGGATGAAAGGGGTAGGGTTGCATGTAACAATAAACTGGTCAGCTCGGTAAGGTAGTCCAATGTGATTATTTTCATCATCTCCCCAGTATTGCAGAGGTTGAGGCCAAGAGAGAGGAAGAGGTGTTTGGACCCACAGTGCTCTCACTCCCAGTTGTAGTACAGCAACCCAGATCCCTGCTAGCTTCACCTGTCCCTGGCATTTTGAAAACAAGCTCTGAAGTGGCTCCTCTTCATACCGCTTCTGCATTGCCTTCTCCTGCCAGCTGGGACTTGCCAAGCACGCGCTAAAGCAAAAGGCAGCTCAGGCTTGTTTGCTTTCTGTGCTCAGCCCCCCAGCTCCATCGACAGCTGCTTTTGCCCCTTCTGCAGCATGAAACATTTATGAAAAGCAGAAACACTCTGCCAGGGAGGTTTGCAATTGCTTTCGCTGGAAGCACGGGGGAAGGAGGGCCGTTTCAGGTGAAGCAAGCAGGCCAGCAAATCAATGAGACAGCAAACTGGATAATTTACGTCCTTTTCTGGGGACGAAATTCACCTCTCCCTCCCTACTCTCCAGCTTCCTGGCCAAAGGACTTTCTGGTTTCTTTTAGACAAGATGTGCACAGAGGGGTACAAAACAAAGCTGTTGAACAGCCAGCCCTACAGAAGTAGCTTTGCAAGCTGACATGTGCTCATTCTGCAATAACTTATTAATTGCTTTATGTTGAGAGCTTAGGCAGAAGGAACAAATCTAAGGCTCCCCCTTCCATTCCTATCAGCCTTCCACTTATTTGGTATTATAGGGGTTTCCCGAATGAGATGGTCTGGCTTCCAGGCTGGATCGCCATCACTTCAATCCAGAGCTGACAGGCGTCTGCATGAATTTCATGGGAGGGAGCATGGTTATTGGAATGGAATACTTCCCTGGATAGCTCAGCGGGTAGAACACGAGACTCTTAATCTCAGGGTTTGGGGTTTGAGCCCCATGTTGGGCAAAAAGACTCCTGCATTGCAGGGGGTTAGACCAGATGACCCTCGTGGTCCCTTCCAACGTTAGGATTCTCTGAACACAATGCTCCACTTTTGCAGGGATGGTTTGAGTTGATCCTACACAATCTTGGTGCAACCTGGTCTTGGACTACAGCTCCCATCAGTCCTAGCATCATGTGACACCTGTTGGATCTGATGGGAATTGTAGGCCAAAACCTCTGACCTGATGCAGCAGGGTGGGGAAGGCTGTTCTATCCCCTGAAATGAGTTGCAGGGCTGATGATTTGGTCATGTTAATCTCTCCAAAAAAGCCTTCCTCGAAGAGGAGAACCAGCACCAAGTCCTCAGTTACAAGCACAAGCCAGCATTTCCTCTTGAATACAGTCTTTACCAAGAACGCAGAAACGTGTCCTCTTTTCGGAGCGTGTTACAGGGGCAGAGATGGGTCCTTTTATTTGCACTGCTGCCCCTTCCTGCTACAGCCGTCACATCGTGTTTGCAACGCGCAAGCAGAAAGCCTGCCAATTCAAGCACACTAAACCACGGAGGCTGTTGGGGGAAATGCTGCCACCCCCTTCATTTGTCACCGGTGCCCAGCCTGGATTCTGAGACACAGGAATTTTCCACTGTCCTCCTCTTCCCCACCACCCTTGCGTGTGCGCCCTGCCAAACAGACACCTGATTTTTGCTTGCTAGCAGACAGGGCCGCCTTCCAGCCCCTTCGCACAAGTGATGCTCCAAAACTACTTTGCTTAAAACAGCATTGTGTAACCTTTGAGGTCAGCCAGCCCACCCTCTGACTTGCCACCTGAAATTATTCCTCCGGAGCATATACGTATATCAGGTAGGCAGTGGACTACAACTCCCATCATCCCCAGACAGCATGGCCTATAGTCAGGGGTGGCTGGGAGGGCACCATATTGGCTACTGCTAGTCTATCCCGATGGGCAACTCACTGGTGCAAGCTGAGCAACTATAGATATTAGGTATTTGGAGAGCCTTTGCTGTATTATCCCTGTAGCCATGAAGCCTCTGGTGCTGTTGGTTGAGCTCCTGTGACTCCATGGAACGTTCATATTTGCTGTGTTTTGGTTGCTTTTAATCTGCCAATAATTAACTTTATCAGAAATGTTGACAGAACCCGAAAGACTCCACAAAACAGCCTGAGATAGAGGGAGTGAATAATTTCCCTCATATTCACTCCCTCTAATGTGGTTGATATTTTATAACGCTTCCGTCACCATCATGCCTGTCCCAGTTATTTTGTTTTCAGTTGGCGAGGAAGAATAATGTTTGTTTCTTCAGTTGTGATATAAAAATATGTACAAATGCCAATAATAGACCTTGGCAGAATAACACCAAAGAGACACCCTGAGAAGGTCTGAAGCAGCCTTCGCCAACCTTGTGCCCTCCCAATGTTTTGGACGACAATCCGCTTCAGCCCCAGCATCATATGGCTGGGCTGCTGTGGCTGTTGGGAGTTGTAGTTCAAAACATCTGGTGGGCACCAGGTTGAGGAAGATTGGTCTACATTTTCAATGAGGAGACAACTAAGGAATGACATGGAACATTCTGCACAAATACAGTTCCATGTAGTTAAGCTTTGTGTCGGATTGGGGTGAGATGGGAGCTGGCAGGTTCTACCTTTTATTTCCAGCTGCACTCACTTCCTTGCACATCTTGGCCTGGTTAAGGGAGCTGAGTCAGCCACAGCTCCTTGGGCAGGGCCCCAGGCGGTTCACGGTTCACCGCGGGAACAAATGGTGTTCAGGAGATACTCCTGGTTGCCCTTCTGGAAGGCAGAGGGACCTGTGATGCTTTTTCTCCCCCTCAGGGGTGATCGCCCTGTTCTGCAGGCAGTACGACATCATCAAAGACAACGAACCAAATAACAACAAGGAGAAAGCCAAGAGCACCTCAGAAAACAGCACCCCCGAACACCAGAGTGGGGGCCTCCTGCGTAGCAAGGTGAGAAGGGCCATGAATTGGGGAGGGAGAGAGAGGCAAGGCAACCAACCTCTCTAAAAGTGGCCTTTGCTTTGACTGGAGCTGAAAATCCATGTTCTGCCTCTGAACACACACCCAGGCCAGTGATGCCCACAGGCACCATGGCAGCCTCACAAATACCCTGGTGGCTGCCAAGGTCCCATGCCCCTCCTGTTTGTTTGTTTTTTTATTTTAAATTGAGTTTAAAGTTTTACTTTTAAATTGAGATGTATGCGCCTTGGGGTGTCTGCTTGCTGCTTTTTTGTCTCTGTTTAATTTGCTTGGGGTGGTAGTGGTACTATGTGAGATCTCAATATCTTGCGAGATTTCAGTGAGATCTCTCAAGATCTTTCTGGAAATCGACACCGATATTGGCAGAGGTGGTGGAGCGAGCAGTGTGCCCACAGGGGTTTCTGCCACCCGAGGTGGCTGCTTCACCCTACCTCATGGGTGGGCTGGACCAAAATCATAGCAAAACCTCACCAAGCAGTGATCCACCCATAACAACCAGGTGATAATCAACCCCCCCCCCCAAAAAACCCCCCCGCTGGATCCTTCTCCATCTCTCTAAAGTAAAAACCAGATCTAGAGTATGACTTGCAATATGTGTTAAGTGCATGATGTGTTGAGACAGCCCCCTGGTTGTCGCAGCAGCCATCAAGTCCTGAGCTAGCCCAGACAAGGCAGTATTGACATGGATATTGAAGACCCCCAAAGCTGTGTCCTGGGATTCTCTACACCACACCAGAGACCACCTCTGGCAGCTCAGTCAGGGAGGCAGCTGGGCAAACACCAACAAGACCACTGTCCTGTCCCTGCAGCCCAACACAATACACAAACCCTCACATCCAGCCCCTAGGTGGACTGGCCAATACGTGCCAAGTCAGTTGTCTCAGTTTGGTGCTTCTGTAGGTACTGGCCAGAACCCTGGAAGGGTTGACATTTCCCTGAGCAATCAGTTCAAAGGCTGCTGGCACTGTTTCCATTTAATTTCTGGAAGGAACAGAGCTAGAGAGACACTCAGGTTTTCAAAAACAGAAAGGAACAGAGCTTGGAATTGTTATGAATTATGTCCAAGTCAAGTGGCTAAAGCTGCGTGACTGCAATGGTATAGCATTTATCTCTCACACAGAACTGTGAGAAAGTATGTTTTGTTTACTTCCTGCTATGGAATGTACTGTTGTAATCTGAGCCTGCGCGCTTACTCACTTTTTTACTTTTACTGCTTGTCCTCAAGCCAGACGGACGTCAAAATGGCAGACCTATTTACACGGGCTGGCAGCAGAGAAATCTGCACAATTACTTGGAATAAATAGATTAGCCTAAAGGCTATGTGTGTATTGTTTTCTATTTGGGAACAATCGCATATTAACTGGCACTCCAGACTCCTGTAGCTGGGGATGTGCTAAACTGATGTGCTCTGACTTTTGGGGCAGTCTCGCAACTGACCCCAGGTCGGGTATATCATAACAGGAATATCCACCAGGTACCGGTAGGGTGGGGGATGCTGTCAAAGGCCAATGCCAGCTAAGGGTTAGGGTTTGCCTCTAATGGACCAAACTTCATAAAATCTTCTTCACCTCTACTAATCGTGATGCTGCTTCCAGCTTCCCCGTGCCGTAGCCATTTGCCCTTGCCAGCCATGACCTTGCATCAACTTTTGACAAACCTCCTTCATGTTCTGCTAACTCTGCTGTTGAAGGAATTATTCATGCCACAGCGACGGTCTCTTCAGTAGCAGAAAAAGTCACTTAAGGACACATAAGGGCCCCCCGCCATGTTGGAAAACCTCAGTGTGTTAATCAAAGGGACAATGACAATTGCACAACTCCAGGTGTTTCCAAAGGAAGTCAGAAAGGGAGATACTTTCTCAAGGCAGCTCCAAGGGGGTCACATGAATGTCCCATTGACACAATGGGTGAGCTTCACCCAGTCTTTCTGGTCTGGTGCTAAAATGCTGAATCAAGAGTTTTTTATTGATTGCATTTTGCTTTGGCTTGACTGTATGTTGTAAAGCTGCCCTGGGAAAGAAAAATCTTCAGAACAGGAGGGTATAGATCTATTAACAAATAACACTTATCAGTCTTTGGAAGAGTCTCTGTCTCACCCACACCCACACACACCGCCCCAAGAGAGAAATAGGGGAAATGCTCCTTCAAAGATGGTGCCTGCTGAGATGCATGCAACATCCCCAAACAAAAGAAACACTTTTTCTTCAGAATTATAATTATTAATTATAGTGGCCTTCCCCAGTTAATTTTGGACTACAACTTCCATCAGAATTGCTGGAGGGCACCAGGTTGGCAAACACTGATTTATACATATTTAGTGTGAAAGGTGGGTTGATTGCTTATTCCCTGTAGCAAAGAAGTGCCTCCTCTTAGTTCAGAGCTACAGGAGATTCCTCCTTGGCCTCTTCCATCTTTGTTCCCTGGCTACACACCCTCTCAGCTCTCCTTTCCTTGTTCATGAGCTGCTGCAGCTGCCAAGGAGAGATGCCCCTGGGATTTTTGCAATGATGCCTCCCCACCAGAAAACTGTCAGAGGCAGTAATGCAACAAGGTGTCTAATGTTGGCATTTCTTGAACTCAGGGTTTTCCAAATGCAAGCCTTCCATTGATCCTGCGAGCCTTTTCAACATAACCGTGACTGACTCCATGCCCCCCTAGATTTCTCCTTTGCTCTGTAGGACTAAAATGGAAGTGAAATACACACCATCTGTTTAATCCTAGTTTCACTTCCAGCCCTCAGACTGCAGATTCTCCATTTCCCCCTGGGTATATTGACTTCACATTCCTGGGCTGGGTACCTTATATTTCTCTCTTTCTCTCTCTCGCCCCCTCTAGTTTCCAAAAAACAAGCCCTCAGTGAATATCATTGAAGCATGACAGCCTGATGGATGGACTCCGTTTCTCCTTCTCTGTCTCTTTCCCTCCCTCCCTCCAAGATTTGGCAACTGGGGAAGTGAAAGGTTTTTAGAGCTGTTTGGAAAGAGTTCTGTTCAGCTGCTGCAGACTGTGGGCACAAGCCTCTCCTTCCATACCCTGGAGGAAAAAAACCAACAAGCCCCTCTCCATTTGGGATAGAAAAGAGACTCAGTAATGTACTGAGCTACAGCATACTTTGAACTAGGCTGTATCCCAAACACCAACAAATGGGCATTTGCTGGTGGGGCTAGGAGAAGCGTCATCTTTCACCTTGACCGTCTGTCTCTGTCTTGTCCTGAAACATTCGTCTCTTGGGAAATGCTCCAGCTCATTCCTGGTTTGCTTTCTTCTTACCACAGCTCAGTTTTTCAGTAGGAAATGCTATCCTGGATTCCAGACACGACTGGCTCCATCTCTCCTCTTCGTGACAATGCTGGAGAACGCTCTGTCCCCTCTGACCACAGACCAAACCAATGACTTTGGCTAGAAATCCCACGCAGACGTCTTGCCATTTGTGCTTTAAGTAGAAACAACTGTTTGCAGGCATTCAATTTTGTGTCTTTAATACAGTCTCTGGCAATCTGGTGCCTACCAGCTGTTTTGGACTACAAGTCCCATCAGTCCCAGCTGACCAACAAAGTGAGCTGTCGTCCCAAACAGCTGGTGGGCATTAGGTTGGTGAAGGCTGCTTTAAACAAAGAGACAAAGAAACCAGAAGCACACATTTTTCCACCTGGACTCTCAGGACTCCGCTAGCTGCTTATTATCAGTTACTTTGAGCAGTTGTGAGTTTCTTATTCCCCCCCCCCCCCCACGTTTTGGTGTATATTTAATGTTGCTTCTCCAACTGGATAACCAACAGAGAATGCAAAACAACAACAACAACAACAACAACAACAACAACAACCCCAAATCTTCCAGTTCTGTAGAACAGCAAAGAGATCTGACGACAACTATAGACAAGAATGGTGGAAACATCTGGTGTTTTTCTCCCAGGGTGAGCCCCATCTAGGCTGCAAACTTGTTTTGGTTTTATTCCACTTTATTGTCATGGCTTTTCCAAAGAATCCTGGGAATAGTAGTTTGGTGAGGGGCTGGAGATTATACAAATTAAGAAGAACCTTGCTGAGCCAGGCCTAAGGTGTGGTCTTGGGGGTGGGGAACCTGTGGTCCTCTAGATGCTACTGACTACAACTCCCACCATCCCGGCTGGCTGCAGGGGCTGATGGGATCTGCCATCAGCCAACAGGTCCCAAGTCCCTGGGCTATCTAGTTGGGAATTCACTTTCCAGTTGTGGGCAGCCCAGAGCTGATTAAGAAGCCCACAAGCAGGGCACAACTGTGGTGGTCGCCCTCCTCTCTTGCTGGCCCCTTGTAGCTAGTCCTGCCTGTGGGCATGGGGGATTGATTTTATGCCTGTAAAGCTAATCACCACTGACAGCTTGGCCCCTCCATGGTTTCCCCCAGTCCTTAACTAAGGTGATGAAAGCTGGTGACCACCATTTGCAGATGCCTGGAGTGAATTATCTGCTGTGTGAAGAAGCCCTGCTTTCTTTCCCCTCTGCTAAAATCACTGTCACTTTTATTGGATGACCCTCTAGTTTTAGCGCAGGGAATTATCTGTTGCTGATGCTAAGGCCCATCATCACCAAAATTGATAGATGCCAACTACGATTCCCAGGGCTTCCCTGGAAAGCAGGAAATGGCTGTGAAACCTGTTGTAATCTGTACTTCGGATCTGCGCGTAACAAACCATTTCTTCTTAGCCGGGTCTGATGTAATCCGCCCACAGTGTGCCAAAGCAGCTACACTTTGATCCTTGAAAACAAACAAACAAACACACCAATTTAATTCGCATTGTGCCAAGATTGCTTGATGCAAAGTCAAGCACCTTTGTATAGGGGAGCCTCGCACCAACACGGAATGGCTGCTCTGCAAGTCATCCCAGCAACTTTGTCAGTGCAGGGGTGGATTTGGGGCTCTCAAATTTCAGTGGCACCCTGTGTGCAATGCTAAAATTTGGCACCCTCTCTGCCTCTTGCACTCATTTCTACGGTACTGTTGTGGCATCCCTTGAAGTGCAGTGCCCAGGGTGACTGCAATGCTTGTCAGTGCATGAGAGGCCACGGAGGCCTCTCAGACAGGAGCTGAAATTGGTTGGAGAGGGAAAAACTCTATGTAGAAACTCACTCCAACTGGCCAGCAAAAACTCAAGGTGGTTCATCCTCCTTTATGGATGCTGTTAGATTTAGGGGGTGGGCTGTGGTTGTTTTTAAGGGGGCTGTAAATTATGAATTTTGTCATTACTTAGCATCACTGCCTTATTGTGTCTTATCAATGAGACTTACTTTTTTTAATCCCTTTAAAATGTCTTCTACAAAATCAAAATGTGAGAATCATCAATTTGGTTCACTTACTTGAACCTGACCTTTCCTTTCTCAGAGCAGTATTTTGGCCTCACAACAACCCTGTGAGGTAGGTTAAGCTGTGACTCACCCAAGGCCTCCAAGTATCCTTCATTGCTGAGCAAAGATTTGAATGTGATGCGCACCAGGAATATGTGCATGATCGATCCATGTAGCAGGGGGAGCTAGACTGAAAAACCAGGCACAGTTCTTATGTGTAGGAAGCCATACGAGTTCACCAACTGGAATTTCAAAAAACTTGCCTCATTTTGAGTTGGAGCTCTGACCTCAAACCCATCTTATGTGCTGTAGGGTAGTCATCTCACCCACAGTATAATAAGGGCAAGGCATATCCTAGATTCTTTTTTCCATCATTTCTTTCTTGCTCCTAGGGTTAATCAAATTGCCAGATTCCTGCCTTGGTCTTTCCTGACAGAAAGATGGGAGAAGTGGTGGACAATTTTCTGCAATAATAAGCTTTTCATGGTTGAAAGTGGACAGATCTGTGCATGTGGCAATGCTGTGGAAGGTGATAAGGGAGGAGCAGGAGGAAGATTCCCCTGCTGTGCTTCAGTATTAAGCCCTCTGCATGTTGCTCCAGGAAGCCTTGCATCCACGCTGGGAGAAGAAATGGGCTTCTGATTGCTCCATCAAAATGCCAAGTTGGCTTGGTCTGAGGTTTAATTCCTCCTCTGTTGAGCTCAATAACTGGCCTATCAGGGGAGTTCAGTTCCATGGTTGGCCTGGTTCACACATAACACTAAGCCACAATTTATTAAACTATACAAACCATGGTTTTTGCTTGACCAACCTAATCTTGCCAAGCAGCTTAATGTTGGTCAACTACCAGCAAACCATGGTTGTTGGCTTACAAGCCTTGAATAGTTTTAACCATGGCTTTGGTGTTATGTGCACATCCAGGGCCTGTCCTTAAGCATGGTTTGCTTTGCCCCATCACTCAGACATGTGGCAAGCTACAAAGGTGTGAGGCAAGAGCTGGTGGAAAACATACTAAACTTTGAAGAAACAAATCGTGGTTTGGAGAATCATCTGTGGGACAACTCACAGTTAACTGTTTCTTAAACATACGATGGATTAGTGTTGTATGTGCAAACTAGCCGGGAGGGAGGGAGCGAGGGAGAAGGGCTTGTATGCATAGAGATTACAAGACAGAGCTGTGACCACAGGTCAGGATGCCACTTTCTTCCCTGGCCCTGCTCCTGTGCATGTAACAACAACCCTACCCCCACTCCGCGTACCAAAATTAATAAGGGATGTATTATTTCTTGGCACATTGATAAAGCCATGGAATCAGTTCCACTTGCTAAATGTCTGCATGTCAGGCTCAAGGCACAGGAGACAAGGAAGAAGAAAGGAAGAAAAAGGAGTCAGGCAGACTCAGATCTCTGCTTCAGACTTTTCTTCAGTCACAAACTCTGTGTCTGGCCTGAACAAGACACTAGCAGCTAGCTCACTATCCTTCCCCTCAACCTCTAATTGGTTGCATAGGGATAATACTGGACTTTTAGTGGAGGATGAGTGGGGAATCCCCATGTTGAGATTGTGTGCATCACTTAATGCCTGTTTGTCTGGTGAAAGAGAGAGAGGCTGTTCTTCTCATACCCGGCTTTTGGGCTTCTCAGGGGCTTTTTGCTGGCTCATAGTGAGAGATAGGCTGCTGTCCTGGATAGACCCACCCTGGAACCATCCAGCAAAGCTCTTCGAGCCTACCTTGCAGGGTTGCTGTAAGGACTGTGGAGATAACAAGTCTGACAAAGTGCTTTGATCACTCTAAATCATGATATCAATGCTAGGTAGTGTTCCTAGAGATGATGTCTCCATGATGACATCATGACCCCCTCCTTTTTTGCATTGCTGTGTTTTTCCTGTTTCCAGGCCCTCCTCAGTCCCCCCTCATCTCTGCCTTCATTGAGCTCAGGAAGGGCCTGCTCATCTGCAGGTGGAGAAGTCTAGTTGCTTCAGTTTCTGTCATGGTGTTAATGTGCCTCTTCAAAATTGTGTCTCTCCTCATCGGTGACTAAGTCAGCGTCTGCTCTAAAGCTTTCAACATCCACGCAAAGCCACTTGCAACCAGCCCCTCCCATCGACTTCCACACAAGGTGCCGGCAGATGGCATCCCGCACCACCCTGGTGCTCTCCAGAGGTTTTGGACTACAATTTCCATCATGCTGGCTGTAGAGTGCTGAGGATGCTGGGGGCACAGCTGGGCTGACAGGGGCTAATGGGAGTTGTTGTCCAGAACCACGTAATTAACAGCTACTCACAATGTGTTGCAAAACAGAGGAAAGGCCTCACTCCCCTCAGTTCTTGCCAAAACGATGGCTGAGAGCAGATTGTCTGCCTTGGGAGACACAGAAAGGTTGTTACCTGTGATAACAGTTTTGAGCAATAAACCATGTTTTTAAATGTACAGTGACAGGAACATCTCCTTTGAGTGTAAAGAGATCAACGTTTCGAAAGGTCACCCATCCTCAGTCTGGCCTTGTGAAAAACATGATATATCGGGGTTTGGGGTTTTTTGCATGGGGAGACGGGAGCTTTCTTAGCCAGATTTCGAAGGGTTCATTTTCTGAATGACATGTTTATGGGATGAGACTTTCCCAAAGTGAGCACACGGTAACACCTTGTACAGGAGTTCTTTGGATCATACAGTTCGAGTTAGCAAGTAGCAAGGGAGGCTTCGTGCACTAAAACAAAAACAACTCCCTGCACATAGAAATGTAGCTTTTCAGGGCTAGCCTAGAACTTCGCTCTCTGATATGTTCACTTCCCGCAGAGGCACAATTTTTGAGATGGGGAAGCATTTAAAACATACCCATAATCTGAACTCTATCCCAAGTGAGTTATCTCCCCATGTAGGACAGTCCCCACAGGTTTGATATTGTTCTAGCTTTTAGGATACTACAGCTTGCTCCCATGATACTCAGCTGTTTCTCAGGCCCCACCCACAGAGGGAGCGAAAGTAGTTTGGGACCGTTGTTTGATTTAGCATTCCATCTTTGGCTGCCAAAGGAGAGCCTCCTTCCAGCTGGACTCCAGAGAAGCAGTGGACATTCAACCTAATTTGGCTACTTCTCTGTGCTCTATTTGTGGCACCGAGCTTCCACCGGTGTGTGTGTGTGTGTGTGTCCCTTGTGTTCCAAGGGCTGCACAGCCACTTCCCTGATCACATCCTTTCATTTTCAGTACCAGGTGTTGGTTGGGTCAGGCAGAGGTCATTGGAGGACCAGCCAACAGCCATCTTCATTTCCTGATGTCTGCCAGAAAGGCTGCAAGCAGGGCTACAAAGCAAGAGCTCACCTCTCACTTCCTCTACACCCCAGAGGGGAGCTAGAGAAAGGCGCATGGGGTTGTAACTTCACTCAGAGGCCCCAGAAGCTAGGAGCAGCACAAAAGAGACAAGGCTGTCTCTGATCTTCCCAGTACCATGGCTGCCCCCCCAACTCTTTTAGGACATACTGCAGAAGGGAGAGGGCAGGATCTCCCATGGCTCATTGGGAACAGGTGAAGGCAGGAGGTGGGGGAGAAAATAAAGAGCGGCAAGGGGGATGCTGAGGCAAACCTGTGGTCCTCCAGGTGTCATAGGGTTACAACACCCATCAGCATGGCCAATGGTTAAGAAAGATGGCATCTGGTCCTGCAACATCTGGTGGTCAAAGGTTAGCCACAGCAGCTAGGGCAGTGATGGCCAAACTTGGCCCTCCAACTGTTTTGGGACTACAACTCCCAACATCCCTAGCTAACAGGACCAGTGTTCAGGGATGATGGGAGCTGTAGTCCCAAAACAGCTGGAGGGCCAAGTTTGGCCATCACTGAGCTAGGGGGTCCACTGATGGGTCTTACTTCCAGACCTCCTAGAGTATGCCCTCCATATTACAGTATTTCCATCCCCCTGGATAGCATAGTATGACTGGGGAAGTCCCAGTCTGGCACATCATCCACCACATGCCTTTTGGACTTCTTGTCAGGGCTTCTGCACAGGTCTGACACACCTTTCAGTGTGTACAGCTTTCCCTCCCACCCCTTCCCACAACTAGAACCTAAAGTGGGAAAACGGATGTCGAGACTCACCTACCCTTTCCACGTTCAGCATCCAAATTGGCATCCTGCGAGTGGTAAAGTGTTGGGGTGTGCATATGAGTATGTGCGTGATATCATTATCCCCTGTAATTGCAGCCTTTTAAAATGTGCGGCAATAAATGCCATTAGCGAGAGAAGAAACAAACACAGGCTGAAAGCAATTCCACGCTTCAGAGAGATGACTGTCAAGCGATCAAAAAGCACCCTCAGACTCTCTGCAGAAAGATCTTTAAAGCAGAGATGCAATCAGAACATGCTGTAGTATACAACAGAGCTGGCTGTATGTGGGGAGATTTCAGGAGGACAGAGATAAAATGCATTAAAATGACATCCAAGGTGGTACTGCATTATTTGAGAAGAGTATGGACTGAACCACAGGAATGGTTTGTAAGGGATCGTGGTAGAGGACTTGCACCATACGTGGAATGTCCCAGGTTCAGTCTCCGAGTCTAAAGACCCCTGCCTGAAACCCTTGGGATCCACTGTCGATTGTTGTTCGAATAAGGGTCTGACTTGGTATAAGGCAGCTTCCTATGTACCAGACTGACTACAACATAACACTCCATGGAAAATGGTAATCTCTCTCCCCTGCCCCGCATTTGTTTCCAACAATTGCCAAGCTCCAGTTCAGAATGGACATCCAATTAAATGTCTTGGCAGGTGGGAAATCCAGATTTCAGCTGTGAGTGATTTTCTGCCCCAGTTCCAGCTGTAGGGCAAATTACATTATTAGAATTCGCCGCCTACTTCCAGCTTTAGGAGCTCATGTGAATCCAATGAAGGAGTGAACTCGCACAATACGGGGACTTCATTTGCAAGCTGGTGCCTCATTTACTGTTTTTAACCATTGGTTTGCAATAACTCACAAGATGCAAAGCTCAATTTCCTGCCTAGAGAGCTGTGCTGACATGAAAGATAGACACCTCTTGTCAACCTGTGTAGGGCCCAGTGGCGGCCAAAATGCACTTAGGATGTACACAGAGGCATTCAGTATTGCAGGTGTTCTGTGGTTCTACTCTGGAACTCATCTGTGGGGGCCCAAATGCTTAATTATTATTATTTTATTATTTAGATGACACCCATTTGACTAGGTTGCCCCAACCACTCTGGGAAACTCCCAACAAAATATACTTAAGAGTACCCACACACCAAGACCGGGCCCTGATGCACTCTCCATTGATTCAGGCTTTATGCAATTGATTCCAAAAGGACTCTTCAAGAAGATGCTTTGCCACACAGCACAGGAATAGCTTTACAGACTGTTTGCAGGGGAGGGGGGGAAGAGACTAATTTCTAGCAAACAATTAAGACTGTGACAGTTGCCCTAGAAATATCCCAAGATGTTTAAAAACACACAGAGTCCTCCTTAGAAGCTTTTTGTCAGAGGATGACTGAAGTTCAGCACCTCTGCCTTTGTTCCTTAAAAGGACAATTGACGTCCAGGTCTCCTCCTGCACAAGGCACTACTTGCAAAACTGTCACAGCAGTGGCAGTTTTGGGCAGAGCAAAAAACTACTCTCTTTCACACTCCCTCATTGCAATTATTTTTTCCTGCTCCTTCAGTCACATTACCTTTTGATATTGGTGGTAGAAAAGTCAAAGCACCTTCTCTCTCTCCCCCCTTCCTCATTATGAAGGGGCATTCCTTGCAAAGCTATGGTGGCTGTTAGCTAACAACAGACCATCCCTTCTCTTTGGGTTTGTCCAGTACTTTTTAAAAACAAGCTTCCGAGTTGCTCAATGATACAAAAGGCCAGCACACCACACACACCTACAAAGTGTCCCACAAGTTGAACCTGAAACAAAATCTTGCAGGAGGTGCTTGTCTTCAGCATTCAAGCCAGTCTGGAACAAAGATCTTGCTCAGGCCGAGGTGCATGGGAGGGCAGGAGTCTTCAGGGTTGACAACTTTAGAAGCAGGGAAGGCAAAAAGGACATTTTTCCCCTTATACCTCCCATTCCCTGGTGAAGACTTACCCTTCACTCGAAACCTGTACTTGCTAGAGAGAGGTGAGTCTCATCCAAAGCTCCCTGAAGCTCCGAAAAGGATGAAAACATGCATATCTCCTACTCCAAAGCTTCCTGTATGACAGAAAAGATCCCATCTCTTCCTCTTGCTCCTTAGCAAGCAGAGAGGGGTAGAGGGAGAGGTGGGATCTTGCCTCGACGACCGGAGTAGCAGGAACACATGCTGTTTCTTTTTTTAACTAAAATTATTGCACAAGTGAGAGTCTGCCTGAGAGTGTGGTAGCATTCTCTTACCGGGGGCAGCAGGCAGTCACACTGGTGTGGAAGTGAGCAGATTAACTGATGCCTGCCTCCAAATGTACAGAAATCACTACCTTATTTTTTGGGAGGCTCTGTTTTGCTTCCAAATTGATATGTGATAAACCACACAGGGACCCAGGTGGCACTGTGGGTTAAACCACAGAGCCTAGGGCTTGCTGATCAGAAGGTCAGTGGTTCGAATCCCTGTGACGGGGTGAGCTCCCATTGCTTGGTCCCAGCTCCTGCCCACCTAGCAGTTCGAAAGCACGTCAAAGTGCAAGTAGATAAATAGGAACTGCTCTGGCAGGAAGGTAAACGGCGTTTCCGTGCGCTGCTCTGGTTCGCCAGAAGCGGCTGTCATGCTGGCCACATGACCCGGAAGCTGTACGCCAGCTCTTGGCCAATAAAGCGAGATGAGCGCCGCAACCCCAGAGTCGGACACGACTGGACCTAATGGTCAGGGATCCCTTTACCTTTACCTTTAAACCACAAAAGTTCCCTCTTTAAGGGAATGATGCAGCACTGAAGGACGTCGATTTGTTCTGAGCCCATCTCCAAGACCCATTTCACAGACAGGAAGAATAATACCTCTCGTTGTTGTTGTTCAGTCGTTCAGTCGTGTCCGACTCTTCGTGACCCCATGGACCAGAGCACGCCAGGCACGCCTATCCTTCACTGCCTCTCGCAGTTTGGCCAAACTCATGTTAGTAGCTTCGAGAACACTGTCCAACCATCTCATCCTCTGCCGTCCCCTTCTCCTTGTGCCCTCAATCTTTCCCAACATCAGGGTCTTTTCTAGGGAGTCTTCTCTTCTCATGAGGTGGCCAAAGTACTGGAGCCTTAACCTCAGGATCTGTCCTTCTAGTGAGCACTCAGGGCTGATTTCTTTAAGAATGGATAGGTTTGATCTTCTTGCAGTCCATGGGACTCTCAAGAGTCTCCTCCAGCACCATAATTCAAAAGCATCAATAATACCTCTCATTCACCCCTAAAGGTCCTCTCCATCTCTCACTACTTGAGGTCTTGGCAACTGAATATGTGAGCTGCCATGATTACAAAACTCTTGTGTGTAATGTGACATGAATGCTTTGCCTGCAACCCTTCATGTCTTAATTCACCTCCAGGCTTCTAAAAATGGTACAGAAACATATAACTGAGCTGCACATGCAAACCAGTCAATCCCCCACTGGGAGGCAGGGGGGAAGAAAGAGAAGAGAACACACTACAGGATATTTCAAAGGCACAAGCATTTATAAAAACTGTCATAGCATACAGTATCAAACTGCTTGGTGAAACATCAAAATGCCAAAAATATATAAAACATTTGGCAGAGGAGAAGTTCAAGGTCAAGTTGAACACAAATTAATAACAAAAACAAACTATAAACTGGCCTTAACTTAAAAACTGAAATTAATAACAATAATGAAGCTGGCAATCAACTGTGAAGTGCAGATAAAATACAACTTAATTTCAATGGTGAGACCCTTCTAGCTTGGGATAGGGCTGCGACTGAAGCGATCAGGGACACTCTCAAAACGACGGAGGTTGCGATTGTTCCTATCGACCCACTGGTTAAGGGAATATCTGTGGGCTGTCCTCTTAGCTCGCTGTGCATAGTTCCTGCAACAGGTTAGGGGTAGAACAACAGTAAGTATAAATCAATGTAAAGCAAGTGCAAATATAAAGGAGGCACCCTAGCCCACCCACCCTGAATCCCATCTGTCCTTTGGAAGATTTTCTTCTACTACATCTTGCTGAATCAGTCCGTATGTAGACCAGCACTGTTTCCAACAGAAGTTAGCCAGGGGCATCTGGGAAGCCCTCAACCAGGACACGAAAGCAATAGTCCTCCCCTGTTTCATACACCAACTACTGTGGTTGCAAATTACCATTCTGCATTTCTCTCCCATTTCAATGCTGTTTGACCCCAATGTTTGCTATTCCCACCCCCAAACAGGTAACTGCGACTTAATGCATCTGAAGAGGACTCTAGTGCATAAAAGCTTATAACAAATGCATGAGTCTTTAAAGTGCCACAAGACTCTTCATTCAACAGCTTTTTTACCTTCTTGAAAGCAGTTTTAAGCAAGTTATTCTGTTTCTTAAGGAGGGAAACCTGCCACTGGGGTTCTGCTGCCCTTGCTTTCATGAAGGGTGACACAGTACCTTACGGTCAGGTCTGTTGGGTGCGCAAATCCGGGTTCCCCGTAGCGGTTTTCAGCGGTCACGGTCAACATCAGCTGCTGCAACTCATTGACTTCATCTGAAATTTGGCAGAGCAAGGCAATACAACCCAGTGTATTTGCATCTGGTACCACAGGGGTAGGCAATGCAATGCCCTCTAGATGTTGTTGGAATTCCGTTCCTATTAGCTCCAGCCACTATGGCCAATGGCTAGGGATGATGGAAGCTGCTGTAGAGGGTACCACATAGGCCACCCCAGAGGTTCAATAAAGTTAAAAGGTGCATCTTTGGCACCAGCCACATTCTAGGTCAGCTTTCCCCAACTGGGTACCCTCTGGCTCTCAACTCCAGACAGCTGAACCATGTATGGCTGAGGCTGCTGGGTGCTGGTAGTCCAAAACACCTGGAGGGCACCAGACTGGGGAACGCTATGCTAAGCAGTGTATTACACAAAGGAAGTCAAATACTGTATGTAAAGATCCTATGCATGTTGAGTTTTGGGGAAGAAATGGCTACTGTGGAAGAACAAATTAAGTTTCCTGTGAAATACTGAAGCACTCTGTTCTTTAGAATGGATTTTCCAAATAAGGATGAGTCATGCCAACTCAGGATAAGGGAGGCTCCAGAAGTGTTCTGGACAGCAGGTTGTAGATGCACTGTTTGAAATGCCCCATTATGCTGCTAATGACCTGTGAAAGCTAATTTCCTGAGCAAAGAATTTCAGTCAGGGAAAGGCAGGAAGTAAGAAATCTTTCCACAAACCTATACCCCACTCCTCCCTGGCTCACTGGAGCAAACAGTATCTTCAACACCAGTGATGATTTTGTTGTCTGAAGGCTGTGCAGAAGCAGAGGGTGTCTAATGTTACTTGCAAAGAGTTGTTAGCAACAGGAGTTTGCCTCCCCATCACAAGCAGGGATATTAAATAGCTTCCAATGTTTACATTCACCAGCATTTAAAAAGCCCCATAACCGATTCAATGCACACATGCATGAAGTAAGCCCTAACCTTTAATGCACCCATGTTTTAAAAACCAAGTCAAGGCTCAACTGGAAGACTGGTGAGGTCACTGCCACCCCCTACTGTCCCCAGGAGCCAGAGGAAGCTGCATGCCCAGGTTAACAACAACAGGTTAACAGGCCCAGTCAGCCAGTCAAGTCATTTTGTCGCGGAGAGGAACAGGCCCATCTCTGGCTGCATTCCGGCTGTGCTCTACTTCCTCCACTGTGTTCTGGCACCACCTGCTGGCAAGAAGCAGGAATGACTTTGGCCTTGCATTGTGTTCTCACACACGTGGACACATACCATGGGAGAAGTGCAACATCCATGGTCATAACCCAAACCGCACATACAAGAGGCAGTCCTTTGTCCTTGCTCATTTTCCCAGGCTCTCTGCCAGGAGAGCCACACAGCAGCCTAAGTTCTGATTGTAAGAGGGGCCTCTTTAAGGAGTTAAATCCGTCACTCAGCTGTTTTCTGCCTGTCCTTACTAGGCAGTGGCACAGGAAAGGGTTCCCCCCCCCCTAGTTCCCCCTTCCATTTAGCATTTACTGGTGCACTGTGCCACAGGAAAACTGCTCTCAAGCCATCTCCAGGCTCATGTGCCTGGAGTGCCCCTGGACCTCCATGGCAGATGCAGCCAGAACATGGTAAGTGTGCCTCAGGTGTTTGTTCTGCAGAGTGATCAAGGCAAAAATCACACACCAACATAAAGCCTACAGGAAAAATCAGAAGAATGTGGGACTGTTATAGCAAAACTCAGAGCTACTTAGAGAGTCCCCTTTTTGAGCAGCAGCCAAGAACCTTGCTTCCTGCTCTGGCCTAGGATTGCCTCTCCTTCCCATGCCAGTCCACCAATTCTATGCCTAAAGCTACCCAAGATAATACATGTTTGTGCTAATAAACAAACAGCTTGTGCACATTACACAAAGCATTCATGAGCAATTTTGGTGTGACGTGCCAGAACTCTGAATGTACACGTTGCATGTTAATTTGAAAGGCACAGTGAAAAAAGAAAAATAGGATCCTAATTAGAGTTTTCCTTCTGCCCACATGATTTGTCCTCAATCCATTCACTGGAAGCAGCCCAGCACCTTGTTAGTATTGCATGCACAGAGAGACAGACAGACAGACTGAATGACTTTGGGCAAGAAGCAATATAACTGGTCTTCCTGAAAAGGTCTCTTCATTTGCCCCTGAAGAAACCAATAAATAAGCCACCATTGGAAGATAGGGGGCAGAGGGGGCTGCCTTCCTCTTTACAACTCCAGGGGGAGTGTCTGGAAGAATCCAAAGGCCATCTAGAACAACCTGTGTCCTTCCCTTGACCTCCATCCTGCCCACCACTAATCTACAATGCAGTGTAGACACTGTGGCAGAAAGAACTGGCATCCAGTATCACAAAAGTGCTGCTGAGCAAAATGGCCATATATTTTGGCAAGAAAAGCAAGTTGCCTGCCCCAGGAGAGTCAGGACACTGTAGCTAGAATTGGGGGGGGGGGGAGAGACTGTTGGGATGTGGGTTCAAACCCTTGATCAGCCACAAAGACTTCTCAGACTTTCAGCTCGTTCTTAAGTGAAACTACCTCACAGAGTTTTTTGCAGTAATAAGATGAGTTAATCCCCTGAAAGCCAGGATAAAGGAAGGACAGATATAAATGCAATAAATAAATATGAGGGAAGGTCAGGTGAAAAACTCCTGTCTCACCCCAATTAGGTTGAGGGGCAGGTACAAAAGCAAAACTTAATTGCACAAAATTCCATGCCACCAGGTCTCCAGCTCCAGCAGAGAGAGACAGAGTGGAAACACTTTCTGAATCAACCCTTACCCAATGGCAATACTTTATGCCAGCAGAAAAAAGGAACCCCAGAAAAATTTTGATTCCACCTCCAGCTTACCTATGAGTTCAGCATGCTGAGCATGGGCAAGGACAGCATTGATGTATTTTTTCTTGCTGGACTCAAGTTTTGCCTCTTCAATGTATATCCGACATCGGGGCCTTACAGGACTGGAGGTTGGGGGAGAAAATGACAAAACTGCTAAGAATTGCAAAGCCATCTGCTAGACAAATACGATGTGTTACTGAGAGAATTTAAGCACACTAAGACTAGAGGGCATGATTTTACAGAGGTTGTTCCTTGCACCTTGCAATAACTGAAGGGTACTTTTAATCCATAATTTAGCATAAATATACATTTAACTATTGATTTTATTCATCTGGTTTTTCATAAACTTGTTTTTAACATTAATTTTTGTTTACTATTTTAATGCGTACCTTTTGGAGACCATTTACAGGTTTAATTTACAGTTCAGCAGCACATAATTTTAAAATTGAACAAATGAAAAATTGTTCCAAGCTTGGGAGGGTATACAGGTGAAACTCAAAAAATTAGAATATTGTGGAAAAGTCCATTTATCTAAGCAATTGTTTTCATTAGCTACCGTGTTTCCCCTATTTTAAGACACCGTCTTATATTTTTTTCCCCTCAAGAAAACGCACTATGGCTTGAGGGGATGTCTTATTTTTATTACGTAAGCCCAGCCCCGCGTTTTCCTTGGCGCCCTCCAGAATTGCGCCTATCACTATGGCTTATTTTCAGGGTACGGCTTATATTTCGCAAATGCGAAAAAATCCTGCTATGGCTTATTTTATGACTAAGTCTTAAAATAGGGGAAACAGGGTACTGGAGTTTAATATATGAGATAGACTCATGACATGCAAAGCAAGATATGTCAAGCCTTTGTTTGTTATAATTGTGATGATTATGGCATACAGCTGATGAAAACCCCAAAGTTGAAATTGTTAATTTGGGGGTCTCAACAGCTGTACGCCATAATCATCACAATTATAACAAATAAAGGCTTGACATATCTCGCTTTGCATGTCATGAGTCTATCTCATATATTAGTTTCACCTTTTAAGTTGAATTACTGAAAGAAATGAACCTTTCCACGATATTCTAATTTTTCGAGTTTCACCTGTACTTTTTGAAAAATTAAATCTCCCACGATGGTTTTCACAAAAATTAAAACACCCCATGTAAAGTTTGGTGAAAATTTGTTAAACAACAAAATTATGTGGGGAAGAGGAGGCAATGCTTAGCTCATCTTCAAGAATAAAATATATATATATCATAAATAAACTATTAAATAAGGCAGAATCAGTTTATACACAAGGCAGCGTTACATGGATGCCATAATCTAAATAAGACACACTTCTACAACTCTCTCCATTTGCAAGATGTAAGGCATCATAAGACTGTTGGCATCATGTACCACCACCAGATGTATGCAAGATCTCTTGAGAATCTTAAATTCCTGGTTTTGAGGAAGTTTCTAGCCCTCATTACTGTTGAAGATCTCAGCAAGTGGGCAACACCTTCCATGGCTGAGAATTCCATGTTCCTGCAGGAAAACTGGAAACAGAGCATTGCAGCGGAAGGAAGAAGGGAGAAAGGTGGAAATAGAAGAATATAAACAGAGCAATCTATGTGGTGAACAAGAAACAAGTTTGTCAGGCGGTTTCAGAACCATGCTGGTTCTCCTGAAAACTTGGGACATGTAGACGACACAAGAACCCATTTCAGCAGTTAATTGTGTGCTTGCAACTATATAGTGCAAGGCAAAGGGATACATTATTTATTATTATTATTATTATTATTATTATTATTATTATTAAATAAATGATACATGAAAAGCCCCACCAGGCTTTAGTATTATTGTGCACATACACACATCAAATACAACCCCCTCCCACCTAGGGTGCAGAGCCGCACAACAGATGCAGAGGAGAAAGGAGAGCATAGCACACCAAGACTCGAGAAAGCAAGCCTAGCTGCGGGCACCAGAGGAAGCGGTGCTGACCAATTTGGCTCTTTGATGCTGGGACCTTCCATATATGCCTTTCTTTGATCACCAATGGATGTGGAACAGGATGATGCAGCCTCTTCATGCAAGCCAGCAGAATCCAAACCTCCTTCAGCCTCTTGTGGTGGGCTGTTTGCACTCTCTTCTCCTAGGTCATTTTGATTTAGGGAAGCATGTTCCTTGCAGGGCCCTTCAGCTCTCTCAGGTTTCGCCATGAGCTGGCTCACTCTTTCCAAGTTATCGCCTACCACTGCCTGAGCAGCTACTTTATCCAACACCCCAGACACATGGTTCTCTTTTTGCAGACTCAAGGCAGCTGCTGCAACTGGCACAGCTTCTGGAAGCACAGAACTGTTTGAATCCAAACCAAATCCAGCTTGGTTTTGAGAACCTGTGCTCAAGTCACTCCCACTTTCTGGACTTTCAGAGTCATTTCTGCAAGCACTTGAACAGACTAAAGGGTCAGCTGGAGACAGTGGCTCTGTTTTTCTAGACTCTGGATCTAGAGTACCAGAAGGCTTAGAGGATCCTAATGCACACAAAATTCCAACATATTCTGCATCTGGTTCAAATGCTATGGAATTTGAGGTCTCCAGGCAGCGTGGTTGACTATCTGATAAAAGTTCATCTTCAGCTTCAGAAGTGAGTCCAGTGGAAAAGTCTGAGAGTTCCCCATCTGAAGGCTCCAGTAAGCTGTCATCTAGTATGTCATCCATGTTGCTATTATCAGGCTGTCCATTGGTGGCCACAGAACACACTGCAGAAGCTGCTATTCCATTGCTTGATGAGGAGGGATCTGCAAGTGCACCAAAAGGCAAGCAGGAGAATCTGTGTCTCTTTGTATCTGGTTGTTTCTCCTCTTGAAACTCTTCGAAGGACCGCTTGCTCCTGGAAACTAAATCATTTAAGAAAGTGACTTTTAGATTTAAACGGGAGCGGAAAGTACTACTTGCCATGATGCTGCTTGCATGTATTCTTTTTTTCTTTTCTTTTTAAAAGTAACCCTTTGCTACCATGTTCTCTCCAGACTAGAAGAAGCTAAGTAAGGGAAATCTATACTCAAGGCTTCCCTTCAGCCAAAGTGGTTCTCAGTTGCCTGCAAGAAAGAAAAGGACAAAATAAAAGCTAGCTTAAGAGATCTCATGATCTCCTTCCCCTGCAACTGCATCTGTGCTAGAAGAAATCTACTCCACTGCAATTGCTCTTCTCCTCTGAAGACTACACTACCTAACAAATGTCTCCCTCAGATTCATTAGAGCTGTTCTAATAAACATTATTTAACTCACATACGGTACAAATCAGAAAAAGCTGAATAAAAAATGAAACAAAGAATTTTTTGTAGATAGTTAAAATGGTATGCTTTTTTATTAAACATACTCCAAAGTTTGCATTTTATAAATGTAAATTTAAGAGCCAGCATGGTCCAGTGCTAAAGAGTTGCACATGCTAGATCAGAGATGAGTTCAAAAAGAACCCTATTTTACAATCACCTGTAAATAGGAATACTAGTTATCTACCTTTACATGGTTCTTTGAACCCTTTGCAAAATTAAGGTTTCAGCTTTAAGCACATTTATTTGAAAGTAAGTGTTATTGATCTCTATGAGGATTACTTCCAAGTGAGGCAAAAAAACATTGTAGGCAACTAATCAGTCACTTTGCTCTTCTCCACTCCTGCATTATTGAGATCTAAGATACAGTTCACATCCAAACATGATTATATCTGAACTCTGGCTTGTGGTTTGTTTGGAACTACTAAACCAAGGTTCAGACACAACCCTAGTAGCTCCCAGTGGCACTGCAGGCGCATGGAGGAGCAATGTTGCCTCATTTGTCTCCCTGTGCACTTGCAGACTGCATATTCACTTTTAAATTATAGTTAAGCTTACCAATGGTTTAAAGTAAAGTGCAAACAAGGCCACTGTCAAATAACAATCAAGTATTTTTAAAACATTAAACTGGAACAAGAAGAAAATTTAGTCACCTTCAGATTTGATACTTTTGCAGTTTACAAACACATCAGGATAACTTTTAACTGTGTTACAAAGGAACAGAGGAACCTGCTTTATATGACCAATTCAGTCAGTTTGTCCCTCAAGCTCAGTATTGTTTACTCTGGCTGGCAGAGACTCTCTAGGGAAGTCTACTTTGAGATTTAAAGTTTCCACAGTACCAGGAAACCTGCACCTCTGTGCAGTTTCTGTTTCACTAACCTTTCATGTTACTTTGTATCTGTGGGCAAAACAAGATAGCAACTCTACACTAGTATGAAGATGTGCTTTAGAATTCATTAAAGCCTGGTTGGGCAACACAGCTCTGCTGAATTCTGCTGTTTAGGTGATGGGCAATGACCATAGCTCAGTGATAGAGCCCCACCCCTTTTCTCAGCCTGGCACAGGGACCACTTAAGGGGAGATGGAGCAAGCTTGTCTTCTGCTGCTCCAGAGGGCAGGACCCGAACCAACTGATTCCAACTGCAAGAAAGGAGATTCTGACTAAACACTAAGAAGAACTTGCGGGTGGTGATAGCTGCTTGATATTGGAATGGACTACTTGGGAAGCTGGTGGGTTTTCCTTCAATGGAGGTTTTTAAGCAGAGGTTGGGTGGCCATCCTTGCTGAGGGTTGGACTAGATGACCCTTGGCACCCCTGCCAACTCTACAGTTCTATGGCCCTTTGTGGAGAGGGGGCAGCACCTGGAAAGATGGGCTAGGGCAGATTAGGTAACCTAAGGCCCGGGGGCCGGATGCGGCCCAATTGCCTTCTTAATCCGGCCCACGGACGGTCCGGGAATCAGCGTGTTTTTACATGAGTAAAATGTGTGCTTTTATATAAAATGCATCTCTGGGTTATTTGTGGGGCCTGCCTGGTGTTTTTACATGAGTAGAATGTGTAATTTTGTTTAAAATGCATCTCTGGGTTATTTGTGGGCCATAGGAATTCGTTCATTCCCCCCAAAAATATAGTCCGGCCCACCACATGGTCTGAGGGACGGTGGACGGACCCACGGCTGAAAAAGGTTCCTGACCCCTGGGCTAGGGGATAATTCGGGCGGCCGCCTTAGGCACACCAGAAGCGAAGCACGTCCTGAGCTACAAAAACAAGCCCAACTCCTTCCTCGTTTTTTGCAGTTTCTGCAAAGCGAGGGAGTCTCCCCCGCCTCCCTTCCTCGGTGCCTCCTCTTCCCCCTCCCCCTGCTCCCCACTACGGGCCCCCCTTGCGCTTGGCCAGGCCGCCTCGCCCTCCTTCCATTCCCAGAGCAGTGGCTCAGAGCGCCTCCCTGCACCGCAAGTACACTCCGTGGAGAGGGGAGGGAGCGGATGCCCAGACCAGCCCCCTCCCCACTTAGTCCGCCCCCTCAAGCCTTCCCAAAATAAGATGTCTGCGTTCTACAACGTCACGCCCCCCCCCCAGCGGGGCCCCCTTTATTCCCGGTGAGAGGCGGCGGAGGGAAAGAGCTGCTTCCTGCACTTACCCGCCGCCATCTTGACTTCCCGCAATGAGCCGGATGCGGCGCCTAAACCGCGCCCCCTGCCGTCTCTTCTCCTCTACTTTACACAAGGCTTCGGGGTCGCCGGCCGATTCATCCATCGGCCGCTCTTTCAAGCCCACTCGGAGGAGGAATGAGTCGCGAGAGCCAGAGGCGCAGCCGCAGTGGAAGCCCCGCCCCCTCCCTTCCAGTCTCGGGGCGGGGCAGAGGCCACCAGGCTGGCAAGCAGAGCGCCAAGAGCGAGGAAGCTGATGCAACGCGGAGGCAGACCCCGGCTGGCGTGTGTCAGAGAGAGAGAGAGAGGAAAGGTGAGGGAGCGGAGGGAGGGGGAGCATTGGGAGCCCCCCGGCGCCCAAGGAGGGGTAGGTGCGGGGAGGGGAGATGGGACGGCATGGAAGGCCCCGAGGGATGGCGTGGAAGGTCCCGAGTTAGTATGTGGGACTCGCTGCCACCATATGCGCTGATGGCTTTGAAGGGGATTTGAAGGGGGGGACGGACCCAGGGCCTGATTTTGCTGCTGCTTTTTCCATCTCCCTCCTCAGTTCTTTTTCCTTTCTTGCCGTTTCTTTCAGATTGCAACCCAGGGGTTAGGGCCTGCTAGCTGCTTTGGAATACATTTTTTTTCCCTTAGAGGAGAGCGGGATAAAAGCACTGTTTTACTAATAAATCAGACAAATTCATGGATGAGGGTGGCAAGTCATCATGGTATTTTCAGTTGTTTTAATCGTAAATCACCCTGAGACTGTTCGGGATCTATCTATAGGCTTAATTGACACTTTCAAAGAACTCTTAATAGATTCCCGAAATAGACTTACCCTTGCAGAAGCCATTCTGGTTTTGCTGGGTAATTTTATATTCAACAGTGCTTTCCACCAGTGAGCTCAGAACGGAAATTTAACTAACTGGCCTGTCAGTTCCAGGATCCCCTGCCTTGTTTGTTTTTGGTTGTTTTTTTAAAGCATACTTGATTCAGGTGGGGATCAGCAGCCTTTGCTTTACGCAGGCAATATGTAGGAATTCCTAGGGATTCTCTTTTACCAAGACCACCCCATTAAATAAGGGGGGGGGACGTGCACAAGGAGGCTTCTGGTTCAGCCGTTATGTGGTGCTTTCTGACCCCCTTCTCTTGCCTTGTAGGGACATGAAATTGTCTCAGACTCTGCCGGCTTGTTCTCTTCCCCTAACCTTCTGCCATTTGGAGAGCAGAAATTTGGCTTGTGTTGGGAATGCCTGGTGAGGAAGCAGGAGACCTCCTTGATGCTTACACCTGTTTTTCTTTGATTGAATAACATGCATTTCTTTTTCGAATTTCAGCTCATAAGGGTGGGTGAGCAACTGCTGGCACAATGGGGCATGAACTGACAGCACAGGAGAAGTATCACTTGATCACCCGAAATTTGCAGGTACTTCTGTAGGAATGATTGAAAATGAGGCTTTAAAAAAAATATTCCACATATGGGTGCAAACCCTACCCCATTATTTTCTTTTGTTATAAATACATTTAAGGATTGAGAACATTTGCTTCCTGAAATAAGCCTTCTTCCACCCCAAATTATTCATACTGGGAGCCTCTCCCCTATGAGATGCCCTAGCCTCATATCTGGATGGAATTTCTCTGGGCAGAGAATTAGAAATTTCAAAACTTGAGTGCGGTTTGTGTGAAAACAAAGCTTTGGGCTGGGCACAACACTAAGACTTCTGGGGACAGTCTTCTGGTGCTTGGTGCCTCCCCATTGGCACACTAGGCATATACAAATACAAAGCTACATCTGAGTTACTACAAATTAGGAATTCTGACAGCTGGGTGGGTTGGAGGACTTTTTGCTGTTGATAAAGGAGTCTGGATCCCATAGCATAGCATATCATCCAGCCATCTTTGAGTAGATCTTGATCTGCCACAGTACCTTATTCCTAATCTGAATTTTTTACATTGTACCTTGTTGACTCAGATGTCTGGTAACTAAGGTTGAGCAATATCTGGTTTTCAACATCATGATATATCACTAGCTAAACATCGCAATATACTGATATATCACGATTTCTGAAATAAGGATGGAGCTATATAGAGGCATTGGTTGGCTTCATGGTTTTCCCCACATTGTGATATTTGCATAGCACACACATCATGATATATTGTCAGATCAAAAATTATGAAACCGATACCATGATATGGACTTCAAACCAGTTTTGGACAATATATTGATATATCGCCCAGCCCTACTTGTAATCTGAAAATTCTGGATGATTACTAGGTCCCATGTACAAATAAGGCTTTCCAGCATATTACAGAAGTGCTTGTCTGTGGTAGAAGAACTGGGTTATTAATATCTTACCCCAGTCTTTGGAACGTGTATGGTAATGAGGATTAGAAACCAGATGTCTTAACTGTTTCCTGTGGTTGTGGAGCTGGGTTGCTGTTTGACCTTGGTTTATTGCTTTTTCACTTGGGTTTGCCACTTGTGATGGTATCTCATGAGGTTTTAATGTGTTAGCAATAGGGCTTTCCCTACAATTTGCACTGCTACATGTCTGCTCAATCTGAGCATTAAAAGAGAGGAATGCAGAACAGGTAATGGGAAAAGCCTGTCATTTTGTTAGGATCATCTGTAGATGCAAGCTGTTGAGTCACACAAGACTCTGTGACTACTAATTGAAAGGACAAACATTACCCAACCATACCTGCAAACTTTCCTCTACCATAATGGACGACTCCCATATTTAAATCACTCATTGCCCAGAGCAATGCACCTGCCTCTCCTGAGAGCAAGTGATTGAATGACTGTGATACGCCTAATGCAGTGTTGGGGGCAGGATTATCTGTCCCCAGTAGAGGCTTATTGGAAGAGGCAATGTCAGAGAATAAGCCATGCCTACTCTATTAGTGGATCATTTGAGCTCTCAAGAGACTTTAATTACTTGTTTCATGCTCTGCACTTTGAGAATTGCTGATCTATTGCTTTACCTGCCCCCTATTGTTCAATGTAACTTTATATTTTTCTACTGTGGGTGTTATATTGATGTTTTGAGTTATTTTTGTTTTAATATTTATCATTATATTTTGTAAACTACCCTAGAATCTGATAATAAAAGGTCGTATATAAATCTTTTAAATAAATATATATCCCTTTGCATCGCAGGGTTTCAGCTTCCCTAGCTCTCCCTTCTCTCTTGCTTCTTGCTTTTCCAGCTGAGATGCTGAACACATCTCTCTTTTGCTTGCAGGAAGTTCTCGGAGAGGATAAGCTGAAGGCCATCTTGAAGGAACGGGAGGTGAAGATATACTGGGGGACAGCCACGACGGGCAAGCCTCATATAGCCTATTTTGTACCCATGACCAAAATAGCAGACTTCCTCAAGGCTGGATGTGAGGTGAGACTGGGCTCTGCTTTACATTTGATCTGTTGGCTGCTTTTAAGTAGCAATGAGGCAGTCATCCTAGTGGGGAGGATCTAGGTGATCTAGGTGTGCAAGCGTTGGGTCTGAGTTCCTGTTAGTTCATAAAGTGCATGTAGAGGAAGGGTTAGGGTTAAGGCCAAGGCACTCCTGCTTGATATGCCCCTTCTCTCTCAGGTGACAATTCTGTTTGCTGACCTCCATGGATACCTCGACAATATGAAGGCACCATGGGAGCTTCTGGAGCTGCGCACCCAATATTATGAGAACGTGATCAAGGCAATGCTGGAGAGCATAGGTGTGCCTCTGGAAAAGCTCAAGTTCATCCGGGGGACTGACTATCAGCTCAGCAAGTAAGTTGGTCTTGAGGCAGTGTGGAGCTGCAGAACAACAAATGGGAACTTCCTTGGTCAGAGGGATTAGCACCCGTAAGAACTCCTCAGGTGGTTTTTAAGTTTTCACTGAGAAAAGTTCCTAAGCCTGCTAAGGTTTAATTGGATGCCAATTGGATAATTTGGAAGGGGGAGATTTGCCAGAGTCCCATAGGTGGCATAGGAGAAACTGAGGGTGCTGCACATTCTCTTTTAAAATGCCACATGTCTGCCGGTTCTCTGAGCTCATCAAGAGAGGCCCCGCTGCATATCCCACCACTATGTGGGGCTTATTTGGTGCCTTCTCTGTTGTGCTGTCTAGGATTAGGAATGCCTTCCCCAGGAAATCCTCCATCTTGATATTTAGCTCTAGACTGAATATTTTATTTGTCTGGCAGTGCTTTGGCCAGTTTAATGTTGGGATTTGGATGTAAAGCTAAGCTTAGTATTACGTTCATCAGCATTGGGCTTGTGTGGTCCCCACTCCTCTGGCACAGCCGCAAGGTAAAGATGGAAAGCTTTCGCTTCAGTTTTCAACTAACTGCCATAGTTAAGGCTAACCACAGTCTGACTGGGTTCAGGCATAAACTGTTCAGGTTAGTTAAAACAAAATGAGATTGTGGAAGCTCCCAAAGGACCTCTGCATACTGAGTGAATGGGCAGCAGAATGTCAAATGCAGTTTAATGCAAACTAGAGTAAAGTGATACACATTGGGGCAAAGAAATATTAATTTCATGTATGACTCATGGGGGCCTGAACTGGCTGTGACTAGCCAGGAACTAGGTGTTGTGAATTCTGTCCAAGCCGAGTGGCTCAAGCTGCAAGCTGGAATGGTATTGCTTTTACCTATCACACAGTCCCGTGGGAAAGTTGCTTTGTTTATTTCCTGCTTGGACTGTACTGTTGTAATATGAGCTTTTGGGCTCACATACTTTCACTCTCTTGCTTGTCCTGATGCTAGAAGGACGGCTAATATGGCAGCTCCGGCTGACAGCAGAGAATGTCTCTGCACAATTACTTGGAATAAATAGATTAGCTCTGGCTTTGGGTCAGTCTAACAACCTGCCCCAGGTGGGGTATATCACAACACTAAGACCTTGGGGTCTAGTGGATAGCTCAGTGAAGATGCCAACCCAGTGTGCAGCAGCTGTGAAAAAGGCAAATTCCATGCTAGGGATCATTATGAAGGGAACTGAAAACAAAACTGCCAATAGCATAATGCAATCATACAAATCTATGGTGTGGCCACATTTGGAATATTGCGTGCCGTTCTCATTGCCTCGCCTCATAAAGGATATTGTAGGGTTAGAAAAGTTTCAGAAAATAATCAGGGTCACTCCCCTGTGAAGAAAAGTTGTGCAAGTAAAAGGAGACAGCATAGAGACATATAGAATTATGCATAAATGAGAGAGATGCATAGAGATTTTTTTCCCATCTCCATTGTCGCCTCATCTGCACAGGATGGGTAGCGGAGAGACGGAGACCAGATTCTCTCCCACAAGAGGCAGTCAGAGCTACCAACTTGATTAGTTTTAGGAGAGGACTGGACACATTCATGGAGAAGACTGTCAGTGACTACTAAGCCTGATGCTGTGTTCTGCCCCCGCTGTCAGAGGCATCATGCCCCTGAATGTCAGTTGCTGGGAAACATACAGTGTTGCTGTGCTCAGGTCCCTCTTCTGGGCTCCCCACTGGCGCCTCTGTCTGGCCACTGTGAGAACAGGAAGCTGGACTAGATGGGCCCCCTTCGGCCCGATCCAGCAGCCACGCTCCTCTTAGGTCCTTAACATTACATCTGATCCACCTGCAAGTGGTAAGGCTCCTAAGCTGCTTGTAGTTCTGGAAAGGGAAGGACATTCCACCACACTAGCTCCCTGCCTTTTCTATTTAGAGAATACACGCTGGATGTTTACCGCCTGTCCTCTGTCGTCACCCAACATGATGCCAAGAAAGCTGGGGCAGAAGTGGTCAAGCAGGTGGAGCATCCGTTGCTCAGTGGCCTCCTCTATCCAGGACTGCAGGTACCTGTTTAACGTCATCATGGAGGAGGCGGGGGGAAGAGATGTGGGCTTCTTTTGTCCTTGGCTACCATAGCTCAGAATGAATATCCTCACATGCCCAAGGCCATACAGTGGTACCTTGGTTTACGAACTTAATCCATTCCGGAAGTCCGTTCTTAAACCAAGGTGTGCTTTCCCATAGCAGCGGGGGACTCAATTTACAAATGGAACACACTCAACAGGAAGAGAAACATGTTCTGCT
The DNA here is from genome assembly GCA_034641385.1 of Darevskia mixta. NCBI lineage: Eukaryota > Metazoa > Chordata > Lepidosauria > Squamata > Lacertidae > Darevskia > Darevskia mixta. Next base: position 1,627,921 of record JAWWNH010000033.1, on the reverse strand, counting down.
TCCAAGACAAAGTTCACAAACCAAAACACCTCCTTCCGGGTTTGCAGCGTTCTTAATCCAAGTTGTTCATAAACTAAGCTGTTCTTAAACCAAGATACCACTGTATGTGTGTTTCCATAAGTTGTGCTATTCTTCCACTTATGAAAAGGGGTGGGGAGGAAGAAAGTAAAAGATCCAGTAAGTATGGATGGTTCTATTTGTGGAGACGCCATGCCTCATGAGGGTTGGGATGCACCTCTTTGGTGGCAGGTATTTTTATGAACAGAGTTCTGAAGTCTCTTGATATGTGAAGTATTAATTTGCCAAGATCAATATGCTTCAGGAACAGACTAGCAGAGGACCGAAGAGGATGCCAGGTGCTTGCTTCACTCAGCCTGAAGCCTGTGGAATAAAATCCTAATCTGGGAAGTGGGTTGTGCTTGGACCAGAGGTGGAATTCTTGTTTTCTTCACAGTTTGTCTCTGGCTCCCACAGCCACAAGAGATGCTAGTTCCCAGGGGTATCCCTGGTGCAGGAGAGAAGCAAGCAGTCTGCCCAAATCAATGGGGTCTGCAGGAAGTTATTTATGCTTGTGTGTCCCCGCAGGCACTGGATGAAGAATACCTCAAAGTCGATGCGCAGTTTGGAGGAGTGGATCAGAGGAAAATCTTCACTTTTGCAGAGAAGGTGAGAAGAATGAGACACTTGCCTGGCTGACTCTTTGGAGCACTGTGCAATTGGTGTTGAAGGCCCCTGGATACTTCAGCTAGCTAAACCTGTGTTCCCTTTGATCACATGCTGCACCCCCAGGGTAGAATAGGCATGGATATTTTGGGTCTTGAGGTGGAAAATGCAAAAGGCACCTCCTTTCTCTCCCCATTGCCCCCTGGCTGGTTAACATGGGGGCAGAACCTACTGTGTTCTTACACTGTGCAAGAACACAGTGTAAAGTGCAGTCCACAGAGAAAGTATTGGGTTTCAGGGAGGCAGATAGCACACTTGAGCATCCCACTTTCCCTCCATCTTCAGCCTTTGTTTTAAATCCCTGTATGTTTGTTTCTCTCTAGTACCTCCCCTCCTTGGGCTATGCCAAGCGCATCCACCTGATGAACCCCATGGTACCAGGACTGACAGGCAGCAAGATGAGTTCTTCAGAAGAGGTGGGTTCTTCAGCTTGACTCTTGCCCCTGGCAGCCAAATCTTGCAAGGAGGAGTTCTTAAAATGTGCAGGGATGCCTTGCCGACAGTCCTCATTGGCAGGGTTCTTTTTCTCTTTTTCTAGTCTTTGAAATACTTCAGCATTACAGAAAGGAAAAAAGAAATTGGATAGCACATCCAGAAGCAATAGTCTACCTCTGGTAGTAAAAGATTCAATTTGAAAATTAAGTAACTGGTGACCAGTTCATCATAAAGAGATCCTAAAGCACCACCTAAGTTATTTCCTACTTGGCAGTTTTGAGCATCACACTCTGTGGGGTTAAGAGGGGTGGGGAGGTAGCAGCTGGCATCTGTGTTGAGGATGGCCTGCTTGAGGAAAAAACTAGGAACAGGGTGGTGATACAGTGACTACTGCAATCCATGCAAGATAATATCACCAAACAATAGCAAACACAGTAAATAAAGAGTTCACTTGTAATATATCAGTGGTTCAGTGCTCATTTCCTCTCTTTCCAAAATAGATTTTATCTTAAACAATTACAAAAGCAGTAATAAAGAGTCCACTTTTGATATACCAGTGGTTCAGTGCTCAGACGTCATTCCGGTAATCCAACGTTTCGTCGCTAAAGAGCTTTGTCATCGAGCTGTCAAAATCAATTGTAACAGAATTGCACTGAATTATCTAGTGTCTATTGAGAAAAAACTAGAACACAATATTCCAAGGTGATATTCATGCTTCATGGTTTTCGCAAATCCGTCTTTGCCGTCTTGGTGCCTTCTGCTCTTAGATGCTTGGGACTACAATTCCCATCAGCCCCAGCCAGCACAAAGAAGAGAGTTATTGTCTGAAGTATCTGGAGGGCACCAGATTGGTGAAGTCTGTTGCGTTTATGTAAAAATGGAAAATCTGCTGGTCAGTTAATCAGGGACCCCTTTTAACTCAAAAGGATTTGCTCTAGCAGATAGGTGGGCTAAATGTTGTAGCTGTGGTCCCAGGCTCTTTCCATCTCACGATGATTCCTCCGTCTGTTAAAACTGACTAGTCCCAGACCCAGTACACTTCTGTGGCCTGCTGTGCCTGGGAGCTAATTCATGGAGCATCCCCTCCCTTCCCTCATCCAGGAGTCCAAGATTGATCTCTTAGATCGAAAGGAGGATGTGAAGAAGAAGCTCAAGAAGGCCTTTTGCGAGCCCGGGAATGTGGAGAACAACGGGGTCTTGTCCTTCATCAAGCATGTGCTCTTCCCACTCAGATCAGGTAAGTGTCTCCAAGCAGCAAAAAGGGGGGGGGGAGAAGCTAGGGGGTTTTATTATGGGGAGTAGCAGGCAACCTGATTGGCTGAAAGGTCAGTCTAGAGGTGAAGGGCTGGGTCACATCCCTTTGCTTCTGGGCAGCAGCAAAGAACAAGCCTCTGCCTCTGCTCTGTATGTGTGAGAGAAATACACCGTAGGTGTTTGAAAGGGTTGTCGCATCCCCACTCAGTCTCCTCCAGGCTAAACATGCCCAGGGTTTCTTTGCCTTTCCTTGTAGGGCTTGTCTTCCCTGCCCATGACCATCTTCCTTGCCCTCCTAAGAGCCCATACCAGTTCGTTCTCCTGAACATGCATCATCCAGAACTGGAACGTACATGAGGGTGACCAGTCCAGCCTGACGGTCGGGGCCTCAAACCCTTTCTAGACCCGTTTATACTTGGGAGTAAGTCAGCCAGACAGAGGTTCCATCTACTTCGCCATCAGCTCCTTTGAAATACTTTTTATGGGCATGTACTCAGGGAAGAAGTGGGATTTACCTTGCTGCTGCTAGAGGGGAGGGCAGGGAAGGGAGCATGAATAGAATAGAATATATAGAATATAGAATATATTTTATTGTCATTGTCCCCTTTGGGGACAACGAAGCCCTGGATCATGGTCCTCCTTTGCTATCATCAGTGTGTCCCCTGCAACCTGAAGGGCTTTGAAGCTTTTTAAAAAACTGACATTTTGAGGACCTTGGACACTAACCCCCCACTACTGCAGTGTTCTTGTGACTCCTCAAATGTACACCACTCTGTTAATGCGGATCTTAAAATCTTTCTTTCCCCCCGCCGCAGAGTTTGTGATTCTTCGAGATGAGAAGTGGGGAGGGAATAAAACTTACACCCACTACGGAGACCTCGAGAAAGACTTTGCTGACCAGGTGACACACTGGGATGGGGGTGGGGTAGGGAGGTGGCCAGCTGCTGGGGGTGGGGGCTCCTGGGGTCCTTGCTGTTGGTTTGCATGTGGGAAGCACCTCCTCGTGGAGCAGCTCCTCTGCACTTGTATAGAGGGCTTGGACTATCCTGCCAGGCAGACTCCGAGACCTGTCAGCAGTTGTGTGTTGGTGGGGGGAGACCCCAACCTTTTGCTGTGCATGCCCGCAAGGGGAAGCTGAGTCACAGGGAGGGGCTCTAGACCGGGGTTGGCAACCTAAGGCCCATGGGCCACAAGTGGTCCACGGGGGTCATTTAACTGGCCCACGACCCGCCCCCAAACTGAGCCGCCCGCTCAGTGAGTCCCCGCATGCTGCGCTAAACCAGCGCAGCGTGGGGACTCACTTCCGCAGCACTGGAAATCGCGCAGATGCCAAAAATCACGTCTGCGCAAACGCAGACACCAGAAATCGCAGGCACACATGCTCTCACACACACAATCCGGCCCACGGAGGGATCTCCACTGGAGTGAACCAGCCCAGGCGAGGTAAACCTTGCCGATCCCTGCTCTAGACTGACGAAGAATTTTGTTGCACATCCCCTAAAGCAACAACTCTGCATTCATAATAAATGCAAACCACATTCTCACAGAATTTGCATAGGTCAAATGTACAGAAACACTGCTGTTCTGCATAAATCAGACTCTCTGCCGCTTTTAATTTCTGTCTTACCAGCTGAGCAATATGTGGAATGTTTTTCCCGTGAAACCCCATTGGCTTTCATTTTACACCACTCTCATCCATTCCGCTGGGTCCTGCCCACCAGATTGTGCTTTGGGATTTGCGCCCACTGTTCAGAATGGTGCTGGGGACCGATGGGAACCCTCTAGGGAGACCAGGACTAACTGGGTCTCCATCTTCCTCCATGGGTGCAGGTTGTCCACCCTGGGGACTTGAAGAACTCCGTGGAGGTGGCCTTGAACAAGCTCCTTGAGCCCATCAGAGAGAAGTTCAGCAGCTCACAAATGAAGAAACTGGCCAACTCTGCGTATCCTGATCCATCCAAAGCAAGTAAGGGCGTTGGTCTGCCGTTGGTCCATCTAGTTCAGTACTGTTGACCCTGGCTGGCAGAGGCTCTCCGGGGTTTTAAGCAGGGGGCATTCCCAGCCCTCCCTGGAGGAGATGCTGCTTGGGATTGAACCTGGGACCTTCTGCATGCAAAGCAGGGGCTCCACCCGAGGCTCCAGAGCTTCCCACAGATGCTCCGGCACTCTCTGACACCAAGAGCCCTGCAAGTTCTTTCTGACAGGCTGATGCAGATGCTGCTCTGCCCCCACAAGGCCCTGCCTGGGTCTGGAAGATCCGACTTGCCTCCTTCACTGTCTGCAAAGCAAGTGGGCCTGCTAAGCGCCTCCCCTGTGGCGTGACTCCTTCCTGGGTTCACTTAGATTGGCCAGACTCCCTTGTCTGTTTTGGTCCTTTGTGGCATACACAAACACTGGACGTGAGTCTGGGTTGTTCTCTCTGAAATAGACTCCTGTTCAGTTACTTGGGCTGTTTACACCACTCGGTTTCCCATGCCTTCCTGTTGCTTTAATTCTCCTCTCTATCCCACCCTCATCTACTCTTCCTCATGCAAGAGGATACCAGTATCTTTTTTAAAAAATCAATTTTTATTGCAAGTTTCCCACATAAAATACAATAAAAGCCAAGCTAATCTAAAGAGAAAAGATAAAAAAAACAAGAATAAGGAAGAAAATTAAGAGGAAAAAGAAAATAGAAAGCTCTCTGTCACAGTTGTAGCCTACCCCATATTCTACCCACAAAAGAGTGAACCCTCCTAGCTCCAACCTGGGAGCTTCCCCCTCTTCTCCCAGCCTCCCACACCAGGAGATCCTCTCTACCCTGCTTCTCTCACAGGGCCCTTCCTTTCCCATCTATCAGTCTCCTGTCCAGCACCGTTTTTGAGGCCTAGTCTCTCCAGGATGCTGCCAGTCTTTGCAACTACAGATCCCCTAAAAACCTCCCTTCCCTTCCCTGTCTGCAGAGCCTTCAGCAAAAGGCCCCACGAAGAACTCCGACCCGGAGGAAGTGGTGCCATCTCGGGTGGACCTTCGTGTTGGCAGAGTTCTCAGCGTAGAGAAGGTAAGCCTGCCAGGGGGCTTCCTAGAGGCAATTGGTTGGCCTCTGGGAGAGCAAGATGCAGGACTAAGCGGGCTCTTCTTAGCAGAAGGGTGCTGGCATCAGGACTCTTGAGAGCGCGTGCAGAGGTCTCCATCACGCTCCCTGGGCTTCTGTACTGGGCTTGGGGGGCATGGGAGATTGCGGGGTGCCTGCAACCCTGGAGGGGGCTTTTCATAAAAGGGCTGTGACGCCGCCCTTCTCCCTTCGCAGCATCCTGATGCCAACACGCTGTACGTGGAGAAAATTGATGTGGGGGAGCCTGAGCCCCGGACGGTGGTCAGTGGCCTGGTGGAGCACGTGCCCAAAGAGGAGCTGCAGGACAGGCTGGTGGTCTTGGTGTGCAACCTGAAGCCTCAGAAGATGCGGGGGCTGGAGTCGCAGGCCATGCTGCTCTGCGCTTGCAGGTGTGTGCAGTGGAAGGTGGGGCAGGCAGACTTTGGCTCATGCAGAGGGGCTGCAAATGGATCAACGTTCCACTTATTGGGGGCGTAAGCAGGCAGTAGTTGTCCCTTGGCTATTTCTTCCTGTTAGGCAAGGCGAGAGGCCGACTGAAGCCTGCTTGCCGCTAACATGATTGTCCTCCTCTTCCAGCGCTGGGGAGCCCTGCCAAATAGAGCCCCTGGACCCCCCGGCCGGCTCCTGCCCCGGTGAGCGGGTGTTTGTGGAGGGCTACGAAGAAGGCCAGCCTGATGAGGAGCTGAAACCCAAGAAAAAGGTCTTTGAGAAGCTGCAGGTGAGCAGGGAGGAGGCTCCACTGAGTGGCAGGTGGCTCCATATCGGGCAGCTGAGCAACTTTGTCTCCTCCAGGTGTTTTGGGGACTACACCTCCCGTTGGCCCCAGCCAGCATGAGGCATACTGGCTTAAAGCAAACCCAGACATTTCTTAGTCCAGGAATTGCTCTGCAATCCTAAGTGACTGCCCTTGCAGGAGGGCAGAGTTTCTGCCGCAGGGCAGATAGAAAGGGCTTTGGAGCTGTGTGCCGCGCCTGCAGAGGGTCATCTCGTACTAGTAGGGAGCAGCACAGATTCTGCAAAAAGGGCAAGCCGACCCTGATCTGCTTAAATATGGAGAATTGAGCCTCCCAACTGGTGCAAAATTTGGGTGCTCTGAATAAACCTATTCCTGCAACTTCTTTTTGGAAAATAAAACATTAGGCATTTTTAAACTGGAGAGAGAATCTAATACATTTTTTTACATGTAAGAATAAAAGCAGTCCCAAGCAGTTAATGAGGGAGTGGGCGGTGTGTTGGTTAGCTTGATAATGTATGGTTGTAGTATGTGAATATTTTAGAATAAAAGTAACATTTGCTCAAAAGGATCAAGGGGGGTGGGTGGCACCTCCTCCTCCTCCAGGCTAGTAAGGTCTGGCTTCCCTTGTCCACCATGGTTAACTAAGGTAGACAAGCCTGTGCGAACCTGGTGCCCTCCAGTTGTTTTGAACTACAACTTCCCTCAGCTGCCTGGAACTGTTGTAGTCTGGAACATCTGAAGAGAACCGGGCCAGCCAAAGCTGATGTCTACATAGGAGGCTGTTCCTGCTGCTGTTCCTATTGCATCAAACATTTGGTCCATCCTACTCAGTGTTGCCTAGACTGGCTGACAGCAGTTCTGTGGGATTTCTGATTAGAAGTTTTTCCTGGACCTGCTGGGGATTGAACCTGGGACCTTCTGCCTTGTCAAGTATTCTGCCACGGAGCTGTGGCCCCTCAGCATGACAGGACTGGATAAATCACCCTGCCTGTTCTTTCTCTTCTCAGGCGGACTTCCAGATTTCTGAGGCTTCTGTGGCCCAGTGGAAGGGGAAGAACTTAATGACCAAACTGGGGAACCTCACCTGCAAAACGCTGAAAAGTGGCAGCATCCGCTAGCTGCCTCTGCCTCGCGCTTTCAGCTTATGCGTGCCAGTTATTGCCCGGCAAACATCCTCCATACTTACATTGCACTCCCAGCCATGAGATTCCAACCCAGCTGGACCTGACCCATGAAAAAATTGACATGGCTTCCATCTTTTGGCATGGACAGAATGGGGAAGGGCACCTAGAAGCAGGTGGCCAGTACTATGAGGCACCTTTCTCCAGGCAAGTCTTATTTATAACGAGGAGAAAAGGGCCAATGGCCTCATCCTTCTGATGGTGATGGAAACCTCTCCAGATGTTGTAGGAGAAAGAGGAAATGCTGCTGGCACAGATATGCCCTCTTATGATGGGTTGGTCCACATGCCTTCCAGGATGTTTGTCATACTCTGCTTAAAACAGAAGGTCTATGATGTTGAGCTCGGACTCAGGCTGGCAAAATTTGGAGAGGATCTCTTACCAGATTGGCAACGGTTAGGGCCATCTGGCATAAACACAGAATTCCAAATCATCTGTCATATCCCCAAATAAAATGGTCACACCATCTATCTGGTTCCTGGTGCTTTTCTGTGGTAGCAGCTGCATTCAGCCCAAGATGACTGCTTTCTAACATGCTTGGTAACAAATCAAATAGTTCTTTATTTTTCACAGGGAAATGGCGCAAGGTTGTAAAAAACCCATGTAGTTGTAGTTACTGGTTATTTAACTAGCAGTGGGATGTGCATGTTTTATAGCTAAGAGTCTTGTAGTACTTTAGACTCCCCAACCTGGTGCCCTCTAGATGTTTTGGACAATTTTGATTGGGCTGATGGGTGTGGTAGGTTAGTTAGATTATCTGGAGGTTACCAGGTTGGCGAAGGCTGATTGCGTGTGAGAGAGGGATGTGAAGAGCTGGAGCAGCTGCCATAAAAAGCAAACCAGGCAAACTTTTTCCCCGGTAGAAGTGTCCAAACTCAAGGCCATCTGTCTCTACCTTTTACCATGAATCTATCTGCACAAGGAGAACATTTTGTGCATATAGGTTACAGAAACTTATTCCATAAGAAATCTTTACTGTGGTAGCACTCAGAGACTTTGCTTTTATTGTGAGTGAGCCTGTACATGCTTAATGAGAGGGATTTGAGCAAACCTGTTTGCTGTAACCGGCTTAAGCTTATGGAGGTTTGTTCTGGACTACAACTACCATTAGCTCCAGCCGGCATGATGTGCACTCATGCACTCAGCTGCAACTCTGTTCACTTGGGTGGGGTAACATTGCTTGGACTGGAATAGGAAGCCTCCTTCCCATCCCCACCAGATGGAAGACGGAGAAAGTTCTGCTTGATCAGGCAGGATGGCTGGCAAGTGGGTTGATCACTTGCGGATCCTTGCACACACTTACTCCATCCCCTCTGCCTCAGGCCGGGCGTGATGGTTAGACCTCGGTCTTGGGATTCCTCCATCGCACACCAGTACCTTCCGCACGCGCACATTCCAGACTCTTCCCTCTTTCTTGTTGGTAATAAAATATCTCCTCCTCCCACGGCAAATATATTCACACCACAGCGAAAAGGTAAGAGAGACAGCAAGCAAGCAAGCTTTAATTTATCTTTACAAAGACAGTCTTTAAAAATGCATTTCACCATCTTTCCCCCCTCTCATCCCTTTCTCAAAGGTAGTTCCCTCCCCCACTCCTGTTTTACAATCATGAGGGAAAAAATCAAAAGCAAATGACCCAAGATTTTCTTCTTCAAAAGTCTATATAAATCAGTTGTCTAATGTTCCTAAAGAATAGAAAACAAAGGCATTGGGGGTGGGGGACAAATTCAGGTGCTTGGTGTCATTTCTAAATGCTGTGCCCAGCCCCATTGGGGCACACACACACACACACCCAAACTCTTCTGATTTGCCTGTTCTCCTGCCTTCAAAGTGCTGTGTTGGCTCTTGGCAGAACAATCTGGGAGGAGACTGCAGCCTTGGGGTAAGAGCAACTTGAGGTTCAGAGGGACCCCGCTTGAGGGGCGAGAAGGAAAGCCTCTTAGCTAGGCGTGAGGTCCTGACAGCTGATGTAGCCTGGAGAGGGTGTTCAGGGGAGGGGGGGGTCTCCAGCAGAGGGAAAGAGCGCTCCCCGCTTCCTGGGAGCTCACTGCTGGGGTTTGTAACATCAGGCACACATGGTCGTAAGTACAGCACCAGGAAAAGGAGGCAGGTTGGTGGGGGCAGGAGCGGGGTGTGTGTTTAAGTATGGTGGCAACACACAGCTGAGTCTCCCAGTTCTGCCATTTACTAGGCTGTGGTAGTCAGTCAGGGTGCCACCTGCCACCTAATAATGGCCCTGGGCTGGGGGAGGGGCAAAATGAATGAACAGCCACAAGTTTGCGGTGCCTAAAAACCATCTGCCATCACACTTCGGAGCAGCGCTTTTCAAACACAGGCAACTTCAGACCATGTTGCCTGGCCAGCTCAGTGCTCAATTCCAGCCCTTTCCTAACTTACATTCTGGGTGTTTTGGATCACAATTCCCAGCAGCAGAAGCTGTGCTGGCAGGGGCTGGTGGGAGTTGCCATTCCTAAACATCTGGAAGGCAGCAATTTGGCAAAGATGGCTTGGTCTACCCTGGCCGGCAGCAACCATCCAACGCCCTTTTGCCATCAAAGATGATGTGCACTCAGAGCACTTAGTCGCCCTACAAACCCTTTGCATGAATTCTTGTGCTCCTCAGAGGTTTAGTAGTGACCCTGGGGTGCCCAGCCCTTCTTGGTAGCTTCATGTAGCAACTGTGGGTGGAGGGGTTCTGTCCTGTCCCTGGCACCGCTTGCAGAGTTTGCACCTTTCCGTGGCCAACATCAGGGCAACACGCCACCGACGGCGGGAGGGGGGCAACCATATCCACTTCAACACACTATTTGCCTGCAGCAGGTGTGCCCTGGGTGGAGCTGGACTCTGCAAGCCAGCGGGCCTCTAGCAAGGGATGCACACACACCCCTGACCCAGGCTGTCTCTCAAAGCTACTTACCTGATGACCTCCTGCCATCCCTTTCCCCTCCAGGAAGTTTCAAATTCACCAAAGAAAATGATGCTGCCAAAGCCAGAATCACACCACATCCACCATGCTGAATGGGAAGGAGGAGAGCTTTGCTTGCAGAATGGAAGAGCCTTTGCCCACCCTACCCCACCCCGAATCACCCTTGCTCCAAGGTAGGATGCTCTAGGCCTGGAATGTTTTGCTGCAAAATGCCCCGGACCTTTAGCGTTGTGGCAGTGAAGAGCTAAGCTCCAAGGGGCTCTGGCTGCCCCTCCCGCCAAGTCTCTCTCCCCCCCCCCCAGCTGTTTGCTAAAGGCACCAACCAGCTAGGCCAGCACACACCTCTTGCACATGCACTGCTAGGCAGTTCAGCTCTTGTGAGCCCCTCAAAAGGTTTCTCGTACCTGGACCCTCAAGGAGACAACCCACCCTTGGGGGACAGTTCTAGGCACAAAAAAGGTAACATAAGTGGCGTCGGAGAAAGATTAGAACAATTACGTGTCCCTATTTGTGCTATGGTGGAATTATACTAGGTCCCCTCCTAGCTGTCTCCCACGGGAAGGGTGCAGCTCGCCCTCCACCCAGAATCAGCTGTTGCCTGATAGGGACCAGTTTGCACCAAGGAACCCTACCTGGGCTAGCCAGGTACATCACCGCATGGCCCGCCACTAGAACAGCAAGGCTAACTTGCAGGGTCCCTTCAGTGCAAGCTCTTCGCAAGAGCACACAGGAGAGAAGCAGAAAGGATCTGGGCCCCAGCAGCATTTGGGAAGACTACGCAGCTCTCCACAAGCAGCCGTCCTTGCAGCCTCCAGCCTCGATTTGAGAAAGTGCTTGTTTTGTACAATTCCAGGGGTGCAAAAGCAGGCGATGCTCCCAACCCCACCACAAAGAGAAAAGAAGGGAGGGGGCTCTTCTGGGACACACACACACACACACAGCCCAGGTTGGTTCGACTCTGCCAGCTTCTCCTGCAGGGGGAGCAGACAGCCCAAACCGTCCTCATTGTCCATTGTTCTTAAAAGCCATTTTCCTTATGCACCAAAAAAAGCCACCCCACAATGGGAAAAATAAAACCCCAGCTGAGAAAAGCTGCCCCATTGAGGGAGGAGGAGGTGGCAGCAGCAAGGAAGGGTGTTGTGCTACTTTTGTCTCTGTATGTAAAATAAAGCCGTATTACTGAAGAAAAAGTGAAACCAACACAATTTTTGCATAAATATCAAGGCCATCAGAGGCTAAGGCTGTTTTGTCTTCCTTTTCGTCGCATCCAGGACCTCCTCTGGCCTGCTCAGGTCCCTGAGATTTTTTTTTCTTTCTTTCTGTGTGTGTTAATTATTTTTAATTCCTGTATTTCAGGGGCAACCACGCTGCAGGGTCTCCCTTCACGCCATCTCCTGCTGTAAATCTGCAAGGAGAAAAGCAGAGGCAATGGGTTTCAGAGCTGGAATCCAGCGCCTTGTGAAGGGGCTCCCCCCCCCCCCGCAAGCCTACAACCCTCCCTCAACCTCAGTTCCTCAGCTGTGGAGAAAGGAAGCAAGACAGCTGTGTGGAATCCACACCAGAGACAAAAACTTAAAAGCTCTCTGCCTTGTTTGGGGGTGGGGGTAAAAGCTACTAGGTGCATCATTTTATGTATATGCACCATCCCCAGAACATGACCCCTGTGCAAGATGCAATTGTACTATATTTTAAGAAGGATAACACTGTAACAAACAGCAGTAATGCTGCACTTACATCACTGGGCAACTGTAAAACAAAATACATAATTAGATTTTTTAAAAAGTCTCTAGCATAGCATTCTCTTTCCTACTAGGAGCCCCCAAGCAAGGCATGATGGCAACCCGCCCCCTCCTGTTCTTGCCCAGGAAGAAGCTGGAGACATAGTCAACATGACTGGCAGAAAAGGGGTGAGAAATCAGGGCCTGCATTGGTCAAACGGTGTGAGTGTAACAGCACCATGGTCAGTCAATAACGGTTGCCCAACAGCCCCCAGGACAGACCTTCCAATATCAAGTGTGTTGCCACAGCTGAATCGGGACCACCCGATCCCCACCCTGCTCAGCCCCTTACCTTGTGCTGGGGGGCTCTGCAGTGGTGTCGCAGGCCCTGCCGGGGGGCTGTCACTGCTATCCCCAAGGAGAGTGGCCTGGTGACCAGACCCCTCACTCTTAGTCCTGTCCCCAGCCACTGGCAGGGTGGAGCTCAACTCCTCAGCTCCTGCTGGCTTGGGGCTCCGGGGAGACGGCAGCTGGCCTGGCCCTAGTGAGGGCTTCCTGGCTATGGGCGGAGGGATCTTCCGGGCCTGGGGCTTTCCTGAGCCCTGCTGGGGAAGCCCCAGGGCTGCCGTGGACCGCTGACCAGAGATGTTCATCAGTTCCGCAACCAGGTTCTTCTTCAGGTTGGCCTGGGCCTCTGGGGAGGCCGAGGTGTCGATGACCAGCTTCTTGGGGCTCTTGGCGAAGATGAAGCTGGCCGTCGAAGCCGGGGACTTGTGGTGGGGGGACCCTTGGTCCTCTTTCGCCTCGCCGGTGGGAGCAGCTGCTGCGGTGGGGAAAGCCGGCAGCGTCAGCCGGTGGCCAGCCTTCCTCTCAGCCCCTCTGAGGCCCGGCGCTTCTCTGGAAGACAACGTGGAGGCCTTCAGGCGCACGGCATCGTGCAGGGGGTTTGAAGATGTACTGCTGTCCTTCGGGGCCCTCAAGGAGAGCGACTTGCGGACAGGCTTCTGTGGGGCAGGCTGCCCCAGCTTCCCGCTGCCCCCGGTGCTCGGCCCGTTCTGCTCCGCCACGGGGTTGGCTGCCGCCGGGCTCGCAGCAGGGGCGTGGGGGTCCATGTGGACCGAGCGCAGGCGGACCATCTGCAGCAGGGAAGGGGTCACAATGGGGAGGCTGGCGTCCTCCTTTGGCGTGGAGTTGCTCTTGCTGCGAGACGCCGGCTCTTTCTTGAGGTCGGGGTGGGCGCTGGCGGCAGGCTTCTTAAGGCTGGGCTGGGCTTGGAGGCTGGAGGTTGTTGCCGCCGGGCCAGGCGTCGCGGGCTTCCAGTGGAGGGAGGTTTCTCCTGCCGCGGGGAACTTGGGAGGTGGTGGCGGCTCTGCTTGAGGAGCTGGCAGTGGTGCGGCGTCCGGCGCCCCCTGCTGCTGGATCTTGGAGGACACTCTTGTGGAGAAGGAGGGCGAAGAGGCAGGCGCTCGGCCCTCCTCCGCAAGGGCTGCTCTTTGGTTGGCCAGCTGCTCCTTCTCCGCAGGAGCTGCCACAGTGACTTGAAGGGAGGGTGTCCCCACAGCCTGCAGCTGGGGCTCTGGCAGAGGCGGCACAAAGTAGGCCTCGTCCGGGGGAGGAAAGTCTGCCATGGAGAGGTCATGGGCGTCGGGCACGGGTGGGGGTGGAGGGGGCCACAGAGGATCCACAGGAGCGTCCGGCACGGTCTCAGAAGGTGTAGGGGCAGCAGGGGCCTCCGGAATGGCACTAGCCTTCTTCGCTGGGGGTGGCGGCGGGTGGTAGGCTGGAGGGGGCGATGGAGGAGGCGACCCACGACTAGCTTTCGTGACGACAGCGGGCTGCTGGTGGGGTTGGCCCGCCGGGGCCGGGGCACTGCCAGGTTTGGGTTCCACCAGTTGGCCCTGGGTGGGTGGAGGGGAGAAGGGAGCTGGCACCTTGGGGTGAGGAGGGATAAGGAACCTGTCCATTTTATTCGGAGCGGGGGCAGCGTTGGCAGAGGGTCCTGCTGAAGGTGGGGCTGTCCCCTCCACAGCAGCTGGATCCGAGGCAGAGGAGGACAAGGATGTCAGGGAGGAGGAGACGGAGGGCCCCGGGGATTGCAGGGAGCAGACCCGCTCCGGCTTCTTTGGTTGGGGCCTCTTCTTCCCGGAGGGCGAGGCGTGGGCCACGAGGCCCTTGGTGTGGAGGGTGGGCGTGCCGCTCTGACTCGAGTACCCACTGGAGGGCGACATCGTGCGGCCAAAGTGGTCGGGGGAGCTGTGCTTTGAGGGGACTTCCGGCGTCTCGCCCACTTGCCCCTCCTCTCGGATGGTCCTCGGGCTCCGGTGAGAGATGTCGGGAGAGCAGGCCAGGCTGTCGGAACGGAGGCTGCTGGTTTCGCTCTGCGAGGAGGGGGAGAACACTTCGTCGTCCCCGGTTAGGCTGGGGCTCCCTAGCCGCCCCGCTGCCCACGCCTCGCTGCCTTCCCGTAGGGGCCTGCGCTCTGGCATGGGGGGCAGGCCCATCGCTCTGGGTGCCCCCTCGGCCTCCAGCTGCTGAGCCTTCTTGTGCAGGGAGTACGTCCTGCGTGGGGGTGCAGGGGCTCTCTTCATCTTCCTGAGGGAGACGCTGCGGGTGGAGGAACGGTCGCTCCGCACGCTCATGCTGTCTGAGCCCTCTGCCGCACTGCCGGTGCTGTAGGCGGGGGAGGCCCGCCCGCTGCTTCCGGGGGGCCGTACCCCGAGGAGGTGGGGGGAGGCGGGGGCGGCCTTGCCGCCGAGGCAGTTTGAGCTGGTGCCGCTCACGGAGCTGAAGGTACTGAGCTGGTCCAAGTCGGGCCTAGCCACCGCCCGGACCTGTCCGTCGGGCCTGGCCTCGCCTTTCCTGCCGTCGGTGCCCCCGTGTGAGGAGATGGTGGAGGTGTTCGAAACGATGGTTTCCGTGGACTGGGAATGACTCCAGTTGTCGCTGGAGGAGGAGTGCTCACGGCTGCGGGGGCCGGAAGGGAAGCGTCCCACCGAGCGCATGGAGGCCGGGCTGGCAGTCGAGAGGCTGCAGCGGCTCAGCGTGCGCACCTTGTTACGCGAGAGGGCGATGACGTCCACCATGGGAGGCATGATGGCGTTGGGGATGATCTTCGACATATAGGTGCCCTGCGGAGAGATGGACATGACAGGGCCCAGCAGCTTGGGGGAGCCTGGCTGGGTGGTCATCCAGGGCACAGCCAGAGACTTGGGCCTGGCCAAGGGGGACAGCTTCGCCGCCGTCTTGCGCCCCAGGAGTGAGTCGTCGTAGTAGACGCAGTTGATGTGGCGCTGGAGGGCGGTGTCAGCCTCCAGGGCCTGCAGGGAGATGTGGGCACCACCCTTGGGGATGGCGGTGGGCCGTAGTTTCCCGTCCACGGTGGGGATGTGGATGGCATTGCTGTGGACCTCGCCACCGTTTGAAAGAGCCGGAGGGGTCGCATCAGGTCGGACAGCAATGCTGCCCGGGCGTTTCTTCACCTCATATCCATTGCTCAGGCCTGAAGCAGGTAACACAAAGGAGATAAGGAATGAGGGGCCAGTGGGGAAAAAAGATATAGCACAAGCAGAAGAAATGAACCCCAGTGCTCTCAAGTCCCATAAATGCTTCTCAGTCACCTTATTGGGTAACTGATGAGGTAGAGAAGGAAGTCCCAGTGGTGGGACACCAGCACTGCATGCTGAAGCTCCTGGGTTCAGGTCCCACCAGCCAGGAGAAGAGAATGGGGGGAAAAGGAAGGGTCTGTCCTTGTGCTGGAAGGGTCCCAGCACCAAGTGAGCCATCAGCTCAGTGGATGACCAGGAACATGTCAACTCCCTCTCAACTTCCAGTCTCCACCTTGCAAAATATAGCAGGGTGGCATCTTATGGGCAGTTTATGTGTGTCATTTAAACCTTGCACAGTTGAAGGCAGGCCGGTTCAAATTGCACAAGTTAAATGCACGCAACGCAGAGAGCTTAAAAGCTGTTTCATGTTTTCACAGCGCAGGAAGGGCTTTTAAGCTCTTGGCCTTGCTTTGAGGTCAAGGCCCGCTCAGCGCACAAGCTCTGGAAGGCTAGGGATGCTGACACAGGAGCAGTTCCAAGTGTTTTGAGCATACACATTTTCAGAACCCTTGGAAGCAAACCCCCGCAGTTACTAACTCACATAGTGGTGCTGCCGAGGTTTAATATTTTAACTCATTTTGCATGTTAAGAGTACTAAGCACGTGCTTTGCATATATTTAACCAGACATCTGTGTTTCTCGTCAGACTTCTGCCCCCAAACAGCATCCAGCTTCCTGAGCCTCTCCCTGCTCCCACATCTCATCCCACCTCAAGTGTGCACAAATCACTTTTCCACACCCAGCCAAGCCTAACAATCCACAAGTTTGGCCAAAGCAGTTTCCCAGTTTACACCGCCAGACTCAAGTGTGCACTTAAGTCCATGCATGCTTATCCAGTTTCCATCAGTCACCCTGACTGCGGTTTTTCCACTGTTCAAATTCAAATTTTGCAGAGCAAAGGCAGATTTCCCGCCCCCACCCTTTGCAGCCAAACTGTTTTTACATTTTAATTTGCCAAGCTTACCCAGCTCTTTCTGCACATGTTGGGGGAGACCCAGAACAGTAGTCCTCCGCTCTTTCTTCCTCTTCTCGCCCTTCGCTTTGGGGAACGAATCATGTGGCCGAAAGGTGGAGCCTGAAAGGGAGGGGGAGACTGAATTAAAGGAAGCAAAAGAGACCTTATATCCAACCCTGCATGCTCTGTCAAATGGCTCACGTCTGCCAATGTGGACGGCCTGAATGTGCAAAGTTTCTCATCTCTGCTTGTTCCCAACACAGGCATATTTCACAGCTCAACTTTGCATTTGACCCTTCCTTCAATTAGACCCTCTGAAATTTTCCAGGGGGTGGGGGCAGGTGGTGGTCTCTGGGAAAAGCAGCTGCAGTTTCCCTCCCTGCACCAAGCCCAGCTCCTGAGCCCTTTGGGTCAACAAGCGGCCCCCCTGCCTCCAGCCCCAAGGCTTCTGGCGGTAGTACCTTTCCTCTGGATCATCTCTGAGCGGACCGAGAGGGCATCCTCGGAGGTGCTTTCCGTGGCACATGATGGGGTCTGACTCCGGATCGAGAGGTCGTCACCCTCTGTGGATGAGCGGGAAGACTGCAAGGCAAGAGGGTGAATTTCGCACCAAGTCCTGTTCACCCATAGAAGGTCCCCCCTTGGAGCCCAGAGATGGGTCTCACAGGCATGGACATCCAACCTACCCAGGATCCTTCCAAGGGCAAGAAGGAGGCAGCCCCCAGGAGTCTGCCTGCTGTGCCCCACTTTTGCCTCCGTAAAGAAGTGTGCATGCACACGAAAGCTCATACCAAGAACAAACTTAGTTGGTCTCTAAGGTGCTACTGGAAGGAAATTTTTTATTTTGTATTAATTGCTCAGTCAGTAAAGCATGAGGCTCTTGTAATCTCAGGGCTGTGGGTTCAAACCCCACACTGAGCAAAAGATTCCTGCATTGCAGGGAGTTGGACCCCCTTACAACTCTACAGTTCTACGATTCTATGAAATGAGTGAGGAAGCAAGTTGCAGACAGGACCATCCTTCCTTGTCCACCAGGTGGCGCTGCTTGACAGAAGCCAAGCCTTGGGCTTGCCTTGGCATTGCTTTCAAGGGCACAAACTCCTTTCTGATTAAAGGACCATGAAATCAGTGTAAAAGGGCACATCAGAAGTTGCCTTGGTTTTGTACATTTGTAAAAACAGTCGGTGGAGCTCCAGCCGCAGGCATGCTCTCCGACAATGACAAGGCCTGGGTGCTTGTTTCCCACTTAGCCAGTATTCCTCAGCTATATGATCAGGACATCGTAAGCCCTGCCATTCCATGTAAACAAAGGATGTGGCACAAGGCGCAGCATGAAGCTAAGAGTCTCAAGTGCCCTTTTTAAAGTTTCTAGGCCTTGTGGCTGTGTGGAAATGCTTGAAAGTGCTCTGAAAAGCCTGCTGAAATCTCAAAAGCCAGAGGAATGGGGGCTGAGTACAATGGGGGGACTTCATAGCCCTGCAGAACCCAAGAGGAGCAGAAGCAATCGGATGCACATTTGCTTCCTTACAATACTTCATGCAAATTGCAGAATTCAGTTTGTTTGTTTGTTTGTTTGTTTGTTTTACTGTCAGGTTACAGAATTTCAATTTAGCACCAGCTGTTCGCTTGGACACAGAAGTGGCCAGAACATGCAGGAGATGGTTTGCTGCTTCAAATTCCTTTGCACAACCAAATATATTTTTGAGAAGAAAAAGGGATATTCCAATATGGTTTGCCAATCAGCCAGAACATCGTTGTTGTTTTTTTAAAAAAGAAAAAGATTAAAGCTTTTGCCGATTTAATAACCACCGATTTGGTACTGCTGTGTGCAACACACAGAGAGGTGTTTCTCACCCATTCTGCATAACCTAGAACACGGGGAACAAAGAGGTCAGAAGAGTCTTCTCTGCTGAAGTCTGGCTTCCTCTTTCTGGCCTGTCTAGTTTTATCCCCTGAACTCCAAAAGGGCTACATGAGCAAGAAGCAAACAAACTTCCAGGAAGGGTCATCTGCGAGGAAAGGAGAGCTGAAGTGGCTGCAGGGCGAAGGGAGGATTTGTGGGAATCAGCAGCCAGGAGGAGGGAAGTGCAGCTGCAGGGAAATGCCGGGGACAAAGTCCACCAGGTTGCAGCCAAGATAAACAGAAGAGGAGAAGCTGTGGAGAAGAGGTCAGCTTTCACCCCACCCGGGTTTGGTGCTGGTGGAGGCTCCGCATTTGCTGGCTCCTTCCATAGGAAGACCTTCCCAAGCCTTCCCAGGTCCCACTCCAGGGTCCATCAGCTGCCAGACTCCCTCACGCACCTCTGGGCAATTTCAAGAAGGCACAAGATCAGCTCTTGATCTCATATTGTGCAAAATCGGGATCATTTTATAAAGAGGAAGCAGCGGCTGGAGGGACACGGCACAAATGCTTTTCTGTTTGCAGCGGAGGGGAGAGGGGTATGGGAAAACAACCCCAAGGCTTCCTGGGTATCTTATGCTCAGGGCGGCAGGTGTGGTGGTGAAGACGCTGCAAGTTGGCACAACACAGGCCAATGGAAAATACGCAACGGCACTGCAAGGGTGTGACACGCACGTGGGGGTTGTGGAGGAAAGGGGGCAACGCAAGCTGCTGCCTGACATGCAACCGGCTTACCTGGATGCTGCTGGTGTCGCTGTGGTCCCAGACCCTCTTGCTCTGCTTGTGTTTCTCTGAAAGGCAACAGCAGAAAAACAATCGTCTGCCAGCCCGGGGAGGGCTGGAGGCCACTAAGCGCTGATCCAGAGTGCCGGGAGCGGAGAGCAGAGCAGAGAAGGCAGGAAGGAATAGTCTCCCACCTGCTTGCCTCTCCTGCTGCCCTGGGCGGGAAGGGGCTTCTCAAGCACCCTCCTGGAGATCCTGCTCATGACCCAGCCCGGCCTCAGAGGAAGAGAGCAGGCAGCCGCTCTCCCTGGCAGGCAGGCCACTGGCCTCACAGGCACTGGACTCTGCTCCGAGACGGCAACCTGCCCATCCGGCACTGCGCAGCTGCAAACCGCCTTTCCATGCTAGGCAGGTGCTGTTTGATCTCCGCCGTGGGCAGAACCACAATCGGGGCAGAGGGAGGAACCCCACCCAGTAGTGTAAGGAGGCAGGTGGGACTCCCCACAGCCACAGTTCTAAACAAGATGTACCATGCCTGGAGCAGAGGGACCTCTTCCCATTGGCTCAGGTGGGCTCATGGAGGGTGCAGTTCTTCAGCAGTTACGGAAATGTACTTTGCATGTACACAGAGGTGGTTGCTTTCTTGGTGGCAAATTCCAGGCCTAAGCCCAGGCTCTATAAATGAGCTCAGGGCACAAAACCTGATTCAGATTCAGCTGGGACAGGATGATGATCCCATTTTGAGAAGCCCACACAAAGCTATTCTGCACCACTCAAACTTTCAAGTTACACATTAGGCCAAATGGTTGCTAGTTTGTATTTAATTAAAAAAGGGGGAGGTATCTGTGTTAGAGATTTCTTATCTTTCCCCCTTGTATTCCACCCCACAACACACACACACACACACACACACACACACACACTGCCTGGTTTGTAGTCTAGCAACACCTGGAGGCCACTACATTGGTGACCCTGCTCTACAGTTTGCATGCTGCATTTTGAGCCAGGCACAATTTTAACTGTCTCTGCAGTTTTTCTCCTATCAGGCCAACACAGCTACTTGTTTCTGACCTAACTAAGCTGTGGTTCCGCAACAGCCCAGTCCCAGGCTGTTCTGAACATGAGTACCATTTAACGTGAGGGAGGGCTGATGCTGTAGTTTAGCATCCCAAGTGACAACAGAGAGCAAAGATGCAACTGCTCCCCACCCAGAGGACCCTGGACCAGGGAGGTTTTGTGCCAAGAATATTATGAAAGGAAAACAGAGCAAATGGTTCAATCAGTAGAGCATGAGACTCTTAATCTCAGGGTCATGGGTTCGAGTCTCACGTTGGACCAATGATTTCTGCACTGCAAGAGGTTGGACGAGACGACCCTTGTGGTCCCTTCCAACTCTATGATTCTATGAGAGCTCAGAGGGCTCAGAGACAAAGTGGCCTAAGTGTCCATCCTAACACATCCGTCCCCATTCACTCCCTCCTGCCGACCCCACAACCCAGTACCTTGGTTCTGCAAAGACTTGAGCCCAGCCTGGGCCTGGATATGTAGCTCCTCAAGGTGTGGAGGTCGGTTGCTGGGGAAGAAAACATTGTCAGGCCGCTCGTCCCTTGCCTTGTACTGGACACTCAGACGCTTCTCATTTTCAGCCTTGGCAGCCCCTGGAAACAGAAAGGGGAGAATCCTGGAATCCCTGATGTAACAAGAACAATGGGTGGATTTCTGTTCCACCAAGATCTGCCACCACAACGCAATTCAAAAAGGAGGTATACACTTATCAGGCTGGGCTACTTGCCCATATGCATGGCTTGCTCTAAGTGGCAATGGTTCTCCATGGCATCAGGCAGAGTCTTGCCCATCAACTGTGAGCTGAGTCTCTTAGCCAGCGGTGCCAGGAAGTCAAACCTTCTAGGACCTTCTGCATGCAAGGCAGGTGTGCTACCACTGAGATCTGGTTCCACCAACTGAAACCTTCCCAGGCTAGAAACTAAATCCAGGCACTGTAAGTGCCAAATCCTGAGCACCAGAAAGAAAGGCTTTCCATTTTAGATGCATCCTCAACCTATTACACACACACACACACACACACACACACACACCATGCACTTTATCACTGCTGGTGGAGCACCCTCTCCATAAGTCAGGGGCAAGTCTTAGACTCAGTTGCCCCGCAGTAAAATGTGGATAGCCATGATCCCACAAAAACAAGGAATGGTGCCGCTAACCCAGAGACATAGGAATGTGAACAGACCATAAATCTAGTCTGTTTATCAATACATAATCATTGTCACAATGATTACACTGTCACAACACCACAGTTATGTCATAACACCAAAGTTATCAACAGCTAATTACTATCAGCTGTCACAACTTCTACAGTTATGGTTGAGGCCATTGTCATCATTACCAAGAAAGTATTAGCCACTGTTCGTCTAAGTCTTTTGTATTTTAATGCCTGAGCTATGCATAATTAGTGACATGTATTTTAACCAAAAGGGACCCAGGTGGCGCTGTGGCTTGCCGATCAGAAGGTTGGCGGTTTGAATCCCCGCGACGGGGTGAGCTCCCATTGCTTGGTCCCAGCTCCTGCCCACCTAGCAGTTCAAAATCACGTCAAAGTGCAAGTAGATAAATAGGAACCGCTCCGCCGGGAAGGTAAACGGCGTTTCCGTGCGCTGCTCTGGTTCGCCAGAAGCGGCTTTGTCATGCTGGCCACATGACCCGGAAGCTGTATGCCGGCTCTCAGCCAATAAAGCGAGATGAGCGCCACAACCCCAGAGTCGGACACGACTGGACCGAATGGTCAGGGGTCCCTTTACCTTTACCTTTATTTTAACCAAGCATATGCAAGCCGGGGGCTGGGGAGTTTTGCAAAAACATCAGGAGTGGTATCCAGGGGCGTACCCAGGATCAAAACTAGGGGGGGGGGGCAAGCCATGGTCGTTCAGGTTTGCTTTGAACGGACGCTGATCATTTTTGCTTCTAGGGGAGGGGGCAGCTGCCCCCCCGCCTCCCCTGGGTACGCCCATGGTGGTATCTGTGCTGATTGTGCCCCCCTCCCCCTCCTCATCCCGGCCATTGCATGGAACTCTTGCGAGGGTCAAGGGTTCAAGAACATCCAGTGACTAGTCAAGCAGACACCAGCTTTGCAGAGCTTTGCTGTGCATTACTCAGAAGCAAGTCCAACAGAGTTCAGAGAGAATTACTCCCAAGTAAATGTGCACTCAGGATTGCAGCCCTCGGCCTCTTGCTCTTGCCATGCATGATTTCACTGATCTATTGTGGATGTTTACGTTCCAATGATGAGCCACTTTGCCTAGTGGAGAAACAGGATAAACTGGAGGGATATTTTAAGCAATACCTCAATACTTTGCTGGGAGGAATCACTAGTGACTCCCGCATCTCTGCTGCAGGAGAGCCACCCCCTGCCCCGTGTAACCATGACAGCCCCTGGGATCTCTTTACAACCCTTCTCCACTGACAGAGGTGATCTGACACCAGCACTCACTGCCCTTGCTCTCAGCGGTGGGAGGCTGCTGCAGGCTCTGCATGTCCAAAGCCTGAGCCTTTAAAGCCAGTGCACTGAATAAGCGAAAGCACCCCAGGGCAGGATCACATGACTGATACCAGAAATATCTGTGCACCTTGCACATATACACACACACACACACACACACACCACCAGTGAGGCAGTCCAGCTTAAAGGGGCAGCGCTCAGCACATTTTGCCACAAACCAAAACAACAACAGCTACCTTCCAGAAGAAGGGGCGGGGGGAGTTCAGAGGGGCGGGAGTACAGAGAACCAGATATCGGGTGTATTTCTGAACAAGCCTATTCAAAGAGGAACAGTTTGCTCCTGTGTGCCAGTCGCCATAGGAACACAGGATGCTGCCTTATTTGGAGTCAGCCCATTGGTCCATCAAACACAGGACCAACTACACTGATTCGCAGCAGTTCTTGGGGATTTCAGGGAGGGGTCCTTCTTCAGCCCTACCTGAAGATGCCAGGGATTGAAGCTGGAACCTGCATGAAAAACGTTTCCCCGGAGTTTGAGTAGAGGATTAAGCTGCTGCTGGTTCTCTCTGTTTTTTTTTTATTTCCTGGCCTGACTCCTGAGAAAGGAACTGGACGCAAACATAAAAACAGCCCCCCTGCCCTTTCTTCCCAAGCAAAAGTTACTCTCCCAAACCACCCACAATGTTTCTCTAGTCCAATCAAGGCAAAAATCAGGACTTTTAAGTCTGGACAACCACTGAGTAGTCAGAACATCACAACCAGGGATTCTTTTAGAAATAAAGCAACTATATTATTATTGGCGAGCTAGAAAGCAGAATGCCACAAAGGGAACAACTTTGTCTTTTTAGACTTTTTATGATGCCAAGAATATCAGCTGCTGATCTTTTACCAAAATAAAAGCAAGTATCTCATTTTGATGGATGAGTATTCCCACCACTCTTTTATTAAGCACACAACTCTGTTCCTGTACAGAGCACTTGTTTACAGCCTAGGACACACTGGCCAAAAGTTGTGTGTGGAAGAGCCAAAAGCAGGCGGTGGAAGAGCTTGTTAAAAAGGCATACAGTGGTACCTCAGGTTACAGACGCTTCAGGTTACAGACTCCACTAACCCAGAAATAACGGTAGTACCTCGGGTTAAGAACTTTACTTCAGGATGAGAACAGAAATGGTGCTACGGCGGCATGGCAGCAGCGGGAGGCCCCATTAGCTAAAGTGGTACCTCAGGTTAAGAAAGAACGGACCTCCGGAATGAATTAAGTTCTTAACCCGAGGTACCACTGTATTTAGGAAGAGGTATGGTAGGACCCAGGTGGCGCTGTGGGTTAAACCACAGAGTCTAGGGCTTGCTGATCAGAAGGTCGCCGGTTCGAATCCCTGCGACGGGGTGAGCTCCCGTTGCTCGGTCCCAGCTCCTGCCCACCTAGCAGTTCAAAAGCACGTCAAAGTGCAAGTAGATAAATAGGAACTGCTCTGGCGGGAAGGTAAACGGCGTTTCCGTGCGCTGCTCTGGTTCGCCAGAAGCGGCTTTGTCATGCTGGCCACATGACCCGGAAGCTGTACGCCGACTCTCTCGGCCAATAAAGCGAGATGAGCGCTGCAACCCCAGAGTCGGACACGACTGGACCTAATGGTCAGGGGTCCCTTTACCTTTATGGTAGGAAGAACTGACAGCAGGCACCATCATTTAGACAGGAGAGGCCGACTGGAAAGGAAGCTCTTTCCTTTCGCAGGATGGTTGGTGAGAACAACACACTCCTTACTGGCAGTTTTGGGATTAAATGGAATATCCTACACCAGGACAGAATGAAGCCGTGCAAGAAGTCCTGCCTTTCCATTTACTATTCAAAAGACAGACAGTATGTTCGACTCCAGTCTTAACCTTGTGTATGAAAATGGTTTGAAAGACAGAAACACCATTACCCTGCCGGAGTCTTCAGAGTTGGGGGAAGGGGGAATCTAGCTGCCAAGGGAAACTGTGCCAAGAGGAAAGCCCTTGTGCAAAACTCTTCACTGTCTCCAAACAATTACAGGAGGCTTTTGAATGCCACTGCCCTGGCAAGTCAAAACACACCCCGGGAACTCCCCAGGCATTTCTGCCCACCCACTCAGCTCTTAAGAGGTATTTAGATAGTTATATATAACCCAACTTGCTGGCTGATACTCTGGGAACGCCTAACTAGAGCCCAGCCATCACCTGGCTGATAGGAACTGTCATCAGAATATCTGGTGGGCACCAGAATGGCAACGGCCACACAGCTTGCACAGGGGAGGTGTTGCAAAACATGGAGATATATGGAAAAGCGTGCAACAACCTCCAACAACATCCCCCAACCCAGTCTGCCACTCTACTCTCTGTGCATCTAGGGTGGGTTTTAAACCAACACAATTTCCCTCTCTGGCTAATAGCAGCTCCAAGGGAGGCAGATTTAGACTGGGGGCCTCTGATTAGACCCCTCCTCCACAGTCCTGATTCAAATCAGGGCCCCTCACAACTGCTTGTACAAAAATATTAATTATTTTCAGTGTGCCAAACATGGAACTCCAACACAGGATACAGCTTGGCCTTTAAACAGAGGGCAACCAGGTAAGGGGCTTGTCCCAAGGGGAGATGAACCAGATTATGAGGTTGCCCTTTGGTGGAAGCGACCTTCCAACACCTGTTTGTACACTCGCTACACCTTCTTTCACACTTAGGGCTGCCTGAAAAAGGTGCAATTGGGACTATCCTAGAAGAGCTATGTGTGGTGTTAGGGCACCTTGAAACCACCTTACAAATTGGACCACTTGTCTAGGTAACCCAGTCCTGTTTATTCCTGCCCAAGGTCCCAGGTAGAGAGAAGCAGCGTTGCTATGTACTTAAAGAGATTGGAGGCACTTGCATAGGACATGCGTGTGCTCATTGATACATATAGATTTCCATTTGTTGTAGAATGAAAACCAAAGAATTTACTATGCAAATCACCCCAAATAAATTCATTTGCACCTCATCCCAAGCCATCCAAATCAGGTCCAATTCAATTAACTTACCCAGTTAATTTCCCCACCAGATCTTGCTACAAATCTACTCAATGGTCCCCATCTATCACTCACTAGATAAATTTATCTGACTTTTTGAGGAACAAATTAATATCCCACCGAGTAACCCAGATCATGCATACGCCTTCAATTTCTCCCCAAGTTCATTACCCACAAGAACCACTTGGGCCATTCAGAAAAAGATTTGTGGCCCATCTCCCCACCCCTGCCGTAGCCCACACCTGGCAATATCCCAGAAGGGAAGTCCTTCCCAGCTCGCACCCCCAATATCCTTTCATATTTGGGATGCTGAAGACTGAACCTCTAAACATGGCAGCAATTATGTGCCTCTCAAGCGCTAAGCATCAATCAGAAACAAACACAAAGCTAGCAATTAAGTTACTTAACATTCCTCTGCGTCTTGATGATGAGAGGTTCAACCTTAACGCAGAAAGTTCATTCCAAGCCCACAGGAAAGAGACTGCCTCATTGCTGGAGAGCCTGAAGTCATCAGGAGAGACAACAACCAGAAAGGTGCCTGCCGGATATGAGCGACCAGGATCTGCCCCTTGGCTAAGGACTCAGTGGACTGGGCTATGAAATGGGAACAGGGAACCCCTAAAAGACTACCAACATCACAAGAGTTCAACAGGAGCTAAGAAAAGGTTTGAGCACCTGTGGCCCTTCGGGAGTTGCTCCCACCATCCCTGCCCACTGGTCATGTCAGAGGATGGAGTCCAACAACATCTGGAGGGCCACAGCTTCGTCATCCCCGACACACAGAAAACCCAGACAAAATAAAGAATGGGAGAATCTCCCTGCCTGTACAAGGCCCCCAGCCCCATGCCGAGATGAGAGAGAAGTGAACCGCTCTTCTCCAAGGTCACCTCGATCCCTGCAGGCCTGGAGATGCTGACTCTGCATTGGATTTGGTTCTGCCACTCGTCCCCCCCCCCCCCCGGCCAAGCTCCATCTTTGTTCTCTGTGTTAACAGCAAGATCAATACTCATGGAGCCTCTTTGCTAAAGTATTGCTCATACATCCATTCTCTTCCCTGGGCAAATGCAAAGCAAAGCAAATAAAGCAGGTGCTCTCTCTGGAAAGCAAAAGGAACCTGGCTAGGGTGCCTGACCCATGGAGAACCACACAGCTGGGGAACAGAATGGGGAGGGGCTCTGAGGTCAAAAGGATACCAGAGACAGGATGCCAAACAGCAACCAGGAACTGCACAGGACTTGATCTCATCATCTAAACTGGGACTTAGCAGAGCTGTAGTGTTCTATGAGAGCAGATGTGGGCAGCAGGTGAATCCGGATCTGCCCATCAAAGTACATAAAAGCATGCAAAGGTCTAATATGTGCATAAACCTCCTTATTCAGTGAAGCCCTTAGAAAATGGGGTTGTTCCAAGGCTGTTCAGATTGCTGTGGGATGCTTCACCGAAAAATGGTTTTAGTTTCAAGAGCGTAGCCGGGGGGGCAGGGGGGGCTGCTGCCCCCCCCAAAAAATCAATAAAAATACACAGTGGAGGTTCTTCCCCCCCCACACACACACAAACAAACAAAAGGCCTGTCCCCACAACAAAAATCCTGGCTATGTCCATGAAGAGAGGTACTCCTCACTTCTAAGTAATGCTCTTGGTTCGCAAAAAGGTCCCTCCAATCTTTTGTTAAATGTTGCCTCGCCTTACAATGAGAAGAACCTTTGAACCCAGGTCAACTGGATTCCTGCAACTTTCTCCCACAAGTAGAATGTTTGATCTTCTCCAACCTGGTGCCCCTCCAGCTGTTTTCAACTATAACTCATGCAGGCTGGGGCTAATGGGAGTTGTAGTCTCAAAAACCCGCGAAACAGTAGATTGGGGTGAGGAAGATGAACATAAATTATCTCTGTATCTCTTCAGACAGCCACAATTTTAATGTATGGCCAGCGTTGTGATAAAGAAAAGCCATGTGGAACTGGGAGACCACACTAGGTTACACCTGCGCTAACCACTGGGCTAGGCTGCTTCTCAAAGTGCACCTTGAGATGCTTCACGGATGCTGGGTTGACCTTGCAATTTCTACCCCTCGGCCAGCTAGAGGGGAAAAAGAGAAAAGGGAGGGGAGCTCCCCCTCCCCGCCGCCACCACACACGCAACTGTTCAGTTCCTGCCGAATCAGATTTAACTCATCCTCCTCTCTTGCTTCCAGCATCCAAAGAGGAGAAAAACAAAATCTGAGCGGAGAAAGGTGGGGGGGGGGGAGAGGCAGGAGGCAGCAGAACCGCTGCAGTGATGGGCAAACAAGCCCTGCTTCCTAAAAGCTGGGATGCTGTTGGCTTCAACAAGGCGAGGAAGGCAGCTGAGAACAACCGGGGGGGGGGGGGGAGACCTCCACCCTGTTGTAAAGGAACACATGAGAGAGACGCTGGGTGGGGTGGGGGATGCTGTTTCCAGTGAACCCCCCCTTCCCCCATCACCACGCAGATTCCCCACCGCTGGCTGGGGTAGACGCAGGCAGCGGATCCCAAGGACGCCGTGCAGAGGGGCTTCGGGTGGCACATACCTCCACCCGGCCCCCTCCCCAAACACAAGCCCCCTTTGCAAAGCCAACCCCGGGCGGAACATCCCGACGGTGGCAAAGGGCAAGGGCTCCGCCGCCCAGTTTCCGGTCTTTCAGCTGCACCCCCAAATCAGCCGCCTCCCCGAGTTTACCCCAAAGTCCCGATTCCAAAGAAGCGCGTGACGCTTACTTCCGAGTAGACTCGTAAGGATTGCACTGCAGGGCTGCGATCCTAAGCGCTCGCGCGCGCAGCGGGTAATGATCAGTGAGACTTACTCTCGAGTACATCTACAGACCCTTGCGCGGGGGTGGGGGCCGGGGGCTTAATGGGAAATCCCCGGGCAAGCCCGATCCTGCGCTCGGCGGTAGCCCCCGAAGAAGTTCACAAAGATTGAGGAGGGTGGGGGGCCCGGGCTCGCTCGCCTCCCTCCCCGGTGCCCAGCCCGCCGGGCGGGACGCCCTCCATGCCCCGGCCGCGCCCGGCTCACCCTTCTTCTTGAAGAGCTTCAGCAGCGACGGGAGGTTCCTCCCGAGGAAGACCACCATCCCGACCCCCGGCCCGGCCCGGCCCGCTCCGGGCGGCTGCTGCTGCTGCTGCTGCTCCGGCGGCGTCCTCTTCCTCTTCAGCCAACCCTCGACGGTGAGGCTAGGCGCCTCTTCGTCCCTTTCTCCTTCAGCATCGCTCGTCGGCCGCCTCCCTCGCCGGGGCGGGACCAGCGCATCCGCTGCCGCCGCTTCGCCCCGGGAGGGTTTGGGCGCCGAAGGAGAAAGAGCGCCGCTCCTGCTGCCGCCGCCGCCAGCGCCGTCGGGGTCCTCAGAAGGCGGCCCGCGAGGAAGGCGGCGCGGGCAACAATGGAGGGGGCGGGGGGGGCGGCGGCTGGGAAGCAAAGATATATCTGGGCGGGGGGAAGGGAAGCGGTCCCTCCAGGATTAAGGGCCGGGTCTTGCAGGCCCAATTCCCTCCTCCCGGGGTAGCCCATTCAAAACCGCTTTTGCTTGAGGCTGCGCAAGCACTCGGGAAACCGCTCACATGTAAAGGCTTGCCTTTTGGAGCATAATAACAAAAAGGCTTTAAGAATAGGTTTGGAAATGTAAAAACAGTAACAACTAGTGAGTAGCGAACACATGAACTGTACACAACTTGGGCAGCTTCGCAGAAGCACCCATTCCTCACCTGTTGACTGGAGGGGGGGACAAAAGCACCACAGTAAAGAATGGGGGCATTGTCTCAGGCAGCCCCCTCACAAACTCCAGGCTCCTCATCAGCAGCCAAAAAGTGAGGAAGCACCTGCAAATGTGCACACATACCGGTAAATCCTTCTGGGAGCCTTAGGAAGACTGGCTTAGAAAGTTGGGCTTTCTGCTTTGAATGCAGAAGGTCCCAGAGTCAATCCCTGGCATCTCTGGGAGAGATGCCTGCTGGAAACCCTGGAGAGACACTTGCTGCCAGTCAGTGTAGACCGCTGGTCTTCAACAGATGGGTGGGACAGGGCCTGATCCAAGGTGGGTTGCAACAGGAGCACTATGCAAACATATGGTAAAAGATTAAAAACTGGGTTCCCAAATGCACATTTGGGTTAAAACCGGGTCTGAAAAGGTTGAAGTCCCCTGGCGTACACAACACAGAGCAGGATGGACCAGTGAGTCCGACTCAGTACAGTGGTACCTCTGGTTAAGTACTTAATTCGTTCCGGAGGTCCGTTCTTAACCTGAAAATGTTCTTAACCTGAAGCACCAGTTTAGCTAATGGGGCCTCCCGCTGCGCCGCTGATGCCCGATTTCTGTTCTCATCCTGAAGCAAAGTTCTTAGCCCGAGGTAATATTTCTGGGTTAGCAGAGTCTGTAACCTGAAGCGCATGTAACCTGAGGTACCACTGTATAAGGCAGCTTCCTATGTTCCTCTTGCTGCAAATTGGAACTGCTGCGACTCTCTCCCCTCCCCTCTTTGCCATGTGTGAACATTGCATCGTGCCTGGACTCCATTGCACTAACACTCGTCCCCCACTCCCATAGCAGGGAGCAGCTTCCCCACACAGGAGAGGCCCTCATCCCCATGTGCAGCTGAGGGGGTGCAGAGTAAATTTTCCCCCCAGACAGATTTCAGGCACCAGGATTGAAAAGCCAGAAGCTCCAAATGCAGAAACGTGTGCCATCAATGCAGGCTCCTTTCTCTGCAGCAGTTTTCTCCAGCTGGGGATGCTTCATCTTGTGGAGTTTCCTGCACACGGCCTGCCTCTCCCAGACTCTCTCTTTCTTAAGCTCCGCTCAGCCTCAGCTCTTCCTCTTACTTTCTTTTCAGAGCAAATTAAGTCCTTTCATTGCCAGCTGTCAGGGTCCTCTTTTCACCCTTCTGGAGAACCTCACCCCCCCCCCCACCCCACAGCTGAATATTCATCAGGCCACTTAGAAAGAGAGGAGACCCCGGCAGGTCAGGCCCACGCCATCTGGCAGGCGGCAAGGCACTCAGCATGCAGGGCCGGGAGGGAGAAGAGGTGCTGCTGGCTCATTCTCCAGGAGCAACAGCCATTGTCATCTGGCACTTGGGTGACCAAATGGGGAGCTAAGACAAGGGGGGGGAGGACAGAGAGGGACCCTACTCAAGCCAACAAAGTGATCCAGTAGAAATGCCTGCCTCAGCGCCATGTTTTGGACTACATCTCCCATCAGCCCCTGCTGAGGCTGATAATAATAATAATAATTTATTATTTGTACCTCGCCCATCTGGCTGGGTCCCCCCAGCCACTCTGGGCGGCCTCCAACAGATATTAAAATACATTAAAATATCACAGGTTAAAAACTTCCCTAAACAGGGCTGCCTTCAGGTATTTTCTGAATGTCAGATAGTTGTTTATCTCTTTGACCTCTGCTGGGAGGGCATTCCACAGGGCGGGTGCCACTACCGAAAAGGCCCTCTGCCTGGTTCCCTGTAGCTTTGCTTCTCGCAGTGAGGGAACCGCCAGAAGGCCCTCGGCGCTGGATCTCAGTGTCCTGGCTGAATAATGGGAGTGGAGACGCTCCTTCAGGTATACAGGACCGAGGCCGTTTAGGGCTTTAAAGGTCAGCACCAACACTTTGA
Source organism: Darevskia mixta (assembly GCA_034641385.1). Taxonomy (NCBI): domain Eukaryota; kingdom Metazoa; phylum Chordata; class Lepidosauria; order Squamata; family Lacertidae; genus Darevskia; species Darevskia mixta. The sequence continues at coordinate 1,596,523 of JAWWNH010000033.1, read as the reverse complement.
ATTGTGCTCGGAAACGTACTGGGAGCCAATGTAGCTCTCTCAGGACCAGTGTTATGTGGTCCCGGCAGCCACTCCCAGTCACCAGTCTAGCTGCCGCATTCTGGATTAATTCTGGATTAATGCCACATTCTGATGGGAGTTATAGTCCAAAACATCTGGAGAGCACTGAGTTGGGGGTGGGGGGCAGTGGCAGTAAGGTGTATGACCTGGAGAGAGTCCCTGGGGGGCAGCTGGAGGCAAGGACTTATCAGTGCTCACCCCCAACTGAACCCAACCCTGAGGAGACATCTAGGTGGAATTACAGACGTTCCTCTCCTCGGCCTTGCCTTCTCTCTGTCTACTTGCAACTGTAACTTCCTTCAGGCAGGAGCTTTTTACTTAGGTTTGTATTGCTCAAAAAAATTGTAACTTGATGGCATCACAAAACAACCACCTCGTCCACCAGCCAAGCTAATCATCTATTTAAGGTGGCTGCGTCCAGCCCAGGGCTCCTGAGACAGATACAGAGACTCCTGCATTCTACTTCAAGGGTGGGGAACCTCAGGCTTGTAAGTGGTGAATGATTTGGCCCTCTGGGCCTCTTTGTCCAGCTGTTGGGACTCCCCTCAAGGCTGCTCCCTTCCCCAGTCCTGCTCCCTTCCCCAGTCCTGCACAAGCTCTCAAGTGCTTTTGCCTAGTCAGGATGTGTCCTTGCCTTTTCTTTGCAGCAGTGGATGGGTTGTATGGGCAAAGCCACTCAAGGCACATGGCTCCCCCACCACCACCAACTTTAGTTTCCCCGCTCACAGAGTGGCAATTCCCAGCACCCCAAACAAACTACAGTTCCCAGAATTCTTTTGGGGAAAGTCATGCACTTTAAATGTGTGTTGGACATGCTGTAAATATATGGTGTGGCTCTGTAATGCAGCCTTACTGTACAAAGTTAATAGCCACATCCATTGCAACCCAGTCAAATGGGTGAAGTATAAATGTTGTTGTCGTTGTTGTTGTTGTTGTTGCTGTTGTTGTTATCACCTGCCCCTAGACCAGGCATCCCCAAACTTTGGCCCTCCAGATGTTTTGGACTACAATTCCCATCATCCCTGACCACTGGTCCTGTTAGCTAGGGATCATGGGAGTTGTAGGCCAAAACATCTGGAGGGCCGCATTTTGGGGATGCCTGTCCTAGACGGCTCCTGGAAGGTTCCCCATGAGAGAAGGTAGCCTAGATCCCCTACCCCTGCTCTACTTCTTTATCAGCCTGTGTGAAAAAATAGAAAATAAATAGAAAATAAAAAATAAAAACCCTATAGCAACCCAGGTCCAGGCAGTCTCTGTTTACCTGCTGAGCAGGGCTGGGTCTCTGAGCCCAAGTCCAGGGCTCTTTAGCCCAGCCCCCGCTGCCTCAAAATGACCACCCAGAGAGGGTGGCAGGAGCATAGCAGAACTGGCACTGGTTGCCATTAGCACGCTAATGGTTTTTTTTTGTTCTTTTCCCCATTATATTCCTTTTCTGCATCAGAATAGTGCTTATTCACAAGTAAATGTGTTTAGCCTCAAGGCAGAGAATCAAACTCCATTTCATTTCTGTAGTCTCTGGGCCTCACTTGGTTCTGCCTCCATCAAGCGCATATGCCATATATAAATTTCCTTAATATACCTAAGTATAAAAAAGCAATTTCATTCACTCATTTTATTGTTTCATCCTCCGAAATCTTAGATTTGCCAGAGTTCCCTTCAAGGGCAGGTGCCATCTTTGTAACTGTTTGGAGATTCAAACAGTCTCTCATCCACTGTAGATTTTTATCAAGAGGTTAGAGAACTCATAACTTATCCTCTTACCAGGCAGCGGCTCCCTTTGTTACAGACCCTACTGAGCATCTTCCTTAAGGGGACTTAATAAATCTATCCCAGAACAGCGAGCAATAAGTCAGAATGCTGTCCTACCTCTCAGACTTGCTAGCTTGCCAGTGTTAATAATTAGTAATGGGCTCCATGGAGGCTGTGATTTTGTAGTTGCACTTTGTTTATGGTTCAACAGAGCAAAACAAACACTCTGTTTTGATTGATTGATTGATTGATTGATTACTCCTGTTGTGCTATGCTTCAAGAGTGTAACTGCACATGCTCAGAGCATTTCTTTTCTTCTTTAAAAAAAAAACCAGGCTTGTTAAGTTGCTTTTTGTTTGTTGCTCTAACATGTCAGGAACGTAGAAGCAGTTGCAAAGCAGGGGGTAGCAGTGGGGAGGATCTGAAATGTGGTGCTTCACAATGGAAATAATGCACATGGCTACCTAAAGTCCGGGACGCGGGTGGCGCTGTGGGTTAAACCACAGAGCCTAGGGCTTGCTGATCAGAAGGTCGGCATTTCGAATCCCTGCGACGGGGTGAGCCCCCGTTGCTCTGTCCCTATTCCTGCCAACCTAGCAGTTCAAAAGCACATCAAAGTGCAAGTAGATAAATAGGTACCGCTCCGGCGGGAAGGTAAACAGCATTTCCGTGCGCTGCTTTGGTTCGCCAGAAGTAGCTTTGTCATGCTGGCCACATGACCTGGAAGCTGTACGCTGGCTCCCTCGGCCAATAATGCGAGATGAGTGCCGCAACCCCAGAGTCGTCCGCGACTGGACCTAATGGTCAGGGGTCCCTTTAAAGGTAAAGGGACCTTTAAAGTCGTAAAGGGGTCCCTTTACCTTTACCTTTTCCTAAAGTCCAGGGCCTAAGATGACCAAGCCACACCACCACTGAGGCAGAAATAAACATTCATATGCCATTAGCAAAAGGGGTGGGAGAGAATATTTCCAGCTGCGACAAGAAAGAAAGAAAGAAAGAAAGAAAGAAAGAAAGAAAGAAAGAAAGAAAGAAAAGTTGTTCCTGGTGCTCTGGACAATGCAGCTCTTAAGCTGACTCTGAAGAAGTAGGGCAGCTTTTGCCAACTTGGTGCTTGCCCTCCAGATGTTTTGGACAATTTCCAGCCAGGATTCCTGGGGGTGATGGTAGTTCCAGTACAAAACACCTGTAGGGCAAAGGATGCAGAAAATCATAATAGTCTTTAACGTGCCACGTGCCTCTTTGACTCTTAGCCTTGTGTAATTAGGAGTTTCTTGGCCACCCCGCCCTGCACCAAACTGCAGTTCCTAAGATTCTTTGGGGGAAGCTGCAGCGGTCGAACTGAATTAAAACAGAAACATCTGAAGTGCAGATAACTCTGTTGCACACCTGCCTTGCTCTTCTCCCAAGGAGCAAAATGGTTTCACTGCGACCCGCTCCCCTCACTCACCCCAAGCTCCTTGTCTCTTGTGATTCTCTCCCAGACTGATTGGGCACTAGAATATCAAAAGAAAGAGGCTAAACAGGGAGAGAAGCCCTCCCAGGCTTTCCAGAAATAGCTGCTGATTTCCTGCTGAATTTGACTTTCATTTGCAGCCTCTTGTTCTGCCAGCAACATGCCCAGACAGAGCCAGTGGCTCATCCCAAATAAGACTTGCTCATAGGTCCTGAACCTCTGGCATAAGTGAGGCACCTTTAGATTGTTGTACTGTGTGATGCTGGGGCAGCACAGAAAAGACTGTGAACTAGGATGTCCCTGGTTCAAATGATGACTCATTTAACTCCTTAAGGGTGTCTACACAGGCCTTCTGGTTTAAAACTGAATTGGCTTCCCCCTCTGTTCTCCAGTGTAAGGTATACAGGGCAGCCTGGTGCCCTCCAGAGGTTTGGGACTACAATTCCCATCAGCCCCAGCTGCAGCACTTGGTTGACAAAGGCTGATTTAACCCTTTCACAACAAAGATGCCAAGGAGGACAATCCACAGCCCTTGGCCTAAGTTCAGAAGCCCTCTGCAATCTCAGTCAATCCCTCTGCAGTCCTCTGGATGTGGAGGAGAGAAAAGAGAGTGGCCTCCCCACTAGCATGCAGCCTCCCCCTTGGCAGATTATCCCCTTGAGAAAGTAGCTCTTGAGAGACAAAGGGTTGCCCAACCCAGCCTACAGTGACACCGCTTTGCATCCACAGGTAATCATAATCAACAGGGTATTTCAGGCCACACCACGGAAGTTACGGCCCCAGCAATACTAGACACCCTTGCAAGGCTGTTACTGAGAGAATGGGTGTGGAGCACTTTGTGCCCTGCATTCTGGGGGAGAGGGAGCAATACAGAAAAGCAAGTGCATTTTGGACTATTGTTGATATGGCACAGCCACACTAGGGGTTGCACTATAAAACATCCTCACTGCGAACTTTCAGGCATCTCTTGGGAGGCCTTTTTATGCTAACAGGCCTATTTAATTGTTTACATTTTTAAAAGATGAGCCAGTCATTTCTGGATGTCCATGAGTTCTAGTGTTACTAGACAGGGAGGAAAGTTTTCCTCTACTCACTTTCTCCATGTCACCTCTTGCTCACCTTTTCTCTAAAGAGAAACTAAACTAAGCTAAAAAAAATCCCAAACATGCAATGTTGTGGTTGTCATGTATCAAGACATGCAAGTGTGATCCAGCCAGCTGTTTGATGTTGCCGATTGGTGTCCCAAAGTCAACATTGTCCTACAGAACAAGCTCACACACATGCAACCACCTTTCCAGTGGAAAATCCCACTGCATTCAGTAAAATTCACTGTCAGGGTAGGGACATGTGTGACCCACCCCTATAATTCAGAGTTCCAGATCACTTTCTTTCTTGCACCAATAATATCTCTCTTGTCAGCCCTCCCACCTCATTTTCTTTGCTCTTACTTCAGTTACAGTTTATTATTTCCTGTCCATTCTGTACCCTGTATGGTGAACAACACGATGAAGCCCTTGTCCAGAGGGTTTTACACAGGCCATGAAGTGGCAAGATCATTCCTCATACACATGCTGTTCCTCTGCAAATGAAAGCGGAACCCTTGATTGTTCAAGGGAAGGTCTTTAGTTCCAATAAGCACTGGCATAAAATAAATTTTATGCACATGCTTCTTTCTTACATTCCCATTTGCTCAAGCGTGTGTCACCAAAATGAAGAATAACGTGCATGTTGCCGCCTGAACTCTGTAACCCCAGCTCTGTCACTCTCCCCAAACACATTCCAATTTTCATACATCACAAAACTCAGGCCCAGCTTGGAGCAGCAGCAGGAGATTCCTGGGGCCAAATTCGTCATGTGCGAGGAAAGCAGCAAGCATGAGGAGGAAACGGCCAGCAGGAGAAAACTGAGCATAGATGAGATCATAGCTATGGACTTCCGCGCATGCCAAAAAGTGCTCTAGAAAATGATTTATGAATGATGGCATCAAGAGGTCCAGGGTTGGTTTTGAGACATGGATGTCCCTGCATTGCAAAGAGAGGGGAATGGTTCTCTGAGGTTCCCACATGACACCCAAAATGCTACAATCGCCACAAGCGTCCTGAAGACGCAAAGTTCAGATGACCTCTGTAGATGGCTTCAGCGCCCACGGAAGCCAAGCAGGTTGCACCATGGAATATAATAATTATATCCACTTTGATCTCGGTTTCTCCTCCTGCTTTGTGCCCAGCCTCTTTTCTTATACCGCAACAGTAGTTTTCCCTGCCTTTCTTTCTCCCAGAAGTAATCCAATGAGCTGTCAGTCCAGGTACCTGCACAGCCTTCATATCTGTTGGCATTCACTTTGCATACTTATTTTAATCGCTTTCTGTTTCATAATATATACAAACCTCCTGTTTCTCCTACAAACCCCATTGACTACAATGAATGGCTTCTTTCAAGCCTAATTTCAGCCAGAGAGGGGGAGGCTGTGGGCACCACCAGGGAACACACTCATGGGCACTGCACTGGCATTTCGCAACTGCAAAGAGAGCCGGAGAATGGGGTGGTTTTCTTGTTGTGCCACAGTGCACAACAAGGGCAGCACATCCCCACACCCTGGACAGTTCAGGCAGAATGTGCTTTGAAGCCTTGGCTAAAGGAGAGCTGGGCACTATATAGCACTAGCACCTGCATGGCAGCCTGCCATATCATCACCCCCTGCTCCTCCCTGGGTCAGCCCGTCTGCCTCCCTGCCTTCCCCCCCATTCTTAGAAAAGCTACCAAACAGGTTTACAGTATGTCTAAACACAGACTTCCCAGGTTGAACAGGAAGAGCCGGAGAGACAGCAAAAGGCAGGAGTTTGCCTGCCTGCCTGCCTGCCTGCCTGCCTGCCTGCCTGCCTGCCTGCCTGCCTGCTGCGAGGCCACTTGAGAAGGCAGGCTAGGCCAGTGTTTCCCAACCAGTGTGCCTCCAGATGTTTTGGGACTACAACTCCCATCATCCCTCACTAGCAATACCAGTGGTCAGGGATGATGGGAATTGTAGTCCCAAAACATCTGGAGGCACACTGGTTGGGAAACACTGGGCTAGGCCACAGAAGGGCGGCATCCAAGGAGAAGGAACCCCAGGAGCAACACAGCATGTGGAACTCTTCCTGCTGCAGGAACCGAGCCTGTTCATGCAGCAGCCCAGGGCCAGACGATATTTCCTAGGCAGATGGGAAGCAGAGGTCACCATCTGAGAGGGAAAGGATGTCCCAGTCTCTTCTCAGCCTTCTCATGCCACACAAGCTCAATTTCAGGCAGACCAAGTGATCTCCTTTCCCTACCAGGGAGTCACAGAATCATAGAAATTAAATAATAATACTGGCGGGGGGTATTGTTTTTGTCTGTTACTATGGTATGCATTTTTGTGCTTCTCTATTGTAAACTGCCCTGTAATCCTCAGATGAAGGGCGGTATAGAAATTTAATAATAGAACGGTTGAGTTGGAAGAGACCCAAAGGGTTATCGAGTGCAATCCCCTCCAGTGTAGGAATCACAGCTAAATCACACTCTGCTGTGGGATTTCCGTGGGCAGTGTATCGTGTTCACAGCAAAACTCAAAGAAATGCTCTTGTGTAGCCTTCCTCATCCGGAGGCTTTCCAGGTGTTTTGGACTACAATTCCCATCAGTCCCTGCATGATACTGCTGGACTGATGGAAACTGGAGGTCACCAGCTTGGATTAAACTGCAACAAAAAAAGAATATATTTTGAATATATAATGAATATATTCTCATATATATATATAGCTAATTCCAGATAGATAGATTATAGACAGATAGACAAACAGACAGATATCACATTCAGACCGCACATCATTCAGGGAGCTATGGGAAGGGGTTGCATCACAACTGCCTCTCCTAAACTAGATATGCAGAGTCCAGAGGAACAAAAAGCCTAGAACACAATTGATGCTTTGGTAATAGCTCTGTTTGAGTGTTATTGGAACGGAGCAGAATCTAAAAGGTACAGGCGCCCTAGGATCCCTTACAACGCCACAAATAGGGCAATGGGGTGCAATTCTGCTACATGGAGGTACCCTGTGTCGAGTCAGCCCACTGTGGCATTTAGCTCAGTACTCAGCCTTTGCCAACCTGGAGCTCCTGGCAACTGGCATGCACAATTTATGCCTTGGATGACACAGCTGTGCTGGCAGGTGCTGATGGGAGTTGTAGTCCAAAATATATGGAGGGCACTGTGTTGGAGAAGGGCTGGCCCTACCTCAACTATCAGCCCCTTAAGTTATGGAACCCTCCTCCTCCTCACAGAGGTAGGTGCAGCCGGCAGCTTTCGGGGAATGCTGAAGATGCACTGTTTTCACCCTGTCCTTTGACACGTGAGATGTATGTTTTCAGGGCCCACCCTATTCCAGTGGCTGCAATTTGTTTTAATGGTTTTTAATTCTGACTTTTAAATGTTTATGACCTGCCCTAGGACCTGCTGGTGAAGGGCATGTAATAAATTTAACAACAACAACAAACAAACAATAACAGGAACTGCCTTTCCTAGCCTTGCTACCCTTTTGACCGGAGATGCCACTGGCTTGACCTTGGGACATTTAACCTGCCAAGCAGGTGCTGTTCTACTACCCATCATCTGGCGCTCTTCCTCTCAAACTGCACACCTCTCTTCTCATTCTGGAAACTGGCTTAGATGAAAAAAAGAAGTTCCTTCTGCACCGCCCCCCCTCTTCTAAATCAAAGAGGATTAACAGCTGAGGAGACAGAGAGGTGATATGATAGCTACCTTCAAATATCTGAAGGGCTGTCACATGGAAGACTGAGCAAGCTTGCTTTCTGCTGCTCCAGAAGGGATGACCCGAGCCAATGGATTCAAGTGACAAGAATGGAGATTCCAACTAAATCCTAGGAATAACTTTCTGGTGGTAAGAATGGAACTCGCTCCCAAGGAAGGTGGTGGACGCTCCTTCATTGGAGGTTTTTAAGCAGAATTTGGATGGCCATCTGTCAGGGATTTTTTTGGCAGGAGTTGGACTAGACTACAGTTGTATGAATTTGTCTGGGTAGGACTACACTTGTTTGAATGACACAATAGTGATGGCTCTCCCACAAAAATGCCCAGTGGTGCATCTCTGTGCCTGCGAAGGGGCATGGTGGAAGTCACCTTCAAAGGTCCTGGAGGAAGCAGTCCAAAGGGGCTGGTGGCTTTCAGGTGGGGTCAGTCAATCTACTCCCCGGCCCTACACTAGCCCCTCGAAGCACTTCCAGACAGGGACTTCCAGACAGGGAAAACACCCCCTCTGTGCTTAAAGTCACATAAGAATACAGGATGCTGCCTTGCCACAAGTTAGACCCACTGGTCCACAGGATTCAACACTGTCTATACCGACTGGCAGCAGGTCTCTAGGTTCCAGGCAAGGGGCATTCCGAGCCCTACTTGGAGATGCCATCAGATCAGGGATTGAACCTGGAACCTACTGGATGCACTGAGCAGCAGCCCTTCCTGTAAGCCAGATGTTCCCCCCCCCACACACACACCTTGTTCCCAATGGGTGGCATCTGGCCACAGGCTGCATTCCACCTGCATGACTCAGTGGCATGCCTGGTGTGCCCATCCCCCATAAGGGTGTGATCCTGCTCTCCTATCTCCATAGCCTCCAAGGCCTTCCTAGCAGGGGTTCCAGCTAATGTGGTAGCAGAAGTCAAAAGGGGCAGGAGGGAGCTACTGGTACATCCCAGCTCAGCATGGGCAACAGAAGTTCCTAAAGGCAACCGGGCAGTTTCCAAGGCAATGCACTGCAGTGCAATATTTGGTGCACCAAACCAGGGTGGTACTGAAAGAGGAACTGAGCATTCAAGGGCTAAGACTTGAGCCCACCTGACATTTTAGTTACCTGAAAATACACACACACACCTCCTGATTAACTCTCCAAATTAATTCTGGGCTTAACTTGTGCCAGGGCTCAGTCTATTTTTAAAAAGAGTGCCACAAGGCCTGTGCAGAGTGCCTTTCCGTCGTTACTAAATAACTGAACCAGATCCCTCAATCTTAGGGATTAGGAGTCAAAGCGACGCCTAGTCATGGCAGAACCAAAATATTCAGTGGGTGTTTGCTTGAATACCCACCCCCTTCAGAGTTTGCTTCTGCCCCCTTCTGGCCACCTGGAGGAGATGCAGCAGCCAAAGGCATGGCAGAAGTCTGACTTGGACCATCGCTCAGATCAAAGGCTGCTTAATCAAATGCATCCAAGCACCTAATTGCTAAGGTCCTGGCATGAGGAAGAAGAAACACTGCAAGTTTCCTGGAATGAGGAAAGGAAAAGCCAGCTGGGCAAATGAACAACCCTGCAGTCTGCATTCAGTGCCAGGGCTCCGCCAACAAAACAAAGAAGGGAACACTGCTAAACATGTGCAGAGTGCACCAGCCTGTCCAGTGATATTTCCTGGTGAAATCTATTGTTTTGAACATGACACAATTTCACAGATGTACTTCTGTAAACATAGGACGAGGGAATCTAATCTAACTTATTTAATGCATTTTAATGTAATATTTCCTCCAAAATGGCTCTAACCCCCACCCACCCACATTTTTTATTCCCACAATAGTCCTGTGAGGTAGGTAAGGCTGAGAGATAGTGACTGGCCCAGTGAGTTTCAGGGCTGAGCAGGGTTTCAAACCCAGCTTTCCCAGTCTGTAACTTTCACATGGCAGCTAATCCTAGCCATTCTGCAGGACATACCGGTACAAGCCCTACACACGAGGAACCAAGGCACAGTGATGGGCATTGAGTGCATGCACACACACACACCTCTACTTGTGCAGCTCTCCTGCATTTCAAGGATGCCCTGGTGGATTGTGGCCCACAATGACAACACCTTCCCCAATTAATTTACTGTTTTGAGGCAACTACTTCTCCTGCCCGCTTTTCGGCCAAGACTCTCCCATTTCTCAGAGACTGGAAGTACAGGGAGCCAACCGCACCACTGCCCCTCCTTTTTTGCTACACACAGAGAATTGGGGGGGCCCCAGTCAGCCTTGGACCGTCCTGCAGGGGCAGACACACCCCGGCCCCCACCAATCGATCCCAGCTGAGTCCCTGAAAAACCGCTGAAGCAACACAATGCACATTCTTTTGCTCTGCAGCCTCCGATGATCGGTTGCTATGGTGCTAGGACTGAGAACAGACCAAAACGCGCTCTACGTTTTCCAGACAATCGCCTGCCCCACCACCACCACTCCCTGCTATCGCCCTCTCTCTGTTCACACATGTGGCCGACTCTTCTGCCACAATATGCCTTATCAGCAGAGGCCCCGTCTCCTCCTTTGTCAGGGGATGAATGTGGCATTCAAAGGAAGTGCCTCCGTCTGGCCTTGCCCACATCTCGCTGGATTGCTATGGGGACTGACAACACACAGGCCTACCTGAGATAAAAGACTGCTCTCTTCTGAGGCACAGGCAATATTTAAACTTCTCTTTCTTACCCTAACCCCAGGAAAGGTTTAAGTACAGTGGTACCCCGCAAGACGAATGCCTCTCAAGACGAAAAACTCGCTAGACGACAGAGTTTTTCATTTTTGAAGTCGCTCCGCATGACGAATTTCCCTATGGGCTTGCTTCGCAAGACGAAAACGTCTTGTGAGTTCCCAATGCATTCCTATGGGAAACCGCGCTTCAATGCATTTCTATGGGAAACAGCGCCATCTAGTGGTTCGCAGGACCGTGCTTCGCAAGACGAAAAAACTCGCAAGACGACAAGACTCGCAGAACGAATTAATTTCGTCTTGCGGGGCACCACTGTATAGTGCTGTGGCCCCATGCCCTCATGTTCTATTTTGACAGCAAACCCCTGCTGTAAGCAAATGGCAGCCTTGAACTTATTCAGCTGTGAGGAGATTTGCTAGGGTTTTTTTTAAAGAGGGGTGCTGTTTGCCACCCTGGGCTCCTTTAGGGAAACAGAAACAGAAACAACAACAACAACCATCATCATTATTGTCTGGGATCATGCCACTCATCCCTTTCTATACAGGATGTGAAATGCTTTAGTACAGCCTTGTTGGCTGCCTGGGGCTGGTGGGAGTTGTTGTCCAACAACATCTGGAGGGTACCAGGTTGGCAAAGTCTGCTTTAGGAACATAGGAAGCTGTTGTCCACTTAGCTCAGAACTGTCTATGCCAGGGATATAGAGACTGCAACTCTCCAGATGTTCTTGAACTCAAATTCCCATCAGACTCAACCAGCATGCCCAAAAGGCAGGGATGATGGAAGCTGGAGTCCAGCCGCATCTCATGAGCAACAAGTTCAACATGAAAAGTGATGGCCACACCAATTTGGATGGGTTTAAAAGAGGATTGGGCAGATTAATGGAGGGCAAGGCTATCAACAGCTAATGCTCTGCTTTCACAGCTGGAGGCCATAATGCTTCTGGATCCCAGTCTCTGGAAGCCACAACACAATAAGCAGGAAAGTTTTCCAGTCGCTGCATTTGTCTGCAGAATTCCTGCTTGTTGCTGTGCTGCTTAATGCACAGGCTAACCCCAGATTAAGTCACTCTCTTTTTAAAAATGACATTTTAAAATTATTTCCCTTCCCTTTCTTCTGCCCAGCATCTCCATGCACAAGTTTCCTAGGTCACCTCTAAACTGCGTGGATTCCCTGTATGTCCTGGAGAGTGTTTTGAACCTGGGCCCACTGTGTATACCTTGTATGCCACTTTAGCAACCAACCTCAGCTTCGGCCATGCACTACAAGACATTTACAGTCAACCCTGAGAAATCAGAAGGAAGACGCTGGGACAAGCAACAAGCTGAGCCCAATGCAAACCTCAAACCATCTGCTGCGGAGCAGTCTCACCCACTTCACAGAGTACTGCGAAGGTCAAGGTCAAAGGACTCCACATACTAGACATGACACCATTCATGCAATTAGCCATTTGTGGATGGTGTTGGCTTGTCTGTACTAAACTGCCGATTAGGATGCTGCTGGAGGCAGGGGAAGGGGGTCTTTAACACTTTGCCAGATCCACCCTCCTGCATTCCCGATCCCAATGCCGTATCTGCTATTCAGTTTTTAAAATATGAAAAAGCACTTGCACAATTGCTCACTGCTCAAATGGTGTCATGTCTAGTTTGGCCCTCAGCCCGTTCTTTTATGTAATCGTAGTTCCAAAACGGGGAAATTTCGCAGACTGCACACGTGGAATGGGAAGGGCAGGCGGTTTAACAGGAGCACAGAATAGGGATTTCTGCAGGTACCTGTTTGTCTCAAGTCCCTGCAAGACAGAAAGGCCACATCTGCCCAGATTCCTTTTTCAATGGAAAGTACAAAAGTTCAGCTCTCCTCCTTGGCATCTGACCACCCAAAGAGCAGCGTCAAGGGTACTCCTGCAATGCCAATTTTGGGGGATGACTCAGCTGCCATTCCATCCATCCAGGCCCAGGGCCTTCTCCCTCTCTTCAGCAAGATCTGGTACAGTGCCAAGAGCCAAAACGTTGGCATTGCAATAGGTGTTCTTCCACCATTATTACTGCTACACGTGTCACGCAGTGTTTTTCCAACAACATCTTGCAAAATACCTTGCCTGGAAAGTCTGACGCATCAGCAGGCAAATAAGCAGGGCTGTCTTGGCCAAGGTCACTTCACAGAAGGGTTTCAGAAATCAGCCCAGGAAGCCTGCAAAATCCATGTCTGACTCTCAGCAACCTTTCTTCTGCCAGGACATTGGGCCAAGCCAGGTGCCATCCCACATCCCAAATCAAACTCATAAAGGTGCTTCTCATACTTGGCTACAAGTGGCAACTCTGAGTTAGGGCTGCCAACTATTTTTATTGGTCCTGCCCCCCTGGGCCTTTCACTGGAGCCTCGCATGCAGAAATCAATCAAATAAGTTGCGGAGGAAGTTTCACTTGCTAGGTTTTTGCATGTCAGGTGGCTTTTAGAGCCACATGACCAGATGACCACACGGCTTTGAATTCAGCCAGGAAAGCCGGGCTTAATCTGAGTCAATCATGCTCAAGCCAACCCTGGGCTGTGCTATCGGTGCCAAGGCTCAGCATGGGAAGCAGTAGGTTTTATTATTTTAAAAACCCAGCGCTTCTGCCTTTCCATCACCAACAAGCAACTCACAAACTTAAGAGTCTCACATTTTAGAAATGAATTACGATTTATTCATACTAAAAGGGTGGGTGAAGAATGAAGCAATCCTAGCACAGATTTAATGAACATTAAAAAGTTTCATTTCTCAGTTCTTCAGTACAGTTTATCTTAGCAGGCACATTGATCAGGAACCCAAGGGCGGCTGAAGTCGTGTCCTGGAGAGAAAAAAACATCATCCCTGTACAATAACATCAACATCATCATCAGGGAAGATCCTCTATCATTTGCCTGTTTTGTTTCAGGGAAATGCATTTGCAACAACCTGTCCGCTAAAAAAACAGCAAGCTTTGTTGTTAAACAGAGAAGGGGAGAAGGGGCTTTAGTGCAGGGGAATAAACTAACAGCACCATAAAAAATTAAGGAACTGAACTTTCCTGTTTACAGGGATTATCACCCCATTTGTGTCAAGGTTTTCATTTGGGGGAAAAAACATCAGCTAAACAGAAAATCCTGTTTTGTGGGGGTGGAGGTAAGAGGCCTTGGCTTCCCTGAATCAGCAGCAACACCAAAAACAAAAACTCAGGAGTCCTGACCTCCCTATCACATGCTATAACCACAAGCGCATCAACAGACTGAAAAATAAAGTGAACTTTTGAGTCCCTAATCCAGCGGCTGTTAATTAGGCAAACAACATTTATACTACCAGCCTGCTAGGGGGGGGAAGTACGAAGTGTATTCATAGCCACAGTCTCTCCTTATGCTCCAAAAGACCAGCGCTCAGCACACTCAAGGAGCACCAATTAGCTGCTTCTTAATATCCTTGAAACAAGCAGGGGAATTTTTATCCCATCTTTCTACGCACAGGAGTACCCAAGGCGGCATTAAAAAAAATGTATCAAGATATTAAGATTATTATGATTGCAATCCATCAATGTATCTGACACTTTGCAAGGTGGCATAAGCAAATATGAGGGGTGTCTGCTGCTCTGCGTGTTTAATCTACACTTTGACAATGGGGAGGGAGACTAAGAGGTGGGGCAAGGAGAACAAGCAATGAATACAACAGCCGTCCTCAACCTGGGTAGCTGTTTTGGACCACAACTCCCATTAGCCCCAGCCAGGAGGGCATTCAGATTGGGAGAGGCTGAAACACAGAGAAACAACTGGATGAAAACATAAATGTCTGCTGGCAGAGGCAGTTTTAGGGTTCGACCACACGGGGCGCCACACTGCAAGGGGCACCACATCAATGCTGAAGAGTGGAGTGTGAGAGGTGGGGGGGTGCCTATTTTTTGTGTCACACAGGGCGCTGCTGAAATTTGAGAGTCCAATGTCCACGACTACTGCTGGATCAGGCCAATAGCCCACCTAGCCCAGCACCCTGTTCTCACAGTGGCCAACCAGCTACCCATGGGAAGAACGCAAGCAGGACCTGAGCACAGCAGCACTGTCCCCTCCTGCAGTTTCCATCAGCCGATATTCAGAAATATACTCCCTCTGACAGCAGTGGTGGCAGAGCACAGCTATCATGGCGAGGAGCCAGGGTTAGCCTTCTCCTCCATGAATCTGTCCACTCCTCTTTTAAAGCCATCCAAGTCGGTGGTCATCACTGCCTCCCGCAGGAGGCAACTCCACAGTTAACTATGTGCCACATGAAGAAATACTTTCTTATTATCTGTCCCGAATCTTCACATTTGGCTTCATTGAATGTCCACGAGTTCTAGTGTTATGAGTGGGGGACGGAAACTTTCCTCTATCCACTTTCTCCTTCCCATGCATCATTTTATGAACTTATAATATCATGTCAGATCTTATTTGCCCTTTCCTCTGAACTAAAAAGATCCCAAATGTTGCAACCTTTCCTCATAGAGGAGTTGCTCCATTCCCTTGAATGTTTTGGTTGTGTCTGAATCGACTCTCCAATGTCCTTTTTGAGGTGAGGTGACCAGAACTGAAACAGTACTCCAAGTGCAGTCGAACCTGGATTTGTACAGTGGCCTTGGGATATTGGCTGGTAATATTAGATGTGAATGAGAAGGTGGATACTGGGGTTACAACCTGACCTGGGTGGGGTGGGGGAGCCCTGCTCCTTTGCCTTTAATATCAGAATAATCTGCAGAAACCTATAGACTCCACAACACGGAGATAAGCTTTCTATTCTGCTAATACCTGTAAGGCTTCTTTTAGAGGCGCAGGCGCAGAGGCTGGAAAAACAGTTGGCAACCTTAGTTTTGAGGATGGCATTCACACACCAAGCAGTAAAAGGGTGGAAGGCTCTAAAAGATTTTAAGCAAGAGGAAGAGCTTGCGTTTCCCTGCCCTTCTGATTTTTCCCTAATGGATGGAGAGGAGATTCTAATCCAGGCCAGTGACTCTACAGAAGAACAATCCTTCCAGATTAGTTAGGCTGATTCCAGGGGAGTGATCTCCTCTGTGGGGTGATTATATTAGCAAAGCACCAGCCCTAGAAACCCACAAAGCGGCCTCAGGGCTGGTTGCAACACCAGAGATGGCCCAAGGACAGCCCCCAGGTTTCTCAGAACATGGCAGGGAACACGCTCTTTTGAAACAGCAAAGGAGCTCCAACAACAAGGAGAAGCCACAGCAACAACCCAAAGTTCGCTACTCAATGCACGATCAAACCAAAAGCCACAGCCCAACCTGGCTCTCTGTTCAGTGTTCCTATATGACACGTGTGCTTGCAAATGCATGCTTGTTACGCTCATCATTTTTAAAAAATTATTGCTGGGTCTTTTCTGGTGCTTTCATAGCTGCCTTACAAATCTGCCAACGGACAAGTGTTGTGCAGATCTTGTGATAACATAAAAACTGAGCCCTGGTTTAATTTCAGATTTGGCTCCTTCAGGACTGCAGAGCACCTTCGCAAATTGCTTTTTCAATGAAACCAGGAGACAGTCTCCCCAGCGTTTTGACGTGAGGATTTTCCAATGGTGAAGTGTATTTCCCAGCTGCAATTTCCTAGCTGGGTCCCCAAGCAAGAGGCACCAGGAACTCTGGGACAGCAGGGTAAAGAGCCAGGTGCGGAAGAGCATTTCTTGACCTCATATTTCAGAACTGATTCAACTCTAAAATCTAACTTTAGCTAGGCCACAGCTCAGTGTTTTGGACTACAACTCCCAGCAGCCACAGGAAGCTGCTCTGGAGCATGTGAAGACAGGAATGCCTCTGAGCAAATGCCAGGCTAGGTTCCCCTCATACCTGAGAAAAACCAGAGTCCGCCCCCCACCGTATCTACCATTTTGAGGAGGGATGAACTTGGAAGTTAAGGGCCCACGGAGGAGCTTTGTACTCTGGAGATTTTGGCAGGGGCGGGGGTAAGTCATGAGGATATTTGCCCCTTTCGGTCCCTTCCCCAAAGAGGCTGCCCCACAGCAACTCCCCAGCCGCACCCTCCCTGCCAGGCTCCCCACAGGCTCCCCACCTGACAAGCCCGTACCTGTCTTCAGCCCTGCGGAGCGGCCAAAGTTCCAGAGAGACCAGCCCTTGGCGTTTGGGGGGCTCCACTTGTGGTACGAGTTGCCCATGGTGCCCGTAGGTGCAACAGGCACCTTTCCCCCGTCTCTTCCTCCTCACCCTGCCCCACCCACCCCCGTGTTGCTGGGAGGAGGAGGAGGAGGAGGAACAGGGTGCTTACATGACTGAGCCAGGCAAGCCTTCTTTCTCCTTGGCTGGGTTTCCGTGGCAGAGAGAGAGAGAGAGAGAGAGAGAGAGAGAGAGAGAGAGAGAGAAAGGGAGAGGCGCCCAGGGCTCAGCTCTGCCTTCCCATCCCTGTGTTTCTGGGCCGCTGCCTGCTTTCAGCACCCACTCGCTCCCTCCCTTGCTTGGTCACTGAACCAATTGCAGCAGGCAAAGGGGAGGGGCGCAGGGGGGTGGCCTCTTGTCTTCTTCCTGCCCTCACAGCTTTGCTGCCTCCTAGCTCCATCTCTCGATCTCACTCCTCCAGTGTCACCAGAAGGGTTTTATTTCCAAAAAGTGAGGGGTGACCCAGCTTAAAAGTTTGCCTGAATATTGCACCCCACTGGAGCAGGAAAGAGATTTTGCATATGCTCCAAAGCCCTGTTCCTGATTTACATGTTCTGGGGCCATGCCTGGGCACAGGTGGAAGCCTTGGCTGAAAGAGTCCACAAGGCGGCAGCATTTTAGGGGAGGACAAAAAAGTGACTCAGAATCTAGCTATCCTTCACCATACAGTCAAAAGCATTATAATTTTACTTGCCTGAAGCTTATCTATCCATCCATCCATCCATCCATCCATCCATCCATCCATCTCAATTTACTCCTTCACCCATGCACATTCATTTGTTCTCTTTCCCCAACATTCTGTCCCGCTTTAATTTTCTGTCACCTTTTGATTTCCTCGGCGATTTCCCCACACAACTGCCAAGCTGCTAAGGCACAAAGCAAGAGCAGCTGGGGAACAAAACAGACTTTGGACAAGCAAGCTATGGTTTGGTTGATGGTCACTGGGACAACTCATGGTTTCTTCAACCACAGTTTAAAGTAATGTGCAAACCAGGCCATTATTTTTCACCTATGGTAAACAGTTCTGTGAAGCTTACAAGTTTGCACATTCTGGCCCATGCAATGGTCAGTGCCATGCATAAGAGGGCCTTAGGTAGGCTGTCCTCTGCCGCTACCTTCCCCGCAAAATGAAAATGGTGGCAGCTGCTTCATTCAGCCCATCTTTGGTGGGCACCAGGTTAAATATCCCCCCTCCCCCGGTTTGCAGCCGCCTTCGCTTAAGTTTACCAGTGAAGGTATAGCAGCATCCACCAGAAAACCCCTGAGCATAAGAGTGGAACTGGCACGGTTGCAGGTGCCTCATAATCCTCATTCTGCAGCTGCAATATATCAATCTTTTAGTGTGGCAGCACCTACACTTTGGAACTCCCTGCCTATTGATATGAGGCAGGCAAGCACCTTCACTTCTTTTCAGTGCCTACTAAAAACTTTTTTTTTCAGGCAAGCTTGCCCACATATGTAGAATGCTGACTTGTGTTTTAATCAGTTTTTAGCTTATTGTTTAATTATCTTTTGAATCTTTTAAATAGCTGCTTTAACCGTTTTTATAGGCAATTTTATTGTTTTACTCTTTTGTGAACTGCTCTGAGGTTTCCCCCCTCACAATCTAGCAGTACATACATTTTATGGCATGGCCTAACACTTGCTCACAGTTTGGAGCAAGGCTGAAGATCCTGGTGTGATTAGGGTTTCCCAAATATATCCCATGGTCTTCTGTGGCTCTAGGCTGGGGGTTTCCAGATGTTGATGGTCTCAAACTCCCGTCAGCCCTGACCATTGACTATACTGCCTGCCAGAGGCGTACCTAGGGGTTGGTGAAACCAAACTCTGCCGGGACATAGGCCTGGGGTGAGTGTGGGTGCAAAAAATCACCTATCAGACTATGGAGTGCATGGTGTAAATGTGTGTGCAGATGTGACGTCCCTGTCGCAGCAAGTTGAAATGTGGGAGAAACTTCCCATTCTTCTCACAGCATAAAGACATGCACTTTTATTTTTATTTTTTGCCCTTCACCCTTGCACTCACTCTGGATGCTTCGAGTATTTGGGTCAAGTAAAATGTAGTCATTTCTAATGTGGCTATTGCGGTATTGATGCTTTGAATTATGGTGCTGGAGGAGACTCTTGAGAGTCCTATGGACTGCAAGAAGATCAAACCTATCCATTTTGAAGGAAATCAGCCCTGAGTGTTCACTGGAAGGACAGATCCT
Organism: Darevskia mixta; assembly: GCA_034641385.1. Lineage (NCBI taxonomy): Eukaryota > Metazoa > Chordata > Lepidosauria > Squamata > Lacertidae > Darevskia > Darevskia mixta. The sequence continues at coordinate 1,577,433 of JAWWNH010000033.1, read as the reverse complement.
GAAGCTGAGGTTCCAATACTTTGGCCACCTCATGACAAGAGAAGACTCCCTGGAAAAGACCCTGATGTTGGGAAAGATTGAGGGCACAAGGAGAAGGGGACGACAGAGGACAAGATGGTTGGACAGTGTTCTCGAAGCTACCAACATGAGTCTGACCAAATTGCAGGAGGCAGTGGAAGATAGGAGTGCCTGGCGTGCTCTGGTCCATGGGGTCACGAAGAGTTGGACACGACTAAACGACTAAACAACAACAACAAATTGTGGTAAAGTGTTTTTTGGAGGTTTTGGGCTGGGGGGATGCCAATACAGCTCCTTGCCAAGGGCACAAGAGATCCCAATCTGCTGACTACAGCTGATTGCTGAACATCTGCAGGGCACCACATTGTCTATCCCTGATTGAGGCAGATTGGCAGGTGAAAAATACTCAAATTACATCACACATCACAAGTGCTTTTAAAGAAATGTCAGAATCCAGGAAGGGCCTTCGGCAAGTCTTTCAGTGAATACAGGAAACTGCCTTGTTCTACTGAGCCAGGCCTAGCATCAGGCCAGCAGTGGGACTGTAAGGTCTCAGAAAAATAGGGGGGGCAGTATTTCTTTCCTAGCAGCCCTATTCAAAAATTTATTTAAAAATGCCATAGATTCTAATCTTTGGGCTTTCGGCATGCCAAAAAGGGGTGCAATCTTCTGACTATCTCAAGAGATTCCCTACCCCAAACCCCAACTTGCTCCTTAATCTTGACTAGAAGTGAGGTCCCCTGTTCTGCTACAAATACAAGGAAATCTCACAAATTATATATTATTATGCGTACAATACTATACACAAGTTATAAAGTAGAAAGTAACCAGGACATATACAGATGTATACAACAATGCAAATTACTTTATAAAACTCATATGTATTAATATACTGGTAACACCCTTCTGCACAAAATATTGTACAGCATAGGGCTTGACTGTTTTATATGCATTTATATGTATATGCTTTAAAAAATGAGTCATTTTCCATGTAATTAGTCAGGCTTACAAAAAAAAAGAAAGGACACTAGATATTGCACAAGCAGATGGCATATAAGCAGGCCCTGAATATGAGAGGCAATCCATTGCAAGCGAAACCCAATTGGATCGGACCCAGCAAAATCCATGTGAAAATCTATTTCAAACGGATTTTTCCTTCACTCATATGCAAATTCTGCTCTACCATCACTGACCTACGGCCCACCCAAAGGTCATAGGACACCCCTGCAGCTGTTATTCTTTGCCCCATGGCCCACCCTGTCCTTTAAGATGCCATGAAAGGGAGCGGGTGGCGCTGTGGTCTAAACCAATGAGCTTCTTGGGCTTGCCAATCAGAAGGTCGGTGGTTCGAATGCGCATGATGAGGTGAGCTCTCTTGGCTCTGTCCCAGCTCCTGCCAACCTAGCAGTTCAAAAGCATACCAACGCAAGTAGATAAATAGATACCGCTGCAGTGGGAAGGTAAACAGAATTTCCGTGTGCTCTGGCACTCGTCACGGTATCCTGTTGCACCAGAAGCGGTTCAGTCATGCTGGCCACATGACCCAGAAAGCTGTTTGCGGACAAACGCTGACTCCCTCGGCCTGAAGCGAGATGAGCGCCACACCCCATAGTCGAATTCGACTGGACTTAACTGTCCAGGAGTCCTTTACCTTTACCTTTGCCTAAGATGCCATGGCAGCATCTGACCTGTCCCTTGCCAATAATTCAAAATTCATAGAAGAGAGAATGTATGAAAAGCAGGTGTATGCAAACTGGCAGCCTTCCACTGCCCTAAAAATGGGCACCAAATCTGGAATTTATTTCAGCTGGACACCCCCTCCCTGCCAAGGGCTGAAATCTGTAAAAGGGAATGGAAGGAAAGCTTAATGAGCAAAGCTGATTAAATGAAACTCCTGAGTATATTATGGGTCACTGGGGGTTAGCGGGTGAAACTAAGTTTTGGGAGAGTCTAAGCAGTTTACAGAAAGGCACTTGAGTCTCTGGGTCCCTCAAGGAGGAAACAAAAACCCTTCTGGGTGAAAACAAAAGCCTAACACCAAAAAGCCTAAGTTAAGATCTGAAATCATTAACAGAAATAAGCTAAATGTTCACCAGCTATTTCCTGCTGAGACCTGATTTCGGTCCCTGCAGCTTGTGCCTTCCTCCTGCTGAAACCAAGATCCAAATCGATGGAAAGAAATGTTTCCCATCCCACCTGATCCTGTGCAGTCAGCTCACTGGGCTCCATGGGACTTGCACCCAGGTAAGGGTGCCCAAGATAGCAGCCCTCACTGCATTGCCCCTGACTTCCTCACCTGAAGCTGGAGAAATACAGAAACTCAAAGGCACCTACACCGGTTTGACAAGTCAAATCCGCTCTAATTCATATTTGTTCAGCTCTTCACCTTCATTTCTCACCCTCTCCTGTGCCAGAGACCATGTCAATGATCATATTGTCTTAAGAAAGAGCACGTTCCTCATACACAGAAATCTGACTCCAAAACAATTTGGTGAGTTTTAAAAATCAGATCTCAGATTATGCTGTTTGCAAAAGCATTTCTTGCACTTCCCCCTCCCCTCCAGGTGGAAGAGGCACACCTCTCTTTGTTCAGTCTGAGAAGCTCACCCTGCTTTCCAGCTCAAACCAGACACTGGATTCCTCTTGCCCACATTTTCAGAAATGTCACTCTTGGCCTTCTGCGCCCTGCAGATTAACAAAATTATTTCACAAACACTTGGAAACTATTTCAGCAATTAAGGTTGAGGCCAGCAACAGTGTGCTTAGTAACAGCTGAAGGAACCAGGGAGCCTTTCTAGCACAGCATGCAATTGAACCCTATGAAATAAATGGCATCTTGTCACACATCACCTTGTCACCAACATCTCACATCCCTGCATTCTTCCTATGCGTCCTGGTTACTTGGTAGACTGATGCAGCTAGAGAGAGACAGTGCCAGGTAGGAGTCTCCATTACAGGCCCATCTCAGCCTCATTGGGTGGTTTCATTTGGGAAAACTAAACAGCAGCCAAGCAATGGAGGGTGGGAGAAGGAATTGCAGCATCCGGCCCTTGAAAATTGGGGAGAGTTAAACCCTTTCTCCTTGCAACAGTCTCAGTGAAAATGCTCCCTCTCCACATTTTCCGACTTAATGCTAAAAGATACAACTCTTTCCCCCAGCCTTTGACAGCTAAAATATTCTGTTTTGTGGGACTCACCTATTTCTGCTGATTGTATACTCTTCTGTTCATCTGGAATGGTTTTCCTTTTTTTAATCATTGTACTGGTTTTATAGTACGGTAACTGTTTTTTGAACTGCACGTTATATTGTTGTGACCAACCCTGGAGCTTCATGGCAGATAAGAAATCTGATAGATAGATAGATAGATAGATAGATAGATAGATAGATAGATAGATAGATAGATGATAGATAGATAGATAGATGCTGATTTATTATATCCTGCTCTCACCTGCTGTTTCATGTTCACTTGAAGCCACGGCTGGCCCAAGACATTTTGTCGCACTTTGCCTAACGACCAAGGCCGGCTCTACTTCAGGCTGCCTTGGAATGAAGTGGAGCACCGATCCATCTGGCGTTCCCTGCTCCGCTTAGGGAGGACTCTCTAGGCCCCCTAGCAGGACTCTTCCCCTTTCCCAGGGGACTCTGCCACTGAGCTGTGCCCTCTGCCACTGAGCTGTGCCCTCTGCCACTTTGTGCCCAGCTCTGATGGATTTTCCCCAGCCCTGCCGCTAGGCATCATTTGGTCTGGGAATGGCCTGGAAACCAGGCCAGGTGTGCTGTGCTGCTCCCCCGCCCCACTGATATTACACAAGACAAGGGGTCCACAACTGATGCAGGAGGTGCCATTGTGCCAGGCAGATCAAGAAGCAGGAGCCTACCTAGAAGAACTGAAAAAAGAGCCCTAGTCGATTAAGGGGGCGGGTATCTAGTTCAGCATCCTGTTCTTTCAGTGGTCAACCAGATGCCCTAATGGGAAGCCGAAAAGCAGGACTTGAGAGCAAGGGTACTCTCCCAACTTGTGCATCACAGCAACTGGCATTCAGAAGCATGCTGCCTCCAACATAACTATCATCAGCGCTCGAAATTCGCCAGGCGCCTGGTGCATTTTGCACCTGACTATTTGCCACTTGCAACCAAGTGAAGATGTTCGGTTGCCAGGATTGCGCCTGACGTCTCCACCATCTGGAGGTGCATGCCTGGGGATCCTTGGATCTTGACTGTTTTCAGATACTGACAACACATCCTGTAGAATTCTATTTGTTATATTTGATCAGAATGAATTTCAGGAGCCAAAAAGTCATTTTGAAAAATACGACTTTCGAGATGTCTGGCCCAAAAATGACAACTAGGCATACCGTTTAGGCGACTGTAACCCTGGTTTAATGAGCCATTTGGTGTCTAGCTAATATATCTGAGTTTCTAACACTGGGTAGCTTGGCTAGTGTCCCTCAGAAGAGGAACTGTATGGAAGCAGAATGGCCCTTTTCTCTACAGTACTGAACTGGACTCGCTTGCTTGAGTCATCTGGATCTAGTTGCTTTGCAGATGCCTTGGTATGCCATTTGTGGCCTGGATTATGGGAGTCAAATCTCAGGGCGGAGGGGGTGGCGTTGATGCCCATAGGCATCCTGCCTTTTTTACCAAGCTTACAGGTCTCTTTCATCCCTTGTGATTCAATGAAGTAACCTCAAACTCTCTTTAAATTTCACACCCACTCAAATTCCCAGACATTTCTAGTATAGGAAGAGAGACATGAGCTTCAAACTAGCACCGCTCTGTGATGAAAATGAAGTGCACACAAGACCACGTATTTCAGCGCTTGCAGGCTTTGCAGCAATGCGATGTCAGATCCTGTGTGTGTAAATGGGGTTGGAGGAGAAGGAGAATAATCCCATTTGTTGGAAAAGCCATTTTTCAAAGTAGGCTGAATTTTAACTTCCGGGTTGTGTAACCTGTCATTCATGAAAGGGTTAAGTGGACTGTACCCTTCCCTTTTGAGGAGCCAAGAGATGGAAAGGATACTATTTATTAACAGAAGAGAGGAACTCGGCCAGGTAGCTGTAGGGGGAAATGCAATTTAAAAGCAGCAGTTGGGATGAATATTCGTATAAACAGGGAGGGTTCCCGACTGTTTCAGACTTTTAAAAATAAAAGTTGCCTAAAGGAGGGAAGGGAAGATACTTCAACAGCACAATGTTATGCATTCTCTCATCCTGTGCACACTCACACTTAAACCACAGGGATCCCACAAAAGAACTCCGGGAAATGAAGTTTGTGAAGTGTGTTGTGAATTGTAACTCTGAGCAGAAACTACAGTTCCCTGGATTCTGTTATGGAAGCTTTCTGCTTACCGGTACTTGTTTTCAGGTAAGGATGCCCAGGCCAAGGAAGGAATGGGGAAAAGCAGGGAGCAGTTTTTCTTCCCACCAACTGACTTGTGGAACTCCTTGCCACAAAATAACAGCCAAGCCAAGAGCTCTGCTTGCTTTTAAAACAAAAAGAACCCAAACACAGATATAAGCACCGACAGCCTCAGTCTGGGCCCCCTATTATAACCCAGGTTTGAGCTGTGGAAGGAGAGGCATCTGTGTACATGCATGTTTTCTGTTTATTAAAACAAACCAACTCCGCCTTGTGAGGACAAATAAATATGCAGTTGCAAGCGGCTAAAACGACAAAAACGACAGTGAAGACTTTGGGAAATATTAACAGTGGCTCTTCTCTTTGGTCACAGAAGCCCACTTCCAACTGACAGGCACAAAGAGGAACTCCTTCCTCGTGGACAAGTTTGTTTCATTATGACAACTCTGCACTGCACAAATGCAGTCTGCTTTTTCTTTTCTGACAGCTGGCACCTGTGTGAATTCCCTAGCTGGAGCACAGAGAAATCAGATATAGTTTGAGGCAGTCACGTAGAAATCTTTTTTTTTTAATTGCCCCTGTCCTTGCCAACCCAGCACCCTCCAAATGTTGTTGGACTACAGCTCTCATCAGCCCCAGGTCAGCACACCAGCTTGCAGTCCAACAACATCTGGAGGGCGCCAGGTTGGCAGAGGCTGCTTTCACACTCTATGCAACATGACAGCGAATAATTTTTTAAGAGTTTTCCAACTCTTGCCTTCCCCCAATCTCAGCTCACAGTGGGTAGAGAGGTCAAGAAAAGATTTTGTAGTCAGCCTGGCCTTTAATCAATGGCATCTATATACCGGTAAATATACAAATTACAAAATTACAGCGAAGGTGCCTTTTAAACCATCCGTTGACAAATTGCACCAATTAATTTGTTAAAGCTTGCAGGCACAGTCAGAGTGGATGGATGTGTGGATAACACAGGATGCTGGAGCAATCATTAAGGAGGAGGGGGCAATTCAAGAGCCCTCAGATGGTGGTAGGGAGAAGACTTCAGCCTTTCAGATGCTTTTGGACTACAACTCCCATCAGTCCCAGCCAGCCATTAGGAAAGGCTGTTTTAACATTATACAAAGCAAGGGAGATGTCTGTTTGAGGCTCTGGGGGTCCTACTGCAGTAGATAGGTGGGAACAAACTGGTCCCAGGAAATCACCTGGCCCAGCACTTGAGAGCTTTCTTCTTAAGAAAAAAGAAAGAACACAAGCACCAGACAAAATTTCACCAAGCACTTCATGCGTGAACACGTCCTGCGAGTCTTCAGAATGGGCAGCTTAGCCAAGAAATCTTGTTTCATGCCTGGCTTGTGGGCAGACGGCCTTGCTGGGATATTTTTGTGGCTCTGTGCCACATACCTGCACTTACCAGGGCCCCTGCCTGCTGTATTCATTAGTCCAGAACAGGAGGCCGTGCACAGCCAAGGAGAGTGGGCTGCCCTTCTCCTGGACGCCAATCCCCACCAAGCCAGGAAGCTCACTGGGTGACTTCAGCCCCCCTCTCCCCCTGCCTAAGCCTACTCCATGGAGTAGTTGTGAGGAGGATACAATAAGGTAAGCCCAAGTATGTTGTCCCAAGCTCCTGGGGTGGAAAGCGAGAGAGGATTCTTTCGCCAGCTTCGGCTAGTACCCCAACTATGACCATTCCTTGAACACATGCACTGCTAATATCAAAGCTGGATTACTGCAAGGCACTCTATGTGGGGCTGCCCTTAAGGTGGGTCCAGAGGCTGCAGCTGATGCAGATTGCTTAACCCCAACATGTAATTGCACTGGTTCCTAATATGCCACTGGGCCGAGTTTAATTCTTTGCTTTTGGTATACAAAACCTCTATTGCCACAGTACATATTTTAAGCCCTTGGAAAACACCTCAACTGCCCTGAATCTCAGCCAGGGGACTACAGTTCTAGGCCGACCTTCCCCAACCTGGTGCCCTCCAGATGGTCTGGACTACAACTCCCATCAGCCCCAGCCAAGGCTGGGGGAGGCTGTTCAGTGCAGAGGGTCCTGTCCTGGTGGCCTGAGTGGGGGATTGAGCCCTTGCTCCAGCAATGCAGCTCCAGGCAGCGCCCTCCACTGCACAAAGCTGAGCATAACACCAGTACATGTGGGTGGAGGGAGGGAGGTGTGATCTAAATAGCTTTCAAATTGGTTTGAATTTCAGCGTAGAGGCCCTTTACATATTTGCGGAGCCAAGGCCCTTTGCGATGATCCCTCTTGGGTGCCTAGAGCAACAGGTGTCTGGTCTTGGCTGACCCTCAGTGGCAGGGTCTGGTTCACAAAGGGGAAAAAGAATCAGAGTTAAGCATAGATTTTTCAACACCTGGAAGGCCCAGCTCTATCAGGGAAAATCCACACCCCAGCCTGTAAAAAGGGAGCAAGAGGGGCATGCCTTGCAGAGTATCCTGCAAACTAGATGCAATATACAGAAAGGAGGAACAGAAGCAATTAGAAGGGGCAAAGCAGCTGCTCTTTCCTTAGCAGTGCGGGTGACAAGCTGAATGGTGTGCAAGGATCCGAGTTCAGTTCAAGGTTGAGCAGCAAACCAAGGTTGCTGTCAGCAAGCTCAGCCAGACCGTCACTCTGCAAGCGGGCAAAGTTGTTGCCTGGGGAAGCAGCACATGGCAACATCAGTGGCAGGGAAGCAGCAGGTGGTCCAAGACTTGTGCAGGATCCCTTGCAATGCTGCAGAGCGTGCCAGGCATGCAACCTTTGGATTGCACAAGAGGTGATGTGCATGCCTGGCACAGAGAAAGACCTGGGTTCAATCCCAGTTAAAAAGGATCCAAGGTCCAGGACAGGGAAAGAGCCAGCACTTCTGAGGGCAGACAATTTTGGGCTAAATGGCAGACTTAGGGCTTATCCACACTTCCTCTTGTCCCGCTGCTTTCCTCCGGGAACAACAACTTTTTAGTGCTCAACTGGAGCAAACAGCCATTGGGTTTCTGCAGATGGTGGTTGTTGTGAGCTTAAGGGCAGGCTTTCCTTGGGAAAGGAGCAGAGCAAGGTGAACACCACTCAGACCCATGCTTTCTAGGCATAGGACAAGAGGAAGTGTTGATAATACGCTCTCATTAAATGTATATCCTGGGAAGGGATGCTACTTTTGCATGGAGTCAACCCTAGGTCCATTCCATCCATAGGCTTTTTGGGGATTGAAAACATTTACACACACTTCTTCCCCTAAAATATGCATTTTGTACTATTTCCACCCACCCACCCATATCAAATAGGCATTTTTGTGCACTTTTGAACCAGAACTACAACATTCAGAGAAGGGTATAATCCAATGGACAGCTGTGTTCAGGACTAATCCAATGGACAGCTGTGTTCAGAATTCAAGACATATTAGGTTGGTTTGCTTCAAAATGTGGGCCAAATTGATTTCTCTTCTTATCCCTACATTTCAGACACATCTCTTAGAGTGGATACATATCTAGTGCCAGTCTTGCCAGACAGAAGACTGAGAACAGAAGAGATATCAAATCAAGGAGCGGGAACATATGCACCAGCAACATTTCAAGAGCAGAAAAGCCAGCATGGAGCCGAAATTCTCTCTCTGCCAACCTTTCCCAACCTGGTTCCCTCCAGATGTTTCGGTCTCCCATCAGCCTCACCCAACATAGTCATAAAATGCTTGGGGCTGGTGGGAGTTGTAGCCTGAAAGATCTGGAGGGCACCAGGTTGGGGAAGGCTGGTCTGCACCCTCAGCTGGAAACTTAATGGTCCTCTTGCCATCTGGGCCATCAGCCGCCTCCTGCTCTAACTGCTGGCCGTGCCCGCCATCCACATGCAGCAGATCCAGTCCCCACCTGAGCATATGCAGCTTCAGCCACACTGCCCAATAGTGGAATGCGCTGCAGCACCCCAAATTACATGAAAGAAACTAGTAAAAACCTAATAATAACCACCTCAATTTTTATAGGTCTTTCATTCTACTGTCAGAAGGCGCTATAAACCAGTCCCCAAGTTCCTGCCCAGCTGGAATGGCACTGGAAGGCCTTGCCACCCACCATAACACAGAATGTGACCAACCCAAGGCCACGTGGCCGGCAGTCACCATCGCCCTGGGAAGCTCATCTCCTAACTAGGCCATGGCAGCTTCTGAGCCCTGCCTGGTAGGAGGTGAGCAGCTTCAGCAGCCGGAGCTGAAAGGGTTGAACAGGGTGTGGCTCTTCCGCGTTATGCTTCTTGAAACCAGAGGGTATGTTGTGATGACAGACTTTGGTGATTTCATCCAGCAGCAGCAGCAGCTCATGGGAATCGTAACAAGCCATCTTGCGTGGCTGAAAGAGGGCAAGGAAAGAACCCCGATGGCTGGTTCCCTCTCTCCTACGTAATCCTAAATATTTCCACCGGCAGATCCTTCTGCCCACACGTTTCAAGCGCTTTTGGTTGTTCAGGAGGCACCCAATTTGAACCTCGTTTTCAAGCAGTTGTCCCTCTTTATTTTTCATCTAACAGACTTATAGACCACTTTTCAGGAATCCACCCTCTCCCCACCACCACCCACAAAATGGCTTGTGAAGAAATATAAGCCAAAATAAAATCAAAAATACAATACTAAAATCAACTAAAACCAACATTTGTTTCAGGGCACCATTAAAAATAACTTTGGCTTTTTTTCTTCTTTTTTTTGCATTTCCTTGCCAAGAGGTCCAACAGTTCTAGAGACCATTTGTGGTCATATTGACCTTAAAAACCCCTCTAGTCCTGAGTTCTGTGGGATCCCCTCCTTTCACATGTATCACTGAGCTGGTAAATAACAGCTTCAGGATCCCAGCCTTGAGTTCTATCACTTCAAGAGGCCAGGTCAATCTCAGGAAGACCTTCTTCCAGTGGCCTCAGGGCTTTGGAATGGTCTCCCAGAGGCAGGATGTATAGAAACGTACATATTTTGAGAAACTAGTGTGGTTATTTGCCCCCACCTAGAACAGCCATGATTCTGAATTTGCGGCCTGTGCAACACACATCCCTGCTCACCATTGCAAAGCTATGCTCCAGCCACTTACTCTATTCAAACCAGCAGTCTGACCACTGGAGCAGCACCCCTCTGTCCCACCAAAGAGGTGTGCTTACATCTTCAAAGATGCAAGAAGAGCCTGGTTGTTGGATGAGGCATAGGCAAAGTCATTGCCCAGGCATAGGCAAAGTCAGCCCTCCAGATGTTTTGGGACTACAACTCCCAGCATCCCTATCTAACAGGACCAGTAGTCAGGGATGATGGGAATTGTAGTCTCAAAACATCTGGAGGGCCGAGTTTGCCTATGCCTGCCATAGCCCTATCCAGCCGAGCATCCTTTTTCCACAGTGGCCAACCAGATGCTTCTGCTTTTATGAAGGAACTGATCAATAAGTAATCCCTGAATCTGCAGGATGTTCTGGCTTCACTTCTAAGCACTAGGCAGGTGGCGTATTGGCTTTCTTTTTTACCAACAGTCTGCAATTAAATAAAGCAAAGTGTCAATAGCACTCTTCTCTCCCCCTGAATCTGAGAAACAAAACTTGCCCTGCACAAAAGCTGCTCCAAAAAGTGATTGCCTGCTAGAGATACCCATGTGAAGCAGAGTCCACATCAAATTATAAATTGCAATATAAGGGTTATAGTAACTCTAGTCCTTACATAGCAGGCAGGCAGGGGGCTGGATGCCTTAAGTCATAGAATCATAGCTGGAAGGGTTCTATGAACCCTGAGGGTCATAGACTCATAGAATTGTAGAATCAGAAGGGATCCTGAGGATCTAGTCCAACCCCTTGCAATGCAGGAATCCTGCCCACAGCTATCCCTGGGTGGACTCGAACCACCAACTTACGGGCCCACAAGCAGAGACAAAAGCTGTTTTCCCTAGTATTAGACCAATCTGATCCCCACCAGATGTTTTGGATTACAGCTCACATAGGCTGTGGCTGATAAAAATGAAACATCTGGAGGGCACCAGGTTGGGGAAGGTTGGATTAGACTCAGGATCAGAGTGAAATTCTTGGGTCCCTCTTAAGGGTAGGACTGGGGGGGACCCTGTTTTCTGCACTGACTGGACAGTGAGCCCCTTCAGCATGCTTCCCTGTAACTCTAAGCCCTCCAGTGCCCATGTACAAATGTTGAAGAGGGCACCAGCAGCAAAGAAATGAGAGGTCTGTACATCTGCATTTTATGTCATGCAATAGCACAGAATCTTAAGGGCTGTGACTTCTCTGGCCTTTTCTTGGGGGAAACTCTAGCAAAAGTGCTGAGAATCGATATTTGGAAATTGTGCCTGTAAGAGGATAGAGAAGCAGAACTCAGAAGAAGAGGCAGAGGCAGGAATTGTGCGGATGGGTGGTGAACTGCCATAGGAAGCGAAACCAACTCACTTTGAGGTTTCTAAGCTGATCCAGAGAAAAGTATGCCTGCCTTGAGAAGGTCAGACACACATGGGGGCAAGTCTGCACGTCATGGTAAACCCTGGTGTATGGCTTATTGGGATCAAGCAGGTGGATGGTGTCCACTGCCCAATCCCTCCTTCCAATCACAAGCAAGAGCAACAGGCAGGAAGTCTTGGTGTGGTGTTACTTCCCAACAGAGTAAGACTGTTGTTTGTGTCTCCCTAAAGCAGCTTTCTTGGGACCCCCAGATGCTGGACTTCAACTCCCATAAAATTATCTTATTTATTTTTAAACAAAATTTAGATACTGACTGATCATAATAAAACCTCTGAGGGGTCCTAGTCTGACATTCTAACCACTACACTACACTACCACGCAGCTCAATCCCAAGACACCAAAAGCCAAGGTACGTTCTGAAGGCAGCACCACCTTGCTGAAGTTTATCAGGTCTAGGTCTGGTCAGTGCCTGGATGGGAGACCGCCTGGGAACCCCATGTGCATATCAACGTAAGCTCTGCAGTGGGAGAAAGGCAGGATATGCATTTTAAGAAAAATAAATACTTGCAGTAGTGCTATATTCAAATGAGGCCATTCATTCCCACCATGCTCACTCCCCACAAGAAGGTCTGGCTTTCAAGAGGGTCTGTCAGAATGGCCTCCTCAAGAAAGCTCTTGGGAGCTGATGGAGACCTGTCAGAGGAAACTGCTGCTCACCTATATTACTGTCCTGGAAAGTTTTTACTCTTTGATTTACGGGGATCTGATGTATGCTGCTTTTATATATTGTAGTGAGTCGCCTCAAGCACAAGAGAGACAGGAGCCATAAAAAGATAAATTTAAGGCACTTAAAGTGACTATCTGCCTTTTCTAGGGGATGTTCACAAAAGTATCTCATTTCAGACTTTTCCTCAGTAAAGCCTCATGGATCCCACACACAAATGTCAGATTCCCAACTTCTTGCAAATACGGTACAATCCTAACCCCGCGTACAGATCCACAACCAGAAGACAAGGGAAGAAACTGATCCTGGTCCTCTCAAGGTAACTCATTGTGTATTTTGAAAACAGCGATCAGATTCTCCTCTCAAGAGACATGTTTTTCAAACTGAAGCAGCAACTGGGGTCCTAGGTGCTGAGCCAAAACAGCAAAGTGCCCATCACTTGTAAGCTTCCTGGGGCAGGGAGGAAGGGGGGGCATCTGGCTGCCCACTGCTGGGAACATAAATCTGCACTAGCTGGACTTTTGGCCTGACCTAGCAAGCCATCGCTTCTGCACTGCAGCCTTTCCCCATATTCTCCAGACCTCTGGTCATGGTAGATGCTCTTCTTTGGATTCTTTCCAGCTTCTCTCATGCCGTTCTTGAGAGTTCAACAACCATGGTAGCATGATGCCAAGTGGAGGGGCCCCAGGAGAGGACTTCGATGTCTCACTCATGTTCCACACCAAGATGGTGCTTGTTTGCTTTGGAAAGGTGCTACAGTGCTGATTCATGATCTTGTCCCTTGGGCTTTTTGTCTGCCCTGCCAGGGTTGAAAAGCACAAGCGCACTTGGACAAGGGGACAAAGGAGCAAGCAGCTCAAGGGCCAAGGCAGGTTGGACTCCTGCATTGCAGGGGGTTGGACTAGATGCCCCTTGGGAGACCCTTCCAAGTTCCAACTCTACAATTCTATGATTCTGTGAAAAGACTGGCATCTGGAGCATCTCTCCAGGGGCTGGAAGCCAACAGACACATGGCAGGGGATGGGCAGCGCTGGAAGGGAATGGGCAGATAATAGCGCAAGTTCACACTGAGAGCACATCGCAGGTCTCTTAACATGAGCAGGCTGCCGCTACAAGAAAAGCAGTGTGTGGTTGGGGCTGAGTAAAGCAGAGGACCACCCAGACAAGGCCAGAGTTCCTCTGAACCAAGCCGGTACCAAGAGAAACTTCTGGGTCGATGGGTCTAAAAAGCAGCTGCCCATCCCTCTTTGGCCAAGAGGCTTCCTGAGCTCTTTAGAATGCCAAATGCCACATCTGCCAGAGTGCCAGGACAAAAACAATGTCCAGCTGCTTATGACGTCATGGATACAGGGCAATCAGCACGCAGAGTTTGGCAATGTCACAGTTAGGCATGCCTCCCTGGGTCAGCACCACAGGTACACACCCATTTCCCAAAAGAAAATAAAAAAATTCCTTCCAGTAGCACCTTAGAGACCAACTAAGTTTGTTCTTGGTATGAGCTTTCGTGTGCATGCAAAGCTCACACGAAAGCTCATACCAAGAACAAACTTAGTTGGTCTCTAAGGTGCTACTGGAAGGAATTTTTTTATTTTTTATTTTGTTTTGACTATGACAGACCAACACGGCTACCTACCTATTTCCCAAAAGGTTTTCTTCTGATTCTAAAGGGTGGCAATGGCAGCAGCCCAGAGGACACACTCCCATCCTCAGAACAGTGGTTTAACATGGCCAGAGTAGGAGGAGCCTCCTTTCACTTGTTTAAATGCTCCATTGGGACATTGCTCTAGGTTTATCAGTGTTGTTATTATTACTGTTTATGCCACTTGTGGCATCTGTGACACAGATTGGCTACCCATGGATCTGGTTCACTCCAACTCAGCACAGGCATGTTCACAAAAAGACCAACCATGCCAACACATTGTGTGGAGTTTTTCTGCACCTCTTCACTCCACATCAAAGTAAATTGAGGAGGGGGCGCTTCCAACAACAGTACAGCAGCCTCCTTCCTTTGTTTCCCACCAACCTGGGTGTACATCGACAGCGTGCACAGGGGAAAAACCGTTTGGATGTATGGAGAGAGGAAAGAGCTTCACTGATAGTGGAAACCTTAGAAAACATCAACAAACAAGCACAGGGGAGAAACTATGTTGAGATTCCTGAATTGCAGGGGGTTGGACTAGATGACCCTTCCGACTCTACAATTCTATGATTCTATTATTCTAAAAAAAAACAAAAAACCCCAAAATGGAGACAGGCTCAGGGTGGGGCCAGAGCCGCAGTTCAGCTTGTGCAAAACAGCCGTGCGGACTGGGGAAGCATCTGGAGCTGCTCCAGATTTCTCTCAGGATCTCTGACCTCATGAGTCAGAGGGCGAAGGAACATGCCCACTGAACCAGCAACAGCCTTGGGTAGAAATGGAATTTGCAATGGGGGGTAGGTGGGGGTGGGTAGGAAGGAGAGGCCCACACCTCACACTGCTAGAAAGAACGAGCCGGCTGCAATTGCCCAGGCCCCAGAAGAACCAAATGCAGCTTTCTCCCTGCAAATACCCATGCCCCTTTCCTCCTCCTTCTGAACTTAAAAACACACACATTTTCTCTCAGTCGTGGTGGTGAGTGCCATGCAGGTGAGAGCCCAGCCCCTGGCCATCTTAACTTGCCCAGGGGCACTCTGCACATTTATGCAACTTTGTGCCCTGAGCCTGTGCCCCAGTCCTCGAAGCGCCACCCACACCTGTTTCAAGCAAGGCAAGGAGGGGACGGGTTAAGTTGGCATGAGGAAGTAAGTCAAGGAATGGCGGAAGGCTGGTCGGAATGGCATTATAAAGGCTTGCCTGGGGATTTGTTGGCAGCCCACTCAGCCATGGGCTAAAGCTGGGGCCTGGCTTCAGTAAGGTGGGGCAGAGTCATGGATCACGTGAAGGATTGATAAAGCAGGTCAAACGGCTCAGGAAGGGAAAGCAACTTTAGGCAACTTGGGCTCACCTTGGAATCGATTTTCACTTACAAGGAGTGGACTGGGAATGGGCGACATATTCACTGTAACACTGTTCAAGCAGAGCTAAACCAGTTGAACCCAACTCTATTCTCTAAGTACAACCTTTGGCAAAAATTCAGAGCTTCGTCTAGGCCAGGAAATCACAGGGGCCGAGTCCAAGTTAACACGCGATTTCCGTCCCACGGCGTATCCCTTGAGCATGCGGAAATATTCCTAAAACAGAGTCTAGCTAACCATGTGCTAACCAGTCTAGCTAACCAGAGTCTAGCTAACCTTTCCGTCGTCACCGTGGAAGCACGACCAGCCCCAGGCCAGGGCTTGGCTCGGGCTGGCACTCGCCCCAGCTCCACCCTGGCAAGTGTGAAGCAAGACCACGGGAAGACCCGTTAAGCATGTGCAGAGCGCTCTTCAGACCCCTCCCGCCCCGCAGCTGGGGTCCGGCTAGCGACCCCAGCTGCTGACGCGCCTTACCTTTGCCCTTGTGGCGCTCGTCGTGCTTCTTGCCCTCCGCAGGGGGCGCGCCAGGAGGGCTCTTCGGCTTCTTCTTCCGCCTGCCCCGCAGCCAGCTGAAGGCCCTGCGCAGGCTAGACGAGCCGGACTTGGGCTTCTTCTTCTTGGGGGGTGAGGCGGCGGGGGAACCGCCTCCCTTCTCCGCGGGGATCCAGGTGTCCTCGGCGAGCGCCGCCGCAGGTGCGCTCTTCCCGGACATCTCCCTGGCGGGCGGCCAAACGTGGAGAGGACGCGGGGGGCGCACGACGGCCCCGCCGCGGCCGCCGCTTGCTTTCCGGGGGTCACTGGCGGCGGGGAGCCGGTGCCGCCGCCGGGCTGGCCATCGGAGGCCCCCGCTTCGCTACACAGGACGCCCTGCCTCTCTTTCTCGCCTCCGGAGGGGGGCCCAGCGGCTGCGCCCCGCGCTCCCGCGCCAAAGTTTCCCCGACCCGCCGCTTCTCCCGCTCTCGGGCCCCGGGGAGCCTCTCCCGGCTCTGCCGCGCCCCGATGCCCGCCCCTCGTGCGCGCGTCCCCCGCTCGGCAAGGCGCAAAGGCAGCAGCCGCCGGGGAAAGTTTCTCCCGGACGGGAGGGCGTGTGGGGTGGCCGGGCGGGGCCTGCCGAGCGCGCCGGGGTGTGGAGAGGCTCCCCCCCTCCTCCAACACTCCGCCTCCGCGCCGCGCTCGCTGCAGCTCGCCGCCGCCGCTCCCGTCTCCAGCTCGGGGACACACGCGCGCCTTGGCGAGGATGGGGGCCCTCCCTTGTCTAGGTGAGTAAGAGAGGGAGACCCGAGAGGTTTGGACCTGGCAAATGGCGTGGGGTATGCGGGGGGCTGGCCGGGCTTCTGCCTGAAAGGAGATCCCACGCTTCCATTCAGCCCCGGGACCTATTTTCCATACCAGAGTCCTAGTCTCTGCCTATGAGGAGTTTGCACGCCATTCAACCCCGGAGTCTATTTTCCATACCAGAGTCCGGCTCTTAGATTCTGTAGGAATCAAGACGAAAGTGCCGTTGAGCATGTGCAGAAGTAAGCCCTGAGTTTTCACCGCAGTTCTAAAATGTCCCTAAAGATCTCTGTCGTCTTAGACTAAAAGTTCTACTTTTTTGGCCTGTAGTGTAATTAGAATACTGGGCACCCTCCATGGAAACTCTCTCTAATCCTGCACACACACACACACACCTCTGATGCGGCCAATTTGCTGCAAATTCCATGTCTGTAGCACCATCACAAAATAAAGGGGGGATTTCACAAAGTAATATTTTTGATGATCACCAGTGACCCTGGGACCCTTAAGGCACCCCAAGAGGAAATTATCCAAACTCTGCCTGCTCTGTTGCTGTGCCATTTGACTCCCATGTGTTCTAATTCCTCCATCAAAATGGTTGGATCCAGAAACATTTTATCTAGGGACGCATAAATGGGCCCACCTTGTGCTAGTGGAAACCACTTGTCCTCCTCATGCTTCCAACTACCATGCCAATTCCTTCTGGGTATGAAAGGAAAGCCCAGATAGCCAGTGACTGGCAGAAGACTGCAGCTACTAGAGCCAATGTCTGTTCACCAGAAGAGAATAATGTGTGCCTGCCAGGGCCAGGCATGCAGAAATGGCATCCTAGCCCATGAGGGGTCAACCTGTGGCACAGAGAGCGTGAAGGGGCAGCAGCCTGGCTGGGGCATAGTCTTTCCAGTCCTGCACTGCTGGTGCCTGCTTCTCATCTGGTAGACTAGAGGTCAAGATGCAGGGGGTGCCTGTGTGCTGTGAGGAGCACTCTGTCTCCATCCTATGGGCAAGACTGGTAGAAAGACTGGCCACCGTGGAGCAGAGCTGGTCGTCTTAATCACAGGCAGTTGCAAAAGCTAGAGGGGCCATGAGTTTTATGGCTCCAACCAAGGTGTCATTAGGCTTGTGATCCTGACTCAAGCAGGGACGTGGGCTAGATGGTCTACCATACCCAAAAAAACCTTGCTGATTCTGTTATCTTTAACAAAGAATTCCTACCACCCTCAGCAAGCAACAACTCTCTAGGTACTTTGAAGATAACCATGGCCTTTGGACCACTCCTTTTGTTGTCTACAGTAGACATGCCCTCCGTTTCCCACTCCTGTTCTTTGTCTAATCATTCAGGATTAAAAAATAAAATAGAACAGCTCCATTAAGCCAACTGGGTTATCTGTGTTTTTCGTGAACCCATCTATGGGGCTCAGCACTCCTATCCTATCCTAAATCCACATTTCCAGTTCAGACTTGCAGCTGCTCTTATTATACCAACCACACTGTGTGTTACACTTGCCTGATTCCAAGCCATTGGTCCGCCTAGGTCAGTACTTTATTGTCATTTTATTGAGACTGGCTGGCAGTGGCTTTCATTCCGGAGTCTCAGGCATGGCTCCTTCCCAGCCCTATTTGGAGATACAAGGGAATGAATCTGGGAGCTTCTACATGCAGAGCTTGTGCTCTGCCACTGAGCGATGGCTGTTCCTGAAGGCAGGGCCAGCCCAAGGCATTTTGGCACCTGAGGCAAACCACGAAAAAGCACCTCCCTCCCAGCCAAGGAAGAAGGGATGAGCAAAGCTCTGCATCAGGAACACCGGGGGGGGGGATAAACATCTGCATCGGGGTCTGCTGCCCCCATGTACCCAGCCACCTGAGGCTGTGGCCTCACCTTGCCTCATGGGTGAGCCAGCCCTGCCTGAAGGAAAACAGCAAGGACAGAGTAAAGAGCGAAATTGTGTAGAGTCAAAATATTGCAGAGTTGTGCAGAATACAATGAAAAATAACAGACAAAAGTGATCTTGTTTTGTTAATTTATAAATAACTTTTATGCCATTTTCATTGCTCTAGGGGTTCATGTGTTTTTGTCTGCTGCTTTTTCATATCTTTGGGGACCTTCTCCTTTGTTTCAGAATGCAACAATAAAGACCTGGTTCAGTAGGCCAGGCTATGGTATAATTCTCCCTGAAAGGAACTTGCAGTCACTTTGCTCTTCCCCAGCCTTTTTTTCTGCTGCTGTGCTAAGGTGCGGCTTAGCATGTTGTCCAAACCAGGACTTGCGGGTTAAGCTCTCTCCTTGCTAACCATGAGCTGCAGCCAAGTACAAACCTTAACTACCAGTCCCAGTTCAGATGACTCACAGACTAAGCAGCGAAAAGTAGCAGGGAGGACTCTGGGCACCTGCATGTTTGTGCAATCTTGCCAAGTCATAGTTTGGCTTGCCATGTTGCATGCGCCAGCTTGGTCCTTCTATAGGGGGGAAGTCTGCCCTCTGGTTTTGGTGTCTTAACGCAACCTATAGAAGCAGGAACCTCTTCCAGTGCAAACAAATCTAAGCGTGTGGACTGTGGCATAAATTGGAATTTCTGCAAGACAGATTCATAGTTTCTCAAGTGTATCAACACATTTGCTAACAAACAGGCAAATTGCAAGCTGGCTGAGGAAGGCTGCCAAGGAGGGCTAGGAATGAGAGCTGTGTGTATATGACTCAGCTTCTCTGAGCATGCGGTTTGCTTCCTTTGATGCATCCTAAAGATGCTGTGATGCATCCTATTATTACTGTCTTAAACTGTTTTTAATGTTGTATTTCATATTGCTGCAACCTGTCCTGGGACCTTTTGGTGAAGGGTGAGTAGTAATAATAATTACTAACAATAATAACTGGTGCACAGCAGTTCTTTTGTTTTTTCACCCTACATTATTTTTCTGTTTCTGGAACTATTGCAATAAATCTCTGTAGCAGGAAGTGGAGAAGAAACCTAAGGCTACTGCTTACATATGCACACACCATCAGACAACAAATGAGGTTCCCCAGTAATGCTGCGTGTTAAAGGAGTGCACCATGTATGTTTGGATGCATGAACAACATTCCCCACACTTTTGAACTCCAAAACATGTGTATAGGAAGCACTCCTGGAATGAACACATGTACTTACCATATAAGCACTATGTGAGGCACAGTCTGGATCTCTTTTTAAGCAACAGCCTTTTATAGATAAATCGCTGTTTCTGTACATGCATAAAGCTCCTTTGTCCATTCCTTAATTGAGCAGGATGTTTGGGCTCCTCTTGAAAACAAAGCCATGTTTCTGAGGACTGACACAGCAGCCTATCTAAATTACTGCAAACCCTTTGGTAAGTTCAAGGAACGGCCATAAAGTATTGTGTTTTAAAGGAGGCACTTTGGAAGGGGGACTTATACTTTGCCACGGCACCTCAAGCACCGTCCCGTGTCCATCTGCAGAGAGATGCCATTTGAAGCAACCTCCAACCTCACCTGTACAGAGTGTTGTGATAACAAACCGAACAGAGCATGCAAACCTTTTAAGCCCATTTCACGGACTTCTGGAAAGGCACGCTTCTGCCGTTTGTCTCCAGTGCTCAATGTGGGACACTGTTGGGCATAACTGAGACAGGCTTAAATTTCCCACTTAATTTTTTACCTCCCACTTTGGGCATCATCAGCCTTGGCTTCCCTGGCCCAAATCTCGCCCATCACCAACCACCTGTTCACTACAGACACATATGAACATTTGAAGCTGCCTTATATCACCATTGGTCCTATCCAGCATTGCCGTCTCTTGCTAGCAATGATTCTCCAGGTCTTTCCCAACACCTAAGTGCAGGCCCAGCTTTGGGCCAAAACAGCTCCACATCAGCATGTTACACCAGGGCTGAAAGGTCTGCACTGAGCACGCAGCCACACTTAACTTTTGTTCCATACTTTCTAGATACAGGTCTGTGCTTTAAAGGTCCATGTCTCTCTCTTACGCTCTCTCTCTCTCTTTAGCCATGGTGCTTGCCCCGTGAAAACCCACTCTTCACTGCAGAATCAGAACAAACAACAATTCGGGTTTTTCATGGATTGCCATTTGCTCCAATTCAGCCTTGAAAAGCAGGTTTTCATGGGGAAGGCTCTGGAAGAAACAAACTAAAAGAGTGCTTGGACACGGAGCTTTAAAGTGTGGACCTGTGCTTAAAAATCCGGCAGAAAAGGAAGCCCAGATTGTCAGTACATTACCAAACTAGTTATGGCTGTGGGGGTTGTCTTAAGGAGCACCTGCACTTCAGAACTGACCACAACACCTTCCCAGAAGTACACATACAGAACCATAATTAGGCAGAAAACAGAAAAATAAGAAAAATAAGCTGTACTTTGAGCTCACGTCTTTGGGGCGGGGGAGCAGGATGGGAGGGTCTTAACACTCCCACAAATACAATGAGTGTCCTTTGGTGAGGAGCGGACACACAGCTCACCTACTTGCCTCCCTGTCCTTGGGAGTCTCTCCTTCCCTGGAATTTTATCTTCCTCTGTTCCTCCCACCAACCTATGGAATGCTTGTTTTATAGATCAAGGACCCTGTTCAAAATACCTAAATTGAAGTATGATTCACAGTAAAAGAATGACTACTGTTAAACCAAGCAGCAACATTTTTGAGGCTTCTGCCAAAGTGATCAATGGCCTCTTGTAGGACCTTCCAAAACACTGGGGAGAATTTTCCTGGGTGACAAGATTTGGATGTCCAGCATGCAGGCAGCTTTGTATGCAGAATGGCATTGCTCACAAACTTCCCCCCACCCCATCATGGAAACTGAGAGCAGGGTGGAAAGAGGCTCCGTGTCACTTTCCAGTGCCCAAAGTTATAGTCTTTTTTTCCTCCTCCTCTCCAGCCCCCACCCCCACCCCTTGCGAGTCACCAATCCAGCCACTCCAAAGATCAAAACTGGGAAAGGCTATTATTCACTGACTCTCAATTTCCACATGAGGATGAGGAGGACAGAGCCAAGTTTCATTTCAGATTTGCACTTTGAGCCAGTTTTAGTCCATTTTTAAGCCTCAAGCTCCAAGATGGCACAGCAGGAACAAGACCGGGAACTAGTTTTCTTCAGGAGCTCAGAAGGTGCTGTTCAGCTCATTTTCAGCTTCTCTGATAAACACTTTGCTGTTATTCTCAGGTAGAAACTCACACTGGTATTTGGGTGGGAGGGAGGTGCTGGCTAGGATCTCAGTGTTCACTTCCAAGAAAAAATTGTGTCACTCCTCTCAATCATTTTTGCCTGCACTCTTAGCGTACAGATGCCTTTCCTCTCTGGGTCCCCTCACAAAATACCTCTGTGAGGTAGACCACTGTTTTGACATGTTACAGATGAAGCCATGGGGGGGGGGGGAGAGAGAGAGAGACTTGCTTACAGTCCAGGCAGTAAATAAGCTACGGCAGCCTTCACCAACCAGCTCTTTTGGACTACAACTCCCATCAGCCTCAGCCAGCACAGCCTGGAACCTCCTATAGCTTCCTATATAGTACTGTCTGGCTGTTTGCTGGTTCAGATAGGTCTACTTTGTGACTCTGGAACTTTCCAGAGAGGTGAAACACACAGAGCTTATCCTCATTACTCATTAACACTCACTTCGTGCTTTAGCTTGAGGGCAAGGCCTTTGCTGGAATTCTCTCTAGCCTGGACAGTCACACCTCTGCTAACCTGCACTTGACATCGCTGCTTTCCTTCTCTCTGGTCACAGCAAACAACACCGTTCAGCTGTAATTTATGAGCTCCTGTTAGAGGGAGAGCCTTGAGGAGCTGGAAAAAAACCCTCCCCAAGGTTTCTGTTAATTTTTACCTCAACAGTGAGTGTGTCAAAGGCACTGCTCAATTTGTCTCTTGCCTGGGCATGTCCTGGCTCCCTCCCGGCTAGAGCAACTGCTTGTACTGGCGGCAGAATTGGTGGTGGTGCTTCTGTGCTTTTGTGAGCCAAGCTGTGACTTATGGCCACTAATAAATAATAGCATTTGATATTGTGTGAACCACCTTGTTTGCTCCAAGTTCAGTGGGCACAAAGCAAAATGGCAGCCCTGAGCATGGTGACTAGCAGTAAATCTCAGGACTAGCAGGACTTATTTCTTCACCAATAACTCCACCAATCCCAATCCTCTATAATCATGAGGAAACTCCATTTGACTCTGTTGGAATTGCTTCTTACCATCAGCGCATCAGCTCTGGTTCCATGTCTGCTTCTGCACCAAAATAACAACGAACAGTTTTCACAAGGAGTCCTGAGAGTTGCAGTTCTGTGTTGGGACAAAGTGAAGAGAATCCTAAAAGTGCTTCACATCATATCAGCTCTTGCAGGCCTGGTTTTTGTAGCAGGTTTTGTGGTGTGTGCATATGTTCTAATGTACAAATTCCCATTTTTTAATTGAGGTATAACAGATTAGTTTGCCCACAGCTTCACTCATAATAAGCAGGAAATGGGTTTTAAAGTTGTAAGAAACAGAAGGCAGCACTTCAGTGTCATGCCATCTCTTTGGGGAATTGTGCACATGTACCAGCACTTATTTCCTTGTAATGCTGTTGTTGAGCTCTTGCATTCTCGTTGTTATGAAGTCATTGCTGCTTAGTGATGCTCACTGCATCAGGAAGTCAGACCACTCATTTCTCAAGCTAAGGGGTTTACAGCCTCCCTGACCCCCAGTTGCTGCCTGAAGGTGGCCCCTGAGAACACCAAAGGAAGCTGTTTCCGTCTGAATGCACCAGTACCAACCGCAGCCCTTCAAGGTCATCTTGTTGGCATCTGTCTGTCTCTGTAGACAATGGAGGAGTGTGCCTTTGGTTTGAGGCCAAACCATTGGAGAGTTACAGCACCTGCTGTGGCTGTAGAGACCAATACGGGACAGACATGTCTTGTTGCCGCTGGGGCAGATAAAGGCGTCCGGTTGTGCTGCTACAGGTGCACGATGGTGTTTCTTCTCTCTGTGCTCCTCCCAGTGGTCATTCCTCCTCTGGTCACTTCTCATTTCAATATTTCATTATTATTTTTCTGACACCAACACTGTAGCCAATGTAACCCTTACATTATCTATCAGGGGATGTGGGTGGCGCTGTGGTCTTAACCGCTGAGCCTCTTGGACTTCCCGATCGGAAGGTCGGCAGTTCGAATCCGCTCTACGGTGGTGAGCTCCCATTGCTCTGTCCTCGCTTCTGCCAGTCTAGCAGTTTGAAAGCACACCAGTGCAAGTAGATAAATAGGTACCGCTATGGCGGGAAGGTAAAGAGCGTTTCTGTGCGCTCTGGTTTCCATCATGGTGTTCCGTTGCTCCAGAAGCGGTTTAGTCATGCTGGCCACATGACCCGGAAAGCTGTCTGTGGACAAACACCGGCTCCCTCGGCCTGAAGTGAGATGAATGCCGCACTCCCATAGTTGCCTTTGACTGGACTTAACTATCTAGGGGTCGTTTACGTTTTACCTTTTTACCTTACATTATCTATCAATTAAACACAGCGCATATGTTCAATTGTACTTGCAATGTCTAAAATCTGCATTCTCCACTTTGAGAGTTGATGAACTGCAAAGGCCTTTTGCTCAGCACATTAGTCTAATGCCTAAACTCTGAATGGTTGAAATGGGTTTATGTGCTCTTGCACAGCTCTGCGTAACTTCAATGAGGCTTACAGAGAACTTGCTGCTGGGTTATATTGCCCATAAGAATTTGTCCCCCTCATGCCTTTGTCAAAAAAGAACTGAGCTCTATGCTTTATTGACTCATGTGACTAAGAAACCCCATATCAGTGTTACAAATCCTATTACTTCCTCTCCCTACTTTCAGCAATTACTCTGGGATGGAAACATGTCCATAGACAGCCTCCCCTCTCTAATCAGCCTTCTCCATTCAGCGAGGAGCGATACACAAATCCAGGCCTGCTAGTGTCCCAGTTTATTACTGTGTAAGTGATTTTGTATTATCCTAGCTACTGAATACCCCAACCGGCAGTCTGTGAATCACCAGCTCAGACGGATTTGAAAGGAGGTGACTTGCATCTTTGTGCTTCAAAAAGGCACCACAAGAAATTTGCCTCCCTCCCCGCTCCCCCAAAAAGGTGACTGCCGCTTCTGCTGATGTGATGGCGAGCAACTCCAGCATCCACAAAAACTCACAGAAATAGATCAGTCTGCTTTTTCCCCCTTAGAGATGTTTGAGGCCGATCCCTCTCAACAAGAGATTTTGAAATAGATGAATTGCTGTAGATTCCACAGTATAAATCAGCCTTCCTGTAACTGGTGCCCTCCAGATGTTTTAGGCTATGGCTGCCATCAGCCTCAGCCAGCACAGCTGTCAGATAGTGAGGCTGATGGGAGCACAGCTGTGCTGGCAAGTGTTGCATTCCGAAACATCTCGAGGGCACCAGGTTGGGGAAGGCTGCTTAAACTGAGCATAACATGTGGCATATGCTCATTCAAGGATACACCTGTAGGTTCTGCACCAGAACAAATAACCAATTGTTCCACAAGCTTCAAACCACACACTTCTGTTTGTCTCGTGATTTCTAGGCATGGGTCCCAGAGGTTTTTCCTTCGCCTTGCCATTTTCCCCAGAAAATCCCACTGTTTACTACTGAATTTGGGGGGGGGGGGTGTTGTTACTGTTTTGTTGCTTCTGTTTTGAGTATTAATTTGTGCTTTTATTTTGTTAACCACCTTGACATCTTTTGATGAACGGTGGTACAGTATATAAAACCTTTACAGCAGCAACAACAACAACATCAGTTGCATTTTCTCTGGATTGACATTTGTTCTTATTCAGTGGTAAGCAGTGGGTTTTTCCACGGAAGGCAACGGGACGAAACGAAAGCCTCTCAAACCCATTCCCAGAAATCAAAGGGCAAAGGGAAGTAAACATGGGGCAAACGGATGTGAAGATGAGCCTTAAGGCAGCAAACCTGTGCACACTTTCCTGGGAGTAAGCTCCACTGAACCCAGTTGGATTGATTCCTAAGAAAGCGACAGCATCGTAAGGCTGCAGTTTAATGCACACTTCCTTCACTGAACTCAGTGGCCCTTAATCTCTCATAAGCAAGTGTGTGTGTGTGTGTGTGTGTGTGTGTGTGTGTTTGTGCGTGTGTAGTGCAAAAGCGAGAGCTAAGCTTTTATCATCCTTCTTGCTCCCCCCCCCCCGCATAACACCAATGTTCAAATGAATAAATGAAAACAAAACATATGTACAGTGCTGATGTTACTTTTTATTGTCTGTAAATAACTCACTTTTGCAAATAGGAGGTTTCCCAAGGCATTCCCCCATCCCAGCATGCAAAGCACAGTGATATCTCACTGGTCGCCCTGGAATTCAAAGGGCCCAGAATTGATAAGGGCGGCTGCTCTGTTTGCATGTGAAACAGCACTGAACTTTCTTAAGAGTTTATAGCTATCTTGAAACTGGGTGGAGATGCAGATTGCAGGGAAAAGTAGTGGATTGCATTGCCCAGCTCAGTCTCTAAACTGACCTTCAATGTGCTAAAAGGCTTAGGTGCCCTTAGGGTTGACACTACCTTACTGCCTGGCATGTGGAAAGGTAGGGAGTGGATCTTTTCCAGGAATGGAGATAAAAGAGACAGCCTGGAAAATCTTCATTGCTTCATTTCGGCATATCAGACTCCTATTAATGGTGCAAGAGAATGGCCAGTAGAAAAGCAGCGGCGTGCCAACCCTACTTCCAGGCAAACATTTCACTTTGGTATCTCATTCTCCATTTTACTGTGACCTTCAAAACATTTATGCATGTGCAAAATAGGAAAAGTGAAAGCCTGAAATGGGCTGACCTTGGATATGAATTTATGTGACACGAGTTCACTGGCAAGCCCGCAAGATATACCATGACACTCTCAACACTGGGATTCAGAAAAACCAAGACCCCTCAATGAAGAAATATGCAGGAAAATACTGGAAATGCAAGAAAAATATTGAAGTTGGTGTCATGTCTAGCCTAGACCTGATGCTAGACGAGACACTCTGCAGGTCAAGGGCCTTGGGGAGCAGGTAGGGTCTCCTGCAATCAGTGCTGAAGATCCCTTGGAGTTGTTGGAGGAGGAGGTGGAGCCACCACTCAGTCCTCAGAAACGGTGTGACACCATAAGGGCCAGGCCAAAGAGAAACAGCATAGCCAGCATAACCAGAGTCGTTGCACGGCTCATGAGTATGCAATCCCTGAAATGCCTTTACTACCAGCAGACGTAGTATACTCTGGTCTAGGAAGCCAGAGTGTATAAGGTCTCCTTCTTGACCCTTCCAGTTTCTGGAAACAATGTACCGGTAGGTCTGGCTGCTCTCACTTCTGAGTCTCATACACTGCTGTGTTGTATCTTATGTGAACTCCTCTGCTATTGACCTTGTACCACTGCCTGACTTTGTCTCTGGATGATGCTTTGAACCTGGACTGATTCTCTGTGCTTGACCTTGCTTTGCATGGTCTGGGCTGCACCTTATCCCACTGCTCTCCTTGGCAAGTATTTACTGCTAAGAGGCTTATACCTCCTGGGACCAAGACCCTGGCCGCTGAGGGACCTCTCATTGTTGCCCTCCAAGCATCTCTCAGGTGAGACACAGAGCAGGACCCTATATCTTGTTCTTGGGGTCCAGGAGGAAGCCAAGAACACTCTAGGCTGCTAGGCCAACACCTGGCTTTGACACCTGAGTGCCCAGGTATTACAGGCAGCATTTTATTGTGTCTCTTTCACTGGCAGCAGAGAAGCAGGAAAAATTATTTTAATAAGGCATGCTATCCCTACTGGGGTTTCTCTCTCACAGTCACAGTGGCTGAATATGTTTTCCAGAAATGTAGCAATGAGCGGGGGTGGAGGAGATAAATAGATTTAATGGGGCACTTTTAATGGGGCAAAAGTGAAACTGGTTACTGAAGCAATTGCAAAAGCACTATTCTTTAACCCCAAAAGCAAAAATAAAAATGTTACCCAATATGTTAGCACAAACACAACGAGTAAAGACTTAAGAGTAAGTTTGTAATGTTGCTTATTGAGACATTTGTGCAGTAGCGGGAGAGAGCAACTCAGAACAAGGCATTCTCAGTGGTTGTACAGAGTTCAATAAACGGTTATGGCCTAAGCAACAAGAAATACAGATTTAAGATCAAAAGCAGCCCTTTTCAGACAACCCCAACCAACTGAACAGGGGATGGCACCAGCTAGCTTTGTCTCCAGTGTCACCCAACACTTGCACATTTGTTGAACGTGGGAAAGGGGGCTCCTGGGTTTGTGCAGCTGTGTGTACATGGGGGTTACCAAACATTAGGAACCCTGTGCAATTAAGGTTGCTGACCAGGTGGAAATCCAAACATCTGGTTGTGGGTTCAAATATGCTCACTGTCAGAGCACCTCTTCTGCAAATGAATTCTGCAAATGTTCTGAAACCCAAGGTCCTGTTCAGGAAGGTAACCTGTAACTAGCTAAGTTGGATTGATGTTACTGATCTCGTTTGCAAAGTCTGGGTGTGCAGTTGTTGCCTTCCCTTCTTCCCTGATGAATTTATATTTTGGCATTTGGCTTCAGCGGTTTTAAAAGACTATTCTCTGGAATTTCTTGCTAAAAGCTTTTCCCGTGTGCTAAGATTGCATGACTAAGCTACATTTTTGTGTTCTAAAAATAGTCCACAAGATTATTTGGGGTGGGGAGGTGAGCAAGTAAATCCAGAGTCTCCTTGTTTTTAACTTTCCCCCCTAGAGCTGGACTCCTGGGAAACAGGGCTAAGAAAAGCCCCCTGCCCTTCCCAGTCTGTCTTATATGCAGTGCTGAGGGGTGGGAAGACCAGGTGGTAATCATTGGCAAGACTGTATCTGAAACAAAAAGCTGCAGTGTTTCCTCTTTATCCCCTAACAGGTGCCACACTCTCCTCCAGGGTACGAAGAACTGAAAGGGGACTCAAGCAGGCCAGTTCACACCCTCACCTCCAGTTTTCTGGTTTTCACTTCCAAATGATGCTCAGCACTATGTGGCTTCAAGCAGCATAGGTTGCTCACTCCTCAATAGGCTTTTTTGAGACGGGGTGGGAGCCCTCCTCCTAGGACTTGGGGGGGGATGTACTTCTGCACCCCTCAGAGTTCACACATCTCATGGCAAAATAGTGAATGAAGTGGAGCAGAGAGGAGTGTGGGCCAAAGCCTGAAAAAGAGTAACAGAGAAGGGGAAGCACCTTTTGGATAAGTGGCCAATCCTGCTCACTGTTCAGAGCCTCTGCCTTATCCTGACCAGAGATCTGATACATGTGTGTCTTCTCCAGTTACATGCAGCACACACACACACACCCCTCCGCAGATCTCTCTTTGTTGATCCATCTTCATCCCACGCCGTCTTTGAACTTGGCTGTTTCCAATGGAAGAAGAAACCCCTTTAATGTGCCTTTGTCCTTCAGATCCAGAGCAGAGCAGACCGACACCCCCCCCCCCGGCATGCTCTGTGTGTGCCACAGTCTCTCATAGTGACTCCATTGTCTGGAGAAATCTTTTCCTCCAGGACATGGGAAGCAGTGGGTGGGTGGCACCCTCTGGCTTCTGCTTTTTCATCTTCCTTCGCTGACACAGGGAGGATTCCTCCACCCACCCTCCAGCCCCCGTTTCTCCATCCTCTTCCTGCCTTCCCCAAGATCTCCAGTTCCACATCCCTTCCCATAAAAGCTGCTGATACAGAATGCATCCCTTCCCTGTCCCACATACTGGACCCCCAGGACAGCAAAGAAAACCTCTGAGAGATCAGTACTGACTGAGGGACTCATCCTAGCCAGCAGAACCAAGATTGCACTGGATGTTTGGCATAATTTGCAACAGCTGCTGGAAAGGAACTCGGTGGTTAAATTGGGGGGGGGGTAGAATTCCTTCCCCAGAGCAGATGGGAGGGAGAGCTCCCATAGCCTTTGCTATCAAGACTCTGTTGTTACATACATGTAACACTGTGTGTGCGTGTGTGTTTTCCCATTCCACACAAATGCAGAAAAACCTTGCAGAATATAGAGCCAGGCACATAATGCAGCTTTCTGTAAACCTCAGCTCTCCTCCTGCTCAGTAACTCTAACCATTGCAATGCAGGTTTCTAGTTCCTGTGGATGTGAGGCATAGGAGCCAGCTCCTAGGGGCCAAGGTCCCTTCACCCCCCCCCACCACATAAAATATTTGAGGTGGCTGAGCCCTCCCACTCATTGATGGGTTTTGCCATTTAAATGGTGTGTATGTGTCACATATTGTGATCAATTATGTGGGCTCGGGCTTACCTGTCCCTCCGTATTTTATTCAATTTGGCACCCCTGAGTGAGAATAGATTCTGAAATCGCAGAAGCTGAGGGTGGGGTTTCAGTGCCCTTCCCTCTCTCCATGAGTTGTAGCAAAGAAGCAGTATAAAGAAGGCAACAGAAGCACAAATATGCAAATACATTTGATTTGCATAGTTTGTACAGTTTGGCTCAGAATGTGGCTTCTTTCAGGAAAGAGAACCCACCAATGCTTTGCTTATTGCTAGAATAGCTCTACATGCCAGGAAGACCAGGAGATCTTGCCATACATACTGTTGTTATAAGTTTGTGGGGTGCCTGGACTCCCCACTGGATTTGGCATGTTAAAATACAACCCAGTAGCCTGCCTGGTAATGGCCCACAGAAGATGAGAGACAAATGGAGTGGCTCTGTGCCCCTCCCTCTACCCAGAATTAGTTAGAAAGCCAAAAGCCTTTGATGTGGAGTTTTAGAGCTGGAAGGAGAGCAATTGTTTTCAGGATTGCAGCTGAAGGAAAAATAGTTGCAGTCTGTTAAACGCAGCAAGTTGAGCAGAGGGGCAGGGGGCCAAAGCTGATTTCTGCCGGCCTCCAAGACGGTGGTCGTGGGAGAAGCAAGAACCTCTTGGAGTGTTAATGCTGTGAGTCCCTCCATTTTAAGCTCCAGTTGTATATATGTGAAAATAAACTATATATCATAAATACACCACAGTCTCTGCTGTGCCTCCTTTCCAAAAGGAAACAAGGACTCCAGAATACTGGAATCTCACACCGCTCAAGAGACTCAGGTGGTGTGTAGCACAGAATAGTTCTCTATGCCAGGAGGACCAGGGGATCTTGCCATATGTATTAATTCACCAGCTTCTCTTAGAATGTACCATTTCAGGCTATTAGATGGGGAGGGCGCAATGAATGTTTAAAGGTTCAATCATGAATAACTCTGCACAGAGGAGAATGCCATATTACCTCGGTACGCTGCATAGCCACGCCTATCCAGGCCGTCTTAAGGGAGAGGCGCCGTGTCACTGTGTCTTATTTTGGGGGTATGGCTTATTTTCGGGGTATGGCTTATATTTTGCAAATGCGTAGAAATCCTGCTACAGTTTATTTTATGACTATGTCTTATTTTAGGAGAAACAGGGTAGAGTCAGGCTGAACATTTCTCACTGCCATGCCAACTGTTAGATGAGGAGGCCAAATGTGCAAACCGGTCAGGAAGGAACTGCATCATGGGGGTCCACTAAGACCAGAGGCGTCCTTGACTCTGGGCTTCTCTGAACAAAGAACAGAAACTATGGATGAGCCACTTCTTCCAGAATAAATGGTGGCACTTTCACACCACAAGAGAAGAGCTTCATGATCAAGGAAGGGTTGCACACACCCCAACACCCCCTGGGGGAAAAATATGCTTCCCCAAAGTCTAGTCTGTGGCATTGCCTTAAGCAGCCCTTCGTCTCTCTTGAAGCAGTCAGACTCTGGATCTGTGTTATTTTAAATCTGCATTTTAATCCCCCAGTGCTGCAAATAACCTGAAATCAAAGGCAACTGAAGAAAATAATACCCATCTCATATAAACACACACAAGCTTGCAGATGGATGACTCTGGAAGTAATGAGGCTGGGAAAGGCACAATGTCAAACTCCTCCCCGCCAAAACTCAGCCACGGTATCTAAAGGCTTGCAACTTCCTGCAGAATCCAGGACTCAGTTCTTTGGATTCATGGTAAAAGCCTCAGTCATTACACAGCAAGCATAGGGAGCACTGTCATTCCAGCTTTGTAGGAACCCTGATGTGAGCTCTCTTCTGAGTGGCTTCCAGGAGGGTTACTGTGCTCATCAGTTCCCCCCCCCCCAAAAAAAATCCTGAACTGATGACATAGACATTCATGGTGGTTGACATATGTTCAAAATTGTCTTTGGTTATATATACATGTGTTGCAAAGCCAGGAGGAAATACATCCAAATGGAAGGTGTAGGGTGTAATTTTTAATGTTCCCCCACGTTATAAGACAGGTACACGAAACATCTCCTGGCAAAGTAGGAAATAAGCATAGTGGATAGATGGGGAGCTGGAAACTCCTTTTTACTGTGCTAGTTTTCTTCCTTGTGTGTGGGAGCATTTAAATTGGCACTCCATCTAGCTGTCCATCTAGATCTATATTGTCTACACTGACTGGCAGTGGCTCCCCGGAATTTTAGACAAGAGACATTCCCAGTCCTACCTGGAGATGCCAGAGATTGAGCATAAGACGTTTTGAATGTAAAGCCGGTGATCTTCTCCTGAACTGCGTCTCTTCAGCTTCAGGCCACACTTCAGTGCTGTTCATCTCAACCCTCTGCAACCTTACTCTGAAGTACGTTCCATTGTGTTCAGTGGGGCTTACTGCCAACTAAGTGTACATTAAATCACAGCTCTTGTCTGGTTAGAGACAGAGCCTACAACCTCATATTTACCCACCTATTTGCGTGGCCCATTGTGTGTGTGTGTGTGTGTGTGTGTGTGTGTGTGTGTGTGTATTCCAGTATGCTTGCAAACTATGACTATATTTATCCAGCTCTAGGAAAGGAGGAGGGGTGGGGGTGGGATAGGGCAGCAGGTGCCCCTGGGAGGGGAGAGTAGCTTATTCATAACAGGCTCTGGGAAGCTGAGTTTAGTTTCCTGTCCTTGCCAGAACTTTGTTGTTGCTAGTCAGACTGAACACGTATATATTTACATGTATGCTTAGAACCAGCAGCCAGGTCCCATTTATAGATTTGTTGTTCTCTGGGGTATTTCAGCATTAGCACGAAGGAATCATGCCTGTAAATCTAAGCACATACTGCAGCACATTGGCTGGAGAATACTGGGCCGCTGTCCATACACAATCACCCTTACTTGTCCCTTACCCTTGTTCCACTTTCTAAAAATTCTCTGGGGGAAATGTTTTTTTTTGGAAAAGAACATAACCCTGCCAGTGAAAAGGCATTTCAGGGCTTGGACCAATCCAAATTGACTTAGCACTCATCTGCTTGTCCCGTGCCTAAAAAGCACAGCTCTGAGTGGCTTTCTGCTTGTTCCATGCTTTCTAGGCACGTGTCCAAGCAGTTTTGTTTGCCCCACAACTTCCCCCTGGAAAACCCGCTCTTTAGTGCTGAATCATAGGAAACATAAATGTACAGGAAACCCAATTGACATTTGGTCCGATTCAGCAGTAAAGACTGAGTTTGGATGAGCCCTCACCCTTTTCTCCAGCTAGCAAAGCTGTTTTGGGACTACAACTCCCATCATCCCTAGCTAACAGGACCAGTGGTCAGGGATGATGGGAACTGTACTCCCAAAACAGCTGGAGGGCCAAGTTTGGCCATCACTGCCCAAGATAGTTCACCTTTGCACATGAACTTCCATCTTTTTTTTGTAATATTTATCAAATTTTCTGTTTTACAATTTCAAATTAACAATTTACAAACTTTAAATAGCCAATGACTTTGCTTCTCTATCTATGGTTCATTTTACATATTATACATCCCTGCATATTTTACTATAACCATTCAAATCAATTTTCCACTTTTACATCCATCAAAAATTATTTACTCTGTCAAATTTATCTTAATGCTGCCAGTGTTTTCAGCTGTATACAGTTATTTTCCATATATTCAATAAATGTTCTCCAATCTTCTTTAAACATATGTTCTTCTTGCTGTCTTATTCTATATGTTAAATCTGCAAGTTGTGCATATTCTGTCAACTTAAGTTGCCAATCCTCTTTAGTTGGGACCTCGCTCACTTTCCAAACATGGGCTGCAGTTGTTGCATATATAAATAACCTTTTCTGACACCTGGGAATTTCAGTCTGGGTTATCCCCAACAAAAAGGACTCTGGGTTTTTTGAGAAAGTAATTTTAAACATTTTCTTCAATTCATTATAAATCATTTCCCAATACCCTTTTACCTTTTTACATGTCTACCACATGTGGAAGAATGTTCCCTTCACTTCTTTACACTTCCAACACTTATCTGACCCTGTCTTATAAATCTTAGCCAACCTACTCAGAGTTGAGTACCATCTATGAATCATTTTCAAATAGTTCTCTTTCAATGAATCGCATGCTGTAAATTTCAGGTCACTTTTCCAGAGTTTCTCCCAGAGGTTAAAAGCTATGTAATGCCCTATATCTATTGCCCAGTGTGTCATTGAAGCTTTAACAAGCTCGTCTTTTGTTTCCCATTCTAATTGAAGATTATACATTTTAGACAAACGTTTATCCTTATTTTGCAAGAGTTCTTCTTTAAATTATGTGCTTTGGTCCAAAAATCAATTCTTTCTATCTGATTTGAACATATTGTGTAGCTGGTGATATTGCAACCAATCCGTAACTTGGCTCCTTAGGTTTTCCATTGGTTTCAGTCCTGCCCCCCCCCCCAACAAAGTCCTGGCTACGCCCATGGCCCTGGGTAGCTGATTGTGTGAGCCTCAGATTTCAGATCAAGCCACCTGCAGGAAGGGTACATGCATGCAAGACAGTGCCCCTACCACAGCAAGCAGAGTGCACAGGGCAGGAGGATGCTAGCTCTTTAGCAGAGACACATTTGGCTTCTTAAGCCTCTCCAGGAGGCATCTTCAGCCTCCTCCCCTTCCACTGCCACAGCCACTACAGCACACCCATCTCCACTGCTTACAACAGCTGCTGTGATGTCCCAGTGATATTTGTTATTTAAATCTTGCACTGGCCAACCCACAGCCGAGGCTCTCAAACCGTCTTACAGGAGAAAACAATAAAATAGTACATTGTAAGACAAACCACAGTGGAGCAGAATAAAATGCCAGCATAAGACCCAATCAGATTCAGATCAATAATCCGAAAAGGGCAACTGAGCAAGGTGTCACCAGAAACCGAATAGAGAACAGGGGCAATGCATGGCAGATTTCCCTGGGGCAGGAATCCTCAAGATGGGGTGTCCCAAAAGACTGCACCCTCTGGAAAACAGCTGCCTTTCTTACCAAAAGGCCTCCCGGGTTGATCCCCAAGGCAGGTACAAGTGAGGAAATGCTTCAGGAGCCGCCAAACACCACAAGGAAGCTTAACAGGCAGTCTGAGCAGCAAGTTCACAGCACAGATGTGGGAGGGGACTCTTTTGGATGGGAAGCCAGGAAGCAGGGCTGGCCTGCCTCACTGCTGGAGGGGGCATGAATAGAGGAGAGGAACAGGGGAAGGGAGGGAAGTATTCAAGCCAAACTACCGAACAGGGCATTGAGCAGTCTCAGGGCATTGAGCAGTCTCAGTCTCCGTAGATGTGTCCAGAGAGGGAGAAGCACAAGTGGCAAAATGAATGAGCCTGGAGCAAGCTCAGCCAGAGCTCTTCCATTCCCCGTTGCTTCCTCCTACCCAGTCAGCAGAGCGGATGTTGGATGATTGCACAGCAAAAATCTCTCTGATGCCAAGACAAAAAAAAAACCCTGTATGAGAACAAAGAGAGCAAATGGTGCCACACCCTGAAATTATAAGAACAAGGGCTGTACTGAGTCATATCACTCATCCGCTCCCCACCCCCTACCCCCACCCCAGGAGACCGTGGATGATCCAGGAGGCTTTGGGCATCTGGGTGGGAGGCCCACACACAGAGCCAGAGCCTTGGAGAGAGCGCATACGTACGTGTACACACACACACACACACACACACACACACACACACAATCATAGAAACACCCAAGGCAAGAGCCATGGAAACAATACATACACAGGCAGGCAGGATCAGAAGGCGAACATCTGGGAGCTATATAGACAGGAAAATGCTGGCCTAGAGAACAGCAAGGCAAATTTCTATACAGAATGTACGACATGGAAGGGAAAAGGCTGTGTCCAGATACAAACACTCACTGCTACACAAAGCCTTTCCCAGATTCTCAGGTTTTCATTTACAAATGTGCAGTTGTTATGACATTTGAAGGATCCAGGTGCCTTTCATTTTTCCTTCACAAGCCCTCAATTCAGAAAAGGAACCACAAGTATAATAATAATAATAATAATTTATTATTTGTACCCCGCCCATCTGGCTGGGTCATATGGCATGGGTGAGTTTTTCCAACTACCATTACTTTTGTTCATTTGCTTCTCTGTTCGTGTCTTGTAGAGAAAACCAAAGAAGAAAACTGAAGCCTGGAGAAAGACGCTTGTTTCCAGAGAGCTGAAAGAGTCATTGTTGATTGTGGTGTGTACATTTCTCTGTAGAGTCTAGCAGGTTTGGAATTGCTTCAAAACTCCACAAAACCTGTTTGATGAGAGGTGGCAGAGGGATAAATGAAACGTGTGTAAACCATGGGAAGCACCTCTCTGAAGAACCATTGTCTGCCTGCGGCCTTACAGTGCTACCCTAAATCATGTTTACTCAGACGTAAGGTTCACTGTGTTCAGTGGAGCTTCCTCCCCAGTAGGGAAGATGACTACCTTCCCATCCTAAAAACTGATGGGCATCACGAGAAAAGCTGACAGAAGCAGACACTTGTTTGCATAAAATTCCCATATGCTATTTTATGTGTAAATTTAGAAACAATTTTTATAATTTAAATAGAAATACAGTACATCTCACCAAGTGGGAAAGGCTGACTAGGTGGCCAACTCAGTCTGCTGTCCAATGCTCTTGATGGACAGCTGGATGAAAAGAAGGAAGTTTTAGACCCTTTGGAAGCCCATAGTGACCTGTTTGCAAACCACTTTGAGGATAAAGTCACTTGCCTCCATAGAAATCTTAATGCCACAGGAAAAGGCATAGTATCAAATTTTTGCAAACTTGTTATTCATTTGACACTATGCCTTTTCCTGTGGCATTAAGATGGATGAAATCAATAAAATTACACACCAGCATGTCACCAGAACATTGGAGTTATCGTTATCGATTTTGTTTTTGAAAGAAAACTGGGATCTGAAGGACAAAGCCTTCATTGGATTTATGTTGGCAGCAGCATGTATGGTCATCACCAAGTCTTGGAAGGACCTTAATGGAGCCACTACAAGAGAGCAAATAGCGCTACACAGAAATTAACACAAACACTGGAAACAGCAAGTGAAATTAAACACAAGGACACTTTTGCTGAAGAACAAATATTCCAGAAAATGAAAGACCAGTTGCAAACGTTTATGCCAACTTGTGGATAGTGTAACAAATAATCACTTGTGTTTTGTTTTGTTTTGTTTTGTTTTTCCCTAATCACAAAGCAATATGCTACCACTGTAAGGGAAGTGCTGGTATCACACTGGAGTATCCGGAAACAAAGTTGAGGGGGTTGTGTGGTCGAGAATAATCAAACTGTATTGTTTGGGACTGCAGGTCCCAAATTGTTGCAAAATAATGATCAATAATGATCAAAACTGAAAATAAATCTCAATGCCACATTCACTGCAGTTTCCTCCAGTGCAGTGTCCAGCACAATATCTGCTGATTCAGTTTATGCAGCCTGATGATGTGGACTTGGTGCTTCCATGATGTGTCCAATGTCATGCTGCCTTCACCCTTGCACTTCTGGGCTTATTAAACCACATTGATGGGATATTATGACAGGGTGTGGCCAACACATCTTTGCGAGAGGGACTGGTTCCGGCACACTTGACAGAAGTGATGATCCGACCACTCCTGAAAATGCCCACCCTGGACCAATTTGCACCTTGCCGCTTGGGTGCAAATACCCGCTTTGGGGAGGTGATGCTCAGTATCCAAAATGATTAGCATTAATCCACATGTAATCAGGGCCATACAAAAGCAGCAGACAACAGTGCCCATAATTAGCAACAAAATAAAAAAGGGAGGCATGCATCTTTAACATTTCCATCGGCAGTGCCTACGGCAGTGAGGAAGAGAACAATGAATCAGAATTTCCTGCTTTGAATCCAGCCACTGCTATAGTCCCCCTGGTAGGCCTTAGGCAAGCATCTCTCGCTCAGCCTCAGCTTCCCATCTGCAGTATTTAGTTGAATTTATTTATTATTACCGTATTACTGCCTTTCCTCCAAAGAATTCAAGGTGGTATACATAATTACCCCACTATCCCCATGTGGGGAAGGTTAGGTTGAGAGATTATTACTGGTGTAAGGGCAGCTTCATGGCTGAGTAGGAATTTGAACCTAGGTCTCCCAGGTCCTAGACCAACACTCTAACCCAGGCTTCCTCAACCTCGGCCCTCCAGATGTTTTTGGCCTACAACTCCCATGATCCCTAGCTAGCAGAACCAGTGGTCAGGGATGCTGGGAATTGTAGTCTCAAAACACCTGGAGGACCGAAGTTGAGGAAGCCTGCTCTAACCCCTACACCACACTGGTTCTGATTACACACTGCCACGATTACTCAACGCAGGGTTGTGGCCTTGATGCGGGAGGCTGCTTTGCACTGTTGGGCCATTAAGTCAGTGGTGCCTTCCTTGGCTCACTGGGATCTTGGGTGGGAAAGGATCTTTCCCTGTCTTGGTCTCTGGGATCCTTTTGACTGGAGATGCCAGGGGCAGATGCCCAGGGGCTTCTGCACACAAAGAGGGTGCTGCATCCCTGAGCTAAGACACCTCCAGCTAGCTGCCAAGTCCTCCTCACTGGCCTGATTACAAATCCACACACCAAAACTTGTTATTTTCCAAAACAGGGCTAGCAAAGTAGAAAACCACATAACTTCTACAGATAGACAGACAATTAGATGGATAATCCATTGGTGAGTCGTCTCCCTTCTTTATAGGCTCATTTTCTGCAATCACAAAGTTGCAGGCAAAAGGTTTGTTCTTTTTGAGTTTAGTTACAGTACCTACAAAACCCAGTTCTTGAGGTGCTTTTAATGGTGGCATTTATAAAAGAGGGAGGGGAGAATTAAATGCTCAAAACGGTGTAGGCACAGGGGGAAGAACATTGTCCTTTCCCCCATCGTCTCTCTAGCTGTGGCTAATTGGCAAACCTGTCTGGTACTTTCACCAAACCGGCATCATCAAGGGGGCCAGACTGAAAAGGGAACTGGGCTCCCGCACAAGTAGCCACATGGAAGAGGCAGTTTTAGTAGGTGCAGTCTGCATGACAAGGAACAACTGCCGACATTGCATTTCCTCCACTTCTCAAGGTGCAGGAGAGCCTGTCTTCTTTCCTACACCTGGCCATGAAGCTGCACATCAGGCTGGCTGCTCCTGGACTTATCCCACCTCATTGGTTGTTCTCTGCTACCCTCCCGCACTGCCCTCCCTGCTGCTTGGATATCCAGCCCAGGTCACTCTGGGACGCCTTTGTTCTTGATGACTTCCTGCCTGCTCAGTTGAAGTCCCCTCCCCATCCGTGCTCTGCCTTGCAGCCAACTGCATGCTCACCTGTTGCCCAATATTCTTGGATGAGTTCCAAGGCAGGTAAGAAAGGCGGGGGAGGAGGGAAGAGTGGAAAATATTCTTGCCAGCCACACCCAGCCTGATAAGAACTTGCAGCTGTGGCTGTTGACATGGCAACACTTTCTTCAGAGTTTTCTTTTTGCATTATATATGTTTTTAACCTGGTGCATGATGCAGGTTGTTGTTGTTTAGTCATGTTCGGCTCTTCGTGACCCCATGGACACCCAAAGAAAAGGGCAGAGAGCCAAATTTTGACATGCTAGCATTCAGGTCTACCACTTTATCTGTTTGGGCCACTGACCTGTTTCTCATCCTTTATTTATTGCATTTTTTATCCCACTTTTTCTCCAAGGAATTCAGGGTGGTGCAGATGGTCCATCCTCCTCCCTATTTTACCCTCACAACGATCCTGTGAGGTAGGCTAGGATTAGAGAGGGAAACTGGCCCAAGGTCATTGGGTGAGGATACAGAATTTATTCACACTGTTGACAAAGTAAGTGATAAATTTGAGGGAATGTATGATAAGCAGTCAGTGACCAGAGAGTATTGCCTTGCAGCCTTTCATTTCCACTGCATTGTATTTACTTTGTTATGTGTGAGCCAAACACACATACAGAAAAATCTCATCACTGATATCTGTATCTGTAGCGGCCTCTTGTGGCCAAAGAGGTTCCTCGACCTCCCAAAAGGGTCACCAGAATCCTCATCGCAAGCCCATGTTTTGTTTCTGAGCCTTTCTTGCCAGCAGCATCAGCCTCTGGAGGGGAGGGGCAGAGCCAGGTCCCAGGGGAGAGGAGGAGGCAGGGAGAGAGGGAAGGGCGACTCAACATGATGCAAATCTGAGACCACTCTCCTAGCAAATCTTCCCTTCTTTGGAAAATCATCACTGACAGCTGCAGCAAATGTGGTGATTCAGATTTTCCCCAGGAGAACATGATCCAAATGTTCTCTGCACCCTCTTCTCTCAGGAACAGGCAGAGGGAGAAATTCATGAGTCCAGGGCATCTCCTGGGCCTGCAGCATTCAGATGGAGCAGGAAAGCTGGCTAAAGGCAGCTGAGCAAAGCATTTCCCCTAGTGGGAAAGGGACCAATCATCCATGTCTGGGGTACCCTCCTGACTGAGAACTGAGACCCCAGGCAGCTGACTCTCCTGCCTTTGGGCACTTTCCCAGCCCTTCCCTTCATTTCTGTGAAGGATGGCCAGAGGAAGATGAGGCCAGGGCCCTTTGGACATTGGTCATGCAAGCAGCTGACCATGCCAAAATCCCCTCTTCTACTACACAACCCTTGAGGGCCCCGGGGGCCTGTTCTAGCCTTCCTCTGACCACTCTGTTTGTAGGGCAAGAAAAGCCCCCCCTTGTGGAATTTCTTTACGAACCCTCAACATGAAGTCACAGGAAGAGCTCTGCTAGAACAAAATCACTCTAATGCTCTCTGCGGATCATGATGGCTGGGGCTGGTGGTATTGTACCATAAATCATCTGGAGGGCACCAGATTGGGGAAGGTTGTAGTACCATAGTGGAAGCAGCCTTGGACCAGTCACTACCTGCATCCTAACGTACCTCACAGGGTGGTTATGAGAATAAAATGGGGGTGTAGGACCATGCATGCTCCTTGGAGGAAAGGCAAGATACTACTGTTATAAGTGTTTCAAGTAAATATGAGGCTATTTATGTTGCGTTTTTTTTGGGGGGGGGGAATTGTTGCAGCATAAAACACTTCATAAGGTTTTTAAGATTATTCTTCTTTGGCGATCACTCGTAGCCGAGTAAGATTGTCTTCCATGAACACAGTCTTAGCGGTGAGTCCGTAGGTGAGTGTGGAGGCCAATTCTGGATCCACACGTCCTTCCATAGTGGTTTTCAGATGGGAGTTTATCATGGTGAGGGTTTGTCAAACGTGCCTTCCTCTTAGCTTGTTTCTCCCTTTTGTCTTGAGTTTTAAAGCAGAGGTTGGATGGCCATCTATCCTGTATGATCTAATTGAGATTCCTGCATTGCAGGGGGTTGGACTAGATGATCCTCGGAGTCCCTTCCAACTTTCCGATTCTATGAATCCTTACAACAACCCTGTTTGGTAGTAGGCCAGTACTAATTTGTTTGCTGAGTATTGGGCGGGTGTGTGTGTGCTGAGGCTGAGAGACAGCCATTTGACAAACTCTTGGCAATGAGTCCCTGGCAAGAGGTGGTTTGCCGTTATGCTGAACCTGTTCTCAGGATGCCTCTTGATACACTTTTCACTTAGTCTGCGGATGCCAATCCTGAGCCTTAAGTGCTTCTGCAATTACATAAATAACAACTGTTCTGTAATGGATGGGCTGGGCTTCCCCTGCAGCAGAAGCGAAAAGCTCAAGGGTGAATAATGGCGGGACTTAAAGTTCCGTCTGAAAAACTGGAGAAGATCCAAGCCCCATTTTCTGCCTGCACCTCCCAGCACCCAGCGGTAGGAAAAACAGCACACAGAAAATGAGGAAAACAATCACTGAAGAGCTCTGATGGAATCAGGAAAGGGAGACAGCAAAGAAAAGGGAACACTAAAGGGGGAGATCTCTACACCTGGGGTAAAAGAGTGAAAGAGCTCCGTTTAAATGAAAAGGTTGCTTCCAGACAACCTGCTCATTCAACATTCATCCTGATATTTGCAGGGAGTTTACATTATGCCAGCTGTTCATTAACCATTCATTCCAATTTGTTCATCTGGAGGCTATGCAATGTTGCATCAAACAACTGTCATGAGACACCTTCCCATGCATTTCCCCGTCACTTTCATTATTGCAAAAAGGCCAGTTTGGGGCAGGAAGCAGATTTCTTCTGCAAGGACAGCAAATGAACTTTAACTGCACTACCTGAATTTTCTGGTATGTGATTACATCCCACCTGAAAATAGCCATGCCCCAGGAGCTGTGCCATAGCAGGATCACTGCTGGGTAAACCAATGGAGCGCTAAGAACATGCATAGGGTGGTAGTGGATCTTGGGGAGGCAGACACTGCAGCAGCCTTCTCCCATCGGGTGTTCTGATCTACAGCTCCCATTAGCCCCAGCCATCCTTGCCTGGGGAGGGGGGCAGCGGCAGGCTGGGGAAGGCTGCACTCCAGGCATATACACTGGTGTAACAGTCATTCCCTTTCACTAAGCAGTTCTGGGAATTCTATGAGGGAGATGGGCATGAGATATTTAAGCAAATAATTCCCAGCACCCTCAACAAACAACAATGCCCCAGAACCATACCAAGTCAAACCGATGACTGATACAAATAACCCAGAGTTGGATAGTAACTTTATCAGTACCAACTAAAAAGTCACAAATATGTGTCAGGTTTTTGCAGAATTCTTCATCAGGCAAGATGCTATGCAAGGCAAAGGGCAGGGGGGGTGAGGAAAACTAAAAATCAAACCAGAAATAATAATAATAATAATAATAATAGTTGGATGTTATTGCCATGAAGTTCCAAGATGGAGACTGCAGACTAACTTCTCTACTATAAATGTGTGTGTGATTCTGCCTTATTTTGGCAGGCGATATGGGAGAAGGGATGGAGATGGAGAGAGAGAGAGAGAGAGAGAGAGAGAGAGAGAGAGAGAATAAGCCAAAAGAGCAAGGATTTGGACAGAAAGAGGCAAGCTTTGTGTTCCCGCTTTGTAATGGTTGTGGAAGTCAGTCTGAAGAAAATGAAGCAATTAAATCAGCGGATCTTGATCTGCCACTGGAGCGTGGTTTGCACACAAACCTCCATGTGCAGGAGGAGCTGGAGGTGGGGAGTCTCTGGCTAGCAGCGAGCCACAGAGATTGCTAAATACAAATCGATTTTGCTTAATGACTTGGAAGGCTGAAAATGCAGTTGGCTGATGATGGAAGGAGGAGAAGGAAGAAGAAGAAGAAGGGGGATACCGGTCATGCAGGGAAGAGGCCCAGAACAACCAACAGAATGAATGCTTCTGCTGGGCTTGAGGAAAGGGTGTGGAGGATGTGGAACAAAACCTCATATGTGCCAAATGTGCTTAAGTGGACGGTCACCTGAAAAAAGGATATTATAGGCCATTCTCCGAAAGAGTTGCTGACTGGATAATTGGAAATTTGGATAAAGGAGTGCAGTTTAAGACTTATACCTGCAACTCCCCATGGTACCAACTCTCTCTCCCTCAGCCCCTTCAGACTGTCAGCATTTTGCAGGAAACTGAGAAGAGATGTGATAGCCATCTTCAAATATCTAAAGGGCTGTCACAGGGAAGAAGGAGCAAAATTGTTTCCTGCTGTTCCAGAGAGTGGGACCCAAATGAATGGATTCAAATGACAAGAAAGGAGATTCCAACTAAATGTTAGGAAGAACTTTCTGACAGTAAGAGCTGTTTGACAGTGGAACAGACTCTCTCA
Organism: Darevskia mixta; assembly: GCA_034641385.1. NCBI lineage: Eukaryota > Metazoa > Chordata > Lepidosauria > Squamata > Lacertidae > Darevskia > Darevskia mixta. The sequence continues at coordinate 1,533,716 of JAWWNH010000033.1, read as the reverse complement.
GGTAGTTAGAGGAATCTCTTTCATTGGAGGTTTTAAAGCAGAGGTTGGATGGCTGTCATGGATGCTTTAGCTGAGATTCCTGCATGGCAGGGGTTGGACTAGATGACCATCGGAGTCCCTTCCAAGTCTACAATTCAATGATTATATGAAACCACAACTTAGGTCAGTGCAATGCAAGCAGCAGATTCACTACAGGAGGAATAAAGTGGCCATGGTATCGTTTTCAGGAGCACACACATTTGCTGATTTGTACTAAGCCATAGTTTGGCTTAATGTTACATGTGAATGAGATCATTGCATTCCAGCTAGGCTGTTCATTAATTGTACCAATGACTGTTGAAGTGTTGCTATCACCCAGCACAGCCAATGATCAGGAATAACAGGTGTTGTAACCCAACATCTGGAGGGTCACAAGTTGTCCCCTAGCTCTGCCCTAAAATGACAGGTCTGAAGCTTTGGGGTGCTTGTCAATCCACCTTTGACATTAGGGGCACATGACCTCTGTGGCTTGGAGCACCCAGAGCCTTAGACTGCTGCACCAGCTACAGCCCTACCTGGACAGAATGCGGCTTCAATTATCTGTGCCCTGATAATCTCCTGTTGTTGTATGTGGGGCTACTTTTGAAAACAACCCAGAAACTTTAGTTGGTAGAAATTATCACTGCCTGGGTGCTAACGAGGACTGGGCAGGTTGTTATGGAAATATTATGCTTATCACCTTCACTGACTCCTAGTCAATCTCCAGGCTCAATTTAAACTGCTGCTTTTGACTGCTGAGGCTATTCATGGCCTGTGTCCTTGGTACCTGAAGTATTGCCTCATCTCACATGCTCCTGGACCCTGAGATCATCACCTGGGGCTCCTTTGTGTGTTGATGCCAGGTGAGATACAACCAGGTGAGGAGCTTTTCAGCAGTGGCCCCTTGGTTGTGGAACACCATCCCCAAAAGGCTACTTTAATATCCTTCCAGCACCAGGGAGATGCCTTTTTACATACCCAGTTTTCTAAAACAATGTTATGATTTTACACCGTTTTAGCTCTGTGGATTTTTATTCCTCTGCTGTCCATTTCAAATTGGCTTGTTGTAGCAACATTCCTCTCTCTCTGCAATGTGTGTAGTTAAACTAATATGTGACTTTATAGTGGTGGGTGTTGTGTTGGCTGTACCTTGTTTGTTTGTTTGTTTGTTTGTTTGTTTGTTTGTTTACAACTTTGCTTCCATATAACCTATCCTCACTGAAAGCATTGATTCCTACCCTGTTAGATAGCTTTCCATGATAATTTTGTTTTCATTAGCTATGTGCATGCAGATTTTCTTTAATGCTGCCAAATAAGGAAAATATGGCTTTCCTGTGAAGGAATGTGCAGTTGTCAGTATTAAAGAATTCTTAAACATCTATGCACTGACTTTGGCTAGTTCACACGAAGCAAAAACATATCACACAGAGAGCAGAAAGGTACTGTGAGTGTTGTCACTGATAGAAAATGTCAGTGGGTGGGTGATAAAATCTATTCCGTCCTAATAGTGCATGGTCCGATTGTTGCATACTTTCAAAGAGCAGGATAAATGGATAAAAATTTTATGTAGGAACTGTGTGTTATACACCAAACTTTTATCCATTTATCCAGCTCTTTGAAAGTAGGCAACAACCAGACCATGCACTATTAGATCAAATATCAGGGCTCTGGGAGCTAGTTTTTCTTGTTTAAGTAGAACCTGAGCAACAAGATTTATTCTATCTACATTTTGTGCTATCTAATTTGCATCTTTTCCATGATGCTCTCACAAATTATTTCAGCACATTGCAGATCTCTTCCAGTCATTCTGAACTCACGAAGGCCCAAATTGGGCAAAAAGTGTGGAAGTTACTGCACCAAACTCCTATATACTGACTAGGTACAAAAGTATATTATAGGGCTGTTCCTTTAAATGTGGCTTAGCGGGGAAATACTACAGAAAATTTAATGAAGAGTGTTTAAACTAGGGTCTGAAGGAGAATTGCCTATTCAAATTACTGATATTACCTAGTCCCCTAGCGGGTAGGGTTGCCACTAAACTCATTTTCTAAGCACTTCCCTTCCTGCCCCAATTCACCTAACCCCCACTCTGCTGTCCAAAATTTACCACTACATTTTGCCCCAGGACAGGGCTATCTCTGCTTCTGGAGCACAGCACGTTCTGAATCTGCCATAAATTGCATTGTCCTTGGAAATGGTCATCGCCTCAGGCATTATCATATGCTTACCCCCTTCCCCTGCAGATGACACACCACCATCTGGTTGCCTAGCTATGTCCACAAACAGAGAGCAGCAGGGCTAACTCAAGGCATCTGATTGCAGCCCATAATAGTTCCCATGTCCCTCTGTTCCCCTTCCCCAAACAGGTTATTTCTAGGATAAACTAGAAAGAGGTGTCTGGGCTTGCCATTTCACAAGTTGACTCCTTTTTTGTTATTTTCATGCCATAGAAGGCTCTTTCCTACCAGCCCAGCTGACCCTCACTGGTAACCTTGCTGGCAGTTTTAACGTTAGATAGTTTTAGGTGGGTATTTATACACACACGAAACATTGTTCAAGTTAACAGCATTCCTACGCTATTGAGTCAAACGCCTCCACAAATAGAGGGGAGAGACATGTGGCTTGCACTACTCGGTGTTTTATTATTATTAAAAGAAAATAACCCTTTATTCCTCTTAAATATGCTTCTTGTAGTTAGCCAAGAGAGGCATGGGTTCACAGTGCAACTGCACTTCTGACCTGAAATTCAAAGCCAACACAAGGGAGCAAGCCAGGGCGAGTAACCTTATCCCTGGACAAGGAAGCTGAAGAAAGCTGAGTGAGGAGGACTGAGCAGCAGCAGGGCGGGCTTATTGCCCGTGGGTGTTGAATGATGCATTTTGCTGCCTGGACAATTGTCCTCCAGGCAGGAAGAGCTCAGTTAGCAAGTAGGACTTGGAGGGGCTACATAAGGCCAAATGCCTTTTGCAGGGATGATGCCATATTAATGTACAGTAATACCAGGACTGCCACTCCTCTGTCTCTGTGATGCCTTCTGCCCCTTCAAACCCCTCATATTTTGTCAATCACCCTTTAGGGTGATTAGTCATCTTTATGGTAATTAGTCATCTTTGCCCAATTAAAGTTCATTCTTAACCTGCAATCCTATTACATGCCTACCTAAGAAGCAGCCCTACAGAACGCAGTGGGACTGAGCTGGCATACATAAGATTGCGCAGCAAGTCTATGCAAACTGCATTTACTGACACCCACCCATTACTACTCTGGTTTCATCCTTTCCTCCTCTCTCCCTCTCCCATCACAAAACCAAACATTTAGTCTTCCCTCCCACCCCACTTTGGGAACATAACAGCAGCAGCAAGTACTAGAAAGCACACGTCCATGACCCTCGGCATGCACAGGTGTCTCCTCAGTTTCTAGACATTCCTGTATTTCATGTAAGCATGCACACGTGGCTGCCAACATACATGCAAAGGGGGGGGGGAAGAGGTGATGGAAAGAGAGAGGGTTAAAGAGACTTGCTCCTTCCCAGCCCCTCCCAACGCAGCCTTCCTCTTGCCGCTGCTGAAAGTTCAGACAGAGCCAAGCGCCAACCTCTCTGCCTCTGGCACTGGGAGGCGAGTGGAGAGGCCTGCCAGCCGGCCGCCCTGCCTCTGTCTCTCTCTTCCCCGCCTCCTCCCCCACCCCACTCCGTAGGCAGGGATCTGGTGTCAGCCTTTCCACTAGAATTGCACAGCCGTTTCCAGAGAGACTGAGGTGGGGGTGGCCCCAGGGGCTCCGGTTTCTTGCACTGTTTATTAATAACCTCACACCCACCCCATGCCAAAACCCTGTCCGGCCGGGGGCACAAGGAACTTGGTTCCTGGAGAGAAAGGTAAGAAGAGCTAAATTGCTACCATTCATTGGTGAGCGTGGGCTCTCTTTTCTGTTCTACCGGTAGTAGCTGGAAAGGAGATGCTCCAAGCTAAAAGAGACTAGGGGGGAGAGGGGAGCAACCTAGCGGTTTTGGAAACGGGGTGTGGTTGGCGAATAATTCAGATTCGAAAGTATCAGGTTTATTAAGGGTGGGCTCAATTGGGTTGCTTGCCAGACCTTTTGTGGCCAGCGCAGGCCTGACTGGAAAAAGGAAGAAAGGTACAGTACCTTCACCCGCTGCTGGACCACTGAGAAAGAGGCTGTCTTCCCTGGCTTTGAGCGTTTTTCTTTGCCCAAGTAAGAAATATCAGCCTGGATGCACGACATCCTGCTACAGAGAGGAGGGAGGAGAAGCAGGGACTGTCCGAATCTGCCTGGGTGGAAAGCGTGACCATTTGCCTGTGAAAGAAATCTTCACAAGGAAGGAATCATGCTGCTGCTAGATAGATGATTGGTGACAGATTCCGGTCCTAATTCAGAAGTTGAAACCAAAGAGCTTTGCACCAGTCCTCACCTAAGCTTTCTGTATCCAACTACTAAGAAATAGCAAGCATGGAAGTGAAGGCTGCTTCACTTTGCTGTTTTCACAAGGGTAGGAAAATGCCTTATTTGGGAAAAGAGAAGGTTTATCTCTGAAAATAATCTCCAGTGGTGCTCAGAGCTGAAGTAGAACATGCAAATGGGACTCGCTTCCCCAACAACTTAACAGGGAGTACCATCTGCCATGAAGCTCTCATGTACCAACCTTGCTGAAATGTCAATGGGCTGATGCCCCCTGGATGTGTCTTTTGTCTCCTCCGCTGACATCCTGATGGCAGGGCCACTCTGCAGGTGCTCTCCCATTAAATGTTCCATGGAAGTTTCCCTGCTCCCCTTGTTATAGTGCATGTTACCCAACTGGCCCTTCAATGTGCTGCTCACATTGGGTGGGGCTTCAGCCCCACCCCCATTGGGTATTTCACTACAGCTGGTTCTGTTTCAGAACATTTACCTCTTTAAGTTGTTCAGGCGCTCCACATTCTTAAGGACAGTGGATTAAACACCCCCTTCCCTGCCATTTAAACACAGTGCACATTCACCCAAGCTTTATCTTGTGAAGAGGTCTTTCATCTGCGGACAGCTGCTGCACACACCCTCTTCCTTCAGGGGATGAGTCTACTCTACAACGCTTGCTTGCTTGGAAACGAGGGCCCCTCAATAATATCCCTTGCCTGCTGTGATATTTTGATCCATCCTCAGCCATCTTGCAGAGTGTGCATGCAAGCTCATTTGGGCACTCTCTTCTGTACATCTGAGGCTGCGTCAGCATTTTCAATTAAAATAAAAAAAGCTGCCCTCTTTTCAGTAATCAATGACTTAAAGCAACACAGATTCCCCTCCAACTGACCTCTTGGTACTTAAGTAGCCTGGCAAAAAAACAAAACAAAGCAAAACAAAAAACCCACCTCTCAGCTCATTTGCTCCCCATTTGTCAACGCAATACAACACATGCTTAAAGTATGTTTATTTATTCACTTAATATAGCTGTTCTGGTCAGTGTATTTCCATCGGGGTTCCCGTACCCCCGATCTTCTCTTAAAATAAGCCATTACCGGTACTTGTTATTTATATTTTATACCCATATCTTTTTATCCATATACATGGCACTTTATAAAGAGTAAGAGAACAAGTCTCTGCCCCATATTGGTTACAGTCTAGAAAACGATGCAATAGAAAGGTGAGGGAAATGGAGATGGGTTGGGGGAAGAATGATGGCAGCTGTATTTACTTAGGCTTAGTTACAGGATGGCATGGGGGGGCAAGGAAGGGTGACCAAAGCTTCATGGAAAAGCTGAGTTTTGAGGAGAACTTGAAGGAAGTAACGATATGCGGCATCACAGATACATACGTTAAACAAAAACGTTGCAACACAGTTTATATTTAAGCAGGTTTAAATTCATTAAAACCCATGGAGTTAGGGTTAAGCTATCACTAAGGAGAGTAAAGTGATCCCATTGGGTAGCAGATCTGGCGCATCATTAATGAGCAGAAGACTTTAAATTATTGTCATATTTTTACTGCCAAGGTAGAAAGCAGATTTTGATTCCATAATTTATTCAGCCATACCTAGTTTACCACATTCAACTCAACATATAGAGGCTCGTTCAACAAGGTTACAAGTTGTCTCTAAGCATGTAGAATTGTTACAGGAACAACAGTGGTATACTACTTCATTAAGAGCACATTAAAAAAGCCTTTGTGATTTTTTTAATGGTCCTAATATTTTTATTACATAACTGTTGTGCCTGGATTTTTTTCCCCTGATGCACCAAGAAAATTATGGGTTCTGCCCATACAGGGTATACAGGAAAATCATGTATACCCAAACTCTTGGAGCCATCCCTGCAGCTTGCAGGTGAGGGGGAGAAAGGGAAAAAAAATCCCAGTACTCCTAGAGCCCGTGTAACAAGTAGATCTTAAAAGCCCTTTTTGTGCCAGGTAACCCTAAATGGGCCTGGTGCAAAAATAGCTTCTAAGCAATTCACCTTGATTGGATTTAAGTTGTATAATTTCAACCAGCCTGCCTTCAACCATGTTGAAATTGCGCAAATTACCATAAATGTTTGTAAGATGTGATCATACTGCATTAATAGAAAGATAAGGTATGTGAAATACGGGGTATTATTTATTATTATTATTATTATTATTATTATTACTACTACTATTATTATTATTATTAATGTTCAAGGGCAGTGTTTCCCAAATTTACAATAACTGCGTACCCCTTTTGAGACCAATAAATAAATAAAATCCTTCCAGTAGCACCTTAGAGACCAACTAAGTTTGTTATTGGTATGAGCTTTCGTGTGCATGCACACTTCTTCAGATACCCTTTTGAGAGTTTAGTCTTACCAGCATATCCCTTCTTGGGCAAAGATAATTTGGGGGTAGTTTTAATACCATTCTCATACTCAATTTTAATGAATTGTTTTCTGCAGCTAAAAAAAACTATGGTGAAGCAAAATAAAAATGTATGCCATGCACCCTTTGAAACCCTTTTGTGTACCACTGGGGGTACATGTACCACACATTGAGAAACATTGTTCTAGGGGAACCAGCTGGGGTATATGGTGAGAAGTTGGGGGAAGAAGCTAACTTCTTGGCCTTGGTAACAAAGCATCAAATTCTTCAAAGCTTTCTGCAGTTGCAGGATTCTCATCTGAGGGATGGCGCATCTGATTCTTCTCAAATGCCTACCTATGCTCAATGAGCTCCGTCGTTCAGCAGTTTGTAGGTCTGATTCCATGATTGCTTTTTATTTCCAGGGAAGTGATGGCAGACTCCGAGCCTGCTCTGGATTTGGACAACGCAGAAGCCTTCTCAGAGCTAAGTGCTGAGATTGCAGGAGCACTCTTAGAGCTTGATGGAGAAGACACCCCTGAGATGCTGTATATGGATCCCATCAACATACCATTCCTTCAAGACACAGAAAGCACAGGCTCTCCAGTGGTGCTGCAGGAAGACATGGAAGACCAGGAAGTGTATTATGATGCAGAAGAAATGAGCATTGAGGATCTCGGAAAGCATTTTCAGGAGTGCATTGAAGCAGTGGAAGAGCTGGAGAGGGAGAGGGACCAGCTTATTCAGGAACTGATGCTCCTACGGGAACCAGCTCTTGAGGAAATCAAACAAGCCCATCAAGAGATCCTTGAAGCCTACAGGCTGCATGCCAAGGTGGAGCTTGAAAGGGACAGTCTGCGGGATGAAATTCGGCAAGTGAAACAGAAGCTTTTTAGGGTGACTCGGGAATGTGTGGCGTGCCAGTACCAGCTGGAAAACAGGAGGCACGATGTGGCCCAGTTTGCTGTCTACCGGGAAGAACTGGAAAGCAGGGTCAGCCAGCTTTCAGAGGAGCTATCCCAATTGAGAGAGACTTGTGAGAAAGAGAAGGAGCAGTTGAGAGAACAGCTGAAGGCTCCGAGGAGGCGAAGGAGCAGCTGCTACCTCCAGGCAAGCAGGCGGCTTTCCATGGAGTTTGAGAGCTTTGTGGCGGAGAGCCGTCAGGGCCTGGAAGAACAGTATGAGCCTAAGCTGATGCGCCTCTTGGAAAGGAGAGAAGCCAGCAGAAAGGCTTTGCAAAAGACACAGGGCGAGATTCACAGATTAAAGGAAACTCTGAGACCACTGCAGGGAGAGGTCAGCAAGTTACTGCTGCAGAACAGAAACCTGGAGCAACAGATCCTGCTCATTAAGCAAAAACGGGACGAAGAAGTTCTTCAGTACAAGGTATGCCTTAGGGCAGCCTTTCTCAGCATGGTAGCTTCCAGATGATTTGGATTCCAGCTCACATTAGCCAATGGGGAAGGAGGATGGAAGTCATAGTCCAAAACACCTGGAGGGCACCAGGTGGAAAAGGCTGCCTAACAGCCTTGCAGCCTCCCCTGTTCTAAAGCTAGTTGCCAAGCAGGCTGATGTAGCACCTGCCTATCTGATGAAATGCCGCCTGCCATGACACAGACTCCAGAATATCTGAGCTCACATACACTATTGGGAGAATGAGATGCCACTCCTGTCAGGCTGTACCAGGGAACTTTCTGTCTGGCTGGTCCTTTATAGAGGTATATCTAGCTATCAGCTCAAAGAGAGAGAAATTAGTGAAGGAGCAGGTTAAACATTTCCCTTCTTGTAAAAAGAACTAGCACATCAGGTAGAAGACTATATTAATACTGTGCATGCAAGATGTTTTTCATACAAGGGAGCCCCTCCAAGAGACATCGCAATTTGGCTTGGAAAAGAACCTATTGGGAGCCAATAGGAGGGGCTTTGAAGTCAACCAGCCCACAGCATCCCCTCTTCCTTAACACTGCAATCAGGAAAGTTTTCCCCCCCAAGCCTAAATCCAGAATGGAGGGTGGAGAGAGATTTTCAGCAGGATGGATTGCATCTAGAGTGAGCTTAATCCTTTCTTCCCCAGCTGAGATCCCAAAATATCTCCCCATGTGTTTTATTATTATTACAAACTTTATTGATTTTTTAAAAAACAATTACCGAGCATAAAGTATTGCCTTCCAGGAAAATGCATGTACAGATGCTAAGTCTTAGATGCACATCACACGTTTAACACATATTAAAATGTCACATTAACACATAGTTTATATGGAATTAATACAGGGGTCATGGCTCAGTGACACAGCACCTATAGATGGTCCCAGATGCAATCTGTTTCATCTCTAGGTAGGGCTGGGAAAGACTGATGTCATTCAGTTAGACAATTATGAGCTAGATGAACCAACCTGCTATGTTCCATACTCGATCTGTAGTGAAAGGCACTATTTTAGATGAATTAGAGTTAGGGAGATGCCTGGAGGACAGACATGTCGGTGGTTCTCAGCCATGAATTGCTAAATGACGCCTCCGCATCCAGAGGCAGTGTACTTCAGAATACCAGCGTCTGGTAATGACGTAACAGAGAAATCACTATGGCCTTAAATCTGTTTCTGAACTTTCAGAGGCATTCAGTTGGCCACTGTGGAAACAGAACCATGGACTAGGTAGACCTTTCACTTAATGCACTGACACAGTCATGCCAAGAAACAAGGCTGATGTGTAAATGCTATTTCTTTAAAAATAAGTACTTCTTCTAAATGGAACAGGGAGACGACTAGCCTGACCAGCATCCATATCTGGATTTTACCAAACCATCAACATCTCCTACGAGGCTCAGTTGCCTTCCTTGACTCAAGTTTATTTACAGATGGTAGGAAATGCTGCATATTAAAAGGTTTAGGGTTTTCTAAGGTCCAAGGAAGCTTATAGGAATTGAGTGAGACACATTCCTTGCCATGCAAATGTGACTGCTCTTTTCCACCCCTTCTACTCACATATACAAGCTCCTCCAAAGGCTGGGTTCTACAGGGTGAGTCCTTTAAAAGAGGCCTCATCATGGATACACAGCACACATGTTCCACGGGGCCTCTTTTAAAAGACTCACCCTGTATAATCCCTCCCATAATCCCTGCAGAGGTTTTAGCAGATTTTCACCAAGGTACATGAGAAAGCAGATGCCGCAGAACCTTTTACTTACACTTCCTTTTAACATTGCTTGTTCTGTTTAGAAGCTGAAGAAAGAGCAACACCCTGGTCGCTCTCGGTTTTTTCATTTCCTCTTCTTACACTAAACATATTGAAAAACTGGACTCCAATCATTTTTCTATTTACTTCTTTTTTGAGTGTTACAAGGAGTGACTAACCCCCATTTCAGGGGCCAGATCTGACACCCTGTTTTCCTGCCCTCTCATAGATGTCACTTTGGGCAGTGGCAAATTTACATATACACATATTTATATACACCCAGCACTGAAATGGGTGGAACAAAGCTCAAATCACTCCCTCACTGGTTACTTAATGAGTGGAGAGGGGGCAATAACCTCCTCTCAGCTATTTAGGATCAGCCGAGGAAGGAGGGCTGTGCCCGTGTGGGCACTTTTGGCCACACCCGCTGGTGGCATGTGGGCTCAGCCTAAAGAAGGTTAACCACCCCTGCTTCAAACCATGTGATTAGATCCCTCTCCAGAACCACACAAATAGCAGCCTATTTTTGTGGCAAGGCAGGCAAGAAGCATTCAATGGGTAGGAACGGCCTATGACACATTCAGCCAAGTTGAATTCTGAGGGCAACTGAGTCTTGTGTAACATCAGGAATCTCAGCAGTGCTTTATTTGTACCAAGGGCTCAGCTTTAGAACCAGGTCTGAGTCCTGCAATACGGGAAGTGTAAGGGAAATGCCTTTGAAATAATGCATGGCTTGCCACTGTGACCCCATCCTTGCCGCCATCTGTGTAGACACCCTGCACCCCCACTAATGGTTGAAGACTAAGGCTCCCTGTCTTGATTGGGGGATGGTTGAAAATCAGACACTGGCTAGCAGTCAATCCTGGAAATGTCACAGCTGAAGTATAAAATAGCATACAGGTAGTTTAAAAATACAAATCTTCAATCCATTGAGGAAAGTAACTCCAATAAAAATAGGAATAATTTAGACTTCTGGGCTCAAAAAACGCAGCCTTCTAACAAATTTGTCCTGAGCAGTGGCTGTGGTATATTTTTGTATAGCTGAAATAATCCCACAAACCAGTCTGGCATTCAGCATATATTCTGAATTTTGCATTGCAAGTAACATGAGATTCTTTCTCCACCAGCAAGTTTCTAGACAGTGATGCAAGGGGTGGGGGCGGCATTGGGAGAGATCTGATGTAGTACGAGCAGTCATCCACTACGACAATGAGGATTCTCCATCCTTCCTCCACTGTCCCCAAAACCTTCCTTTTTCAATCCTACTTCCAAGTTATGCACAACTGGAAAATTGAGAATATTTTATTTTTATTCTGCCTTTCAACCAAGGAGCTACAGGTCAAATTATATATAATACAAAAACTGGGTGGCTCCATCCACACATTGCATTCTTCTGCAGAACCACTTATATGAGGTGGATGGTCTTTATATAGTTTAAAGATGAATAAACTTAATTTCAGTCTGACAGCTTTACAAAAGATGAGAATTCTACTTGAAGGCTGAAAAAAAAACTACCTAAGAAAAAGCATAGAGTTCAGTCTCTTAAGAACCAAAGATGTCTCCTTTTTAATATATAAAAAAGAAACATTTTTTAGCTCTCAGGCTACAGAGTTGGGTCTGAAAGTTTATAAGCAACATCAGGTGAAACCTGCAGAGTCAAAGGAAGGCTTAGCAAGAGTTTTTCCTGGTTCCCAGCTATGCACATGACTAACAGAACAAGTTATTCAAATTAACTTGCATAATTTATATAAGCCACAGACACTTTCTATTAGTAACAAATTATTATTTTAATTATATAATTCACAAAAGGGAATGAACAATTTAAAGTGATCGATTCTGATAGAATGCTGTGGTTTTCCTCCTTCTGATGTGAAATTTGTGTTTGGACAGCAAAATGTGATGCCCTCTAGAATAATTAAGTTATCAGCCATATGCTGGCCCTGATTACAACAGGTACAAAAACACTAGATGATGAATTTAAAATGCAGGCTACATTCCTTTCCGAAACATTTCAATGCTTTTCTACCCACAGGACCAGGTAGAAGAGATGGAAGAAAGGCTGAGGGAGCTGAAGAATGGAGTCCAACTTCAGCAGAAGAAGAACCAAGAATTGGAAGAGCTGAGGGCCAGCTTACACCAGGAACTATCAATTTACAAGTAGGTTTTACTACCTTTCTTGAAACACTATCCACATGAAAGCAAAGCCTGCAAGAAAATCTGAAAGCAGCAGTGAGAAAGGAGTGACAAATTCTCACTATAGGTCCTTCCAGTTACCATGCTTGCTCAAGATATGTCTGTATTCTGCAGACTTGCCCTTTGTGTCTGGGGAATAGGATGTTCTAGAATATGACTGACCTGGGAAATATATCTCAAATATAGTAGGGAACTGCTTCCCACTGAGGGCCTAGCTCTATTCTGGAGGACAGGCTCCTGTCACTTTGGTAAAGCTGGCCTAGAAATCAGTTGCTATACAAAACATGCAGGAGAATAGCATGACCAACTGCAATCCACATAATCTGGATAGAGAAGTTCCTTTGTAAGGGGTTCAGAGCAACAAACACAAGATCAGCTTCTTAATAGAGGTTTATTAAGCAGGTGTAACAAATGAGAATACCAGTAGTTAGGTGTGAAGGAGGGAAATGTGATGTTGCCATTTCGGGGGAATTGAAAGGTAGAAGAAAAGTATGAGAATTGTGTGGCCTTTATAAACTTCCCTTCCCTATGCTCAGTCCAAAGCACAGGAGAAGAACACAAGTATTCTCAGTGGCAGAGTAAAATCCAAAGAAAGTGAAAAGTCTGCCCTAGGCAGATTCTGGGTGCTCAGTAAGATAAAGGTAAAGGGACCCCTGACCATTAGGTCCAGTCGCGGACGACTCTGGGGTTGCGGCGCTCATCTCGCTTTACTGGCTGAGGGAGCCGGCGTACAGCTTCCGGGTCATGTGGCCAGCATGACTAAGCCGCTTCTGGCGAACCAGAGCAGCACACGGAAAAGCTGTTTACCTTCCTGCCGGAGCGGTACCTATTTATCTACTTGCACTTTGTGCTTTCGAACTGCTAGGTTGGCAGGAGCAGGGACGGAGCAAAGGGAGCTCACTCCATCACAGGGATTCGAACCGCCGACCTTCTGATTGGCAAGCCCTAGGCTCTGTGGTTTAACTCACAGCGCCACCCACGTCCCTAACAATCAGTAGGGTAAAACAAAACAAAACACAAAAAAATCCTTCCAGTGGTCTCTAAGGTGCTACTGGAAGGAATATTTTTTATTTTGTTTTGACTACGGCAGACCAACACGGCTACCTACCTGTAATCAGTAGGGTAGATGGTGACAAATGAAAATGAATGAGGTCACATGTCATAGGAGATAGTGCAGTTAGAAATATTGCTGAAACATTCAGGCAGCAATATCAGGGAGGCTGTTGGAAAGGTAGGATTGGATAGGATGGAGGGCAAAAGATGTGGGGTGTCATGAGCACAGGTCTCCCACTCAACCTCTGGAATAAGCTGAGTGGAACTATGAGAGTCCCACAAGGAAAAGAACAGCAAAGAAATCTGATTTCCTTGTGAAATGTTATTTCATTGAGCAACTGGTAACTCAATTTCAATCCCTACAGAGACTGCTTAGAAATCTATGGACAACTCTGCAAGTCTGAAGCTAAACAAGACCAAGATTGAATCATGGATTTATAAGCATGGACATCCTTCCCCTTCCTTCCTTACTTGCTGTCTCTTTAGTGGGAATGATAGTACATCCTCTCCATCTGACGACACAGCCAATAAGCAAAACTATGATGGTTTGCATCTTTATTATTATAAAAAGGGCTGCAAATGGTCTAAAACCTGGTAGTTACACTGGACAGATGTCACATCAGCAGAATACCAGATGTGCATTATGCACAACTTCATAGTTTAAGGTTTGTGTAAACCTGACGTGTCAGTACATTAATCAACCTTTCTTTAATGTTATAGTTCTGTACAAAACCTGTTTGAGAACAGGATTGTTTAGTTATTTTAGGCAACAGTTTGTAATTTTGACATGTTATGGATAGGAAGCAGAAATCCGAATTAAATGCTTTTTTTATACGCACATAGAGCATTTTGCTATTAATGGAGGGAAAAATCAGTGTTTTGGTAACATAGCAATAGGGTTAAACAGATTGAAAATCCACTTAAGAAGACTGCAGGCCAATAGTCATCCCTATTCTACCCCAATGGCAAACCAACCAGGTTTGTCTACATTTTCTTTCCACTACCGTCACCTCAGTAAAAATTCTACAAATAAGAGTGTTTTCCAGTTTGAAGGTTAACATTTTCAAGAACAGTTCTACACTTAGGATAAAAGGACCTGCAAAATACACTAGTGGAGCGCTATTGTTATGTATAAAACCTGTACAAGGTGACGACAATGATGTGAACCACTGGGGCCAAAGTACAGTAACTGCATTACTTCCATTCTCCACTGACACAGCATCCAAGTCAAAGTACAAAGTTAGGCCTACAGTGTCAAGGTTACTGAAAGCCTTCAAGCAAGAACTGCGGGTGGGAATGAAAACTGAGAGGTTCTGACATCCAACCCAGGGTGGAGGGTATTTCACACAGAGTTGAGCTGGCAAAGGAAATGCAGTTTGAAACAAGAACTAGAGAGACCTGTAGGAATCAACTTTAACCTGGAAAGGAGTTACCTAAACATCTCCAGCCACAAACTACTAAATGATACATACCCATGAGCGCTTTCCAGTGGCCAGCTTATTGTATTATTTTAGCAGATCATATCAAATTGGTTCTTGCAACAGGCAGCTCACCACTCTCAACCCTACTCAAAACACAGGCAGCAGCAAGTTCTGCCATTTTACATCTTACTCTCATTGCCAGTGACCAAGTGATTTCCACATATTTCAAGATTTCAACTTCATAATATATCACTCTGTTTCATTCTCTAGCATAACTGTACTTCATTAACAATTTAAAAGCCGCACAATTAAGCCGCCACTTTGGTTCCAGAAAACTTAAAAGTGTTGATTTTTTTAAAAAAGAAAAGACAATCACATCCCACATAGAAAACCAAATTTATTTAATCTGAAGCACTTGTATGGTTAATGAAGAGTAAAATGGGCTGCTGGTGGAACAGTTCACCCTCACAGATGTGCTGATACAAGGTGAAAATTCATGTAATCATTCTTTATATCAGTCTTTATTACATATATCAGCTGAAAACAAACACTTTCATAACTTGGTGGTCCCCCCAGTTAAAAAAAAAAAACCACAGAAAGGAAAGATAATAGAACACAGTTCAAGAAACACACAAGAGGGCAAAGTAATGTGCAGTTATAGGTGACTACCATATGCATATCCACATCCTAAGTTGCCCCATCAGAAAAGGATGGAAGGACCAAAGTAATATGAAGAAAACTCAGGCATTATCTGGACAGACAGACTTACTCTAATCAAGGACAGCAGCTAGAAACAAAGTTAAGAATAGGTGACCCTGCACTGGATTTATCTGTATCTGAAACAAGACTAGAGCTAAAGCTCTAAACATATTCTTTTATCAGGAGGGACCAATAAAAATAAAATAGAGAGAAGCTTCTACTCTAAAATTCCCCTCAGTAGAAAACATTCAGATCTTACCAACGCTTGTACTGAAATAATTCAGGCATAGTTTGTATTAAAATTTCTTGTAGCAGGCTGTGTACACCAGCTCTCAATCAACGAGTTTTTAGGAGAAAAATTGTCAACCAAGAAGCCACTGTGTGGTGCTAGCTCAAGTCAGGTTCAACTTTCAACAGCAACAGTTCACTTTCTGAGTTAGAAGCAAGGCTGATGGATAATATCTACAGATGGGCTGTTGAATGCACAGTGCATGTGTTTGTCTCTCGCAAAACAGCACAGCTGACAATCTCAAGAAACTTAGGAGAACAGGGCAGGGAGAGGACAACAACAGGAAACAAACAGCAAGGATTGAAGAGGTCAAATAACTAAGAGCCTTGCCCTTCTGGATCCACACTTCCTTCAGGATCTTCATCATTATATATGTTCTCTGCCTATACAGAGAGAGGGGAATGAAGAATTAGATAGAAGTATCAATCTGACAGTTAAGCAAATTCCTATTCTAAGGGCACAATCCAAACACTACAATGACAAAATTTACCCTAAGTAACTTAGTCCTGTAGCTTCTTTCTAGGGACGTGGGTAGCACTGTGGTCTAAACCACTGAGTCTAGGGCTTGCCGACTGGAAGGTCGGTGGTTCGAATCCCTGCAACGGGGTGAGCTCCCGTTGCTCGGTCCCAGCTCCTGCCAACCTAGCAGTTCGAAAGCACGTCAAAGTGCAAGTAGATAAATAGGTACAGCTTCAGCAGGAAGGTAAACTGCGTTTCAATGCGCTGCTCTGGTTTCACCAGAAGCAGCTTAGTCATGCTGGCCACATGACCCGGAAAAACTGTCTGCGGACAAACGTCGGCTCCCTCGGCCAGTAAAGCGAGATGAGTGCCGCAACCCCAGAGTCGTTTATGACTGGACTTAAATGTCAGGGGTCCTTTACCCTTTTTTTAAGCTTCTTTCTACCATTAACATCCATATGAGATTCATACAAGTATCTCTGAAAGACATTTTACCATAACTCCAATAAAAGAAAACCAGAATGTTCACTCTGTTGTAGCTACTGCACAGTTTTGGATTCACTTTCCCGTCAAATAATCAACCAAGTACTTACCATTTGCCAGACTTGCATGATATTGTCTTCTGATACCGAACAAATTACCCAGGGTTCATTTGGATTCCAGGAGAAGTCAGATATCTTTGCAGTGTGACCACCATGAATAAACTAACATTGAGAATAAGATAGTTATTTAAATACACAATTCCAATACAGAATACGTATTTCAAGAACAGGGTTACAATTCTTATGTGTGAATCATATCATAGATACCCATAGTAGATTACCAACATAAAACCCACCAATCTTCAATAAAGGCTGGACTATCAGTAAGGCAAAATTTAAAATAAATATCCAAACCTAGGTCTAAAATACAATGAAGTATAAACTCCACAATTGAGCTAATCCATGTTTATTTATATTTTCTTCCCCTCCCCCACCCAACTGCAGGGCTTAATTCATTCACAGCTGGGGGGAGGGGGTTTGAGATGGAAGAAGAGTCACACAAAGTATCCTGGACTCAGAAAGCATCTCATTCACAGATCAGCTGGAAGTGTCAGCAAGAAGCTGTCACTCCGGAAGCTGAAAAATAGTTCATGGAAGGAAAAGTACATGCAAAGCAGAATGAAACACCACATTAGGACTACTCAACTCTGATCAAGGATGGTGTACACAAGTGCCAGCCTCTCACCAGCTGACCAAGCCCAAAGAAAGGCATAAAACCTCATTTGTTCTTGGGGGGGGGGAGTGGGGGGAGAATTGGTGGCAACACCAAAACTCTCACTTACCAACAGCTCAGGTGGGCCATCCTCTGCATCTTCGGGAGACTGCTCTTCTCCAATTTTACTGAAAAAGAAGACAGTAATTAGAGACACACAAAAAGCACTTCTGGTGAACTCAGCATTTCCACAACACTACACATATCTGAGGCTTACCTTAAATCCCAGACATTCAGTCTGCGATCAGTACCACTGGAAGCCAGAATGGTTTCATTATGTGGTGACCACTGAACCTGCATCAATTAGGATGAGATAGAACATTTTGCCTTAGTTTCCATCACAGTTTTGATGCAATTTTTATTGTTCTTACACAGTATATTAAACAATAACTGTTCATTAATGCCAGCCACTCACTTTAATATCCCTGTTTATTATTCTGCTCTTGAAAACTGCTCACAGTTCAAATATGCTACACAATTAGCTGAGCAGAGGAGGGATACCGTCAACCATAATGACCAGAAAGCCACACACGCTTTAATTATTTGAAAATGTATAATCCATTCTTTCATAAAATATAACAAGGCGGCCTACAACATATAAAATGCAATTAAATCAATCTATAAAACATAATTTAAAAACTCAGTAGATACTGGTTGGTTTAAAGAAAAAAATCATATTTTGAAGGTCTGTTTCAACAGCAGTTTTCAGAAAATGTCTGAAAGAAGGCAGGGATGGGTCCTGCTGAATATCTACAGGTAAGGAGTTTCACAGGGCAGGGCAGGGCTGTTACATTTAAAGCTCAGTCCCTATTGGAAGCCAATGGAACCTCACGGGCTTGGGGAATCTGCAGACACGCCGCATCAGAGGATCTGAGGTGGAGAACAAAAGATCAGATAGTCCTTAAGGTACTCTGGGCCAAAGCTGTTTAGGGCTTTGTGAATTAACACAAGAACCTTGAACCTGGTCTGGCAGTAAATCAGCAACCAGTTCAGCTTTCTCAACAGCAGACTAACAGGCTGCCAGCACTCTGCTCCTTTGCGCAGTCTGCCTTTGGAAACCAAATTATGGAGGGGCGCTCCCATTTATGCATGTTCAATATGTACACGACTGCGCATACACGCCAAACCTGGAAGTGACCCGAAAAGCCACAAAAAGGGCAGAACAGAACAAGGAGTTTGCCGGCTTTTTCGATAGTGTTTCAAATATACACAATTTCACTGACACAAGTAGTGCCTCAGAACACAACCCCCACGTAAGTAGCGGGTTGCCTGTACTTTAAATTCTAGAAGCACCTCATAAAGCTAGTATATCATGAAACCACCCAAGTCTTTAAGATGTATCACCAGACCTATTATATTTTCCACCCCTAGGAATAAGTGCAATGCATCAAATAAGAGAGAAACTTCGGGAACTCAAAAGTCTCCAAATGTCTTCATTAGTCATTACTTGCACACTTTACTGATGCATACTTTATCACCATAACAAATGAAGAAAATTAGTACTCTGAGTCATCAAATAAGTAACCTTGTCCTACACTTATTCTGGTATTCTAACCCTCTCTTTGTAACTGCCAATTTTTTTTCTGTCAGCCAAGTCAGTCACTTAAACCTCACTGCCCGAATATTCCATTCCAGGTTTTTTAATCTGCTGCTTAAGGATCATAAACATGCTTTTTCCACAAACAGAAAAATCAACGTATCTACTGTAAGTTTTCTAACTGAACTAACACAGAGATGAGCAAACTTGTCAATAGTTGGTCTGAAACTTTAATAGCAAGGCAAATTCTGAGAAGGAAAAAAATCAAAGACCCTTTTAAGGGCAGCCATGTTGTCAAATGATCAGAAAATGATGTCACATATTACGTGAGCTTACCTGGAATATTTCATCTTTGTGTGACTCAAAGGAGTGCAACTTCAGTTTCAGGTTTCGCAGATCCCATAATGCAACAGTCTGGCCAGGAAAACCAGAGCATAATTAATACATAAGAATATTCATTTATTGTACTGTACACAGCCCACAGCCCCACAGACTAGGACCGTTCAACACATATAGAACAATCCCCTTAATTCTACAACTATGGATTAGGCAATGTATTCTGTGAATTCTGGACAGACACCTTATCAGCTGATCCCGTGGCCAAGATGAACTCGCTATAAGGATTGAAAGACAGACAGTTCACTTCAGCAGTGTGAGCATCCACCGAATGGCTTGGCTTGGAAGTGTTGTTTGACCGGGTGTCCCAACTGTAAAAAAAGAAATTCAAGATAAGAAACACCTTTGATGGACTGATTAACACACACTAATTGCAAGTGTAACTATTAATAAAAGCCTGTCCCTCCAACTTTTAAAGAGAATTCAAGGAAAAATAATTCAATGTGAACAAAAGATATAGCTTTGCTTACATCATAAGTTTCTGATCATCAGCAACAGATCCAAAGAGAGATTCATGCAGCAAATGCCAGGAAACATCTTCCACCACAGCTGTATGGCCTGTGAAGATAGTCTTCGCATCCACCACTTTCCCTTCCTTTGGAACAGCACTTATGTCCCACAAGCAAATGGTCTTAAAGAGATAAAATGGGAAAATACATTAACATAAACATTCATTTGGCAGATATGTACATTATGTATACCTGGACTAACTAAGCATACAATACTCACATGATCATCAGATGCACTAAGCAGATGACCACTAAGGTTTGGATTCCAAGACAAACCATAGCCTTCTTTTTGATGCCCACGAAGACGTAGATCTGGATTACACTCACCAGAAGGGTCTGCAAGGGAGATAGGGTTATTGCTTGCTTTATTCATGCAGTATTATAAAATAGCAAATAAGGATAAATTAATCACTTAAAACATATGGTCAGATCTTCCTGGCTTATAGTAGGAATGGCACCATAAGGGCCGCTTTAAAGCAGTCCTTAATAATACTTTTTAAAGTTTCCACCATCCTCTTCTTTCATTTAAAGGAGATAGGGGAAGGATGATTCAAAAAGCGCTTTAGCAAAATACTTTAATACAGCCCCTACACTCCCATTTCAGGCTGAAACAAGAGCATACGGGCCTTTCCAACACTCCTTTTAAAGTTCTGAGACTGGGAGTTTAAAAGGGGAGAGGTGGAAGCCTTGCAAGGCTGCTTATTGACAGGCGAGCACCCCTGCCCACATGTCAAATTGGAGCTAAATTATCATTCACCCTGATTTAGTTGGATAATACAAGATGTCACTTAAAATTCACCCCGTCGCATTTTTCAGCAGTCTATGTTACTTCTATTTGTCTGAGCTTATACTGTTTTTTCTTAATTAAACCTTTTCTTTGTTCTGCTTTCAAGTTTTTCAAACTATGCTTGTCCATCACAAATCTTAATAAATTATCTGAAAACATTACTCTTAAATTCTGTTCCAGCATGAAATCAGATTAGTATAGCCTCACTTGAAAGTGTCTTGCTTTCTGAGGCAGTTCTGAGACCAGCATCTGTGGTGAACAACTAAAGAGCAGTCTCTGTATCCTGAACATCATTAATTTTCCTGCTATACATTCCTAGTCTAGATTCGACCAACAAAACTAAATTAAATGGCAGTAAACAAAGCATACTTTAATATTCAACAAATGAGAAAAGCAGCTTCCCACATTTTAAAAATAATCTCCTCAATACAATACTTGAAATCAACAAGGCCTATCAATTTATTTTATCCCCAAAGTACATATATAAAAAGAGCAAGGTTCAGATATGACAACAGACAAATACCTGGTTTAGATGGATGCTTGGTATAATCAAACACAAGTACATCACTGGATGGAGTCTTTGTAGCAATAATGCAAGGATTCTGGGGCATGTAGCGTGCTCTATTCACTTCTCCTTCATGGTTAATTTTTATTTCAATTTCAATTTTCCCACTAACAGAGCCAAAACCTCCAAACTCTGAAAATAAAGAAGGCATTTTTATAATAGATACGTTTCAAGTCATTCATACTAGAAAATAAACCAATTAAAACCAAGAATCTATGCCATATGGACATTATGGAACTAAAAAAGGTACTTTCTGAATGCAGTATGTATTTGTTTACATTTGGAAAACAATATCCCAAAGTATCTTTAAGCAATATGATTTTAGAAAGCATTATCAATCAAGATATATTTAAATAGGTACAACACTGCTGACATATCATATTAACACTCTGTAAGTTCAAGACAGCAGTAAGCCAACATATTGCTAATCAACCAGATGTTGAAACATAATTCCTGTAACAGCAAGACTTCAGTTTCAGACAAGTACTCCGTCTACTAAGTTGCACTGTTTAATGTATATCCAATTTTCTGGACAGAAAATACATCCTGGAAACCAAAGCTTCACTGGGCCATTTATTAGTTTAGTTTTTTATCTTAGACTAACACCAACAGTCCTCTCCAAGATCTGTGCCTTGTTAACCTAATAAGATAAAACATCAGGAAGATTCAGGAAGAAACCCACTCTTTCCCATTTTGTTCTCTTACCTCCCTTCTCACTATCATAGTGTGAGGCATCAAACTGTGCATCATCATTAGGGAGCTGCACGCTGGCTATCACAAGGTGATTTTGTTCATCAGAGGTATGGGTCCCAAGAACTAGTCGGTGAATACTGAAGTCTTTGCCTTCAGGTCTACAATGCCATAAAAGAACAATGGAACAATGAGTTCAAAGGGTGTTCGAGACTGACTCCTCATTAGGGTCACTAGCACGAATGTTAGGAACACCGAGAGAGTCAATGTGAATTTCCCTTACTCCAGTGCTACAGAAACTGTTAGACTAGAGTTGCTGGTTTTCCTTACCCAACAATATGAAACATAACAAGCAGGAAAACAATGTAGCAATTAGTTACAATAGATGTTAAAATATTTATTGCCTTTCTGGGACACTCAGAGAAGCTAACATGTTGGCTACATTCTATCATACATCTGTTTATCAGTCAGAAATGCTCAACTTCTTCGCTCCTCCCTCTGCCACAACTAAACCAGTACATCTGATTAACCAGTTTCCAGCTTCAGAAGCCAGTATACTAAACCAGGGTTTGAAGTTGATATAATATTATGGCTTGTTCCAGAGCTGTTAACCAGTTTCTTAGCTTGAACAAGACAAGAAGCTGTTATAAATTTCCTGGTTTAATGTTGGTGCACACAAACTGGCCCTTACTTAGTTTAACAAACTTGTTCATATACTAAAGAAATGCAGGCATGGTCCTATGCATGCTTACTCAAAAGTAAGCCTCTATGTTGCATAGGCCTTAATCAACTAAATGAGTGTTTATGCTGCAGTCATGTGTGTTACCTGGTTACATCAGGAAGCCATTGAGCAGTCAAGCTAGGCCATTCCAAAGCATGGGTCATTACAAGATCATAGAGAAATGGAGTGTTCTTTTTCCAGATTTTATATTCTTCATTGATCACTCGCTCCTCCACAGCATCATCAAAGGCAGCTGATAATTATAAGAAAAGAATGCATTAATTAATGCTGGAAAATAAACCTAAAAACCTTATGGGCATATACCATAGCTCTCCAGGAAAATATATTTAGATTTTAGGGTAGAGAGGAAGATATTCAAATCTTCTGTACTCAGGAATTTCTTCCATGCCCCAAACTGTGTCATCCTGATTAATCACTGAGGGAGCATAGCAGGTCAGCAAGATCACCCATGGCTGCAAGCTTATGCTTACTTCCTTGGGAATAAGTCCCATTAGGCACAATTGAACTTCTACATAACCATGCACTGTTAAACATGGTATTGTTTTTCTATGCCAGCAGGAATCATTTTCACTAGGCCAGTAAGTCATGTTTGTCAGTTGCATCATAACATAGTTTACAAGTACTGTACACTCATGCAATGCTGCATTCACTTTCCTTCAAACAGGATACAAAAAAAGCATTCTCCTAAAGAGCATCAGAGCTACTATTCTACTGTGCTTTAGTTTTTTCCAACCTAACAACTGAACAGCAACAAGAAGTTCAATTCTCTTGCAAAGCAGCAGTTATGTAAGACCTCAGATAGGAAACCTGTGATTCAAAATTAGGCAGGAATTCTCTAAGCAGAATCTCTCAGCCCCCAACTTGTAATATGCAGTTAAGACAGTGATGGCTAACCTTGACACTCCAGATGTTTTGGGACTACAACTCCCATCATCCCTGACCACTGGTCCTGCTAGCTAGGGATGATGGGAGTTGTAGTTCCAAAACATCTGGAGTGTCAAGGTTAGCCATCACTGAGTTAAGAGGTAACTCCTACGAGGTGGCTGTAAGGACTGTTGAACTGTAAGTTGTACACCTCTTTCTGGCAACTCCTGCAGCCAAGCTGATGCCAAACATATTGCTCGGATTTCCTTTGGACCACATCAGCAAGGCCAGGAGGGGGATCTTGACCTCTGAGCAGCCCAGGACCTCCATACACACTGCACAGGTTTGCACCCCTCAAGGTCTGACTTCACCCCTGGAGACACACTCCATTGTGTCTCCAGAAAGACCGATGCCAACATATTGGGAAGCATCTCCACACAAAGTTCATTTATAATATCATTAAGTCAATTGATGGCTTTGGGCAAATTACTGTATTCTCAACCTCCCACCTGCAAGAGGAGCAAGATCTACTTTACTGTTGTACTGATTACTTAGGTAACAGAACTGAGGCACTTTGAACACTGCTAAAACAGGGCTAGACAATTTGCAGCAAGCACTTCTCACTCTCAAAATTTGAGCAATGACAAGAATAAAAAAGGTTCCCCTCACTAAATGGCACTATTAAACTATGAAAGTTGGGGGCTGGGGTAGGCAGTGGCTTGCTAAAGGACACAAACTTAACTTCTGTTACTGAAAACGAATCCCTGGATTATGCATGTTCTTATTTAACTGTGCATTGTGCCTCTTTCCCCCTAGACACTAGCCTGAATCTGGCTTCAGGTGTATCTCAAGAGTTCTAGTTTAAAAATAAAAAAATCAGCAACGTGGAAATCTGCCCACTACCTACTCTAAAGAAGAGCACTTCTTAAAAACAGAACAACCCATCTAGCCTGTTTGGAACACACAGAGAAAGTGTGAAAAGAAATGGCATCGTTCTCTTTCTTTTCTAGTGCCCTGTGCCTTTAAGACTCCCTCGCTCTCACCCCCACCTAATGTACCTCACAGGTTGCTGAGAATCTACAGCGGGGGCGGGGGAAGAGGAGAGGGGAAGGAAGCCATGTACGCAGCCCTGTGCCCCTTGGAGAAAAAGGAACATTCTACACATTATGCTACGTAACACAACCACCACCCCAGAAGCAGAAATTTACGAGGCGGTGGGACCCCTCCCGCGCCCCAATTCTCCTCCTCCTCCACCACCTCGCGAGCGTCTCCCTCCCCGGCTGGAGAATCGCCGCCGGCGGAACCGCCGCAGTTTGTTCAAGGCCCATGGGGGGAGGGGGGGTTGAGAGGCCGGCGAGCCGCCCTCGCGAAAAGCCCACCTGAGCCATCCTGCAGCCCTCCCCGCCTCATTACAAAGCAGCTCCACGCAAAGAACCCGAGAACCACGAACGAGGCGAGGGAAGAGGAGGGGGCGGGAGGGAAGGTGCCAGGAAAGGAGGGAGGAGCGCCCCATTGGGCGGCTCCCAGGGAAAGGGGGCAGGGCTGAGGAAGCAGGCGCGGGGATTGGACGAGGCGCTTTTCTGCCAGGGCCCGCGCAGAGGCCGGAAAGGGAGGGGGAAGGGGGGTGAGGCCTAGTCGAGTCTCCCGCCTCAGCAGCGCCCGCTCCGCTCACCTTCTTTATCCGCCATGATTCCGACTGTCTTCGGGAGCGCCGGCGACGTCGCGGCCTTCCTAGTTTACCTCAGGACTCAGCCCGCCCTTCACTAGGCGCCTCGTACTACCCGCGCTGGGCTGCTGAGCACTCCTCTATTGTTTCCTGAGTCGTCGTAGTTCTCCTTTACCCCCCTTCACAATTCACTTCAGAACGGCAGTGGCGCGCGAGACGGGTTCGCGCCAACTCCGTCCAATCGCAGACCCAGCCGCCGCGATCTTCTCGGCGAATCACGACGGCGGGAATGGGGGAGGAGGGGAGGGGCCGAGTGGGCGTGCTCGCTGAGGGAAGGATGGCGCACGCGCTATCTCCTCCCCTCCCTTCTCCCGTTTCGTCGTTGCGGAAGAAGGGCAGTGGCTTGCCGAAGCTTGCGTAGGGGCCGCCATTTTGTTTTTAGTTAGGCGGCCTGAGAGTTGCTAGGCCGCTCTTGCGAAACGGGTGGTTGTACGAGTCGATTGGAGGAGGAAACATTGCCTTTTGGGCTGAGATTAGGGAAATGTGATAGCTGAAAAAAAATATACTGAATATTAATTGCTTTTGAGGTACTTGTGGCTGCTTCAGCACTCCCACCTGTAAAATGGGAGTAACAATCAAATAATAATAATAATACATTTTTATTTGTATTCCGCCTTCCCCCGCCGGGCCAAGGCCGGGCTCACAGCGGCTAACATCATAAAATGCCCAACTTCACAAGTGTTTTGGCACATACCGGTAGAAACAAAATAAATTTCATCAGGTGCTTTGTGTATTTATCCCCGCCCTTTATGTGTCAACACAAAAGGGAAATGGTCTAATTGTATTTGTTACATTATATATAAGTGGGTGTAAGTAAGTAAACACTTATATGCACATCATCCAGGGAGTAAGGCCCATTCCATACTGTGGGGCTTGTTATAATCACCTCAAAACAGATGAAATACTTCCAATATGAGATTAACCGAAAGAGTGAGAGGACCATAATTTGCTTAAAGCATGTAGCATATTTCTTAATATATTTTTATTTATTAAAAAACCGAGTGATCATCCATTGTGCACTGATTTGTTCCAGCAGTTAGTGTCAAACGAGGACTGATGATACCCAGGTCCAAATTCCATTTCAGTGATGGTGTGCCAGTCCCCATCACTCAGCCTTGCCTGTTTTACAATGGTGATAACCAGGTTGTGAAGGGAAGAATCGTGTTCTCCACTCTATGGTTCTGGGAGGGTGGAATGAAAGCGTACTGAATAAAATTAATATACACATGCCAACCTTAAAATTATGGCACCGTTACTATGCTAGCAATATAAAAAAAAGAACCAAAGGATTGTCAACTATCTTCTTCTTAGGCCACTCTTGTGCCTTTCACAGCTGTATAAGGCCAGGCAGATATCCAGCAGGTGAAGCTTTCCTTGCCCTTGCACTGGCATATATGCCAGGAAAAGCGTCTCCTAATGAATTTCTGCTTGACAGGAGTCAGCTGTTGAAGGACGCACAGGAGCCCTGGTTTGAATGTTTCGTTTAAAAACAGCAAGTATAGCTCAGGAAAAGGGAGCATCTTGTTTAATTGTCTTTTTGCCAGGTCGATGTGTAGGTCTAAGAATTAAAAGCACAAGATTTCAAATTGCCGCTTTTCAGGGGAGGGGGAAGTACTAATAAAGCAGCATGGATACAGATACACAAATATGATACAGATAGATCTATAATGAAGGGAACTGTTCCTTTAAATGCGGGCTTGGCTGCGGCTGACATACTTTAGGCAGGAAGGAGGCCATCTTTCGCCTCTACTCTCCTAGGAGGAGGAAGTGAATTGAATTTTGCATGGCAAAAGCAGCAAGCCATGGCAGATAACTACCGGGACTACAACTTGACAGAGGACCAGAAAATCGTTAAGACGAAGTACCCGCCTCTGAATAAGAAGTATGAATGTGAGTGTATTCCTGAGCGGTCTCAGTCTGTGCGTGGATTTATAGTTCTTTGGTGGAAATACAGCGCTGGGCTCAGCTCAAGAGTTTCCCCAAGCCGGGTGCCTGGACATCTTGAACCGGGGGCGGGGAAGAGGGTGCCGGGTATGCTGGGTGGGATCCTTCTCCGGAGTCTTGTATTGCGCCCCGCAGAGAGGGGTGGGGACGGCGGATTGGAGTACCTGTAACAGCGTTGGCTCCGCACACCCATAAACAGCGTAGCTGTGTTGCGTCTGTAGGAGAAAATAAACCAAAATCCTTAGCAAGGCAATGCTATTTATTTGGACCCAGACTGTCACTTTGGGGTTTGTCCAGTATGCTGAAAGTTTTGCCCTCCTGTAAAGCGTTGCTGTTCCCCAGGCTAGGAGAGCGTGTTGAAACTTGGCAGATAAGGCGAAGTTTTGCTCTCGAAAAAAAAATCTGAGACTGCTTGCTGTGGAGGGCTTTATATACTTCTGTGCAGTTCACTTTGTCTTAACTTCCTTTTTGGTGACACGAACCTGCTACACCCCCTGTCCTCACTCTAGAAGCGTCAGCTTCTTGCGACCTATTGTTAAGCTATGCGTGTATTATAAAATGAATTTACTGTGTTTGGAATATTCTTGTTCTGACTGCTTATTCTCCCTACCTTGGTCTTTTTAGATGTTTTTTTTTCTTTTTTCTTATTTTAATTGAATAAATTATTTTAAGTTGCCCCAGGTAGCTTCATATTTTTTCATATTTTTAATCCCTATTTAGATCTGGATCATACTGCTGATGTGCAGTAAGTATTTATTTATAAGCTTACAATATAACAGAGACAATGAGAAGGCAAAACAAAAATCAAAATGACCCAAATAGTCTTTTAAGGGGGAAATATTCCTCAGTTGCATAATGCATGTACTTTCCCACCCTGCTAATACCATATTTCACCAGCTCTTCGCCCCATTGCTGATGATAGCACATCTGAACTTTTCTGCATACACAAGCACAAGCGTGCTGCTTAGATCAAATCTGCCTAGGTACATGGAACAGGGTTAGCTATCCTCTGCTGAGCAAGATTCTTGGTCCATTAAGCTCAGGGGCATCTACGACCATTGACTGGCAGCGGCTCTCCATCGTTTTGGAGAAAGACTTTTCCTGGCCTTTCAAGGAGGTGCCAGAAATTGAATTCTGGACATTTTCTGTGCAAAGCAGACGCTCTGCCTCTTGAATCAACAGCTTTTCTTCAAAGGTATCTGGCATTATCCCAATAGATGGGGTTATATGAGAAAACCCACAAAGCCTCGGGGATTTCAATAGGGGAACAGTGTTGTCAGTATTTTCAATTTGTATATTGCCTTTCCATATAATAATATAACCAACATCCAGTTCATCAAAAGTGCCAAGAGCTGGGAAGTATGGCAACATATATAATTAACTCATGAGTGTTGTGTGTGTGTGTTACCTCTTACAGTTCTTGTCTGCTACAGAGTGAAGTACATTGGGTGATGTGCCATCTATAACTCCTCTAAATGAGATGTATGCCTAGAGTTTTGTTGTTATGTTTTCTTGTCATGGCTTCTGTGTTTCAGCACAAGGCTGTTTTGGATTTTTGCTATCTATCTATGGTAATAAGAAAAAATACCCAAAAAAGTGCCAAGTGCAAGAAATGGCAACCAGATTTATTAGAGTCTGCAGCAGATTACCTCTCACAGTCCCCCCATTCCCACAATGCTAATATTTTAGCACAATTCTTGAAAGCTCCAGCAGCAACAAATATGGGGAAGCGGGGATTGATGCTGCACACCTTCTTTTGTGTGCTGGATGTTCCTGCTGCTCTATTTTCCACCCACAAATGAAGTTCCTAGTTGTGCAGAGGATGAAGCTAGGAATTAATAAATTCCAAGTACAAAGTTTTCAAGGGCGACTACTATATGTGAATCCTAAGAATGGACAATTCTTAAACTGCAAATAGTGAACTTGTTAGAAGTGGAAACAAATTTTTAAAAATCCTTTCAGTAGCACCTTAGAGACCAACTAAGTTTATTATTGGTATGAGCTTTCGTGTGTATGCACACTTGTTCTTTCCTATATTAAATGTAAGCTTCTCCCTTGTACATTCCCATCTTTTGCTTATAACTACTGTCCCGTAATGTGTGTGTGTTTTTAGGTTGCATGCCTGGGGAGATACCTTGGAAGAAGCATTTGAACAATGTGCCATGGCCATGTTTGGGTACATGACGGATACGGAGACGGTTGAACCTCTGGACACAGTAGATGTGGAAGCAGAGGGTAAATTGATGCTTTGAGAAATACAGCAGTTCAGATTAATAAACACAGTGGCAAATGATTGTCTTTACTATTTTGCCAGCATAACTGCCACTTGCTATTTCCCAAACACATTTATAACAGAGTACACCCTATAGTTTGAGGCCTGTGCTTATTCAGGATTCACTGAAATAGGACTTGCTTAAACGTAGCATAGCAGGCCTGTAAGTATAAATGGTGATGCTTTTGCAAGCAGGAAACAGGCAAGCAGAAAGTTCAACATGAAATCATAGAATTTGAATTATAGAATCATAGAGTTGGAAGGGACCCTCAGGACCATTTAGTCCAAATCCCCTGCAATGCAAGAATATGCACCTGTCCCTTACAGGGATCAAACCTGAAGCCTTGCATTATCGGCACCACGCTCTAACTAACTGAGCTATCCAGCTGATGTTCAGTCTAAGAGGCAAGTAGAGCAACAAGAAACCATGACATTTTTATTTTTTTATTAAATTTGTGTACCACCCTTCATCCGAAGATCCCAGGGCTGTTCACTGCATAAAAATACAAAATGAGAACACAAAATACGTAATAAAAACGAAAGCAAACCAATAACGTGCCCCACCCTCCTTCCACAAACACATTCAAAAGACATAGAATGTTAATTGGCCCAAGCCGAAGGCCTGGTTATAGAAAAACATTTTTGCCTGATGCCTAAAGATACGGTCCATGGTTCGTGAGGTGTCCTATCGGTCCCCACACAAGGATTGGCTCTCTGATCTCTTGCTGAGCCATGATCTGTGGTGCAAGGGGAATTGAGTGGGAGTCTGAGCCTGCACTGACATCTGTCTGTCATTTGGAAGCCTTGCCACACATATTGGGTTGGAGGGAGTCCTGCACCTTAAAGCTCCCAATATGTCCATCCCCCTTCTCTCCAACAGGACATGACATGCTGTCTCTTCTCTTCCACTTTCTGGATGAGTGGCTTTATAAATTCAGCGCCAATGAGTTTTTCATTCCCAGGGTGAGTGTTTGCTCTCTTCCTCCTTGAGATATTTCTCAGTTATTGGACTGTGTTCTACACAGTGTCAGTTTGGTCACATGTTGTTGCATTGCCAAGTTATTGAATCCATTCTGTCTGAATCCATTATTTTTGAGGTAGCATCAAGAAACTAAGGAGCTAAGGAGAAAATCTGAAGAGGGACATTATTGTACTGTCCTTATTAGCACCAACTGTAATCCTAAAACAGGGAGCCAGCATTCAACTTTCACAGAAGTCTTCTCCAGGCTTGATAGTCAACAACAGAAAAGGGGGGACAATGATGTTCCTCAGAGTAGCGGATGGTGAACTTCTCGGCAATGTGCTTACAGTTTATAGATCAAGGTTCAGGAAATTCTTTGCAAAACTAGTTAGATTATAAGAGAAGTTGAAGATGCTGGAATGGGGAGAAAGAAATTGTTATACAGACTGAAAGAGAAGCTCCTCTGACTTCTGAAAGGTATTGCTTTTCATATGCCTTGAGGTTGTGTAGATGGTTGGGATTTATTCTTCTGCAAGGAACTGAAATACCTGGTACCTTTTTCAGTTATTACTAGAGCTATGTGAAAGATTTAACTTGTCTGAAATCAACTAATATATGTTTGTTCCCCTCCCTCATTTTGTAGGAAATTAAAGTGCTCCACATTGACAGAGTAAGATTCAGAATAAGATCTATTGGGTGAGTTAAGTGGAATCATGCCATTTAAAAATGTTGATGGGAATGCCAGGGAGCCAAGACATGTTGGCTCTGTGTGAAAGTTTCCATAGAGAGTGTACCAGGTGTCCTTTCGCATGTGCCAGGAGCCTTTTTAGTTCCCCACTGACTCTCACCATGGGCACCTCCAGGATCTTTCCCGGATGGGGACAGCGAAGAGTTTGCTTTCTTTAAAGAGAATGCATGTTCCCGCTTTGGCAATGTTGCTTTGCTGTAGTGGCTCAAACTAATCCCAGGTTCTGAAGAAGAAATGGAGGCCTTTGAAGATGCCAGGAGCTGTCTTGGCCTTCTTAATTCCTGATTCACACTTCAGCATGTGGGACAGTGTTCCTCCAATGGATCCCTGCACTGCCTCCTGGGCATAGCTGTCAACTTTCCCCCTTTTTTGCGGGAAATTCCCTTATTCCGAATAGGATTCCTCACAAGAAAAGGGAAAGGTTGACAGCTATGCTCCTGGGTGTGGACCATTTGGGAACTGGAGTAGAGAGCCTTGTATGCCATAGCTCTCTAGGTTCTTGGGTGGGAAATCACTCTGGCTGCTAGGGGTGCCAGAATGACTTCTTTTCCTCAACATTCATCATTGTTCCACGTATCTGTCGTAAAATGACCAATGGGGTGTCCTACACTGTGACATCATTCAGTTACCTTGTAATAATCATTATCCTTTTTCCCTTTTTAAGGTGGGGAGAAGAATTCTCTTTGCCCAAGCATCCCCAGGTATGTTATGAATGTTGTCATTTTCCTTCCTGAGTACTAGAGGCCCAGAGACAAATCAGGCTTAACTAACAAATTACCCCTTCCATTCATGTATTCTTAGACCTACCAGAGATTCTGCCTATCATTGAGCAGTTGAGCTCCTAGACTCCTGTTCTGGGCCAACTCAAATTGT
This sequence comes from Darevskia mixta, assembly GCA_034641385.1. Lineage (NCBI taxonomy): Eukaryota > Metazoa > Chordata > Lepidosauria > Squamata > Lacertidae > Darevskia > Darevskia mixta. The sequence continues at coordinate 1,501,750 of JAWWNH010000033.1, read as the reverse complement.
CTTTTTTCTTCCCTCGCAGGGCACAGAGGTCAAAGCTATAACCTATTCAGCAATGCAGATTCATGAGGATGAAACGCCTGAGGTCTTTGTCATTATTGATATCTAAACAAAGTGCCACAAGAAACTGCATCACCCTGGTTTAACTGGCAGAAGTGCTGTACATCCTAATCAAAGTGTTTGTCCTCCTGGAAATGACTCGGCAGAGGGCTAAATGAACCGAAGTGGTGAGGAGCATCCGGTTGGATGTAGCAGCTTGAATAGAAGACTCCCGAGGAATGTCCAGGTCTGGCGTGTTACTGAGGCTGATGCATCAAGCAGAAAGCATTGAAAAGATGGTGTGCATGTGTTGATTACTAGCCCAAGCATGATCTGGTACTGCAGCCTATAATGTGGTTTTTAAATGCTGCATTCTAATTCCTTATCTACTCTGGTGGGAGACTAATATTCTTTAGTGACAGGAAATGCAGGGATTTAAGACTATTCACTCTCTTCTGTCTTGATAATACTACCTCTTCTATTGCTTCTTTTGTCATTTACAGCCCATTGTAAAATACCCACCATAAAATGCTGCTTTCCTCCAGTGAGAAGTTGCCAGGAAATTAGCCTAAATCCTCTCCCCTTACGAAGCAATTTGAAACAGTAGTCTGATGCTGTCATAATGTTCCCGGTCACCTTCAACCATGGTTAGGAGATGACAGAAGCCTGCCTCTCAAGCTTCCTCTTCTCCTGTCATGTGTAAATTCCCACCAACAACACTATGGTTTGCCCTAGAAGATAGGTTGTTCCAGAACATGGTTACAAAGGAAATCCTGGTTAGCGTTCCTGATTAATGCTGCTTCAGACATTACACTACACCATGGTTAGAGCTGTAGTGACTGGTGAGGCACTGTTTTTTTGCTGGCTTCCTAACAGGTTGCTGGTACTTATCTAAGGGGGAGGTGCAGGGAGAATGGTCTGGTGTGGCACATGGCAGCGGATCCAAGCTTCCTATGCCTCAGCCCACCCCTCTATGTAAGTGCCAGTGACCTGCTGTGTTGGCAGGGCTGGAGAACCAAGTTACCCCACCTGCACTGTCTCCATGGGATGGAGAAGGGAATTCACGCATGCTGGGGGAAAGGGAGTCTTGCAGTCGATGCCACACTCCCAATGCCTTAGCCACTGTTAAAGATCAGAGCTATTATGTCTCCACTGAAAGGGGAAAGGAACACACACACACATTTGACACCCCCCCCCCCCAAGGAGCAGCATTTCTTTTTGACAATCTATATCAGGGGTAGTCAACCTTTTTATACTTACCACCCACTAATGCATCTTTCTTGATGGTCAAATTTCCTTACCGCCCCCCCAGTGCTCGATGGAAGGAGGATTCAGCTTGTGCCGTAGAGCCCCCTAACGCCCACCTAGAATCCTGAAACGCCCACTAGTGGGCGGTAGGGAACAGGTTGACAACCCCTGATCTATATGAACACGCACATGCAACTTGAATTGCAGACTTAACACAGACGCCTTGGGATTGAAGCAACAGGTCTCAGTCTCTTATAAGCAGCATTTGTTTCATGGGGCTTGCAGAGGAGCATACTTGGTGGCAGGTGTCTTACAACGGGCCATCCCTTTGCACCATGATACAAATCCATCATTTTTTTTAGGAGAGGGTACAAAATACGGTATTTCTAGAAGGCAGCCTTCATCAACACCCATCAGTCTCAGCTTGCAGGCTTAGGCTGATAGGCCTTGTAGTTCAAAACAGCTGGTGGGCATCAGGCTGATGATTGGCTGCATATAAGAAGAGAAGACGTCATAAGAGGTGTAGACAGTGTGGTACTCTGTGTTAATCTGTGTGTGATTTCAGTTTTTATGTGCTCCACTTAGCTCTACAATTGTGTGAGGTCATTGGTGTATTTATTGGAGTAGGTATTTCAATTTTCGTAAATGACAGAAAAAGGAGAATCTTGGTTTTAATTTAAAATAACTATTTTTAAAAAACATTAAAATCCATTTTACAAAACTTGTGTTCATACTTGTGTGCATATAGTAGTTTTATTGGTTGGCAATATTATTGCATTAGAAGTAATGAATGAAAACTTCCAACAAGAGACCTGCAGGTATAGGGCAGAATACAAATGTAATAAATAATAATAATAAATAATGGTGACATGGCTAGCTGGGCTCCTCAACAGGAGCACACTCTGCTGCAACATTATCTTGCAGGTCCCACAGACCCCCCCCCCTAAAAAAGAAATCACACACAAACACACCCCTTTCCGATTGGGTTCAATTGACACCCATGTTTTATTGCAAGGGCTTCGTGTATAACTAATAGCCGCTGATTTGGGGCATGTCCTTTGCCATTTCAGCTGCACGCCCCCAGGGTGAGCTTGTCAAAGAGGTGCTCTCCCAAGCCATCCTGGGGCACTCCCAGGCGCCTCAAGTTAGATAGATGGTCTGCCAACTGCTTGATGGCCTTCACTTGATCCTCCAAAAACAGAGACTTTAGAAAGTGACACAGCTGCACAGAGAAGGCAAGCAAGGGAGGGAGAAGAATTGCTCAGGGCTTGCGCTTCCTTTTTCTTTTGAAACAGTCACTGGTGGTGAGTCCCAGCCCAGATCATCCTCATCACACCTGGGATCTGCTAGCTCAGAAAAAAATAGATTTTGAATGCTCAAGGGCTTTGATACTAGATAAGATGAGCGCTGTGAGCAGAGGGCTCATAGCTCAGGGGTGAAGCACCTGCTTTAAATGCTCAAGGGCCCAGGGCCCAAGATCACTCATGAAAGTGATCTTGTGTATTATCATAGTGTGGCTGGGAAAGGCTTCTGCCTGAGCTATCATTGGCTCAAGCCAGTGTATGAGAATATTAAATAGTCTTTCCAAGGGGCCACCTGTCTCTAAATGTTGGGCCAACTCCTGGTCTGCATGTTTTGTTTGGAGATTCTAGTGTAGCCTTCCCCAACCTGGTGCCCTCCAGTTGGTTTGGGCTGCAACTCCCATCAGCCCGGACTCACATGGCAATGCTGGCTGGAGGCTGGTGGAAGTTGTACTCCAAAAATCCAGAGGGCACCAGGTGATTAGAATGAACTTTTCATTGCCTTCTCTGGGTCCTCCATTCTCCCCAAATGTCTACCTATTTATTTATTTTAATTTTGCTCACTAACCACAGGTGACATACATGAGGATCCTCCTTCTCCAGAGCCAGCTTGTGTAAGTCCAGGAGACCTTGGTTCACCTTTCCTTCCAGCCGCAGGGCACTCTGGAAGGCTTCAAGGCTGGACTGCCACTCATCCTGCTCCGGCTTCTGTTAAGGAGAGGCCGAGGAAGAATTAGGTTAGCAAGACAGGCCTTGCCCTGATTTCCTATCAGAGTCCTTTGAGAGCATCAACAAGCATATAGATAGACATCCTACATCTTTGGTGGTGCTGTGACAAGGTGTTCTGCTTTTGGTCAGCAGTCTTTGAAGAAATCTGTAATATAAATCCAACTCCTTTGTTAGCCTTGCTAGGAGTAATAAATGAATCAAATCAACATTTATCTCATTGGGCGATGTTGGCAGTGTTGCTGGTAGCCACTCATTTAGAAATAGCTAAATTTTGGTGCTCTGCAACAGGCCTGGCAATAGACTCATGGTATGTGCTCAGGTGTGGTCTGTAACCAGGACAAGGGCAAGATAAGTTCCTCATCCTTCTACAACATATACAATCCATCCATATCCCATTTGAGATGTGACCATCAGTCAAGACAACCTGCCCAGCCCCACAGAAACATCTGGAGAGACCTAGTGGATTAGAGTCTTTAATGTGCATTATGAATGGGTTCTAAGTAGTGGCTCCAGCTTCAAGCTGCTGTTACGCCTTTTTCCAAGGAACGAGAGATTTGCTGCTATTGTTTTAGTATATTGTATTTTAAAGTATGTTTATTCCATGTGAAAAGGCTATTTTTTAATTTTAAAAAGCAAAATAAAATAAAAGATACAAGCATATAGATAGACATCCTGACACTGATAAACCAAGCAGAGGCGGATGCCCTGGTAGTGGCACCACAGGGAATGGACTAGTTTGCCCCAATCGCTGACTACTTTAATCAATAAAGCAGACACCACACACCTGAATGTCTTGAAGAACGATGCACCCCCCTCGCTTGTTCTGGTATTTCAATAACATCTCTGCATATCCCCTCTTCTTGAGTGATTCCTCCTTTAAGAATGTAGCTACATGCTTGAGGGCAACATCATGACGGCTGAAGTAGTAGGACTGAGGTCAGGGAGGGGGAGAAAAACAGAAAAGTCCAGTCAACAATTAAGCAGACTATGCAGCAATTTAGCTGCTGTTTCAACCATCTGTGGATCAGGTTTAGGCAAAGGTGCCTGGCAGCTTTCTTAGTTCTTTGCTGCTAAAACATGGAAGGGAGCATGAAATTTGACCCATTCACTGAGAACATTCCATTGGCAAGTGTTAGAATTTTCTGACAATTCCAGCCAGTCTCTTAAAATCTTAAGAATTATAAATCAATGTCAATATTGGCAAAACTGTTCAGTCTTCATTATGATGCACCTGTTGTTGTTAACAAGGCTGTTATGCTAAAGCAACCCAGGAAAATGGCTCAGCCTTTACACTTTGACCTGACCCGTGACAGGAAATAGGGGACACTAATTGCCATACCGGGGACCAACAGTAGCTTTGCTTAAAACGTTGGGAGCTGCAAATATGATTCATGGGAGAAACAGTGTTTGGATTTCAGGCAGGGCCAACACCAGGGTTGAGGAGATTCCCCAACTCTTGCTGGACCCCCCCCTTCCCACTCAACATGCCCCCTGCCACCATGTGCTTACAGGCAATGCCAGTGAGAGGGTAGCTGCATGATGACTACAGTGGCCCTGATTTCAGATATCTTTGTTGCTCCAGGTAATCACTGCCTGTCTGCAGGCTCTCTTCTGTGCCTTCCTGTGTGACCAGGTCCAACCAGCTGTCATGCCAGTGGAGTCTGGTCCATGGGGGTGAATGCAGCACTGCCACACCAACTTCAGTCTGCTCTCAGACAACCCACACCTTCCTGGCTTCTGACGTGGAACCAGTCCAGGGTGTGGCACTGCTTGCCAGCTTCCTCCTCCTCCTCCTCCTTACTCTCACTCTTGCCATTGTAGAACTCAACAGGGAGGAGAAGGGTAGAGACAAAACTAGTGCTTGTTGGCTTTGCCTGACATTCGCTCTAGCGCCACCTGCTGCTGACCTCCTTGCTTTCCACCCTACCAAGACCAGCCACTGCTGAATGATGCTTTTGGCACCAGCCCCATGAAATGTTCAGTTAAAACAGACTTGGGTGACACAACTCTCAGCCCCCTGCAACGGCACACATGAGGCCATTTGACATGCATAAGGCAAAGGGAATTCTCTCTGGTGATGCTCCCTTAAAACGCAAGAGAGATGAAAAAGCAAGCAGGTACCATGGAAAGATAGACATAGCTGACATGGAGCTCCAGGTTCACCATGTGGTTCACAGCAGCCTCACAGTCCACGTGGTAGTTCTGCTTCACCTGGGAATTCATATCTATTGTTCAACACTAAACTGGCAAGTAGAATACTTCCCTCTTAAAGGGCTAATCCAACTCTGCACCCTGAAAGTTTCCACAGTAACTGACCAGCCACCATAGCTGGCCTTTCAGCTCAAAGCAAGAAGGTCAGGACACAGGAAGAAACCACTCAGCAGGGAAGACAGAGGTCCTCTGTCGCTGGGGTCTTTAATGACCTTTCTGCAGGCGAAAGCATGACTCTGCAGTGTGGCACAAGGGTTGCCATGACACCTGAGAAGGTAGGCTGATGCCAGGGAAACAGCAAAGCAATACACCAGGGTGCTGATCCTGCAAGCATTTGGTGTGAGTTTTCACCAGCATTCATCAAACAACCACACATGGAAGCCCTTATTGGTTCTCCTCCTCAGGTGACCTTGCTCTGGCCTCCAGCCACACAGCAGGGAAAGCCCTCCTGGAGAACCATCTTGCCCTTCAAGGGAAGGAGAGGAGAAGCAGAAGCAGCTTGGTAAGTCCCTGCCACCCAGTTCCTGGTAGCCCCTCCTACAAAGCTGAAAAGCCACCTGGTCCCTCAGAGGAGGTAGTCCATGAGTCAGGACAACCATATTGTTGTTGGCATCCTTCTTTCTAGGGAACCAATGGAGGAGTGTGCTTTCGGGGGTAAAGTCAAACCCATGGAGAGTTGCAGTGCCTGCTGTGGCTGTAGAAATCAATACTGCAGAGACATGTATTATTGCAGGTGGGGCAGTTTTTTGCCCTTTTTTTTGCCAGTAATGTGACTTACAGATGAGAGTTTTTGTATTGGCACCCCACAGTATAGACAACATGTTGTAGATTATAGTCTGGCTTTTGAAGTGTTGGTGTTAAATTGATGCAGACATTGTTTGTATGGACTATGTTGCAGACTTGAGCTAAGTGATGGTGGTGGTTGTTTTTTCCGTTTAAAATAATAATAATAATAAATTGTTTATTTCTTTGTTTTAAAAAGTGGCCTATGACCCCCTTTGTGATATCTGAATGACCTATTTTGCAGAGTTAAGCCTCTGACACTGCCCCACCTCTCTGCCTTCTTATTTACAACTAGTCCAGAGGGGGGCACTGCCAGCCAGCTTCCTCCCCCTCCTTAGTCTGAGTGCTGCCTTTGCAAAACTGAAGCAGGGAGGAGGAGGAGAGAGACAAAACTAGAATGAATTGGCTCTGCTTGTCATTGGCTCTGGCGCCACCTACTGCTGGGGCTCCCTGCCTTCTGCCCTACCGGTCCCAATGGGCAGCAGCCATCCTGGCTAGCAGATGTTGAATTACTGGGTGTTTGATCCTCTTTCAAGACGGAGGGAGGGAGGCCAGGTGGCCGGGCAATGGTCCCGGTCCATCACCAACACTAGGTGCTGCCAGCCACACAGCTGGATCCTCTAGAATCAGCCACGACAGGGCAAGTGGCAGGTGGGGTTGGCGGGAAAGACCCTCTTCGCTCTTCCCCTTGGGGCCTCCTCCGAGGAAGCCGGTGCTGTCGACCAAAAAACCCAATGACAGTCCCTTTTGCAAGAAAGAGAAACGGTGCGTGGGGGGTTCGCAAACTCCAGGGGCTCAGAATGAGATCGATTCCTTCCTGAGGTGGACACGAGCTGGGAGGTTGAGCCGCGGGGACGCTACGCGTGGCAGCTCCGCTGGTTTTGGACTGGTCAGTGGCTGGAATACACCCAGGAAAACCCCCTCCCAGAAGGAGGAGGGTGGGAGAGAAATGTCCGAAACCAAGACACTGCAGCCACCAGTCTTACAGGGGACGATCGCTTGCAGCAGGGGGCCTTGTTCTTTCTTCGTGGGGCGTCGGGGTGTGTGTGTCTCCCAACGCGGATGTGGGCGTCGGAGAGAGGGAGGTGCAGGGGCGGCGATTAAAGGGGCAACGCGCCCCTTTAAGACATAGTCCCTCTCTCTCCGCTGCGGCGATTAAAGGGCCAACGCGCCCCTTTAAGACATAGTCCCCCTCTATCCGCTGCGCTTCAGCGTCGCCTACTGACCCCCGCGATCCACCGCCTCCCCACCCCCCTGATGATGCTACGGAGAAAACGACGCCAAGGTCCAGGCTGCCTTCCCTGCCCTAGCACCGTTGAGGGGTAGGTTGGATTTAAAGCTGTGGGGAGAAAGATGAGCTGGAGGAGAAACACCCTCCACCCCCAAATGTTTAGTCTTGGATTGAGCTACTTGCGTTTACAACTGCGGCTCGTTAGGTTTCAATTGCATTTTGTTTCGTTGGCTGATTTTGTTTTTAGGGTGCATTTGGTTGCATCTTTCATCTCTTATTCGGCACCTTTTTCGTTCTGTGCAAGCCGCCTTTCCTGTGCTGTTGCAGAAAGGTGAGGTATATAAATTCATTAATGGAGCGTAAACAGTCCACGCGTAATTCAGCTCCTCTCCTCCCTTCCACACTTGAAGCTTCAGCTGTTCGGGGCTGCCTGCAAGTGCGCCAAGGGAGTCTGCCTGGAGTAGGTGCAAGCATCCCTGACCGTCAAATGGAACGATATAGGAGCTCCCCTGTGATACAGCACAGCATCAGAGCCCCCAGCAGCCGCATTTCAAGAGGAAAATAAATGTGTCCAGGAGACTCACCTGCTTCCCACATCCTGCTTATAGCTTGATTCTGGAATACTATGTTGCTTACTCAATATGCTTTCTTTAGGGTGCTTCTAGGCAATGCTGTAAATGGGTCATTCAGATATCATAAACGTGGGACTAGCAACAGTGGTGTTTTTTTTTTTAAATAACTTACCTGATTATTTCTAGAAAGGTTAAATCTCGACTAAACGGCAAAAAATATAGCTGGCATTTTGATGCCAGCATGTGGATGCTGCAAAAAATAAATAAAAAGAAACGCATGTGGAGCACCCATCGTGCAGCAAGCACCCATCTGGAAGCACCCTTTGACTCAAGACTCCCTTCTGTAAATGAACAAATGACAGTGATTTATTTAAAAGGTCACACTACTGTGAGATGAATTGATAGAACATTGGTACCCGTTTCAAATTTAGTGATAGTGCAGGTTTAAAATATCCAGTTCGAAGAATGGGCGAGCAAAGATGGGTGTGCACAAAGAACTTCAAGGAAACATTTGAATTGCCACGACGTGTTTTGGTTCTTTAGTTGAAAATAGTGAATCTGCTGCTTGCAAGACATACAAAAACTGGCTTATCTGAAGAAGTGTGCATGCACACGAAAGCTCATACCAAGAACAAACTTAGTTGGTCTCTAAGGTGCTACTGGAAGGAATTTTTTTATTTTTTATTTTGTTTTGGCTTTTCGAAGATTTTGAAATCAAGAGAGTTGGTTCTGAAAGGCTGAATTACCCTAATGTTTCTCAGTAAATAATCGTCTCGAGGAAGTTGTGCATTTTGGGGAAGGATTATGCATTGTTCTCCACTTAAATTTCCTTTGGAAGAATGGGGGGACAGAAGCGAAGTGCCAGGTTAGAGCAAGGCAACAACTCAAAAATCTAGCAACATTTGCAGTTCTATGCATTCTATGTACATTCACCTGGGAAAAGGCTCCATTGAACTTGCTTACTTCTGAGTAGACATGCATAGGATTGCAGTGTGACTGCGTATATTTAAATATAAATTAATTATCATTGCACCTTTTTATGCCTGCATTTTTTAAAAAACCAAACCCTCACGCTGTCAAGAGCTTTAATAGAGTAACTTACAATGAAGCTGTTAACTTTATTTTGAAGTGCTCCCCAACATTGAAAAAGGTTTGAGAAGAGATCCATTTTATTCTATCAAAAGTTATCACTGTCGCACTTCAGCAGGTAATTGTTCATACATGGTACCATCTCAGGATGGATGCTTGCTTATGGAACAAAATATTGATACTCTTGAGTAACTAAATTCAATATAGACACAATGGCATGTCCATAAATGCATGCAAGTTTAGCCCAAGTCATAGAAAGCCTATATAATAGATTGTATGTTAACCACAGGCTGGTTGGGAGTCAATGGTCAAAACAAAGGAATGACAACGTAAAGGGGGAACTTTTATTTAACATCCAGTCCATTCATAACTACCTAATGTTTGGTTTTATATCTTTTTCCTCAGCTTCATCATCGCTATCGTCCACTTGCTGGATGACCAAATCGGTGGACCCGTCCTCTACAATTTCCACATCTGATCTGTTGTCTTCACCGTAATTCCAGTTAGAATCCTTGTCCTCTTCTAGCGGGAACTCAGGTGGCGGCTCAGTGTCCAAATCAATGCGGATGCTGTCTATGCCAGCTTCGGAGAGGCACTCATTGCAAAGTCTGTAGCGCCTCGTCCCTTCCTGGACCACTTGCCCCGTCATCTCAGTCACGTGACGCTTGCATTTTCTGCAGATGGGCTTGCAAGCTTGATGGATCTGTGAAAATTGAAAGGGAGAATGCTGATCGCTGCTCGAAAGGGAAATAGAAAAATGATTTGTTCCCCTTCCATACAGCAATGCTCTCAGTATCGAGAGGCTGCTACTAAAATTTAACCCAGGCAGCCTAGTGTGGTGAAAAGGAAGAATTCCGGGGTACGAAAAATCATTTCGGTTCAAGATATGACTATTCAAAATTAATTCATGGTCCCCAAGGCACAGAAACTGTGAGCTAAGGTAACTTCCTGCCTTAACATCCACAGTGTGTAGTGGTAAAATAATTGTATCACTTCACATACTGTGGTCTCTTACAAATTACTCCCTTGTGTACCCATATTTATTTAATTAATTATTAAATTTGTGTATCGCCCTATACCCGTAGGTGAATCTGTTCCCATAATTGTATTTCCATACTAGAAAATGTTTAACTTGCCTACCACACAACTGTTAAAGGCAGACGAACACTGAATTCCCCCCAATGCCCACCCTACACCAAAGCCTAGGCTGCAATACTGTACCCGCTAACCAGGGGGTTTGCTCAGTTAAACACTAAGAGGCTTTCAGGAGACATGAACACTGCTGTACTGCAAGTTACATTGGATTCTTAGTGAGTTCTTAAGTCTTCAGCTCTGCTGCCTATGCCTCATTGCAAAGGCTTCATATCTTACATGTCATGGGTGGGGGGGTTTAACATCCACACAAAGCTATTGTATAGTAGTAGGCTATTTATAGAAAATAACATCTAGGGAGTAACTGATCTCAGACAAGCCCACCACAGGAAATATATGCCATGGTTGCTAGGAAAAAATGGAAATAGCACTGGAATATAAGAAAGAAACAAGAAAAGTGCACTAAAGGAAAACAGCAGCTCTTTAAGAGTCCTATAGCCTGGTGTCCCAACAACTAACTCATAAATTCCAGCTCTGACTTTACTCATTGGTTGAAAACATTGAAAGGCAGGAGCAGCCAGGCTGGCACATCTCACAGATATCACTTATAAGGATACCTGCACATTTTGCTTTGAAACATTATTTCTAGAAGGGCTAGAGACCTTTTTAAATGAATGCTCTGGGGCTCCTGCTGACTATAGGGCCCAGTGCTGCTGACTATAGGGCCCAGTGCATTAGTACCCCCTGTGCCACCTATCAGCAGCCCTACATGGTTATGTATATTCACTCTTTTTTTATTTATTACAATTTCAGTAATCCCCAATAAGCATCTATTGCAACAGGAACAAGAAAGGGGGAAGGTACTAAATGATTAACTGAGCAATAAATTCCATAGAATATGTGCCGTACTTGTGTATTTTGTATTTCTTTAGATCACTGAAAGTGAAAATATTCCAGATGGCGGTGGAGAAATGGTTGCTTAGATTAAGGTAGGCAGAAAAGAAATGGTACAATGTTTTATATTGTGTAATTTTACTCATCATATCACATTCATGTTACAAGGCATTTTACTTACACATTTTTATCATCATGTTAGGATTTTCTGCCTTTAGCTCTCAAGACAGGGCACTCTAGAAATTCAGTAGAAACAATACAGGGCATGATCCAGCTGAAGTTGACCACATAAGAAGAGCCTTGCTGCTGAATTAGGCCAGTGGCCCATCTAGTCCTGTTCTCACAGTGGCCAACAAAATGCCTATGGGAAACCCATGAGAAGGACCAGAACCATAGAGCCCTCTGGCCTCCTATGGCTTCCAGTAACTGGTCTTCAGAAACATTGCTGCCTCTGTGGAGGCAGAGGCAGAGTATAAGTATCATGACTAAAAGCCATCGAGAGCCCTCTCCCCTCCATGCATTTGTCTAATCCTCTTTTAAAGCCATCCAAGTTGGTGGTCATCACTGCCTCCTGTGAGAGTGAGTTCCAGACTTTAACTATCACTTTGACATTCTATTGGCTTCAGTGGGAGACACCCAGCATATGGTGAACTCTCCCACTGAAATTAAAGGAGATTCAAAGTGATTTACTGTGGCTGAATCACACCAATATTAATATTTTTTTGTTTAGGTCCTGGCCCCATTGGGATTAAGATTCGAGGTATACTGAGAAATAGGTCCTCCTAGGAAATTAGAAATGTAGACAAGCCTGGTGTCAGAATAAAGCAGGTTTCCTAAAAACGGACTGATGCCATACAATGCATCTCTGTATTAAGTAGTTACTGGGGGTGTATCATCTCAAAAGACAACATGTGCAAACGTACTGTTCGGAAGTGGCTGCTCAGGTGATCCAGCCTGCTGAATCTCTTTCCACATGCTTCACACGGATACGGCCGTTCTCCCGTATGGCAGCGAAGGTGGCGCTTCAGGTCTGCTTTCCGCTTCACCACGTGAGTACAGAAGGGGCATTTGAACCTCATCCTAGGCAGATCATCTGTGAGTACCAAGCAATGCTTTTAAAATGCTGCCAAAATTGTAACACGCCTAGCACAGTGACACTTTTAGTCAAAATAAAGTAACTGACTTCAAGACTGCAAACACTGTATTTTTATTTTTTAAAAACAGTTCTGCAATGGGTATAAATTATGCAAATTTACTTAATCTGCCTGTGTTTATTCTGCCCAATCTTGCTGCTGCTAGTTATTACAAGCTGTAGTGAATTCTGTCGGGTCCTGCCCCGACACCATGCAACCACAAGAAACCATGTCCAGCAACACTCTGGGTTCTGAGATCCACACACTTTCACCTTTTTAGGATTTTCAGGATGCTGAATTTAGTACCGTACAAGCTGCCGCCTTATAAGCTGCCTACTGTAGCTCAGTATTGTCTACAGGCCAGCAGCTCTCCAAGGTTTCAGGTGGGAATCTTTCCCAGCTCTAAAAGGAGACACCAAGGATCGAACCTGGGGCCTCATGCACGCAGGGCATGTGCTTTACACCCACTGAGCTACAGCCCTTCAGTTTTGCACCCAATACGGCATTCTGCTCTTGCACACTGCAGTCACCGGAACACACAGAGCACTTTTGAAGGGACTTTATGAATCTCCTTGCCAGGGGCAGCTCCCCTGCTCCATCACGGCTGGCCTTACCATACAGCAAGGTGAAGGCAACCGCTTCAGGCTGTACAATTTAGGGGAACATATGGAACTGATATCTGAATGGTCAAGCAAAACTTTTAAAGCACTAGTCCAAGTGGTGGTGTTGGTGGGAGGCATTTGGTCATCCGATTCAGACAGCAAGACACCTTGGGGCTACACCAAGCCCTCTTTTGCAGAGTGGGAGAAGCCTTCCCCACTCTGCACTCTCTCTGCAAAAGTGGCGTAAGAGGTGTATTTTTTCCTGCCTCCCATAACAGCCCCACTGGAAACTAAGCAAGACCAAGTCTTCCTTGCCACCAGTGCAGGAAGCACAAAGCAGAAGAGCTGGGTTGCAGATATGCTTTATTTAAAAAACACACACAATCCTAAGAAGCACTGCTAAGAAATTATGATCTTACTGAGGCGGGTGGCATCACAACTGGCCCTGCCACGCAGTGAGGAAAAGAAGCATCTTGCTACAAGTGGCATTGAGATGGGGGAAGAGATGGAGGGAAGAACGGGTGCCTTAGTGGCGCAGCAAGACTTTTAAAAAAGTGCAGGCCCTTGAATGCAGGGAGAGGGGGGAGGAAATCTGCTTCAGGTACCACAAGCCCAAACATAAAAATGAAGGATTTCAGTGGGTGCAAGAAGCAGTTTTATTTTTCATTTCGTCAAAACCGTATCCCACAAAACTTGACCTCAACCTTGAGTAAGCTGAACAGAAAAAGGAAGACTTCTCAAACACACATTCCCCTGCTGAGGAGCTAAATGCTCAACACACAATGAGGTCATTGTTGCAATTATGATAGCTGGATCCATTTGAATCATTCTCCTTGCATGCAAAATTTAGTTCACCTCTGATAAATGACTCATTTTTAAAAGGTAAAATAATAAACTTTTATGCAGCCAAGGGCCAAGAAGACAATTGAATGTATGCTAAATTAATATCCTTACCATCCGCCCAGTTCCCCATCACACCCAATACCGAGGGCATGCTAGGGTATGGCTCGTCCCCTTTGGAAGATTTTGTCTTGCCAGCAGGGTGCGGAGAATCATGCTCTTGCTGTGACACAGCCGAGCCTCTCTGGACGGTGTCGGATCCCTGGCCGTACTGGTAGCTGGAATGGCCAGAGTCACCTTCTGAATCAATTTGGACGTCCTCTTCAGATGGAGAAGTGTGGCTTATAGGCTCTGAAACTCGCTCTTCAAGTTTACTTGCCTTATAGTGAGGGACATCGGAGGGTTGTGGCAGCCCTATATGTCTACTGGTTTTCTTCATGGGTTCTTGCCTTTGGTCATGTTTGGACAGCTGCTGGGCATTTCTTTGAGTGGCTGGGTAATAACTGAAATTGGTCCAAGAATTTCCACCCACTATACATGTCCCTTGATCTGGGCTTAAGTGCGAATGAGGGGGACTGCTCTCCGTTCTCCACCCAGTCCCATACAGGCATAAACGCTCCACGCCATTTGAGTTCACTTCCTTGTCCGAGAGACTAAAATAGCGATCTTTTTCCTTCTCACTGATGTCCAAGGAGGATTTAATGAATGTCTTGCAAACACTAATAACGTCAGTCATTTGCAGATAGCTGGCAGCTGACATGACCTCAATCACATTCTGGCCAGTGAGGGAGAGTTTGCCTGAATACACAAAATCCAGGATCACGGAAAATGTTTCGGGAGAAAATGCCTGGAAAGTTGCGGTTGTTGGTTGACTGGTTTCCTTTGAGCACTGTGAAAGGAGCATTTTGAAGTAGCCACTGCTGGCAAACAGCACATTCCGGTGGGCTTTGAAGACCTTCCCCTCAACCAAAATGCTGCAGTCACAAAATAAGTCTTGCCTGCGCTGTTCATTTAATTGTTGCAGGAGATGAAACTGATGGGAAGAAATCTCCATTCTCAAACAGGGTTGTGTTGCTCTACACACACACACACACAAAAGGAATAAACAGGTCTGTTTGCTACATATAAACTGCAGCTGCAAGATTTTCAGAAATGGCTGCTACTTTCTAAGTCATTCACCCACATGGTGAACCACAAGACAGTCAGTGACAGAATGCAAGGGCCAAACTGGATGTGAGCATTGGGAAGGTGCCATTGTTTGGGAGGTCAGACCATTAGACAACTTAACTCAAGTCTTGTCTGCAATGAGTAGCTAATGGGAGCCTTTCCCAGCCCAACTTGGAGATGCCAAGGATTGAACCAGGGACTTTCTGTATGCAAAGCACATGCTTCACCACTGACCAGCACACTTTCCAAGAACTGTCCACTACTGGTTGGTCTGTTTTTTTAGCTTTAGTGGGGCAGGGAGAGCAACATGCCAAATATGTCTGGGACAGCAGCAATTCCTATGGGCCGTTTCCCCCCATTAAAATCTTCCCAACTGCTTTTCTCCCTTCAGGGGAAAATATCTGTAGAGCCTCTCTCTCTCTGCCCCATGGGTGGCAAAGTAGCCTGGGGTAAAACTTTTATCAGAAAAAATGGCTCATTTGGAAAGGGCTAATCTGCCCCTGGCCATGGTCTCATAGTTACCAACATGGTCATTTCTGCAACTGAATTCAAGTAAAAATTAATACAAATCAGTGTTGTGTACTGGTTGGAGTGCAGCTTGAGAGACCCAGGTTCAAAAATCCCCAATTGGTCATGAAGCTCACTAGGAGTTGGAGCTGGTCACTTTCTCTGTCAGCTAACCTACCTCACAGGGTTGTTATGAGGATAAAATGGGGGTATGCTTGCTTGAGCTTTTTAGAACTAAGGGAGAAGATAAAACATTTAAATGTACAATAATACTGTACTGAGAGACACTTCACATCACACCTGGTCTGAACCAGAGTCCCCCTGAAACTCTTAAGTACTTTTGAGTGAGGTGTAGGGGATCTGCAGCTGTCCAGATGTTTATGGACTACAATTCCCATGGTTCCTGATGGCTGGGGCTGATGGGATTTGGAGTCCATCAACATCCAGAGGGGCCAGGAAAGGGGTGCTCAGTACACAGCATTTTCTCTCGCACCTGTAGCAGCTTCCTAACTTGTGTATTCAGAGCCCAATAAATAGCTGCACCATAAGGGCACGGTTGTACACCAGCATCTTTGCCTCTGTGCATGATGGAAGCAGCCAGTGTCCTTCACCTCAGTTATGATGAGCTGGACATTTTGGCCACACATAAGAGACTGAATCTCTCTGGGTGATGACTGTGGGATGGATACTCCTCAAGCAGGCAGGTTTCAATTGCTTCTTTGAATTTTCCAGATAAAATACGGCATCAAAATGGCAGTCTGTATTCCTCCCACCCTCTTTAATCTGGATTTACCCATTCTGGGGGAAATCCAATAAATTGGGGGGGGGGGAGAAACCCTGCTGTCAACAACCAGTTTGCAAATTAAGCCCCTGTCTGGAAGCCCCCAGACTCACAACATCTGCCTACATGAAACCCCAGAGCAGTAAGGTCAGTTGGTTTAAATGCCAACAGGTTTGCATCCCCTCACACAGCTTGTGAAACCGGAATCACATGCAAGGCCAGTTTGCCTAACATTGCAAGCGGTCATTATTTAGAGACCCAGCAAGCTCAACCTACCATTCCTAAGCAATCACTACTTTCTTCCCATAATTAAACTGTCACATGGAAGTTGTCCCTCACCCCGTTATGCCCTAATTGCATGCCCCGTTTTTGTCGTGGGGGGGGGGAGGGGGCCGGCGCTTGCTTCTCAGTCCCGACAGTTGCCAGCTGGATCGCTATTACCAAGGCAGCCGATCTGGGCTTAACCTGCAACGGGCACGCCAGCTGGGTTGGGCTGCTGGTTTCCAAGCCCGCAGCTAGCAGCGCGACACCTTGTCACACCACTCAGCGTCCCAGCCCTTCGCCCCGCGGGGCTCCGCGACTCTAGCGCAGAGGTCAGCAACTGGAGACTCCGCTCGCCAAATCCGGCCCCCCGAGACGACAGGCGTCCTTCCAGCCTGGAGGCGAAAAGTGGGGAAACGGGACTTGCTGGCATGCCAAGAGTGTGGGGTGGAGGGGCCGGCGGGGGATCGAGGAGCCACTGGGGTCGAGGAGCCTCCCTCTCGTCATAGCCCCGCACCCACCGGCAGGGCTGCCCCTCCGCTCGCCAGGTGCGACGCGCTCGCCGCCAGAAAGGGCGCCCAGGCGCCGCCGCGGACGCTGCAATCAGAGGAGCTGCCTGCCTCGGAGCGGGCGGCCGACACCGCAGCAGCGCCGGTCCTCCCCTAGCCCTGCCCGGCAGCACATTGGCAGAGGGCGCCGTCAGTCTCTCGCCCGCCCACCCCGAGCTGGAGGCTCGGCCATCTGGAGCCAGGGACGCCCGACGGCGCTGGAGGCGCGCCTGCCAAGTCACCAGGGACCGATCCCCGGCGTCGCCTCCAGAGGGGGACTGGTCCGCGCGCCCAGCCAGGAGGAGGACCACCACCACCGCACCACCACCCAACCCGCCCGCCTTTCCTGGGAAGGGCGCCGGGAGGCGATGCGGAATTCCCAGCCATCGCCGCAGCCGGGCTGCCTAACGTGGCCTTTGCCGCCGCTGCTGCCGCCGCCACTCGATGCCCGGGCGCGGAAGGTGCCCCTGCCCGGCTCGGAGCTCCGCACGCGCGGCAGGGAGGACTCCGTCGGTCCCTCGCCAGCCCTTTGTTGCGAGCCGAACGCCGCGCCCGGGGCGGCATCGGCAGCAAATGGCGCCCGCCCGCTCGCCCGCCTGACGGGGCTGGCCGGGCGCTGCCCGATTGGGGCGCCGCGCAGGAGGAGGGAGAGGCGGCGCGGCCGGACATCCTCCGCTAGCCGGGGAAGCAGAGGCGCGCCCGGCTCACCCTAGAGCCGCCTCAGCCCGGAGGACGCCCTGCTCGGCCTGCTGGCGCTGCCGCGGAGGCACCGCTGACTTACCGCTCGGCAGAGGCGCGGGCTGGGCGGCGGCGGCGGCGAGGCGGGCGGTCGAGGGGCGGCGGGGCTCTCCAAGCGGCGCTGGCTCGGGGTTCGACGGATGAGGGCGCGAAACCTCGCCGGGCGCCGCCGCCCCAAAGCGCAGAGCAGCCCGGCCGGGAGAGAAACAAAAGGTAGTTGCTGACGTGGGCGTTGGAGAGAGACGCCCGAGGGCTGGGGACACAATTAAAGGGGCAACGCAGCGAGCGCGGCAGGGGCCAGGCGCGCACGCCGCTCTGCGCCTGCCGACGGCGCGGGCGCCTCCCCCTCCCCTCCTCCGCCTCCTCCTCCGCCGCTTCGCCTTGCCAGCCCCAGCTGTGCACCCGCTGGGCGCCCGGCTGCCCCCCGCTTCTCCAGCGGGCGCAAGCGCGTTCGCCTCCCCGGGGTCTCGAGGGCGGCTCCAGTCGAGCGAGCCTCTCGAAGCCCAAACGAGCCACGCGCAATGGGCACTTACTGGAGCCGGAGCCCCTCTAGACGGGCCTCCCTCGCTGGGCTCTGTTCTGCTCAAAAGGTCAACGGCCGCTGCTGTTGCAGCTCCGAACCGCCTTGGTTTTAATGGTGCGGCTCCTTTCTCGCCCTCCGAGCTGGAACGTGAGGGCTTAGCTGGAGAATAGGCAAGCCCCGAGGCGGAGCTGGGCCAAGACACGGTGTGCTGAGTGGGTCTGGCTGGAAATCCAGCGAGCCATCCGGGGCTGTTGAACACGAAACACTTGGTCTCTGTGTGCGCTACTCTTGAATGGTTAAACGCCTTTGGTTAACGAATAAACTCTACCGACCTACTGCCCTTTCATGGTGTTCTTAAATCTGTCCCCTCACTTAGCTGGAAGAGTAGAGACAGTTCCTCCTGGATCAAGGGAAATGGTTTGGGGACCTAAAACCGAGAAACCTCCCAGCAGGAAAAGAAAATGGGCATGCAAATGTCTTTGAAAATTGTAACACTTTAAAAAAAATAGAACGCTTTTGGGATTATTCATATCCACCACCTTTTGATCCATTTTGAGCTCTTGGAAAGATGGGCTTTGAAACAGCCACCAAGAGCTGACAGCATGTTTCTATGAAGGGATTTCCCCTAGAAAAAAAAAATCCAGAAAAAGGGCTTGCACTGGTGACTGCATGGTGTCCCCCCCCCCCTTTGGGTAAGTGTCCCACTGGTTTCTATTTATGGGTCAGGACAGCAGCTCATTAGCAGTGCATCTGCTTTGCATGCAGGTCTTCTATTCAATCTCCAGCACCTCCTGGAAAGTCACTACCAGACAATACTGAGCTAGATGGATCAACGGTTTGACATGGTATACAGCAGCTTCTCTTGACAATCTCTCTAATCCAAGTTCTAGTTGTGCATAAAAGAAGCTGGTTTCCTTTTCCTCCCCATTAAAAAGACCACACATCCACCAGACTACTAAATACCTATTCTACCAGTTCACTGAGACTGAAAGAGCATCACAGTGCATATGACAAAATATCCAGATGTGCATCCCTATTGGCTGTGTGCATAAAGGCAGGCTGCTTCAACTGGCAGATCCCCTTTATGTATGCGGTTGGGTTTTTTGCATTTACAACCTGCCAAGGGTAGGGCTGCCATACAGCCAGAACTTCCCGGGCATAGCCGGTATTTGGCCCTTGTAAACAGTGTCCGGGCGGAAATTGCTTTTTTAAAAAATGTCTGGGAAAATCTGGATGCATGGCAGATCTGAAGTGTAGATTTTGGTGGCGGGGGGAGTTCAACAACTTTTGTGTCCGGATTTTCACTTTTTGAAATATGGCAACCCTAGAGGGTATTATTTATATACTTGTATCCAAGCAACTCAAGGTGGCATATGAGACTTGCCTTTTTTAGTCTACCTTGATGAGGCTAAGAGTTAGTGGTTGGGCTGACCAGCGATTTGAACCCGGGTTTCCCCATTCCCAGGAATACTGTTCCCAGGGATGTTTGTCTGGCACCTTCATTATACATCTTTAGGTGCCATGCGAAAACATTTCTCTTTGGCCTTTGGCTGATTAATATTCTACGCAGTGATGGCTAACCTTGACACCCCAGATGTTTTGGAACTACAACTCCCATCATCCCTAGCTAACAGGATCAGTGGTCAGGGATGATGGGAGTTGTAGTCCCAAAACATCTGGAGTGTCAAGGTTAACCATCACTGAATCTACAGCCTTTAAAATGTGTTTGTGGAAGGGGGGTTATTGTTTAGTTTAGTTCTTGTATTATCAATTTATCCTGTAGTTTTATCTTGAGAACTGCCCTGAGATCTTCAGGTGAAGGGAGGTATATAAATTTAATAATAATTAATAATAATAACAAATAATTCCTAGTCTGATACTCCAGCCGCAGGAGCACCAGGCAAATGCTCAGTTCCAAGTCTACATCTGAAGTGGGTGGGTTGGAAAACCACTCTACTACAGTATTTGTGCACCCCAAAGTACCTTCTTACACAGCCGAGTACCTTACATACAAATAGAAGGTGGCACCGTTATTTCAATGTTATTTTGATATTTATTTATTCTTTCACATTTTCAGCTATAAAAGAACTGGACTACAGTTATATAAACATGTATAGTACATAAACAGTTTAAACATACAAGACTTGATAATGCACCACTGCAGAAACAAAATTACAAAAGCACTTCATATTTGTTTCTCCCGCCTCCCCGGGAAGAAAAAGACAAATAGCTGCTATAGTG
Organism: Darevskia mixta; assembly: GCA_034641385.1. Lineage (NCBI taxonomy): Eukaryota > Metazoa > Chordata > Lepidosauria > Squamata > Lacertidae > Darevskia > Darevskia mixta. The sequence goes on along the minus strand of JAWWNH010000033.1, from coordinate 1,481,223 downwards.
GCGGTCTCTGCAGATTCTCGACTTTGGTTTATTTCTGATCTACCCTGACACAAGTCAAACATCAGAAAGGAGACACCAGAAATTAGGCAGGCAGTGATGGCACTTCAGTACTACTTTCCCTTTAGGGACCCACGGATAAACACACAGTTCTGATTAGTCTCTTGAGACCTGGTATGTTAAGAAAGCAATCAGATCAGGTAGTTTCCCTGAATACCACCAAGACCATTTTAAATCTTACGCCTTTGGCCCCCTTACTATTTGTTTATTATTTATATAACCACTTATAGGCCAACATGGCTTCCAAGTCGTTTATAATTTACAGGTCAAATGGGCCATATTCCAGTCCAAAGCTCCACAGGCAAATAGAACTCAAGTTTGGGGAATATGAGTCACTCCATTCCCTGTAATATCAGTTGCAGCTCCATGCAGGCAGTGGAAATGTGTACACAGAGCTGTCGCCAACTGCGTTAAACAGAAAACCCCCAGCTCTTGGTGCATACACACATCAGAAATACATGTGCAAAAAACACCTGCTGCCAATGAAGCACATATGACTTAAGTTATGTGCAAGCTCTTACCTGACCAACTAAGAATGTGGCATCTTTCTTTATGTTCAGGGATGTTCAGGGAAACTTTTTAAAAGAGCTTTGTACTCAAGCTGTAATCATGGCATGAGTCACTCCCTAGCCTTGTCTCTCCCTACCCTTGCTCTGTTCTATGTAGGATTTTGCAAGCTCGTTGGGAGCACAGAGCAGCTTTTACAAATATTTTCCTTATGAAGCTATATAAAGTAACCTGTACACTGATGGTGTAATTCTTCCCACAGGACACAGTTAAAACTATAGTAATAGCCACCAACATGGATGGTTTTAAAAGAGGATTAGACAAACTCATGGAGCCATAAATGGCTGTGTACCACCTTCCAGGACGGTTTGCCTCTGAATACCAATTGCTGGAAATTACAAGTGGGGTGAGTTGCTCTTGCACTTGGCTCCTATCTGTGGGATTTCCACAGGCATCTGGTTCACAGCTGAGAGAACAGGATGTTGGATGCTGGATGGACCTTTGGCCTGATCCAGCAGGGCTCTTCTATGTTGCTGTGTCAGTACATCCACTTACAACAAATCCAAACTGTGATATGACTGCACTTTCAGAAATTCACACACAATCCATTGTTGCATTGGTCCAATTGATTTCAATAGGTTGCCTGCAGAACAGGATCAAGTTAATACAGATGACAGGAAGAGTCATATCATGTGCAGTATGTGAGAACATTGAGGTGTCTGCTTGAAATTCAGCCAATATCCTTTCTGTTTACTTACAGTAATTTATTTTTCCTTCCATTTAGCTTGCAGTCCTTGATTAAAACTTCATAAATTAAAGGAGGATTTCCCTAAAGAGTCATAATTTCTAATATGTTTATATTCTTAGATTGGTCCTAATCACAACATTTCATTTGTAAAATGAATTATTATTAAATTATTATTAAAAAAATGTTTAAAAAGGGCTATGGCTATTAAATTACCATTCACTGTTAACAAAATCAAGCATATGAATTTCTGAAAGGCAGACACTATAAATGCTTAAAAAGCAACTTCAACTGAAATCAATGGGATTTAATTGCAAGTATGAACATTCAGGACAGGAGTAAGATTGCAAGATCAAGAAGTTTACCTAGCAGTACAATGTGCCATTAATATACCAACTGCATATTTATGTAGGGGGAGGGGGAAACCAGGGAAATTACACTTGTGGAAGGGGAGGAAACTCCCTCTACAAAATTAGTTATGGCAAGCTCAGGTGGCTTTCAATTTCTTCTTTAAGCACCATGAAATTGTTTCTTAGAACTGCAGTATCTCTTTTGCTTGCACACTTTTAATGGAGGGTTCCAAGGAAACGTCATGGAACTGAGCTACAATCACAGCATGTATTACACTTACAAAACACCTGCCACAGATGAGCAAGTCAAGTGCATCATTTTCAATTAAACACAAGATGACACACGGGATCCACTTGAAAACAATTAGAAATCTTATTTTGGCAGTCTCCTAACAGGAATGAGATTGGAATCTGTTCCACCCCAAACCCCTTAACACATTAACAGATTCATTCTTTACTCACAAGGTACACAAGAAAGTCTCTTAAGGTCCATTTCCTCCTAGCTCTGCTTATGCACCTCCAGGATGCACTGTGTGAAAAGCCACTCAGATCAGCTTTAGCACACAAGCCATTACAAATCTTGAGCATCACAAGTCTTCAGTAGTTTCTGAAGAACTCAAAACAAAGTGATAAGCCGCCCGAGTGAGGACAGAAAGGAGCAAGTATCCCAAATGCTCAGAGCTAATGGGTTAAAGAATAGCCTTCACCAACCTGGGGCTCTCCAAATGTTGCATTACAACTAGCCTCAGCCAACACACTGTGTTGTACATGCTGAATTGTAGTCCAACATCTGGAGGGCACCAGGTTGGCAAAGCCTGAGCTAGAAGCACTAATTGTGTCCATAACCTGTATTCAATGAGCAACTCCATTCATTAGAGGTCCAAGAGCACCTTCAACTGCTTTGTAAACTCCAGGATCCCTTGTGCTCAGCTTTGGAGAAAGCCATTGCTAACTTTCAGGGCTGAGCCTTTCAAATTGTTTCTCAAGACCAATTTTCTGAAAGATCAGATTACATCCCCCCTCACTGTGTTTTCCAATAACTATGCAAGTGTCACCTATTCAGAAAGACACCTCACAAAAGTGGTCTCAGGACTTTGCACTTCAGAGCCTTGGTTCTTTTTGGGGAAATGGGAGCCGTGTGTGTGTGTGTGTGTGTGTGTGTGTGTGTGTGTTGCTACCCTGTTTCCCCTATTTTAAGACGTAGTCATAAAATAAGCCATAGCAGGATTTTTTTGCATTTGCAAAATATAAGCCGTACCCCGAAAATAAGCCATAGTGATAGGCGCAGTTCTGGAGGGCGCCAAGGAAAAGGTGGAGCTGGGCTTACGTAATAAAAATAAGACATCCCCTCAAAATAAGCCATAGTGTGTTTTCTTGAGGGGGAAAAATATAAGATGGTGTCTTAAAATAGGGGAAACATGGTATAGTTACAGCTTTTTCTAAAAAAAGAAAAGAAAAAGATTATTGCTTCTTTCCTTGCCTTGTTTCATCCTGCACAATCTCATGACGATATAAAAATGCTACATTTATGACATCATAACCCCTTCTACAGTAGTGTTTTGTGAACACACAAGAGAATTTACACCTTCATTTCAAGAAGCAGCAGGTGGGAGAAACCTGCATGTTAAAAGATAATATAATCCATCAAGCTTCACAAATTAGACAGAATGTTGTTTGCAAGACGGTCCGTATCAGAGCTGCCCAACATAGAACAGGAACACCAGCCTCATTAAGGCAGACCTGTAAGACTGGTGGCCAACCTGAGTGTGCCATTGTCATTCAGGTAAGCAGGTTTAGGTATAATCCCAAATCTTTCAAATGACCAAGATGGCTATGAATTGCCATGTACAGTTATGCACCTTGATTTTAACTGAATTGTTTTGGTATCTTCATTATCTTATGTCTACAGACATTTCACAGTTTTCCAGCCAGTTTAATAGCCTAGAGAAATTCAGCACTAGAAAAGTAAAACAAGTAACCTCACATCCTTCAAGAAGCCAAATTCCTGCCATTCAACAGGAAAAGGGTGGAGCCCAAGCTGAATTTTTTAACAAGGAATAGTACTCAAGACCAATTCGTAAGACAGTACAAATGTAGAAACCACAATGATCAACAAATACGACCAGCTGACTGTACAAGTAGCAGGAACATATACAGGGGGTGGGTGGGGGTTTGTAGGACAGCCAGAGCACAGGGGCTACGTCAGAGAAGTCGTATAAGCAGAAGAGCGGCCAGCTACCTTGCTTATTCACATTTTTTTTTACAATAATTGCATGAGTATGGTTATTTGAGAAGGGCGCAATTCATGCCATCTACAATGACCAGAACTCTGGTGTTCTTGTAGCCTTGAGTAGTTTGTTGCTTAAACGAGGGGGAGGAAACTGAGGTTCTTCCAATTCCAACAAGCATCTGTATGGCCAGCTCTCAGGCATTTCATGAGATCCTCTTCAGGATTTTATATTTATCCCTCTCACATTTCCCCTCATTGTGAGGGACTTCCTGCTGCTGCCGTGTCTGCTCTCCTGGTGCTTAGAGATACAGTATAAGCAGGTGCGATTTTTGCAAATCCATTAAAGGCACGCAGGCATGCTGGTTTTGTTTTGTTTTTTTTCTTAAGGAAAAAAATGGGCCTGCACAATGAGAAGAACATCTTCAGTAATTACTTAAATAAATGTTTAACAGATTGTGTGCTGGACCTGTCTCCAGACAGATCAGCCTCTGATCTCTAATTCATAGGAAGGTATGAATCCATTATTTTCTATGCTGATTTGTGACAGCAGCAGCAGTTCCTCCTCCAGGGTGGGGCCTCAGGCAGTGACTTTTTTCCCTACTGCCTGCTGCTACCTGATCCTTCTAGCTGGAGATGTTGCCAGAATCCTACCTGGGGCTTTTTTTTGTACCACTGAGTTATGGTCCCACTTCAAAACACGTCAAAAGTATGTGGCTCGTAGTAGATATATGGCCTAACCCTGAAAGGCCTTTCCCGGTCAGTGCCTGGTTGAATGGCTCAGACCCTCAAGAAGGTTGCCACAGAAATCTGCACACTGTTTATCTACTGCCTGACTAGATACCTTCCTCGCAAGTTTCTTGATGTTTTTATAAACAGTTTTTAAACTGTTTTTATAAAGTTTTTAAACTGTTTTTATAAACAGTTTTTAAACTGTTTTTATAAACAGTTTTTAAACTGTTTTTATAAACGTACAGTAAAAAATAAAATACTGTATAAAAAGAGCCATTTCTAGATTTATGTATACACAACTGTTCATTCTTGGATATGCTTTAATGATAGTGGACTTTTAGCCTTGTTTGCATTGATCAAGTCCTCATCTACGTTTCTAAGGCAGAATTAAAAGTCCAGGATAGAAAGCAGCAGTTCAGAATTAAGTTTGAGACCCAGAGCCTGAGAGGAGAGGGAGAGGGAGAAACCAGGTGGGGTGGGGGGAGAGAGACAAGATCACAGGAATATGGAAGATTACTGGCCATAAAGGGGCAAAGCCTGGCCTCATATCCAAAGGGTGGAAGAAGGTCTGCAAGGAACATAGCCTCTGCTCAGCCTGGACACACAATTCCTTTCAAAGGTGTAGCGCACAGCACTAACAAGTTAAAAAGACATTTCAGAATTTTAAAAGCCCAGTTGTTCCTACCTGTTCTAGGAAATGGAATTTATTCATATAAAAAACCCCCACAAACTTCACAACTTGGGATAAATATGCAGTTTTCCGGCTGTCAAGATGACAAATCAAATAAGAAAAAGAATTTACATCTCCCCACCCTCTTTTTGCTGCTACATAAGTGCTTCTCGGTGGAGATCCTGCTTGTCATCAGGATCTGGGTCAGCATCATCATCTTCAGGGGGGTCGTTTTCATCACCAGATTCCACATAGATGGGCCAATCGTTGTCTGGGTCGCTCTTTTCTTGGCCTTCAGATGAAGGTTCCATCAGACTGAGGTTAATGGGCATCGAATCCTCGTGCGTAGTCGTGACACAAGTGCAGCTGTCGCACAATCCAAAGCGGCGCAAGCCTTGGGACAGGCTGCTTGTAAACGTTCTCCTGCAGCCCTTGCAGATGATTGGCTTGTTTGACCGATGGACCTGGAGTATCGTAACACAAAGCAGGAAGGGTCAGTGGCTGGCACAAGCATGACAGCAACCCCAACCACCTATCAAGATTCAGAAGGGATCAATTTAACTTCTGATCGGGGCAAAAGTCCATTTTCAGGGGCGGTTTGAATCCAAACCCCACCTGCAAATGGACAAAGCGGACGTCAAAATGGTCGCCACATACAATGTCAGGGGTTGAGCAGGTGGCTATCAGTTTGGGGGAAATTGTCTCCTGGACAAAAGTCAGCACCATGTCAGGCCCAATTATACTGGGGGGGTGGGGGCAGAGGTTCCCTACAAGTGGTTTGAAGTCTGCTTTAAAAAAAACAACGTATTTTTTATTAAATATTTCTTGGTTTACAAAAGTATGTGCAATGTCTCTTTTTTCAACTTACATTTTCTACATATCAGTTTCATTTGTTGAGACATTAGTGTTAGACATTAGTTTGGCCAAACTGCGAGAGGCAGTGGAGGATAGGCGTGCCTGGCGTGCTCTGGTCCATGGGGTCACGAAGAGTCGGACACGACTGAACGACTGAACAACAACAGGAAGAACATATATTGGGAAAGAGGTGGAGGGAGAAGTGGTGAGTGGGGGTGGAGTCGGGTGACGATGTTTTGATGTATGTGTGGGGTTTTGTGTCAGCGTTGCTTGTGCAGGTTCTCTGCTGTTCGCTTGTGTTCCTTTGGTGGTGAGAGAGGTTGGAGTTGGCCTAGGATATGGTTGTTTGTTTGTGATTGGCTGTGGTGAGCTTTGTTTTAATGTGTGAGTGGGGTGGGTGGGCGTTTTTGAATCAAGTCAGCCATATTGATTCGTATGCTGTTAGTGGATTCTTGTTGTTGTCTTGTTGGGCTGTGTATGTGATAAAGGGGAGCCATACTGGGGTGAAGGCATCTTCTTCCATTTGTCCCCGTGTCAGTTTCAGTTTATTGGTTAGTTTTTCTAATAAGGGTGTTTCCCCCTACTATTTGGTACCATTGGTCCATGCTTACTCCTGACAGTGTCTCCTGACAATGCTTACTTCTCTCCAGTGTCTGGCTATGATGTTTCTGGCTGCTGAGAGTAGGTGGGTTATGAGCTCTTTGTGATGTGAGTGGGCATTATTATCTTGGAAGATGTTTAGTAGGGCCAGTTCTGGGGTGACTTCTAATACTTGCTTAGTTATTTTGCCTATTTCTCGTATGGTTGTTCTCCAGAATAGCTGGATTCGGGGGGCATTCCCACCACATGTGGAGGTATGTGCCTGTGGAGGTGCATCCTCTCCAGCATTTTGGTGAGGTTCCTGGGCATATTAGCGCTAGTTGAAGTCTGCTTTTTAAAATCAACGGGTGTTAAGGATTCTCCTGGCAGAGTCCTGGGAGTGACAGCAGCACCAGCCACCCCACAATTTAGCTTCCTCTTTAACTCGCCTCTTGTTGCACATCTCTGACTTACACTCAGAGCATGACTCCGCAGGTGCTCCTGCCGTGTGAAGCGCTTGCCGCATATCTCACATGGGTAGGGCCTCTCGCCCGTGTGCGAACGGATGTGCCGCTTCAGGATCCCTTTCTGTTTGGCTGTGTATGGGCAGAATGGGCACTTGTGCAGCTTGATCGGCACGACCAGCACATCACCTTTGGAAAGAGAAGCATTTCAGAGGTGTCAACTCGCTGTTCTTGAAGTGGGGTCAGAATTTAAAATGCTGGTAACTGAAGAAAAGCACAATTTTTTTTGTGGCTTAGAATATATGAGGGAGAAAGAGGAGATTGTTTTGCTGCGTATCATTAGCCATGTCGCACACATGCCACACAACACTACTGCTACAGCTGACACAGCATCAGGGTGTGGTGAGGATTCTCTTAGTGCAGCCTTCCCCCAACCTGGTGGCCTTCAGATGTTTTGGACTACAACTCCTATCAACGCCAGCCAGGGAGTTGTAGTCCAAAACAGCTGGAGGGCACTGGGTCAAGAAGAAACTAAGGAAATGTAATCTCCCTGCAAAAGAATTGCTTTCTTTGGGGGAAACGCATCCAAATTCCACACAGAAACATAGCAACTCTTATCCTGGAAAAATGCACACATAAAAATCTGCAAATAGAAAACAAAAATAACAGGAGGAAAGGTTCTGGTCCTGCTTGTTACCTGTTATGCTAGCTTTCTACTTGCATCGAGTTGCATTCATACTTCACACACCTGAAGCAATGCAGTATAGTCGGCCATCTCATTCTGGCAGAAATTAAGGCCAAACTTCCCTTGCAAGGCTGATACCTGGACTAACCCTGCAGGTTGCACTACTTTAGGCTGCAGGCGGTAAAACATTTCTAAATGCAACTCCCTACAAGTATAAAACTAGCACAAAGTGATAGCTGGCAGGCCTGGAATCTTTCTTCCCGATGCTCTGACTGCCTACTCGCAGGGAGATTCTCATTGCTCAACTGTCTGCATAGGTCAAGCCTGAGTCTACAAACATTTCTTTTTCATGATTTATTACTAGCCTGCCCAGCCTCAACATACTACTGCAAACCAGTTTTCTGCACACCAACAGCAGAAAATAAATGCTACAAAAATTGCTTTTTATTCATAAGGATGTTTGTGCCTGCTCACTCAAGGCTTGATATTTCAAGCTTGTTATAAATGCTGCTTATTTCTACCAAAAGTCTGCAGTCCAGCAATTTCCTGCTGCAATTAATTCTATGGGACTTACTTTGGAGTAAACTCGAATAGGATTACTCTATTAACCTTCCAGGAGAGAAATCTTCAAACTGAAAGAAAAAAGGTATTTTACGACCTGAAGCTAGGACATTTGGGGGGGGGGCAGCAGGCTATATATGCCCTCCAACCATGAAGTGATGCCACCTAATCTGGCTTTGAATTACTGTTTAGTGTACCATCTAAAATTATTCTCCATCTTTGCTAACAAAAAGACCACAATGGAATTATTAACCTGCTTACAAAAGACCCCTGCATTCCATTTGGTGCTGGAGACAGACCCAGGGAACTGTTTGAGGCTTTTTTAAATATACCGGTATATAAAGGGACAAATAGTAATTGGTTCTTTTTTTTCCAACAGCCCTCAGTACCACCTGAAATCTGTTTTGCACCAAGCAAAGTCTCAGCTAATTCAGTCTGGTTAACCGACTTCTGCTCTCGAGTTTAAGACTGTTACATGCTGTAGATTTGTAGGCTTGTATATTGTACCCTCCTCCTTTTCTCTCCTGCAGCCCCTTGCCCAATATCCCTTTTTGCCCAATATCCAGCCCGTTCTGAAGAAATTGCTCATGATTTTGTGACATTCTGGTTGGCCCTAATGAAAGGGAACTCTTGGTACTGCGCACTGTCAAGGCAATGTTACAAGTCATCAAAACAGGGTGTATGTTTATTCTCTGCTGTGTCTCCACCACTCCCCCTTGCAGGTATAACTATCTACCGTTTCATCCGGAAAGCTATCCACTGCAACAGGGGAATCTCATCCAGACTCATGGGATCTGATCTCACCTGCATCCTCTCCATACCAGTCATTGTGAATGTCCACCACGGAACTCATGGGCACGCCTGCATCCTCTGGCCTACCCTCAAACCCGCGGACAAAATGATGGACCACATCGTCCTTCCTCTGGGCTGCACTGTTGCGCAGCAGAGCTTCTAAAAACTGCTTCATGTGATAGTTGTTGCATGCCAGGTCCATGGCCTGGCCACTATGGAGCCCCTCCTCTATCTGCTCAATCGTCAGCGGTGTTGGGTACTGCTGTAGCCGCTCGCCAACTTCTACTTCCACTTCGTCTGCATCAAACTCTACTTTGGGTTCTACCACTTTGGGCAGGGAAGAATTTGTGTCATCTGGAGAGTCACTGCTTACAGGGTCCCGCACTACAAGCTGAATGGGGTGGCAGCTGCAACATTCCCCGCAGGGAGGGTCTCGCTGGCAATCTGGAACCCTCTCTTTCTCCTGCAGAGATGAAACCGACGCCGAGCACTGGCTCTTTGCCCCATACGACGTGCCTTCTCGAGCAGAACTAGAGCTCCCACTGTCAGCCTGATAAAAGGCAGCTTCTCTCTCTATTTTCCTGCAGATGTCCAGTGACGACCTGATGTACGTCTTGCAGAAGTTGACAACATCAGTCATCTGCAGGTAACTGGCTGCAGACATAACTTCAATCACGTTTTCCCCACAAAGATCCAACTTCCCTGAATAAAGGAAGTCCAGGATAATTGAGAAGGCCTCTGATGTAACAATGTCCAGGGAAGCAGTGCTGTGTCGGCCACTGTCTTGGATGTAGTGGATCAGCAAAGCTCTGAAGTAACCACTGTTGGCAAACAGAATGTTTTTGTGGGCTTTGAAAATCCTCCCCTCCACAATGATGCTACAGTCACAAAAGAAGTCCCTCTTCCGCTGCTCATTGAGCTCTCCCAAGAGTTTGGTGTAGTAAGATTGCATCTCCATTGCTCCTACAGCAAAGAACTACCTCTTGACTCTGAAAGAGAATGCAGGAACAGAACATCAGCACAGAAATGTCTTTCCTTTCGTGCACAGAGATTGAGTCCCTCCCCACAGCAGTGTATCTCCCCACCCCTTGAAGGCACACAGAACTGAATCTGGAAAACTTGAGGACCAGAGAAACATTCCAGCCAGAACAGCTGATGCATATGCGGCAATAAACCTTTATAAAACCCAGTAATCTGAATATTCCATCTACATTGGCCTATATTGAACACATCACCTCAACCAGAAGCTGAGCACACTTGGACGCTTTCAGACTACTGCCATTTTCGGGTGGGAGTCAATCAAATATTGGCAAATCCAGGAAGCGCATTTGAAGTTGCTCTGGAGCTCTTGCACAACATACCCACTTTAAACGTTTTGTGTTAAGTGATGAGGAAATGCACTGGAACGTGTGAGATAACTTTTGCTTGATGCAACATCGTCTAATCTTCCCTCAGACAAATCAGAATGAGATTGTCTGAAAATAGCTTGACTTAGGAGAATTGTATCCATTCAGGGGTTTGTCAGCATTCATTTCCAATTCACACATTATGCTAAAAGTTGCTTTCAATGATCTATTAATGTATGGAAATGCCCAATTACAAGTTGGACAACTGGTTCATCTCTAGTTCAATACTGTCTGGTCCAAAAGATGCTCTCCACAGTTGCAGGCAGAAAAATGCATTTCCCAGTCTGGCTATCAACTCCTTCACCATTTAACATATTTTAGGAGCCCTTAAGCCGCCACAAAAGGCAGATGGGCCTGAATCTGAACTGGCATCAACTTCATCTGCACAAATCACTGCAAATCCTTTGCATGGCAAAAAAATCTGGTACCCACCCCATCTCACAACACTGGTACTCAAAGCTGAACGACATATTTATTTCTTGCATAAGATGCTAAAGACAAAGATGGACCGAAAAACAACATTCTTACAACAACACTGTATCTTTCTGGCACATTCATTGAGGACTCTTACCACCACCAAGCACACAAGGGTGCCATCACTGAACCAGGCCATAATTTGCGAGAGTTGCCAGTGCTGTCACAGGTGCTGAGGGTGCAGGTTGTGGTGGTATTCTGCTCTTCACAACTTTTGTGCTGAACATGCACGGGAACTCAATTAAGTGCCAGCAATGTTCAGGGGTGTTAAGCAGCCAGCTGGCGTACCAGGATTATAGGACTGATTTGTCCATATATGAGTTCTTAAAATGCTCAAGTGGAATGGAAAAGTATTTCAAAGAGAAAAACCTGTGCTTTTTAATGGGATATCTAACTACTGTGCCTGAAGGAGAGGAGAAAGTGGGAACAGGAATGCAGCTTCTCTCGCTACATTCCTCTTGCGAGAGTCCAAAACTATGCAAGGTGACCCTTCTACAGAGAGGGCATTAGGACCCAAGCAGACTCTTCTTCCTCCTCAACCATGTGGCTTGTGTAGCATAACCCTCCAGGGGAAGCCAGTCAGTCCTAGGAACAAAGAATTTTCAGCACAGCCAGCAAGGAAAACACACACCAAAAACTGGAGCATCCGGGAGATCACTCAGCCTTTTCGCCCCTGAAATATTTGCATGTTTTTGTCAATTCTGAGCTACCACATCTCTTTCAGTGCCCCTCACCTCTGCTTCTCCAGTCTAACTCTCCTTAATAATCTTCTCCAGAAATCTTAATTTCCACACTTCTTTTGCCATAACTATTCCACTTAAAGTAAAACCTATTTTCCTTCACAACTTGGCTGCAGACAGAAGAAAACAGTCCTCACTACAGAGGTTAAGAATAAATGGCAGAAAAGCCATCACATTTATTGTGTGACTGACACAACGGTAGCCTTCTTTCTTTGCTATTACTAGAATAAAAACGAGTGAAACACAGTTGAGATGAGGCACCCATTTTGCAGGCAAGATAATCAAGGCATGCAACTATAAATTCCTTTTGAGATTATAGATGAGTTTCATCCCTGAACCACCACATTAGTGTTGCTGTAGTAAGTACAGTGGTACCTTGGTTGTTGAACGGCTTGGCTCCCGAACAAATCGGCTCCCCAACACCCCAAACCCAGAAGCAAGTGTTCTGGTTTGTGGACGTTTTTTGGAAGCCGAACGTCCGATGCGGCTTCCGATTGAGTGCAGGAAGTTCCTGCAGCCAATCAGAAGCCGCGCCTTGGTTTTCGAACAGTTCCAGGAGTCCAACGGACTCCCAGAATGGATTAAGTTTGACAACCAAGGTACCACTGTACAGGGGTGTATCGGATATTAGGGGAGGGGCAATACCTCAGCTGGGGGATACATCATGCTTTTCTAGGGTGGTTTGTCCACCTTTGGTCCCTACCCTGAACTCAGCTATGGCTCCTAGAAACTGTCAGCATGTGACAGCGACCACTATCTGGGAACAGCTTCCACTGGCCAGCTAAACCAGGTGACGGTAGCTGATGGGCCTCAAACCCTCCATGAGTTAGGGACTTCCCTGCATGTGAAGACAGGCTCTGGAGGATTGAGTAAACAAGACCAATACTGGGTCCAACAGTCAAGAAGGTGGTTTCTGCATAAGCTATAGAGCAGGGGTCGGCAAGGTTTACCTCGCCTGGGCCGGTTTTCTCCAGCAGAGATCCCTCCGTGGGCCAGATCATGTGCGCAATTTCGGTTCGGGGGCGGCTCATGGACTGGTTAAACAACCCCCGTGGGCCGCTTGTGGCCCATGGGCCTTAGGTTGCCGACCCCTGCTGTAGAGGGAAGTCAGGAGCAGATGGGACTCATCAACCTGGGAAGGTAGCCCTTCTAGGAAAAGAAAATTTTGATCCTAAACCTCCACTGCCTTGCAGGATATTTTTGGGAGAAGGACTAAACCCTACACAAATCCAGATATCAGTCCCTAAGACAGTTGGATGGCACCTTATATGCCTCCTTCTGGCAAATCCTGCAACCAAGCTGTGTCAAATGTATTGCTCTGTTTTCCTTTGGACATCAGTTAGGCTCAGATGTGGAGGGGTTATTGTCGTCTAAGCTGCCCAGGTCCTCCATACACACTGCCCAGACTTGCGCCCCAGGGAGGTCACTTCAGTGCTGCTAACACAGTGGTTTGACTTCACCTATGAAGGAGCACTCCTTTGTCTCTTGAGATTAATGGATGCCAACAAAGTCAGTATATAGAATAAGATCTAACTTTCTTCTAAATTTGAGAGCATGCAAGTATAAGTTGCATTTGGTTTAAAGTGGGGACTGCAACATGTGTTGGCAAGAAGGTAGCCTTGACAATCCAGCGGATCAAACTTATCACACTATCCTCTGTCCTACCCTCACTGTGCGCAAACAGTGAGGGGATGGAATAGGACCCTTTTATAAAAATGCCAATACAGCCACAGACCAAACCAAAATGGTTAATACAGAACACACTTTTGGAGATGCAAGGACTTAACAGAGGTAAAATAAAGCGCAGCAAAGCATGTACAGAGTGCATTTCCCTTACCATCAAGGTACCCACAAGTTGCCCACACATATTTGTTCCTAGAAATTTGGCACTGGAGAATTCCCTTCATGGGCAACACAAGATCACAGCTCTGTAAAGCTCAGGGACACCAAGTTCACCACTTTGAGGCTGGATCTTTCAACCAGCAAAATAGGTGCCATCCAGCTCCCACTTCAAATGTCTCAAATTGGTCCAGTGTCACTAACTAAGCAATAGGGACAGTGCCTCTGAGCTTGCACAGATTGCCCTTCCCTACTGAGCACCCAGAATCTGCCTACAGTGGGAAATTCCAGGTCACCGCACACATGCTTGCCACAGAGACTCAGCCCCAGCAAGTCCCAAAGACACACATGAAAGCACACTCTTCAGCGTCATTCAAAACTCAGCCCTGGCAACTGCTTTCGATACAAGATCTCAACATTGGAGCATAGGACGTAAGAGCAGCCAGGGTACCGGGTGCTTCCACTACCTCTCCCAGAACTACAAGGACAAGGAGGAAAGGTGCAATTCCCATACAAAGCTGGCTCCAGCGTCTTTCTAGCACTGCCAACTTTCCCCACCCCTTTTTTGCTCCGTTACCCCAGCAAACAGCACCTTTGCCTGGAGACGCTCACAGATGACAAAAAGGTTTTTCTCTCTCTGCTATTACAGCCTTCACCTCCTACTGATTTCTACAGAAGATGAAATATCACAGGTACAGGAGAAGCTCAGGATAGGCTTCTTGGGCCAATGCTTCCCCCTCCCCATTAAGCCTGTAAGGGGGGGGGGAATGGGAGGGGGGAGAAGAGGCGGGTACCACCCAGGTCCAGCAGTCTCCGGAGGAGGGGAAGGGCAGTGGCCCTTTCTGGCAGTGCCCACCTATGCTCACGCACGGCAAGCCAGGAAAGGCTTCCTCCTCTTCCCCCTCAATGCAAAGGCGGAGCAGCGACACCAAAAACCGCAGTAGCAGCCGCTTCCATTCTCCCGGTGCTGCTCACCTTTCAGCCGGTCCCTTGCCTTGCACGGCTCTACCTAGCCTGACACACACACATAGACACACGCTTCGCAGGAGCCGCCCAAACTCCCCGAGCATCGCCAGCCGCCAATCGCAGCTTCAGCCGCGAGCGAAAGAAGGCGGAGCTAGCCCATCAAGTTCAGCTGCGCCTGTGCGACGGTTTAATCGCCCCCTACCCTTCCCCTCCCACAGAGCATGCGCCGTGCCTATGGCCTGATGGGGATTGTAGTTCCCTCATCGTGAGGCTCTGTGATAAAGCGGGCGCGGGGTGGGTCAGTGTCAATGGGAAGAAAATATTTCTGTGTATTGCTTTAAAGGTTTGTTTGTTTGCTTGCTTGCTTGCTTGCTTTGGTTATTATATCTCCATAATCGTGAACCTCTAAGCTGCTAGCAAAATAATGCACATAGCCTCAGATCGGGGACAACTGATGCCACTCCGCTTTTCTTAATAGGACCAAAGGGGTCTTACAGGGAGGATGGAAGTCTACCCAGCAAGCCAGAGGAAATTCCTTTATAGTTCGTTATTAGACATTCTCATTACATACTAATGCAGCTAACATGTTATTTCTATCATGAATTACTTCCTTTGACAGGTAGGTAGCCGTGTTGGTCTGCCGTAGTCAAAACAAAATAAAATAAAAATAAAAATTCCTTCCAGTAGCACCTTAGAGACCAACTAAGTTTGTTCTTGGTATGAGCTTTCGTGTGCATGCACACGAAAGTTCATACCAAGAACAAATTTAGTTGGTCTCTAAGGTGCTACTGGAAGGAATTTTTTTACTTCCTTTGAAGCATCTTGGAGAAATTTCACAATACCATAAAAAAATCTGTAAAACAGTTAAAACAACTGCATGTACAAAAACATTTTAAATCATTTACATTATAATGAGTAATAAATTAATCATCTAAACCGCCATCTCGAGGTGAGTTTACACATAAGATATTTAAAAGCACAAGAATAACATGCATTTAAAACAAGACTCGCAGTACATTTATCCAGCTAGGGAAAGCCCATCGGAACAAAAATGCCTTCAGTTGTTTCTGGAAAGTGCAGATAGTGGGTGCCTGGCAGAACTGGACAGGTATGCTCTTCCACAAAATAGTCAATCACATTAAAAGCCCTGTTCCGAGTTACTGTGGAAGGGACTTCCGAGTTTTTTGGAACATGCAGGTTAAACTCTCCTGCAGACAATGGTGGCCTGTTGGATGCAAAATAGGCAGCCTCTCAAGTAACCTGGTTCTCAGCTATGTGGGGACTTAAATGTTAGTATCCCAGTTTGAACTTGGTTTGGTAACAGAGTGGCGGCAAATCCCAGAAGCAGGGTGCTGCTATATGTTGGTGGTAGTTTCCCCACTACAAGCAACCTAGACACCACATTCTTCACCAGTTGCACCCTTTCGACCAACCCCAAGGGTAGTATTAAAAGAATTACAAATATAAAAGCAATGTCAAATCCAGTATGGATACTAGCTGAAATAATCATCTCCACTCAGAAGGGTTGTTGAAAGAGACCCTCACTGAAGATAGAAGCAGGGCAACATGGCCAATTTTCTGAGTTAATAGATAAAAACTCCCTGTTATTAACGCATAAGCGGTCTAGAATAGCTATTTGTCGTAGCGTTTATGATCAAACAGCAGCTAGGTATTGTACTTCTGCCCAGTGTTCACTCAATCCTCAGAGGTTCAAAGGATGAGGAGGCACTTCTGGAATAAAACTGAAAGGTTTATTTAATTACACTCTGTAGGTTTCGAGCTTGGTGGTTTCACAAGTTAGACACAAAACACCAGAGTTCATCGTCACCCACACCTCTGTTTGCCCCATATGCTTTCCATGGTTTATTGCTGAATCGGAACAAGTGGCAAGGTCAGTGCTTTTTTTCTGGGGGGGGGGACACAGGGGTACACATACCCCTAAACATTTTGTGAATCTAAGTTTGGCCTCATTGAGAGGCAGTATTTCAATATGAGTAGGAAAATGAGAGTACTCCTAAACATATTTTTCTTGGGGGGGAAGCACTGGGCAAGGTAGGCTTTCCCCATCTGCTCAGCCCCTTCTAGGATTTAATGTTCCCTGAGGGAATCAAAACTGGGTTGCCCAGTTAACCGAACTCAGATAGTCCAAACCCCAACTGCCCACACTGACAGTCACTGTCTATCCTAACATATAGTCCCTCTCTCATACACATGGAGAGTCCCTACCTGATGGTTAAACTGTCACCTCACTTAAACTCCCCACTCTGTTCGGATTGAGTGATGGTCCTACCTGTTAGAAATGCGCTTGGGGCAAACAGGAAAATGCCCCAGAGTCCAAGCACTTCTGTGTGGCCACTCCCTGGCTGCTGATGCCCGGACAGTCCAGAGGCCAGTAATATGCGACTTCTCTCCAATGAGAAAAGCATGCACTCCCCTGCATTCCGCAGTAGGAGAGAATAAGCCAAAAGTAGGTGTAAAGCTACTTTATTAAAGGCTATCTACAAAGTCCATTCTCTGTTCCAAAACTCCAACAGGACAGAGCTAGGCATCTTACTTCTTACGCCATTGAGACTCAGAAGCGAAAGTAAAGAATACAATAACATCACATGGTATAAAAGAGATAATAACGCCGACCTCCTTTCTCACAATGAACTCAGACAGTCATGTGAAATACAACAAACATACTTCTGCTACCAGCTGTAGCATCAGAGGTTAGGCTAAAATCCTAACACTACCAACTCCCACTGGTCTCTGGGTCACCTGGAGGCAGACCCAGGGCCTGTCCATCACAGAGGCAAGTCTTTAACAGATTCCAACAAGACAATAGAGATGGGGCCCATCTGATATGTAAAGGGATTTTTAAGTTCCAAAGGGTAGGAGGTGCCACCACACTAAAAGTCCAATTCTGACATCACACAAAATGAGCCTTTGCTGAGGTGATATCAGTAGGATGCCCTCTCCTGCAATTACAATAGTTGGTAAGGTATTCAATGGAGGTGATAATATTTTGGGTAACCTGGTCCCAGGTTGTATAGGGCTTTGTATACCACTACCACCAGCACCTTGAATGTTGCCCAGTAGCTAATTGGCAGCCAAGGGGTTGAACATGTGGCCTTCTGAATGAGAAGAATGTATTTACTGCTGAGTTATGACCCTTCCCTATAGCAAGCTTCAAGGCTGATAAAATATTTGAACAAAGCCAGATTAAGAGATAAATATACCTATATTTATTTAATACCTCAGTGTGCATATAAACCTCCCTCATACACTGACGGAATGGCACCAGTGTGGAGGGCCACTGGGTGCATCAGCAGCATGGGTGGGGCTTATTCCACTTTTCCAGCTGATGCGCATTGACCACAAGGGGCTCATAATGCAGTTTCTTGAAATAATTTTAAACAACTGTTGTATTGTGAATAGCACCCCCCCCCCCAGGTTGGGAACAAATTGATATCGGGCATAACATGCTAGGAGGACACTTTCAGTTAACATTCCAAAGGACCTTTGCTGAATGGGACTTACTTGTGAGTAAACTTTACAGAAGCATCTTGGCCATAAGTGAGAGCATTGAATGGGAAACATGTTTTAATTTTGCTTTCTGTTGATTGAGAAAATGTGATGCCTCAACAGTATGTAGGCTCTAGCACAGTCTTTGCCCTCCTGGTGTCCTGAACCCCTAGCACACCTGGCAGCAAGTCTCCACTGGTACATACAGTCCCAAAAAGTAGTCCCATGGAGCTCCTAGAACATCCAAACCAAGGTCCATCAATGTGGGAAGCTAAGCAGACCTCCTCACCTGCTACTTCATTTTTATACCATGAATGTTGACTGCAGCATCTGGGTTTGACAAAGCATGTGACCCTACCTTTCCTGAACTTACTCCAGCTGAGGTCTCACACGCCTCCTTCCAGAGCTAACAAGCCCCTACCTGGCCAGCTACCTCCTGCTGCTTCCTATGCCTCCAAGCCTGCTGTGTTCATGAACACAGGGACCCCTCTGGCTCTGGGGACAAGTCCTGCTCCTCTGGTTCCTGTGTACTGACCTCCATCCCTTCGCCATCCTCAGTTGCCCTTGAGTACTTTCTATGCCCCCAACCTCTCCTTCTCCACCCCCAGCTTGCCCCGGTGTGTACCAGTCACGGCTACACATCTTGCTGGGTTGTCCTCTCTTCTCATTGTCCTGCCAGTTCATGACACCTGGTGTTCTTCAGATGTTTTGGGTTGTAACTCCCATCAGCCTGTCACTTTACATATGTGAAATGTTTTGACTCCTCAGTCTAAATCCCTATCACATATTTTTTATTTAGCGCATCTGTACCTTGCTTTCCAGCCAAAAAGGCTCCCAGAGAGGCTTACATACTACCAAAACAGGCAATCCCTAGCCTACAGGTTTATAATCTAGAAAAGAAAAACATGGCACAAGGGAAAAGGGGGGCTTCTTTGTGGTTACATTCTGGTGTCAGGTGAAGACATTTTTTTAATTCCCTCAGGGTTTTTTTTTTTAATCTGTGGCTTTGGTTTTTGTGCATGTGTGATTTTTCAGACATCTGGTTTTATGCTTTCTGCTGGAATTTGTAGGCAGAAACTTGTTGTTTGATTAAGTTGTTATTTTTATTGTATGTGAACATTTTATTTTGTGAGCTTATACAAATATGGTTCTACGAATGTAGTTAAGTAAATAAATAATCTAAAGCGAGGGCAGCTGCAAAACAACTGTCAAAGGTAGCAGCTGGAAGAAGGCAGACAAAAGCCCCTGTGTGTCCTCTACCCCTTGGATCCCACCTGGGCTTGCTGCGTTTCTTGGCAGTTGCCCCAGAAAGACTCCAAATGGAAGGAGGGAGAGGAGTGCTTTAAACAAAGAGATGTGCTACTACACATTTGTGTTTTGTGATTGGGATCTGTGGAGACGTAAACAGCAGAAGGCTACACTCTTGGTAAAAGGAATTTTCCTCAGGATACAAGCAACAGCATCGTAGGCACAACCCCTAGTTTTCAGACTAGGTGGTTCTCAGCATTTCCCCAGTCTATAAGCTACACCCCCTACAGCTCCAAATCTACTCCCAGCTTGGAGGGAGAATGCTAGTAGATATGTGTGTGTGTACTGCATTAAGCATTCTTTCTGACATATAGGTATGTATATGGTAGCCTGATGCTAGAATAATTGGACCCACCAACTTGTGTGAAGCCGACTCTCAGAGAGTCACTGATTGAAAGCAGATGGCATGAATTCACTGACTGCTTTATCAGCCAAGCGTATTTCCTCTGGAAATTCCCTGTGGAGCAAGGGAGTAGAGGAATAGATAGATGAGAAAGAGAAAAAAGAGGAATATCCATCCTACTCTATAAATAGCACAAGCTATATAGGAGCACAAGAGTGGCCTTGCTAAGACAGGCATAGGCTAAAGTTCAACACACACTAAAGACTAAAGATACAAGGAAGACTAGATGATCATGGCTTAAATGTATTTATTTATTTTCAACAAATTGTGTACTGCCTTTCTCCTACAAACAAGAACAATTTGCCATTATGTACAATTGTTGTTGTTGTTGTTGTTGTTGTTATTTGTTGCTAACTACTAAAAATTGTCTTGAAACAAATTAGTCTTTAGTTAGTTGTGCATCTAACAAGAGAAGCAAGAACTCCCTAGGGTGGCAGTTAAAAATATTTTTAAAGTGATGGTGGTGGTGGTGACCCACAACCAGTAATTAAAATTACCCACCAAAGACCCGAGTGAATAAGATAGGATTTATGTGGCATGTAAGATAACAACCAATGTGCCAGGCAAGTCTCCCTGGGGATGGCAAGCACTCCTTGGAGGAAGAATAGGATGAAATTGAGATGAACAGTTTAGCCCTAGTACATCCAGTTGCCTCCCCTTTTACTGCTGTCTCTCGTGTAGTTTTCAGGCCAAGGATCTATTCTTTGTAAAGTGTCATGTGTACAGATGGCAATATAAAGCTAATGATTATAGCTGGATAAGAGGGGTTCAAATGAAATTATCTGAAAACTTGAGTTTCTATGGCAGCCTTCCCAAATCTGGTGCCCTCCAGGTGCTTTGAACTACAATTCCCAACAGCTCCCATAGCACCAGCACTATACAGCTGTGCTGGCTGGGGCTGATTGAAGCTCAAAGCATATGAAGGGCACCAGCTCTTTTTGTTTATATAGGATACCAATGGAGTGTCCTTCATTAACAAAAGCCCTCCGGTTTTATTTGTATATAAATGGTGGGAAGAACAAGCAGGAGCCTTGAGATGCTGCTGCATTTGGTCCTAGATTATTATTTTTGTGAGCTTGCACTTGTTTCCCTCAGGAAAGCATTTCATCAGCTTCCCACCTAATTTGTGTGCTTGATAGAATGGAAAGGTCACCCCATTACACTGCCTTCGCCACCCTGGTGGCCTCCAGATGTTTTGAACCGCAGTGCCCACCGGCCCCAGTCAGCACAGTCATAACCCTATGCACATTTACCCGTACGTCCCATCGAACACAGTGGGATTTACTTCTGAGATGACATGCACAAAATTGTTCTGCTAAGTTTCTCGGATAGAAAAGTTCCCCAACAACCTTGGTCCACCGTATAGTCTATTAAAGTGTGTTGGGCTCTTCTGAAGTTAGTGGTAAAGATTGCAGGAGTTATCCTGTTGATATCAATGAATGATGTAGCGTTGCAGCCCTTCTCCTCGGCTGGGCAGTGCCGCGCGAGGATGCTGCTGAGATTCCTGGGGCCGGCGGGGCTGGGCACAGCGGGCTCCCTCCGCGCCCCTGGCACAAAAAATGGTGGGTGCCCGGCCCCTCCATAGGGAATGTTGTGGGGGTTGGAACACCCAGGGCCCCCCGCACCCGGCGCCTATGATAACACTAGAGCTATGGTTCCCAATTAGCTAAATACTGCGATCCCCCTGTTTTTCAAAAGCCTACTTTTGGACTTCCTACTTTTCGTTATTTTTATTTTATTTTATTTTTTATATCTCTATGGTAGTTTTTGTTGTATAAATGGTGCCATGGACCCCCTGTGTGGGTTACGTGGACCCTCTGGGGTCCACGGACCAACAATTGGTAACCACTGCACTAGTATTTCCATGTCCACCACTCAGGCTCGCGCCCCAGGAGAGTCACTTTGGTGCTGCCTACGCAGCGGTTTGACTTCACCCCCGGAGGCGTGCTCCATGGTCTCTCGGGGCAGACGGATGCCAGCAAACATGTTGAGATAGGGTGAGGAGGGATGAGAGTTTTGAAATGCAAACGAAACATATATACATACATATGTATTATTATATTATATTATATTATATTATATTATATTATATTATTATATTATATTATATTATATTATATTATATTATATTAGCGTTATTGTGAAATACCGGTAAGTGTAAGAGCTGCGGGTGATTGCAGAAGTTAGCAAATGCTAACTTCGATGGGGCTACGGAATTTCCTTCCTTAGCTCCAGGGAGGGGAAAGGGGAGGACCTTTCTCCCGGCCCCGCCTCGATGCTGCAGCGAGAAGGGAGGAAAACGCTGAACGTGCTTCGCGCGAACATTTTCGGCCCTCGGCCTTTGCCGTACCCACAGAGGCCAACCAAACCCAGGAGAAGCATACAGATTAAAAAGAGAGTGAGAGAAGACACTCCCCACTCCAGCCCTCACTTCCGGGTTCCTTTTGAAAGCCGCCCGTGTGAGGAGCATAATGCGAAAACAACGACATCGCCAAAAGGCTTTTCTACGTATTTCGATGTGTAACCCTAAGGAAGCCACTCTACCCAGAGCTCTCTATCGTGGAAGCCGGAAGTGTTTCTATGGTAACACTGAAGTTGTGACAGCCCGATTGAGAGAAAGTGGAGGATCCCCCGGAAGTAGTGGCGGTTGCTGCGTCAAAAGGGCGGGGCTTCTGCTGGGTGTCAAAGGTCAGTAAATATTGGTGACGTCAGACGGCCAAGATGGCGGAAGGGTGAGCGTAACTGGTATCGCTGGGAGTGGTGCCTTTGCGACTGTGGGGGGGGGGACCTGGGGGCGAATGAGGAGGAGGGGCGGGAGGTTGTGCCAGAGCTCCGTCTTGGGACCCCTGGACTAATTAGGCAGGAAAGAGTTCCGCTTGTAATGCATAGAGTGCGTTCCATTGGCCCTGAGTTAGTGGTGTTAGCCCCGCCCCTCCCTCTTGAGTCTGGGCACTTGTTTTGTAGAGGCAACTCTGGCGGTAGTCGCGAAGCCAGAAGATGAGGTGTGGGTTTTTCAGGGGAACAGGTTGCGGAGGAGAAAGGTAGGATTGTACTGTATAGTATGGGGGTGGGGTTTGGCCAGTTTAGGATTGCTTGGGGGTAGGACAGTGTTGACTGTTTTGGGAAGAGATCTAGGAATTCGGGGCTAATAGTGCGGTGAGGCCTCAGAATTGTCAAAGTGGGCATATCTGGGGACAACGGGGAAAGAGGGTCCTGAAAAACATCTGCTTTGTTACAGCACCTCAAATGATGTGTTTGGATGTGTGGGACTTGGGTTCAGACTCTCTGGCAGCCTTGGGTAAGCCACTGTGTTGCAGTCTGACCCATTTTGTAGGTCTGTTAATATATGAGATTATTCATCACTGACTCGCTTTACCTTTCTTGCCATGTGCATCTGTTGAGGAGCCTTGTAAGGTAGTACCTTAGTGTGACAGATGGTGGGGGCATGCAGATTGAAGTGCAATTGATTGCTATGCAGGGGGTTTAATGGTTTGAGGAAGGCTTTGAATCAAAGGTTCCTTGGCCAAGCCCTGCTCCTAGACCACTTGTATAGTTATTTATATACAGAACTGTAAAGTAGCACTAGAATATGATTGTGGTTATAGTGTGTGGGAGGAGGGAACCAGTAAATCTACATTCTTTCACTACTCCCCAAACTAAATTATATGATTTAAACAGGTGGCACAGGAGCCTCTAATTCACTTGTATGTCTTTGAGGCTGTGTGCCTGAGTGATTATTTTGTTTGTACCCTTCTTTTTCATAGATTTCTAGTAAATACTGTAGGAGGCTTAGTTTGTATTACATTTTTTGCATCATTCACATCATGTTGTAGGAGTTCAATAATATTCCCTTAAACTTAAGTATTTAAAGACCTGCTAAGTTGTTAAAGTGCTTTCTATCTTGGTTGTAATTGGTTATTTTGGGAGGTAATATTGAGAAGGGGCAAAAGAGAGAGAAGGAAGGAGGTAATGTGTAACAATTCATGAGAAAAACAGGAGCCTTGGTTTGCAATAGTGCTTGAAAGTGTAGCACAATCTTGGGATCTTGTGCCTAATAATTTAAATTATTCTACTTGTGGCAGGAGGAGGCCAAGCCAAGGACACAAGTATAGTACAGTATTGATTTTAAGGTATTTCTGCATTGGCTCTTGAAAGGGAAGGTCCTGAATTGGGGTTGGAAAAAGATTCTGTTAACATTTCATAGAAACAAAGGCTGCTGTTGTAGGATTTGCTGCAGTAGTTAACTGTTCTGCATTCCTTGTCTTGAGTTTATTATGTAAAATTCCCAATTTCAGCTTCATATGTTTGTCCTGTAATAGGGAAGATGGAGGCTGGTGGAGGAGCTGGCTACAGCAAAGCCTTCAGACAGTCAAAGATAAGGTAGGTGGGTCTGCTTTTTATCCACTGGTAAACTAGAGAGAGAGGCTGTCAAAAAGACACAGCTCAAACTCTGATATTTGGCCATGCTGCCTGAGGCTGGTGGGAGTCCATCATGGTCTAGAGGGCATCAAGTTGGCTACCTCTGAATTAATGACTGATGACTCCCTTTGTAAGAAAAACCTCTTGCTTATTATGCTACTGAGTATTAGGTGCCAAGGAAAGGCCATGATCTTTGTGCCCCTGCTTATGAGCCTGTCTCAGGCACCTGCTTGCCAGCTGTTGGAAATGAAATACTGAACTAGTCCTGCCTTCCCCAACCTGGTATTATCCAACTGTTTTGGACTACAGCTCTCACCAGTCTCACACAGCATGGCTGTAGGATCTTGAGGCTGATGGGAGTTGTAGTTAAAAGCAGCTGGAGGACCCCTGGTTGGGGAAGGCTAAACTAGATGGACCCACCTTGGCCTGATCTGCCAGGGTAATACTTTGGTTCATTCACATATCACAGTCACGTTTCATGTCTCTGTTATTGGAATTAAAAATGCTTGTTTTGGGATCAGTTGTGAACATGCTCCTGAAGCCACGTGAGGTGCTTGGAACAAGAGCTGTCAGGTGCTTATTGTTTTGGATGTATGAATTCTGTTTTCTCCTCGTGATGGCCACACTCTTAGATTGATAAACACTTGGTGTTTTTTTATTGTTAACCCCCAACCCAGGCTAATTACCACACTCATTGGAAATTCAGCCACAGTGTACCCAACAATAAGTATATTCTCCTCTCACTCTGTTGCAGTCCACAGAGGCCTTGGAGTTCATGAAACGTGACCTGACCGAGTTCACGCAAGTGGTCCAGCATGACACAGCCTGCACCATTGCTGCCACTGCCAGTGTGGTCAAGGAGAAGTTGGCTGTGAGTGGGCATCGAAAATAGAAATGGAAGGAGAGGCAGGGGCAGGGGCAGGGGCAGGAATGCATGTCATTGGGAAGGGCTGGCAGGTTTTCATTTGTGTTTGCCATTTCCCTCTACCCACAACTTTTTTCATTATTCTCTTTGTTGATTTGGTGTATCAAGCCCATAGCAATGCTAGGCTTTGTGGGATACTGCCCACTCTGGTTCCTCTGCTTTAGATTAGTTTTCATTGTGAATTTCTTTCTTTTTGTGAAGACGGAAAGTTCCTCGGGTGCGACAGAGAAAGTGAGAAAAGGGCTCTCCAACTTCCTGGGTGTTATCTCCGACACATTTGCACCTTCACCAGATATGACCATTGACTGTGACGTCATAACCCTGATGGCGACCCCTTCTGGAACAACAGAGTTATACGACAGTGCCAAGGTGCCTCCAGCCTCTACCCCCCAAAAGGTGGCCTCTGTCCCCGCCATTAATGTCTTGTGCTCATATGCTTCTCCCTGTCTGTCCTCTTCCAGGCTCGGCTGTACAGCCTTCAGTCTGACCCAGCCACCTATTGCAATGAACCTGATGGTAAGTTGGGGGCTGATTTGGACTGAAAAACCCCACAGTCAGGGAAATGTTTGGGTGAATTATATCTGGAGAGTGACTGAAGTCCACAACATGCTGTTTGCTTTCATAAAGCAAAACCTGATGGGATGGCCCTAATTTTGAAATGCAGGTCTTGCTAAAAGAAAAAGTAACTTCTAGGTTTGGGGGCTGCAGTAGAAAGGTCCGAAGGAAGTACGGTGACAGGTTGGGGATTGGTGCATGATGCAGTGGAAGCGTTATGCTCCATCATGGGAGTCTATTCTCAGAATTCCTGCTCAGCCACGGGTGGCCTCTGGCAAGTTAGACTTTTTGCAAATAATGAGGAAGGGTTGCAAGACATCTGCTTCTCATGAATGCCAAGTTGCACCTTCCCCTCCCCTCTCCTGCTGCTTTCCCCCACCCTCTGCCACTCCCCCTATCCTCACAGTGTTTTCTGCCAGACTGGCACCTTCTTGGCCTGGAGAGGCAACCAGGATAGTTTTGCACTCCACTTTCCAGCCATTAGTGGCTGCACACACATGCTGGTCTTTTAAGGTCAGAAGAGTCAGTTCTGGAAGGCTGAGATCCTGCCTGGAATATAGATATGTGGGCAGAAACCATGGAAACTTGAGCCTAAGAACAGTGTAACGCAGGGATGTAGCAGCTTTTTTGGCTAGCTGACCCATATCCTTATCTCTCCAGCCCTGGAGGGCCAACTTGAACCCCCTAGCGGGACAAGATTCGCCAACAGGCCAGAGGTTTCACATCCATGGCATAGCCTGACCTCTGCCATCTGCAGAGTGCCTTAAGAAAGGGCAGGAACTGTAAACAAATGTGTGGGAAGTCTCCTGGTGGATGCCTGCCTGCCAAACCTGCTTTGGGGATGCCAGCTTGGAGTATTAAACCTACATACAGGTGGAGGGTGGAGGCATTTTGTGAAATGAGTTGAATCTATGTATTGTTGTTGTTTCATTTGTTCCTTGTATTAGCCAAAAAATCTCAAGATGATTGATAATAAAGGATACAATACAAATTCCAAAATTATATAGGAGTTTCAAAGCACTGAAAGTGATCATACTTAATAATTTAAGATATAGAGGATTTAAATAATCTTTGAAGAATATAGATATGTTGTTATTGCTACCATATGTTTATGTTTTATACCTATGCTATCTTTTTTTTCTATTAGTTTATGTATAAAATGGCCAGAGCAGCAAGAAAAGGAGAGGGGAAAAATAATCATTATATATTTGGGGAAAGAGGCAAGTCTTTAACTGGTGCCAGTATGATGTTGATGTAGATGCCGGGCAAGTTTCTTTGGGAAGAGAATTCTGCTGAAGAGGCCCCTTCGTGCCTACCATTTCTTTCTTTTTCTTGTGTCATTTACACACACACACACACACACACACACACAGCCGAATACTATCTTGGTGATGCAATGTCATTGTACTGGAGTAATTTCCCTGCGGGGCTATTAATTTTATTAAAAAAAGAATGACAAAGCAAAGACATGATAATGGTTAGGAAAATCACCCCTCTCCTTTCTATAACACTAGAATTTGGGATGACCCAATTTGATTTGGTGGTAGGTTCAGGAAAGGTAAAAGGAATCAGCAGTTTTACACAAGGCATAATTAACTTATGAGATTTACTGTCGCTAAACATGGGGTGCCTATATTGTAAAGGGCTTTAAAGAAAAGGATTGAACAAATTCATGGTCGCATGATCTCTCAACAGCATTGAGGCCAAATGAACATAGTTAAAGGAACTTTTTGTGTGCAGAGGCGCTGCTTATATTATGGGGATAGGGCCAAAGGGGACTGCCCCTTTTACTTTTTGTCATGGCACCCTTAGGTACTGTCTTAAGAAAGCATATTCCACTAAAGCCAGGAAGGTGTGGATGTGTCAGTGTCCAGAGCTTGAGAATTTCAATGTGTCTAATCTTCCAACACCCACCCACCATTTGAGCTCTCTGTAATATATCTCTGTCTATAAGCCTCTCTCAAATAGCAGACTTCTTGAAATCGAGGCTTCTCATCCATGGCTATAGTTCCACAGTTAAGCAGGCTGTGCTTTATCTCTTAAAGTCCATGCCACTTTGTTTACACTGCCAAAGTAGCTTTATCTCACAAGCAGCAGTGTGGCAGGAATCCCGTTGTCATAATCACAGACAGCACAGCATACATTGTAGGAAAAACAAGTTAATGTAATTTTCATCCACTGCCTCCTTGAGGGACTGCAGTCTGTCATGGTGTAGTGCTGGTTTTGGTTTGTTGTCCAACAAACTTTGGCCATTTAAGGACATAAGAGCCTGCTGGATCAGGCCAGTTGCCCATCTGATGCTGCATCTTGTTCTCACAGTGACAAAACAGATGGCTGTAGGAAGCATACAAGCAAGACAGACTTGAGTGAACAGCACTCTCCCCTCCAGTGTTTTCCAGTAACTGGTATTCAGAAGTATACTGCCTCCAGCAGTTGGTTAGTAGCTGTTGTGGGATTTATCCATGAATTTGTGTGATCCTCTTTTAAAGCCAGCCAAGTTGGTAGCCATCACTGCCCCTTGGGGGAGCGAATTTTATATATGCTTTTTGGAAAAGTACTTTTGTTTGTCCTGAATCTTCTCACATTGAAGGTCCCTGAGTTCTAGCATTATGAGGGAGGGACAAAAACCTTTCTCTGTCCACTTTCTGCGCACCATGCATAATTTTATTATTTATTTATTAGATTTGTGTACTGCCCTTCCTCTGAAGGTCACAGGGCAGTTCATAACACGATACAAAATGAAAACACAAAATACATAATACAACAAACATTTAAAAAGTCATAGAATGTTAATCAGCCAAATGCCTAGTTGAAGAGAAATGTTTTCACCTGGCACCTAACGGTAATGTAATGAAGTTGCCAGGCAAGCCTCCTTGGGGAGGGCATTCCAGAAACAGGGAGCCATGACAGTAAGGCCCATGCTCATGTTGCCAACTTCCAGATTTCTTTAACAATACTTTCCACCAGTCTTCCTGGAAAAGATGTTAAGCTAACCAGACTGCAATTTTCCAGGATCCCCCTTGGATCCCTCTTCAAAAATTGGTGTTACATTGGTCACTTTCCAGTCCTCAGGTATGGAAGCTGGTTGCATCACTTCCGCTGTGATATGGTGGTGTTTTTTCCATCCTCTGCAGGACCCTCTCAGCTCTTTGAGGCCTGGCTATTGCACTTCAACCTAGAGGAGAAGAAAGGGGAGATCTCGGAGCTGCTGGTGAACAGCCCTTCCATCCGCTCTCTCTACTCCAAGATGGTAAGGTGGTGCAGTGTGGCTTAGTCCCTTGATCTTCTGGGTCTTGTTTTCAAACAGTTGCTCTAGAAGTTAGTTGCTCACATTTATCTGTGGGGTGGTGCTGTTCTCTATTCTGAAGGAAGAGGCAGGGCTCCAGAACGTGTCCATTGCAATCCCTGTGTAATGCTTTTGAATGCAGAAAATTTGGTTCCTAACAGAAGATTCTAGGGAGCAGCTGTGTCTTAAATCTAGGGGTTTCTTCTCTTACAGAGGTAATCTATCTACCCATAATTCCCTACACACATTCAGCCACGCAGCAGGATACTGTCTGTCTTATTAGAGTCCCCCCAGTGTGGAGGAGTCTCTGTATATGCATGCAGGGCCTGTCCCACACTTGGTGTTGATGGGGCTATGGAGTGCAACCCCACAACTGCCTTGCTCTCCTGGGTGAACCTATGAGGGGGTTGTGTGTACTCCCCTAATGTGATTCTGGTTTAAGACAACTGTATCCACTGCATCCCTGTTCATCCTGTTTCCTTCTATTGACATCAGGTGCCAGTGGCTGTGTCCCATTCTGAATTCTGGCAACGCTACTTCTACAAAGTCCATCAGCTGGAGCAGGTGAGTTTGTAGAGGTTATCTCTGGGAGCGACCGAGACAGAGGCAGTTTTGCTCCATTGCAGGATGCAGTAAGGGGCAACACAAGGGTGTTTGAAGGAGGGTGCAACAGTGTCGTTCCAGGACAGTCTCCGAAGTCACATTTCCAGAGAGAGGCTCTATGTTCAGGGAAAGATGCTTATAGGCCTTTCTCATGTGCACCTGTGGGCACACAGAGTGGCTCCTATCTCATCCCTTAATGCAGATTGCTTGCCCAAGCCCTTCCTGTCTTTTTTCCTGAAGCAGACAGTGTGTGTGTCACTTAGCATTCAGTAGCACTGTGGAACAGCAGAACCCTTGGAAATGTCCTAGGCTTGTAGAATTCTTTGAGATTCTGGCCTACTCGCGGGGTGGGGGGTGGGAAGCGGTAGGAGAGTGCTGCTGCTTCAGACTACAGGAATCATGCTCTTATGAAGAGACTGGAGCAGTTGGAAGAATCAAGCATGCAAGTGGTAAGGCGGCATATGTGGTCACATTTCAAATGACTTGGAAGTCTAGATGCAAAGTGCCGCTTGAACTAAGGAGAAGTGGAAGGAGTGGCTGTTTTGTATGGTGAGGGATTGTTTGTTAGCAGGAAACTCTTTGCTTGTGCCAAGACATTTTAAAGTCAAGCCTTTGTTAGCCCAAGTCTTGTCAGCCTGCCAGAATCGTGAGCAGTGAACACCAACTGGTAAACCTGCAGATGAGGGTTTACACTCAGGCCTATGGGGTTCCTGTTGATCTGTTCTGATGCTTAGGTGAGGACTTCCCATAGTACCTTCCAGGGGATTGAGGGCTTGCCTTGAGGCCTGGCCCCAGAAGTGTTTGCCCTACTCTTGGGCATGTCCCTTTGGCTTAGCTCTGTAAGTATTTCCTCTCTTCCCCTTGCTTGCCACCTTCCTTCCCATGTGCAGCTGTCAGAAATCTTTTCTCACCCGGGAGTATGAGCTCTTGAACTCTGCCTGCAGGGGTAGTCTTGTCTTGTGCCCTCTCCCTGATCAGCAGGTGAGCAACTTCTGACAGCCATCTGAATTCCTTTCTGTCCCAGGAGGAGGTCCGGAGAGAGGTTTTGAAGCAGCGGGCAGAACAAAGTGTCCACTCAGAGGAGCCAGGCTGGGAAGAGGAAGAAGGTTAGTGAGCAGAAATTGCTTCCCAGCTGGGCAAGATGCCTGGAGGGGTCTTCTGGCCCTTCTGTTTGTAGTTTCCTGCACTTTATGCACAATTTATTTATTGGAAAGATGCCTACTGCATCTTTCCACTAATAGCTTTTGGGGCAACTTCCATGCCAAATTAAAACCATGCAAGGATAAAATACAAAATAAAGCTCAGATCAACATCAGAAGAACATCTGCCTTG
Organism: Darevskia mixta; assembly: GCA_034641385.1. NCBI lineage: Eukaryota > Metazoa > Chordata > Lepidosauria > Squamata > Lacertidae > Darevskia > Darevskia mixta. Next base: position 1,450,236 of record JAWWNH010000033.1, on the reverse strand, counting down.
AGAACAAATACAATGACTAAACCACTCATGCTTTTTATCTCCAGAAATTGGGACAATAGAGAAGAATTCACTTGGTGCCTAAAAGAATAGTAAAGGGGGAGCCTAGGCATATGCCTATTGGAAGGGCCTTCCATCATTTTGGTGCGATGGTAGAAAAGGTCTTGTCTTTGGTAGCCACCTGTCTAACCCCTGAAGGTGGAGTTAATTGAAGCAAGGCCTCAGCTGATGAATTCAGGACATGAGCAGATCTATTTGACAGGTGACAGTTCTTCAGGTAACCAGTTCCCAGGTCATTCAGGCCTCCACATAGGTGAGAACCAGCATTTTGAAATATTCTTGGAGACAGATTTGGAGTTGGTGTGTCTTCATTAGGCCGAAAGCTGCAGTATTGGCTGCCTCCTTAGCAGCTGGGCTTGTTTTGGCTATTTAAACATGGTGAGGGCCACTGTTTGCTCCTTTCCTGATGGAGTCTGCAAACATGCTCTAGCCCCCTAAAGTTTTGCTCTGGCTTGCAGTGCAAGAGTGGGTTTTTCTAGGCAAGTTGCCCATCCTCTAGCTGTTTCTGTTTGGGGATTCCCAGGTTAGTCTGCCTTGATGGTTAACAAAGCCCTATTGGTGTACAGAGTAACATAAGCCACACACATATATAAAGATGGGGCCCTCACCTGAAGTTTCATTAATGAATGCAGATGAAGTTTTGCTTGTCTTATTGCACACAAAAAATCTTAGGAGCTGTTTTGCTTAGCGGTGTTACAATTTTTGGACATTTTTAAAGCTTGGGAGAAAGGGAGAAAAAATCCCAGGCATCCTGGCAGGGGGAAATTAAATGGCTTATTGCTTGGTAGTGCCCTCATTGCTAAGAAATAACAAGCCAGGAAGTACAAAAGAGAAGGGCAGGGGAGAGAAACCTGTTTGTAGGGAAACTCCTGGCATTATTAGTATTCAGAAGGCTGTAAGGAAAACTTCTTGATCAGTCTTTCCCTTACCAAGTCAGAGGGAAAAGCAAGAATTTCCCCCATCTCATTTTTCCCTGCTTATGAATGTCATCAGTGACACATTCACCTACCTGTTTTGCCTCACTCTCTCACCTCTTCTATCACAGAGGAATTCCTTGGGTCATCCTCCTCCCAGTCTTATGTCTGCTCACAATCTCCCCAAGAGCTGAAGCCAGCTTCCCCCACCTCTGCAGCAGTGCTCACTCCAACCCTGGAGGCATCGGTGGAAAGCTGGGCTATGCTGAGCACTGCGCCGGCAGAGGTGACTCCATCTGAAAGCAGCGAAAGCATCTCTTTGGTGACTCAGGTTGCAAACCCTGCTGCTGCTGCTGCTGCTGCTGCTGCTGCTGCTGCTGCTACACCATCTGCTGCTGCTACACCATCTGCTGCTGCTTCACCTGCTGTGCCCTTACAGACTGGAGCCCAGCTCTCTGGGGCAGGGGACATCTCTCAGAGGCTGCAGGAAGCTACCGCAGAGGAACAGACCTCATTCGCAAAGCCAGCAGAGCCTGCACATCCTTCCCCAGCTGCTCCAGAGGCGAAGCCTTCCCCAGAGCAGCCCAAGGAGCCAGCGGAGGCCAAGCCAGTGAGCAGGACAGAGACTCTGCGAGAAGACGGGCCGATGGATCTGCGACTCTTTGAACTCAACTCCGACAGTGGGAAATCCACTCCCTCCAACAATGGGAAGAAAGGTGGGTAGCCTGGACAGTGCTCAGTGAGCCCAAACCTCAGCCCTCTGTAAATGTGCATTAGCATGTGGAAAGTTACCCATTTGCAAGCCCCTCTTAACCCTTGACAGCTCTGGAACAATACCCATTTCCATGTTGGTGTGGTCTGACTACAAAGGTGTGGATGCCACACAGCCTTGAGTGCATTTGTTGTTTGTTGTTTAGTGACTTCCTTCCTGCTGTGGCATTTGTGGTACATCAAAAGCCTTGAGCAAGGGACGCCTCTGTTCTTTCTATTCATTTCAGGCTCTAGCACAGATATTAGTGAGGACTGGGAAAAGGACTTTGACCTGGACATGACTGAAGAAGAGGTGCAGTTGGCCCTCTCCAAGGTGGACGTCTCTGGGGAGGTGAGTCCTTGCAGGCAGCCAGGTCCAGAAGACCGTCCCTGGGGTTCTTGGGATGGTGGCAGAACATATTACAAAGGCCTTTTGAAAAAAGGCTGCTGTTCGGTCACTGGCTTACTCCCAGGAAAGCGTTGCAACCTTAAGAGGGCTCTCAGAAGAGACAATGAGGACCTTATTTTTCTTTATTTTGTTGCTGACACCTATGTGATACTGTGACACTAACATGTACATGACTTGTGTTGGACACAGGCATGTCCTTGTGCTCCAGAAAAAATGTCACGCCTGCTCTTTTGTAGAAGAGGAGCAGCCAGGCACTGAGGAGGAGGAAGAGGAGGGCTATCTTAATGCTTTAGTTCACTCTCTGGCAAGACTGCTGACTGGGATCCAATCACTTGTATCTTCAAGGCTACATCTATTTTAGCTGAATTTGGGGAAACCACTTGAAGCATCTGTTGGGTTGAGCTATTTCAATTGTATTTGTTTGATTTCCTCATTGCCAACAGCTGAAAGTCTGTAAAATTTTGATAATAAACCTGATTTGCAATGGGGGTTGAATAATTTTGATTGCAACTGTATATATGGCTTCTGGTCTCAGGTTTTAATGATTCAGCAGCACATAGACTGGGATTGCTTGGTTGATTCTTAGCAAGGCAAAGGATCAATCAACTTAGAATGTTTAAATTTGCTGGCAGCTCTTGGTCTAATCCTGTGCACAATCATTGTGTGACCTCGGTCAGTGCTTGCTCTTTGTCACTTTGTAACATCCTACCTTAAAACACCTTTCTTCTTGCGCTCCCTCCCTCTCCTACTGCAGATGGAAGATGAAGAATGGGAAGACTGGGAATAACGTGGGGTCGTCACTTCCATGGTGCATCATGGTATCTTCCCCCACCCCCTTCCCCCCTCCGCACCATCCAATGTGAATTAAACCACAGAGCAACCGGTTCCTTTTTCCTGTGTAAATGTGTTCCGGGCTGGCTGCATCTCATCTCTGCTGAAATCCTGTTGGGGACCTTGGACCATAACCCACACTTGGATTCTGGTGGTGGCTGGTATCGTGGGGGCTGCCGAAGAGCCTCGGCAGAGGGAGTGGGGCACAGGGATAGGTGCATCTTCCCAGTAGGTCCTCTGGACTATTGCTTCTCTCAGAGCTGTCTCAGTGTGGATTTATTTTCCTTTGCGGGGGTACGATTTGAGGTGGGTGTCAGTTGATGGTGGTTTGGGGTGGGTGTGGGGTGAGTCCGACTGGGCTCTAGAAGATAATTAGGATTATTATGCCTGTTCTTCACTAGGCTGGCCACTTCCTAGCTGTGCCTCCTTCTGTGTGAGTGTTTTCATGAAACCCAATAAGCTTTTAGAGAAGGAGAAGACAACCCCTCTAGCATGGTGTCTGATTGCTCTTACCCATTTCCCTTAGCATCTTGCACTGCCTGATAGGAAGCCAGGACATTGAAAAGCTGGGAGAGTCCTCCTCTCATCCCTACCTATCCCTCCTGAACTGCTCCTTCTCTGCTTTTCTGGGACTTGAAGCACTTTTCAAAAAATAAAAATGAAATCTTAAGCCGAATCCTTGCTTAGCAGCACGTGACACTAGCGGGAGCATCTGCTGCACAAGCTCCCCTGAATTGAACACAAGTGGAAGGAGATGTTCCTGCTGGGCTGTGCTGCTGAGACCTTCTTTGAAAAGGGCTGGGTGTGAGTTTCTGTGGAGCTGCTGAATGGCGCAAGTACAGCTCCTCTGCTGGTGGCCTTGCTGTTAGGCATCCCTGAGAAGCACTGACGGTCAGTGTTGAAGGACCAGCATTTGCCAAAGCCTCGTGCCCCTCTTTCCCGCCCCCACTTGGGCTGATGCATCTGTCAATCTCTGCCTATGGCAGCCTTCGCCAACCTAGTGAAGGCTAGTATGTAGCAAGCCTCTGGAAAAACCCCATCCCTGGGGAGAGGTCTCTCATGCTCCCCAACCTTGCCAAGAGCTACAACTGCCTACAAGGCTGTGTTCCTTCCTTGCCTGCATCCCTCTGACCTTCTCTAAGCATATCTGTTTCCTTTTGGTGCGATCTCCCCCTTCTCCTGATATGCTCCTTGCCACAACATAGTTGAGTCGAAAACGTCTGTAACTACTTGAGCATCTCTGACCTCAGAAATGATTAGCTCTGTTCATGCTTTTCTAAAATGGGTCCAAAATGGAAATCGGCTTCTTCTCCATTAGGAAGCTCTCCTGCACAAATTCCGTTGAAGCAAATGGGAGTTGTGTGGAGGTTCAGCATCTCCCTGATGCATACAGCTTTGACAGAAAATATGCTTATGTTCCTCCCCAATGATGCAATATACCGGGGGGGGGGGCGTTTCCTGACTCAGAAGCATCTGATACTTGTTAGAGCCATCCAGAAGCGACTCCCTTCCAGCCTTCTCTCAGTGCTTCTGCTCATTCATTCATCTCAACAGTGCCTGGCTTCTAAAGAGTACCAGACAGGAATAAGAAAGTTCCTGCTACTTATTTCTCTTTCCTGCTCCAATTGGAAGCCAAACACTGCCAAAAAGAGAGTAAGCAAGTGAGCACGCAGCAGTGCTGTGCGAGATCTGGAAGGAGGCTCTCCATGGGTCGCTTAGTAGCTGTCAGAATTTATAGCTGCTACAGTCACCTCTCCTAGAGGCTTCTGATGGTGTGGAGACATGTTTGCAGGCTCCTGTATGAGCCAGCCCATGTAAATGAACCCCCATTTGGGGGAAACTAGCAACAGAGTCAGCCCTAAAAGCAGATTAAGGAGAGTGAAGCACCCAAGTTTCTTGGTTGCTTTGTGCACAGTGTTGTTGTGTTTGTCCTCGGTCCACATGAGCTGTTGCTTCTGAAATGGGGATCAGTGGTGGAGCACATACATTCATGCTGCATCCCTGTCTCAGTCCCTGCCATCTCCCTTTAGAATGATCATGTAGCAGCAGGAGGTGGGTTTGACCTTCTGCCCGAGTTGTGCTGCGTGCTCTTTGCATTTGCAAGTATGAGCTCCACCACAGTATTGAGGAGGCTGCTTTTGGATGTGTCTTAATCATCCATATGAGGGCCTGGCTAAGCCACGGGACATGGATAGTTTAGAAAATGAGCTATGTTCTATGTCCCCTTGAAGACTGGATCTCATTGAGTTTAGCAGAGCATAGGGGTGCCAGGAATCAGTGGTGTGACATCTGTCTAGAAGAGCCCAAATCCAAGTGTTTGAGAAGGATGGTGGTTGTCAAGGGACATATGTGGCTCCTGGATCAGCTTGCTTTTTTGGATGTGTCTGTGTGATGATGGGGCAAAGCATGGTAGTATAGAGCCAGATTCTGTTTCAAGGAGGTAGCCTGCCAAGGGGACGAGGCTCATTCCCAGTTGGGGTTGGGGAAAAGCACTGAGGCTCTGATTTCATCATAACTCTCCATAGTTCATTTTCTTCTCTCTTCTTTTCTCTTGGTTGTGCAATATTCTCTCATTTTTAAATTATACTGCAACTCCCTGGACTGTTTTCTAGCTGGGGTGAAGAAGTGACTCTAACAGCTGTTTAGTTTTGTAATGATGACTTTCTCCTGAACCTTTTACAGACTTGCCGTTAACAGCAATTAAAAGAGTTCTACAGAAATGGCCTGGTGATATTGGTTTCTTGACTCCCCCCCCCAACTCGCCAACCCTGTTGTGCAAGTAGGTGTAGCAGCCATAGTTTGGGAAGTGCGTGTTTTTTTCAAATTCAGTTCAGATTCAAAGTCTTAAGGAAGAACTTTCTGACACTGATAACTGTTTGACAGTGGAATCGACAACTTCGGAAGGTGGTGGTTTTTCAACCGAGGTTGGCTGCCCACCTGCCAGAGATTTGTTAGCTTTGATTCCTGCATTGTAGGGGGTTGGACTAGATGACCCTTGGAGTCTCTTCCAACTCTGCCATTCTATGATTCTCTTCCTTTCAGATATGCCAAATAACACACTGCTGTCTTAGAGGGGATGAGCAACAAGACATGCTGCATTGCCAGAATAGGGGTTACAACTAGCCGCTATCCTCTTGGAAGTTATGGTGGGATGGGAGGGTGAAGGAGCTGTAAGTACCCTTTAGTCTGAAGGGCAAGGTATTTAGGGGTGGCTGAAGAGGAGAGAGAATGTGGGAGTGGCAGTGGGATCCCCCCCCCCCAGCTCTAGGTCCACCATGACAAAAATAAAAGCATCTGCTTCCTTCAGCTTCTGTTTGGAAAGTTCCTTCTTTGGGGCCTTCATGAGAAGGGAGAAAGAGCGCTCTTGGGAGCAAGTAATCCACAGTCCCTGCTTGGCCTCTGGCTGCAAGGGCTCTAGGGTGTCTTTCCTACCCTATCAGTTGCCTTGTTTGGCTCTTTCCCCACTCATAGCCCAAGATATTGCAGAAGCTTGTTAGATATATCTACCAGCTATGGAAGGACGGGCTGTCACTCAGCAGACCCTGTGCTCTACATGCCTGAGGCTTCCAGTTAAAATGCTCTTGAGGTACCAGCCTGGGAAAAACCTCCCTGTCAGTTAGAGCAGACCAGCCTTTGCCAACCTGCTGCCCTGCATTTGTTTGGTCTAAAACATCTTCACAGCACCAGGTTGGTGTAGGCTGGAGCTTTTTATCTCTTCTTTTAGGCTGGAGCTGAAAATGCTGAGCTAGATGGATGGGTCAGTACAAGACAGCTTCTTAGGGTTTTATATTTGACATGGTGGAATATTTTTTGCAAAGTAGCAAGTACTCCTGTGGGATGCCCACTGAAACAGTGCCTTTAAGAGGCAGCTGGGGAGGAGCCAGTCACTCTCCTTAAGAGTCATCACACATGCCCTTGGTCTGTATTGGAATGCTTCTTAGAGGCAGCTTTGGATGGCAGAGAGAGAGAGATACTGGCAAGGGAAGACACAACTCTCTGCTCTTGTTCATATATCTCTGGAGGCCACTTCAAATTTGCCCAGTGAGGGGGAAGTGTGCAAATAATTGGGCAAGGATAGACCAGAAACTGAGCATAACGTTAAAATATATGTGAGCATTTTGGAAACAGCCTGTCCCCTTTTATTTGGGGAGAGTTTTTGACATGGTCCTTTTCTCAGGAGCTTGCTAACCACGGGTGCCAACTCACTTCTTCGATGGAAGGTCTCAGGATCATGTCCGGTTCCAACAGGCTTTTGAGGAGGTCCTGGCATTCCTCGGAAATCCCCAAGTGGCCAGGAATGGAGACCCCCTTCTGCTGGTGGCACAGCATCTTGGGGATATCCGTGTCGTCGAAGGGCAGGTTTGCACAGAGCATGACGTAGAGAACCACGCCCATGCTCCAAATGTCACCTTTCCGGCTGTCGTGGGGCACGCCCTGCAGCACCTCGGGGGCTGCGTAGGCTGTGCTGCCACAGAATGTCTGGCTCAGCTCCTTCCGGTTTTTGGGGAGCAGCTTGGCAAATCCAAAATCGGTCAGTTTCAGGTTGAAACCCTGCAGGAGCGCATTCTCGCACTTGAGATCACGGTGCGCCACGCCACAGCTGTGGCAGTAGCGGATTGCCTCCACCAGCTGGCGGAAGAGCGATTTGGCCCGGCTCTCAGGCAAGGGGCCCCCTTGCAGGACACAGTCGAACACATCTCCATCCTCTGCTAGTTCCATCACCAGGTAGATCTTCCCGTCCGTTGACTCCAGCATCTCGTACACTCGGATGATGTTCTTGTGGTCCAAGCGCTTGACGATCTGGAGCTCTCTGGGCAGGAATCTCTCGATAAACTCTGCAAAGGGAAATGGCAGAGTAAGCAAAGATGCATCAGGGGCTAGCTAGCAACTAAGCTGGCTGGAGAAGAGCTTATTTACACATTCCTGGTAAAATTAAATCGGGAGTCCCTCCAGGGAAATTATGTGTTTCTGTTAATGACCATGATGGTACCAGGGAAGTTCTCAAACAAGACATAATGACAATATACATAGCCCATCACCAATTATAGCTCACTGTCAAACAAAGACATAAAATAAAGCCATAATAAATAAACCACAGGTCTGTGAATGTGTGGAAGGTAGCGACTGGAACTATTCACAGCATAGATGTAATGGTTAAAAAAAGACAGTTACAAAACTATACAAGGGAAAGTTATTACATTTGATTCAGGACATTTGAATACTTTATAAGTCGAATTAGTTCATAGGCTGAGAGGGAATCCTTGGCCATGTTCCTCCTTGCTTTACAAATGAAATAAAGTCAGACCAAACAGGCATGAAATCCCTTTTTCTTTGGCCCCTAAGGACTCTTAGCTTATTAGTTTTTCCAGCAGGCAATATCCAAACTTCAGTGTACCAAGTAGTAAGATCGGCCCCGTCCCAATTTTTTGAAAACAGTGCCACAGTCATTCTAGCTACTATAAGCAAAGTGTACCTGCAAGTCTTTATTATGCAAATTTTTATCACCCTTGACAAATATAAATAAAAGGGCTAACTGAGAAGTTGGGATAAAGTGGTAGTTTAAAATCTTATCAATTTCTCTGAATACCATTGCCCAAAATTCTTGCACTCTAGTACAACCCCACCATAGGTGGAGGTATGATTCAATTAAAGAATTTATATGCTTTCAATATGCTAAAACAGTACACTAGAAATGAATGTTAAAAACAATCTAGTTTTAAAAAGCTTGAGAAAATAAATAGGGGTTTGCCTGGTGCCTAAAAGACCTCTAAGCAGGTACTGGGCAAGCTTCCCTGGGAAAAGAGGGGTTACAACCAAAAAAAGTCCTTTTCCTAATTGCCACTAAGCACCCCTCAGACAAGGAAGACCTTCAAAGATTTTGGGGCTTGGACTGGTCAATGTTGGAATGTTCCATCAGGTGCCCAGATCATAAGCCATGGATTGAAAGCTTAGCACCTAGAATTGCACTTGAAAACACACCAGGAGCTAGTGGAGACCATTATTGGTGAAATGTGTTTCCAATACCTGATCCTAGTGAGGAAGCTTGCATCTGTGTCTGGAACTAGCTCTCCTTCCCAAGCAATCTTCAAAGCTGGTCCCCGCACAACCCATTGTACTAACTAGGAGAATGCCAGACCATGGATAACTACGGCCAGGCTCTATGTGCCAAGAAAAGGCCACAACTAGTGTACCAGTTTTAGCTGGTTGGAAGCTGCTCAGTGCCACTTGGCCCTCCAGCAAAAAGCTGGAGCTGTGATACACCCCGCCTTCCCAACTGTCCACAACAGGCTGAATAGCAATGCCACCTCCATGGACAAGGACTAACCTCAGACATCTTCCCATGGGGAGCTTCCTTTGTTGGTTGCTGCATAATCAGCCCTGCTGTTTTGGTGGTTCCTTTTACCATTACCCTTGCTGCGCAAGAGCCACTTGCAGAAAAGCAATTCTGACAAAACTAGAGTAATGTTTAAAGGGGCCCCGTATTTCCCCACCCCACCCCAAATGTTCTGGTGAAGCACCTGCAGAAAGGACAAATCCTGCAAAGTAGGATTTGCTGCATGTTGTAGTAGAACAATCTAGTCAGCCACATCGGCAAAGACAGCCCAGTCTCCGTTCAGAGGAATGGTAATGCTTTTGCAAAGAGTGTTTCCATGACATTTGCAGGCAATTGTGCCAGAGGATCCCAGCTCCCTGGAGGAAAATACAGCCTACTGGGCCTATTTGTTCCTCAATTTAGGTGTGTGAACTGGCAGAACCTCATCTGTCTTGTGCTTAATGCTTTTTCCTGGCTCTTACCTTCTGGTCCTCCCATTTTGTCTATAATTTTCACGGCCACTTTTCGTTGGTGTCTTTTTGAAAAAGCTTCCTTGACCTTTGAATATGTCCCTTCTCCAATGGTTTTACCCATCTGGTAACCATGGGAGAGAAGAAACTCCTCCATTGTGTCTTTAACGTGCTCATCTGTCATTCTCAGGACATCATGTCATCACAAAGTATATACATCGCCGTCCTTCTCCTCCCAGACCAGGGTCTGCATTGGTTGCAGCCCAGGACGCTAGATCATTTTTTCCTGCCCAGACAAGGTCCTTTGATGAGGGGTGAAACTGAGGTTGGACATCTTGAAACTTTGAGCCCCCATTGTGATGCAACCTTGTGTTACCTGAGGACCCCGGGCTGGAGGTAGTAGTTTTGCACCAATGGGAGGAAAGCAGACATGCTTCCTTGGAGAGCCTGCATTGCCCAAGCCCTCAGCTTCCTCCAGTGCCCTCCAGGGGGGTGATGGGTTAACCTGCCAAGAGGCCTACAGCTTTGAGGCCTTGGGTAAGAGATGAATATAGACCACACTGTAGTGTAGTGAACCTCTTTATTTGTCCAGTGTGAACATGGACAATTAAGTTAGTCTGCTTTTCCCCATCATGGAAGTCTGCTGGCTTGAGGCTACTTGGCAGGGTTTGGGGTCTAACTACGTCAGGCAACTCTTAAGAGTAAGTATTCTAATTCCCTCAACCATTTTCTTATTCAGTGAGATGATTTCCATAAGTGTTTGTCATTGGACGCATCTGCAAACCAGATAAACTGTTGTGGGCGCCACACACAACACAACATGTTCTGTTGGCTACAACAGAATGCTTCATTCAAACCAATTTTCAAGTACGGAGAAAGGAACCTGTGGGCACTGCCGGATGGGGGCTTTGCATGTGCTTTTGTATCTGTGAACACCACATTGGGACTCCTATTTTGGGAGTTGCACCTGTGGCTGCTGGAATTGCTGGGGATCAGTCCATGGTCTTCTTCGAATCGCTCATCTATGATGTATAATGGAACCAGTAGGCCACCTAGTTCATCATTATAAGCCTTCTGAAGGGCCAGCCAGGTGCATAAGAGAAATTTAAGAGCAGGGTCTGATGGGTTGTTGTTTTTATTGTTTTTCTCCATCATCTGTTAACTAGAGAACCCCTCACAATTACCATTTTTTTATAAGCTAAAAGGTCCCAGCAGTTCAAGCAGATCTTTATAAGAAAGATGATCAGTTTCTGAAAGAAGATACAACAATAATTTTGTTCTTTGGACTTTTGTAATAATGGCTGCCTGATAGGACTTTGGGCTTTGACGTTGGTGCTGTTGGGCAAACTGAAGACCACCATCTTGTATGTTGGTAGCAAGACCTGGAACTATGCAGCTATCCTGTTAAATGTATGCATAACTCAAGATCTGAAGGGTTGAGATGACATAACTTGGAGTCTGGAAATAAATATACCCATTGTAAGTGGTTTTTCAAACGAAATATTCAAGGCCCATGTTGTACACTAGAAAGTTCGAAACCAAAATTAAGCTGATCTCTCCCTTACCCATTAGGTAAAGACTGGTGTTTCTCTTTCTAAACCAGAGATGGGAAACTTGTGGTCCAACAGATGTTGGTAGACTCCAGCTCCCCTTAGCTCCAGCTAGCATGGACGAAGGGAACTGTAGCCCAAGGACATCTAGAGAGCCACAGGTTCCTCATCCCTGCTCTAAACAGACCCATGATGGTGGAGTCCCAACTTCTGCTTGGCATCTTTAAGGCACTGGGCATTTTCAAACAGCGCCACACGTTAAGGAAGACAAGAGAGACAGGTTTTCTAGCATCACCTTTGTGCCTCAGGAGGACCTGAAAGCCACATTACTAGAGAGGCTGGAGGAGGAGGAGGGTTTGTTAAAAGGAAAATTGTTAGGAGCTGAGCAACTGCAAACGCTTGGAGGTATCATATAAACCTGTCAGCTGATATGAATAAAGAATCTCTTAAAAAAGGTAAAGGTACCTCTGTTAGGTCCAGTCCTGGATGACTCTGGGGTTGCACGCTCATCTCGCTCTATAGGCTGAGGGATCCGGCGTTTGTCCGCAGACAGCTTCCAGGTCATGTGGCCAGCATGACTAAGCGTCTTCTGGCGAATCAGAGCAGCTCACGGAAACGCCATTTACCTTCCTGCCGGAGTGGTACCAATGAATCTACTTGCACTTTGACATACTTTCGAACTGCTAGGTGGGCAGGAACTGGGACTGAACAACGGGAGCTCATCCCATCGCGGTAATTCAAACTACCAACCTTCCGATCGGCAAGCCCTAGGCTCATTGGTTCAGACCACAGCGCCACCCACGCCCCACTTAAATAAGCTCTTACCTGAGGGTAATAGAAGACACTGGTGCTACAACAGGGGCAAAACATATAGGGTTGGCTGGTTTGTGAATGTAAATGAGATTGTCCTCTCACAAACGTCCCAGATTTGGATGCCATTATGGATGGATGTTGTCAGAGAGCAAGAAGTGACTCTTGAGTTTATTGTCCACAAGGCTAGGAAGGGAATGGGCCAGGCTGGCTTGGGCTGAGCTTTCAGCCTAGGATTCCCTGCCCTGGAGACCATCAGCAGAGAGAAGGCCAGGATGCATTGTGATGCAAGCATAGCCCTTCCGAGTCACAATGCCGCTGAGCCGCTGCCTCCCTCTGGGCTCCGTCCCAGCCTGCCCTTTGCAATAGGCGCTTCAACCTGCCCAGTAGACTCTTAGGGAGCACTCCTCCGCCTTTGATAGGTAAGGCTGGGACGGAGGAGCCAAGGGCAAGACAGAGGAATGGGCCGGCCCAGGATGCCAGACTCCAGGCATCCCATGGTGGGGCCACCCAAACAATACTCAACCAAACCAGTCGGCCCTGTCATGAGGCAGAGTGGAGGGACCACCTCAGGTGGTAGATTCTGGGGGGCAGTGGCAATAGCAGTGGTCCCTCAGCTGCTGCTCCTTAACACCCCAAGCTGTTCCCCTTGGTTGGAGTTGTTCATGCTATGTGATCTGCCCTGCCCCCCTCCCAAACTAACCTGGGGCCTTGGGTGCAGCAGAGGACACCACCCTGTTGCTTGTGATTCACTTGCAAGCTCAGCAACTTTCCTCTGCAGGATGGGTAGCGGCTGTCCTCTTGTCCTTTGTCTTGGGAGCAGTGAAAAGTATTGGGCTGGGCTGGCCTGGAGTCCGTTTAGAGTGCCTGGGGCGAACTTTTCTCCACACCAGGAAAAGGCCTCCCCTGCGCCATTTCTGTGTCAGGTTTCAGTTGAAGGTACAAGGTGAAGTTGTTTTAAATAATGTTGCAGCCATACTGTAGTGTGTGAGAGAGGCGGCGGGGTGGGGTGGAGTGGGTGGGACAGGAACAGGAACAGGAAGACAGACACTTACCTTCCTGGCAGCTGACATATGGAGTTGGCTGGGGCTCCCAGGCAGCTTCTGGCGCCCCTCTGAGTTCTTTCATACATGCCCAGAAATGTAGAACTATTGAATGTTTAGCGATGCATGAATACACGGGATCCACACACCCCTTGTGCACACACTATTTCTGCATTTCCAATCACATAAACCAGATTCTCTCTTGCTCCCCTCCCTTTCTGTGACTCACATATCAATGTATTATCCAAGCAGGCAGCATATACAAAAACACTGTTGACATGAAGAGCATTTTTCAAAAGATCACAACCCTAAAATGAACCAATGGACTAAAGAATTCATTGGTGCCGGCAGATATGTCTTCTGAGCACCCACTTGTGAGGCCTCAGAGTGGGGCAGGGGACCCTCAGAAGAACCGGGAGCTTCCTAGGCTGGTGTGTGATGCTCCTTGAGTTGCTTACCCAGCTGGCATTTTGGAGTAGGTGGATGGGCCTGGCGCAAGGGGCGGAGGGATGGGCATGTCCCACTGAACCCTTCTCCTCTTCCACAGACAGGTCTGGGGCTCGGACATGAGCTCCCAAGAGACCCCACAAGCTCGGAGATTTCCAATAGAGGCAGGAGATTCTCCCAGCCTGGCGACTGCCCCCGAAACACAGGAGCCAGTTGCCCCTGAGCGCACTGCAACAAGGTAAGGAAACGTTTCACAGTGGGACAGGCAGGATTCAGCCCTGGCACCACAGCTGAAGGAGAAGGGCCATGGTTGCTCAGTTGGCAGAGCATTTCCTTTGCACACAGAAGGTCCCAGGTTTAGTCTCTGCTATAGCCAAGCAGGCCTGGAAACTGCCCTTGCCTCAATCCCTGGAGAGCCACTGCCAGTCAGCATAGAATCAGGCTTCCTCAAACTTGGTCCTCCAGATGTTTTGGCCTACAACTCCCTTGATCCCTAGCTGGCAGGACCAGTGGTCAGGGATGATGGGAACTGTGGTCTCAAAACATCTGGAGGGCAGAGTTTGAGGAAGCCTGGCATAGATGATAATGGGCTAGATGGACTTCAAAAAAGGCAGGTTCCTGTTTCCCTAAACTGCCACTCCTCTTTCTGTGGAGAGCAGGTGCTAATCCGTCTTCTCTTGCATCGAGCAGGCAAGTGTATGAGGGAATCTGCCTCTGAAAATATGGGTGGACAGAACTAGTTACACCCAAACCATCAGACAGCGCAGAGGAAATGACACTAAACTTGCTCTTGATCATCCATTGGTAATTTAGCAGCAAATTTAGCAGTACCTCTAGTCATATGTAAACCTCACAGGACTCAGTCAACAGTTGTCAGTTGCCAGCCTGACTGCAGCTTATGCAGAGATCAGATGAAGGGCTGTTAGAATAAATTAGCTGATGAGGGATAGAAATGGTGAAGAAAATATGTGTGTATGTGTGGAGAAGATAAAATATATTATTTTACTGGTGGTAGGGAGAATAACAGGCAATAGATGTCTACAGAAAGTATGAGACTATGACTAGGGAGACCAGGGGTCAAATCTCCTCTCAGCCATAAAGCTCACTAGGTGACCTTGGGCCAGTCACTCACTTTCAGCCTAAACTACCTCACAGGGTTGTTGTGAGGATAAAATGATCATCATCATCAACAACAACAACAACAACAACTGTACTGTGCTTTGTCACTCTCTCTGTGCCGCATTTTGAAGGTAGATGGGAAAATCTGGAATTGACGTTCCCTTGGCCCACAATGTTTTGATGCCTGAAGTGGCAAATCCAGATCTATATCTCCCCCCACCATGCCATGTGCTAATTAATATATTTCATTTAGTCCAGTGGGGCTTGTACAGGCAAATATCCAGTTGTCCTCAACCTGGTTCCCTCCTGATGTTTTGGACTACAACTCAAATCAGAGGTTGATGGGAGTTGTAGTCCAAAACATCAAGAGGGGTACCGGGGGGAGGGGGAAGCTGTGTTAAGCAGCACCTCCCACTCTGCTGTTCCTAGTAGTTTCCTAAATGTGTCCCCAAAGGTAAGACTTGGTGCAACAATGATAACTAGAGGAATCTGTCCTTGTCTTGAGCACCTCCCATCATGGGTCCTGGTGAGTTGCACCCACTTACTAGCTTCACACATGGAAACGATTGCCTGCGTTAGTAAAGTGGAGCGCCTAAGTTCTGTTTGAAATTGGAACTTGGATTTTATTTTATTTTAAATAGAATGACATTCTGGGACAACATTCCATTTTGCATAGTGCATATGAATATGCGGCTCCTAACAAATGCAGGGATCAACTCTCTCTGTCTTTTGGGCAGGCAGCTGCGAAGATGTCCAGGGTGCCACTGCCTGACCCTGCCCAACGTCCCCATTGACGTCTACATTGCCATGGGTGGGAGCCACAGGCCACGAACCACCTGAAGGCTCCCCTAGGTCGGGCTCGAGTGCTGAGGCCACAGCGGCTGTCCCAGGAAACACACTGACAGCCGGACAACAGCAAAGCAAGCCACACAGAACAGTGACGCACATTTTAATAAAAGGACACCTTAAAATGTTTCTGTGGGTGTCCTTCCTGGAGTTCTGCTTCGTTTCTCTGTTGCTGCTCCCCTCCTCTCCCCGTATCAACCTTGCAGTGGGGAGTGGAATCAGCCCAGGGACATGCAGGTAATAAAAGGGTACAACTGGACCTTTCCCTCCCTGATGAGTAAGCCCAGCCAGCTGCCATGACCACCCTGTCCCCAAACCCTTGCTGGGATTTGGAGGGATAGCTTCTGTGTCAGACAGCTTTATTTCCATGGAAGCTCAAACACTTCTTCTCTCTTAAAAAATTAATTCTGCCCATGCTGCTAACACTCAGTTCTGCTATGCCTTGGAGGCTGTGAAAGCACTAAAGCAGCGTCCGGGGTCAGTAATGGATGATGGCTAATAAACAGGCTCCATGCTAAGAGGATGGCAGTGTTGTTGGTGGATGGCTCATCTGAGTGGAAAAGTTTGCTTTGGATGAGATTGTGCATACAAACACACCTGAGGCAGGTTCACAGCCTGAGTGGCACAATGAGTCAATGGATCTGACTGTTAACCAGAAGGTTGGTAGTTCGAGCCCACACAGGGATAGCTGCAAGCAGGATTTCTGCATTGTGGGGCAGAAGGGGGGGGGAATTGAATTGGATGACCCTCAGGGTCCCTTCTAAACCTACAATTCTGTAGTTCCTTTAAAAGCTCTTTGTGCATCCAATACTGCTACTGGATTTTTAATTTATTTGAGAAAGTTCTACTTCATTAAAGACAATCCAAGTAGCACATCTGACATAAAATGATCCCCATCTAACCTGCCACACTGTGCAACAGAAATAACCTGAGCCATGTCTACACCAGTGGTGTCCAAACTTTTTTCAAAGAGGGCCAGATTTGGTGAAGTAAAGGGCCATGGGGGCCGACCAAAGTTGTTGACCTTTTTTAAGGATTGCAGTTGTTGAGCTTTTTTTTTTATTTATTTTATCCCAGGAAATAAACTGCCACGTTAAACCAACTGGTAGACCAGATTGGGCCCCCGAAACGGACTTTGGACATACCTGGTCTACACTATTAACCTCCAGGCTAGACTACTGCAGTGTGTTACATAACGGGCTGCCTTTGCAGACTTCTGAGAAACTTCCATCAGTTCAAAATACAGTAGTGAGGTTAATACCGTAACTTGGACCAGCTGAAATGAACTTTTTAAACTTGTTCTCAAGCAGCTCTACTGGGTGCCAGTTTGTTGTGAGCACAATTTAATTGGTATCTAAAAGGATTTAGAAGGTGATTGGGCCGGATCCGGCCCCCGGGCCTTAGTTTGCCTACCCATGGGATACATGATTTGTTGAGGCACAAGATTTCATGACCTATGGTCAACTTCATCTGATGCATAATGTTCTGACCTATAATTCAGATTAACACAAAAGGTTATACCATAATAAATTTGTTAGCCTTTAGGTGCCACAAGACTCTTTGTGCTGCAAGAGGCTAACAGGACTATATTGCTGGAAATTATTTTGTGATGGTGCTTAAAGTTCTTGTATTTTTAAAGCACTGATTAACTTGGGGGGGGGGGAGGCCATTTCCCGAGACAGTCAAAATATCTGAAATCGACTAATTTAACGGACACCCCGCCTTATCACTTTACGCAGCGGAGGAAGCGGGCTCTCCTCGCCTACGGAGACTCAGGCCACAACAAAAACTGCCTCCTTCGAAGCGGCCACCAGATGCCCGCCTCCTTTCGCTGCCACGGCCTGCCCCGCCGGGATTTCACCCGCTCCGGCATTCCGCCCGAAGCGCTCTGTCCGGGTCTCAAGCCGGCCTCTTCCTCCTCGCCCCGCCCACCTCCCCACGCCCCGCCCTCAGCTCCGCCCAACTGTCTCTTTTAAAAGGGGGCGTGTCCAGGGAAGGGGCCGGTCTCGGGCGCTCGGTGCCACCGAGGCTTTCTGTCCCGCTTCGGCCGCCGTCGGCTTCCCTTTCGGCCCCGTCCTCCGCCTCCCGGCGCGTCCGCTTGGCCCACCGCTCCGGCCCCGCCCGCCATATTGCCGCCGCCGCCGCCTTTGGAGGGAAGAGAGAGCGACGGACGCACGCAGGCATGGGTGAGGCAAAGCCCTCGGCGGGGAGGGCCTGCGCCGGGCATGGAGCGCCTCCCCTCCTCGGGCGCCTCTCTCTCCCCCTCTCTGGGCTCCCGGGGTGGGCGGCGAGGGGGTCTCTTCTTCCCTTCCTTGAGGGCCTCTTGGGCCCTTCTCTCCCGGGTCTCCTCCGCACCCCAGTCCGGCCTCTGGCGTCGCTGCTCCAGAGAGGCCTTCGCGCTCAGTCCCTTGAACGTGGGGCGGGGGCTCCGCTGGGGCCGGGGCTGTAGGCTGCTGCCCTTCTGTGCCGCCTCTAAGCAGCAGGAGGAGGAGGAGGAGGGAGTCTCCCCCGTCTCCCTCCGCGGCTGAGTTTGAGGAAGGAGAGAAGTCTGTCTGTGAGGGGCGATATATAAATAACCCAACAGGATGGCGGGCGGGTCGCCGGGCGATTCTCCCTCCTCGGCTTCTTCCCTTTCCAGCAGCTCTCACTGCTGCTCCCCGGCGCGCACGCCCCTGGCTCCAGGTATTCCGACTTCGGCCCCAGTTCTAGCTCTTCCTTCCCTTGGGGCGGGTGGGTGAGGTTTCCCCTGTTCTCCTCCATACGGGCGAGGTGCTCCATCTCGCGCCAAGAGGCAGCGCTTGTTAGGTGTCCGTCTCCTTCCCTCTCCGTGGGCTAGGAAGGCCCACCGCCGCTGTCCCTGTCGGCATTCGGGCCTTTGCTTTCTGCGCCCGGGAGTCGTGCGTTCTCCCTTCCCGCCCCAAAAGTACCTGATATCCTGTGGCATTGACGGGTTTGGTTGAGGTAGTTATTTCCTGCTTCTCTGGCTTCCAGATTTATTTATTTATTTATTTTTAGTTATTGATTGCATTTATATACCACCTTTCCTTCCAAGGAGCTAAAATTGGCACATATTAGGGTCTCTCCTTACTACTTTAATCCCCGCAACAACCCTGTGAGAGTAAGTGACTGGCTCAACTTCACCCAGTAAGCTTCATGGCTGAGTGGGGGATTCAGACCTTGCTATTCCAAGTCATAGTCCAGCACGCTAACCATCAGGGCCATCTTAAGCATATCGGGCGCCGTGGTGCAAAGATTCCTCCGGCACCCCCCCTTTCCCAGAGTTGTCAACGTTTTTTTAGGGCTGGAGGAGGCAGGCAGTGGTTGGAGAGTGGCTCCTCTGGCGGGGAAGAGGCGGAGGCTGGACCAGGAGCCTCCCAGCTCAGCTGGCTGCTTTGTGCCGCGGTGGCCACGGCAGGCAGCACACCGAGCGAGCGGGCCTGCGCCGAGCGAGCAAGGGTGCATGCGCTGCTACCGCCGAGCGTTGGCTTGTTTTTTTCCCTTTTAGCCTGCAGGCGCCGAATTCTGCGGGGTGCCAGAAGGCTAAAAAGGAAAAAACCGAGCCAACGCTCAGCAGGAGCGGCGCGCACACCCTCGCTCACTCACCGCGCTCGTTCGGTGTCCCCCAGACTCTTGCCCGGCACTCTCCAGAACTTGGCGCCCCGGCGCCCCGCACCACTAGCCTCTATGGGTAAGACGGGCCTGCTAACCATTATACCAAATTCATTCTTATGTTGATAAGTACATCAGAAGGTGGATATTGGGAGTATTTCGAGGGCCTGTGTGGCTCTAAATTTATGTTCCCGCCCTTGATAAACTTCTACTTGGCTTTTATTGAGGTCTTCCTGGGCGTGCAAACCTCTTTTTGAGTCTGTTCACACAGCATGACAAGTGCACTCCTGGGCTAATTTTGCAGAGTAACAATATGAAACAGTAAAGAATGAGCAGTCACTCTGGCATATTGGTGGTTTCTGAAATTATTTTACTTTCTTCTGAATGTGTAGTAAGATACAAGTTGTTGCCTTATACGAGGGGTGGGAAACGTGGCAGTCACTTGTTGCTGGATTCCCAGTTCCATAATCCCTGATCTTTGGCCATGGGGCTGAGGGTGATGGGACTTGTACTCTACTCCAGCATTATGTGGAGGGCCACAGCTTCTCTATCTCTTCCTTATACCAGCTACCTCAGTGGACCTTCTGGCCCTGGGCAGAGGGTTTTCCCAGCCCTGATACCTGAAACCCAATGTGTTGAAATTCTGTGGATTTAACCTGGGATCTTCTGCATGGGACGATCATCCCTTTTATAGCCTTTCAGAGCTGTGCTGCTTCCTCTAAACCCCAAAACCATCTTTGGTTTTTACTTTGGATTATTTATCCTCATTACATACCTCTGCATTGATATCAAAGTGGTATTA
Organism: Darevskia mixta; assembly: GCA_034641385.1. Classification (NCBI taxonomy): domain Eukaryota; kingdom Metazoa; phylum Chordata; class Lepidosauria; order Squamata; family Lacertidae; genus Darevskia; species Darevskia mixta. The sequence goes on along the minus strand of JAWWNH010000033.1, from coordinate 1,430,266 downwards.
ATAGCTACTCTTGATAGTCTTCATACATTAGATGAAACCTGATGTGTGTTTGCAGAGGAGAATTGAAGTTGTGCATCTCTCTACCCCCACAAACATTTGTCCTGCAAAAATTACTTGCCCATCTGTTCTCGCACACTGGTGGTCATTGCAGGCACAGTGAGAACATTAAAAAGTGCAACACCACACCAACTGTTCCAGTTAACAATTTCCCTGAGTAGAGGAGAGCTGAACTCTCCACAAGTGATTATTACAAGTAGGCAAAATAATCAGAGTAGGCAGCAACATCTGGTTTCTGAGGCCCAGTAGCAGAAGAGGTAAGGAGGTTGCTGTTATGCAGATCCACTGACAGGAGCGCCATATCGGCTCGGCCAGCACATTTGCCCAGCACTGATCTCCCCATTCCTCCTTGTAAGCAGCAGCAGCTCTGCTGCCAGGAGGCCAGATAAGCACTGCTCAGGTTCATCACTCTGGGCTTGGTTTCTGCATCTTACTTAAGTTCTAGGTTAAGCGTTGACTTAAGGAAGTTGGAAAAGTCTGTGCGTGTCAAAGTTGGATGGGCACATCCACACAATTGCAGCTCCAGTTTTGGGGGATGCATGTGCAGCTTCAGCACTAATCCTCAGGGTGGGAAATTAAAACCTTCTACAGTGGTACCTCGGGTTACAGACGCTTCAGGTTACAGACTCTGCTAATACCTCGGGTTAAGAACTTTGCTTCAGGATGAGAACAGAAATCGCGTGGCGGGGGCGCAACAGCAGCAGGAGGTCCTATTACGGTAGCTAAAGTGGTACCTCAGGTTAAAAACAGTTTCAGGTTAAGAACGGACCTCCAGAACGAATTAAGTTCTTAACCTGAGGTACCGTTGTATCTGAGATGTTGGCGAGCTGCAGCAAGTTGAAGTACAGGCAGCGACCATTTTAGGTACGTCTGATATGTGTGCGACTGCACACACATGCATCACATCGAACTCGGAAGTGTCACAAAAGGGACAGGGCAGGGCAGCCGGAACATAACCCCCATGCAAATTGGTTGCTGCCTGTACAGGGTTAGATAGCGCAATGGCCTGACTGTATAAGGCAGCTTCTTATATTCATATGTTTTCTGTGCATAGGATGGCTCGGCTCTTTGTTCTTCCTGCCAGTCCATGTGGAAAAGGGGGTATTGCCAAACCACCTCAAAAGCAGGCATTCTGAACAGGTAGTTCCTGAACTTGCAAACTATGGAGGAATCTGTTCCCTGATTATCCTCTGACTTTTACTTGTATCACGTATGTATAAAAAAGCAGTAAAGTAGAACAGCAAAATGGGATCACATACTGCTGCTGTTTAAAGAACTGCACAGGTTGCCTGTTTGTTACTGGGCCCAATTCAAGGTGTTGGGACTGGTGTATAAAGCCCTGAACAACTTAGGACACAAGTATTTAACGGAGCACCTCTTTCAATAACTATTGACCTGAGTTTTGAGAACTGTGAGGTAGGCCTGGGCGATACCTGGTTTTCAACATTGTGATAGAATATCACTAGCTAAACATCGCAATATACTGATATACCATGATGGATGGTATGTAGAGGCATTGGCTGGCTTCATGGTTTTCCCCGCATTGTGATTTTTGTATAGAACACACACATCATGATTCACGATATATTGCCAAGTCAAAAATTATGAAACTGATATAACAATATGGATTTCAGACCAGTTTTGGACGATACAGTGGTCCCTCGACTTATGAAGTTAATGCGTTCCGAAGGGACCATCGTAGGTCGAAAAAATCGTAAGTCGAGTCCTCATAGGAATGCATTGGGAGAGAAAAAATTGTACGTCGAAAAAAACCGCATCTAAACTTCGTAAGTTGAGGAAACCCTATCTAAAACGTCCGCGACTTCCTTTTGGAAGTCGAAAAAATTCGTAGGAGCGCGGCCCCTTTGATCCCTCGTAACTCGAAAAATACGGAAGTCAGGTCATTCGTAAGTCGAGGTCATTCGTAAGTTCTGATAATTTTATTTTATTTTCTACAGATAAGGCTTTTTGTCTAATATGTTTCCATTTGAGGAGTCTGGGGCCAAGGTTCCTAATTATCTTAAGAATACTGTATTTAAGTTCTTCTTTTGGCCCTACAACAGCTTACAGTAAAATAAAACAGTTAACAAATTAAACATACCAGATAAGGGGAAATACACCTAAAATCAAGGGCCCGGTGGATTCAAATCAAAACTCATTCAGCCAACTGAAGGAAAAGAAATGGTGGAAGAGTTGTAGTGTTAAGTAGTTAAATTTGTCTGGAGTACTTTAGGAGTACATTTGGTATACTGTACTGGCAATAGTCTATTCCTTGGTTGCTGCAGTATTTCAGTTGGTCTTTGTAACACTGTACCAGTTGCTGGAAGAGCACCTAATGCACATAGCAAGGGTTGAATAGGGCTGAGCCAGGGTCCTGCCTGTAGTTGAGAGACTGAGAACATCAAATTAACACTGAGCCAGGAAGTCACCAGTTCAAAGTTCACCTCATCAGGTTGTCTTAGGCAGGATGTTGTTCTCATAGGCTTCCTGCCTCACCTCATTGTGCTAAGAAAGTTAGCCTACCTTGTGGAGGGCTGTAAGAATTTGTGTGTGTGTGTAAATGCTAAGTTTTTATTGTTGCTTGATAGTTGTTGCTGTTGAGTCCCATAAATCTGAAATTGGGGACAAATAATATATATCACTTCCAAAGCTGTGTTAAGTAAAACCCTAATCTGTTTAAGTGCCTCTAGGAAGGCAGGGCAGATGAATGCCTAAACACCTGCAAAGTAGCAGATAGTAGCAGTGGATGACAGAGCTCCTAAAATGTGGGTTCAGGTGTAGGCTGTTTGGTAGATGCATTGAAGATGCACCTTCAGCTACTTGTCATAGTTAAGGATTCCTTGCTGCTAGCAAGCAAGATACTTTGACTGTACAAAGCAATACATACACTATCTCAGTGATCCCTAAGCAGCCCTAAAGCAGCCCTATAGTACCTTAAAAATTGATTTATTGTGGCATATGTTTTTGGAATGTGACGTGAACTACACAATCTTAGTCTTTAGATGTTGCAAGATTTTGCTTGAACACACTAACACGGCTACTTCTCTGGAATTCACAGCAGTCATTGCAGATCAATATTATTCCCATATTGCAGGTGCTTGTACATGTAGGAGTGAGGCTTAGAGAATAGTGGCTTGCACACCTTTTCGCCGCACCAGCTCTGCAATTGGGGCGTGGAAGGGAGTACTCCAGGAACACCCCAAAGGAGCCTGCAATGATACTTAAAAGGGAAAAAAACTTATACCCTCTATTTTTGTTCATAACAACTCAAAAGTGGCTAACAATAAACCAACTACTAAATGTAATAAAAAATTGCCACACACTATGGCTGATGGTCCAGCTGTAGTGTAGACTAGTGACATGTGGCCCTGACTTCCTGCTCCTACTTTAGTGACAAGACCATGAGACAGAGTAGGATGGTTGCACATCCACAAACTAAACCCTGTTGTTTGGTAATTGATCACCACCCACATAACTGCATTAGTCATTTTGTTTGGTCTGGGTCTCCTTGGATTTCGCTACCTTGGTTGTAACTTCTGCCATTATAATGCAGTTGTCAAAAACTCAGATAATGTGTGATCAGATTAGGTGGACTGTATCTGTCAAACCCCCACCCATATTGTGTGACACAGAGCTGGAAACATTTCAGACACCCAGATGTTGAGACATTTGTATATTGCCACCTCTAGAGGTGTGATGGCCTCGATCTCCATCTTTTACAGTATATCTACATCAGGGGAGGGGAGCTTCTGGTTTGTGGGCTAATCTTGGCCAGCCAGGGGATCTAATTTGGCCAACAAGGCCATTTTCCCCAAATCAGGCACACCCGCCTATCAGCTTATGTCACAGATGATGTTAGCTGAATGGGGCAGGAGAAAAGGGTTTAATCCTGTGTTAGCTGGACTATCCTTTTCCCAGCAATGAACAAGATTGTGCAACCAATGTAGCAGGATTCAAGCCTGTTCATTAGCTGAGCAGGGATTTAAGCCCTGTGCAAAAGTGCCCCATTGAAGCAGCTCTCGTGTGCAAGCTGGTTCAAAAAAGCTTTTGTAAAGGCTCCTGCACTCCTATCTGATCCTCTGGAAGCTCAAATGGGAGTGAAAAGTTTTATAGTCGCCCTCCTACTCCTTTAAGTTCGTGATATTGAAAGCTTAAGCCTCTGAGATCAAGAGCTTAAAAGTGGGGAACAGGAAGACATGCAAAGCGCAAGGTATTTTGATAGATGGGCAGCCCTGAGAGGCAGATTCTGATAAGGATCTGGCCTGTGGAGCCAAAAAGTCTCCCTACTTCTGATCTACATCTCTTACACAAGTGTGGTGGAGAGGCACTGTTGGACTCCAGTGTCCAACTGTTGCCCTTCTTTGGCAGGATTGGTATGGCCATCATTATGTCCTAGATCTCAAAATGCTTTATTTTCCTCCCTCGTGTGGGAGCCAGCTTGGTCAGCAAAGTAGTGCATTCCACAGATGCTCATGTGCTGCTGGCTTTTGTGAGCTCACTGGGTGGGTGGGATTGAGTGAGCCAGCCGTGACCACACCACCAGGCAAGCTGAAAGAATTGCTGGGATGAAGATGTTGTTGTTGTCAGCACAGAGGGAACTATGCCCAAAACTCTTGGCCTTGGTGATCAATCTTACCATTGGGATAGGTCCTAGTTTGCAGTGTGTGCATTCCTTCCTTCCTTCCTTCCTTCCTTCCTTCCTTCCTTCCTTCCTTCCTTAAATTTGTCAGTCGCTTTATCTTGCCCAGGGCAGTCTAAAGCAGGCATAGACAAACTCGGCCCTCCAGATGTTTTGGGGCTACAACTCCCATGATCCCTTGCTAACAGGACCAGTGGTCAGAGATGATGGGAATTGTAGTCTCAAAACATCTGGAGGGCCGAGTTTGCCTATGCCTGGTCTAAAGCGAAGTTGCAGCCAAACAAACAGCAAATCCCACATAGATATATTAAGACCAAGAGGAAAGAGAAATGCATTAAAACAACCCACCTACTCCTAAAAGGCCACAGAAATAGCAACAGAAGACTGAGACCTGGAAGACATGCTTCCCCACCTTGTAGCCTTTTTTCCACCTGGCCTGGGAGGGGAGGGCCCTGACTGACTCCCGCTATAAAAGCTGAAGTTGCTGAAGATGCCAGGGACCATCTTGGTTGCCTCTTAGTGCGGATCATCAAGTCTCAGCTTCTACAGCTGCCAGCCACCATGAACCAACATTGCCAGGATTGGCAGCAATAACAGCAGAACATGTTCTATGCTTATGATAATATTTTATTTTCTTGCTAATTATGCTGTTTTAAATGTGTGTTTTATATTTGACTTCCTTTAGTAATGTTTTCTTTTGAAATGTTTAAGATATTTATTTTTAATTAACTTTGCTGTGTTAATGTTTTATTTAGGAAAACTTTAAGGTAATATTTTAATTTCCTGTTAATTATACTGCTTTGAATGTATACTTTATATCTGACTTTCTTCTGTATTGTTTTTATTTGATGTTTTAATGTAGGTTGTAAACTTCTTTGAGATCCCCCCCCCATCCCCCATGCCCTGCTAACAAGTCTTGCCTACTCACTTCCTTGTGTGCTCATGGCCATCCTTCCTTCTAATGCCTTAAGATACTTTGGGCAATCCAGGCAGGAAGGCATGTGAGGAGTGGGAATGGTTTTGATTTCAGGGCCATTACTTGCTGAGCCCTTAAAATGACATTTGCTGGCTTTGCCTACACACATGTTCCTAAAGCAGATTGTATGCTGGGTCTGCTAAACTGGTTGCAAATAGCAAGTGGCTCAGGTATTGTTTGAATGTTGAGTTCAGCCTCTTGTGTCCCAGTACATTGAAAACAGGTTCCTAGCGGTACAGGAGCCCAGTTGGTCCTGACAGGAGTCAATATTACCGGAGTTCTAATGACTATACATGAGCCCTTTGGAGATGTGGTAACTTTTAGAGGAGGACAATTTAAATGTGTCTGTATGTAGAGAGTGGAGCCTCTTTGTTTCTACTCCTGTATGGACAAAGCAGGGCTCTGTTTTCCCTTCCTGTCCTCCCTTTTCTCTGACTGCCTGTAGGTACACATCTGGTGGTGGTTTTGTGTTTGGCCATGAAATTCAGAATGAGCCCTGTTGGAAAGGGAATCTCTGTAAAGCAGGAGGTTGGCTCTGTTTCTGACTTGGGGGAGCAGACAGAAAGCTTGACACTTCCAAGACCACATTGGACTGCTGGGCCACAGCTCCTTACCTTGGGCAAGCACTTGCACCTTCTCTCTCACCCACCCAGTGAAATTCAGGGCACATAACTGGTTTATTTAAGTGGTCTTTTTATTTTATCATTTAAATTTTGCATTCTGCATTTTTTTATTGATGGGTAAAAACCATCCAGAGAATACAGATATATGCATGGCAAACAGATGTAATAAACAAATAATTGAATGACATGATTCAGATCTTCCCATCACACATTATCTGAATGTATGGAGGGTAGTCTGAGAGGGGTTTCTGTGCCCTTATTTTTTTTTTTTTTTAGAAAAGCATTTATCAACAGCTTAGTATTTGAAAACCATCAAAGTGGTAAAAAGAAATAATGCTGTTAAAACAAAATACAGCCTAAAACCAATTAAACAACAGCATGAAAGCATCTAAAAACAAATAAAACTGGAATTTGTGGGATTCAGACACATAAAATGGGATCTAAACTGGGCATGTGTTTTCTGAAGGTGTGATGGTCTTTGCATATTTAGTATGTCAGAAGGCAGGTTTGAACAGAGCTGAGAGTTTCTCTCAATCCAGAGAAATGAGCAAGGGGAAAATCTAGTTAGTCATCCCCTAGTGACTGCCGCATGCTTGGCACAGAGTGAGACCATCACAAAATACTCCTGCTGGATCCTGGACTTAGTTTGCATGGAGGAGCCTGCATTTTAAGCTGATGATGTCTGCAGGTGGTGTCTGCTGCCAAACTGCTCACTGGCTCCTCATACTTCATTTGGCACCAGGAGCCAAAGATGACAAGCACTCTGTCGCACTCTGCTGTCAGCTTGCCGGATTTAACTTGTGACCCAGTCTCTTAGTGGGTGATGGGAGCTCTGTATTGTATAGTACAGGGTTTTGTCAGAGAGGTCCCTTGAAGACACCTGCTGGGTATATAATTAAGAGAACTGGAGATCTGTGTGTTTATTCTCCCTTCCTTTGCAGTGCCTTAGCAATTCTCCGCTGTCCCCCTCAACAGTAGTACTGTCAGATTCCATATTTACGGGGAGCAGCTGTTTGGAACTTGGAATTTCCACAGAGCCTAGCAGGGCTTAGGATATCACTAGTCAAGATGGAAGCAAAGCCTGCAAGTGAGGAGATTGCTGAATGAGCTTGGGCCCAGTTTCTAGACTGGTGTGCACATCTGATACCAAGTTGGGAGGGAATTCCAGTGTAGGAGACATGTGGGGAAGGTAGACAGCATGTTTTGCCATCAAACCATAAGGTATACTCACTCCAGCCCTTGACTAAGTTCTTGAGCTCTAAGTGTGTACTTGGCAACCTCTGAGCTGTGGGCACAGGATGTTACTGTGTCATGAAGGAGCAGGATCTATTCCTTGCACTTTTTGCAAGGAATAGATCCTAAGAGTGAACCTACTGCTGCTTTGTTTGCTCTCCGTGACCTCTGCACATAGTCCATTGTGTTGCATACTGCCTTGATGCTGGCTGGGCTAGGCTACATGATGGTCAGTTGGGTGGCATCACCTGTATGACTGATCTAAAGAAAGAGACCCATTTTAAAAACAGTGGTTCCATCAAAATACACCAGATAACTGCAGACAGGTGCCTTTAAGTGATGTGGGCTGTTTCTAACATTTTGTATAGTGGTGTACAGGGGAATTTCTCTGTCCTGCTGACCCCCAGCACACCCACATTTGTTTTCCCACAAGTCCTGCTGCTTGGGCTTCCCTTTATTGAGATGTGAGTTGGGATAAAAACACTGCTGCATTTGTCTAATCCCCCCTTCTGTCTGCTATTGAGTCTGACTCAGCAATGCAAGGCCCAGTTTTAGACATCTGGGTTTCAGTAATTACTCAGCGGAGATGATTAGTGAGGTAGGAAGCACAAAGTGGCGACATAGTTAACAGGAGACTGGAAAGCCACAGCTGAAGTTTGGACCCAGCTCTGCTGTGCTTCCTGAGTCAATTTTGGTAAAGGCTTGAGCAGCCGAGGCTACTGACCTTCAGTGAGAATGATTAAATAGGTTTATAGCTGTCCATGTCTTCAAGGACTTGGGGTGGGTGTTGGCCTTTCTAAAAACACCAATCTTAAGTTTTGATAGGAGACAGAAGCAGGAGGGTGACGAGGGGTGAGAAAATGCAGTTGTACATAGCACTTAGATGGGTGTGGTTGGGAGTGGAGGGCTAGCTTGAGCTCAAACAGTTTGTGGGAAATCTGGGTTTGGGGGAGTTTTGAAGGAAGAGAGATGAGTGGTACTTTGTAGACAACTCCCAGGCAGAGGCGGCACCAAGGGGGAACAGGAAGAATTGAGGAGCAAATGATCTTAAAGCTGTAGAGAGTAGTGGAATAAGAGGTTCAAGAGCAGGGAAAAGTAACTAAGAGGATTGAGAGGGAAGTGGATATGGGCTAGATTGTTAAAGATTTACAGCCATTCCTTAGACATTATGTAAGTTTGTGGTGGGAATGATAGTTGAAATTTTCCAGGAAGAGCTTTGCAGTCATCCTGAGTGAAGCAGAGCTGTCTTAGCTGTTTTATTGGTGGTTCCCCACTATAGCCCATTTGACAAGCTTCTTCTGCTGTCCAGCTTTGCAGTGAAGTTGAAAGTCTTCTTTTGTGACATGTGATGTTGCTATGGGAATGGGATGCCATTATCGTGCATACCTCGTTATGACTTCATTGGTGGAGTTAAGGCCTGGGCAAAGCCTGGACCAAAGGCTGGCTGAAAGTGGGATTGGAAGTTGAGAATTGGGTAAACAGGTGCTAGATCCTACTTGTATCATATAAAAATTCCTTTTCAGTCTCATCCCTCCCTCATTTTTCTTCAACTGCTACCTGCAGTAGCATAAGCTTGAAGAAACAATCTGGCGCACTCTGCAGGTTCTGTACCTGGCCAAAGGTGGAATGTTTGACCAACTTGGGTTTTGACAGCATTCCTGTTTGGTGTTGGAGAAGTTCTCCTGGACTTATACTCTAAGAGCAGAGCTTCTAGGGTGTTCTCTGCAGGGAGGTTGGCTTTGGAACAGAGGTGGACTTTTAGGCAGCTGAGCAGCTAATCATTTTAACCATTTATGTCAGATACCTTATAATCCTTTTAGATTGCAATGAACTGCTACTCCCTTTCTCTTCTGGGCTCATTGCTCTCCTTAGATAGGGTGGTGTGTTCATGTGGGTGTGTACACCTTCCTATAGGAGAAAATTTTTAAAAACTAGAGTTTTGTGGTGGTTTAAGGCATAGGCAGCTGCCTATATTGATTCAGTCCATTGGTCCATCTAGCCCAGTATTGTCTACACTGATTGGCAGCAGTGGTGCAGGATTCCAAGCAGGAGTCTTTCCCAGCCCTACTTGGGGATAGAGCACAGGGAGCCTTATCCATGCAATTTCCTGACTCACTGCATGATATATTCCTCATCTGCAAATAGACTGTTGGTACCATTTGGGACCCAGGGGGCGCTGTGGGTTAAACCACAGAGCCTACTTGCTGATCAGAAGGTCGGCGGTTTGAATCCCTACGACGGGGTGAGCTCCCGTTGCTCGGTCCCAGCTCCTGCCCACCTAGCAGTTCGAAAGCACATCAAAGTGCAAGTAGATAAATAGGAACCGCTCTGGCGGGAAGGTAAACGGCGTTTCCGTGCGCTGCTCTGGTTCGCCAGAAGCGGCTTTGTCATGCTGGCCACATGAACCGGAAGCTGTATGCCGGCCCTCGGCCAATAAAGCAAGATGAGCGCCACAACCCCAGAGTCGGACACGACTGGACCTAATGGTCAGGGGTCCCTTTACCTTTACCATTTGGCAAGTGTTACAAACAGTGCCTACATTTGAGGACTATGCCTGTTTTCTTTTGGTTGCCCAAAGAAATGGAGTAAAAATGACCTTTTCTTCTGCTGTAGAAACCATGGCAAGCCCAGCAAAAGAGAACAATTACAGAATGAAGAGCTACAAAAACAAGGCACTGAACCCCGAGGAGATGCGCCGGAGGAGAGAAGAAGAAGGGATACAGCTACGCAAACAGAAGCGGGAGCAGCAGGTAACTCCTGTGTGGATGGTGAGCAGGGCATGTAGGTTGACCAGAAATATGGCCCAGGCTTATAGTTTCTACTTCTGGCTGTGCTCTGTGTTTCTAGCGTGTAGGAGACAGATGAGTTTCAACTTCTTGTGTAAATGGTTCTTTGGTCATTGCCATCACTGGCTATGCGGTTCCTAGGCAGCTGGCAGAACAACAAAATGGATAATAAAACATTGGGTCTGAATTGACCTAATCACATGACGGCCTAAAGTTGCAGGTAGGTGGGTGGGTTCCAGTTTTAATTAGTGGACACATGCGTTGCCTGAGGCTGTCTTTGATCTGGTATGCTATGGTAACCGGTAATGAGAGGAAGTACTAGAGAGCCTTTCCTTTTAATAAACAAAACTACTGTTCTTGATCTCCCACTTGTATCTCAAAAATGCCCTTATATGGAGTTTCATTATGTAAATAAACTAAATCTCTAGACAGTGCCTTTACACAGTGTTCAACAACTTGTAAGGCACCAGTGTTTCCTGATGAGGAGTTTTGTGGCCTTTGCAATTAGTGTTGTTCTATATCTATTTCAGAAGATGTGGTTCTGCAAATTGGATTTGGGGAGGGGGCAGCAGGGGAGGGAGGCAAACCACAAATTTTACCCCTCAGAACTTGTAGATGGTGAGGCTTGAGGAACGAGTGGCAAGCCAGGATGAGCTGTGTCTCTTGCTAAGCTAACTGCAGCTGAAGTAAACAGTGCTTTGGATGATTGAAAAGGGTTGTTTATTGTTGTTTATTGCCAGCAGTGCGCACACTCTTCTTCTCTTCAGTCATACTGCACTATTACAGAATTTGTGTCCTAGAACTCTTGATTTCTTAGAAGTGAAGAATCCTCACAAGAGGATTTCATGACTGATGAATCTTAAATGCTGATGGGAACAAATAGAACCCTGCTTTCAAAGAGTTAAGGGGACTTCAGTGACCTGAAGGCATTTGCTTATGCCCAACATTTGGCATTTTTGTTGGCCATTGATTTGATACATATCCATTTTCTATTTCAGCTCTTTAAACGAAGAAATGTGGAGATGATTAATGAAGATGCTGCTATGTCTGACAGTCTTCATGTAGACTCATTTGTCAGTTCCACCACAGGTGGGGTAAGTAGTCTCAGAAGCTGTGTCATATTCCCCTCTAATGGCATTTATTGTTCTTTGGCTTATACCACTATAATCTTACTAGTACAGAAATGAAGAACTGTTTTAAGTAACTTACTTTACTCTCCGCTGTTCCTTTTTAGTTTTTTTGCAGAGGTTTGAGATGAGGACCTGGTTTATTAATTAAAAATAAAATAAATGGACATTACAAGATCTAAACCTGCATGTTCTTAGGTCCAGTTTGGTAGTTTCTCATCTGAAGAACTGTTAGATTTGGGCATTGCTTTGAAGAGCTAGCCTTAGGACTGTTGCATATGGGCTTTTTTTCAGGAAGGTGTAATCACAAGGGAGATGGTGGAAATGCTTTTCTCAGAGGACCCTGATCTTCAGCTACTAACTACCCAGCGCTTCAGGAAACTGCTTTCAAAAGGTAAATATAGCTATTTAGAATTTTCTATTGTAAATAGAAATTGTAGGAATGTTGTGTGCCCTGTTGGCCCTAATTTGAAGAGCTTCTTATAAAGAAAGCAGATTGTTTTAAACCTGAACATAGGGTTAAATCACATATATACAAATAGGGCCTGAACTGGTGCCGTAGTGGATCAGTTGATGAAAATGTCAACCTTGTGAGTGGCAGCTGTGAAAAAGCCACGTTTCATTTTAATGATCCTTAGGAAAGGGATTGAAAATAAAAGTGACAATGTCATAATGCTGTTATCCAAATCTTATGGTATGACTGTACTTGGCATACTGTATACAGTGGAACCTCGACTAACAAATTTAATGCGTTCCGAATGGGCATTCGTTATGCGAAAAATACGTTAGTCGAAACGCGATTTCCCATAGGAATGCATTAAAAACGGATTAATGCGCTCCTATGGGAAGAGAAATCGGGGGTCACTTACCTTTTTGATGTGGACGGCCAGGCTCCCGCAGCTCTCCTCTTCTTCCAGGCGGCTCTGGGGGGTGCTCGCCACCCCCGCAAGCTGAAAAAAAGCCCCCAAAACCCCGAAAAAGCGCCAAACCCGACGGAAAAAAAAAAAACGCACCCAAAGCGGCTCCGGAGCCGCCTGCCTCCAGCCATGGTGAGCGGGGGGGAAACCGCCACCACGGCGAGGGGGAAAAAGCCCCGAAAACCCCGAAAAAGCGCCAAACCCGACGGAAAAAAAACGCACCCAAAGCGGCTCCGGAGCCGCCTGCCTCCAGCCATGGTGAGCGGGGGGGAAACCGCCACCACGGCGAGGGGAAAAAAGCCCCGAAAACCCCGAAAAAGCGCCAAACCCGACGGAAAAAATAACGCACCCAAAGCGGCTCTGGAGCCACCTGCCTCCAGCCATGGTGAGCGGGGGGGGGGGGAACCGCCACCACGGCAAGCATAAAAAAGCCCCGAAAACCCCGAAAAAGCGCGAAACCCGATAGGAAAAAAAACGCACCAAAAGCGGCTGCGGAGCCGGCTGCCTCCAGCCGTGGCGGGCGGGAGGGAAACCGCCACCACGGCGAGGGGGGAAAAGCCCCGAAAAGCGCGAAAAACAACGAAAAACAACGAAAATAAAAAGCCCGAAAAATGCGGCTGCGGAGCCGGCCGCCTCCAGCTGTGGCGGGCGGGAGGGAAACCGCCATCACGGCAAGGGGGAAAAGCAAGAAAACCCGCCCGAAAAGCGCAAAAAACAACGAAAAACAACGAAAATAAAAAACCCGAAAAATGCGGCTGCGGAGCCGGCCGCCTCCAGCCGTGGTGGGCAGGAGGGAAACCGCCACCACGGCGAGGGGGAAAAAGCCCCGAAAAGCGCGAAAAACAACGAAAAACAACGAAAATAAAAAGCCCGAAAAATGCGGCTGCGGAGCCGGCCACCTCCAGCCGTGGCGGGCGGGCGGGAAACCGCCGCCACGGCGAGGGGGAAAAGCAAGAAAACCCGCCCGAAAAGCGCAAAAAACAACAAAAATAAAAACAGAAAACCAAACCCAAAAATCAAACCCCGCGCCAAAAAACAAACCTCCGCCATGACGAGGAAGGAGGAGAAGCAGCGACCTCCAGCTGCTCTGGGCTCCGCTCCAACCAAAATGGCTGCTGGAGCGAAGTCCCGCCTTCTCTCCCCTTCCATGTGACCTGTACAAAAAAAAAAAAAAACCCTCGCCTTCCCATTCGCTAGGCGAACAAATTCGTTACCCTGCCGCCGCCACGATCCTTCGTTAGGCGAAAAATACGTTGGGCGAGTTATTCGCTAGTCGAGGTACCACTGTACAAATCTGGTTGTCTCACCTCAGAAAGGATATTGTAGAGCTAGAAAAGTTTGGGAAAAGAGCAACCCTGATTTCCAATGAGAAAAGGTTGCAGCATTTGTGGCTTCTTAATGTAGAGAAAAGGTGAGCAAGGAGTCACATGAGAGGTCTGTAGACCTATGCATGGTGTAGAGAAAGTGGGTAGAAAAGTGTCACTGTCTTTCATAATATTAAAACCTTGACCATTCAATGAAGCTGAATGTTGAATGATTAAGGGGTGTGAGTCATTGAGAGAAAGTACCTATCCACATAGTTCATAATTAAATTGTGGGTTCTGTTTCATATCTCGATGGCTTTAAAAGAGGATTAGACACATTCATGGAGGATAAAACTCTGTTCTGTCTCTAGTATGCCTCTGTTTATCAGTTCCTGGGAAAGGCGAGTGAGGAGAGAGTGCTATTGCACCAGTGTCTTGCTTGCAAAATTCCCATAGGTATTCCACTGCCACTTGGAGAACATGATGCTGGACTATATGGGCTCTTCTGACATTCTTATGCTATATTCTTAAAGCAACAGCCATTTTAATTTAGAATATTAGAGTCTTGAAAATACGGGTGGCCTGGTGGTGGTGAGATTTCTGACCTTGAGCTCTATGTTGTCCACCACATGCAGGAGCTAGGCGCTTGTCAATATGCAATCTTCCCTTGCCCCAGGTGTAGCCTTCATTGAATGCTGAGAACCTCAGCTGTCAGAACAAATATCTTGCCTTTGTGTCAATAATGGAAAACGATAAAAAGGGCATCTATGCTTAGTAAAATTAAATTCTTGAGAATAATCTTTTGGAGAATATTCTCGAGAATATTCTCGATTAATGAGAATATTAGAGAATTTTCATTTAAAATAGGAGAATATTCATTTTAATGCCTTGAAAATGATATAATACATACGACTTGCTAAAAATATCTTCCTTAGCACGATATGCTGCCAGCTCTGCCAAAAATATATTGTGCATCATTTGGTGCACTTGCTGATATTTTGAGATCAATGAACTCGGTACCTTGAATTTGTTCATCTCGTGATAAATGAATGCCATTATACTTGGGATCAAGGATATTTGCAGCAAAGTGAATTGGCTGCAATGCCATTTCTTTTCTTAACTGCCTCTTTCAGCTATTTATCTTCTTGCTCAAAGGCATCCCTTTTTCAAAGTGATCTTCTAGTTCTTTAAATGACTCAACCACCCTACTTAACCTTGGTGTGTCCGATTCTAATAATGTTATCCATTTCACTATTGGAGCAATAGGGTCATGAAATTTTAGTACTCTTAGCCAAAATACTGCCTCATTTAGTGTCAGGGACTTTTGATAAAATATCTTCCACTTCTTCTTTTACAGCCAAAGCTTTTAAAGCATACTTTGTGTCCAACAAACTCTTAAGGCAAAACTGAAGAGAGCTGTGGAGAATATTCTCCAGAGAATTTTCTAGCAAGAGAATATTCTCGCCTCACATCACTATCTGTGCTAACTGCTTACAAACTAAGTGCCTAAGTGTTATTTTAGCATACCACTGGTGTCGTGAAGAAAAAAGCATGTGTTAAAAGTAGTCTTTCCCCCTCTGTTTAGAGCCCAATCCTCCAATAGATGAAGTGATCAATACTCAGGGTGTGGTGGACAGGTTTGTGGAGTTCCTCAAAAAAAGTGAAAACTCCTCATTGCAGGTAAGTGAGAATGAGATTCCTTTGCATTTGTTGTTCAGTGCTATCAGCAAGGTTGTCATCTGTTTCTCTGGAAATTAAATTGGCCCCCTTGTCACTCTTAGTGTTTGTGCCTTTGCATGGGGTTGTTTGTGACTGTAGCCACGACTGTGGTCTGACTTTCCTTCCCACCAAACGCTAAGCATCTGCCCACAAACCTATAACAAAAAAGCTCACTTACATAATGTGATATCCATAGACTTTGGTTCAATTGTTTGCCTTTCGTTTCCCCCACGGTCCCAGACACAGCATCAATCTGGGGCATGGTGGGGAAAAGAAAATGGAGGCTGTGCTCTCGCAAATTAAAGTTAATTAAAATTTAAAAAGTTAAGAGTGATGCTTTAGCCACTACAGCTAAAATGGGTAAGCTTCTTCCATGAGGGTGTCTTTTGTATCTTCAGAGAATCAGTAAAATGGCTCGTTTTTGGGGAGAAGGGGGGAGTAGGGGTTCCAAATTTTGCCTGTACACCCCCAATAGAAAATTTGATTAAGTCGTTTGAATTTTCACCACAGCCCTGGTCACGGCATGTCAACAAAGGGTCCAACTTCTGAAATGCTCTGCTCTGTGAAATGTTTCTCTCAAGGCACAAACTGAACAGTTCTGTGAGAAGTCAGTTTTGACTTGCTTTAGCTAAAATCCAGGACAACTAATCCTCTGTTGCAGGAATTTCCAAACTGCAGTCCTTCATTCAGGTGGTCCATGGCATGTCCGTATAAAATATTAATATTGAATTTCTAATTGTATTTTTATTGCTTTTTTGTTGCTTGTGTTGTATTTTATTGCAGTACGATTTGAATTTTGTGGGGTGCGAACTGTAATACAATAAAATACAAAATTAGAAATAACAGAAGCAATAAAAAGACAATTAAAAATCACGCAACATCTCACACAGCTCATTGCAATTGCTCTAACAGGCAGAAAAACCATTAAGTGGTCCACTATGTCAATCAGTGATTTTCAAGTGTCTGGGGTGGGGAGTTTAGGAGCCACTGCTCTGTTGTACAGTGTACTTCTGTTGGAGACTTCCTTTAATTGGTTGCTTGTTACTTTTCAGTTTGAAGCTGCATGGGCATTAACAAACATTGCCTCGGGCACTTCACTACAAACCAAAATAGTAATAGAAGCTGGAGCAGTTCCGATCTTCATTGAATTGTTGAGCTCTGATTTTGAAGATGTCCAAGAGCAGGTAAGGCGTTTTCAGGGAGAGCTTTTGGGTTAGCTATGGGAGAGCAGTTCCAAATAATTTCTTTGCTGCAAAGCTTTTATATGACAGAAAAACTGACTGTTCCCTGTTGCTTGTGAAGCACCTACCCTGCCCCTTCAATGCCATTGACAAAGCTGCAGTGATGTCACAGAAAGCTCAAGGACTGCCTTTCCCCGTATGAACTGACCCAGACCCTGCAGTCAATATCTGATACCATTCTTCATGTGCACCCTCCACGGGAGGCCCAAAGAGTGGCAACACGAGAATGGCACTTTTCTGTGGTGGCTCCCCATTTGTGGAATGCTTTTTCCAGGGAGGCTTGCCAGGTGCCTTAGTTACATATCATTAGCATTCCTTTTCAACCAGGCCTTGGGCTGTTAATCAACCTATGGCCTTTTAATGCGGTGTGTGTTTGTGTGTGTGTATAAACCGCCGTGTGGTCTCTTGGTGAAGGGTGGTATATAAATTTAATAAATAATAATAATAAAAGCATCCTGACTGCTCAGAGCAGTGAGCAGGGCCTGTGGTGGTATTAGTGCTTTGTAGGCATGCTCAATAGCAGTTGGCAAGAACGGGAATGGGGCAGCAAGGGAACATAGGAGCTTGAATCACTGTGGGTCAATGATTCAAAGTAGGGAGAGCAAGATCAGAAAACTAGGGATGCATTTTACACTGATTTCAACCAAACATTTGGCAGTAGCTCCCTACAGCAATTAACAGCTGCCAACATTGGTGTGTGCAGAAACTCTCAGGAAAAAAAGCTTTGCTACATTTTAATTGCAAAAATGACAAATAGCTGAAAGTTGCCACAAGTTATTGGATTCTTTGAGGGGGCCCAGGGATTCCTGCTCCACCATTCCCTCTCCATTCAATGACTGAGTGCTGAAGCTCCTGTTCTTCTTCCAGGCTGTTTGGGCACTGGGGAACATTGCTGGAGACAGTTCTGTCTGCCGTGATTACGTCCTCAACTGTGGCATCCTCCCTCCCTTGTTGTTGTGAGTAGCTGTTGCATGAAACTCCGACTTCGGGTGCTCCTTGGCAATGTGTGTGTGCGTGTATTCCTTTGTTTCCATTCTACAGCCATGGACATAAATATTTTGTTAGGTGGAATGAAATACCCTGGGAAGACCCAGTGGGATTTTTCTCTTGAGTAGGATCAAATTGATCACCATATTTGGAGTCTGGAGGAGACTTCTCCCCAGACCAGACTGGCTAGATGTCCAGGATGGAGACTCATTTTTCTTAGTAACACGCAGCTTATCACTCCAATAACTTTAAACAACCCTGTAGGTATTTTTGGTGTGACCCACCTTGTGAAGGCCAGATTGCAAGAAGCCCATGGTGGTTTAGCATGATGCTAGTGATGTGGCTCACCTGAGGAGGGATGCGTGGGAAAGATCTCTGCTCAGGGAAGAACATGCAAGGCCTTCCTTCCTTCCTTCCTGATAATGAAGGAAGGTGGAATGGTGGATGAAGATCAGAAGGTAGATGAGAGCCAGTTTTATATTGTGAACCGCCCTGAGCTCGAAGGGTGTAGGGCGGTATACAAATTTTAAAAATGATTGAATGAATGAATGAATGGATAGATAGGTTAAGACTAGGACCTGGGAGACAAGGTTTCAAATCCCCACTCATCACTCAGTGACCTCGGGTCATTCACACTCTTAGCCTAACCTATCTCATAGGACTGTTATTAGAATAAAATGGGGGAGAAGGGAAACTTTATATACCACCTTGAGCTCCTTGGAGGAAAGGTGGGATATAAATGTAATAAACATGTTTAGTTGAGCAACAGAGAGGCTAATAGATTCAGGTTTCCACTTTGTCATTTAAATTTGCTAGGTGACGTAAGAGCAGTCCTGCTGGATCAAGCCAAACACATCTCCAGTGTTCTGTTCTCACAATGATCATCCAGATGCTTATGGGAAGTCCTCAACCAGAACAGACCATGATCCAGTTCTCTCAGCCTAAGCAATCTCTCCTAAGTCATGGTTGGGGAATCTCCAGCCCATGGGACAAATGTGGCCTGGCACAGTTTGCAGTTTGGCTCGCAAGACAGTCCTCCCTCCTCCCACCCCCAAATCTTGCTTACTTGCCCCCCACCTGATCTCACATATGATGCTGGTGTGGGGCAGATAGAGATGTGGCTGGATCTGCTGTGTGAAGACTTACCTGCGGGGAACTCAATCACATAGCTGGTCCCTGCAGAAAGCAGCTTTGCCAGCCCTGTGCTGAGCACTTTGCAAAGCTCCTTGCACTGCAGTTCCCAAGTGCTTGAAAGCCAGCTGGCTACAAGATAGTTGGGTGGGACAGCCCAGCTGTCAATCACAAATGTTAAAATAGGATACCCCACATATGCTGCCCTGAGTAGGTGGGAGAAAAGGCAGGATGAAACTTGATGGTGCGGAATAAGATGTATCTTGCAAGTGTTCATTGTGGCATAGTAGGCATTTTGGATTTTGGATTGAGGTAACCCAACTTTCCTTTAAACAGACCAGAAAGGTCTGGGTGTGTTTCAGATTCTTCTTTTCTACTTTTGCAGTTCAGCTTGAATTCAAGCTGTCACTGAAAGGAAAAGGACTTAAGGATTAGAAGAGTTTTAACTGATAAAAATGATGACTGTAAGAACAAACAATCGTAATCTCTAGATTTATATTTAGCAATGTAATATTTATATAAAGTATAATTTGCCTGTTTTCCAGACTCCTCACAAAATCCACCAGGTTGACAATGACACGAAATGCTGTCTGGGCCTTGTCAAACTTGTGCAGAGGGAAAAATCCACCCCCTGAATTTGAGAAGGTGAGATATAAAAGTGTGGTCTCTACCCTGGCACCTTCCACAGATTGATGTCGTAGAACTCTAGACTATACCATTTGAAGTAGATGCCCACACCCACACTCCACCCACATGCTTCATATTTTGTAATGTGTGGGGCCAAAAACTCTAACCCTGTAGTAGTAAGAAACTACTACATCTGGAAGAAAGTTTCAGGGTTGGCCCTTGGCAAAAATATCCACTACTAACCCTGGGGTATGTGTGAAGTAATAAGCATGAGCTTCTTCTACACAAACATCCCATTGTGACCCTGCTGTGCTCTCCAGTAGGCAGACTGAATGTGAGCAACAGCCCCAAGCCTCAGGGTAAGGGAAATGAAGGGGGGTGGATTTGTAGCTTGGGCCATTGGTTCAAACAATCCCTCCCCACCTTCCCAAAATGGATTTTTATATTATGAGTCAAGTCAGGCAAGAGTTTGGTCTTGCAATTGACAGGCATTGAGGCATTCTCCTTTGATGCTTGCAAATTGTCCTGGTCCCCACCCCCAATTTGTCACGGTCTTATTTTTCTTTCTGCCTCTCTTGGGATCTTACTATCGTCCCCTTACAATTGTGCTTCTTGGTAGGTGTCATCGTGTTTGCCAGTCTTGTCACGCTTACTCTTCAGCAGTGACTCTGACTTGCTGGCGGATGCATGCTGGGCCCTCTCCTACCTGTCGGATGGCCCCAATGAGAAAATCCAGGCTGTAATAGATTCAGGGGTGTGTCGGCGACTGGTGGAGCTGCTGATGTAAGTGTCCAGCCTCTGAAGGATGTTGGTGTGTGTGTGTGTGTGTGTGTGTGTGTGTGTGTGTGTGTGATGACAGAGTTGCCTCCCCTCTATAGCTGGGATTCATAGGAGGGCATATCTCTTACATGACAGGGATATGTGTGTCACAATTTTAGCCACATGTTGGCCTGAGAGAAATGTTGGCAACCTTTGAAAGTTTTACAAAAGCAGCATATGGAATAAATATTGACCGTTATTATAGCTAGAGTGGCTTCCATTCATCAGAAGGGGGATCATTATAGGAACTGAGACCTTCTGACATAGGAAGCATGGAATGGCACCAGCCCCTGCATATGTGTGTGTGCACACACTGGATTTAAAATGGAATAAATAGGTGGGATAATGTGAACAGCACCATAGTTTTTCTTTGGGTTTGTTTGTTTTTTAACACAATTAAGTGGCACATAAATCTTATGAAATAAATAAAATAAAGTAGATGTGTTAAGTAGGGCAGAAGTACCACACTCAAAATGGTAGAGCATAGCCAGTGCCAAGAGGAGTGAAGCATTGAGAAAGGGATTGGGGTGTAAGGTGCAGGGTAGTAAGGTGAGCATCTTGTCCTTTTCTTCTTCTTCTCCTGGCAGGCACAGTGATTACAAGGTGGCCTCCCCAGCTTTGCGAGCTGTTGGCAACATTGTGACGGGGGATGATATCCAGACTCAGGTGATGTTGGGAATAAGAGTTAAATGGGGCCGTCCCAAATTCAGGATATGGGAACCTGCAACCACTGCAGAGGGTTGGTTCTGGAAGATACAATTCTGTTGGGCTTTTGGGAGAAGATGTGAAAGTGACATCAAAGCAAATACTGGCTTCCTTGGGGGGGTAGGATTTGCAGTCATACAGGGAAAGCTGGATTGTTTTCTTGCTACTGTGAATTGTAACATAGAGACTTTTCAGGATAGCTAGAGCAGTGTTTCCCAACCAGTGTGCCTCCAGATGTTTTGGGACTACAACTCCCATCATCCCTCGCTAGCAATACCAGTGGTCAGGGATGATGGGAATTGTAGTCCCAAAACATCTGGAGGCACACTGGTTGGGAAACACTGAGCTAGAGAGCAAGAGCTTGGTGCTCTTCTTTTGGGTAGGAGCAGCTCTCTCTAACAAGTGGCTCTTCAACTTACCCTTTTCAGGTGATCCTGAATTGCTCAGCTTTGCCTTGTCTCCTTCATCTACTCAGCAGCTCCAAAGAGTCTATCCGGAAAGAAGCTTGCTGGACGATCTCCAACGTCACAGCGGGGAACAGTGCTCAGATACAGGTACAGCTTCCTTTGACTCAAAGGGCAGCACACCTTTTGGGTCTTTTACTCTGGTAATGCAATGGGAGAGATGGCATGGGAGGGGCATACATAATTGGCTATTTCTCAAGCAGTCTCCCTGTTGGGTACCTGGGTGCTGATGCAATAACTGTGCCAGCACTGCATTTGTGGTCAGCCCTTGGGGCAAAGGGATCCTTGTCGCCACTACTGCTTGTTCACCTACCTGCTTTCAGGGAAAATGTGTGCAGGTGGCAGTGGTGAGGTGGATCAGGGCCAGAAGGCTGTAGCAGTTGACAGCAGGCCACTGCTGGGGTATTGGCCTTGGCCTGAGAAAGCCAGCCCTGGGGTGTGGCAGCCATACTGCTATGGTACTTTACAGTACAAGCCTGGGGATACTGCAAGGAGGGGAAAGCTGTTCGGTGGGAGATTTAAGTTATATTAATCTTGCTCCTACAACTTTTATAAATTGTAAGGATGGAAATAAGTAGGCAGTTTCTTACTGCTAAAGCAAAAATACTTTGGAATGTGAAAGCTTCTTCAAAAGAATGGAATTCTTCTGGATCAAGCAGATGTACAAGTCTGCCTGCCTGCTTTTGGATCGCATCTCCTAAGTAGAAGTGTTCTGAGACTTGTTTTCCTTGAATAATACTGCAGAAATGGTGGTGGTCAAAGCAAACAAAATGCTCTTGGCTGCAAGGCTCGGACAATGAGTGATGTTCATAAGGAATTGTAGCATTTTTGAAGGTAGCAATTGATTTCTACAGCAATCACCTGCAGCAGGATCCGTTTTCCCCCTCAGAACATATACTCACCAAATTGCATCTTAATTCATTTGAGATACCCAGGAACCTTCCATCACATGCTTTCCTGACCATTTGGCCTGAAACCAAATGCTCCTTTTCAAAAGATGGGTTTGCAAAGCCTGTAGCAGATATTGAAGTCAAGTGTGGGGAACCTGGTGCTTTCCAGATGTTGCTGAAGTACACTTCCCACCATCCCTAGCCATGGGCCATGCTTGCTGGGGCTGATGGGGGTTGTAGTTCAGCAATATCTGGAGGTTCCCCACACACCACCTCAAAATATTAAAGCCCTGAAAACTTAATGAAATGACACCTGAGGTTCTCCAGAATTTCTTGCTAGAAATTTTGAAAACCAGAGCCTGAATCTAAAGAGCTGTGGGACTAGTTTGTTGAGTGCCAGCGAGAACCTAACTTTCTGAAACAGCAGCAGCTCCCTTTTCATCCTCCCTTCCTTTGCCACGTGGCAAACTGCTGTTGGAAACTCCTCTCACTTTCCAACAGTAGCTAGTGATAGCTGCATGAAGGGCAGTGGTTTAAAGAAAGTTATCTGCCAATACTGCCAGGCTGCTATAAGGAAAGCCTTGCCTGAGCCTAAGCAAATCTTGGGAAGAGGTCCAGTGGACATCAGCCAGAATCCAGTTTGGGGAGAGTGAGCCCATAGAAAGGGAAGCTGATGAAATGATTGAACTGGCCCATCAATACGGATGGCAGGAGTTCCTTCTTGCAGGAGAAGGACTCACTGTTCCCTTTTTCACATTCCCCCTGCAGGCAGTCATAGATGCCAACATTTTCCCAGTGCTGATCGAGATCTTACAGAAGGCTGAATTTCGCACAAGAAAAGAAGCTGCCTGGGCAATCACAAATGCGACATCAGGAGGAACCCCAGAGCAGATCAAGTAGGTTGAGGCTGTTCTCATTTGTCAAAGTCTTTCCAGTTGGCTCCCCTCCCTCTTTGTATCGCGGTGTTCTCATTACCAGCAGTTCCAGAAGAACTTCGCCATGAAAGGACTCGTGGGATGGGTTAAGATACATCGTGCCTAGTCTTGACCTTGCTTTTATGGTCTTTGTCCAAATAAGTTGGGTAGAAAGAGGAGTTCTGCAGTTAGGTTGGGCTGCCGTTTATTTTATTTTGTGTTTTATTTTTTAAAGAATATGGAGGAACTGGTTAAATTGTGGAGGAAGTCAGAAGTCAGGAATGGATTGTTGAGAGACTTAATAGTTGGTCAGAATGAGACACTATTTGTGGTAGGAAGAATGAGTGACATGTAACCCCCTCCCCCAACTTCTTGCTCTCATGAGAAATAATGACCAGGTGCAGGCTAGGAGGTTAGCATGGGCAAGAGAAGAGCTCTCTCTCACTCCACACCCCCTATTTCTTCATAGTTAACAGAAACTGATTAGCACAACAATAGACAATTGGTACAAAACAGTTTGGGAAACAGCCCTCCTTGAGAGAGTAACAAATAAACTATAGTTAACATATGGACAGATCAAGAAAGATGGCTTTGCCCCAGTGTGGTTTAATTTAACAACATATGCCAGTATTCCAGAAAATGAACGATCCTCTCCATCAGCATTTTAGCCCCATCTAGGTGATGAATTATTATCTTCACTCTGAACCCGCCTCTCATGTTCATCAATGACTATCACTCATACTTAATCTAAGCACAACCACAAGAACTCCCGATTCGGTGTCTAGCTGTGTGATGCTGAATGTTATCTGTTGTTTTTGTTTAAATCAATTCCCAAACCAATAACTTGTACATTGACCACTAATAATGCAACATATGTTATAGATATTACTACAAATTTATTGTGCTACAAATGCCATGAGAAGATGTGGTCTATTTATTTGTATCATTTATTATTCCCATGGGCCTTGTTTATAAAACCCAATTTAAAATTATTCAAAACAACAACAAACACACACCAAAAACTGATGATCATCAGTATTACTGGTGAGACAAGGGCATATTTCCCACAGTGTATGCGGATTTCATTGCCTCAGACCATTAAATTGCTACATTTTTCATTAGAACAAAGGGCTTCTTTTAAAAAGTATTACCGGTAATTCACAGCAGGTAAGTCTGATGATTAGTGCAGCATCCTTGTTCAGAGCACTGTAACCTTCCTGTTGGTTGGCAAGCACTTCCCTGGGGGGTTGGAGGGAGGTAATAGAATGTAGATCAAAATGTACATGTCTAAAAACAGAGTAGCACAACTTGGCAACCAGGACATACTTTTTCTGTTACTTTCAGCACTTTAACTTCAGCTGAACCTTGCAGGTTTTTAAACCCTGCAATCTTCCAAGACTCTTGCATCTCCAAGCTTAACTAAAGTTTCTCCTGAACGTGGGCAGAGTACCATTCTCACATCTTTTGCCATAACCCAGCCCTTTAGTGTGAGCACATGGTGGGGCAGAAGGGCATGTATTCCAAGCAAGCTTGAGTTGCTTACCTCCCCCCCCCCCACTTGAAACTGTTACATAAATTTGACCTGAACTTCAGCCAGTAACGTCTGCCTGTTTTGGTTTGGTTTGGTTTCGAACATAGGTGAAGTTCTGAGCATTTGTGTTCCCTTTCTCAGGTATTTAGTCAACCTTGGCTGCATCAAACCCCTGTGTGACCTTCTGACTGTCATGGACTCCAAGATCGTTCAAGTGGCCCTGAATGGCCTGGAGAACATATTGCGACTGGGTGAGCAGGAGGCCAAGCAGAATGGCTCTGGCATCAACCCCTATTGCAGCCTCATTGAGGAAGCTTATGGTGAGTTGGCCAGTCTGCAATCTTGAAACTTTTTCCCCAAGGCAACTTAATAAGTATATCCTCATTTGCAAACACTTCCCAACAAATTGTCAGTGATTCTTCCTTCACATCCTCACACATACCTGTATGGGATCTCTGCTCCTCCATCTCCACCAGCCTCAGCCACCTGCAAGTCCTTCCTCTCCCTTCCTTCCTTCCTTCCTCCCTTCCTCCCTCCCTCCCTCCCTCCCTGGCCAGAACTGCCTCCCAGACTCACTGGTGTGATGGAAGCTCTCAGCTTCCTCAAAGGTCCACCTTTTCCTTGAACTTTTTGGCACACCTCCTTAGTCCTCCCCAAACCCTACCACAACCTTTGCCAACCTTCAGCTGTTTGAGACTACAGCTCCCATCCGACAAACAAGATTCGAGCAAAAGACCACACCCTCCTCCTTCTGTGGTTTCCAGCAGCTGGTATTTAGAAGCATTACTGCCTCTGAGCACGAGGGCAGGGTACAATATAATTATTGACAGCTGTCTCCTCCATTAATTTGTCCTGTCCTCTTTTAAAGCCATCCAGGTTGGTGGCCATCACTGCCTCTTATGCGAGTGAGTTCCATAGTTGTAGCTCTAGCATAGCACCAGGTGGTGGAGTTGTGTATGCATAATAACAAGGACAATGTGTTTCTCCTCCAGGCTTGGATAAAATAGAGTTTCTCCAGAGCCATGAAAACCAAGAGATCTACCAGAAAGCCTTTGATCTGATTGAGCACTACTTTGGCATCGATGACGACGACTCCACTTTGGCTCCCCAGGTAGACGAGACCCAGCAGCAGTTTATCTTCCAGCAACCAGAGGCCCCCATGGAAGGCTTCCAGCTATAACATGTGTGCAGAGTGGGGGAAGGGGGGAGAACATCGTAACTTTGTTGGAAAGTTAACTGCAGAGAGCCTTCACACCCCCAGCCGTGTTCTCTTCTCAGCCAAACATAAGGCTGCAAAGTGCCCACTCCACCTGTTACAAAACAGCTTTCTCCTTCACTGACACATGGCAGCAGTACTTCGCGCTCATGATGAAGAAGAAGCAGAAGAAGAGAGATTCTTACACACAATACATTTTTTTTTCTTTTTGCTGCTGCACATGTGTGTCAAAAAATCAGGTGCTGAGGTGGATGAAAGTGGAGGTGTAAATCAGTTACACCTTCTAGTGTGTGGTTTTCCTCTGGGGTTTTTTGTGTTGGTTTTTTCTCAAATGTGTATCTTCACTTGGGTACTTGAGAGATGACTTTTTTCCAGTGGGAGAAGGCAAAATAACATAGATCACAACCGAGGAATTTAATCCTGGATGCTTGGGTTCAACTATTTAAAAAAATTCTTTTTTGCACATCTTGATTTTTATTAAAGACTCTTGATTGATCTGCCAAAAGCAGCACTTTGGCCCTCATTGTTCTGTGTCTCTCCCTTCCCCCCCCTTCGGAAACCCTCTTGCCAAACAGCACCTTTTCAAGGGATTTGGGCCAAGTTGCTGCTGCTCCCGCCCCCTCCTCAAAAATATTCCTGTACCCAGATGCAGGAAACATTGGGCAGCCCCATCCCACCATGCATCGGAAAGACTGTCCTTCATGGAGGGATTCTTTTTTGAACTGCTTCAGAATTCAAACAGTGCAGCAGTTCCCACTGTCTCCTGAAGGCCCAGTCTAAGGAAGAGGAAGAGGCCTAGGATAAAACAACTCAAAGCACAGCTAACCATGAAGGTGGGCTTCTCTTACATTTGCTACTGACTGAAGTGTTGAACTGGTGGAGGAAACCTCATCCTGCATCTTTACTTGAAGAAAAATTTCAAAACTTATTGAAGCCTTTTGGTTCTATGTCATTTATTTTGAAAGAAATTCTTTCCCTTTTTTGGGTCTTGGCTGGCTGGGGTTGGGGACAAACCTGACATGTTTCCTGGAGCAGGTCTTGTGCCTGCACTTGGTGCACAATCTGCTCTCAGCTCAAAGAGTCAAGTGGCCTGTGTTTTCTCAGAATTACCTCCTGCTCAACTGTGTCGTATACATTCTACTTCAAAATGAAGAAGAGAAAGCTCTGTATTTTTTATATATTATATATACACGTAGATATTTGTCTAATTTGGTCTCCAGAGGGGGGGAACTATAATTCTTCTAAGGTATATTATATAGGATACTGTGTGGCAGGCCTGCCTAGGAACACATGGCCATGAAAACCTCTTTGGTTATCTTGAGTTCTCCTTTTACCTACTGTAGGAAGTGCCAGATTAGTTGAACTCCCTTTACCAGGTATAGATTACTTGGCCAAGGCAAACTAAGCTTATTTCTGCGATGGGGAATGGCCCCTTCAGATTGTTTAAATGCTTACGGTATGCACATATCCCCTCCCCCTTTTATTCTTCTCACTCTCCAACATTTGAATTCAGGGTTCCCAAAGCATTCAAGAAGAGACGTTCAGGCAGGTGTGAAGCTGGATGCAAAACCTTGGGCTGCATTTTGTAATAGAGATTTGCTCTTTGTTGTTTAAAAGGAAAAAAAAGTGAAACAAATGCCAAGGAAACTAATAAACACATCTGTGCATTCAGTGATTGCAATCCAGATAAGACTGGAGTGAAGACTGTTTTCCTTAACATAACACTAGCAATATCCAGGATCCAATGTGCAAAATGGCATGCATGCTTTTATTTGTGTCTTGCAATTACCCTGCGAGGTAGGTTAACATCATTTTACTGTTGAAGGGGAATGGAGGCAAAGTACTCCTGACTGAGGCCACGGTGTTTTCTTGATGCAGCTGAGGCTTTGAACCTACTCGGCAGTTATAGGTAGGTCAGCACTCTTAACTGCCAGGCAGCATTGCTTTATGCAGTTGGTGGCATAGTTTTTAAAAATATTATTATTATTATTATCATTATTTATTATTTATTATTACACAACTAATTACTGATTTTAGAGACACTTGCATAGAGAGCATTGAATTGAAGGTCCCCCACTGTACAGGCATAGATCAGGGAATATAAAGGGGTGGGGGTAAGGAGAGCTTCACTATTTCCTTTTTGCCTTAAACTGATGCTTGGATTTGAAATCCTGCCAGAAGAAAAACAGCCACAGTAAATATACGGGCTTCTTAGTTCTTGCTACAAGAAATAAAGTTAAACAAGAATTCTGCCTGTTGAAATAACCCATAAAGTTCATAAAAAGTGCCTCTCCTGGATCTCAGTCTAGTTATACAAGCCGTGTTGCAGCATGTGGAGGAGTCTGCTTTACTGACACACCGATCTCATCCTCCTGGTGCAGTTTTTCCTTTTTTGTTTTTGTTTCCATGTAATATAAATTGGAGTGGGAAACTTGTGGTTCCAGATGATGTTTGGACTACAGCTCCCATCATCCTTGACAATTGGCCATGCTTTCTTGATTTGGTTGGAGCTTGAGTAAAATGCCGTCCAAAGGGGCGACAGGTTTCCCTTTCCTGATAGCTAAAGTGGAAAAGTTCAAGGAGAGGAGGAGCCAAAAGCTGCTGTTCTCTCAGCTGTGCTAATCAAGTGGCCCTGCATCCCTTCTTTCCATTCTTTTATTTTGACCTGATGTTGTGGCTGCTATGAAGTGGCAGATGGGAAGAGGCTGGCTTATTAACAGAACTGGTAGTGACCTTCTCTTGCTCCTTGCTTAACTACTTCCTCTTCTCTACTGGTCTGTTGTCATCCTGTGACCACAGGCTGAGCTGCTGGGAGATGCAAGAGGAACATGGAGTGATCTGAGGCCTGGAAGCTGGCCTTTGCAGGAATCTACCTTAGAGCCCACATGGGTCACAAGGGAGAGGGAGGTGTCACTATAATGTGCTTGGGAGGGGGAACTTCCTCCCTGCTGCTCTTGTTCCCAGCTACTGAGGGAGGCTTTTCCGGTCAGGTATGTGAGAGAATTTGGGTTGTGTGGAGAGAGAGATTGTCCTTTTGATGCGAAGTTGTGTGGGTGGGTGGAGGAGATACTATGACATTTTATGTAGATTTGGAAGCTGAGAAAGAAAAACCACATTATGGTCATTGGGAGGGAAACTGAGGCAAGGAGATGGGGGTTGGGAAGAAGAGTGAGCGAGGGGGGAAGCCCCAGGTACCTCGATTATGCAAATATAAGTGGATTTATATATCTTTGATCTATATGCTAATGTCTCTGTACTACACCCAGCTGATGGTGTGAAATTCTTGTGCCACACAACTCCTACCTATATTCTTTTCCCACTTGTTAGGAATTCCAGTCAGGCCAGGGCTGATTTTAATATGTCTGTTTATAACTAATAACCATACTGCCTCGTCTCAAATACAAGCATATCAACAAATGCAACTGTTGCTCACATTGATTGAGAAATTTAGGTGGGGCTGAATGATGCTCATCCAATAACCAAGCTCTTCTGTTCTCTCACTCTCCTAATAAGACGTTAGCTACACGAGGGGCAAATGTACTTTCCCCTACAATCCCAATGACATGAAAGTAGAGTTGGTCTGCTTTAAAATATGCAAGTAAATATGCAGACTCCTTGAACCTTAAGTAGGTATCCAGGTCTACTTGGTCATCTACCTGTTGTTCTGGAGGTCTGAATAATACCTTTTTTGGAACAGGACAAGGCCACTGTGACCAGGACCTGGACTGCTGAACACATCAGTTCTGAGGATTCCCTCTCTTGCTTTAAGAAATTATGTGACCCATCACATCTAAAAGGATATAATCAGAGATATATGCTTCTTTTAAGGCAGGCTTTGCCCACCTGGTGCCTTCCTCAGATGCTATTGCACTGCAGCTCCCATCAACCCTAGCCAGTACTGAATGGTACTGATAGTTGCGTTCCAGTCCAGCAACATCTGGAGGACAGCAGGTGGATGAAAGCTATTTTAAACCTTCCAGCGAGTAATTGTGATACAACTTTGTGGTGGTAGAAAACTTGGTTTATATCTTTAAGCATGATTTTTTAAAAATCGAGTGAGACAGAATGTATATGCCCCTTATTTGAGCATCTTGGTGAAGGATCTTATTACAGCTGATCTGATTTCTCATAGCAGACAAAGCTAGAAGTATTTGGGGTTGTTTTTGTTTTACCATGGAAGTGTCATTTGCCTAATTTGTCATCAAACTGGGACAGAAAACTTATTACTGTATTATTACTGTGTAGAAGACTAAATTCTTTTGATAACAAAAAGCCCAAGACCTGTGATTAATAGAATTCCTTTTTGAAGGAAAGGGGACTGCAATCTACAATGGCACCTCAGGTTACATACACTTCAGGTTACATACACTTCAGGTTACAGACTCTGCTAACCCAGAAATATTACCTTGGGTTAAGAACTTTGCTTCAGGATGAGAACAGAAATCGGGCAGCGGCGGGGCAGCGGCAGCGGGAGGCCCCATTAGCTAAAGTGGTGCTTCAGGTTAAGAACGTTTTCAGGTTAAGAACGGACCTCCTGAACGAATTAAGTACGTAACCAGAGGTACCACTGTATAATGTTCCAAGGATTAAGTTAGAGGTTGTTGACTGTCATTAGGTTGATATTTGGATTTCTGAGTGACATGGATGCCATCCCTTCTGGCCACTTTCCCCCTGGATTAGGCCTCTCCCTCACAGAGAGGAAGTGCATACATGAATACACACAGTTGCTTTTACAAGGGATCTGGGTAAAAGTTGGATCCAGTAGAACTAATCTAGTCCTTGAAAATCTCAGAGTATCACTGTTCCAGTTTCCTCCTTCAGCTCTGTACTTTTTAAAGGGGGGGGAGTTAACCGTCCACACAACCACAGAACATAAAGAGGCTTCATAGGAGGGTTGCTATGCTGGTGAACTGAATTAATGTAGAATGGTGATAATATACTTGTAATTTCCAATTGAAATCTAGAAAAATTATTTCTGGCATCAATAGTCCAGTAAATTTAAGGAAACCTAATTTCTAACTAGAAGCTTTGTACTACTATATGGATAAAACTAGACTAATGCACTGCAAAGTGCACTTTTATTTCTCTCTGGGGTTTTAACAATATATTTATTTCCTCACTTTTCAGACAGAATAAATCACATTGATGAAAACAACATAATTAGCAAACAGGATAAAATAAGGGAATGCAATAACAACTGCATTAATCTGATAAGTCTATTGTAGAATTGGTGCTACTTGTGCAACCATGCTTTTTTACTGTCCATGTTTAATTCAGATTTCCTCATACTGCAGAAAACCTGTTAAGTAAAAAAAATATGGTGCACATTAGACGTCATGGATGTGATGGAAGCTTATTAGCATTTTTTAATTTTTATTTATTTTTGAGTGAGTGGTTTGTCACACCCATTTGCTCCTCGCCTGATCACAACCTTGCATAGCCCAAACAACGTCAGCTAGCCTTTTTCAATTGCTGCGTGTTGGACTCTCAGCATTCACTTTGGAGAGGCTAGTGTCTCTCAAGATAGTAACACATGTGAGGGGTTACCTTGGAGACAATTAACTGGCACATATACATTGGAACTTTTTTAAAGAAACGGCACAGGTCTTTTGTAAGACCACTTTATCCGAATTTCCGTATGGTTAAATTTCAATGTTTTAATCTAAGGAAGCCTGGCTTGTTTTAAGGCCACGGTAGCAAAGAGACCATTGCCAAGGATGAATCTCAACACACGCACGGACGGACGGACGTATGCTCACACTAAACGGGAGCAAGGTTTTCGACCTTCCACGCTTGTAAGTACAACCAGATAGCGCATCTGAAGCCCCTTTTAGCACTTTAAGGGTCAGTGTGCTCTGCCATTGGCAAAACAAAATAAAAAAATTCCTTCCAATAGCACCTTAGAGACCAACTAAGTTTGTTCTTGGTATGAGCTTTCGTGTGCATGCACACTTCTTCAGATACCATTGGGTAATAATAATAATAATAATAATAATAATAATAAATTTTTATTTGTACCCCGCCCTCCCCAGCCGAAACCGGGCTCAGGGCGGCTAACAACAGTAAAAATCACAATAGAATAAAGATCCCTTTCCCTTTGCCGCCTTCCTTGCTTGGGGTGGGTGCGTGGAACTACCCGGGATTTGTTCTCCGCAAGAAGCCCTGGACCGCATTCGAGAGGATGCTGGGAGTTGTAGTTTTAACGAGGCTGTCTCTTACACCGCCCCTTTCCCCCGGAGTGATGCATGCCGGGAACTGTAGTGCAGCCCAGACTCCCGCCTCTCGTGCCGCTTTTTTCCACCCCCATCGAAGTTTCCCAGCATGCTTCTCCCGGCTGCTCCCGCTGATTGGCTGGCGGCGGCTGGCGGCGCATGCGCAATTCTGAGACCCGGGGCCGGAGCTGCGTTCTCGAGCTTTTTGGAACCGCTAAATCCAGAGTGGAACCGGGAGGAAGCGCTGGCGGCGGCGGCGGCGACTCGTTAAGAAGAGAGTGGCGGCGGAGCAGCAAAAGGGAAAAAGCAAAAGCGAGCAGAGCAGCCCCGTGGGTGCTGGGCGGTGAGTTTGGTAGGACGCGTCATACCTCTGGGCCGTGACGTCAGAGCACTAGGGGTGACGACAACTCTGAGTGAGTGACGTGGTCATGTGGAGAGCAGGGAGGGCCGCGGTAGCGCCCTTCCCCCGGGGAGCATTCGTAGTGGGGTCGGCAAGTTGAGGCTGGGGGTCGAGAGGAGTCCCGGATGGGCCAGGACGGAGGCTGGGACTGGCTAGAAAGGTAGGCAAACTGTATGGGGAGCGGGGCTGGGACTGAGTGGCAGCAGCAGCAGCAGGGAGGCCTGTGGGTTTCCATAAGGCCTTCTTTCCCCGCCCCGCAAAGTTGCAAAGGTAAACACAGCAGCAACTCAAAATACATAAAAGGAAACTTGCGGCAGCAGCCATGGGCTGGTAAAAGCAGTAAAACCCACGCCGGGTATTTGGGGTGTTTGACCGAGTGACAAAGAAACGGGGGCTGAGGTCAGTAGACTGCTGAGCTGTGTGCATGGATGAGGGAGAAACAGTAGTGTTGTTTTCTTGAGGGGGCCCTTTGGGGTATATTTGCCAGGGCTTGGTGTGGGAGGTGAACAGACAAAAATTTGGAGCCAAGCAGGGAGCATCTGGGGCCTGAGTTCCCAACTCATGTAGTAACGAGATGTTAGGGCTGAGGGAATAAAAATCATAGGTGGTGTTGAGCTAAGGGAAGGAGGGGTCCCATGGGTTGTAGTGGAAGCAGGGAAGGGCTGGCCCAAGACAGTTTGGCACCTGAGACAAACCACAAAATGACACAAAGCTGCCCACAAGAGAAGAATACGTGTGTGAAGATCTGCATCAGGAACAAGGGGGGGGGGGAATAAAGTGCTACATCAGGAACAAGGGGGGGGGGAGGAGACCAGCAGTGCCTCCTATTCACCAAGAGGCCACTGTAGAGGCAACACTGGGGAAGGGGGCAGCAATGCATTCCTTGGGGACTGGATCTGCTGTCCCTGTGGACCCTGCCGCCTGAGGTGACTGCCTCAACGTGCCTCATGGGTGGGCTGGCCCTGGAGTGGGGCTTGGCTGATAAGACAGAGAGGTAAGTCACTTGGTGGGGTTCATGAGAGAACATCTGAGGGCATTTTATTTTCTTGTAAGGGACTGGCAATGTTCTCTGGGACTATGTGGAAATGTGCCACTTTTTTTTTGCATAGGAGGGCATAATGGGAATGGGCTAGGAGTTTGAGGTTCCCTCAATTGATAGGGTTCACATGTGAGCTTTTAACAGGCCTCTCTTACCTTGTTTCTGATGGGGATGGGTGTGGCCAGGACAGGAAGATACATCAGGGGTGTTTTTAAACCTATGAGAGCAAAACACTCCACTATGCTGAGAGAAAGCAACCATTCAAATTGTCCCAAGCTGTAATGAATGATAAATGATTTCAATGACTGCACCAGCAGCTAGCCTTTTTCCTGAATGTGGTGTTTTCTTACCTAGTAATGACTTTTAATTTCCATTGAAATTGCCAGTCATCCTCTGAACTTAATGCTAAACAGAGGGCCACATTTTTCTTTTACTAGACGCTGTTGGAAGTGGCTTGGAAGGTGACTTACAATGAAGAGCCAAGATGGGGAAAGCAAAGCTGTCCTTCTACCTGCCAGCCCTTCCAAAATGAGTAGTGTGCTGGGGTTGGAAGACTTAGCTGAGGCTCCCATAGTGACTACAGAAAGCTGTGAATGTCCACACCAGCCTGAGATGTGCAGCTTGAACTCTTTGGTTGACGGAAATGTTGAAAACCCAATGAGTGAGGAGCAGAGTAAGAAAGAGGGTATGTGTTAACATGAGGCCTGTTGCCCTTTCAAACGTTAATTTTTATATCCCTTTACATTTTTCTTCAGCAGTAGGCTGCAAGTGGCTTTTAAACATTTATTTCCTTTGTCTTTGCACCACTACCGATAAAAGGGACTGTTGTTTATATTGCATACTTTCTTAAATCTCACAATGCCCATCTTTTCATAGACTGATAACTCTAAAGCCAAAACACACCTGAGGCCATACCATGCTCTCTTCCAGGAAGCGTTGGTCTCATCTCTTCCCCTCCTCCCCTGTGCTGTAATCCTAATGTACCACCTTTATTCCCAGCACCTTATTTACTAAACACTAGTGTCTACATGGCTAAGAAATACATTTTTTTTTTACTTGCATATATTTTCAGCGCAATATATGCAGTGGTTTCAGTAAAGTGCTTTTTTGTTAACTGCTTGAACCCAGGAAGTTAGTTTTTATGTCAATTTTCTGTTACAAGTTTCCAAGCCTTATTTTACAGAAAAAACAGCTAGTTTCTTCTGTGCTGTTGGTAAAATGTCTAGCACATTAAGAGCAGAATATTTTGAAATATTGAAAGTATGTATGCTATTCTGGTAAACTCTATAAACTTTGCACAGCGATCTGAAACACAATAACATTTGATTTTGATTTAGTTACGCATTTAACTAAATGTTCACGCATTTAACATGCTGCCACCTGGCTTGTAACGTTTTTCGTATTCATGTTAAATAGTGTTGTTCACTTTTTCCTTTTACAGCACTTTTGGTGGATGAGGCTGTATCCCAACCCCACCAACCGGTTACCTGTGATGTCTCTGAAGAGCTAAGCAGACAACTGGAGGACATTCTGAACACATATTGCCTGGATACAAACCAGGAAGGACCAGGAGATGACAATGGCCATAGTGAACCCGTAGAGATGGATGAGGCAGAAAAGTGCCGGAGTGAATCCCCAAGGAATGGCGAGCAGGAGCAGAGTTGCCCTGAGATTAATGGAGAGAAAGAGGGACCCAGAGGGACCAGTGA